>CM060913.1:453151062-454463146 GCA_030737875.1 Allium sativum | reverse complement strand
ATGCAACTTTTTATTTCATTCTTTGATTTCATTCTTTGCTTACATTAAAAATGTAATTTTTCATTTCAATATATGACTACATAGAAAAGTATAATTTTTCATTTCAGTATATGATTAAATTGAAAAACGTAATTTTTGATTTCAATATATGATTACATAGAAAAATGTAAATTTTCATTTCAATATATAATTACATAGAAAAATGTAATTATTCATTTCAATATATGATTACACAGAAAAATGTAATTTTTCATTTCAATGTATGATTACATAAAAAAATGTAATTTTTCATTTCAATATATGATTACATTAAAAATGCAACTTTTTATTTCATTCTTTTCTTATATTAAAAATGTATTTTTTTCATTTCAATATATGATTACATAGAAAAATGAAAATTTTCAATTTCATACTTTAATTACATTGAAGAAATGTAATTTTTCTATTTCATACTTTAATTACATTGAAGAAATGTAATTTTCTATTTCGTACTTTGTTTACATTAAAAATGTAACTTTCTATTTCAATGTGTTATTACAGTGAAAAATATAAACTTTTATTTCAATATATATTTACATTGAAAATGTAAACTTTTTATTTCAATGTGTTATTACATTGAAAAATATATTTTAATATATATTTACATTGAAAAATATATTTTAATATATATTTACATTGAAAATGTAAACTTTTTATTTCAATATAATCTTTTCTTACATTCAAGATGTAAATTTTCTATGTAATCTCATTTTATATAACAATGGTCATTTTTAAATGTTTAATTTATAGTGAAATGTAAATTTCAAAGAAAAACCATTTTATATAACAATGGACAATCTTAATGTTTGATTTACATTAAAGAGGTAAAATCCAATATAAATACATTTTTATTTTTAATGTTACATTTACATTAAAAATTTAAGTCTGAATATTAATACATTTCTGTTTCAAAATGTTGATTTTTAATGTTACATTTACATTAAAAATGTAATTCTTAAATATCAATGCATTTCTATAGAACAACGATCAATGTTTGACTTTCAACAAATATATGAATTTAATGTTTACATATAATGATCATTTTCACATTCATACAAATATTAAAAATCTAATTTTCATATTAAACAATTAATATATATAATAACATGAATATTTTATAACACAAAAATATTTTAGAAAATTACGGCAGCATAATGGCAGGGTAATTAAAACCGGCACCATCCCGATGTACGGCTCCTCGCACTACCTTAGGCCTTGCGGCATTTGTAAGGGTTTTAATTTCCTAATACATTTTTATAGGCAGTCTAATGCCACAATATCAATCAATTTTAATTTTTTTTCAACCACAAAAAACACCAAAATTCAACCAATCACATGCCACAAATCAATCAAGTCGTCCATGGTCTATGGACGACAGGGGTCGGGAGTTTCTAAACTCTGCCTGCATCCTAAAATAATTTTACTTAATCAATTTGAATTCAGAAATCTCACAATACTTTTTATTTCTTCAAAAATTATAGGAGGCTCTAAAAATTCTGTAGTCAGTTCTGAAATGTAGATGTCGATTCAAGGATTCCAACGCATCTTGAATTATTGAATTCTGATTCAAAATGGCCAAGTTATGACAGTTTGAAACTCAACCATATTAATAATATAATTAAATATATAATTAAAATTTTAATTACACTGGTTAAGGAACAAAAAACACGTGATCCTCTTCTTCGTTCCCAACAGGAATCGCAAAACCCAAACCTCGCTAACCCTTCCACCTGTTGCACGCACTCAGAGGTACTCTGATCCTGATCCAACGCCACAACTTCGATGCACCGACCACATGCTACCGCCGCCTGAAAGAATGTCCAACTCGCTCCCCTCCATGGTCTCAAAATCCGCTCCAAACTCACGCCCTTCTTGGCCAAATTCCGACCACCAGAAAATCCTATTCTCGATCATCACCGTATATAATCAATGGCCTCACTTAGGTCTTCAATTAGTCCTCTAGATGTTTATGATTTTATTGCTTGGATCAAACGAAAAAGAGGGAGGAACGAGAGAAGTTTCTCGCCATTGGTGTTGTTGAAAGTGGCGGCTAACCTTTAGGGCTGGGGTTTCACCGTATATACCATGTATTTATACTAATACATATACCATTATTTAATTTATTTAATTCCAATATACATGTTTATCAATCCAAACATCAAATCGAATCCAATGAGTGTTGCCCCTAGTTAAATACCCTCATTCCGGACACAATGGGATATGTCCCATAAGCCAATTCAATTGTTTCGATAGGTTTTTCTTTAAATTTAAACATAAAATATTTAATTATTTAACTTTGACTGTACATTTTAATTTACCACGACCACAGACTGACTCTAATAATTACCGAAAATTTAATCTAGTTATGTTTTGATGATACGGTCCTAACAAAATTAATTTCGTCGAATTTGGAGACCGTTTGAAAAATGGCCATTTTCTGGTCGATCGAAATTGACCAAAATTGTCAAAACACATTTTCATTTTCCACGCTCACATATTAATTCCAAAAATTATGAAAATTGGAATCCTGCAATAATTTGACATTTCGGATCCAACCAGGGTGGTTTCATCGAAAATGGAGGTCATTTGCAAAATGGCTATTTATACGGGCTATATATTATATTAAATTCCATAGCGACTATTCTGAATGTTCGACTGACCATAACTTTTGATTTTGCTATGAAATTTCAATTTTTCGGATTCGTTGGAAAGATATTCTTAAACAGATTTAAATATTTTTGGTTTCTCCAAAATCCGATTAATTTTGCATCCTGTACATTTAGTCAAATTTCGAATTCAAATTTTCAAACTGCCGCGCTATTTCTAGCTCCTTTTAAAATTAAAATAAATATATTCATTCTAACTTCGATTTAAATAAATTTTTAATCGTTATTATTTAAAATAAATTATTTTAACTATTTAAAATTCAACAAAATAGCCAAAAGAAAATTTTTAAATTGGTTCTGATTTTCCGGGTTGTTAAATAACCTTCTTCAATGTTGAAGGTCAATCTTCTTATGTAAATATATGAACTGAAATGAAGTGGATAGGTATTTGGTGGAGCCAGAGATTCACAGTATCCCAATCAAATGAAAACTGAATAAACTAAACAATTCTCTTTACCCCTACCCTCCAATTTATAGCCGACAACCCCTAGCCTTATAGGCCTCACTAATCAGCCCACTAATGACTAATTAGTCAGTCCAGAAAATTAGCAACACTAAAACAGTGATTCCTCGTAAACCGCTTAGCAAAATCTTTGATGTGACCACTCTACGGAATTGGAAAACCATTTTCAATCCAATGAAATCGATCCGAGCACCTGATTCGATCCTAGTCAAAAGTTATGCCTTAAACAAAAATAAAAGGGGCAAAATGGTTATAAATAAAATTTATAAAAATCATGGACATGTCTCACATCCCCATGAACAATATATTAAATTATGAGAATGATCCGACCCTTGGGGATTAAATAAAAAAATATTTTACAATCCTACGATATGTAAAATGCAGGTTGTTACATTCTTCTTCCCTTCAGTAATTTAGCTCCCGAAAGCTCAAGCAAGCACAAGCAACAAAGCTATTTTGCATGCGTACCATCCATGAGCAACCAATCTACTGTCCAATCTAGCATCCAATTTCCATCAAGCCATGCATCCATAGCCATAACCTAGCATGTAGAACTCTAATAGTAGTACAAGTTACAATGGTGTAAGGTGACACAACATCAATGGGTCATACCAACGAAGAGTTCTAGATGGATCGTCTTCAAACACTCTTTCTTTTATCACATACAATTGTCATCATCCTCACTCCATTGCACCTTGACTAGCTTAATCATCTTCCTTCTAAGTTGTTTCGTGTTATCCCCCATAGTAAAGCGGCTTACTAGGTCTCGAAACTATGGACTCGACTTCTAAGTCTTCATATTGCTCTGTAGATACCACCACCTTCGAATCACGCATGTTCTTCCGTAGAAAAATAACATGAAAAACATTGTGCACACTCGACATCTTCTCAGGTAAATCCTATATATACGTGAGCATTTCAATCCGCTCGGCTATTGGAAACGGTCCAACAAATCTTCGGGCTAACTTTCCTTTCCTTCCTAATCAAACAACATCCTTCAAGGGTGAAATCTTCACGAAAACTATATCACCAACGTCGAATTCCAAATCCCTTCGACGTTTATCGGCATAAATCCTCTGACGATCTTGGGGTTCCTTCATCCGTTCCTGAATGATCTCAATACAATATGAAGTCTCCCTTATCATCTCTAGCCCAAGGATCAACTTATCACCAGTTTCTAACCAAGACGCCAGAGAATAACATGGTCTACTATGCAACGCTTCGTATGGTGCCATCCCGATGCTCGGCCATTATAACTATTGTTACAGGCAAACTCAATCAAACATAGATGGTCTTCCAATAATCCACCGAAGCCCAATACACAAGCTCTAAGGAGATCCTCCAAAACTATATTTACTCTTTTGGCTTAACCATCAGTCTGGGGATGATAAGCCATACTCAAACATAATTCGGTTCCCAAAGTCTCTTGCAAACCTTCAAAAATCCACTCATGAACAATGGATCTCAATCACGCACTATGCTCTTTGGGATACGATGGAATCGAACAGTCCATTTAATATATAACTCGGCCAACATTGAAATTGTTCTAGTCGATCTGACAGGAATAAACCTTGCACTTTTGGTCAAGCAATCCACGATAATACAAATCCCTTCGTTTGCTTGCCTGGTCCTAGGTAGTACATCGATATCTTCTCCCATTTCCACATAGGAACTTCGAATTGCTGAAGCAATCCACTCGGCTTCTTCTGTTCAGCTTTCACCAACTGACAGTTCATGCATTTGGAAATAAAATCTCCAACATCCCTCTTCAACCTTTCCCAGTAGTAAGCTCGCTTCATGTCTCGATACATCTTATTACCACCATGATGAATTGTCAACTTTGAGTGATGACATTCTCTTAGAACCTCATCACTCACTCCATCAATATCTGTAACAACCAGTCGTCCTTTCTTCCATAGCCAACCGTCTCGAACGACCTTGAATTCCGTATCCTTTTCTGGTTTCCCTCTCGCTTCCATCTTTTGGAAAATCTTGACAAGCTTTTCATCATGCTTTTGGATTTCGCCAATCCTTTCGATGAGGATCTGTCTTATTAACAAGCTTGTCAAGTACTCGAGGTGCTTCCATTCCGAAAGCATCGCTACCAAAATTGCATGTATTCGACTGAATGCATCTGCCATCGTGTTTCCTTTACCAGGAGTATAGCAATACCAAAATCATATGATGCCAAAAACTTTAACCACTGCTGCTGCCGAATATTCAAATCCATTTGGGAGAAAAGACACTTCAACAACTTGTGATCCATAAACAACTTGAATCAAACTCTCAACAATTAATGTCTCTACATCTTCAG
This sequence comes from Allium sativum, assembly GCA_030737875.1. NCBI lineage: Eukaryota > Viridiplantae > Streptophyta > Magnoliopsida > Asparagales > Amaryllidaceae > Allium > Allium sativum. The sequence goes on along the minus strand of CM060913.1, from coordinate 454,457,664 downwards.
AGCAAACACGATCGTTGCCAACTCTAAATCATGAGTCGGATAATTCCTTTCGTGCGGCTTGAACTATCGACTCGCATATGCCACCATTCTATCTTTCTGCATTAGCACTGCTCTAAGTCCAGTACCACTTGCATCGGTGTATACCACCATTTCATCATGCCCACTTGGAATAGTCAAAACATGAGCTCTTTTCATTCTCTCTTTCAGGATTCCAAAGGATTTGTCACACTTCGCATCCCATGTGAACACTTGATTATTCTTCGTCAATCCTTTTCATGGTGTAGCGGTTTTAGAGAAATCCTTGATAAATTGATGATAATATCCTTCCACCCTAAGGAAACTCCTAACATCCATTGAATTCTTAGGTCTATCCCAATCCTAGATTGCTTCCACCTTAGTGGGATCCACCACAATTCCGTTTCTAGAAACAACCTGGCCTAAGAACCTCAGTTCATTCTTCCAGAAGTGACAATTCGAAAACTTAGCTCTCAATAGATGCTTTCACAAGATTTCCAAAGCAATCTTCAAATATTTATCAGCCTTGGTTGCAAACATAATTGGTGCACCTTATTTGGACATGCTTCATCAAAAGAATCCTCTTCCTAAAAGGTTACTTACTTGCACCTCTAACTCTCACTATTCTCTTGGGCCATCCGCCTAAGGGAATAATGATGGGTCTAGCTCCATCAACCAAATCAGTCATGAATCCTCGCGATGCGATGGCAAACCTTTGACCTCTTCAAAGACACCATTAAACTCACTAGAAATCGGCATAGATGATAAGTCTACCCATGGAATCACATGCGAATACAAAAAAAGCTTACGAAGACACCATCTTATGGATTACATTAAACCACAACCATTCGCTTTTGCACATTCCCGACTGTCACCTCGAGCTTCTCGCAATCCACTTTAGCCTCATACCTCTTGAGCTAATTCATACCCAGAATAATTCCGAACCCAGCGAAGTTCAGAACAAAGCAATCATACATAAATGAGCAACCATGACTCAACAAACTAAACCACAACAAAGCATACAAAGATTAGATGAACCCCTACTGGATAAGATACAATCAATGCTATCCATGATCTCGAGTACCAGACCCAACAAACTTATTACAGGTAAAGAAGGCAATGCTCTTGTATCAAACAGAACTTCAAACAAAACACCTCTGGCAGAAAGCATACCTAAAATGACAACACCTTCTCTCAATTCTCATTAGGAATAACTACTACAAAAGTGGGCATATTCGACACTAATTTGTGTGCGTTGCATGAAAAGTGTAGCGAAAGCTATGCTTTGTTTAATCTTCTGCAACAATATTCATATGTTATTGCATTAGACATGAATGCACTGTTGTGGTTGGAATTGTTGTGTTATGACTTGCAACACCAGTTCAAAGCGTAGCTTTACATAAATACAATTCAGGTCAACGATTCGCATTATCAGTTTAAAAAATAAATAGCCGTAGATGTTGATTAATACAACGGGTTAATTCAATCCCCGCTTCAGTTTTGTGAAATTTTGGCGTGACATTTTCCTCAATCACAAATACTTTCCCCTAAAACAAATTTCCCTTACTCTTCCCTCCGTACTCTTCTCCCTCCACGAAATCCATCCACAAACACCTCTGATTGTAACTCTACCTTCGATTACGAACTATATACCTTTGATTGCTCCAATTTTACAAAACTTTAAACCACCAATTTGCTTCATTTAGGAAAATTGCGGGTAGTTAGAGATTCATCATTTCGGTCTTATTTAGGAGATTTCTTATCTAACTTATTTTGGTCTACATTCAAAGTCTCTGTGTGATTTGGGTATACTGATTACCTAAAATTAGGGTTTTGCTACTCATTTTTGTTTAAATATTTATATGTTTGGGTTTTTTATATGAATATGTAACAACTCGCCATTTTGACCGCTCCAAATCGGTAATTAAACCAAATCGAAGCGTTCAAAATGACGGATTGTTGTTGGCTTACAGGTTTAAATTGAATTTAACACATAATCACAATACACAATGTTAGCAACATAATACATTTTTATAAAAATATTAGAGTTTTCAAATATTTTGTACAACGGAGAAATATAAATTAAATTTTCTTTAAACAGAATTTGCAGTTATCGTTGAGCTTTGCACGCACGTGCTTCTTCTCTTGCCTCACCTATTTAAGAGCTAAAATTTTGCATCTGTAACACTTCAATTCTACCCACTTAACCCATACATACCAAACGCTGTGTGTTTTATTCATTTAAATCTACTTGCTAATTAAGTTATAATCCTATCATAAACTAAACAAAATAACTATATTATATTATAAAATAAACCTCCGCCCAACGTGTGGAAGCAAAAATCCCCTGCACCACCCCAAACATGGACAAACTATGTTAGCACCCAGGAACGGAATGCTTCAAACGCATCTTCTTCCTATTTTCCATGCTTTTTGCTATGCAGTTCTCTCATTCCAACGCCTGTGCATGAATTTGCCATGCAACTATGTCTCCTTCTCCCACACCTATAAAAATACACTCATACTTATATACACAACATGCACATACATGGAACATATTCACGTGCACACTTGCATATACTCACACACATAAGGGCACACATACACAAACATCACGCACCGATGAACTCACACACACAGCGCACTACATACACACATAGGTATTTGCGGACCCAACACGTGTATATAAAATACACACAACAGCATATCACAAACATCATGCAATGCCAACACACATAATTCACGCAAGACTTGGAAAAGGAAGAAAAGAAAAAGGGAAAGGGGAGGGAAGGAAAAAGAATGTTTGAGAAAATGGAAGTTCATGTTTCCTGGGAACAAAAAGAATGCAAACATGCATTCCCTGTATATGAAAACAATTTTTATGTAATGCATGAATCTCACATGCTTCCTCTCTCATCTGGTAAAGTTATCAACCTTTTTAAAATTTATCTTAAACATAAAAGCCAACCTACGGCTCTCATCGGAAAAAAATAAATCATACGCTTAATTATCAAATAAGCTAAAGCTTAAGGGAGAGATCTAAAAATGAAATAAAACCGCAAATCAATATATTTGGTAAAGTTTTGAGGATACATAAAAATCTTGAAGTTATTATACCAAGTACCAAAAATACTTATGCTTTGATCCAAGTCTGCAGTGACAACATAGTAATGGCATACTAACTCAATATGCGGAAGAAAAAAACAATGGAAGAATACAACTAGTTTTAATGCAAAATCAAAAGAGAGCACTACGTGTGTTTGTTAGCATGTATACATTCAAATCCTTTTGTTATGGGTTGCTGCAGAAATGAAACCAAACTAACCCACTACGAGACATGTAAAAATGTGGAAATCTCTAAAACTGTAACAACATTTCAACTCAACGAACTAATCAAATAGCTATAAAGACAATTTAAAAAATAAATCTAAAATCCTCAATGAAACTAAAATGATCTTTGACGTGTCAAGATGAACTTGAACAACTACAATTGTCACTATAAATGCACATCTCCTACACTGTATTCCTAAATAAAACATATAAAAGATGACCTGCAATCAGACCAAGCTCGTCACTAAAGCTTCCACATTGTTACATGCAACATCATGCAAGCAAAAGTTATGGAAGGATAAAGTTGAAGCAAAACATAAATCGTCCAAATTGATATTGAAAATATGAACAGATACAGTTAAGGAATCTTAGTTTAACAGTTACCCTATTCTTTTACCTTGCAATACAATGTTACGTAGCAAACTTTAACGGTGAGACCATGCAATATGCTTAGGCAATCACAGTATATAAACATTGAAAAATCTAAAAAAGATCAAACTGCAATTTACTATATGGCTTCCGGTAAACAAAGCAGGTATAACTAAGGAATGGACATAAGATAAATGTACCAAATTGGATGTATTGGGATTTTAACTACTTACTGAAACATTTTAAACCTATCAGCGATGGGACGTATTGAGATGCTCACCTGGTATGAAGCCGACGCCTACTGAATTAGGTGGTGCAATGCTAATATGAAAAGCTTATTTTGTTGTATGCATACTTCTTTAACAAATAGACATGACTAATGAGTGCTTGAAAAGCACTTCCATGGCTTCAACATGAGTTGCCTCCCTTCGGTGATGTCGAAATAGCAATTGCGGCGCAGCAGCACCAAAGACGAGACCAGACAGGTAGCACCGAAGAGGAGGAGTCATTGCCAGCGCTAACTTGAACCGGACGTGGTAGGGGCACCTCGTGGCTATGCCAATGGTCTGAATTAGCTCGAGATGAGCTGTGCAATTGCAAAGTTGTGCCGGTAGGTTCGGGTAGTGACAAGACAAGGAGGCGGTCTGCATGATGGAGGAGCAACGGGAAGGCAATTTTGGTCGACTGGGGAGGAGCTATAATGGTTTCTGGTTGCGAGCTTGGATCCAAAGTGGTAAGGCATAGGTAGAGGCGCTGCGAAGAGGAAGGCACGCACAGTGGAGCTGAAGGAAGTAGTGAATCAATTATGGTGGAGCGGTGGCCATTTGGAGAGGCACCGATCTTTGATTTGGGGGAGGTACTTTTTTTTGGGGGGAATATCAAAAAGAGAGTCGGTTGTTCATATAAATGAAGGTGAGGGATTCTTGTTTTTCTCTCCAAAGCAGAAGGGTACGTCAGTTTTAAAAATTCCAACGAAGGATCCAGAAGCAACACGTGGTATCCATAAAAGATGGACAAGGACAAGAGTTTCAACTTTCCTGCTGAATACACAAGTGCCCAACCTCAAGTCTCTAACTCAAGATTTTTCTAGATTCTTCTTGCACTACACACGTGGCCAAACAAAGAATATGGTTGAAAGAACATTACTAATGAATGATATATAGCTGAAACGAACAACGTTGTTTACTTGTTTTGAGCACGTTTTAAAATAACCGAAATTAACCAAATAAATCTAACGAGATTTTATTTCTTTGCTATTATTACGACAACCATATTTCACAAAAATCTTTGATTTCTAATTTACATTATTTAGATTTTTAAATGTCAAAATCATTAATAGCGTGGTTTTTCTTTTCCTCTTCTTTACTTCAATTCTTTTTTTCTTTAACTTCATATAAAAATAATTCCATAAGAAGATTTCAAAGCTAAATATTCAAATTAGCTATCAATGTAGTTCTTGTTTATTTGACAACGTTCATTAAATATATAAAATGAATTTTTATTTAAAAGTATACTTCAAATATCATTTAAAATAGATAATATTTCAAAAAAAAAATCTTGGACTCCAGCTATCAATATTTATTTTAACATTAAATATTTAATTAAATTTATATTATAAACATCAAAATCTCTGAGTCATTACTATCACCCTCCAATAATCTGGGTTGTTACAGAATATTTCGGGTTTTTTATTCTTGAAGTGTTGCAATTATATGTTTGCATGTGTTGAAATTGTGCAAATTCTGTATTTTATGTTTGTCATACCATTGATGTGTTGGTAAATAATGCCTATTTCGAAAATGGAAACAAAATTTAGACGACAAAAGAAATCCAATTTAAATGTTTAAATGTCTGTTTCTGTTTATAGTTAAATAATGCATATTTCCCTTTATACATCATATGACTATGATGATACCCTAGGCATGGGTGATCTACGACTGTCAAACCCATCATCACTAGGAACTACTATTCATTTTTATATAGAGATGCAAGAAAGGCACTACGATGATTTGCGTGAGTATGAACTAGAGCAAGAACTCCGAAGACAAAGGCGAGAAGAAGAATGACATGAAGAAAGGGTAATGCGATGGCATAGTCGTGCTGCCTTGCATCGTCAACATCAAAACAACCAAGTGGTTAACGAACAGCAAGTTAAGTCATCGGTCATAATGTGTGAGTGTGGGTATGCCGCTGTAGAAGATGTTATTTCGATTGGATTCAACATTGGTCGTAATTATTTTAGATGTCATGTTTATCCCATAGGGTGTACCTTTTGGCAGTGGATTGACCATCAGTTTCTAAGTTGAGCCGCTAAGTACGCAAATGAATTACAACATCAACTTACAACGCTGCAAAATCGAGTTATTGGTTTTCGAACGGACATTAGTAGACTTAACGACCAGCTTCAAGGGCTAAACATTAGATGACCAAATTAAATTATTGCATCGTTCTTTGTATTAGGTACAACTGTATCGTCTTTTATCACCTATATAGTCTTTGTACCTGTATTGTTTTGTTTTGGTGCAGCCATGTTAAATTATGAATTTGTGCTCGGTATCCTTAGTTGTATGTATTCTCCTAATAATTCAGTTCCAAAAATTAGTGATAATTCATATCATAACAATTGTTGATTTGGCCACACGCTGATTTCACCACACTGATTATGTATACTTGTAAATTATTAACTTGTTTTGTTTTTATTTCTAATTTACTCAAACATAACAGGGTAGCCTTGTTAGTTTCTTGAAACTGTTAGTGGTATCAAATTTAGTTTTACTAAGTCATGGTTAGATTGTGGCAATGGTTACTGAGTATAACATATGGATAGGATTTCCTAGATCGAGTGCAGAATATGTAAGAGAGGTAAAAGCTTTTCTAATAAATGCATTTCCCATCTATAAAGTAGGTGATGAGATGAAGTGCCCCTGCAAAAAATGTGCAGAACGTAATTGGTATTGTGAAAATGTCACACAGGATCATCTTATAATTAATGGCCCTTCTCCAGTACATGCCGAGTGGATTTATAAGGTTTCACAAACGAAATTAATAGGTGTTGATGACCATATGGATTGTGCAACAGAGATGGATTTTGAGGATAATTTAGATGTGATGTTCAAATGTGCGGGTTACAAATTTGATCAAAATCACGGGGACTTTGGAGTAGAACCAAATTCAGAGGCTAAGAAATTTAATCGGCATGTTAAAGAAGGAAAAAAAACCGTTATATTCTGCCTGCACTAAATTTTCTTGACTAAGTTTCTTGATCAGGCTTTATCATTTAAAGTGTACTTATGGAATTAACGAGTCTGCGTTGGGGGGATTATTAAAGCTTATAAAAGAAGCCTTTCCTAATGCCCAGCTGTCTTTGTCTTCCTATGTTGCAAAGAATATCATTAAGGATTTACGTCTTGATTACCATAAGATACATGCCTGCCCAAACCATTACATGTTATATTGGGCAAAGAATAAAGATAAAGAGGCTTGTGACATTTGTGGTTTTTTAAGGTGGGTTGTAAAGGAAAAAGAAGACATCGTTGATATTAATGATCTGCCAAAGTCGATTCCCAAAGTGCCGGCAAATGTTATGAGGTACTTTCCACGAAGTCCAATGTTACAAAGGATGTGTATATGCAAAGAATTTTCCAAACTTATGAGATGTCACCAAGTGGAATGAAAAGAAGATGGAAAACTATGACATCTGGCTGATGGTGTTGCATGGAAGATGATGGATGCTCATTATCCTGATTTGTCATCATAAAATCATAATGTTAGACTGGGTCTAGCATCTGATGGATTTAATCCATATCGTTCAATGAATTCAAGTTGTAGTACATGACCAAATGGTTGGTAAACTACAATCTTCCACCTTGGTTATGTGTGAAACAAGAGAATTTGATTCTTTCAACAATAATATATAGCCCAGATTCTCCAAAGAACAGTATTGACGTATATATGCAGCCTTTAATTGCGGAATTGAAAGCGCTATGGAATGTTGGCATTGAAACTTATGATTCCTTGAATGATGGGAATTTTAATTTTATGTACAAGCGTCTTATGGATCATTAGTGATTTTCTGGGATATCTCATGTTGTCAGTTTGAAGCACGAAGAGGAAACTTGCATGTCCAGTATGCCATTATAAAGCTTCTTCAAATTACTTGAAGCATAGCAAAAAAATGTGTTATATACACCATAGAAAGTTTCTTGATCCGACAAATAAGTGGAGGCTGGATAGGAGGAGATTTAATGGAGAAACTAAAATGGGGAGCATTCCAAAAATATTATCAGGAATAGATATTGAAGAGTTATTGCAGGGGTTCAAAAATCAGTTTGGCGATAAGACCAAGAAACCGAGTAAAAGTGATGGCCCTTTTTGAAAAAGTCAAACTGTTTGACTTACCATATCGGTGTCATAATCTCCTTCGATATAACCTGGATGCCATGCACATAGAGAAGAACATATGTGACAATATTAGGAACTTTACTTAATATAGGTCGCATGTCGAAGGATCACCTAAACGCTCATTTGGATTTACAAGAATTGGGCATAAGGAAGGCCCTTCATCCTGTTGAATGTGGTGATGGAAAGTATGTTGAAATTAGAGCTGCAATATTTGATATGACAAATAAGTAAAAAGAAATCTTTTTCTCTGTATTGAAGAACGCCCAACTGCCCTACGGTTGTGCCTCGAATATTAGTCGATACATGCATATAAAAGAGAGAACGATTGCGGGATATAAGATCCATGATGCTCATTTCATACTCCACAACTTTTTACAATTTTCCACGAAGAAAGCGTCAAAACCTGAAGTTGTGTTATCAATGATCAGATTTAATGCATTCCTTAGAGGACTATGGAGCATGGTTATCAAAGTGGATGATATCAAGAGGCTGCAAAAAGAAATTGCCGAGGTACTTTGTCATTTTGAAATGATTTTTCCACAGGCTTTTGTCGATATAGTGGTACAATTTCTTGTTCATTTATGCAGAGAAATCGAATATGATAGGCCTGAACACCTTAGATGCGTGTATCCAATTGAGAGTTTGATCGAGTAAGTTCTTAAGTTCGTATATCATTTTCCTTAACTATAAATTAATATCTACATTTTGTAGTTTTTTACCTTAATTATTATTTAGGGTTCATCGAGATTTTGTGGATGGTCTTGCAAATACAAGAAGATACAAGGGGAAACGAGAACATTTCGAAGAGTTTTGGAATTGGCTAAAAGAACAGGTTCTGAAAAAGGATAGTATTTTAAGAGATTTAGAGGTGTTTGCATTAGGTCCTAATCGAGTAGGTAGGAAGTTTACCGGTTATATAGTAAATGGATATAGATTCCACCCAAAATTTAGAGATTCTCGATGTACAACACAAAATATTGGTGTATTTTTGACTGCCAAAACCACCTGCTTTGTAAGTTCGAAAGACCAAAACCCAATAATGGGTGATGTCAATTAATACGAATCAATCGAAGAAATTTTTGAGCTTGATTATTGGGGAGCTTTAACAGTGGTCCTTTTTAAGTATTGCTGGTACCAAAAGGAAAAAGATTCATATGGTCTTACTCAAGTATATTTTAGTAAGTGGCATAAAACTGATTCTTATGTCATGTCTTCACAAGTGCATCAAGTATTTTATGTGGAAGATGCAGTTGAAAAGAACAGTCATTACGTTATTAAAAAATTGCGGAGAGATTGGTGTGATACTGAAAATCAGAATGCAATGGAAGAAGACATGAGCAATCCGCATTCACATGATATTGGCATAATTGGTGAACTAGAACCAGAAGTTGTTGATGGGGGTTGGATTAGGGATGATATCTCCATAATACAACTAGAAATAGAACTAGAAACAGAACTAGAAGCAGAAGTTCTTGATCCTGTTCCGTATCGTTAGGACAAAAAAAAATCCTTTTTCTTATTGCTTTATTTTCGTCTAATATGTTGTCTAATTTATGATGTATTTGGCACTTTTTGTTTTACGGTAAATTATTATCTTTTATGAATGTATTTGGCACTATTTTCTCATAATACAATCTACAATGTTCACATGTTTTATAATTTAAATGTCTTTCTTTACTGTCACTAAATTTGTTATAGTCCAAAATGTTAATTGTTATTATTTTTCCACTTTAACATGCATGTACCTCGTTCTAATGTATTCATTTTGTACAGGATGGATGAACTTATAAATATCCGGCTGCACCATGACGGAGCGTTTCTAAGGACATGTTATGTGGGTGGAGAATCCTTCTTAGTAACAAAATATGATGTAGACCGCTTTTCTTACAGTGTGCTTGTGGACTTTGTTAAAGATTGTCTCCATTACACTGAAATAGGAGGAGTCTATGTCAGTGAAGGAAAGAGGGGTGGCTAGCAGCTGATATTGAATGACAGGGACGTAAACGAATACGTCTAGGGCTGCAGTAAGGAAGAAGAAATGGTTTTTTACATTGACAACACCATTGACAAAGATAGTGAGTCGTTGATTCGACTGTAGCCACATGTCATCATACGACCAAAGAAAAACATAACTCAAGGTATATATGTATATGTAATACAGATACATTCTTGTATATATATATATATATATATATATATATATATATATGTGTGTGTGTGTGTGTGTGTGTGTGTGTGTAAAGAACTACGAAGGAGGCCATCGTTATTATTTTTATTGTTACAGGTTCTGCTAAGAAACCGTTTGCAAAGAGCAAGTATATTATTGCACATAGACTTCAGTAACAATGTAAAATGATGAAAAATAATCCAACTCAAGTGGGTCAGAAGAAACTATCGCCTGAGCCTGATATGAATAATGGTGAAGAAGATATTATTGTAATGGACAAAGGAACCAGGAGGAAATTAAATGTAGAAAATGAAACAGATAATGATGATGATACCTGAGAGAATGAAGCTGATGTTCAGGTATTTTTCAGTTTTCATTTCAGTTTTATTAATCAGGATGAAATCATATATTTCAAACTATTTTTTATTAAAATTTTGCACGTAAAAGAAAGAACTGAATTTTTGTGTTTTCTATTACTGTTTTGATTTCCTATTCCGACCATGAAGGCTGCAGCTAATTCAAGTAACTATTGGTTCTTTATGCCTTCCTTTCGTCGAAATAACAAGAACTATTTATACGTCGACTCTATTTGGTTAACTAGCTTAAATTTATCATCAATGATGAGTAATAATGCTAATCTGCTTGCAGTTCTCACAACCATTAGTTTTGACGAAGTATGTATCGCGCGAATGCAAGAAAATGATGCAGTTAGTGGATCATGTAGGGTGCCTTCATTGGTTAATAGTATGCAAGAGGCTGCCGCATGAAATAAGAAAGAAAAATGTAAAGATATTAATGGACGTGATGAATATTTCCCTGAAAATGATGGTGAAGATGTCAGTGATGATTCACCGAATTCGGAGGTATAAAATAGTTATTTGTTTACTACTAATTGTCTTTGCCTTTAAGAACGTAAAAAATCTTGAACTTCGACTTAATTGTAGAGAATCAAAGTTGTTAAGTTAAAGGATCCTTTACCTGGACCGAGAACTCGTTCGCGAACTGATGCAGCCTTTGAAATTGATAAGGAAGCGATGGCCCGCACCCCCTCCAAAGAAAGCTGGCTCTAGCAAGGAAGTGATGACACATACTCCCACTTCAAATAAACTCAGTAACCGGGAGAAATTTGCAGAAACATTAAAGAAATTGATGAAACCTACACTGTCTTATTCAGAAGTTTTAAAACCTACAATATCTCGTCCACTAGTTTTAAAACCTACAAGTAGAAAAATGTTCAAACAATCAAGCAATTTATGTGAAGCTGCTGGTTCAGTCACTTCTTATTTAGCGATGCGGAAATGTCAAAAGAAAAATGTTGAAGCACCTCCAACAATGGAAAATCTTATCGATTGATTAGAGCAGAAATGGATTTCATAGGTAGATGAAGCAGGTACAACGTTTCTTTATCTGTGCACTGCACTGTTGAGTTTGTCTATTTTAAGTTTTGCATGCATATTATGTTTCTATAATGCCATACATCAATTTTCCATTCATTTTTTTAACCTGGTATATAAAGTACAAGGTCCAAAAAAACCTAGAAGGAAGTCAAAAATGACCCGGGTGCATGCTAGAACCCCCGATGATAAAGTAATCATTGAGTTGAATGAGGATGGTCAGCTAGTTTCTGATAATATTGCGGAGTTAAGAAATTTTCTTGGGACAATAGCAAAGGATAATGTGTCTCTTACTTACATCAATTGGCATGTTGTTCCTGATCAATTAAAGCGACAAATGTTGGAATATGCTCTGGTAAAATCTATCACCCTAAACCATAGTTCAAATGACTTCTTAAATATTTGATTTTAATTAATTAGTTTGTTTCCTGAATTTTGTATTTGTTATATTGTTGGTTAGGTATGTCATTCCGGAAGAAGGTCACAAGTGGGTCTGGAACACGCTTAATGACTCTTGGAGGCAGTACAAGTCTCGTATGAAAGCAAGGTATTATAAAAATATTCAACTGATGAGGAAAGGCTTGTGAATAGGCCCATTACAATTCTGTTAGAGGATATTAAAATGCTCTTGGAATACCGGGGGATGAAGCAGTTCAGGTACGGCTTTAATGTGACCACAAAAGAAAACAATTCTGTATAATGCTAATTAAATAATCGTGCAACAGATGGAAAAAATAAATTAATGATATCCTTGTTTAGTGCTATTTTTTTGATTTCCAGGCCTTAGCTGAGGCTAATTCTGCACATCGCAACTCATTAAGTGAGACACATACCAGAGGTCCAAAAACTCATGCAATAGCCAAAGAATAGATAGTACGTGTTTTTTTGAAATTAAGTTAATTTTTTTGTGATTGAGTTGAACTGGCCACATGATAATTTTTATTTGTTATATCATTGAATTATATTTTACATCATTATCACAATGTTCATAGGCAACAGCTAGATTTGTAAATTCTTAACATTGAATGTTAAAAATTCTGTTTAATTTTTGATAATCCTAATACTTGACAGAGAAAGAAGGACCCGGAAAAGGCCACCCCATCTGCTGCCTTGGTGCATTTAAAAACATATAAACGAGAACCTGGGAGAACATACAAGACTAACACAGATGAACTAAAGGCAAAATACTTAAGTACATTAGATACCGAAATAGCAATTTAATAATTACTTTTAAAGATGACCACATTGCAGCTGAAACTTCCGTATTTTAATTTATATGTTTTAGAGGTAACCATTTCTGTTAATATATTTTATCAAGTAGCTTATATAAAGTATTTGACCCAAGATCAATTATGAATCAATACTTGTGTCAGTATAATTGACACATTGTACGTTTGTTTGAGCTGCTTATTAAATTGAACACATAGTTTGAAAGAAAACCAGTTATGTTAATAAATTCATTTCTGCAAGCTGCCAGTTTATATGCTTGGCTTGTTCTCATTTTGTAGGTAAAGATTCAAGCAATGTGGATGCAGGAAACATTGCTGAGGCAGATGCACTTGTCTCTGGTGGGAAGAGCCACATATGGAACTAGCTTATAGGAAGGCAAGGTAAAACGGCTGAAAAATCTCCAACAACTCCTGGTTCTTCAAACAGTTATGTGCAAGAGCTAACCAAAAACAAAATAAGCCAAGAGCTTGAGGCGGATTTGGAAGAAAAGGTGAACAGAAAAGTGAAAGAGAACATGTCATGGGTGTTAAAAAAAGCTAGGTAAAGCTAATCTAGATCTTAATTTAGATGTCGGAGACTTTTGTTTCACAACAAGTGATGAAGATGACATTGGTACTCCTGCAACCCCGACAACTGAATGAAGTATTTGGATGGTATGTGTTAGCACTTGTGATATATTCGAATTGTATGTTTAAATTATGGCACTTGTGGTATGTTCTTGTGATGGAACTTGTGTTATGTTTCGGTGATGGCACTTGTGGTATGTGCTCATAATGACACTTGTGTTATGTTTTGGTGATGGCACTTGTGGTATGTGTTGGTGATGGCACTTGTGGTATGCGTTGGTGATGACACTTGTGAGTTAGTTTGTATAATTGGTTGGTCTGATTATGGTCATGAATGCTTTGGGTGGATTTATTGTATGAATATTTTGGTATATATGAATGAAGGTAGTACAATGTTTTGGATTATATATATGTACTACGGAATTTGCTATTACAGGGTTGTATTACAGTTGCAGTTGATTATTTTTTTGGTGTTGCAGTTGATTTTTTTACTATTGTAATTGATTTTTTTCTGGTGTTGCATTACAGTGTTGTTGTGTTGCATTAGTTGTTGTTGTGGTGTTGTATTATATGGTGTTGTGATGTTGCATTAAGTACAATATTATTAATTCCACTATGGTAGGACACGTTGGGCCCACAACTTAAGTGGTAACACGTGGATAGCTGACGTGGCATGTGATACATGGGCAGCTGACGTGGAGAGATGACATGGCACGTGACTCGTTGGCAGTTGACGTGGAAAGTTCATGTGTACCATGACCTAGAAGCCAGGCTCTTGCTTCTGCTTAAGGCAATGTTGTATGTTGTTGCATTACTTGCATATACTGTTGCAACGGGGTTATAATGCAACACTTTCTTTTCATGGCAGTAGATAGGCAAAAGCATTGCCTTAGAGGGCTAAGGCAACGATCGCGGATGTCACTCCCCTCTGATGTTGCCTATTTGACAAAAATGGCCTATGACAATGCTTTTTTGATCTACGACCACATAAAACTAGTGTCGAATATGCCCACTTTTATAGTAGTGAATATAATAGGAAATCAGAATAGCTTCCAGAACACATGCTTCCACCGGTTGCTTATTCTTCAGAAAATCTGAACAGTCCTTCTTATGTTTGAACTTCTTACAAAGAAAACATATACCCTTCGTCCTCAGACTCTCACAATCCTTGGAGAAATGGTCTTTCCCAGAACAGTTAAAGAAGATATCATCCTTCCTAGGTTTCTTATTTTGGCTATCACTCCCTTTTTGTTTCGTTTCTTTTGCTGATTTAGCTTCCTTGTAGTATTGGTGGTAGTAAAAGTTTCCTTATGAGACTCATCCCTGCTTCTAAAAGCCTCATCCCAAGCAGCACTGATCCTTTCTTCTCGCTCCTTAACTCGACATCTAAGTTGCTCCGAAGCCATACTTCTCCTCAAGTCATCCTCTTCAGCCGAATGAGTATAATCCCTTTGCCGCCTAGCAGAATCGACTAGAGGTACTGCATAGGAATATCACGCTCTGCTGCTACTTCTAGAGTAAGCATCCTTTTCTTGATCACTGCCATCATGCCCTCAAACATTGCAGGATAATCAGGCATAGCAGCTATAGCTCCCAACTGGCTACTTTCGCCTTTGTCTCCAGTCATAGGCTCATACTTAGCAACATTTCCTGAAATTCGACAACTCGTCTTAAATCAGAAAATAGAATGATTAGTTTGTATCAGAGAAACGCCGCAATTGGTGTTCAAGTGCTTATTATTCTGCTATACCATACCATACATATATATAATATAGTAATTATGCATTAGGAAAGTACAAATACGTCTCTCACACGTTATCATGCCCACGAACTTTGGATAAAAACAATTATCCTGGTTTTGATACCAAATGTGACGACCGCCCCGTACCTGCCACACAAACTGAGGAGAAGTGCATTGTTTGACATGTCAGGCCAAAACGGGACGATCATCAGGAGTAGAAAACACATGCGAAACTTGTTGTATAACTCACATCACAAGGGTAAAATATAATAGAACATATACAACAGGAAATAATAGCGAAGTATAATTGAGCAAAATCTTTAACTTTTCATATACACATGAAAATATCTATACATCAAGAGGATCACATCATAATTTGTATAATAAGCCTCATTACATGTCTACTCAGAGTAGCATACATTAACAATATTAACGGAAACAACAAGTATGTATAGTAGGAAAAATAATACATTAGTCTCTAGCTCGTCGTCGCTCAGCAACATCATCCTCATCAAGATCTACTACCTGTTACTTGCTACTCAGTCTGCACATCCACGACATGGATGAACAACCTAAGGTAATAAGAGGGAAACATAAAACCTTGAGTTAGACAACAGTCTTAATGAGCGATAAACAACTATCTTACATCATCAATAAAGTGTATGAGAAATAGGCAGTTCAATCATCTGATTTGCCAATATATCAATAGAAAAGGAACCCAAACCCATCTCCCCCACAATTGAAAGTGATAACGTTCCTGAACAATCAGAAAAGAAACAAACAGTAGCATTCATAGCTACCAATAATCAAGCACTGACTACTCTAATCAAGCTCAACATCTCCCAAGCACAAGGCCTAAAGGCCTAAACCAACATCGGACAAGCACCCAAGAAATATCTCCCTTTACATCGAATAATCCACACAAGATGATACAAGCAAACTATCAACATCCATAACTCTGGCTATCACTACCTGCCTTGCCTCGATACCATTGTTAATCGTACGACTATCTCCATCATGTCATCCGTCAAGGGCTAATGGTAACCTCGGTTCTAGCAAATATCCATACATTCTCGACTCGTATGTTTGTCTTACTCGACGAAGACAAGTAGGCCCATCATGACTGCCCAAGGCACTTGACTAACCATCTAGTCTTTTGGGCATCCCCATTATACCCTTCTTTGAGTCCGCTATCTTTTGGCCTTCAATAACTCTAGCCTTCATCATCAGGGACTTTCCATAAGCTCAAATGCCTTCTCGGGCAACCATTATCCATAAGCTCATACATAATAGAGTCGTCTTCACAACTTCGCTGCATTTCATCGATCAATGAACACTTCACTTTGCTTCAAACATTCCGTATGAATTCACATCGAAGCTACGTCCATCACCCAACCAAAATAAACTTCATTTGGCCACTATATAATGGATTGCGTCCAAATGGATTTCCCACCGATCTAGATGGATCACAAACAATTCATACTAGACACACAACCCATGATCCATCAACTCGAACCCACCTTGATTGATCCATGCATATTCCTATCAATGCAACAACAACAAACCCAATTCATGTGATCCATGACCATGCACACCCACGTCCACAACTGATCCATCATGGATCGCTTCCAATTCCAATGACTCGATCCATGTATTGAACCGATCCATCATCCAAGCCTACATACTTCACCTCGCAAAGTCTGAATGACACAGGCCATACGACCCATCTTTGCACAATCCAGCTTGCCACCGATCCATACAATCTAGCTCTCTATCGATCCATACTTTTTTCCATGTTTCTACAGATTCGTCCATTTATTGCATCACACTCCAGACGATCCATCACCCAAATCTACTTTTTGCGATCTAGGCCTTCCATCATGTCATGCTATTGATTCATACAATCTTTGCTTTAACGACGAATATGTATGCGTCCACCTAATCCAAATCGACCAATTTCAATCAAATAATCAATAGCATAACAAATCTTTCATCAACAATCACTAACACATCAAATAATCATCATGAAATCATATAAAATTCAACAAATCATGATTAAAAAAATAATTAAATTAATAAATGGATCTAAACTTGCATAAAAATAGAATTAACATATGAATTTACCATTATAATCTTGCTAGATTAAACCCTATGGTGATCGAATTGAAAATATACTTATCTTAATTAGATCTAGATGAAAATGACTTATAATGATGAAATTAAGATAAAAAAACTCATGTACTCGATTGAATCCATGCGAGAGATGCTTATCACTCACCAAATCTACAAAATAGCTTCAAATCAATGAATCACTAATTCGGACAGTGAAGAACAGTGAAACACAGCCTCTGAATCAATCAATTTGATGCGATCAAACCTTCTTCGACGTTGATCTTCAATCTTCTTATGTACATCTATGAATTGAAATGAAGTGATAAGGTACTTGGCCGAGCCAGAGAATCACAGACACCCAACCAAATGTAAAATAAAGAAACAAAACAATTCTCTATACCCCTACCCTCCTATTTATAGCCAATAGCCCCTAGCCTTAATGGGCCTCACTAATCAACCCACTAATGATTAATTAGTCTTTCCAGAAAATTAGTAACAAAAAAACAATGATTCCTCCCAAACCGCTCATCCATATCTTTATTGTGACCACTCTACGGAATTGGAAACACCATTTCTGATCCAATGAAATTGATCCCAACTCCTGATTCAATCGCAGTCAAAAGTTATGCCTTGAACAAAAATAAAAGGCTAAAATGGTCACAAATAAAAATGATAAAAATCATGGACATGTCTCTTATCCCCATGAACATCATATCAAAATATGAGAATGATCCGACCTGTGGAGAATTAAATAAAAATATATTTTATGATCCTCTAATACGTAAAATGCGGGTCGTTACAATAACCCTACCTAATCCAAATAGCAACGGGCTCTAGGTTCTGGGCCAATCAGTCCAAAACAACAGGTTCTGATTCATCACTGTGCCCCCTCCTTTAAATGCGTACTAGAATCATGAGTGTTGATAAAACCTTTGCACAGATTTTCCTTGTAGTAGAATTTGTCTAAGGGATGCCTACGTGAATCCCGTCTGAAGTTGCTACACTCTAAGGACTATCCTAACGATCATTATAGGATATCATCATGTTCCTCTTATCACATGCATTATTGTTCCATGACCTACGAGCCAAACTTTACCATCGAGCTTTAGAGTAATGTATCACCCTCTAAGGGTCATTTGACCCATCCACCAATTTGGTACAAAATAATGTCGAACCCATTCATGGGATTAATGGTTGGTCCAATCCAGGTCGGTGAGCTTTGAACACCGATCCAGTCCAATTCAGTTTGGTGTGCTTGGCATAACGGACTGGTCTCCTCCCTTCAATCATACTGGCCGAAAATAAACCACTCCACGTTGACCTAACGCATCCTTTGCTATACCTATCCGAGTGGAACAACTTTAGTCAAATCGGAACCGACATCCTATGATGAGTCAGAACCAAGTTGTACCATGTCGATTTAGAATTGGAGTCACCTATGCCAATCCTATTCACTGAGTCTTTGCACTGAGCCAAAGCCAAGTCATACCACAACAATCCGAGAGCAAGCCATTTGCCAATTCGAACTTCCGAATGTTGTAACTTGATCACACGAACTCCAAATGACTTGAAATTTTATGGGTGGCCTTTAGGAACCTTTCTTACTATATCACGGAGATACATTTTGATATGAATTAAGGATTCATATGTGTATTGATCCCTACCTTAGGAACCGCCGCATGATTTCCTATTCCTAATTTGTCATTCGCTCGAAATTTACACCCATTCAAGCATTCCTATAACAAGTGTCTAACATGCTAATATCCTCAGACAAACATTTAATTCAACCAACATAAATCAAACTATCAAAAAATAGAGACACTATATGTTTATTAGGTAGTTTAGGGATAACCCCATGAATTCCGACAAACATGATCCAAATCACCCCAGACTTATACACGTGTGATTACATAATTAAACATGATTTTTGTGCATTTTTTCATATTTTAAGAGGTAATTATAGTCCACTATACCCTAACTAATAAGTGGGAATATTAATCACTCAACTTAATCCCTACCAAATAAATGGGGCTTTGCATTGTTCCTTAGATGTTGCAACAACTCTCCTTTAGATTTGATGTTGATTTATGTTGTTTCTTCACTAATGATAAGATTTGGCTAAACAAAGTAGGGTTTATTGGGAAATTTTGGAGGAGGAATCCATTTATAGAGTTTGATCTATTTTGGGAGTTATGCAATGATTAATAGTTTTTTCTCCTTCCCATTTCATCCTCTACAAGCCTAAATCCCAAAATGGTCCTCGAACCCACTCATTAGTGACCTCTTTCAACCAATCATGCTATCAGAACCTCTTCAATAATTTAGGTCAGCATTTCTTCTCAAACGATGGGCCTATTTTCTTATTGTGACCAATCTATGAAGTGAAAAATTATCATACGAATCCATTAGAAACAATTTTGGATCCAAAATCATTTTCAGTGAAAAGTTACGGATGCGAAAATATTTAATAAGGGTAAGATGGTCATGGAAGATTCCTACAAAAATAGTGAATGGAAGAAGTGACCTTCTAATCATTTCTCAAAACTATAGAATTATTTGACCTTATATGAAAATAGTATAAATATCCTAAAATCTATAGAGATGTAGATTACGAGTCATTACATTTTTCCCTCTTTAGAAGTTTCATCTCTAGAATTTCTAGTTAGCGAATGAGGTTGTCTCACACGCCTATTGTAACAGCCTGCATTTTACGTATCAGAAGATCGTAAAATATTTTTATTTTATACCTCGAGGGTTGGATCATCCTCATATTTTGATATGTTGTTTATAGGGATGTGAGACATGTCCATAATTTTTAACAATTTTGTTTATGACCATTTTGCCCCTACCAATCTTGTACAGAGAATTTTTTTTGACTCAGGTCGATTTAGGTGTTGAAACCTATGCCATTGGAAAGGAAATTATGTTTCCCTTTCCGTAGAGTGGTTACATTAAAGATTTGACTCAGCGGTTTGGAAGGAATCGCTGTTTTAAGGTTTAACAGTTGGTTGTTCGGGTTTTAAGCCATAATGGGCTGATTTGGAGAGGCCCATTGGTGGTCTGGTGGAAGGCTATAAATAGGGGGTGGGCGGTATGCGAAATAGTTTACTTTCTCCGTTCTTTCATTTGGAAGAGCCAAAGAGTCCTCTGTTCCTCCATTTCTCTACCTTTCCACCATTAAAAATCAAAATCTAAGGAAGGAAATCAATGATCTATACAATGGAGGCCAGATCTACATCATTTGAAGTGAGAATTCATCGGATCAAGGGGTTTGGTTCGAGTTGCTTGCTGTCCAGAATCTTAATTCATTGATTTTAGCTTGATTTGGAGAATCGGTGAGTGATTTGCATCTCTCACATGGATTCAATAAAGTATATGAATGTTTGATCATGTTTTTCATCAAATTCAAGTGTTTTAACATAGATTTATACCTTGTTTAGTCCATTTTCATATGAAATACCTTATGAATTAAGTTAGCATGTTTAAACCGGAAATTCCTATGCTATTTCATATGTTTATGCAAGTTTGGTGATAATCATCATATTTGTGTTGTTATTGATTTCAAAACATGCTTGTGGTTGTATTAAATGAATCGAATGAGTTGGTTTCGTAGATTGGCGAAGTTTTGATCGAAATTGGGCTTGGATTGGGCATGTGCAGGTTTTGGGTCAAACGTGCTACAGTGATTGTGGGTCGAATGTGCTACAATAATGTGGGTCGAACGTGCCTGCTACAGTTGTTGTGGGTCCAACATGTCTGCTACAGTGATGTGGGTCAAACGTGCTCTGCTACAGTGATGTGGGTCGAATGTGGCTGCTACAGTGATTGTGGGTCGAACATGTTTGCTTCAGTGATGCGGGTCGAATGTTCTCTACTACGGTGATGTGGGTCGAATATGCCTGCTGCAATGATTGTGGGTCAAATGTGCTATATTGATGTAGGTCGAATGTGCATGCTACAATAATCGTGGGTCGAACGTGCGCTACTACAGTGATTGTGGGTTGAATGTGCGCTACTACAGTGATTGTGGGTCGAGCATGTACTGCCACAGTGATTGTGGGTCGAGCGTGCACTGCTACAGTGATTGTGGGTCGAGCGTGTACTGCTACAATGATTCTGGTCACGCATTCCTATAATTTTTGTTGTGCAATGCTCAAGGGTGTTGAGATGATGGCTTCGACGAGAGTCCAGATGAGGATGTTCGAAGTGATGTGATTTGTTCGTCGTATGCAACGAATGCGAGAATGACTCAAGGATGTATTGAGTTCATATGAAAGGACGACTCAAGGATGTATTGAGTTCGTGCGAAGTAATGGTTGCACTAAAGTGTTCTGAACTTATGGATAGTCGAAAGTGAAGATGACTAGAGATGTGAAGGCTGAGGAATTATCATTGTCGTAGGTTCTAGCAGGCTCAAGGTAGAGGTATAATAGGGGCACCTAGAAGACGGGATGTAGGCCGAGTAGCTTGGGTATCGTTGAAAGGCCTAGGTACATATCATTGAAAGGCATATGTGGGTTTTTGCTAGAGCCGGGGTTATCATTAGCCCTTGACGGATGGCAGTATGATACGGCCAGTCATACGATTAATGATGGTTTCGAAGCAGGATTGGCGGTGATGGCCAAAGTTTGTCTTGTATGATTGTTTGTTTTGCTTGTACCGTCTTACATAAATTGTATGACATTGGAGGAGTTGTTTCTTGGGTGCCTATCTAATATTGGTTTAGGCGTTTGGGGCTTGTACTTGAGCGATGTTAAATTCAATTAAGATGGTTTACGAGAGATATATAAGATGGATGTTATGAGTGTTATTATAGATTACTTCTGGTTTCCATGATTGAATAGTTACTTGGATTAACTTGGTCGTATGGTTGATATGTTTGTTGTAAAGGCTATCACTGTCTGGTGTGGGGAAGATGGAAGTTATGTTCTTCTCTGGTGTTGTGGGTAAATTAGTTAGTTTATTTACCCATTCTCACATACTTTATTGATGAAGTTTATTAGTTGTTTTATCGCTCACTAAGACTGTTGTCTAACTCAAGGTTTTATGTTTCCCTCTTATTACTTTGGGTTGTTCATCCGTTTTTGGATGGGCAGATTAGGTGGCAGGTGACAGTTGATAGCTTAGTGTGGACGATGTAACTGCCGGGAGGCGAGCAGGAGGCTGGCATACTATCTTTTTACTATATAGTATTTGGATTTCCGTTGTATGTTATTCTCTGAGTGTTGTAGTGAGGCAATTTGTACAAACACTATTGTTGTAACTCAAGCATATGGGTATTACTTTCTAGTCGTTATGAAAATCTAGTGTTTTTGCTTCACTATTAATACCTGTTGTGTATATTCTATCATATTTTATTCTTGCGCTGTGAGATTTACGACAGGTTCCGAATGTGTTATCATACCATGATGATCGTCTGTAGCCGCCTAACACGTCTTTCAGCGCATTACTCTTCTTGTTTAGTGCGGGGGCTATGGGCGGTCGTCACATTTGGTATCAAAGCTCTGGTTATCGATTACCCAAAGTTCGAATACATAATCACGTAAGAGAAACGTATTTATAGATTTTAGTTGGATGTATACTATATGATACTATATAGTATAGTAATGTTTGTACTTCTTTAAGCAGTTTATCTTGTATGTGGACCAGTCATTCCATTTTAGATTTAGAATGAGTCGTCAGACTTCTAAGGGTGAGCCTGAGACTAGAAGAGTAGGAGATGGAAGCCAATTGAGAGCTTTAGCCATTGCACCGGAATGCCTAGCTATGTTTGGGGCCATGGTGGCCACTTTCCTGCTAAGAATGCCCATTCCAGAAGCGGCAATAAGGAGTGGTGTTCCTGTACATGTACCTAGAGGTGATTCTGCTAAGAGACAGAGGGATTATTTCCCTATAGGTGAAGAAGATGAGTTAAGAAGAGGTATATCTTTAGAGCAACTTCGACGTCGGGCCAAGGTGCGAGGAGAGAGGATCAATGCTTCTTGGGATGAGACTTTTAGAAACAGACATAAACCTTACGAAGAAACTTTTGTTAGCCTCAGTAAAACAAGGAAGCTGAACAGGGAAAAGAAGAAACCCAAGAAGAATGACATTTTCTTTAACTGTGAGCTAAAGGGCCATTATGTCGAGGACTGTAAGAAGCCAAGAGCCAAAAGGAATTGCTTTAAATGCGGCAAGCCTGGACATAAGAAGAAAGAATGCCCATACTTCCTGAAGGATAAACAACTGGAGGAAGCATGTGTTCTGGAAGCTACTCCATTTTCCTATTGCCTTCATGATGAAAATTAGAAGAAGCTGTTGTTAGTTTGGATATATGCTTTCTACCAATGAAGTTGTTGAGTTCTATTTGGTACTAGAGCATTGCTTTCTTTTACCTATAATAAGATTGTATGCCGAATAAGTTTGGAACTTGAAGTTGTAATAGACCATTGGTTGTAACTAATCTAGTATAGGTTCATCTGCTCTTTTCATACTTTGTGGATCTAGTATTCTTGATCATGAATGCTCATTTATGAGTGGTTGCTTAATTGTAACTTTCAATGGGTTTGAAATCATCTTGGGTATGGATTGGCCCAAGTGGTGTGCGGCTAAAGTGAGTTGCGAAAAGTTATAGATGAGAGTAGGGGATGTGGAAAGGCGAAAGGTGTTGATTTGGGGTAACTCGAAGATGATGTTCACTTGAGTTGTTGTATTCGCTTGGAATTCCACAAGAAGACTTGTCATCCGTGCTAATCGCAAGTGATTTTGAGGATGTCTTTGGCAAAGTCAAAGAGTTACCGCTGCATTGTGATATTGAGTTTAGGGTCGATTTGGTCAAAGGGTGTTAGACCTATCGTTATGTCTCTTAGGCGGATGGCGCCTAAGGGATAGCGAGAGTTAGAGGCGCATGTTCGTGACTTCTTGGGAAAGGATTCATTTGAAGGAATGTTTTCGAATGGGGTGCACCGACATATTTGCAAACAAGTCTGGTGGCTTGTAGAGATTGTGTAAGGACTATCATGAGCTGAACAAGATGAACAAAAAGAATAGGTATCCATTAGCGAGGATCGATGACTTGTTCGATCAGCTTTACGACGCTAAAGTGTTTTCTCAAATGGATTTAGCAACGACAAATGCGAGTGGTAAAGGATAGTATGTCGAAGATATGCTAGTTTGGGAGCGATATTTTCGGAATGGAAGTTCCTTGACTATTTGGCGAGATTTGATTTCAGACCACAATGTGAATTGGACCCTGAAATGTTGGTAAACTTATCGATAAGACCTACTCTCATCAAAAGGATTGGTGAGAGACAAAAGCGAGATGCAAAGCTTGTCGAGTTTATCCAGAAATGGGAACCAGAGGATAAATTGTTCAAGGTCGATCGAGAAGGTTGGCTTCAAAAGCAAGGACGATTGGTTGTTCCTGAGATCGACGGATTGAGAGATGAGGTTCTAAGGGAATCTCATCACTCGAAGTTGACAATTCAACCTGGTGGTAATAAGAAGTATCAGGACATGAAGTGAGTTTACTATTGGGAAGGGATGAAAAGAGATATTGGAAAGTTCATTTCCAAGTGGATTTTGGAAAAGTTTGTAAGAAACGTTGGGAACTAAGTTGTGTTTGATTATGGAAAATCATCCCTAAATTGATGGTCAAACCGAGAGGGATAACTGAGTTTTGGAAGACCTCCTCAGAGCTTGTATGTTGGATTTTAGGGAATCATGGGAAGACTATCTACATCTAGTTGAGTTTGCATATAGTAATAGCTACCAATCTAGTACTGGGATGGCACCATACGAGGCGTTGTATGGTAGGTCGTGCAATTCTCCAGCATGTTGGTTAGAAACAGGGGATAAGTTGATACTTGGGCCAGAGATGATTAGAGAGACCTCAGATTGTATCGATATCATTTGGCAACGAATGAAGGCATCCCAAAATCATCAGAAGAGTTACGCTGATAAACGATGAAAAGAGTTGGAGTTTGACGTATGCGATATGGTTTTCGTGAAGATCTCTCCATTAAAGCATATGGTTAGGTTCGGAAGTAAGGGAAAGTTGTCCCCATGATTTGTTGGACCATTTCTGATAGTCGAGCAAATTGGAAAGATCGCACATAGGTTGGAGTTACTTGAGAAGATGTCATGTATGCATAACACTTTTTATGAATCATTTCTATGAAATATGCGCATTATCTGGATGTTGTAGTACCTCCAATACAATACAAAAACCAAGAAGTCGAAGTCACGGTTACGAGACCTCATAAGTAACTTCATGTTGTAGCAAAAGACATGAAACAACTTAGGAGGAAGACAGTTAAGTTAGTCAAGGTACAATGGAGGGAGGATGGTGACGATTGTACATGGGAGACGGAAGAGAGTATGAAGATGACCCATCTATAACTCTTTGTCCATATGACCCATTGATATCATGCCATCATTACATCATTGTAGCTTGTTGTTGTTGTTGTTATTGTCGTTTTCTTTGCTGGTATTGATTAGAATTTTGCATGCTAGGATAAGGCTGTGGATGCATGGTTTGATGGCCGCTGGTTTGGATGACAGAATTTGTTGCTCATGGATGATAGACATGCGGATTTGTTTTGGTTGCTTGTTTTTATTGGAATTTCGAGGGTGAAACTCTTAAGTGGGGAAAATATAACAGCCCACATTTTACGTGTCGGAAGATCGTAAAATATTTTTATTTTATTCCTTGAGGGTTGGATCATCCTCATATTTTGATATGTTATTTATAGGGATATGAGACATGTCCATAATTTTTACCAATTTTTGTTTGTGACCATTTTGCTCCTGTCAGTCTTGTATGGCAAAAAGAATTTGACTCAGGTCAAATTAGGTGTTGAAACCTGTGTCATTGGAAAGGAAATGATGTTTCCTTTTACGTAGAGTGGGTACATTAAAGATTTGGCTCAGCGGTTTGGGAGAAACCACTGTTTTACGGTTTAACAGTAGGACGTTCAGGTTTCTAAGCCATAATGGGCTGATTTGGAGAAGCCCATTTGTGGGCTGGTGGAAGGTTATAAGTAGGAGGCCGGAGGTATGGGAAATAGTTTACTTTCTCCCTTCTCTCATTTGGAAGAGCTAGAGGGTCCTCCATTCCTTCATTTCTCCACCTTTCCACCATTAAAAATCAAATTCTAAGGAAGGAGATCAAAGATCTACACCATTGGTGGCTAGATCTACATCATTTGAAGTGAGAATACATCAGATCAAGGGGTTTGGTTCGAGTTGCTTACTATCCGGAATCTTAATACATCGATTTTAGCTTGATTTGGAGAATCGGTGAGTGATTTGCATCTCTCACATGGATTCAATGAAGTATATGAATGTTTGGTCATGTTTTTCATCAAATTCAAGTGCATTACCATAGATCTATACCTTGGTAAGTCCATTTTCATATGAAACACCCGGTGAATTAAGATAGCATGTTTAAACCGGAAATTCCTATGTTATTTCATATGTTTATGCAAGCTAGATCCATAATTTAGTTCATATGTTCTTTTATCATGATTTCAGTGAAATTTGCATAATTTGGTGATGATCATCATATTCATGTTGTTATTGATTTCAAAACATGCTTGTG
Organism: Allium sativum; assembly: GCA_030737875.1. Lineage (NCBI taxonomy): Eukaryota > Viridiplantae > Streptophyta > Magnoliopsida > Asparagales > Amaryllidaceae > Allium > Allium sativum. The sequence goes on along the minus strand of CM060913.1, from coordinate 454,430,759 downwards.
CTTGTATTGAATGAATTGAATGAGTTGGTTTCGTCAATTACGTCGATTGGCGAAGTTTTGATCGAAATTGGGCTTGGATTGGGCATGTGCAGGTTTTGGGTCGAACCTGCCACAGTGATTATGGGTCGAACGTGCTACAGTGACGTGAGTCGAGTGTGCCTAGTGCAGTGATTGTGGGTCGAACATGCTACAGTGATGTGGGTCGAACGTGCTACAGTGATGTGGGTCGAACGTGCCTACTACAGTGATTGTGGGTTGAACGTGCTACTACAGTGTTGTGGGTCAAACGTGCTCTGCTACAGTGATGTGGGTCAAACGTGCTCTGCTACAGTGATGTGGGTCGAACGTGCTCTGCTACAGTGATGTGGGTCGAACGTGCTCTGCTACAGTGATGTGGGTCGAACGTGCCTGCTACAGTGATTGTGGGATGAACGTGCTATAGTGATGTGGGTCGAACGTGCATGCTACAGTAATTGTGGGTCGAACGTGCTCTACTACAGTAATTGTGGGTAGAGCGTGCACTGCTACAGTGATTGTGGGTCGAGTATGTACTGCCATAGTGATTGTGGGTCGAGCGTGCACTGCTACAGTGCTTGTGGGTTAAGCACGTAGTGCTACAGTGATCCTGGTTGCGTATTCCTATTATTCAGGTCATGCAATGCTCAAGGGTGTTGAGATGATAGATTCGAGGAGTGTCCAGATGAGGATGTTCGAAGTGATGTGATTTTTTCGTTGTTCATCGCATGCAACGAATGTGGGAATGGCTCAAGGATGTATTGATTTCAAATGAAGGACGACTCAAGGATGTATTGAGCTCGTGTGAAGTAATGGTTGCATTAAAGTGTTATGAACTTATGGATAGTCGAAAGTGAGAAGGATGACTAGAGATGTGAAGGCTGAGGAATTATCATTGTCGTAGGTTCTAGCGGGCTCAAAGTAGGGGTATAATAGGGGCACCTAAAAGACCGGATGTAGGTCGAGTACCCTGGGTATCGTTTAAAGTCCTAGGTACATATCGTTGAAAGGCGTATGGTTTTTTTGCTTGGGCCGGGGTTACCATTAGCCTTTGATGGATGGAATTATGATATGGCCAGTCATACGATTAATGATGGTTTCGAAGTTGGATCAGCGGTGATAGCCAAAGTCTGCCTTGTATGATTATTTGTTTTGCTTGTACCGTCTCACTTAAATTGTCCGACATCGGAGTTGTTGTTTCTTGGGTGCCTATTTGATATTGGTTTAGGCTTTTGGGGCTTGTACTTGATAGATGTTGAATTCGATTAAGATGGTTTTCATGAGATATATTATCTGGATGTTATGAGTGTTATTATAGATTACTTCTGGTTGCCATAATTGAATGGTTGCTTGGATTAACTTGGTCGTATGGTTGAAATGTTTGTTGTAAAGGCTATCATTGTCCGATGTGGGGTAGATGGGAGTTGTGTACTTCTCTGGTATTGTGGGTAAATTAGTTAGTTTATTTACCCATTCACACATACTTTATTGATGAAGTTTGTTAGCTGTATTATCGCTCACTAAGACTGTTGTTTGACTCAAGGTTTTATGTTTCCCTCTTATTACCTTGGGCTGTTCATTCATTTTTGGACGGGGAGACTAGGTGGAAGGTGACAGGTGATAGCTTAGTGTGGACGATGTAGTTGTCCGGAAGCGAGCAAGAGGCCGGTGTACTATCTTTTTACCATATAGTATTTGGATTTCTGATGTTTGTTATTCTCTGAGTGTTATGGTGAGGCAATGTGTACAAACACTATTGTTGTAACTCAAGTCTATGGGTATTAATTTCTAGTCATTGTGAAAATCTGGTGTTTTTTGCTTCACTATTAATACCTGTTGTATATATACTATCATATTTTATCCTTGCGCTGTGAGATTTACGACAGGTTCCGATTGTGTTATCATACCATGATGATCGTCCATAGCCGCCTGGCACATCTTTCAGCGCATTATTCTTCTTGTTTAGTGAGGGGGTTGTGGGCGGTCTTCACAACTATCATCCATATTCATCCAAATTAATCAAATATGCATACATAGCAATTATGAAAGAAAAGAAATAATTTAAACCTATCCTAGCATGTAGGACATTGTACAAGAAAAATATGATGATATCGTAGATGTAAATGAGAGCGATGAACTAGTACCTTACATAATAAAGAGTTATGGATGTAATGTCCTCATACTCTCCTCAGTCCCCCAAGTGAAATCACTCTCAGTTTCACCCCTGGACCATGACATGCTTCACTTCCTGCTTTCTTATTTCCTTCGTATCATGCCCAATGATATGTTTAAGCTTGCGAGCTCTTGCAACCTCTGGTTCCACCTTGATATCACCCAATTGATATTGCATGATAATTAAGTTGGTATCATGTATAAACTTCCTTAAATTGGAAACATGAAACACATTGTTCGCCTTGGTTATTCTTTTGGGATAATTTGACTCTATAGGTCAAGCTCTAGCTAGTTCAAGGATAAAAAAAGTACCAAAAGACCTTGGTGCCAGCTTTCCATTTCTACTAAACTGAATTACACTCTTTAAGAAAGAAATCTTAAAAAACACCATATCGCCAATGGAGAATTCCAAATCTTTACGTCTTCCATCAGCATAGCTTTTATGTTTGTCCTGAGTAGTTTTCATCCATCGTTGAATGATCTCTATCTTCTTGGAGGTTTCTCTAACCACATCTAGCCCAAGTATCAGTTTTTTGCAAATTTCAAGCCAAAATAAAGGAGCGTTGCACAAATTACCACACAAAGGTTCACAAGGCGTTATACCAATGTTAGACTAATAAAAACTATTATCTGCGAACTCCAGAAAATGGAAATGATCATCCATGAACCTACAAAACCTAAGATGCAAGCTGAGATCTTCAAATACACAGTTCACTCTTTTGGTATGACCATCCATTTGATGGTGTTATGTTGTGCTGAGGTGTAGCTTATACCTTAAGGCTTCTTGCAAGTAGTTCCAAAACACGCTAGTAAAGAATAGGTCCCTCAAAGGATATCCTTTGCAAGCTTTCCTTAAACACAAATTTATCAGCCACTCTAGATACTGCCTCCATCAAAACCATGGATGGTTCTGGCTTGTCCACTGAAGCCACCACTACATTGAATCTATCCAGGAAACCCCTTAGCATTTCTCTTGGTCTTTGTCTTATTGTAGCTAATGTCATCACATTCTTTGGATAAGCTACGTGAGCTCTGAGTTGTTCCATGAACTTGTCCAAAAGTTCATTCCAAGAGATGATAGATTTGTTATTGAGCTGCCTAAACCAAAGCTCAGTCAAATTACTAAAAAATAGTGAATAACATTATGTAATCAATTTCAGAGGTGCCCCTAGTACATACATGTGCGGGTTGTAGCGCGTCAGATGTATTGTTGGATTTGATCTCCTATCATATGCCATTAGTACCGACAGTTTGAAATCTGGTGGGGCTCTTGCATTCTAAATGCTAGAAGTGAAAGGTCTTCGAGTCACATCTTCGTATCCTTCGCTAGATAGTCCACATTTGGTTAGGTGTCTTATCATCTTAGCTAATCTCTTTCCATCATCCGTGAATTGAAGCATCCGCCCCTCGAGTCTAAGAGGATACTCCAAAACATATTGTTCGTGCAACAATTCAGCAACTTTCTCCTTCTAAGTTTGGCTTCCTACATGTAACAATTTATATTTTTTAAGACTAAATAAATATTAATCATTAATTATTCGATTAGCTATTACAAAAGATTTTTCACAAAAGATCGAATCAGGACATGGGACAAGTACCATAGAATCCGAATTGTTCAATATGTGAAGAATTAGTATACATATTGCTATGTTTCAATTTCAGACAAGTTGGCGATCATAACGATCTCGATATACACTTGAATTTGTCATTCCGGAGGCATAGAGTTAGATTGCGATGGAACTTATAATTTTGGAATCATCCTAGTAAGTTATTACACACTGTCAGGTTTTGCAGCTAATGAACATACTATTCGACTATGCGTAAATTAAACGTGTGTCAATTTCTGTTAGAAACTAATATTTTAATTCGAGTTTTAAAGGCTAACTTCTACATTCGATCGATTTGGATCTCGAGACAAGTCCCTTTGTTTTCAAAAGAAAGTTGTATATATGACGTGTAACACCCCATAAATTAATACACCATAAATATATAATAAAGATAACAAAATGAATATTAATTAATAAAATATTCAGAAATGAGTAAAATGGACTTTACCGTTGCGTTCATTACGAAATTCTGGTTCTGATAGAGTTTTTGTTTACGTAAATCGGATTAAATATGAAGAAGTTATATACTAAAGAAGATCAAACTAAAACATTGTATAATATATATATATATATATATATATAATATAAAAACAATTGAACGTAGAAGGCAACGGTAAGTGGATGACCCAACCCCTTATTTGGGCTGACACAGGGGTCTAACCGGGTCTAGGGCGGGTTGACCTATGTAGTTGGTGGGTCAACCCACTGCAAGCAGGCCAAGTTCCTACAGCTGAATCTAAACTGTTTTATTTGCTATATTCACACGTAAACTCTTCTTGAGGTGTATTGTTGGATTTATAAACCTAATATCTAAGGTTTAGAATTATCTTAGCTAATCTATAAATAGGCCAGCAACCTCACCATTTTCTTACACACAAACATTGTTTATTCTTCTTCCTCCAAGCTATTTCGGAATAAAAATAAAAATATGTCAAGGTGCGGCCGAAACATAGATTAAAGGGGATAATTTTAGTTTTTCTACAAAAACAAATCAAAAGAGACATTTTCTGCATCTTAATCAAATCACTATGAGTTCTAATTATTTTTAGATCTTCTATTTAAACAGTATTTTGACAGTAAATGATTTGAATTTGAAAAGTGACAATGCTTATATGTGTATATGTTATAGTTTTACTGTCAATTATCTATTCATATTACAGTTATTATATGTTCATGTATACACCATTCTTCCTTATCCTTTTTTCTATCTTTTATTTATTTATAGTCTTTTATATGCCTATTTATTCAGTTTAGATCTGTTTTCCCCTTTTCCTTTGTTGAGCATGGGCCATCGAGAGCCTAGGCCATTATTGTTTGAATAGCATATAATTGAGATAAATTGGAAAAAAACTTGTAATGACAATAAGGAGAATCAGGCATATTATAACTTGAGAACCTTTTGCTGTAAATTTGGGATAATTATTTAACACCCAGTAAATTTAACAACATTAAAGAGGATAAATTAAATAATAATTAATTTAATATTCAGAATTAAGGGAAACAGACTGCGCCATTGCGTTCGTCTCGAAATTCTGGTCAAGATAGATATTTGGTTTGCGTAAAACGGACATCGTATGATGAAGTTATGAGGGTTTGAAGTTTGTATACGTGTAGAAAAGTTATATATATAATTAAATCAGAAATCAGATAAAACCATTCAAAAATAAACAAGAAAAGAGGCGGTAGAATTCTCGCCCCAGGGGAGTCGACCCCTTAGGGGGATGTCGACCCTAGGGTCGACCCCTCAAGGGGGGTTTCGACCTATGGGTCAACCCCCAAAGGGGCGGTTGACCCCCCTAGGGCTGAGGTGGCAATCGAATTTTAGGGGCTGGCAACTATATATATGGCTTCATTTTCTGGTTTTCTCACACTGAAAATCAATGGAGGCCTAAGTGCTGTTGGTGCCTAGACTAAATCAAAACTCTTTCTTCTTCTGCAATCAAATTTAGAGATTCAAGTGTAGATCTGAGATTCATCAACTGCTTTTCTCCTTCTATTTCTCTAGATCCGAACAATGTGAGTTTTAAGTTACTTTTAGATTTAAATGGTTAAAAGTAAAACATGATTTGACTGTAATTTGTATCTATCCTTGCGACTGAATCATATCAGATCTATTATAATTTGTGAACCTATGACATTCTGAATTAACTATGACTTGGATCTAAATCTTTATCATGTCAGATCTACTTCTAATTATAGGTCCAATCCATTTAGATCATCTTCTACCTATTATGTTTGAAGTTAGTTTGGATCGGTCATTAGTTGGACATCTAAATCCTTATTTAGATCTAATCATGCCTATTGTGACACCCCTACTATGTTAGAACATGTTTTATTATTACAAGTTCACCGATCTATGCTTATATGTCCATCTTATCATTATGCCATCATAAGTTTATGTCAATTCTGTTAGAATAATCATCTTTGTCATCTTCCTTCACCCTTTCCCTTTTATTTTATTTTATTTTATATATCTAGGCTACTATCGAGCCTAGGCATGCCACTTAATTATTCGATTACACTAGTTTGGGAACGAGGGAAAAAACATTGAAATTGGGCATATCTTATGAATTGGGCGTTTGGGCATAATTGATAAAAAGGTGAAAATTGGCATAATTTGAATAATGTATATGTATATGAATTTGGACATATAATTCACTATGAACATAATTCGGGAAAAAGAGGCATGAAACCTATAACGACATAGGTGAAAATTGGCTAATAATGAAATGCCTAGGTTTACAGTAATTAGAAACTGTAACTGCGCCTACGAGACGAGGTTAGATTACACTTATGGTGGAAGTCCTCCCGGAACCGCCCGGCATATTCACCGACCACAAGTGGTGAATCTAATGTGAGAGGTCTATGTGCACAAATACAGGACGTGCTAAGACACGAGGTTAAGCCCGATTTATGGAATAAGTCTGCCCGGACCCGGCCAGTATGTCCAGCATCCACAAACGGTAGGCTTAATGTGGGAGGTCTAGCATGTTGTAACCATAAATGAAAATAAGGTAATAAACCTTGAATGCTTAACCTAGTTGAACCCATAGGGAATTGTATGAATATAAACTTAAGTTGGGGTTAAGTAAACTTGGTTGAACAGTGGGTGGGTTAAGTAAATCTGAGGGGATGGATAATATTTACATATAGGCCCACAAACTTAACCTGATAGGTTTATGTAATTAAAGACACCTAGTGGTCTACCTAACAGATGGAAATATTAGAGTTATGTAATTAAAGACACCTTTTTAGGGTAAGCGTAACCTGTAGAAATGGTAGGGTTGTGTAATTAAAGACACCTAGTGGTATACGTAACCGACGGAAATCCTAGTGGGGATACAAGACAAGGGGGAGAGCTTGCATCACATTGTGTGAGACCCATTTCAGTTAATAGGTATCAAACGATTACTCTGAACTAGGTCGGAGTTGGGGCACGCTTACTGGGCTGAATGTAAGAGATCCACACGAGGAGGACGGTGTGGGTGGCGTAAACCGACCGAGGACATGTGTGTGCATTGGCCGGGTAGAGGGGGCTAAGACAATCGTGACACCTATAGATATGGCTATGCATATCAACGAAGGGTTGCCACTATAGGACGTGATATATCCTACGGTGGGGCCGGCACAGAGTATATCTACGTGGAGTAGGGAGCCGATCGATTAGGGTAGTAGTTAGGATACATCTGGACGTATGCCTAAGTCTACCCTCTTCTAGTTGTTGGGATCATCTCATTGTGGTTATACTAGTATTAGTGCACAGTAATCATTAGAGAATCATATACACTTTAACATGTTTACCATGTCATACTTACCTTTTATGGTGTTATTATTTTTATCCACTTTAAATGCCTATCATGCTACATTTACATATTTACTTGCTAAAAGTAACTGGACTCGCCAGACTCTATGTTTGACCTTGTTTGTTTCCTCTTATATCTTCTATCCCCCCCTAGGTTCTCAGGGTGGGAATACTCGGGCTTGACCGTGATTCTGCTTTCATTTTTCTAGAGCTTCTTATAAGTATTGCTCAAGCTCCTATCCCTGCTACTATGGCTATGTTTTATTTTGGGGAATTTTGCTTCTTTTATGTACTCTGATGTTTTAAATTACAAGACAACGGTTTTTATGATGTAACTATTTTTGTGTATTTCATATATGTGATAGTTTGGACCACGACGTTATAAATTATGTTTTAAATAAAATTTGAAATTTCGCTGCTATCTTTTATATTTGTCTTGTAATATTCTGTGTCTGTTTACCTATAACGCTTCATTCTCTTAATGAGTGACATTAACGGACGTGGGGTGTCACACTTGGTATCAGAGCAGAAGGTTACCAGATTAGATAAAAGTTTTTGGAAACTATTTTCAAAAAGATTTTAAAAGAAAGCATTTTTCAAAAAGAAAAGTCTATTTCGAAAAACATATTCCCCAAAGCCATATGTAATATCCTTTGATCCTTTGTCTAAATCTCTTTCCTTTTCGTTTCAGCGTGTATGGGGAACCTAACATTCCAGAAGGCATTACGATACCTGGCTGGTTCCGAAGGTAGAGGCTACGACGCCTGCCGAAGGCCAAAGAAACGTTCCTTCCCTAGTTGCACCCGTCGTTCCTCCTCCTCTTCCTCCAAGAAAAGATAATTTTGCTAAGTCTACAGAGATTTCTATGCCATGGGAAGGAAACCATTCCGTGGAACCGAAACATTCGTAGAGGAAAGGAATTGTCTCAAGGAGACCGAGGACTTGTTCGTAATCTTTGAATTAGAAGATAGAAGGAAGATTCAGTTAGTTGCCTGGCTACTGAAAGATAAAGCTTCGTTTTGGTGGGAAATCATCGTTTTGGTAGGAAATTACCTAAGCTGGATGACCGGTAGAGACATGGGACGATTTTAGGCAGAGGTTCGAAAAGAAGTTTCTTTCCCAATCTGAGATAAGCATGCAAATGAAGAGGTTCATGGCGCTCAAACAAGGAAACGTGACTATTAAAGAATATGTGAACAAATTCAACCAGCTAGCAAGATTTGGATTGGAACTAGTAGATACTTCACATAAGAAATCTTTGCGGTTTGCTAAGGGGCTGAATGAACCCCTTCGTGGGTTAGCTATGTCCCACATTCCAATGGGAGCGACTTTTGAAAGGCTTGTTGATATGTCCCTACTGCATGAGGAAGACAAGGGAAAAAAGAAGGAAGTAAAAGCTGACGAAACAACGCAAAACAAGAAGGTATGGCCTAAGAAAGGACAGTGGTAACAACAACAACAGAAGAAGAAAGACCGAAAGAATGACAAGGCTAAGGATAATAGGAAATGTCACAGTTGTGGACGAGAAGGTCACTTGGTCAAGGACTGCAAAAGAAGGAAGAATACTTGCTTCAATCGTGGAGAGGTCGGACACTTTTCTAGGGAGTGTCCGAAGAAACAGGGACCAGAAGGACAAGGCCAGAGGGCAGGAGCTTCTGGAGGGCTGTACATGCTCTCACGATCAAAGCTCATGATAGAGGTAGGAAAATTTCTGTGGAAGGTTAGATTTCTCTTTCAAGTCATCCTATTAGAACTCTTTTTGATTCTGGCGCTTCGCATTCATTTATTTCTAGTTCTGTGGTTGAATCTCTACACTTAAATACTAGTATGGTAATGGATCCCATTGTTGTCTCAAACCCTATTGGTGGTTCGACTCATTTGTCTATGATTTGTCGGGGTTTGAGAATATCTATCTTAGGCATCGAGTTTGAGTGCGACGCATATGTGCTTGGTTTCATGGGCTACGGGTTGATTCTAGGGATGGATTAGCTAACCTTGTATGGTGCCATTCTATATTGTGAGAGGAGGGTTGTTAGACTTTTGACTTTTCATGGGAGGACCCTCGAGATTTCTTGTGACCCGCAAGGGTCTGTCATGCTTAGTTTCCTATAGTCGCTTGATGCATCTATCGATGATTTGCAATCTGTTCTAGTAGTCCAAGATTATTCTGATGTCTTTGATGAGGTTCGGGGTTTACCCCCATGGCGCGAGATAGATTTTGGCATATATTTGGTAGATAATGCAAAGCCAGCTGCATTACCTATGCACCGTATGGCTCCAAGGGAAACGAGGGAGCTTAGCAAGCAATTAGGGGATCTACTTGAGAAAGGGTTTATTAGGCGAAGCATATATGAATGGGGTGCTCTAGTGGTATTCGCAACTAAGGAGGATGGTTCGCTTCGCTTGTGTGTGGGCTATAAAAAGTTGAATAAACTCACAAAGAAGAATAGGCACCTACTTCCGAGGATAGATGACTTGTTTGACCAACTTGTTGGTGCCTCAGTATTCTCTCAGTTAGACCTGGCCACGGGGTTTCATCAGTTGAGGGTGGCTGAGGACAATATAGATAAGACCGCTTTTAGGACTCCAGATAGTTTCTTTAAATGGCTCGTAATGCCTTCTGGGTTAATGAATGCACCCGCCTATTTTGTTGATCAGATGAGTAGGTTGTTTCGGGAGTTTCTAAATAAATTTGTCGTGGTCTTTGTTGATGATATCTTGATCTTCTCAAAGAGCGAAGAAGAGCATGCCCAACATTTGAGGGAAATTTTGAAAACTCTCTGTGCGCATCAGCTTAAGGGAAAATTCTCCAAATGCCATTTTTGGAGAAAGGAGGTGAGATTCCTTAGGCATGTGGTTTCTAAAGAAGGGATAGAGTAGATCCCACAAAGGTGGTTGTAGTTCAGGACTGGCAGATTCCAAAGAATGCAGTGGAGGTGAGAAGCTTTTTGGGGTTAGCAGGCTATTATAGGAAGTTCATTAAGGACTTCGCAAAAATATCAGCCTCACTCACTAGGCTGACAAAGAAGAACTTGGCGTTTTCATGGGATATAGATTGTGATGTTGCTTTCCAACGACCGAAGAGGGGTATGACAACAACCCCAGTCTTGACCTTACCCAATGGGGATAAAGTATTTATAGTTTACACTGATGCATGTGGTATAGGGCTTGGTGCAGTTCTGATGCAAGAAGGATGGGTAGTATGTTATGGAGGAAGGCAACTAAGAGTCCATGAGAAGAAATACCTAACCCATGATTTAGAGCTAGCTGCCATAGTATTTGCGCTTAAGATGTGGCATCATTATTTGCTTGGAGAGAAGTACGAGTTGTACACTGATCATAATTCTCTCAAGTATTTGTTCTCGCAGAAGGATCTTAATTTAAGGAAACAAAGGTGGATAGAGTTCCTAGCTTCTTATAATTTCGAGATTGCTTATACCATTGGCAAGGGTAACGTGGTGGTAGACGCATTGAGTAGACAAAGGATGACTTTAAGTCCTCTATTTGTGGAAAGGAAAAGCTTGGAGTTCATATTGACTTTTGATTTTAGACCCTCCACCGAGTTATTACCTGGTTTGTTTGTATCGCTAGTGATTCGACCTACCCTTATGGATCAGATAGGAGCATCGCAGCAAGATGATCCACAGATTTCAGACATCTTGGTTAGGCTCTGTTGACGGCAAAAAATGTCGCAAACACCAAAGATTCCCAATTACTAGGAATTATAAATATGGTCGCACAGACAAGAACATATTTCAAACATAAGCAGTAAATAACACAAGAGATTTATAGTGGTTCGGCTTCAGTAAGGGCCTACGTCCACTTTGAAGAGTCTTTGGAATATTATTAATAACTTGGAAGAAATTACAAGGTTGAGACTATCTCACGATATCTCATTACATTCATGCTTCATGATATATGATGTCATAATTATCATATATTGAATAATAAGGAAAAAGACAATCTTGTCCTCCTCCTTTCTCAAAGAGGAGATGCCATTAATGAAGCTTTATGGAGGTTTCTAAGCTCTAGAATTCTCTCTCTATGAAGTGTGAGGCCATGGGATATTTATAGGAAGTGGTTAGGTAGGGGTTAGGTAGGAGTAGGTAGAGATGGGGACCATCTTCCAGATATTCGCGCCTCATGCAATCGGCCTTCGGAAATTCGCACCTGGGTGAGGTGCGAAATTTCGCACGTGATAGTGCAAAATTTCGCACCCACCTAGATGCGAAGCTGATTTTGGTGAGAGGACTTGTTAAGGCTGGTTGACTCTGTTGGCGCGACGTTGTGGCGGCGAAGGTGCGAGGTTCTTGTCGGCGGGATCTTTCTTCGGTCGTTGCCTCTGCACTTCCTGAGTTTTGCCCTTGGCCCCGGCTTCATGTGATGGGTTGAGCAGAGCGTGTCTTGAGTACTTTTGGTGACCGGACCAAAAGGCCGGTTATCATGTGCCCCTCAAAGTACGTCTTGTCTTAACGCCTTGTCTTAACATGATGTGCTTTAGAAGGAAACTCGAGATGGTAGTTGGATTGCGGATTTATCCTGCAAGTTAGTGGAGAAAATGTATCAGCTGGCAGGCTCGTTCGTTATGGAATTGTGAGCAAGCCGCTGTAGGATTGGTATCGTGCTTGCGTAGCTGAGTGTCCTCATGGTGCCATCATCGCGTGTTTTGGGCGACGAGGACCTTGGCGGGAGATGAGCGTACGCGGAAGAGAGAGATTTTTTTTAGAGGATACGAAATTTCATACCGGAGGGGTTCGAAATTTCGAACCCTATAGGCTCGAACCATCGAACCGTAGTGGCTCGAGAATTCGAGATATAGGTTTGAAACTTCGAACCCAGGAGGATCGAAACTTCGATCCCTCAGGTTTGAATTTCTAGCCTAGACTTGGAATATGAAAGGTTTTCTTCTTTTCATTATATATAGTGCCCTCCCTTCCTTTTCCTTCCTTCTTCTATTTTCTCGTCGACTGCCATTGTTCTTAAAACTTCAATTCTCGACCACTTTGACTTGAAAATTTCTGAGGTAAAAGACTTGGTCAAGCCAAGGGAAGGGGAAGGGAGGTCGAGGTGCGACGGAGGAGGCTCGAGGTCTTGTTCCCGAAGGGAGGCTTGTAAATTCGAACCTGTGGGGGCTCGAATCTTTGAACCCCGTAGGGTTCGAGATTCCGAGCCCTTGGGCTCGAATCTCTGAGCCCTGACAGGTTCGAGGCTTCGACCCCTCTGGGGTTCGAATCTTCGAACTACGAGGGCTTGCATTTTTGAACCCGAGAGGTTCAAAATTTCGATCCACTACGGTTCGAATTTTCGACCCCAAGGGGTTCGAACCTTCGAGGTGCCCGAGCCCGGGTGTTTTCAGAAACTTCATGCCCCGGAGCCTGGTTGAGTGTTGTTCTTTGGCCAGAATGTCGGCTTTCGCCACTTCGAACTTTGATTTCCTGACTGCCTATCCTCAGATTTACACACTGTTTGTTTGGTTGTATGAATGTATCATTGTTATCATTGATAAATGCACAGATGGGAACTTATAACACTCACATAGGATAGAGCATATATCTGGACTGTTGCTGAACTGTAAAGATCTTTAACGTTTCTATGCGCACTATCATTCTTTGCATGACACTGCACACACACTTGTTAATCTTTATCAACACGAGGGGTACAGGTTATTTTACTACGATGTACAAAACTAGTACATTGAAGTATAGCAAGCCATGCAAACAAGATCACAGACTGGGAAACTTCTGGAAGCCGACGCGTCCCCGCCATCGTCTAATTCTTCTGCTTCTACTTCTGAATCCATGGACAACATTAATTCTGGAGGCAGCTAGCCTGAGACTAATGAAGGGTCAACTCCTTCTCAGACAGGGAGTTCGCCTGAGGTGTCGGAGCACGGGGGTCATACTGAGAGGTTGCACTCTCCAATTGTATACGCCGAGATGGAAAACATAGATATTATGGAGGGTGGTGAGCCGCCTGCCCCAGTGGTTCCTGACATGCTTCCTGATGCGATCATCTTGGACAATCCTCCGGATTTGGTGCCATTGCGCTTAGATGTCGCGGCTGTTAGAAAGTTGTCTTTGCGGTTTAATATCACTGAGGGGGAGGCTCATACCCTTGGATCAGGAGAAAGGGCTCACACGCCGCCAGAAGGCTTTACTGCTTGGAATTGACATGCTTGCGTTGCGGGGTGCGTGCCCCGGCCAATGATTTTATACGGGAAATGCTATTCTATTTCCACCTTGCACCCTTATAGCTGCATCCGAACTCTTATTCTTGGCTCTTGGGCACTTGTTTTCTCTTTTGAGAGTTTCTGCATCAGGATCCTACTGGAGATGACATTCTGTACCTTTTCCATTTCAGACGGTCAACTTGCGCATCGTCTTTGCAATAGTTCTTGGAGGCGTCTTCAGCTACTATTTTTTTTTCGGAAAGTGGCCCAAACCGTCGGTGATTAAGCAAGATTGGTTCTTTGTTCGCTGCCCTCTCGGATTTGCGAGGAGATGGATAGAAGGAAGTGAGCATCTTTAATCTTCGCCTCCTTTTTCCAGAAGTTTCCGAGCTTTGTGACTCATAGTTTTTGATTGTGGCAGGGACTCCTGAGGCACCTACTGGCGACGAGTATCGGCAACGTCTCGATGCTTTGCAAGCTATTCCTGAGGGGTCCCGTAGGGCAGATTATGTTGTAGATCAGGATCGCCTCTGGCGTGCTGGATTGCTTCCGGCCGATCGAGCCATAATTAGGCCTTTAGTGGCGAGTAGTGTACATAAGGGGAAAGCAGCGGAAGGCCCTGCTGCCCCGCTTTGAAGAGAAATATAGCTCCTGGCGAGCTCGGGCCTAAGAAAGTTGTTAAGTTTCAGAAGGGCGTTAGTGGTGACACGGATGGTAGCGGGAGTAGTCACCAAGATAGGTCCTCATCTTCTATGACTCTTCCTCCCCCTCCTCCTTCGATACGCATGTCCAATGGGGATTCGAGGCTCCATCTAGGAGGGTCGAGTCATACGTCGTCAACAACCCCGCCCATCGTCGTTCCGCCTGCCCCTGTTCAGAACTCAAAGGGGAGGGAGCTACCGCTCGCGCAGCCGGGGCTGGACAAGGCGCCTATTGTCGAGACACCTGATCTGACGGAGTCGGGAGTCCGGGACCTGCCTATTGAAGAGAGGATGGCGTTTGTGAGGCATCACTTCCCAGGGTTATGTCTTGATGAGTTATGGTTTGTCCCTGAGCTTCGTCTCGCCCCTGACAGGGAGACCGATGAGGTATGGCAGCATGTGAAGGCCACATATCATCAGGTCGATGTGCTTACCAAATATTCGTGTTATTTGTCTGACCTGATCAGGAAAAAGAATCAAGAACTTGATAAACGGCCATCGATTATTGATGCCGGGCAGGCTTCCGTTACTAATTTGAATGCGGAACTGGGTAGGTTTTCTGATCCGTCTTAGATACATTTGCTTTTCGCTTCTTTAATGTTGCTACTTTGTGGGACATGTCGTTTTTCAGCCGGGACGAAGCAATAGTACGAGGGACTCAAAAGGGAGTCTGACAATTCTTGCTCTGTTCTGAAGGAAACCATAACTAAGCTAACCACCCAGAATATGATTCTGAAGAAGGAGAAGGCTGATGTGGATCAATTATGCATCGAGTTAGAGAGGGAGAACGCCAAAATCTTCCAGCTTCAGGAAGATAATAAGGCTTTGAAAGCTGAGAATGATCGCCTAAGGAGGGAGCTTGAGGCGGTGAGGAAAGCAAAAGAGGATGAGGAAGCCAACAATCGAGATGTGTTAGGCACCATTGAGGGGTCGGAAGCTGAGCGCCTGGGAGAGATGGAGCAACTGAAGAGCGAGCTAGCGGATGCAGAGTTCCGGGCGTATTAAACTATAGAGGACGATACCAAGAACATGCTGGTAAAAGCCCTAAGGTTCCGTGGAATCTCTTGGATGAAAGACTATTCCCGTGAGCTGGCTCGGACCTGGGAAAAGCTGGTCCCGTACGAGTCCTTCTTGCGTGGAGTGGAAGTTGGGACCTTGGACGAGCGACAACTTATAATTGACCTCTTGACTGTGGAATAATGTGAAAAATTGGAGGAGGGTTGGAAGTTGATGCTCGAGGACGCGGAGAAAGAAAGGCTGGAGAGGGTCGCCGCCGAAAAGGGAAAGCTTGTTGTGCTAGGAAGTGTTGTTGTAGCGGTGGATCTTGTGGAGGGAAGTTCTTCTCGACCCTCAGTTCTTGGGTCGATCACTGCGACTAACCCAGCTGTTTCGACCCAAGTTCCAACCGAGCATGATATTGAGCATTCTGACCCAGGAGGTACTGAGCTCCTGCTGCCTGATGTTCCGGAATTGCCTTTGGCTCTTTCCGCGCCACACTTGGTTGGAGGTAAACTCTCATTGCAATGCATCCCAGAGGATGATGTGATCACCGAATTTGAGGGTTAACTAATCGTGCTTTTATTGTGTAGCCCTTTCTGGAGTAACTTCAGCGTTGGACCCTGCCCCCGTGAATCCCCAAACAACTTAATTTGGACCAGGACTTGGGGGGCTCGGCTGGGAGAGAGTGGAGATCAGCTTGATACCTTCTCGGGGATCAGAATAACTCCCGGTGTTTACGAGGGCCTTCTTGATGATGCGGGAGAGGAGGTAGATGGGCAAAGTGGGATTGCCCGAGGTCCGATGGAGGCAAGGGTGAGGCAGGATGATGCTTCTATGAAGGAGATCGTAGCAATGGTCATGGAGGATACTATGGAGAGGGCTGCTGGGGTTGTTGCCCAAGGGAAGACTAATGAGGAGGATGAGAGGAAAAGGCTAGCTCGTGAGGCTCAGAAGGAACGGAGGGATGAGGATGCCCAATGAAGGGCCATTGAAGCCCGTGAGAAAATCTGGGCTGGCTATTCTGCGCGTAAGTCCCAGAAGCTCGTCGATCGTCAAGCCGCTAAAGAGGCCAAGGAGAAAGCCAAGCGGAACAAGAAAAAGACTCCGGAGGCAAGCACAGCCGTGATCGGTCTTCCTGCTAGAGGTGCCCCGTTATTGTGCCGCCAGTTGCCTCTGCTGATGTTACTGAGATCCTTAGTGGAGACAAGGCGGGCAAGAGGCATATCTCAACTTCTCACGGGTCGACCACTTCCAAAGGGAGCCGAAGTGGGAAAGGAGGGTCTAGCTAGAGGAAACCTGGCTCCACGGACGAACCATCGAGTGCATAATATGCAAAGAAGAAGCATAAAGACAAGTGGAGGAAGCACGATTAGCATTAGTTACTTAAGTATGATTTAGGGCTCATTTTGGTAGTGTAGGCCGATAGTTTACGTGAGTTCGGCCCTCGCTTTTGGTTTTTCAAGGCATGGTGTGGTTCTCATGTACATCCTGCCATTAGAAGGAAAAGATTTTAGTAGTGTAGTGGGTTGTAATGTGTGTTTGTTTTAATGAAAAGTGAATTAGTAAAGATTGCATTTTGTGTTAACTATTCGGATGTTCCCCCCATGTTTTAGGGCGTCCCGTACTTGCATAGGCATACTTACCACTACATTCAACAAAAAAGTGATTGTGAGTGTTGTGCCCCAGGTTGGTGATCCCTGGGGGTTTGATTGAGTGTCGTGCTCTGGGTTGTAGTTCCAGAGGGGCATAAGACAGTGAGAAGGCTTCTAGTAAGTCTCCTCAGCTCATGAGACCCGTAGTTTGCGAAGCGCGGCTAGAGTGCCTCCTATTTTTTCTTGGGTTGCCGGGATTAAACTCAAGAGTAGCGAAGGCGCATGACGTCGCGTTATGCAGTTTGTCCGGTGTAGGCTTTCCCGTCGTTCATCGTGTTGGGGCGAGCCTGAGGGCATCGTCGTTCGCCTGGAAATAGAAGCCCGGATCATCAGCTCGTGAGGTCCGATCATGGCTGTGGGCTACCCCTCAGCCTTGAGAGCTTTGGGGATGTGACGATTTAAGGGTCGGTATTGGTGCTGCGCCAAAGTCTGACCGACACCGTAGCTCAGGGGGAGTTCATGTTGCCCAGTCAAGCTGTTGGGTGATTGATCGATTTATCCTCGGCCTTGATTTTGGGTCAAGGTTCGAGTTAGAGGTTATTTATACTCGGTCGCGCCGTGCGCTGACGACTTGAGTAGCATGGTCGGGTCCCGTGTTTGGGATGCCGGTCGTTGCCAATGTGATTAGGCTGGGGGATTGATCCGCGGTTGAGATGGCGATGCCGACCCCTATGTTGGGAGTTGGTACGGCGGTGTATAGAGACTAGCTGTCAGGGTTAGCTAATTATGTCGCGTGAGGAGTGAACACAGAGTGAGGTGACAGAAAGATGAACATCATTTCCATTAATAACTGTTGGCACGAATAACCTTTACACTAGCTTTGAATCATTACAAAACAAATATCGCTAGAAAGCGTAAAGAACCATATGTTAAGTTGTGTGAAGTGAAGGCGGAGATGTTCATAGTTACAAGCCCTTGGTAGTTCAACTCCGTCCGCGGTGGCAAGCTTGTAACTTCCATTGCTGAGTCTTCGCAGAATAGAGTACGGGCCTTCCCAGAATAGAGTACTTCGGCGAGGGCGAATCCCAAAAGCTGTGGGTCTTCAGAACTCGCTGGTCTGGCCAATAAATCGGCTTTTTCTTTTTGCTCCTGGGGAATGTGAGTGATAGTGAAGTGGTCAAAGTGGGTGAGCAGCTCCTAAACTTGAGTTAGGTATAGACCGAGCCTTTCAGCTTTCGTTTGGTACTCGTCTATCACTTGGCATATGACGAGTTGCAAGTTAGAGAAGATTTGGATAGTTCTCAGCTTGAGCTCGATCGCGATTCTCAGCCCGGCTAAAAATGCCTCATATTCCGCATCGTTATTAGTAGTAGAGAAATTCAGCTTTAATGCATAGTGTATTGAGCGTCCCTCAGGTGTGATGAGTACGATACTGGCTCCCTAGCACTTGATGTTGGAGGATCCGTCTACGAACAACTTCCACACGCTGTCGGGGATTTCGGCGTCTTCTGCAGAGGTTCCCTCGGGAGCCGTGAATTCTACTACGAAGTCGGCAAGGGCTTGCCCGAGGATGGCCCAGCAGGGAATGAATGTTATCTCAAAATGACTAAGTTCCATGCTCCACTTCAGCAGTCGGCCGGATGCCTCAGGTCGTTGCAGGACCGAACTCAGCGGTTGGTCGGTGTAGACTTTTATGGGATGAGCCTGGAAATATGGCCAGAGCTTCCGGGAGGAGATTAGTAAGCAGAATGCCAGTTTTTCGAGCTTCGGGTAGTTCTTCTCAGCCCCTGTCAGTCGTTTGCTTATGTAATAAATTGGTCGTTGGATGTAATCCTCGAGTCGTATCAACGCCGAGCTGATTGCCTGTGGAGAAACAGCCAAGTAAATGTATAAGTCCTTGTGGTCTATAGGCTTAGATAAGATGGGTGGTCGCTCTAAGTGATTCAGGAGTTCCTTGAATGCGGAAAAGCATTCAGGGGTCCACTTGAAATTGTGTTTCCCTTTTCGAAGTAAATCAAAGAAAGGAATGCACTTGTCGGTGGCCTTAGAGATGAATCGACTTAAAGCGGCTACCTTCCCGTTCAAACTTTAAACATCCTTGATGTTCTCAGGGATTCAGATATCCCGAATGGCCTGGATTTTCTCAGGGTTAGCTTCGATGCCCCGGGCATTGACGATGAAACCTAGAAACTTTCCTGAGGTGATGCCAAAGGAACATTTTAGAGGATTGAGTGTCATGTCGTGCTGGCGTAGGACATCGAACATTGCGGAGAGGTCGTGGACGTGACTGCTAGACACTTTCGATTTAACTAGCATGTCGTCCATATACACCTCCATGGATTTCCCGATTTGATTTTTGAAGAGTCGATTAACCATCCGTTGATATGTAGCACCGGCATTCTTGAGGCCGAAAGGCACGACACGATAGCAGTAAAGTCCGCGGTCGGTTATGAAGGAGGTATGATCCTGGTCGCGGAGATCCATTAGGATCTGGTTGTAACCGGAGTAAGCATCCATGAAAGATAGTAGTTGGTATCCGACGGTTGAGTCGACTAGTTGGTCGATCTTGGGGAGCGAGAAGCTGTCCTTTGGGCAAGCTTTGTTCAAATAAGAGAAATCGATGCACGTCCGCCATTTACCATTGGCCTTCTTGACCAGAACCGGATTGGAGACCTACTCGGGGTAGTAGGCTTCACAGATGAAGTTGTTGTTTAGCAGGTGATCGACCTCTTCTTCGAGTGCCTTGGACCTCTCGGGCCTAGGAAGCAGCGCTTCTGCTTGACCGAATGGATTTTAAGATCTATGCCCAAAGAGTGGCAAGCAATTGCGGGGTCTATGCCCTTCATATCGGAATGAGTCCTAGCAAATACGTCCAAATTGCCTTTGAAGAAATACACGAGGTCATCTTTGATGGCTGGGTGCAGGTGCGATCCTATCTTCAGTACTTGTGATGGGTCATCAGGGGTAACGTGTACATCCATCGTGGGCTCGATTGGAGTTGGTCTCTCGTACTCGGGCTCTTTGTCTTTCCTAGGGTCAAGGTCGTCGGAAAGACAGGAGTGGCGCCTGAGCTAGGGCCCAGATGCGGCTGAATGCTATGCTGAGGCGGTCTTGGCGCAAAAGGGGCGGGTACTACTTTACCCTTGTCCCTATTGCGTGCATTTTTCCATTCTACTGCGTAACATTCCCTGGCACTGACTTGGTCGCCTATGACTGTTGCGATCCCGTTTTCTGTTGGAAATTTCATTAGGAGAGACCATGGCGATAGGCAGACGTGGAATTCTGTGAGGAAGGGGCGACCGAGGAAGACGTTGTATGATGAGGCACTGTCGATAACCACGAATGTGAGGATTCGGACTCGGCTTTGATCCCCCGTGCCAAGTTCAACGGGCAGGTCGATGACTCCCACTAGACAGCTGGATGCCCCATTAAAGCTGTGAATCGTGGAGTGGCATGGTTTGAGGTCTTTTGCTTCTAACTTCATCTGATCGTAGGCGGCTTTGAAGATGATGTTGACCGAGCTTCCCGAATCGATCAATATCTTTCGGACGGTTGCAGCGCCAATTTGAGCCGTTATGACCAAAGGATCGGTGGTCGGGATTTCAGTTCCCGTGGACTCCCTTTCGTGGAAAATGATGTCGTCCCGCATGGTTTTCCGGAGCTTGGCCGGGGTGAATTCATCGGGAGCGGAGCAAGACTCGTAGGTTGCATGTTTAATGAAACCTATGTATTCCTCCATCTTTCGAAAGTTGTCATGCGTGGGGCTCGGTCCACCGTATATAGCATTGATCACGATCCCTCGCCTTGCGTTAGACGGTCCAGGCGCCGTCTAGGCGGCCATCTGAGGAGTTAGCGCTGAAGGTTTTGGATTGGCTCCGGGTGTAAAAGGCTCTTGAACATATCGTTCGAGCCACTTCTCGCAGATGAGTTTTTCAATCGCTTCTCGAAGCTGTCGACATTCATTTGTGTTATGTCCATACATGTCGTTATATCGGCAGTATCTCCTCGAGTTCTTCTCGGAGTTGGTCGACTCCCTTGTGAGGGGTTTCGGATATGGCAGATTGTTGCATGTTTCCAAGTAGATGGTCTCCGGATTTTCATTTAACAGGGTATATGTCTCGTAAGCGCAGTAGGGGTCGAGCTTCTTTGGCTCTGTTTGGACCTGATTGTTACCCCTACCGCCTTGTCCCCCGTTGCTTGGTCTCTGTCTGGGGGGTCCTGCCTCCATGTTCGGATTGGGGGGTCTTCCTGCTTCTTGAACCCGAGGGCGGTTATTTGCGCTGTCAGTCCGAGGGTTGGTGGGGCGGCTGGCGTCGGAGACGCGGTTCCTCCTTGCTTCTTCTTGGCATAAGAACTGCCCCGCTTTCTCATAGAAAGCATCGAGGCTCTTCGGTTGCTTTCGGTCAATCCATGCCCCGAATTCGGAAGTAGGAAGGACTCCTTTAGCTAGCTAGAAGAGGATGGTGCGCGGATCCGAATCCTCGACTTCGGCGAGGGCGATGTTGAACCGGGAAAGGTAGCTTTTAAGTGATTTTGTAGGTCCTTGGTATAAGTTGGAAAGTGTAAGGGGGTTCTTCGGAGTCGGAATGTGCATTCTGAACTGCTTGGCAGTTGTATCGCTAAGTGGCCGAAGTTGTGGATGGAATCAAGCGAGAGACGAGAGAACCATAATAGAGCGATCCCCGACAAGAAGACCAGAAAGCATATGCATTTGGATGGATCGTCGCCTCTACTTGAGTCCATTTGCCGCTCATAACGGTTTAAGAAAGCACAAGGGTCAGTGGTGTCGTCGTAGAGCGGCATCTGAGGCATGCTAAAGCGTCGCAGCCATTCAGCTTCATTAACTCTTCGAGTGAAAGAGTTGCGCCTAATGTGCGCTTCCCATGAATCATGCATACTTCCTCGCATCTCCCTCATGATCCTTCGGACCATGTCGGGAAGGTAGGTCGGACGAGGGTCCGCCATCGGGACCCATGGGTTTTGGTGTGGTTCCGGAGTTCTGCCACGAGGGCGTCTTCTTGGATGGATGTCCTCATCGTCTTCTTCCATGTCCTCGACATATATAACGGGAGCCTAGTGCGCGTGATGATATGGGGTGGGGTCACGCGGACCCGGTTTTGGAAAAGCATGGGCTGCCTGAATGGTGGCTTCATTGTCCCGGCGGGCGGTCGCTGGGTCTTGTCAAGGAGGAGGTTGGTTAGTAGGAGTAGGTCCTTCATTGATGACTAGGCGAGAACGATCCCGAGGTTGAGCATCCTCGCCATAGGTAACCGTGGTCCGGTCGCCGTTGCCGTTGGCGTATCCATTACCTTTGTCGAGGGCATTAGTTCAGGTGGCGACGTTGTTGATGAGACTAAACCTTCTTCTTTGGTATGGGCCCCTTGACTCGAAGGAGGAAGTTTCCGATGTTGGTGGCCAAGGTCGAGCATTGTTCCGAGGTAGTTGTAGTTGAGCGACGACGCGCTAACTTTCGTTAAGCTGGCGCATAAGGTCGATGTTATTCCTTAGCGCTTGATTGAGCTCGACGGCTGTATTCTCATATTTTTCACTAAGCGTACGGATTTGCGCTTGTGTTGCGGGCGCTTCGGGGTCCACAATAGGAGGTTCAGTTTCATTAGTGGCCGGGATGTCTACCGGTTGAGGTTGTCGAGATGTACCGGCCTCGACTGCGGCTAAAAAGCCGATCATTGCGTTCTTTGACTTCTTTACCATCGTACACGGACTCGATAGCAGGTTAAGCAAGGAACCTTAAGCTTGACGAAGTCGATATGGTAATGTGCAAGAAAAACGCAATATCCGAGTTTTCTCAGTGAAAGCACCAAACGTTAACGGCAAAAAATGTCGCAAGCACCAAAGATTCCCAATTACTAGGAATTATAAATATGGTCGCACAGACAAGAACATATTACAAACATAAGTAGTAAATAACACAAGAGATTTATCGTGGTTCGGCCTCAGTAAGGGCCTACGTCCACTTTGAAGAGTCGTTGGAATATTATTAATCACTTGAAAGAAATTACAAGATTGACACTATCTCACGATATCTCATTACATTCATGCTTCATGATATATGATGTCTTAATTATCATATATTGAATAATAAGGAAAAAGACAATCTTGTCCTCCTTCTTTCTCAAAGAGGAGATGCCATTAATGAAGCTTTATGGAGGTCTCTAAGCTCTAGAATTCTCTCTCTTTGAAGTGTGAGGGCATGGGGTATTTATAGGAAGTGGTTAGGTAGGAGTAGGTAGAGATGGGGACCATCTTCTAGAAATTCGCGCCTCCTGCAATCGGCCTTCAGAAATTCGCACCTGGGTGAGGTGCGAAATTTCGCACCTGATACGTGTGAAATTTCGCACCCAGATGGGTGCGAAGCGGATTTTGATGAGAGGATTGTTAAGGCTAGTTGACTCCGTAGGCGCGGCGTTGTGGCAGCGAAGGTACGAGGTTCTTGCCATCGGGATCTTTCTTCGGTCCTTGCCTCTGCACTTCCTAAGTTTTGCCCTTGGCCCCGGCTTCACGCGATGGGTTGAGTAGAGCATGTCTTGAGTACTTTTGGTGACCGGACCAAAAGGCCGGTTAACAGGCTCAGTAAATGGGAGACTTCCAGTCACCTCAATAAATGTTCCATTAACGATAAAGGGTGGTTGTGACGAGATGGAAGGCTTTGTGTTCCCCAAACTAGAAGTTTGCTAAAGGCAGTCCTAGAAGAAGCCCATCATTGTAAGATGACTATTCATCCAGGCGGTGGTAAGATGTATAGGACATGAAAAGAATTTTCTTTTGGGTTGGGATGAAGAAAGATGGAGCAGAGTTTGTTTCTCGATGTTTAGTTTGTCACCAAGTCAAAGCTGAGCAAAAGAAGCTCGGTGGTTTAATTCATCCTTTGGAGGTTCCATAGTGGAAGTGGGAGAGCATCTCTATGGATTTCATAGATGGTTTTCCTAGATCAAAGAAAGGCAACACCAGTATTTGGGTGGTAGTAGGTAGACTTACCAAGGGCGCCCATTTCATTCCAGTTAAGAGTAAAAGGACGGCAGCATGGTTGGCTGCAGTATATGTTTGAGAGATAGCCCGTCTTCATGGAGTACCTTCCGGCATCGTAAACGATCGTGACCCCATCTTCACTAGTGAGTTTTGGAGGAGTTTGCAAGAATCATTAGGTACACAGTTACGTTTAAGCGCCGCTTATCATCCTCAGACCGATGGGCAGACGGAGAGAGTGAACAGAGTTCTAGAAGATCTTTTGTGGCTGTGTATCCTAGACTTCGGAGGGACTTGGGAAGAGCATCTTCCTTTGGTAGAGTTTGCCTATAACAACAGTTATCAAGCTAGCATTGGCATGGCACCCTTCGAAGCATTATACGGACGACCCTATTGGTAACCAACTTGTTGGTGGGAATCTACAGAAAGGCTATCGCTTGGACTAGATTTGGTTAGAGAAATGTTCGAGAAGATTGATCTTATTAGGCGACAAATGAAGACCGCTCAAGATAAGCAGAAATCCTACGCAGATAAGCGAAGGACTGGCATTGAATTTCAAGCAGGAGATATGGTTTTCATTAAAGTGTCACCTTTGAGGAATGCGGTTCGCTTCGGTTCTGTAGGGAAGTTGGCACCAAGATTCGTAGGGTCATTTCCCAAAACAGAAAGGATTGGCCAAATGGCCTGTAGAGTAAAGCTGTCAAAGAGACTATCCGTCATTCATAATGTTTTCCTTGTTTCTCATTTGTGGAAGTGCTTTCATGATATAGTAGAAGTAGTTGAGCCAAGTATATTGGAAGAAGTAGAGGTGGAATGGGAAGCGGCAGTCAGACGAGTTCCTTCCCATATTCTTGATCAGAAGTTAAGAAGCTACGCAATATGGAAATCAAGTTGGTGAAGGTTCAGTGTGGAGACAACCCAGAGGATGCAACTTGGAAGACCGAAGATAAGATTCGTGCTTCATATCCTTTTCTTTTCGAGGGTATGATCTTAACTTCCTTTTCCAAATCTTTTATTTATGCTTGTTTCTATCATTTAAGTATGTCCTATCGATAGAATCTTCGACCTTTAGGTAGGAATCCCATGGATGTAAACAAGTTTTGAGACATGTTATGTTTTGTGGATGCAAGTGTTTGCTAATGGTTCCTCATGGATGCATATACACACATTAGGCACTAGATCGACTCAATCACTCTCATATTGCATATGGATGTGCGTGCATTTTTTTCTTTTAACGGATGAAAGTGGATGTATCAACATATGGGTGTTGCATTTGTGCGGATGTTTGGGCACCCATGTAGAACTTACATGTTATAATAGGATTGTTGCATACATGTTGGTTTCATGGCACTAACATACATTGCCTTAAGGAGGTCGATTGAATCAGCAGATCGCTTGATCTTTGCATTAGTATTAGGACATATACACACACCTTTGCATATGTTCACATAAGCATTAGAAGCCTTTAAGCACAATGGACGCCTGTGATTGGTGGATGAGTAGATGGGTGTCGGATGATAGGAAATACATTCTTCTGTACTTGGAGATTTCGGGGATGAAATCCTTAGAGTTGGGAAGAATGTAACACCCCATAATTTTAACAACATTAAAGAGGATAAATTAAATAGTAATTAATTTAATATTCAGAATTAAGGGAAACAAACTTGGCCATTGCGTCCTTCTCAAAATTTTGGTAAAGATAGACAATTGATTTGCATAAAACGGACATCGTATGAAGAAGTTATGAGGGTTTGAAGTTTGTATATGCGCAGAAGAATTATATATATAATTAAATCAAAAATCAGAAAAAACCGTTCAAAAATAAAAAAGAAAAGAGCCGGCAGAATTCCCTCCCTAATGGAGTTGACCCCTTAGGGGGTGTCAACCCCGGGGTTGACCCCTCAAGGGGGTGTCAACCCATGGGTCGACCCCCTAAGGGGGGATCGATCCCCCTAGGACTGAGGTGGCAGTCGAATTTTGGGGGCTGGCAGCTATATATACGGCTTCATTTTCTGGTTTTCTCATACTAAAAATCAATGGAGGCCTAAGTGCTACTGGTGCCTGGACTGAATTAAAACTCTTTCTTCTTCTGCAATCAAATTTAGAGAATCAAGTGTAGTTCTGAGATTCATCAACTTCTTTTTTCCTTCTATTTCTTTAGATCCGTACACTGTGAGTTTTAAGTTACTTTAGATTTAAATGGTAAAAAGTAAAACATGATATGACGGTAATTTGGATCTATCCCTACGACTGAATCATATCAGATCTATTGTAATTTGTAAACCTATGATATTCTAAATTAATTATGACTTGAATCTACATTTTTATCATGTCAGATCTACTTCTAGTTATAGATCTAATGTATTTAGATCATCTTGTACCTATTATGTTTGAAGTTAATTTGGATCTGTCATTAGTTGTACGTCTATATCCTTATTTAGATCTAATCATGCCTATTGTGACACCCCTACTATGTTAGAACTTGTTTTATTATCACAAGTTCACCGATCTGTGCTTAAATGTCCATCTTATCATTATGCCATCATAAGTTTATGTCAACTTTGTTATAGTAATCATCTCTGTCATCTTCCCTTCACCTTTTCCCTTTTATTTTATTTTATATAGCTAGGCTACTATCGAGCCTAGGCATGTCGCTTAGTTATGCGATTACGTTAGTTTGGGAACGAGGCGAAAAACATCGAAATTGGGCATATCTTGTGAATTGAGAATTTGGGCATAATTGGTAAAAAGGTGAAAATGGGCATAATTTGAATAATGTATATGCATATGAATTTGAACATATAATTCACTATGAACATAATTTAGGGAAAAAGAGGCATGAAACCTACAACCTATAACGACATAGGTGAAAATTGGCTAATAATGAAATGCCTAGGATTACAGTAACTAGAAACTGTAACTGCGCCTACGACACGAGGTTAAATTACACTTGTGGTGGAAGTCTTCCTAGAACCGCCTGGCATATCCAGTGACCACAAGTGGTGAATCTAATGTGAGAGATCTAGGTGCACAAATACGGGACATGCTAAGACACGAGGTTAACCCCGATTTATGGAATAAGTCTCCTTGGACCCTCCCAGCATGTCCAACATCCACAAACGATAGGCTTAATGTGGGAGGTCTAGCATACTGTAACCATAAATGAAAATATGGTAATAAACCTTGAATGCTTAACCTAGTTGAACCCAAAGGGAATTGTATGAATATAAACTTAAGTTGGGGTTAAGTAAACTTGGATGAATAGTGGGTGGGTTAAGTAAATCTGAGGAGGTGGGTAATATTTACTATAGGCCCACAAACTTAACCTGATAGGGTTATGTAACTAAAGACACCTAGTGGTGTACATAACTGATGGAAATATTAGAGTTATGTAATTAAAGACACCTTTTTAGGGTAAGCACAACTTGTAGAAATGAAAGAGTTGTGTAATTAAAGACACCTAGTGGTAAACATAACCGATGGAATTCCTAATGGGGATACTAGACAGGGGGAAGAGCTTGTATCATATTATGTGGGACCCATTTCAGTCAGTAACCCTTAATAGGTATCAAACGAGTACTCCGCACTAGGTCGGAGTTGGGGCACGCTTACTGGGCCGAATTTAAGAGATCCAAACGAGGAGGACAGTATGGGCGGAGCAAAACCGACCAGGGATGTGTGCGTGCATGGGCTGGGTAGAGGGGGCTAAGACGACCATGAGACCTGTAGAAATGGCTGTGCATATTAGCGAAGGGTTGCCACTATAGGACGTGATACATGGAGCCGACACAGAGTTTCTACGCGGAGTATGGAGCCGATCGATTAGGGTAGTTGTTAGGATACATCTGGACATATGCCTAAGTCTATCATCTTATAGTTGTTGGGATCATCTCATTCTGGTTAAACTAGTATTAGTCCAGAGTAATCATTAGAGAAGCATGTACACTCTATCATGTTTACCTTGTCATACTTACCTTTTATGTTGTTATCTTTCTTATCCACTTTATATGTCTGTCATGCTACTTTTACTTTTTTACTTGCTAAAAGTAACTGGACTCGCCAGACTTTATGTCTGACCCTATTTATTTCCTCTTCTTTCTCCCCCCCTCCAGGTTCTCAGGGTGGGAATGCTCAGGCTTGACCATGATTCTTCATTCATTTTTCTGGAGCTGCTTAGATGTATGGCTCAAGCTCCTATCCCTGCTACTATGGCTATGTTATATTTTTGGGAATTTTTCTTCTTTTATGTACACTGATGTTTTAAAGTACAAGACAGTAGTTTTTATGATGTAATGGTTTTTGTGTATTTCAGACATGTGATAGTTTGGACCACGATGTTATGAATTATGTTTTAAATAAAAATTGAAATTCCACTGCTATCTTTTATATCTGTCTTGTAATATTCTATGTTTGTTTACCTATAACGCTTCACGAAACTTAATGCATTCTCTTAATGAGCGACATTAACGGACGTGCGGTGTCACAATTATAAAAAGGTAAGAATATGCAAACATGTTAATCTGAATTGGTTGAACTTAATTTAATATTAAGTAGAACATGTTATGGGATATATAAGGATCAGATGTAAATTAAATAAAATTGGTTACTGTATAAAAAATTTTGAAGGCTGGTTAATTTTTATCGATGCATTGATCCCAACTCGGCCCAAGCCCAGAAAATAAGAGATAACGTTACAGTTTCAGAAGCTCACAAAACAAATACGGTAGGTAAGACAACAATTGCATACACTATCCCATCTTTAATACCATAATCGCGCTCATTGCAAAGCACAGAATCCCAAATGCAGTTACCTCCAAATAGAAAATTAGGGCACTGTAACACCCCACACTTTTCTGTGCCTAAATTTCAACAAAAATCAACCTCGAACACATCCAATCATGGAGGATGTAAATATGGTAGCTGCAAATAAATGAGCACGATCATAATCAGAGTGCGTTAAAGATAACTCACAAAGAAAACAAAATAGGATAAACTAGTATTAACTCAAGTAACTACCTTTTTAAAGTAATTCACTTTGCCAATACCGAGCATGAGAGAGAACGAGAACCGAAAGCCAAACTAAAACACATGTGGGAACCCGACCTTCTCTAGAAAACCTGGGTGGTTGTAATAAGGAGGGAGGTCAGAAAAACAAGATTCTGGTGAACAGGAAATGTACAACACTGATTATAATACGCAGATGTATCCCGTTTGGTTCAAACCAAGATGTATGCCTACCAAGGTTAGTGATTTTAGCCTAACCATGTAATTTCTTACGCACGACTCTACCGCCCTTCCCAAAGTAGACTTCCCAAAATATGATACTAAGATAGAACGTTTACGCATAAATTTATGAAGCCTTTATTCCAGAACAAGGATGGTTATTTAATCGAGAGCGATCCCCTAATTACAGAGTTTATATATATATATATATATATATATATACATACGTACATATATATATATATATATTAATGGAGAAGTTGCAATGGTTACTCCTTATTTCCAGTCTTCCTATGTCATTAATCATGTAGGTCAACAAGCCTTACTATGCAAATTTTCTATCGAAGAGGTCAAGAAACCAATATTTTCAGTTCATGAAGACTCTAGCCGGGGTCCGGATGGTTTTGATTCTAAATTTTATAAGGTATGCTAGGAAGAACTTAAATGGGATTTATTAAATGCTTTTTAGGACATTTTTTATTCTGCTAAGTTGCCCAAAGGTTCAAATCATACTATTATAACCTTGATACCTAAGAATGATAGACCTTCTCACATATCTCATTATTGCCCAATAGCCTGCTGCAATCCTTACTATAAAAATTTTAGTAAAATTTTGTGCAATCGTATTAAATGGTTTTTACCACGTCTTATATCTCAGAATCAATGTGCTTTTATTCCATCAAGATATATAGGTTTTTATTCCATCAAGATATATAGGTGATAATATTCTTTTAGCACATGAATTGATTCGAGACTTTAAAAAGCCAGGGGTGAATAAGATGTGTGTTAAAGTTGACTTGCATAAAGCTTATGATAAGATAAATCAAGAATTTATTTGCAATATCATAAGGATCATGGGGTTTCCTGTTCATTTTATAAATGTGGTATATGAATGCATCTTTACGCCAGCTTTTTCTATTATGATTCAAGGCTGTCCAAAGGGTTTTATTTCATCCAATAGAGGCATAAGACAAGGCGATCCTCTCTCACCTTATTTGTTTTCTATTGCTATGGAATATTTCAGTTTTTGCATGAATGAAGTTGTTGCTAAGAGAAATTTTATTCCGGTTCATAAGTTTGATCCAATAGTATCTCATTTATTATATGCAGATGATTTACTAGTGTTTAGTAGATGTTCAGTAGAGAATGCAAGGTCATTGAAAACAATTTTTGAGAAGCTAGAATTGGAAAGTGGTTTATCTGTGAGTGTTATGAAGACCAAGTTAAATGCAAGTACACATGCTAAACATAGGAATGAGATAGCTGCTATTTTGGGTTTACAGGTAAGCTAATTACCTATAAAATATTTAGGAGTACCGTTGTTTTCTAACTATCCACACTATAATGATTGCCAAGACTTGATACACAGAATTCAATGTAAGATCCAAGCTTGGGATGCTAAGTTTTTGAGTTTCGCAGGTCGTGCAGAACTAATTAACTTAGTTATCGCTCCAATGGTTCTCTACTGGATGTTTGTATATCATTTTCCTGATTTTACTATTGATAGGTTGAACACTATTTGCTATGATTTCCTTTGGGGGAGGGATCAAAACATAAAGTGAAATGGGAGGTGCTTTGCTCACCAAAAACAGAAGGAGGGATTTAAAATGGTTAAAAGATTTGAAACTGCAACAGCTATGAAATTAATGTGGAAATTTTTAGAGAAGAAATCTTTGTGGAGTTTATGGATGGAAAAGAGGTACTGCAGGGGAAAGGCGGTTTGGAGCATGGGTGAGGATAATAGTGCATCATGCTCATGGAATTCAATCTTAAGATTAAGAACAGCAGGCAAACAAATTTTCAGCAGAATTATTTCAACTGGTTCATGTTGGATCTAGATTAACCCTAGAGGGGGGGGGGGGGGGGGTGAATAGGGTTTATCACAGTTTTTAACTGAATTAAAATTCTAACAAGTTATATAATAATAAACGGATCACAGGATATAGTAAAAACAGAAATGCAGGAAATAGATCACACACAAATATACCCAGCTTCGGCAAAACCCTGCATACTGCTGCATTTCTAAGGTTTCTACTAGGTGATAGAATAGTTTCCGCATACAAGACCGTGTACACTCGCAAACCCTGCTCATATTCTAACCCTACGCTCAAAACCATAGACTGACCGATATCCCCTCGATCAGATTCCCCTGTTTACGACCTCGTAACCAGTAAACCAGATTTTACAGACTCTGTCAACTGTCAGTCACACCCTGACTGATTTCCTAGTATTTTACTGACGCTAGAAACTGTTCGTTTGATTACGAAAGAAATTGAAAAATTACAACAAAAAATAAAATCAAAAGAAACCCTTATTAAAATGAATAGAGGAGTTTAAATATAAGGGGTCATCCCCTTTTAAAAAAAACAAATCCAAAGCCACTTTTCATCTTGGCCGGCCCATTTGTTTATTTGCCCGATCACTTTTGCTTTTGCTCTGGAGATTAAAAATGGCGGCGGTGGAATCAAAAACTAGGGTTTCAGCTTTCTCCCCAAATCGATCGGTTGCTTGATGAAATTGCGTGTCCCTTTAATCTCGAGTGGCTTGAATCTTCGACTGGATATTCTCTGATTTGGTGGATGGATTTGGGATTCTCTTTCTCTCAGTCGAAACGCTTCTGGAAACTGTGAGTGAATTTGAATATTTTGATTCTCTATTCCTTAAATTTAATCGTGTTTTGTCTCCTTCGAATGCCAGTGATGAATCTGTGTGTAGAAAATATATAGGGTAATCGAAACCCTAAAATAACTCTGATTTCGTGAAGTATGACTTGAACTGATTTGCGTGGTATTTCCTGTTTTTGATTTTCTTGGCTTTGAAATGAATTTGAATATATTTTAGTCCTCCTTGATTCCATACATGCCAATTTTATCTCTATGATTTGCTGAATCATACACCATGTATGATTATTTATAAAACTGGAAACATATTAAACTGTTGCCATTGATAGCTTGATTTATATGCTTGCATGTTGAGTGATTTTCAGGAAACAAAATACAAATTTGAATGCTGATTTTCTCAATACACATAGATGATATACTGGACTTGATTGAGGCCTTTTGCTGTCTGATTTGAAACTAATTTTCCCTTTTTAAAAATTGCCAAGAATGAATTGCTGACAGTTGAATTGATTGATTTCTTGCCAAACATTTCTGAATTGAAACAGAAAAATTTCTGCTTTCCTCTTTTGGATTCTTGAATGAATTCGGCCTCAAAAAAATCTTGTCCAAAACTCATTTCATTGTTTTGTAAAAACAATGTGATTACTTGCCTAAAAGATACTCTGTCCATTTTCTGATTGATTTTGAGAACTTGCTAAAAATTATTTGTGAAATCTGAATTGTTTCAAAACTAGAAACTCAAAAGAAATTTCTTGCCAAATTTGAAACCATTGATTGATCCCATACTGAAATCTGAAATGATTTCATAATTTAGCTTTTGATTTCTCTGTTTCACCTATAATTGCTGATGCACACTGTTTACTTGAGTTCTTTGAATTTTCCCATTTGTTTTGTGTTAGCTTGACCCTGTCTTGAACTTGGTTGACCTTACTACTCCATACACATGTTCATGGCAGTGTACACACATGTATATTTGTTCACCTGAGTTGTAACTTGGCTTGATACTTGACTGCACAGTCTTGATGTGAATTTGAATCGTGCTGACTTTCAACCATTCATGTGAAGCATTCTGATATTTTTTTTCATACTACACCATTATCTTGCTGTATGTTGACCTGACTTGAGTTCATTGTTGCATCCCATGTTCATGTTGTTGTGACCACCATACTGTCTTGCATTCATCACTGTGCTCATTTTATTTTATTTGGACTTGTGGCATATACCTGATTCTGCCATACTCCAAATGCTTGACTGGTTGTTCACTCACATTTAGCTGCTGCTCCATGCACCTATCTTGTTTTGTTCTTGCATCTCCTTCACCATTTGTTGTTATGATCATACTTGTTTTTCCAGCTTGCTTATTGTCATGTGTATGATATGAAGTGTACACACACACCTGCAATTACTTCACCATGCACCACTATCTGCTTGTGTATGCATATGAACTCCTCTTTCTCAAACACTGATATTCTTCTGTCATGTGTGCTTGGCATTTGCACTTGCTTGCATTGTTTCATCTGTACTGTCTTGATCAAGACATGTTGCACCCTTAACCAAACTGTTTTGTTTAATTATTCTGGTGGCACTTAAAAACTGGCTTCTACTTGAAGTTGCATCAATTTTTGTCTTTGTTTCACCCATATTGTATATGCTGATCTGAACATTGTTTAGCATCCTGGTCTTTGATTGCACCATCCATGTTTTGACATTGATTTACCCATGAACCTGCTCTCGGCATTTTTGCTGCACATGTATATATACATGGCTCGACACTTGGCTTTGTTGACTATGTTGACTTTGTTTGATCATGACTACCATTTTTATTTGTGCACTGAGTCGAGTTGGTCCTCGCGGCTGCTCCTCGGTTGCACACTGATTGGCGAGGCAGTGCACACGTGTATTTATACACGTGTGTATTTGCAGCCATCAAATAAATTTTCCTGTCCATGTACTATATATATACAAACTGACTAGACACAGATCAGATCAAGTCATGAAAAATGATGAGAAATACACAAGAAAACTGAGGCAAATAAAACTTTTAAAATAAAAATTTATATTCACATGTATTCAGTTTTATTCTTGTTGCAGTGTACTGTATGTTTCTGTTTCATGTGATAGGTGAGGATGACTGGACTGACTGAGCTGATGTGAAGACCGAAAATAAGAAGACAGTGTGTAGTGTCAGTGAATTTGTCAAAGTGTATGTATGTAAAAATGAGTGTTGAGACTGAAAAATGAGTGACTGAGTTATTCTGTAATGAAGAGCTGAAATGTATATGAAATTGAAATGTGTTCAAATAGTGGAGTT
This sequence comes from Allium sativum, assembly GCA_030737875.1. NCBI lineage: Eukaryota > Viridiplantae > Streptophyta > Magnoliopsida > Asparagales > Amaryllidaceae > Allium > Allium sativum. The sequence continues at coordinate 454,396,563 of CM060913.1, read as the reverse complement.
ATAAATAGTTGTACTGTTTGATTATTTGAAATAAAATATTATATTTAAATAAAATACTGTGTTAATGTTTGAATTTTTGTAAAGTCGTATTTTATTTAAATATAAATATTATATTCTTGTATGTTGTGTGGTATAAATAAAACAGTATAGTACAAACACATTTACAATAGAAATATACAAATATATTTGGTTGTTATCATCAAACAAAAATCATATAATTGTGTATACAACACCGTTATATACAACAATCTCCCCCTTTTGATGATGACAAACAAATATTAAGATTTTGAACACAATAAATGTGTTTGACAATGAATCTTGAACTCCCCCTATTTATTAGCTCCCCCTACAACAGAGAACTCCCCCTATAACTGTGCACGAGTGAATTGAACTGAATGATAATGAATTTTCAAAATTGAAAATATTTAAAATATTTATAAAATATTCACCCATAAATCAAAATCTAATCCATTCTCCCCCTTTTGTTATCTTCAAAAGGATATAGAGTTTAAAATACAGATGAAAATTGACTAAAAATATAATTTCAGCTTAAGAGGAAGAACAGTCATCATAAATCTCAATCAGTCAAACAAAAATCATAATATTCTAAGAACTGATGGCATATTTCACATTGCAGAGAATGACGGATTTACGATGAATTTTATAAAAATGGAGAGAGTTTAAAATATAAATATTTTCTAATTACTTCCAAAGGAATTTTATAAGATTGAGCTCAGAAAATAGTGAAGGATTTGGACTATAATTAATAATTCAATTTAAGTGATAATATCGTATAATCTCAAATCCCAATACCTATCAATCAACAAATCATAATACTTCATAAGATTTCAACACATTTCACAGATTAGAGTATGGATTGATAGGCTGGTTTTTAAACAGCAAGGAGAATTTCAGATTAATTTCAATTTATAGCACGAAAATTTCCTTTTTCTTTTTATTTTATTTAAGAGCACACTGACCACGCATAACCAGAGCTTGGATTTTTAAATGAGGTCAGTCGCAGCTTAAATTATAAGTTGTCTCATAACCATACATGACCAGAGCTTGGATTTTTAAATGAGGTTAGAGACACACTTATATATTAATTGTATATTTTATCATTTTTAGCTTTAAATAGAAAAACTCCTCGGTATATAAACCAATATGAATGACAGAAAAGTGGTAAGTACAGAAAATGGACTGTGAAATGAATTTCTAAACTAATTAATTATGAAATATGCTCGATTGTACTGGGATCATTAAAAAATTTCAATTGTCACCAATTCCGAAAAAAATAACATAGTCCAATTTCTATCACAAACATTTTCACTGTTTATTCACGATGATTTTTTAAAAAATATCAAACTCTACACATTAATATAGAATTATCATGGATGGCAGAAAGATGATAGATAATGAAGGTGGTCATGAAATAATTGCCAGTTCAAAGATATTATAATAAATATTCAACCATCATGAAAATCTAAATAAAATCTCCTCTTGTTGTGAAATATACTACAGTCACAATTCATCACAATTTCAAAATCTGATAATAATTTTGATGAATTATAAATACAATTCAATTTGGATATTGATTTCAATTTCTGAATGAATAATAAATAATTTTAAAATTGGAAGTCAACTATAAGAGGAATTTCTAAAGATCTATACAACACAAGAGGGATTAATTTGCACAAGGCAAAAAAGAGTGTGTAGATCTACACAAGGTGTAGATTAGAATCTAAGTACAAATGAGTGAGACAAATATAAGGCACTTCTGATACCACTTGGTGTCTCTATTATTGAGGATTTTAACATGACACTGGAGACAATCTATGATATCACAGACATTAGAAATTTAAAGCCCAAGCAGACAAATTTAGCACAGAGCAGCAGACAGATCAAAAATAAGCAGTTATCTAAGAACAGTATCAGAGCAGTACAAAGACAGCTTCCAAGCAAACAAGTCAAGATGATGGTCACAAAAAATATATTCCATGATCCCAGATTAAAAATATACTTTATTTTAAATCATTTGAAGAAAAGTGAAAGTATTAGTATTTAACGAATCAATCACACCAGGTTACATTTCAGATTCAAAATTATGTGTGAGATTCAATAAATAAATAATTTCAAATGATTTTAAACAAATATATATCCAAATCAAATAATCATAAAATAACAATGATATTTATGACCATATTTCAAAAGAGTTTTCACAAATATTTTTGACAATCACAAGAGAGATTTCAGATCATTTACATCAAGACTGAATAATAATTCATGAACCAAAAATAATGGTTTATTCGAAATCATTTGAACAAATGTAAATCATGAGATACAATGAATCAATCACACATAATTAGTAACTTCGGATTTGAGAGGTGTGTGAGATTCAAAATATCAAAAATTTCAATTGATCTCAAACAAACAAAATAAAAATAAAAACCAGATGGTCATGAATATCGGTGAATTTCAAGATGTAAGCAATGATTCAAGACAGATTAAAAAATGTCTAAGCCAATCTGAAAAATTAAAGAAATTATCGCAACTGATAAATAACAGAGTGTACTGTAATGAGTATAATATTTTTAGCGTTTCCAAAATTAATTGAAAGAAACTCAAAACAGCATAAGAGTGTGAAATTTCATTAATTATTCAGATCTTCAAAAATTCAGAATTCAAATTAACAGTGTTCAAGATATGGTACGAATACATCAACACTGTTATGAATTCAAAAATAAAAATATACTTCAAAACAATTGCAGATATTTACAAGATTAAGTACAAGATCTGGAAATAATTAAAAACATCAGAGTTCTATGCACGCAAAACAAATTTCCATAATATCATGAATACTGCAATTCAAGAAGCACAAGAAAAATATGGCAGTGATAAATCAAATCAGAATAGACAGAAGAAAGAGATAGAAGGGAGAAGAAGAAGAAATAAACAAAAGAAAAAGAACCAAAATAGAAAAATATTTCTAGAGGCGAGTTTAGAGATCATACCAGAATCCAGTGTAAATCAGAATCTCTAACTCAACAGATTTTGGCTGAAGGAACTGTAAGTGATACAGAAGTATAAATCAGCTTGATTTTAAATTTCTTTTCAGCACAGTAGTCCTCAGCCACCCTTCTTCGGTACCTAACAGCTGAGAGGATTGAGTGGTCTAACAAAATTAGAAAAAAAACTCGCAGTTTTATTAACATCTTTCGGTACCCAAACTTGTTTGTATAACAATCCATCTGAATTTACCTTTGTTTCCTTTGGAACCCATATCTGTTTGAATTTAATGAGGTTTGTTTTATCTCTTTTTGGGATCCAGGATTGTTTAGATGAATTATTACAAAACAAATTCAAATTTTGCTTTTGGTTCAAAAATCCTTTGGAATTAACAAAGTTCAAATTATCAAGATGATTCTTTTCAAAGAAAGTCGAAAGATTTTTAAAATCGTTTGAGCTTCTCCTTTCAGAAAACTCAGATATCCCAAAACTAAGTCCACTTCTATGTTCCAATGAAAATTGATTTTTCAACAACATATTTAAATATTTCTCACCATTTGAAAATTTTGCCAGGGTTGTTTCAAATTGTTGAATTTTAGTTTTAAGATCACCATTTTCTTTCAATAAATCTGAACAATTATTTTCAATGATCTTACATCTTTCAAAATTAGATTTCAAAAACAAATTTTCATCTTTAAGCGGATTAATTTTGGTTTGGGACTCAGCAATCTCAGATTCAAAAAGTTTTTGTTTTTCAAACCCAAATTTATTGGATTTTTCAATCTCGTTTTCCAGTTCTTTCAAAATCAAATCGGATTTCACCAAATTCTTCTTTTTAGCAATTTCAAATTTGGAATATATATCAGTCTTAAAACTTTCAAAATCCTTTTGTAAAAGATTATTCAAATTTGATAACTCAGTCTTGTTCTCGTTTAAGATTAAAATTTCATTTTCAAACTTTTGAATATTTTTATTGAGATGAAGAAGATTGGTTTTCAATTTCAAACAATTTTTACAAACTGAATTTGAAGAATTTTTAAAATATTCAAGCTGTGATTCCAAATCATCAATTTTGCTGGTCAACTCAGAATTTCTAGATTTCAGAGATTTGTTTTTAGATTTGAGTTTATCAACAGATTTAGTTAAATCAACACACATATAAACCAAATCTTCGTATGAGAAATTTTCAACTTCAACATCTGTTGATTCTCCATCATCTGATCCTTCTGAATTTTCATTTGTAAATCCTGTTAAACAGAATTCTGAATCTGAGTTGACTTTCTCGGGTTTTGAGCTACCGTTGTCAGATCTTCCATACTTCGTACTGAGAGTATCCCAGATTTCCTGTGCAGATAAATAATGGCCGATAAGATTAAACTGTTCAGTACCAAGATAGTCAAATATAATTTTCATAGCACGGGTATTGTAATAAATATCTACACTATCAAATCCATTAATTACTACATCCCAATATTTAATATTAACAGATTTTAAATAAAATTGCATTTTGGATTTCCAGTTTAAAAAATCTGTTCCAGCGAAAATAGTTGGAGATGAACTGGACTGACTCTCTATCGACTGACAACTAGAAATCACCATCACTCTAGAGTTAACAGAATACCTTCTCTGATACCACTTGTTGGATCTAGATTAACCCTAGAGGGGGGGTGAATAGGGTTTATCACAGTTTTTAACTGAATTAAAATTCTAACAAGTTATATAATAATAAACGGATCACAGGATATAGTAAAAACAGAAATGCAGGAAATAGATCACACACAAATATACCCAGCTTCGACAAAACCCTGCCTACTGCTGCATTTCTAAGGTTTCTACTAGGTGATAGAATAGTTTCCGCATACAAGACCGTGTACACTCGCAAACCCTGCTCCTATTCTAACCCTACGCTCAAAACCATAGACTGACTGATATCCCCTCGATCAGATTCCCCTGTTTACGACCCCGTAACCAGTAAACCAGATTTTACAGACTCTGTCAACTGTCAGTCACACCCTGACTGATTTCCTAGTATTTTACAGACGCTAGAAACTATTCGTTTGATTACGAAAGAAATTGAAAAATTACGACAAAAAATAAAATCAAAAGAAACCCTTATTAAAATGAATAGAGGAGTTTAAATATAAGGGGTCATCCCCTTTTAAGAAAAAATAAATCCAAAGCCCCTTTTCATCTTGGCCGGCCCATTTGTTTATTTGCCCGATCACTTTTGCTTTTGCTCTGGAGATTAAAAATGGCGGCGGTAGAATCAAAAACTAGGGTTTCAGCTTTCTCCCCAAATCGATCGGTTGCTTGATGAAATTGCGTGTCCCTTTAATCTCGAGTGGCTTGAATCTTCGACTGGATATTCTCTGATTTGGTAGATGGATTTGGGATTCTCTTTCTCTCAATCGAAACGCTTCTGGAAACTGTGAGTGAATTTGAATATTTTGTTTCTCTGTTCCTTGAATTTAATTGTGTTTTGTCTCCTTCGAATGCCAGTGATGAATCTGTGTGTAGAAAATATATAGGGTAATCGAAACCCAAAAATAACTCTGATTTCGTGAAGTATGACTTGAACTGATTTGCGTGGTATTTCCTGTTTTTGATTTTCTCGGCTTTGAAATGAATTTGAATATATTTTAGTCCTCCTTGATTAATACATGCCAATTTTATCTCTGTGATTTGCTGAATCATACACCATGTATGATTATTTATAAAACTGGAAACATATTAAACTGTTGCCATTGATAGCTTGATTTATATGCTTGCATGTTGAGTGATTTTTAGGAAACAAAATACAAATTTGAATGCTGATTTTCTCGATACACATAGATGATATACTGGACTTGATTGAGGCCTTTTGCTGTCTGATTTGAAACTAATTTTCCCTTTTTAAAAATTGCCAAGAATGAATTGCTGACAGTTGAATTGATTGATTTCTTGTCAAACATTTCTGAATTGAAACAGAAAAATTTCTGCTTTCCTCTTTTGGATTCTTGAATGAATTCGGCCTTAAAAAAATCTTGTCAAAAACTCATTTCACTGTTTTGTAAAAACAAAGTGATTACTTGCCTAAAAGGTACTCTGTCCATTTTCTGATTGATTTTGAGAACTTGCCAAAAATTATTTGTGAAATATGAATTGTTTCAAAACTAGAAACTCAAAAGAAATTTCTTGCAAAATTTGAAACCATTGATTGATCCCATACTGAAATCTGAAATGATTTCATAATTAAGCTTTTGATTTCTCTGTTTCACCTATAATTGCTGATGCACACTGTTTACTTGAGTTCTTTGAATTTTCCCATTTGTTTTGTGTTAGCTTGACCCTGTCTTGAACTTGGTTGACCTTACTACTCCATACACATGTTCATGGCAGTGTACACACATGTATATTTGTTCACCTGAGTTGTAACTTGGCTTGATACTTGACTGCACAGTCTTGATGTGAATTTGAACCATGCTGACTTTCAACCATTCATGTGAAGCATTCTGATTTTTTTTCATACTACACCATTATCTTGCTGTATGTTGACCTGACTTGAGTTCATTGTTGCATCCCATGTTCATGTTGTTGTGACCACCATACTGTCTTGCATTCATCACTGTGCTCATTTTATTTTATTTGGACTTGTGGCATATACCTGATTCTGCCATACTCCAAATGCTTGACTGGTTGTTCACTCACATTTAGCTGCTGCTCCATGCACCTATCTTGTTTTATTCTTGCATCTCCTTCACCATTTGCTGTTATGATCATACTTGTTTTTCCAGCTTGCTTATTGTCATGTGTATGATATGAAGTGTACACACACACCTGCAATTGCTTCACCATGCACCACTATCTGCTTGTGTATGCATACGAACCCCTCTTGCTCAAACACTGATATTCTTCTGTCATGTGTGCTTGGCATTTGCACTTGCTTGCATTGTTTCATCTGTATTGTATTGATCAAGACATGTTGCACCCTTAACCAAACTGTTTTGTTTAATTATTCTGGTGGCACTTAAAAACTGGCTTCTGCTTGAAGTTGCATCAGTTTTTGTCTTTGTTTCACCCATATTGTATATGCTGATCTGAACATTGTTTAGCATCCTGGTCTTTGATTGCACCATCCATGTTTTGACATTGATTTACCCATGAACCTGCTCTCGGCATTTTTGCTGCACATGTATATATACATGGCTCGACACTTGGCTTTGTTGACTATGTTGACTTTGTTTGATCATGACTACCATTTTTATTTGTGCACTGAGTCGAGTTGGTCCTCGCGGCTGCTCCTCAGTTGCACACTGATTGGCGAGGCAGTGCGCACGTGTATTTATACACGTGTGTATTTGCAGCCATCAAATAAATTTTCTTGTCCATGTACTATATATATACAAACTGACTAGACACAGATCAGATCAAGTCATGAAAAATGATGAGAAATACACCAGAAAACTGAGGCAAATAAAAATTTTAAAATAAAAATTTATATTCACATGTATTCAGTTTTATTCTTGTTGCAGTGTACTGTGTGTTTCTGTTTCATGTGACAGGTGAGGATGACTGGACTGACTGAGCTGATGTGAAGACTGAAGATAAGAAGACAGTGTGTAGCGTCAGTGAATGTGTCAAAGTGTATGTATGTAAAAATGAGTGTTGAGACTGAAAAATGAGTGACCGAGTTATTCTGTAATGAGGAGCTGATATGTATATGAAATTGAAATGTGTTCAAATAGTGGAGTTATAAATAGTTGTACTGTTTGATTATTTGAAATAAAATATTATATTTAAATAAAATACTGTGTTAATATTTGAATTTTTGTAAAGTCGTATTTTATTTAAATATAAATATTATATTCTTGTCTGCTGTGTGGTATAAATAAAATAGTACGGTACAAACACATTTACAATAGAAATATACAAATATATTTGGATGTTATCATCAAACAAAAATCATATAATTGTGTATACAACACCATTATATACAATAGTTCTTCCACATCTTTGTAGTTTGAACCATGGATAAATGGGAATTGTTTAGTTGATTTAATTGGCATGACAAGGTTTTAAGCTATAAGAAAGTGTGGTGAACTTGTTTCAGATATTATGATCAATGGTAGTTTATGCAGTATGTTACACCCAGTAACAAGAGAAGTACAGTCGTTGAATGGTGAAGTGAAAATAAATAGTGATGCTATGAATGATTTTTATGAATGGGGTGATGGTGGAGCTTTTGCTTTTAATAAGGCATAGGACAAAGATAGAAGGAAACAACCAGAAAAGCTTTGTTATAAGGTTATTTGGCATCTTAAAAATGTTAAAAGAATGTCACTAATCTCTTATCTTGCTGTGTTGAATAGGTTGAGCACAAAAGATAGACTGTTGATGTTTGGAGTGGTGAATGAAAGCTGTTGTGTTCTCTGCCAAAATCATGAAGAATCAGTGGAACATATATTTTTCAAATGCGACTATAATCATTATAGTTGGACAGCTATTAAATATAAGCTTGGTCTTGACACAAGTTATATTGGTTCATTGGAAGAAGAAGCTACATATTTAGCAAGATGTTTTAGAGGCAAAAATCAGTTGGTGGATGTGAGTCATGCAGCTTTACCACTGCAGTGTATCAGATCTAGGGTGAAAGGAATGCAAGGGTTTTCAAAAATCATTGTATTAGCAGAGAAGTTAGAGTGAAGTTAATAGAGAAGGAAGCGAGCTACGTGGTGAAAGGAAATGGCAGTAGATCTGAACGTAACTTGGTGAATGAAGTTTTTTTGCGTAAATGGGGGGTGGAGTTGGTAGATACTGGTTGAGGTTTTGAGGTGCAATGATTATTTTATGAGGATATGTTGGTTACAGTTTTAAGATAGTCTACAAAGTATATGTTATAGTCGATAGAGAGATTTCTGTTGTAATTATTGAAATACGAATGATGTTGATGTATTGTTAATATATGGATTATATATGTACTCTTTTTCCTCGTTGTCGCACCATTTAGTTTAGGGGGCACAAGGTTTTGATGAGGCGTATATATGAAGTATATGATTGTTTTTCGTAATAAAGCGTACCAATTTTCAATACATATATATATATATATATATCTCTTCGTTCGTTCATCACTTATATCTTAATACCTCACTATTAATGATAGATAGGGTGGATTCTCCCTGACCGCTGAAGGCCCTAGATGGACCTATTGCTCACTTATTATTCATCGATAATATATTCAACATTAACATAAACTAGAGGGCACTAGGTACGACCTCTACTAGTTAAGGCTCCCGTCATTCACGCATATACCCTTGCCTCGTGTAAGGTGAGAGATGGTATTTTATCTCTAGCTATACCATCTAGCTGACCTTATTGGATAACCTCTTTAGTCGCTTACTACTTCCAATAGGATAGGTATCCATATCTGACGTTTTAAGTTTCCAGGTTTGAGTAGGCCCCACACACTCACGCCACTTAAGACCCCTAAACTGAAAGACCTACTCCCAGGTGGACTCTTCAACCCCAGTCGCATAAGACACAGGAAGCGGACTAAACGCGAAGGTTATTAAGTTCATACCCCATTACCCTTTAACACATTTCCCTATTAGGATAAAGTGGGTTACATCATTAAGTCCTTTTCTCTTGGTTTCTCTTCATGGAAATACTATGCGCACACGATTCGATATCGTCAAGGCTCCTATAGTTAACAATATTTTACAACATTAACCTACTAAGTCCAACTCTAATTTTTAATTATAAGTTCTATATTAACTAATATAAATAAGGAAAGTTATGTCCTCCCCGCCTTATGATATGTGTTTGATTATTTTCCTTATTTGGACTTAGTAATTTAAACAACTATCAATACCCAATTATCACCTTTTTATTTCATTTACTTCTGTTCATATGTTTATTGCTCTTTATAACCATAATGGTCATATTTTCTTAAGGCAACAATTAATCTTTAATTTCCTTTTATTACCATTTATTATAATTAATGACTTTTATGAGCCTAATGACCATAATTTTCCTAAGGCATTAATTCACAATGCATATCCTTATCTTATCAGTCCCGAATATATCTATTTTTTTTACCCCAACAGACATTACTAATTTTATTTATTATTTATTTATTGTCTGTTATATCTACTACATGCATATATATATATATATATATATATATATATATATATATATATATATATATGCACCTGACCTCTCACATTAAGATGATAACTTGTGGATGTTGGATTTGCCGGGCGGTTCTGGGCAGACTCCTACCACAAGTTGAACTTAACCTCGTGTCTTAATACAGTTATATTTACACACTAGACCTCTCACATTAAGCAAACTACTTGTGGATGCTGGATTTGTTGGTTGGTTTTAGGCAGACTTCTACCACTAGTTGAGCCTAACCTCATGTCTAAATGTGAATGAACTAATTTCCCTAATTGGGGTTTACAACCTTATTCCTAATAAATTTTAGGAATTGTAACCATTTTACTTAATTTCTCTATTAAGTTTACTTTCCCCAAATCAACATTGCACAATGGTTGTTTATATATTTCTAGCCTTATTTATAACAATCAATCACACTGATTGCTACAACGGTAACCACAAATATATTCATTTAATATGGATTACAATTATGTGTAAAATTTCATAATTGAATACATTTAAACATTAAATGCAATGTATATTTTGTCGCTTTACGTAGATTCGAACGGATAATGTGTATATATTTATATTTATATTTTTGCGTGGTCAACATAGTTATCTTCCTTTTATTTATTTTTATTTTAGTTAATTTAATAATTTGGTTTAATCAATGTCCAAACATTCCTTTTTGCATTCAATTTTGCTAAAAGGTTCCAAATCTTACAAAAAGACTGTTAGCGATAGTTATAGTAAATTATGCCTTATTAATGGAATGGACATATTTCAAAACTACAAGAAATATATATATATATATATATGTTTATGTATATTTAAGAATAGTTGATGCAAACTATGCACATATATGTATATTTATATTTAAACGTACATTTGCACCACTTTTCCCTTTTTAAATCTTTTTGTCATATCTCTTGTGAATTCAAGATAATGTCTTTTTGTTCAAAAAAGGGGAAAACAACATATTTACAATAACTAAACCATAACCTCAACAACACTGAACACAAATAGGCATGTATCTTTTAAATTACGATCACATAATTCACCATTGTATCTTCTTAATCAAAGTTACAAAATTTTCCATTTAACAATGAAACTAGAGATTTTGAATAAAACAGCATCTAACAGTGTTATTGGGACTGATTTCCAAATCTTCAGTGTTTTACAACAAACTACAGTCTATTATCCAACATTACGGTAGGCAATATGTATAAACACTTTAAACGAACCTGCAATTTAAATTATTCCTAACCGTAATTCACAATTCCCAAGTTTTGACAATATTTATCGGCGGATCTAATATGTGACAAGCGCCAATAACCCCCGCACTATACAAGAGGAATAATATTGCGCTGAAGGGTGTGCCAGGCAGTCATGGACGATCATCAGAGTAGGTGAACACAAGCGTAACCTGTCGTAAACCCATAGCGCAAGGATAAAATATAATAGAACATATATAACAGGTAGTAATAGTGAAGCAGAAACACTATACTTTCATACAACCAGAAAGTAATATCCACAACTTGGAAATAGTGTTTGTACAAAGTTGCCTCACTACACCACTCAAAAAAGCAAACAACGGAAATTGAATTATTAGACAGTAGTAAAACTGTTACGCGAGCCTCCTGCATGCCATCGATCAGCATCGTCGTTCTCACTAAAGCATTACATGTCACCTGTTACTTAGTCTGCCCATCCACAACCGGATGAACAGCCCAAGGTAATGAGAGGAAACACAAAACCTTGAGTCATACAACAGCCTTAGTGAGCGATAAAACAGCTAATAAACTTCAACACTAAAGTGTATGAGAAGGGATAGATAAGCATACTAATTTAACCACAAAATCAGAGAAGAACTCAACCTTATCTTCCCCACATCGGACAATAATAGCCTTTACAATCCATTCAACCAAAGGAATAATAATTCATACATAGAAACCAGAAAAACCATTGATAACACTTATAGCATCCACATTACATAGGTCTCACATAGACAGCCCTAATCGAGTTTAATATCCCCCAAGTACTCTTCCCAGAGGCCTAAACCAATACCAGTTAAGCACTCAAAGAACATCTCCCTTGACTTTGGATAATCTCTGTGAGATAGTACAAACAGAACAACCAATCATCCATGACTGACTCTAGCTATCACAATCCATCCTGCTTTGAAACCATCGTTAATCGTATGATGGCCAACCTTGTCATATGTTAATGGATAATGGTAACCCCAGTTGTAGCATAAACTTCATATGTTCAACCTTGACAATCTCCAACCTTGACAACTAGGCCTTTCCCCAAGATCCATGATACTAGAACTTAGGACAACAATAATCCCTCAGCTTTCTCATCTCTAGCCATCCATTTTGACGACTTTTCATAGCTCGAGCGACCTTCTCGAGTAACCATTATCCACCGACTCACGACCTTTGATTTGAAACTACATTCGTTGCATCTCCCCAACCATCGAACACTCCAACACTTTGAACATCCCCTTTTGGACTCTCGTCAAAGCTACCACGTTCGTTGAACCAACCGACATCTTTATAAGGTTCAAAGCAATCAATAGCATTATTTCAGCACATCCTAACTTCCTAATTGAATTTACTTTGAAGTCACATCATCATCGGAAATGCCCGACTAGAAAAACTTGCCCAGAAATGGCAGACCAGAAATGGTTGTCCAAAATGGTCTTATCCAACTTTGGTCCAATCCAACTATGGTCCGATTCAACTTTGGTATGATCCAACTTTGGTCCGATCCAACTATGGTCCGATCAAACTTTGGTCCGATCCAACTTTGCCCGATCCAGCTTATGGTCGATCCAGCTTATTGCGGATCCAGCTTATAGCTGATCCAGCTTATGGTCAATCCAAAACCTACATATTGCAATTCAACTCCAAATTCAACTAAAACTTTGCCAAACGACGAATCCACGAAACCAACTCAACCAAAATCATCAAACACAATCATAAACATATCATAACACTACTAACCACATGATCCAACTTTGGTCCGATCCAGATTTGGTCCGATCCAGCCTATGGCCGATCTAGCTTATGGCCGATCCAACTTTTGGCCGATCCAACTTATGGCTGATCCAACTCATGGCCGATCCAACTTATGACCGATCCAAAACCTGCATATTGCAATTCAACTCCGATTTCGACAAAAACTTCGCCAAACGACGAATCTGACGAAACCAACTCAACCAAAATCATCAAACACAATCATAAACATATCATAACACTATTAACCACATGAATATGACGATTACCACAAAAATGATGTAAATCTCATCAAAAACCATTTAAATGGACATATGATCAAAATGAGAGATCTAACTAACATAAACATGTAAAATGACATGAAATTAATGAGTAAAATTTATTAGATTAGATCATAGGGTGATGCATATGAAAATGGACATGTAATGGTGTAAATATATGGTAAAACATTCCAATTTAATGAGAAACATGCACAAACATTCATATACTCCATTGCATTCATGTGAGAGATGTAAATCACTTACCGATTCTCCAAAACAAGCTAAAATGGTAGAAATAAGAATCCGAAAAGCGAATACTTCGAACCAAACTCCTTGATCCGTTGAATTTGCCCTTGAAACAATGTAGATCTACCTCGAATCGTTAAGATCTTCATTTTCCCTCCTTAGATTTAGATTTTTAATGGTGGAAAGGTGTAGGAGGAAGAAGGAGATCAATGCCTTCAAATGAGAGAATGGGAAAGTAAACTTTTTCCCTCCACTCTCTCCCCCTATTTATAGGATTCCACTAAGGCTCCAAAACCTGAACAACTAACTGAAAAACCTTAAAACAGCGATTTCTCCCAAACCTGAGCCAAATCATTAATGTAACCATTCTACGGAAAGGCAATCATAATGTAAAGACCCGCAACTTCCCCGTAAAGGAAAGCGTCGGATAGTTCGAGAACAAGCCACAACAGAACGCATACAGAAGAACATTTCATTGTATATTACAACAATGCATCAGATTACAAGAATATACAGAGTATAAACGAATATTACACAGAAATATCAGAGATTTAAATTACATTTAAATACATAGCAGCGGAAAATAATACAAAGCACAACTAGAAGAGATATACGGATACAAAGCTTTCCGGATATCGTTCCAGCTGTAAACCAGGATCCTGTGAATATAAATCTGCAAAACCAAAACTACTAGCTGCCCGTGTCAAAATAAGGGCACCCAGAGTTTAGGTTAAAACAATAAACTCCAGGTCAGTCATGTGACTGGTGTGAGAACTAAAACAGTTATTAATCTTTATTTTCAAAGTTAGGTAAATCAAGGGACCACGCCGTATAACACGGAACGGGTTTCCTCCCAAGAATACCAGTGCATAAAACAAACAGCGCAATGCTAAATAAAGAAAGATGAAGCTGTTATAAGACCCAGGTCCAATCACACAATGCAACGCAAGCCGGAGGATAGGGTTTTTACCTTATAACAGCCAAAGCATGTTTGATACGTTTAAAACACATTATTTGATACTATTATAAGTGCATAGTGTATAAAACAACTTCAAATCATAAGTATCAATCATAGGCGGCATGAGTGCCCCATCCCACTATGTCACCATACTAGGTTCTACAATTAAAACCGCAAATGTCACGTATTTGGAAATTGGATTTCCGTCTATGAACCGAGGCAAAAGATAGTCCTCAACCGATTCGAGACGCTCTAGCCCGTGTCTCAGGAACAGCCGCAACTGCCCCTTGGATCGTCAGGGCCGGTCCACACGGAGTGGATTATTATGCCTGAACAATACGTCTCCCCACCCTATGGGGTGTAAGTCTGGTCCGTCAGCCGACCAGAATGCATTCGGCCGAAACCGATATAACCGAGGCGCCTCGCAACCGCAACAACCACATAAGTCAAACTCGTCAGGGCGTGTAAAACCACTGACGCCACTTCTAGCTAGAAAGAAACGCAAGTCCTCCCTGAGGTCCGTCTCCCGTTTTTGGTTCATACCGGGTGTGAAACTCGCGAGGTAAACGTTACACAAAGCTACGCCACAAAGGCCGTGCTTTGATCATCACCACAAGACTTTGCTTTTCAACAGAAGCCTTGATCATTTGCATCTTAGCATGCCACACAGGCAAACCATCCTATGCAACCGATATCAGTCACACAGAATGAAATCCGATGTCAGACACACAGTCCATTTACAAGTCCGTTCTGGGCCTGAACGAAACCGGAGGCACCTAGTACCCCGCATATCCATCGATCTCCAAGTACGTCTGGACGATCACTAACTGTTTCCATCTTCTTGGGTGTACAGCCCAATCAAGATCATCAGTTATCACCCAAACGACGTGAAGACCTCCGGTCTTCGACCATCGTCTTCATCTTCGACTTATCGTCGTATCGATTATTCAGAATGGGATAAACCCGGACTTCCCGAATAACTCGCGTATATTTTATAAAAGTGTTACACAAACACAACATACGCCTCATTCCAATTCATTAGTCACTAACCGTAAATTAATCAAGAGAATAATTCCCCAAATATTAACCCCGAAGGCCGAAACCAACATCAGATCAATATCCAGAAAACCCTTCTGCTTGGCTAACCGACAGTTAGTTTCTAAATTTCACGTTCAAATCTAATTAAAGATTTAACTATCGCCTGGAGCAAAACTGGTGATACTCCATTCTCGATCTTTTCAATCTAATTAAAGATTCATTAAAACTCCACTTAGTTTTAATCTGTGACTGGGTTAAAGAATCAGTGTCATTTAAAACACGGTTCACGATAAACCCAAAGTCACATCCCATTAATTATCGGGTTAAAGAACAAGTGTTATTTAAAACACTGTTCACGATAAACCCAAAAATCAATATCATTTCAATTCCAATTAAATATTATTTAATTGGTGCACTTCATTAAATCTAAATCAAAAGATTTAATCTTTTCTCAACTGGGTTCAAGAACAGTGTTAGTGAAGACACCATTCACGACAAACCCAAATCACATTCATTAATTATCGGGTTAAAGAACAAGTGTTATTTAAAACACTGTTCACGATAAACCCAAAAATCAATATCAATTCAATTCCAATTAAATATTATTTAATTGGTACACTTCATTAAATCTAAATAAAAAGATTTAATCTTTTCTCAACTGGGTTCAAGAACAGTGTTAGTAAAGACACCATTCACGACAAACCCAAATCACATTCGATATTCAATACAAGGCTCTGAATAGAAAATATATCGGCTTATATTCAATATCGAATTCTACGACTAACAAATGTCGTATTGGAAATAACGATATAAATATATATCTTTCAAATTTCCATATCAACATCTGTATAATCACGAATCCCAACATCGAAATATTCCGAAGACAATTTCGATTCAAATCCATTCCAATGCAATCATTGGAAATTTTGGTTATTTTTAAAACCCTTTTCGAATTCAATTTATTTATTTAAAAATAAATAGAATTATAATTCTAGTT
This sequence comes from Allium sativum, assembly GCA_030737875.1. NCBI lineage: Eukaryota > Viridiplantae > Streptophyta > Magnoliopsida > Asparagales > Amaryllidaceae > Allium > Allium sativum. The sequence continues at coordinate 454,379,901 of CM060913.1, read as the reverse complement.
CAAAACTAGTCCAATTCGATAAAAATCTATTTTTATCTTTTCAAATATGGAGTTTTTCATCCCAATTCTTCCTAAATCATTTCTTATGATTTTACACAAATTATTACTATTTTTAATAATTTTATCAAGGCCCGTACAGTCGATTTCCATTAACGGCCATCGAACTGCACTTACAGCGACCTTTTTCGAATTTGATTTGGACGTATCTCCAAATCCAACCCTTAGATTTCAAATTTCTAACATTCATTAGAAAGCTCTTTTCGATACGAACCCAACGGTTCCGGTTTTAGGAGAATCCGACGGTCGGATCTCCCGCAATGTCCGTTTGAAATAAATGGTCGAAATTCACGAACTGCCGCGGCGCGGCGCGTTCTATTCAGGCCATTATATTATATATATAATATATATAATATATATTTCGTCGATTACTATTTAAAACGAATTATATAAATAGTTTTAAATTCGTTTCAAAAGCAATTTCAACTTCCTTTTCAATTCAAATCAAAATTGAATTCTTCTTTATAAATTCGTTTCAAAATTCATTTCTATTCAATTCAAATTTCAATTCAATTTGAATTCATTTCAATTCGCTTTCAATTCCATTTGAATTCGTTTTCAATTCAATTCATTTCGAAATCGTTTTAAAATTCAATTCATTTCGAAATCGTTTTCAATTCAATTCATTTCGAAATCGTTTTCAATTCAATTCATTTCGAAATCGTTTTCAATTCAATTCATTTCGAAATCGTTTTCAATTCAATTCATTTCGAAATCGTTTTCAATTCAATTCATTTCGAAATCGTTTTCAATTCAATTTGAATTCGTTTTCAATTCATTTCGAAATCGTTTTCAATTCAATTTATTTCGAAATCGTTATAAAATCGATATAAATATCGCTCACGTCAAAATGGCGTCAATCCAATCAACACGGCTTTATAAATTTCTATTTTCAAATATTCCTTATTTTCACGATTGGAATGAGGCCCAATCAATTACCATATAAAGTTAATTATATGGATTTTCATACAACACATGTATATAATAGCAACGATAAATAATCAACCATCAACCAAAGTGCACTACACTGTATAAGCATCAAATATAGATATCTAATGCTTATAACAGCCTGTCAATCAATCGATTGACATATTTAATCAATCAGGATGAGTGAACTTCAAATTTCATCCCAACACCCGTGTGGGGTTTCAAACAATCAAACACAGATTTTATTTGTGCAGTTGGGCGATGTGTAAAATTTATCGTCCCAATCAATGTCATTCAAATAGGTGTACATAAACAAACCGTCTGGTTTGTAAATGAATATTTATTTATTCACATCATGTTAAAAAATTATATTTTTAACGACAAAACATTTTATTTCAACATATGAATTTCTATTCAATTCATTCTTTAAATAAAATGATATTTTTTTATTTTTCTAACATATTTTAGAAAATTTCGGCGGCATAACGGCACGATACTAGAAACGGGACAAGGCCTAGCCTTATCCCCGGTCTAGTGAAGGCCCACGCCATTCACACATCAATCATATCAATTTCATCTCACCAAACAATTCAATTCAAACAAATAATCTAACCAACTACACAACCAATCAAACAAGTCCATGGTCTGTGGACGGGTGTCGGGTGCTACTAAGCACCGTCTGCATCCTAGTATATATATATATATATATATAACTAGAAAAATAAATTGAAAGGTGAGAAATTCTCACATATAGCTATCCTAGCTCCACGGCTCTTCTTTGGTAGAAATCTTCGTCGTTTCGCCTTTTCGTCACCTTCGTTGCTGCTTTCACTACACACGTAAAAATCACATTTTTACTACGCTATTCAATATATAAAAATCGAATTTTTAGTTCAAAGTTCAATATATAAAAATCGAATTTTTAGTTCGCTATTCAATATATAAAAATCGAATTTTTAGTTCGCTATTCAATATATAAAAATCCTATTTTTATTTCGCTACACATACAAAGATGATATTTTTATATTCTCTATACTATAAAGATTATATTTTTAATACTTTAAAAATATAAAAATCATATTTTTATTACTTCTATTCAATAAAAATTCCGCCTTTTCTATTTTAAAGTTTAAACCTTTTAAAAAAAATAAAATCAGTTTTAAAATTCCCTTTAAATCAGTTTTAAACTTTAAATATAAAACAGAAATCAGTTTTTAACTTTAAACAAAAATCAGTTTTCACTTTAAATAAAATTCAATTTTCACTTTAAATAAATATCAGTTTTCACTTTAAATAAATTCAAATTAGTTTTCAAACTATACTTTTTATTTAAATAAATCAAAAAGGAAAATAATAATAAAACTCACATAATTCGTTCGAGGAAGAGGGAGGGGTTTCTGATCGCCGGACACTGCTGGTGGGTGGCGGTATGGCCAACGGCGGCCCCTGAAGTGGCTGTAGGAAGTTGGGGCTCAGGTTTTTCAGGAGAGAGAGGGGGTGCGAGGCTAAGGCGAGCTGGAGGAGGAGGGAAGTGGAGGGCGGTGGCGGTGGAGGTAGAAGGTGGGTGGGCGGCGTTGAAATCGAGGGGGGGGCTTGCGGCTCTAACTGGAGGGGATGACGGAGGAGGACGAGACGAGAGAGAGGGTCAGGGCGTCGGCGACGTGGGGGTGCCCTCAGGCGACGGCGCGGTGGATTTGAGGGAGGGCGGCGGCTCCGTTCGTCAGTTTTTTTTCTCTCTTTTTTTTTTTTTTTTTTTTGATCTGAATAACGAAAAAGGAGGGGGGGGGGGCCAGAACATAAAAAGGGGTGAGGAGATATTTTTTTTTATTATTATTATTATTTTATTTTCATAAAGTTGACTTTTACATACGACCTCGAAACGAGGCCCACCGCCTGTCGTCCCTAGCGTTTTACCCCCATTCCGAACACAATGGGATATGTATCGCAAGCTGATTCGATCGTTACAATCAGTTTCCGTTAAATTTACATTTAAATCACTATATTGAATTTTAAACGTACATTTCAAATTACCGGGGTCACATACTAACTAGAAAAATTCCAGAAAAATATTTTCTAGCTTCGTATTGATGATACGGTCCTAACAAAACTAGTTTCGTCGAATTCTGAGACTGTTAGAAAAATGGCCAGTTTCCAGTCGATTAAAATCAACTGAAAATGGTCAAACACGTTTTCCTTTGCCCCGCTCACATATTGATTCTAAAAATTATGAAATTTGAAACCTAGCAATAACTTCACATCCCGGACCCAACAAAACTGGTTTCGTCGAAATCCGAGGTTGTTTGCAAAATTGCTATTTTTAAGGGCTTTATATATATAAAAATATATATAAATTCCACAGCGACTATTTCTAATTTTAAACTGGACATATCTTATCATTTCTAAGATGAAATCCCAGTTTGTTAACTTCGTTACAAAGATATAGCTATACAGATTCAAATATTTCTTGTTTCGTTCAATTCTGACCTATATTGAATTCTGTATATTCATTTGAAATTAGAAATCGAATTTTCGAACTACCGCGCCATTTTCAATTCTATTTATAATTATATATAAATATTATATATTCTAACGACGACACGTATAAATATATTCGTTCGAATTCTATTCAAAATAAATTTTCTCGTCGATATTATTTAAAATAGTCTATTTTAAATAATCAAAATTCGCTAAAATTGCCAAAATAAAAATTTTAAACTGGCCCAGATTTTCGGGTTGTTACAATCTCCCCCACTTAAAACTTTTCGTCCCCGAAAAGGAACAAAGTCGATAGTGGTTTGATCATTCAGCTCTACCCTCAATCTGGCTTCTATTCTCCAACTCTTTAGTTTCTGAGAATTTCCAAAATTTCCAAAATTTCAAAAATTTGGCTAACACCCTAAATTTTCGAAAAATTTCGCCATAACCTCCCCTGCAATGGGAGCATCGGGGAATTTCAAATAGCTTCCCCGGTCCTTCAGATCTCAAAAAGAAAAAGAAAAAGCCAAGCGGCTAGCCAATAGGCTCACAAAATCATCATCACCCAAACAAAACAGGAAATTATGTAGTAAACATGTACCTATTTGTCGGGCAAACAAATTTTATTCTCTGCTCTAGCCTCCTTGCTATGACCTGTTCAATGATATACATGTATATGCAAGCAAATGCGACCAATTTTCAATACAATCCAATATTTGGTTTAATTAGACATAATGGCTTAAAATTAGCAAACAAATAAACAAACAACACAAACATCAATCAATTAGTGAATTAGAGTTTCAAATTCATAATTTTGATACATAGTCAAAAATCAGATTTTTGATGCCAAATCACAACAATAGGCCCTATCTAATTTTGGTTCTCACACCAGTCTAATGGAAATATAGAAATCTCACTTTCGTTACTCGAAAATAAATACTGGCGACAGTGCCCCATCACCAGAATTATCCCCGGGCAACTAGAGTATGATTCTATAACCATCCAGTATATTAAAACTGCGAATACACGTTTGCAAGACGCATATGCAAAATCTTTATATATCGGATTGTCCAAATCAATATAAACAAATAATCAAATACGAATAATTGATTTAAATTTTTAAAACAAAATTTGTTTTCATTTGAAAAATATACTCTTCACACTCGTTCTAGGATACTATTGATCCTATCTCTAACGAGTCATTCCCATTGGATATTACTAATCCAATATCTGATGAATTCTTTCGTAGGGTTCTAATGTGTCTTGTTCTCTGAGCTTTGTAAACCAAAGCTCTGATACCACGTGTAAAGACCCGCAACTTCCCCGTAAAGGAAAGCGTCGGATAGTTCGAGAACAAGCCACAACAGAACGCATACAGAAGAACATTTCATTGTATATTACAACAATGCATCAGATTACAAGAATATACAGAGTATAAACGAATATTACACAGAAATATCAGAGATTTAAATTACATTTAAATACATAGCAGCGGAAAATAATACAAAGCACAACTAGAAGAGATATACGGATACAAAGCTTTCCGGATATCGTTCCAGCTGTAAACCAGGATCCTGTGAATATAAATCTGCAAAACCAAAACTACTAGCTGCCCGTGTCAAAATAAGGGCACCCAGAGTTTAGGTTAAAACAATAAACTCCAGGTCAGTCATGTGACTGGTGTGAGAACTAAAACAGTTATTAATCTTTATTTTCAAAGTTAGGTAAATCAAGGGACCACGCCGTATAACACGGAACGGGTTTCCTCCCAAGAATACCAGTGCATAAAACAAACAGCGCAATGCTAAATAAAGAAAGATGAAGCTGTTATAAGACCCAGGTCCCATCACACAATGCAACGCAAGCCGGAGGATAGGGTTTTTACCTTATAACAGCCAAAGCATGTTTGATACGTTTAAAACACATTATTTGATACTATTATAAGTGCATAGTGTATAAAACAACTTCAAATCATAAGTATCAATCATAGGCGGCATGAGTGCCCCATCCTACTATGTCACCATACTAGGTTCTACAATTAAAACCGCAAATGTCACGTATTTGGAAATTGGATTTCCGTCTATGAACCGAGGCAAAAGATAGTCCTCAACCGATTCGAGACGCTCTAGCCCGTGTCTCAGAAACAGCCGCAACTGCCCCTTGGATCGTCAGGGCCGGTCCACACGGAGTGGATTATTATGCCTGAACAATACGTCTCCCCACCCTATGGGGTGTAAGTCTGGTCCGTCAGCCGACCAGAATGCATTCGGCCGAAACCGATATAACCGAGGCGCCTCGCAACCGCAACAACCACATAAGTCAAACTCGTCAGGGCGTGTAAAACCACTGACGCCACTTCTAGCTAGAAAGAAACGCAAGTCCTCCCTGAGGTCCGTCTCCCGTTTTTGGTTCATACCGGGTGTGAAACTCGCGAGGTAAACGTTACACAAAGCTACGCCACAAAGGCCGTGCTTTGATCATCACCACAAGACTTTGCTTTTCAACAGAAGCCTTGATCATTTGCATCTTAGCATGCCACACAGGCAAACCATCCTATGCAACCAATATCAGTCACACAGAATGAAATCCGATGTCAGACACACAGTCCATTTACAAGTCCGTTCTGGGCCTGAACGAAACCGGAGGCACCTAGTACCCCGCATATCCATCGATCTCCAAGTACGTCTGGACGATCACTAACTGTTTCCATCTTCTTGGGTGTACAGCCCAATCAAGATCATCAGTTATCACCCAAACGACGTGAAGACCTCCGGTCTTCGACCATCGTCTTCATCTTCGACTTATCGTCGTATCGATTATTCAGAATGGGATAAACCCGGACTTCCCGAATAACTCGCGTATATTTTATAAAAGTGTTACACAAACACAACATACGCCTCATTCCAATTCATTAGTCACTAACCGTAAATTAATCAAGAGAATAATTCCCCAAATATTAACCCCGAAGGCCGAAACCAACATCAGATCAATATCCAGAAAACCCTTCTGCTTGGCTAACCGACAGTTAGTTTCTAAATTTCACGTTCAAATCTAATTAAAGATTTAACTATCGCCTGGAGCAAAACTGGTGATACTCCATTCTCGGTCTTTTCAATCTAATTAAAGATTCATTAAAACTCCACTTAGTTTTAATCTGTGACTGGGTTAAAGAATCAGTGTCATTTAAAACACGGTTCACGATAAACCCAAAGTCACATCCCATTAATTATCGGGTTAAAGAACAAGTGTTATTTAAAACACTGTTCACGATAAACCCAAAAATCAATATCATTTCAATTCCAATTAAATATTATTTAATTGGTGCACTTCATTAAATCTAAATCAAAAGATTTAATCTTTTCTCAACTGGGTTCAAGAACAGTGTTAGTGAAGACACCATTCACGACAAACCCAAATCACATTCATTAATTATCGGGTTAAAGAACAAGTGTTATTTAAAACACTGTTCACGATAAACCCAAAAATCAATATCAATTCAATTCCAATTAAATATTATTTAATTGGTACACTTCATTAAATCTAAATAAAAAGATTTAATCTTTTCTCAACTGGGTTCAAGAACAGTGTTAGTAAAGACACCATTCACGACAAACCCAAATCACATTCGATATTCAATACAAGGCTCTGAATAGAAAATATATCGGCTTATATTCAATATCGAATTCTACGACTAACAAATGTCGTATTGGAAATAACGATATAAATATATATCTTTCAAATTTCCATATCAACATCTGTATAATCACGAATCCCAACATCGAAATATTCCGAAGACAATTTCGATTCAAATCCATTCCAATGCAATCATTGGAAATTTTGGTTATTTTTAAAACCCTTTTCGAATTCAATTTATTTATTTAAAAATAAATAGAATTATAATTCTAGTTCAAAACTAGTCCAATTCGATAAAAATCTATTTTTATCTTTTCAAATATGGAGTTTTTCATCCCAATTCTTCCCAAATCATTTCTTATGATTTTACACAAATTATTACTATTTTTAATAATTTTATCAAGGCCCGTACAGTCGATTTCCATTAACGGCCATCGAACTGCACTTACAGCGACCTTTTTCGAATTTGATTTGGACGTATCTCCAAATCCAACCGTTAGATTTCAAATTTCTAACATTCATTAGAAAGCTCTTTTCGATACGAACCCAACGGTTCCGGTTTTAGGAGAATCCGACGGTCGGATCTTCCGCAATGTCCGTTTGAAATAAATGGTCGAAATTCACGAACTGCCGCGGCGCGGCGCGTTCTATTCAGGCCATTATATTATATATATAATATATATAATATATATTTCGTCGATTACTATTTAAAACGAATTATATAAATAGTTTTAAATTCGTTTCAAAAGCAATTTCAACTTCCTTTTCAATTCAAATCAAAATTGAATTCTTCTTTATAAATTCGTTTCAAAATTCATTTCTATTCAATTCAAATTTCAATTCAATTTGAATTCATTTCAATTCGCTTTCAATTCCATTTGAATTCGTTTTCAATTCAATTCATTTCGAAATCGTTTTAAAATTCAATTCATTTCGAAATCGTTTTCAATTCAATTCATTTCGAAATCGTTTTCAATTCAATTCATTTCGAAATCGTTTTCAATTCAATTCATTTCGAAATCGTTTTCAATTCAATTCATTTCGAAATCGTTTTCAATTCAATTCATTTCGAAATCGTTTTCAATTCAATTCATTTCGAAATCGTTTTCAATTCAATTTGAATTCGTTTTCAATTCATTTCGAAATCGTTTTCAATTCAATTTATTTCGAAATCGTTATAAAATCGATATAAATATCGCTCACGTCAAAATGGCGTCAATCCAATCAACACGGCTTTATAAATTTCTATTTTCAAATATTCCTTATTTTCACGATTGGAATGAGGCCCAATCAATTACCATATAAAGTTAATTATATGGATTTTCATACAACACATGTATATAATAGCAACGATAAATAATCAACCATCAACCAAAGTGCACTACACTGTATAAGCATCAAATATAGATATCTAATGCTTATAACAGCCTGTCAATCAATCGATTGACATATTTAATCAATCAGGATGAGTGAACTTCAAATTTCATCCCAACACCCGTGTGGGGTTTCAAACAATCAAACACAGATTTTATTTGTGCAGTTGGGCGATGTGTAAAATTTATCGTCCCAATCAATGTCATTCAAATAGGTGTACATAAACAAACCGTCTGGTTTGTAAATGAATATTTATTTATTCACATCATGTTAAAAAATTATATTTTTAACGACAAAACATTTTATTTCAACATATGAATTTCTATTCAATTCATTCTTTAAATAAAATGATATTTTTTTATTTTTCTAACATATTTTAGAAAATTTCGGCGGCATAACGGCACGATACTAGAAACGGGACAAGGCCTAGCCTTATCCCCGGTCTAGTGAAGGCCCACGCCATTCACACATCAATCATATCAATTTCATCTCACCAAACAATTCAATTCAAACAAATAATCTAACCAACTACACAACCAATCAAACAAGTCCATGGTCTGTGGACGGGTGTCGGGTGCTACTAAGCACCGTCTGCATCCTAGTATATATATATATATATATATAACTAGAAAAATAAATTGAAAGGTGAGAAATTCTCACATATAGCTATCCTAGCTCCACGGCTCTTCTTTGGTAGAAATCTTCGTCGTTTCGCCTTTTCGTCACCTTCGTTGCTGCTTTCACTACACACGTAAAAATCACATTTTTACTACGCTATTCAATATATAAAAATCGAATTTTTAGTTCAAAGTTCAATATATAAAAATCGAATTTTTAGTTCGCTATTCAATATATAAAAATCGAATTTTTAGTTCGCTATTCAATATATAAAAATCCTATTTTTATTTCGCTACACATACAAAGATGATATTTTTATATTCTCTATACTATAAAGATTATATTTTTAATACTTTAAAAATATAAAAATCATATTTTTATTACTTCTATTCAATAAAAATTCCGCCTTTTCTATTTTAAAGTTTAAACCTTTTAAAAAAAATAAAATCAGTTTTAAAATTCCCTTTAAATCAGTTTTAAACTTTAAATATAAAACAGAAATCAGTTTTTAACTTTAAACAAAAATCAGTTTTCACTTTAAATAAAATTCAATTTTCACTTTAAATAAATATCAGTTTTCACTTTAAATAAATTCAAATTAGTTTTCAAACTATACTTTTTATTTAAATAAATCAAAAAGGAAAATAATAATAAAACTCACATAATTCGTTCGAGGAAGAGGGAGGGGTTTCTGATCGCCGGACACTGCTGGTGGGTGGCGGTATGGCCAACGGCGGCCCCTGAAGTGGCTGTAGGAAGTTGGGGCTCAGGTTTTTCAGGAGAGAGAGGGGGTGCGAGGCTAAGGCGAGCTGGAGGAGGAGGGAAGTGGAGGGCGGTGGCGGTGGAGGTAGAAGGTGGGTGGGCGGCGTTGAAATCGAGGGGGGGGCTTGCGGCTCTAACTGGAGGGGATGACGGAGGAGGACGAGACGAGAGAGAGGGTCAGGGCGTCGGCGACGTGGGGGTGCCCTCAGGCGACGGCGCGGTGGATTTGAGGGAGGGCGGCGGCTCCGTTCGTCAGTTTTTTTTCTCTCTTTTTTTTTTTTTTTTTTTGATCTGAATAACGAAAAAGGAGGGGGGGGGGGGCCAGAACATAAAAAGGGGTGAGGAGATATTTTTTTTTTTTATTATTATTATTTTATTTTCATAAAGTTGACTTTTACATACGACCTCGAAACGAGGCCCACCGCCTGTCGTCCCTAGCGTTTTACCCCCATTCCGAACACAATGGGATATGTATCGCAAGCTGATTCGATCGTTACAATCAGTTTCCGTTAAATTTACATTTAAATCACTATATTGAATTTTAAACGTACATTTCAAATTACCGGGGTCACATACTAACTAGAAAAATTCCAGAAAAATATTTTCTAGCTTCGTATTGATGATACGGTCCTAACAAAACTAGTTTCGTCGAATTCTGAGACTGTTAGAAAAATGGCCAGTTTCCAGTCGATTAAAATCAACTGAAAATGGTCAAACACGTTTTCCTTTGCCCCGCTCACATATTGATTCTAAAAATTATGAAATTTGAAACCTAGCAATAACTTCACATCCCGGACCCAACAAAACTGGTTTCGTCGAAATCCGAGGTCGTTTGCAAAATTGCTATTTTTAAGGGCTTTATATATATAAAAATATATATAAATTCCACAGCGACTATTTCTAATTTTAAACTGGACATATCTTATCATTTCTAAGATGAAATCCCAGTTTGTTAACTTCGTTACAAAGATATAGCTATACAGATTCAAATATTTCTTGTTTCGTTCAATTCTGACCTATATTGAATTCTGTATATTCATTTGAAATTAGAAATCGAATTTTCGAACTACCGCGCCATTTTCAATTCTATTTATAATTATATATAAATATTATATATTCTAACGACGACGCGTATAAATATATTCGTTCGAATTCTATTCAAAATAAATTTTCTCGTCGATATTATTTAAAATAGTCTATTTTAAATAATCAAAATTCGCTAAAATTGCCAAAATAAAATTTTTAAACTGGCCCAGATTTTCGGGTTGTTACACATAAATTCCTTTCCAATGGCACAGGTCTCACCCTCTGATTCAACCTGAGACAAAAGTTATGCCCTGTGCAAGACTGATGGGGAAAATTGTTCGCAAACAAAATTGGTAAAAAATTATGGACATGTCTCACATCCCCATAAGCAACATATTAAAAGATGAGAATGATCCAACCGTCAAGGAACAAAATAAAAATATTTTACGATCTTCTGATACGTAAAACGCAGGCTGTTACATTCCCTCCCCCCCCCCCCTTTAATAATTTCGCCCCCGAAATTCCATGTAAACTTAAGCAATCACAACAATTCCGCATGCCTATCATCCATGAGAAGCCAATTCTATCATCCAAACTAGCAACCGTCAAGCCATGCATCCATAGCCTTATCCTAGCATGTGGAATTCTACCACACAATCACTAGATACAACGATATAACGGTGATACGATATCAAAGGGTCCTACCAACAAAGAGTTCTGGATGAGTCGCCTTCATACTCTCTTCTGTCTCCCACTATCTTCACTCCATTGTACCTTGACTACTTAACCGTCTTCCTCCTAAGCTTTTTCGTGTCATTTCCCACAACACGAAGCGACTTATAAGATTTCTCAACTGTAGTCTCTACTTCTAGGTCTTCTTACTGCTCTGGAGATACCATCACATTTGAATCATGCATGGACTTCCGTAGAACGACACATGGAACACATTATGCACACTCGACATCTTCTCGGGTAACTCCAATCTATATGCAAGCTTTCCAATTCGCTTGACTATCGGAAATGGTCCAACGAACCTAGGAGCCAACTTTCCTTTACTTCTGAATCAAACCACATGTTTTAATGGAGAAATTTTCATGAAAACCATATCACCTATGTCGAATTCCAAATCCTTACAACCTTTATCGGCATAACTCTTCTGACGATCTTGGAATGCCTTCATTCGTTGCCGAACAATCTCGATACAATCCGAGGTTTCTCTAATCTTCTCAAGCCCAAGTACCAACTTATCTCCAGTTTCTAACCAACATGCTGGAGAATTACACGGTCTTCCATACAACACCTCGTATGGTGCCATCCCAATGCTCGACTGGTAGTTGTTATTATATGCAAACTCAACTAGATGTAGATGGTCTTCCCATGATCCCCCGAAGTCTAACACACAAGCCCTCAGAAGATCTTCTAAAACTCGGTTGACTCTCTCAGTCTGGACATCCGTTTGGGGATGATATGCCGTACTCAAGCACAACTCGGTTCCCAAAGCTTCTTGCAAACTTTTCCAAAATCCACTCGTGAATAATGGATCTCGGCACTCACTATACTCTTTGGGACACCATGGAATCGAACTATCCATTTCACATAAAGTTTAGCCAATTTCGATGCCGTCCTAGTCGACTTGACAGGAATGAATCTCACACTTTTGGTCAAACGATCCACAATGACCTAGATCTCTTTATTTCCTGCCCTGGTTCTAGGTAGTTCATTGATAAAATCCATCGATACTTGCTCCCACTTCCACATAGAAACTTTCAATGGCTGAAGAAAACCACTCGGCTTCTTCTGTTCAGCTTTCACCAACTGACAGTTCATACACTTGGAAATGATCTTTCCAATATCTCGCTTTATCACTTCCCAGTTGTAGACTCTCTTTATGTCCTGATACATCTTATTGCCACCAGGATGAATCATCATCTTCGAGTGATGACATTATCTTAGAACCGCATCCCTCAATCCGCTGATATCAGGAACAACTAATTGCCCTTGCTTTCAAAGCCAACCTTCTCAATCGACCTCGGACTCTTTATCTTCTGGTTCTAGTTTCTGAATGAACTCAACAAGCTTCGTATCTTTCTTTTGGCTCTTGCCAATCCTTTCAATAAGAGTAGGTCTTATCGACAAGATTACCATTTCAGGTTCCAACTCACACCTTGGCCTGAAATCAAATCTTGCCAAGTACTCGAGGCTCTTCTATTTCAAAAACATTGCTCCCAAACTTGCGTGTCTTCGACTCAACGCATTTGCAACTGTGTTATCCTTGCTCGGAGTATAGGCTATGCCAAAATCATATAATGCCAGAAACACTAACCATCTTTGCTGCCGAAGATTCAAATCCTTTTGGGAGAAAAGATACTTCAATGACTTGTGATCCGTAAACAACTTGAATCGAACCCCCAACAGGTAATGTCTCCACATCTTCAGAGCAAACACAATTGCTGCCAACTCCAAATCATGAGTCAGGTAATTCTTCTCATGTGGCTTTAGTTGTCGACTTGCGTAGGCCACAACCTAATCCTTCTACATTAGTACTGCCCTAGGTCCAGTACCACATGCATCGGTATATACCACCATCTCTTCATTCTCATTTGGAATGGTCAACACAGGTGCACTCGTCAATCTCTCCTTCAGGATTCTGAGTGCTTGCTCACACTTTGCATCCCATGTGAACAGTTGGTTCTTCTTTGTCAATCCTGTCAACGGTGCAGCAACCTTGGAGAAATCTTTGATAAATCGTCGGTAATATCCTGCCAACCCAAGGAAACTCCGAACATTCATCGCACTCTTAGGTCTATCCCAGTCCTGGATTGCTGCCACTTTAGCGGGGTCAACCACTATCCCATTTCTAGAAACAACATGACCTAAGAACCTCACTTCACTCTTCCATAAGTGACACTTGGAAAACTTAGCTCTTAGCTGACGCTTTCGTAAGATCTCTAACACAAGTCTCAAGTGCATCTTATGTTCTTCCTCATTTCTAGAATAAACCAGAATATCATCCATAAACACAAGCACAAACTTGTTCAACTGGTCTCTGTACCTCTATTCATAAGATCCACAAAATACGCTGGCGTGTTAGTCAACCCGAATGACATCACCAATCATTCGAAGAAACCAGATGGTGTCCTAAAAGTAGTCTATGGCACACTATCCTTAACCACCCTCAACTGGTGAAATCACATTGCCAAATCCATCTGAGAAAACACTTTGGCTTCGTGAAGTTGATCGAACAAGTCATATATCCTTGGCAACGGATACTTGTTCTTCTTTGTCACCTTTTTCAGCTCATGACAGTCTACACACAATCTCAACGAGCCATCCGCCTTGGTTGCAAATACGACCGGTGCACCCCATTCGGATACACTCCTCCGAATGAATACTTTTCCCAGAAGGTCTCTAACTTGCACCTCCAACTCTCGATGTTCCTTAGGCGCCATCCGCTTAAGTTGCATAAGGATTGGTCTAGCACCCTCAACCAAATTAATCCAAAACTCGATCTCACGATACCGCGACAATCCTTCGACCTCGTCAAAGATCTACATACCCATAGAGATCAGCTGTAACACCCCGTATTTCCTATGAATATTAAAGTAACGAATTAAAGAATACTTAATTTTTAAATGAGAATTAAGGGAAACGGGTCATGCCATTGCGTTCGTCTCGGAATTCTGCTTGAGATAGAGTATGAGTTTGCGTGAATCGGACTCCGTATGAAGAAGTTATGGAGTTCAGAAGATTTCATGTTTAATCAGAAAATTAAATATAAATAATAATTAATTTAGAAAAACAGTTTGAATTTCAAAAATCCGACATCCAGCTGGGCAGGAAAATTCCCACCCATACGGGTCGACTCCCCCAGGGGGAGTCGACATAGGTGTCAACCCCCCAAGAGGGGTGTCGACTGGGGTGTCGACCCCCTTGTAGGAGTCGACGCCTCCCTCAGATCCGAACACTAACGATTTGACCTGTTGTTGAGTTACTAGGGCATAGGTGGCTGTTTTTGGATGACTCTATCTTGTCTGGATGGTCCTAATTGCTCCTAGGTTGATCTGACGGCTCACATAATTATAAACCTCTATAAAAGCAACCCAACACTCAACCCTAAATCACACAAATTCATTCTAAGAGCCATCATGTTGTCCATGGTCAACCTAGAGTAGCCGCCATTTTTCTCCAACTAGAAAGCAAGTTAGAAGCCTCAAATCAAATCTAAATTAGAGAACAAATAGTCTACGTCAAGGAATAGCTTTTCAGTTTCAGAAAACAAATCCCAGAAAACAAGATTTTCTTATTGTTTATAAGTTCATGTTACTTTCAGAAACAAAAGTTAATTATGATTCTGACATTGTAATAAGTATGAATCTTAGATTATGCCTATTTCTATCTGTCTTTCTATATCCATTGGATCTATCTCATTAATAATATTATGTCCATTCTTTGTCTCTTCTTTCCTTCTTCCCTTTTAGTTTTTATAGCCAGGCTACTGCGAGCCTGAGCCAAATCTCATAAGAGATGAACGTACGTTGGAAATAAAATTGGGCATAATATATGATTTAAACATGACCAACACTAAAATTGGGCATAATATATGATTTGGACATGACCAGCGCTAAAATTTGGGAAAAGTATTAAATTATGTATAATTGGGCATAATTGAGTTGTAACTGATTTGAGGACATAACACATGTTGTATTTAAAATATAAAGTATATCGAACATATGACTTGAGATTTGAGGCATAAAGTATTGGACATATGACTTGGGGTTTGGGGCGTAAATTGAACTATAAACATATAAGGAATAGTACATGTTGTGGTTTAAGACCTAAAATTGGGGGCATATTATATATGATAGCATATGACTTGGAAGAAGGAGATTATTGTGTATAGTGATTTATGGCTTAGGCATGAAACCTATAGTAAGATAGGGATAATTGTTAAATGTGAACATGCCTAAGTTAGGATTTTAGGTAATTGGCATGCACTGTAATTAAAGGCTATAATTTGGCATAATTTATACTGTTAATCATGATTGGGGTTTTTTGGAGAACATTTTGTACGGTGCAATGTGACTAAACCTTAGGGCGTATGTTATATTGTGATTTTCGGGGCATGACTATTATTGCAAAATTGGAAAAATTAGATGTAACCTATTTTGAGTAACAACTTGAATTTGAATTTGTGAGGCATAACTTGCAATCAACTTTGTTGGGGTATAACTTGAGAACTGGAACATGACTAGTTTTGTGAATTTGTGATGATTAGCATATAAAATCTAGACATGGAAATGTATGGTAAATATGCTAAAAGATAAACATGCCTAACCCGAGGTTAGACTGAGTTGCGGTGTAAAACTAGCCGGAACCACCCGGCACATCCAGTAACCGCAACAACACCTATCTAATGTGAGAGGTTAGTGCATCATGCCCAAGAAAAACCTGAGGTTAGATTGAGTTGTGGTGTAAAACTGCCCGGAACCGGCCGGCACATCCAGTAACCGCAACAACATAGATCTAATGTGAGAGGTTAGTGCATTAATAAATCAATTAATGCTAATGAACAAGGCATGAAAAGAATAGTAGGGTTAAATTAACAAAGGCAACACTTAACCGTTATAACATGTTAATTAGACAAGAAGGTGGGGTTAAGTAAATTTAGAACACTTAACCGTTATAACATGTTAATTAGACAAGTAAGAAGGGTTAAGTTAACTAGTACAACATGATGAATGAGAAGGGTTAAGTTAATAAGAAACACTTAACCAATATGACATGATGAATGAGTAGGGTTAAGTAAATTTAAAACACTTAACCAATATGACATGATGAATGGGTAAGGTTAAGTTAAACAAGAGAGCAACACTTAACCAATATAACAGGATGCGTGGAAGGGTTAAGTTAACATAAGAAGGCAACGCTTAACCAACGTAACACGACAAGTGGGTGGATTAAGTTAACTTGAATTGATTAATTACACTTAACCAATACAGCATGATGAACACGTGGGGTTAAGAAACCACTTAACCAATGTAACTTGATGAACGAATAGGGTTAAGTTAATGGGAAATACTTAACCAATATAACATAATGAATGAATATGATTAAGTTAATAGGAAACACTTAACCGATCCAACGTGATGAGTGAGAAGGGTTAATAAGAAACACTTAACCAACATGACATGATGAGTAGGTGGGTTAAGTTAACATGAATGGACGACACTTAACCAATATGACATAATGTGTGCAGGGTTAAGTACATATCGGGTTGGTGGGTAATATTAGTATATATAGGCCCAAAAATTTAACCATTAAGTAAACATGTTTGAATAAGTGTGAGGGTTAAGTACATATCGGGTTGGTGGGTAATATTAGTAAATATAGGCTGTGACGGCCCGCCCCGCACCAGCTGACATTTCAATGAAAATGTGTTGTGCCAATGTCTAACCAGCACGGGACGGTCGTCAAAGAAAGAAAAGGAAAGGTATTTGAACTAACAAGGAACCCGTAGAATTTCTCACAACGCATGGAGTAAAATATAATAATAACATACTTGAAATAAAACAGGTGAGACAGTGCATAAGCTGAAAACTAAACATCATAGCAGCGGAAAATCCAAATACAGCTTATGTTCCACATCATTATTATTACAACTTTTGAAAACCGTCTCTAAAGAAAATAAGTAAGGTACACTACTGATGCCCAAAGTAGTGATTAGCAGTGACACAGGGAGAATATCTATATATATCATACGTGGGAGCCTTCTGCTCGTCTCCGGTACAGCAACTCGTGAATGCCACCTAACTTGTCTCTAGTCTGCCCATTTAAGAACACTTAGAGTAATAAGAAGAGATATAAAACTCTGGTTCAGACAAAAGTCTGGTATGAGCGATAAGCATCAAAACAGAACAATAACAGGTATATTAAACCATATCTGAACATGGACCTGCAACCAAAGAGTTAGCACCACATACCGCTCAATACTCTAAGGTGACACTAATCATAAGGTGTAAAGAATACGGGGGTGGGGGTGTGCATGACATAGTGATGGCAAACAATCAATCATAGCAACCATCCTCACATCTCTCACTCAGTGCGTAAAGCATACGATATCCACTACTTTGATCACTAGACCCATCGAGGTAGTGACGGAGTCCGATTTGTATAACTATTGCTACCACCAAGCTTGCCCCATGGAGTCACGACTAAATCCTTACAAATGACCCCACCTCACTGGTCCATAGCCAATAGTCCTACCTAGGCCACTGTGGCCCTGAATCCGTCCACATACCCCGCACTCTATAATGATCCAAAGTTATAGACATCGATAACCTCTTTGCAAACGTCCCGCAGCAAATCCTAACACATGAAGATAACTCATCGGTTCCCAACTAGACCATGAGTTCTACTTCCTATTTGGACTTCCTTTGCATCTCGGGTTTTGGTCGAATTGGAGTTGGTCTTCAGAAAAATCATCGCGTAGAAGTGGGAGTACACATCCAGTTCGGTTCGGATATACCACGCTCAAGCTTCCTGTTCGGTTCGGTCTGCTCCCCTCAGTTCGGTTCGGATTCACGATGTTCGAGTTCCCCATTCAGTTTGGTTCGGTGCTTCTGAAGCGGTTCGGTTCGGTGCTCGAGTCTCTGGTTCGGTTCGGTCCTTTTGCCCTCCAGTTAATCCGATCCGATCCTGTGCCAAGCTCCAGCCCAACCCCAACACGATCCAAATGGCCTTCCTTGTTGCCATGCCTTTCCTCTGTTGCTAGGTTCCAATTCGATTCGGTTTCTCTGCCAGTCCACCATCCGATCTGAGCCCCCTAACCCGATCCGATCCGAAACCCTGCACATTTTCCTGTAACTTTTCCAGTGACTGCTTTACGCCATACGACGGCGTTTTCGACCAATATAACGTTTCTAAACAATCACAAATCATTCCAAACAATCATAGCTACATGTATAATTGACCACAAACACTATGACGACAATTTGATATGTTAAAATGGATCAAACATAGCCAAAATCCCATATTTTCCCTTAAGCATGTTTAAGCAAAACTAATGATAGGATTAGTAAAACTTAACCAAATTGACCAAAATTTTCTAACAAAGGCCTAAAACAATATTTCAAAATTTATAAATATTTTCCAAAATTTGATCATGTTTAAATTCATTAATTAACACTAATCACTCTTAATTAACCTTAATTAGTGAGAAACTATGCAAATCACTCACCTTAGCCAAAAATTAAAACTCTCAAAACTGAAAATCCGCTGATTTGGGTGAATACTGATGTCCAACAGCAGCTCCAACCTTGCTTTGGTGCTATTTCCCTTTGATTTGACGTAGATTAGGCTAATACTTGATTAGAAAGTGATAAGAGGTGATTCTAGATTTTGGAGGCCATTGTTAGGGTTAGGGAAATGTTTTAGGCGACTGAGAAAATGAAAATAGACCGTTCTCCTACTGTTCTCAGCCTCCCCATAACCCTAATCCCGAAATGGGTTATGGGCCCTCTTGCTAATCACCCTAATTAGGCCCGGTTAAGCAATCTTCCAAACCTTATTTCAGCCATATCTCCCAAACTGTAAGTCCGTTTTTCACGTATGACCACTCTACGGAAGTTAAACCATCATCCAGACCTAATGGAAGTGGTTTCAGGTCAAAACTCCTTTCCAATCAAAAGTTATGGCCAAAACAAGATCAGCTAGGGGCAAAATGGTCATTTAAAAATCAATAAAAATCGTGAACATGGGAACTGACCCCAATAGTCGTCTCCCAAAGTTACATGACCATAAGACTTCGTATATGAAAGAAATAAATATTCTACGATCCTTCGATGCGTAGAATGTGAATCGGTACATTCTCCCTCCCTTAAGAAATTTCGTCCCCGAAATTCCTTAACCCAAAACATACAAAGTATTCTGCATGCCTACCAGTCATATACAACAATCAAACATGCAAAACAAACAACACAAACCTATCCTAGCATGCGGAAATACTAAATCGAAACTGAATCTTACCAGACGAAGAGTTCTGGATACGTCTTCCTAATGCTCTCCTATGTCTCCCAAGTACAGTCATTCTCATTCTCACCCCACTGAACTTTTACAAGATTCACCGCTTTCCTTCGAAGTTGCTTCGTATTGTTCCCAACAATACGCATAGATCTGCGGTTCCCAACCGCCTCGGGTTCAACCTCGATATCGTCCAACTAATCAGGTGATTCAACTTTATATGCCAAATTCCCAATTTTCTCAATCCTGCCAACTTCTCTGGCAATTCAACTTTATATGCCAAATTCCCAATTTGCTAAAGAACTAGGAATTGACCAACAAATCTTGGTGCTAACTTTCCTCTCCTGCCTAATCGTTTCACGCTCTTCAACGGAGAAATCTTGATAAACACCAAGTCGCCAATGGAGAACTTTAATTCTCTTCTCTTCTTATCAGTATTACTCTTTTGCCTATCTTGGGCAGCCGTCATTCGTTGTTGGATAACCATAATCTCAGCTGAAGTTTCTCTTATCACATCTGGTCCAAGCACAAACTTCTCACCAGTTTCTAACCAACATGATGGTGGGTTATACGGTCTTCCATACAAAACTTCAAATTGAGCCATACCAATACTGGATTGATAACTATTATTATATGCAAACTCTACTAGATGCAAATGGTCATCCCATGATCCACCAAAATCCAATATGCAAGCTCTCAAGAGATCTTCTAATATACGATTCACCCTCTCTGTTTGACTGTCGGTTTGAGGATGATACGCGGTACTGAGATGTAATTCTGATCCTAACGCCTCTTGTAAGCTCTTCCAAAATCCACTAGTGAACAACGGATCTCGGTCACTCACAATGCCTTTGGGTATTCCATGAAATCTCACTACCCACTTTACATATAGTCCTGCTAACTTAGCTGCCGTTCTATTCGACTTGACGGGTATAAACCTTGCACTCTTAGTCAATCGGTCCAAAATTACCCAAATGCTATCATGGCCCGATCTAGTCCTTGGTAACCCATCAATGAAATCCATTGAGACTTGTTCCCATTTCCATTCTGGAACTTCTAATGGTTGTAACAAACCACTAGGCTTCTTTTTCTCGGCTTTAACTAGCTGGCAATTCATGCATTTGGATATAAACTTCCCAACATCTATTTTCATCCGTTCCTAGTAGTAGGTCTGCTACATGTCTTGGTACATCTTGTTACCACCGGGATGTATAGTCAGTTTTGAGTGATGACATTCTCTAAGCACTTCATCCCTCAATCCATTTACATTGGGTACAACTAGTCTTCCACTCTTTCTAAGCCATCCATCTCGATCAAGCCCATACTTGTTCATCTCCTCATCGATACCCATCTATAACTTGGAGATGATTTCCAATAGGTTAGGATCGTTCTTCTGACTAGAACCAATCCGCTCAATCAAAGTGGGCATGATCATCAAACTTGCTAACATTTCTGGATCCAATTCGCACTTTGGTCTAAAATCATACCCAGTGATGTACTCCGGTTACTTCCATTATAGAAACATAGCCCCTAGACTGGCATGTCTTATACTCAATGCATCAGCTACCACATTTCCATTTCCTGGTGTGTATGCGATATCGAAATCGTAGGAAGCCAAGAATTCTAACCATCTCTGCTGTCAGAGATTTAGATACTTTTCAAAGAAAAGATACTTTAGTGACTTATGATCAGTAAACAACTCGAATCTTTTTCATAAGAGATAATTTCTCCACATCTTCAATGCAAATACGATCGCTGCTAATTCCAAATCATGGGTAGGTATCTTTTCTCATGTGGTTTTAGTTGCCTACTAGCATAAGATACAACCCTCCCTCCTTGCATCAACAGCACCCAACCCGGTACCACAGGCATCTGTGTATACCGTCATCTCTTCATTCCCTTTAGGAATGACTAACACTGGTGCACATGTCAACTTTTCCTTTAGACTCTTATATGCATTCTCGCACTTTCCATCGCAGATGAAAGCTTGATACTTCTTGGTCAACTGAGTCATTGGTGCTGCTATCTTGGAGAAGTCTTGGATGAACTTCCGATAATACCCATCTAATCCCAAGAAACTTCTTACGTCTGTTGCATTCTTGGGCGTAGACCAATCTTGTACTGTAGCCACCATCGCAGGCTCCACAGCAATACCATTTTCTGAAACAACATGTCCCAAGAATCTCACTTTCCTCCTCCAGAAGTGACACTTAGAAAACTTTGCTTTCAATTGGTATTTTCTCAACACCTCCATCACTATCCTCAAGTGTTCCTTGTGTTCTTCCTCTGTCCTTGAGTAAACTAAGATATCGTCTATGAACACGAGAACAAACTTATTCAATTGATCTCTGAATACCCTGTTCATAAGATCCACAAAATATGATGGTGCATCGGTCAACCCAAATTGCATGACCAGCCACTCATAAAATCCAGACGGCGTCCGAAAGGCCGTTTTAGCTATACTCTCAGCTTCCACTCTAAGCTGATGAAAACCTGTCGCGAGATCCAACTGGCAGAACACTCTCGCGCCACTTAACTGATCAAACAAATCATCTATCCGCGGTAGAGGATACTTATTCTTCCTCGTCACTTTATTCAATTCGCGATAGTCCACACACAATCGAAGGGAACCATCTGCCTTGGTAGCAAACACAACTGGTGCTCCCTATTCAGAAACACTTCTTCTGATAAATCCCTTCTTCAAAAGATCGCTCACTTGCACCTCAAGCTCTCGCTGCTCCCTTGGCGCCATATGATAAAGTGGCATCACTATAGGTCTGGCATCTTTCACTAAATCAATATGGAACTCAATCTCTCGGTGTGGTGGAAGTCCGGTCACTTCCTCGAAGACGTCCGGATACTGGCCAACCATGGGCACATCTGACAACCCATCATGCGGGATGTCGAGGGAATTTAGAAAACTAGTCATTACCCCATCATTAGGTAGACCACCAAACACTACCCTTTTCCCATCATTCGCTCTAACTATCACCAAAAAGCCCTCACAATCTACCACCACCCTGTATCTTTAGAGATAATTGACTCCCAAAATAATGCCAAACCCAATAAAGCCCAAAACAAAGCAATCACAAACAAACATGCATCCATGACTCAATAAGACCACATTACGGAAAATCATGTTAAGGCTAGTCGAACCACCAATTGGGTTCGTCACTACTAAAGGTCTATTGACAACAATCTCGGGCTCCAATCCCAACCTATCCACTAGGTCACTAGATATGAAGGAACTGGAAGCTCTGATATCAAACAATTCTCTAACAGGGACATCATAAACAGAAAGCATACCTTGAATAACAACATTCTTTCCTTTCTTCGCCGTAGTTGGGGCATTCGACGAAGAAGGAACATCATTGATAGCATATGCTTTCACAATCTGCTTTTCCTTAAGGGGTTACAGACACTTGTCATTGTGATGTCCCACTTGGCCATAGTTGAAGCACTTCCTATCTGCTGGCTTGGCCCGGCATTCTTTGGCATAGTGTCCCTTCTTACCACAGCTGAAGCACTCAACATCTTTCTTACTCTTTTTCTGGCCATTTTTGGTCAGATTCTGCTTTCTCTTGTTCTAAGAACCATTCTTGCCTCCACCGCTTACTTGCGGCTTTGGCTCTTTCGCAGATGCAACCTCAGTCTTTGACTTGGGGTATAGTCTCTCCGATCTTAAAGCTTTCCTCACAATCGATTCAAACGTATCATCGATGTGGTTGATAAGCCTTTCCCCAAGTACAGATCCAACCCTGTTATAAACTTCTCATTCTTCTTCTTGGGAGTGTCAATGAGGGATAATCCATACTTCGATAAAGTATCGAATTCTGCAATGTACTCCGAGATTGCCCTACCATTCGGCTTAAGCTCCAGAAATTTCCTAAACAACTCTGACTTCTGGGCAGCTGGGATAAATTTTTCACCGAGTCGGGCCTTAAACTGATCCCATGTAACTTGATCCTCTGGAGTAGCTGCCTTAATAGCATTCCACCAATTCATTTTCCAACCTTGCAGCTGACGGGACGCTAGCTTTCTTTTCATCACATCCTCGATACCTAAGTCTTCGAAGATACGCTCACAGCTATCCAACAAATCTTGAACTTCTATGGCCGATTTCATTCCGTGGAACGACTTTCCACCAAGACTAGTGTAATCCTTGCAAAGAATGGCGAAATTGGCTCTAGGCGCCTACACCGCTGCACCACCACCATTTGCAGCATTGGGAACTGCTCCTTGCACATTTCTAAGCATCTCTCTCATGAAGTCAGTAATCATAGCCCTCATGTCAGGAGCATTCCCATTGTTGGCTCCTCTACCAACACCCCTCGTATATCGGATCATCGTTCAATCTGTAAAGAGAAACGACTAACCATCCTTTTTGTGGTGTCAGTGTAGTGTGACTTCATCCTTAGCTATACTAATAGTATATATATAGCTTTTGAAAACCAAAATAATCACAAATACGTTCTCTCATATACGTATTATCTCTCCCTGGTGTCTTTCCCTAGGTTGACTACGCAACCTAGAGCTCTGATACCAAATGTGACGGCCCGCCCCGCACCAGCCGACATTTCAACGAAAGTGCGTTGTGCCAATGTCTAACCAGCACGGGACGGTCGTCAAAGAAAGGAAAGGAAAGGTATTCGAACTAACAAGGAACCTGTAGAATGTCTCACAACGCATTGAGTAAAATATAATAGTAATATACTTGACATAAAACAGGTGAGACAGTGCATAAGCTGAAAACTAAACATCATAGCAGCGGAAAATCCAAATACAGCTTATGTTCCCATCATTATTATTACAACTTTTGAAAACTGTCTCTAAAGCAAATAAGTAACGTACACTACTAATGCCCAAAGTAGTGACCAGCAGCGACACAGGGAGAATATCCATATATATCATACGTGGGAGCCATATGCTCGTCTCCAGTACAGCTACTCGTGCATGCCACCTAACCTGTCTCTAGTCTGCCCGTTTAAGAGCACCCAGAGTAATAAGAAGAGACATAAAACTATGGGTCAGACAGAAGTCTAGTATGAGCGATAAGCATCAAAACAGAACAATAATAGGTATACTAAATCATACCTGAACCTGGACCTGCAACCAAAGAGTTAGCACCACATACCGCTCAATACTCTAAGGTGCCACTAATCATAAGGTGTAAAGAGTACGGGGGTGGGGGTGTGCATGACTTAGTGATGGCAAACAATCAATCATAGCAACCATCCTCACATCTCTCACTCAGTGCGTAAAGCATATGATATACACTACTTTAATCACTAGACCCATCGAGGAAGTGATGGAGTCCGACATGTATAACTATTGCTACCACCAAGCTTGCCCCATGGAGTCACGACTAAATCCTTACAAATGACCCCACATCATTGGTCCATAGCTAATAGTCCTACCTAGGCCACTGTGGCCCTGAATCCGTCCACATACCCCACACTCCATAGTGATCCAAAGTTATAGACATCAATAACCCCTTTGCACACGTCCCGCAGCAATGCCGAACTCATGAAGATAACTCGTCGGTTCCCAACTTGACCCTGAGTTCTACTTCCAATTTGGACTTCCTTTGCATCTCGGGTTTTGGTCGAATTGGAGTTGGTCTTCAGAAAAATCATCGTGTAGAAGTGGGAGTATACATCCAGTTCAGATATACCACGCTCAAGCTTCATGTTCGATTCGGTCTGCTCCTCTCAGTTCGGTTCGGATTCACGTTGTTCGAGTTCCCCACTAAGTTCGGTTTGTTGCTTCTGAAGCGGTTCGGTTCGGTGTTCGAGTCTCTGGTTCGGTTCTGTCCTTTTGCCCTTTAGTTAATCTGATCCTATCCCGTGCCAAGCTCCAGCCCAATGCCAACACGATCCAATGACCTTCCTTGTTGCCATGCCTTTCCTCTGGTGCTAGGTTCCGATCCGGTTCGGTTTCTCTGCCCAGTCCACCATCCGATCCGAGCCCCCTAGCCCGATCCGATCTGAAACCCTGCACATTTTCCTGCAACTTTTCCAGCGATTGTTTTACGCCATACGAAGGTGTTTTTGACCAACCTAACTTTTCTAAACAATCACAAATCATTCCAAACAGTCATAGCAACATGTATAATTGACCACAAAAACTAAGACAATAATTTGATATGTTAAAACGGATCAAACATAGCCAAAATCTCATATTTTCCCTTAAGCATGTTTAAGCAAAACTAATGATAGGATTAGTAAAACTTAACCAAATTTTCTAACAGAGGCCTAAAACAATCTTTCGAAATTTATATGTATATTTTTCCAGAATTTAATCATGTTTAAATTCACTAATTAACACTAATCAATCTTAATTGACCATAATTAGTGAGAAACTATGGAAATCACTCACCTTAGCCAAAAATTAGAACTTTCAAAACTGAAACTCCGCTGATTTGGGCAAGTACTGATGTCTAACAGCAGCTCCAACCTTGCTTTCGTTCTATTTCCCTTTGATTTGACGTAGATTAGGCTAATACTTGATTAGAAAGTGATTAGAGGTGATTCTAGATGTTGGAGGCCATTGTTAGGGTTACGGGAATGTTTTAGGCGGTTGAGAAATTGAAAATAGATCTTTCTCCTACTGTTCTCAGCCTCCCCATAACCCTAATCCCGAAATGGGTTACGGGCGCTCTTGCTAATCACCCTAATTAGGCCCGGTTAAGCAGTTTTTCATCTTCCAAACCTTATTTCAACCATATCTCCCAAACGGTAAGTCCGTTTTTCCACATATGACCACTCTACGGAAAGTAAACCATCATCTGGACCTAATGGAAGTGGTTTCCGGTCAAAACTCCTTTCCAATCAAAAGTTATGGCCAAAACAAGATCAGCTAGGGGCAAAATGGTCATTTAAAAATCGACAAAAATCATGAACATGGGAAATAACCCCAATAGTCGTCTCCCAAAGTTACATGACCATACGACTTTGTACGTGAAAGAAATAAATATTCTACGATTCTTCGATGCGTAGAATGTGGGTTATTACATTGGCCCACAAACTTAACCAGTAAGAAACCCTAGTAACGGGGACTCATTTCAGCAGTAACCCACATAGATGTATCAAGGTACCCTGAAACTAGGCAGGGTGGGGCAGGTGGAATCCTCACGATAGATGTACACCTGAAGGCTACCACAATTGCGGGGATTGGGATTACATTACAATATGATCATTTTATATAGATTACTAGTTGGGACACTAGTTAGGTGGTACAGAGATATAAAAATCAGAATAACAAGGTAGTAGCGAAGCAGAGAAAGAGTAGAAGCACATTCAGTTTATCTTGCTCTATCTAATCTATACTAATCGCATGTTATCTTGTTATCCTTGGTTTCATTGGATTGTCTTATATTCAGTTTATTCATGTCATGATGCTTTTGCCTGTTTATATGATGAAAAGTCACTGGACTTACCAGACTTATGTATGACCTAGTTTTGTTTCGCCTCTTTTCTTCCGTCTCCCCCCCAGGTTCACAGGGAGGAAATGTTACCACTTAGCTCAGTTTTCTTTCCAAGGTCGAAGATAGTCGATGTATTGCTTTGGACTCTCTCTCCCACTGTTATGGCTGGTTCATGCTATATTGGGGAATATCATTGTTATTTTTATGCTTCTTTTATATTTGGAAGTTTTTTAATCAAGACAGGAGTTCTATGTATTACCTTTAAGTATGATTGAGACAATTGTTGTAAAAGCTTGACTGAACCACATTGTTTATAAAATGACTTTATTTTCCGCTGCTTTATTTGTCTATCTTGTAATTTATCTACATCTTTTACCTATAGCGCTCCACCAAAGTTAAGGCATTCCCTTTGTGAGTGACCTTAACAGAGGTGGGGTGTTTCATCAGCACTGATGATAGGTCTTCTTATGGAATCCCAAGCGAATATAGATACCTCATGAAGACTCCATCTTCGCGCTTACATCTAATCAACACCTTTCTCCCTTCCACATCCCCGACTCTCACCTCTAGCTTCTCGCAATTCACCCTTGCCTCATACCTCTTGAGCCAATCCATGCCCAAGATGATCCCATACCCAGCGAAGTTAAGAACAAAGCAATCACATACAAAAGAGCAACCGTGACTCGACAACACTAGACCACGACAAATCATGCAAAAACTGGACAAACGCCCAACTGGATTAGTCACGATCAACGGTCTATCACAAATCTCGGGTTTCAAACCCAAACGAAAAATAAGCTCATTGCAAATGAAAGAATGCGGTGCTCCAGTATCGAAAAGCACACGAACTAAAACACCATTAACAGAAAGAGTAGCTTGTACCACGACACCCTTTCCCTTCTCCTCTGTAGTAGGAGCTCTCAAAGAAGATGGCATGGCTTCCAAAGCATATGCCTTCACAATCTGCTTGCCCTTAGTTGATTCTGGACATTCCATCTTTTCATGCCAAGGCTTCCAACACTTGAATCACTTCTTCTCAGCTTTGGGATTCTTGCACTCACTAGCAAAATGGCCTTTATGTTGGCAGTTAAAGCAAACCACCCCACTCTTGGGCTTCTTTTTCCATTTTTTCCCTTCTGCTGTTGTTGCTTCCTCTTCTTATTATTACCACCCTGTTGTGGCTTCTGAACCTTTTTGGTTGCAGAGACAACATTTGCTTCTTTAGGAAACAAGCTCTAGTGACGAATAGCTTTTTCCACGATCTTCTCAAATGAATCATCAAGATGGTCCACTAATGGCTTTCTGATATAAGCATCCAAACCCAAGACAAATTTCTCGTTCTTCTGATAGGGTGTATCAATGTATGAACGAGCATATCTAGACAAGGCTTCGAAATAAGAAATATAGCCAAGAAGAGAACGACCATTCTGTTTCAGCTCTACGAACTTCTTGAATAGAGCAGATATCTGAGCTGTAGAGATAAACTTTGCTTCAAACTTAGCTTGGAATCACTCCCATAAAATTTCTTCCTCTCGGGTCTCAAGTGTAACAGAATTCCACCATTTCACGGCCCTGCCTTGTAGTTGCCTTGATGCAAGCTTTCTCTTTATTGCATCCTTAATACCCAAGTATCCAAAGATTCGGACACATGAATCCATCCACCTCTGAACTTCTTCAGCAGGTTCAGTTCCCTTGAATGGTTTTCCCCTTAGAGATGCAAAGTCCTTGCACAGCTTTGCAGAATCTACCACTCTAGGAACTCGCATACCTACATCTACCGTTGTTGCCACTGGAGCAGGTACCCTTCGCATAATTGTTTCTGCCATAGCTTCAAACATGGCCGGGTAATTAGATTCACCACAATTTCCCCCTCCAGTATTAGCTCCCCTAGCAACATGTCTTGATGGTCGTCTATTCATTCTAAATCTGCAATTTAGAATAATTAGCCACTTCTAAGAAAAACTGGTAAAGAGATACAACCACTACTACTATATATGCATATATAGTAAGCATCCAACCAAAATCTATAAATACGTCTCTCATACGTAGTTACATCTTCGAACTTTGGCCAAAAATCTTTGACCAGAGCTCTAATACCAAATGTGACGACCGCACATAACCCCCGCACTATACAAGAGGAATAATGCGCTGAAGGGTGTACCAGGCAGTCATGGACCATCATCAGAGTAGGTAAACACAAGCAGAACCTGTCATAAACTCACATCGCTAGGATAAAATATAATAGAACATATACAACAGGTAGTAATAGTGAAGCAGAAACACTAGACTTTCATACAACTAGAAAGTAATATCCACAACTTGGAAATAGTGTTTGTACAAAGTGGCCTCACTACATCACTTAGAAAAGGAAACAGCGGAAATCCAATTATTAGATAGTAGTAAAATTGGAATGTGAGCCTCCTGCACGCCATTGATCAGCATCATCGTCCTCACTAAAGCATTACTTGTCACCTGTTACTTAGTCTGCCCATCCACATCCGGATGAATAACCCAAGGTAATAAGAGGAAACATAAAACCTTGAGTCAGACAACAGTCTTAGTGAGCAATAAAACAACTAACAAACTTCAACAATAAAGTGCATGAGAAGGGATAAACAAGCAAACTAATCTACCCAAAACACCAGAGAAGAACTCAACCTTATCTTCCCCACATCATACAGTGATAGCCTTTACAATCCATTCAACCAAAGGAATAACAATTCATACATAGGAACCAGAACAACCATTGATAACATTCATAGCATCCAGATTACATAGGTCTCACGTAGACAACCCTAATCGAGTTTAACATCCCCCAAGTACTCTCCCTAAAGGCCTAAACCAATATCAGTTAAGCACTCAAAGAACATCTCCCTTGACTTTGGATAATCTATGTGAGATAGTACAAACAGAACAACCAATCATCTATGACTGACTCTGGCTATCACTGCCAATCCTGCTTTGAAACCATTGTTAATCGTATGACGTCCAACCTGGCCATATGTCAAGGGCTAATGGTAACCCCAGTTCTAGCATAAACTCCATATGTCCAACCTTGACATCTAGGTCTTTCCCCAAGACCCAGGGTACTAGAACTTACGACAACGATAATCCCTCAGCCTTCTCATCTCTAAACATCCATCTTGACGACCTTTCATAGCTCGAGCAATCTTCTCGAGTAACCATTATCCACCAACTCACGACCTTTGAGTTGAAACTACATTCGTTGCATCTCCCTAACCAATGAACACTCCAACACTTCGAACATCCCCTTCTGGGCTCTCGTCGAAGCCACCACCATCATTGAACGCACCGACATCTTTATAAGGTTCAAAGCAATCCATAGCATTATTTCAGCACTTCCTAACTTCTCATTTGAATTTACTCTGAAGTCACATCATCAACGGAAATGTCCAACCATAAAAACTTGCCCAGAAATGGCTGTCCAGAATGGTCCGATCCAACTTTGGTGTGATCCAACTATGGTCCGATCCAACTTCGGTCCGAGCCAACTTTGGTCCGATCCAACTATGGTCGGATCCAACTTTGGTCCGATCCAACTTTGGTCCGATCCAACTATGGCCAATCCAATTTACGGCCGATCCAATTTATGGCCGATCCAACTTATGGCCGATCCAAAACCTGCATATTCCAATTCAACTCCGATTTTGACAAAATTTTTGCCAAACGACCAATCCGACGAAACCAACTTAACCAAAATCATCAAACACAATCATAAACATATCATAACACTACTACCACATGAATATGGCGATTACCACAAAAATGATGTAAATCTCATCAAAAGCCATTAAAATGAATGTATGATCAAAATGAGAGATATAACTAACATAAACATGTAAAATGACATGAAATTAACGAGTAAAACTTGTTAGATTAGATCATATGGTGATGCATATGAAAATGGAAATGTAAGGGTGTAAATCTATGGTAAAACATTCCAATTTAATGTGAAACATGCACAAACACTCATATACTTCATTGCATTCATGTGAGAGATGTAAATCACTCACTGATTCTGCAAAACAAGCTAAATTGGTAGAAATAAGACTCCGATCAACGAATACTTTGAATCAAACTCCTTGATCCGATGAATTTGCCCTTTAAACGATGTAGATCTAGCCTCGAATGGTAAAGATCTTCGTTTTCCCTCCTTAGATTTGGATTTTAAATGGTGGAAAGGTGTAGGAGGAGGAAAGAGACCAATGCCTTCAAATGAGGGAATGGAAAAGTAAACTTTTTCCCTCCACTCTCACCCCCTATTTATAGGATTCCACTAAGGCTCCAAAACCTGAACAGCCAATTGAAAAACCTTAAAACAGCGATTTCTCCCAAACCGCTGAGCCAAATCATTAATGTGACCACTCTACGGAAAAGCAATCATAAATTCGTTTCCAATGGCATAGGTCTCCCCCTCTGATTCTACCTAAGTCAAAAGTTATGCCTTGTGCAAGACTAACAGGGGTAAAATGGTCACAAACAAAAACGGTAAAAATTATAGACATGTCTCACATCCCCATAAGCAGCATATTAAAAGATGAGAATGATCCAACCCTTACGGAATAAAATAAAAATATTTTACGATCTTTTGATATACAAAATGCAGGCTGTTACATAATATGTGTCAATTTGAATGAAATAATATTATGAACAGATCTGATGATAACACGTATATATTTTGAGATTTAGCCCAAACAAGATAAATATGCTATTATAACTTTGTATATACATTTCCCACTCACTAGAAAGCATCCAAATCTGAAATCTGGATAATCTTTTAGGCCTATAATTCCCAAATTCTTATAGATCTACAATTATTCTGAAAAGTGGATACTTTCAGATCTGTAGATTTGCAAGAAAATAGGAAGAGATGGGAGAATCGGATGTAGAACCGCTTTAGATGTCAATTCATACTCTTTTCCATCGGATCTGATAATCCCTTTCAATTCTATATGATTTGTGTTTGATTGATTGTATATGAATATTTCTAATTAAAAAATTTGATTGGAAGAGAAAGGGAAATGGCAGAGCTTCGATGCCGCCTACAGATTTGTATCGAAAAGAATGAGCCTTACCCCTTTATTTATAAGAGTGGAATTGGCCATGAACCGTTAGATTTATTTAAATAAAGATCCGTCTGTTTATATTTTATAATATAACAAAATTGCCCATCAAAACCTAGCCGTCATTGGGCACTACAGGCCCGAAGCAGTTGACACCCCCCCCCCCACCCGGGAGCAGTCGACAACCCCTCGGGAGCGGTCGACCACCCTTCGGCCAGAATGCCTAATGAAGGCGGGTTAAAGAAGGTAATATATTTATTTATTTATTTATTTATTTTCGTCCATATTTCGTATTTCGTCCGCAACTTTTTCATACGGACTTCATTCGTGAAACTCCAAACACATAAGTTGCCCAGAATTTTGAGACGATCGTATTAGATAAAGTCCCATGGTCAAATTCCATAATTCACAAAGATTACTATTTTTTAGAGTCTAATTAATTAACCAATCTATTGTAAAAATTCTGGGTTGTTACATTCTTCCCTCTTAAAAAAATTTCGTCCCGAAATTCCGACACCTAGTTATCCTACCATACACAACCAATTTGTGTACATCCACTTGGCAACCATGTGTATATGTGTATGGTATACATAATGCAATTCAACCACAAAACATGCATGTAAGATGATTCTAAATCGGGCCCTCTATATGTACGCATTGAGAATTTTTAAAACACTTTTGAAAACATGATGCAAAACATTCTAAATATACTGGCAATTCTATATGAATGAAAATTTAGAAAATTCTTTTTCATCCATAACCTTCACCAAACTATGAATAGAAGTGTGAAACAACCAATTTTGCATCCAAACCTTACCATCAAAAACGTCACACAATCCAATCGTTTTCTATTTAATTTTTCCGAAATCGGAAAAAGAAAATCAAAACGAAGAATTTTAATGTTTCCTCTGCTTAGGAATATTCCATTTCCCGCCCTACATTGGAACTTTCACCTCAGTTACCCAAAATAATCCAAAATTTTCCATTTGTAGACTGTAAAGAAGGCTTAAAACAAGCTCTAAAACGTAAAATGAGTTTATTAATAGCTTGCGCGCATCATTGACAAGGTATAGAAATAACATTTCCAAGGCTAAAATAGCCTTTTCCTTGTTTTCGTTAATGTTTTTATCGTATCGTTAGTTTTATTGCACCGCAAAAACGCGACACAAAGCATCCAAACATCTACCTTCTGTTGTCCATGTGACCAAAAGCCGATTTTTTTCATAGAAATAAATTTTCGCTTGGAAACTTTTTATGTTTATTTTGAAAATTTCTTTTCAATACCGTTTCACTTTCCATATGAGATTCGTATGAAAACCAAAATTTCGGTAACATGCGTTTTGCATCATACAAATCATCCATTCTAACGTAAAACGGATGTTTAAATACGCACAAATTGTTGTATCAAAATTTTGTGTTTTCACGCGAACCGAAATAAAAGAAAGTGATTTGGTAAAAATTTCAAAATGATAAAAAAAATCAAACAACGTTTTTCAAAAGTTTCAAAAATGATTTTTGTGGAAACTTAAACAATTCAAGTCACATGTTGGCGAAAAAGGAAGTCACTCATGTGAAAACTGAAATCACACACAAAAGACCAAAAATTAATTTAAGCTTTAACAAGGAATGGATTTATTTATTTATATACCCGTGATGTAGAACCGGTTCTTTAATAAAATTCATCCAACACAGAATTATATTCTTTCCAGCTTTAGGACAACTGTTATTTCAGATTACAAATGAGATTTTATTCGAATAGGCATGTGTGAATGACAAAAAGATTCCAAACACATAACTCTCATCAACCTAAGTCGTGTGATTTAAATGAAACTAAGAGTTACAAGCACGAATCACCGCCAAGCCAAAACCCGATGCTGGAAAGGGAAAACAACAAAGACGACAACCAAAACAACAAAAGAACAACAAGCTGAATCAAATATTAAGCGACACTAAATGATGGTTACGCCATCGATCAAGCAAGAGACTAATTTCCGCATCATGAGACAAATCTAGTCATAACTTCCATCTAAAAGACGATGTGCTAAATGTGTCACTCGTCTACATGGGCAGTTTAAACATGGATTCCCGAACTCAAGAACCGATATCAAGAAAAGAGATTTTCTGCATAATCTCCAAAGCTGGTCAACAAAAGACCATTCAAATCCGCATAAGACACGGATTCCTCTAAAATCTCGTCGAGATTCTGCTTAGAAAAATCATCCAAAGATAGCTTAATCTTCATCTCCGAAATGACGATCACCGTCATAAAATCTATTCCAACAAGATATAAGAAAGGCGGATGCAGCACAACAACAATCCTATTCTAATATCTCGAAGCAACTAGTCGGTGCAAATCCAACTGCCTCGACAAATTTTCTTAGCCCTAAAGCAGTTAGACCTCTTTGCTCATTTGATCCATCCATATGATCTCTCCCTAAGGATAAGACTTAAATGGTATGAGTAAGATCGGATAACGCAAATAGGTATTATGATCTAAGAAATTGTCCAAGAGAAGAGATTATGTAAAAACCCGGAAAATTTGAACACTTAATCTTCAAATATCGTAACTATTTGTAATATAGTTAAATGATGTAAATGTGATTTTATAACCTTGTTAAACATCTTATATATCAAAATTAGTGATCCTAGACTCGTTTTGGAAAAACGTTTACAAAAATATATATTTTTTGGAAAAATGTCGAAAATATGACCAAAAACCGTTTTATCGATATATAGCCATTTTCTAAAAAAAAAAGTTGTTGAAAATTTAAATGGGTGTCTAATTAATCATTAGAAAAGTGATTAGCAAATAAAAATATTTTTAGTATTTATGGTTAACTAAATATCTGGATGATGTCATACATGACATAAGCAAGATATTTAGGAAATGAGCAAATAAGAAAAATGAGCAAAAGTAATAATACTTCATATGTAAGATTAGGATTTTAAGGGCTTTTAGGTCTTTTCTCATTCACCTTGCTTTTCCTATAAAAGAGGGGGCATACCTTCTCTTTTCATTTCACAAAAATTCCTAAGCTTTAAGGACAAAAACAATGTCTTCTTCATCTTCCTCTCTTACTCACTAAATTTCTAAAATCATACTCAAACTAACTCCAAATCAACTCAAACTTTGAGTGAAGCCTTACTACAACATTACAAGACCTTCTAGTAAGTTAGAAGTTGAAAAATCCAAGCCTCTCTCCATTTTCATGAATAGGCCGTGAGCTACTTTGAAGGAGGAAGGAGGAAAAAGTAAGGAAAAGCAAGGAAAGAAAGGAAATAAAGGATGTTGATATCTTGGATCTTGGCTCGTGTTATTGGATCTTGGATTTTCTAAGGATAAAAAGTGAGTTTACTCACTATTTAGGATAGAAAATATAAACCATTTTCATGTCCTTAACTACGCTTAAAGTTGCTTGAATGTTAGTAACTTATGTTAAAAATGTTAATGATTCTTACTTTAAAAGTAAGCGACATATGTGAACCATATTAATGGATTGGAATGGAATTGGATGGACTTGGATTTGGACTTGAATTTACTTGTGTAACAAGTGGAATGGAGTTGAAAAAAAGCACAGAAGGATCGGTAGGGAATTGACATATTGTGGACTTGAACTTGAAAGTGCACTTATAGCGATAGTCGCTATAGATGCAGTTTGAATTGTTGTATTTACAACACTTTGTATGGAACTTTGTGATGACATCTTTAATGATTTCTTATCCTTTTTATTCTTTTATTACTTGTATGTTTACTACCTTGAAATCATTGGATAGTAAAATGCCAAGTAACTCCTTGAAAATGACCAAAACTTCACTAGTGCAAAACTACCCGTTTAACCTTGATTTTTTGGATTCCAAAGTATTGTAAATGTTCTTTAAGTTTATGTAAATGGTCTTATCTTATAAAATATCTTCTTTTCAAAATATCTTCTAAAATATCTTCTTTTCAAACTATCTTCTAAAATATCTTCTTTTCAGAATATCTTCTAAAATATCTTCTTTTCAAAAATTCTTCTAAAATATCTTCTTATAAAATATCTTTCCAAATAAAACAAAGGTTAGAAAAGGGCTATGAATTGCTAAACCTTGTCATGATTAAGTCACTAGATTAAAAATGTAACCGATAATGCTTAACACTAATAAGCCAACGAAGTAGGCTTATCTATTTGTGAGAGTTAAGATTGATGTCGAGTAGAGACGGAGCAATAGATCTCTAACCTACCGGCTTCCCTCTTAGCCGAGGAATAGATAGGTTGGGAATGCTGGAAACATGTTAATCATATTGGTTACTTACCTATTTATTGAATATCAAGAATACTGTTCTTAATTCTAATAAGCCGACGAGTAGGCTTATCTATCTGTGAGTGTCAAGAATGGGGTGTTTAGGAAAGGGGTGATATGCAACCAGTGCTCTAACTTACCTGGCCTCACTCTTGACCAAGGGAAAGTTAAGTTGATAATGTCGAAAATGAGTTAAGTGCAGAAACCATGGTTTCTATAAGCTATTGTTTTGACTAGATAGTAGATTAGTCGACTATCGAACTATACCATTATAACTTAAGAAGTATTGGGAAAGCTTCATGATTCTATAACAATGAGAACCCTCGGGGAGGAGTGTTGGTACGAAACGTCTCTCGCTTTCACTTACTTTTGAAAGAACTGGAATTGAGTTAACCGGAAGTTCATCGATTAGTTTTGAAGAGACCGGGATCGATAAGTGTTTTACTTATCGAATACCACTTCAAAAGTAGATACGGGTTCTATGTTTTGGAAGAGGTTGTGAAGTGAAGTCTATATGGGATTCGAGATCTGTTGAGATGCTCGAACACATATAGTGATTCTAAGATCTGTGAAGGAATCTATATGTGATTCCAAGATCTAGTGATGTATTGGAATCATTGTGTAATCCCGAGATCTGTGAAGGAATCTATGCGTGATTCCAAGATCTATTGAGCTGTGGGATTCCATCTGGGAATTCGTATTCTGTTTGGGTTATGAAGACTCGTGTGAAAGATGTCGAGTGAAACCTCAACATTGGATATTTCTAAAGACAGAGTAGTAGGCTGTGTGATCTGGAGTTT
The DNA here is from genome assembly GCA_030737875.1 of Allium sativum. Lineage (NCBI taxonomy): Eukaryota > Viridiplantae > Streptophyta > Magnoliopsida > Asparagales > Amaryllidaceae > Allium > Allium sativum. Next base: position 454,342,420 of record CM060913.1, on the reverse strand, counting down.
TGCTAACCCGCGGCAGGATGTATTGACTCCATATCTAGAGTATGCTTATAGATGTTGCACGCGGGCGAGGAGTTGGATATATTTGGTTCCACGTGGAGCACACCAGTGTTTTCGTGCGAGGGCCGGTCATGTTTACCTTATGGTATATTTTATCTAGAGATATACGATGCTCGGAAGTTGGTTTCTGATCCTTGTGCATGGAGTTCGGATCCGGCTTGATCCGGAGAGATCTCCGATGGAAAATCCAATATGCGAACGTGCCTTAGTGGTTTTGTTTGTACACTTAATAGTTGTTGAATGTAACCAATGTAACCATTCCAGCCATGTGATTTATTTATATTATACACCCTAGACATTATCTATAATACAACTATAGTAAACTTAATAAATGGTTGGTTTCTTTTGAAGGGAAAATCGGAGCGGTTATCTGCACGGTCCACTCAATATTGTTACATGCAATCTTGAGTTTCTCATACCAGACTGATGTCTGACGCTTGGTTTTTGTTTTCCCTAAAATCCTCACGTACTCCTTCGAGTAAGTTGAGTATGGAAGGTTTTACTTTGGATGCTTTAAAGTTCGAAAGACGAGCTGGAGGCTTCCATTATCTATCTACTTATTTCTATTTCAGTTGTAATGTATTAGTTATGTACATATCAACATTGTGAGGACAGGCAGTTATAACTGTCCAGGCTGATGATGGTACTTAGGTTATTATAACTCTGAAATTTCTTTATTCAGAGTAACCCTTTGTACTATGTTGATATTATTTATTTCCGTTCCGCTGTGAGATTCCGATGTTCAGTTCTTTCTTCCTTGTTCTACTTCTTTTTATTTTTTATTTTACCTAACAATTCGACTTTCCGGCACTTGGATGTTTGGCACACGAACACCGTGGATGTATTTAGTGTCGACTTTCGAGGTTAGAAAAGTCAGGTCGTTACAAATTAGATCTTGGAGTAATAGTGAGGCAAGATCTAATGCGCAAACTAGCGCGGAAAAAGAGGAAATGAGGCAATGAAAAAGAATGAGAAGAAGGATAAGAATATGGTTCGGTGAGATGAGGAAGGACGAAAGAAGGAAGTTAAGGGGGTAGTTTGGACGCAACTTTTACGGTTGAGTCCTTGGTTCAAGTTGCAACAAAACTCATCAACTAGTTGACCATTCTTGCATAACGCTAGACAGTTAACTATTAGATGATCTTTGGACAAAGATTGAACCTTGACCTTATTAGGTCGGATTAAAATATTAATCGTCCCATGACATCTTTTAAGATTTGACACGATCCAAAAAATACTTATCCTCATCATGACGATATCAAAGACCGTAGTCAAACTCTGAACCAGCTTCGAAGATTCATAGTCTCAACAATGATGCTGCGACCATAAAACGAATGAAAGAGCTCCGAAAATAATTCAGCTAGAAATCCGTAATATAAACTAAAAAGGATTTACCCTAACCTAGCTGACAACAAACAAACGATTCATTATATCAAATACCCTAAAAATTTGGACGAAGGATTTTCCTTAGCATTTTCGAAGTAAAAAATTGAGTCCTTTCAAAAATGGAATTTATTTTAAACTAACCGTTTCGTATTTATAAACCCATCCTATTATTATTATTCCAATTTATATTACAAACTGAAAAACCTTTCCGTGTCAAAAATGTTGGAGCTTTAAAATCTTAAGGATTAATTGTGATAATTTCAATAAATTATCCAACATATATAGGGAAAGGGATACAAAAATCATAAGGAACAAATATTTATTATTTTCAAGTTTAGTGGCATATTCCTTGTCATTTCTAATTCCATCTTTCCCACCAATCAGATTATATTTATTAAAATTACACAAAAGCCATAAAATTTTTGAAACACGAATAGATTGAAATTTAAAAACCATATCTTTTTAAAATTAGGCCTTTATAAATCCATTTTTCGAAACCATATTTCAAAACCCATTTTTATTTGTTCAAATAGTTTTCAAAACAAATTTCCTCGAACATAAGGCCATGAACTCAATTGAACATTTAAAAAAAGGTAGATCCAAAAATATAACGAAGTAACGAATGGATATACCTCGTAATTATAGAAACGACATAATAACATGAATCTTTCCCATTTTGGATCGAGCAATGGTCTTAACCGGAACTACCAACGAAACTAAAAACCAGAAATCGTGACTATCTCAGTTGTAGGTAGATTTTTATTATATTATTTTCCAGTCTCCAAACTTAAACCATCAGAATCCATTATTGTAATGGCTCGGAATTTTAGCAACGTAATAATGAAGTTATTTAACTATTTAAATAACGAATATATTTAATATACGACGTCAGAACGTATAATTTATAATTATAATTATAATCGAGCTCGAAATGGCGCTGCAGTTCGCTATTTGGCGATTTGAACTTTAACTGAATGTACAGAATTCGTTTTAAGCCGGATTTCTGTGAAACAAGAAACGCGTAGAGCTGGTGGAGTATATCTTTCTAGTGGAAGAGAAAAATCTGGATTTCGTCGTGTAGATTTTGAGATATGTCCAAATCAAATTTTGGAATAGTCGTTATAGAATCGTTTATCGACCGTATCGGTTTATTCGATATAACTAGAGATCGGGTTTGAATTTAGACAAGGTCCTTTTGGGAAATAGCGATAATTTAATTTTCAAAATTTTACTGTAATTTTTAAGTAATTAAATAAGCAACTTTTTATTTGGAGTATTTGGCACCCTGTATCGACATTTCGGGGTTTCACAATATGAGTTCATCTACCGGTATTATTACATTTTTGGGACCAAAGCACATCACTCATTTAAATTATATTTTTGTTTCTGTCCATAACAGTACCTACGTGAACAGAATATTTCATAGTGGGGTACGCTATGTTTTTAACTTAAAACAAACTAAACTGAATGGTTAACTGGTCAAACGGACTCGGAATTCAATGAAACAAGTTTCATACGAAACCTTAGGAAGAGGTCTAGTGAAACGTCAAGGCCTCATATTTTTAGGATTTTTTCTGAAATTGTTAGGAATTATTGCTCGGTGTTTTTCATCGATATTTTCTAAAGGATTTTTGCAAACGGTGTCGGAATTCGACGAAACCTGTCCCATTGGGTCCGGGATATTTTTCTATGCTAGGATTAGCTTAGTTTATCAAAAACGAATATTGTATGAGGTTGTTTTTACGCGATACTTCAATGTCAAGTTATATTATAATAAAATATTATTAAAAAGGTCCAGCACTCTCCTATATAAACACAGCTTTAAGACCTAATATTGATTCCTCTCAGAGAGTCGGCCGCCACTTCTAAAACTTCTTAATGGCAACTAAAAATAAACGAAACCCGAAACAAAACAAAACGTGAGGAAGCCAACACGAGTTGAGAGGAAAATGGCGCAAGCTGCGATGGTTCAACGGGAAGGAACCGTGAGAGTAAGAAATGGAGAGCACTTTTCGTTCGGACTGGAGGAGCGTGATGATGGCAAGGCGTGAGAAGGGGGGAACTGTTGAACGTTGTGGGTGTGGGAAGTTTAGTTTGGAGAGGAGCAAAAAGAAGAGTGACTGCAGTTCTTTGTTTCGCATGTAGAGGAGTTTTTCACGTGGGAGAGCGAAGTAGTCAAGTACCTAGAAATGGCAGAGTAACCGGTTTGGTCCCCTTGTATTTACGTTGAACAGACAAGATGAAATTGGTTAATTTACTTTTGGGTTCCGTCGAGTATAGGAAGGGTTGTTGGGATTGTAACGAGGCAAATGGCCATTGAAATAGGTCACGACATATTACAGTAAAGAGTGGAAGAAAGGGTATTCGGTAGTGGGCCGGTAATTGAAGTTAGATGGGCTAAAGGAGGAAGTTAAGCCCAATTATAAAATCCTTTATGTTTTATTTTTAATTTAAATGTGTATGAACTTCGTAAATTCATAACAATTCCATATGTTATTCAAATTCAGCGAAACTGGTCGCGTTAGGATCGTATGGACGGACACTACCCAATGGAACTGACTGGAAGTGGATTGGGGCTCGTATGAATTTATGGCGAAATAAATTGTTTGATTCAAATCAAATAACAGTTTATCGTTCTTTAACAATGAACTGCAAATGTGAGTAAATCTCACTAACTCTGAACAGTTTATAATTTCATGTTGTATTTTTAGAACTGTTAGAAATTGTCCGATTGACTGTGTGTTGACTGTTGATTGAATTGCTAGTCAGTAAATGAAATATTATATATATAATATATAAAGAGTTAGATAGTTGTATATTAATTCTGTTTATCAGAATAATTCATATTGAACTGAAAGTGATGACAATCACGTTGTGTAACATCTGTGGATGCAGGGAAACAGGTTGGAGGAATCCAACAGGATTCCTCAACAGTTATTTTATTGTTTTTCATATATTTTGATATATGATGTGAATTACAACCTGTTGTTGATTGTGTATATGGACGATATTGGACATCGTAATTTGATATGTTAAACACCATAACATACCGGAATATTGATAAGGGGATTTTCAAAGTGATATTTAAAATATAATATTTATAAATGGAATATTTATAAATAAGAGATATTTATAAATAGAAGTATTTATAAATAATAAATATTTATAAATTGGAATATTTATAAATAGGAGATATTTAGAAAGGAAATAATTTCAAACAATTTTCTTTTTGAATGGAAAGGCCTGTGTGGCGGGTTTGGGGATTTTCCCGATGCTCCCGTTACAAAGGAGGTTATGGCGAATTTTTCAGAGAATCTAAGGAGTTAGAATATTTAAAGAATAAATTTGAAAAGGAAATATTTGTAAACCATTTACAGATAGAATTGAAAAGGAAACGTGATAAAAAGGAAATCATTTTTAAAGTGTAGAACCGTTATTTAAAAGTAAATCTTTTCAAATGAATAAAACGTTGTTAAAAAGGAAATCTTTATAAAGTGAATAAAGTAAATCGAATATGGTATTCGAAAGGAGTTAAATCGAATATTGTATTCGAAGGGAGTAAATCGAATATGGTATTCGAAAGTTAGTAAAACGAATATGCTATTCGAAAGGGGTTAGTCGAGTTGAGTTAGTTGAATAGAGTTAACTAGTTCAGTAGAGTTAACCAGTTCAGTAGAGTTAACCAGTTCAGTAGAGTTAACTAGTTCAGTAGAGTTAACCAGTTCAGTAGAGTTAACAGTTCAGTAGAGTTAACCAGTTCAGTAGAGTTAACCAGTTGGGTTAAGTAAGTCAAATTAACCAGTGAGTTAAGTAAGTCAAGTTAACCAGTGAGTTAAGTAAGTCAAGTTAACCAGTTGAGTTAAGTAAGTCGAGTTGATCGAGTTAGAGTTACTTAGTTAGAGTTAATCGATTAGAGTTAAAACGAACTAGAGTTAATCAAATATAGTTATTTGAGACAGAGTTAGTCAAACATAGTATTCAGGGTAAGTTGACATCTCGTACGACTGCTAGCGTAATTCGCAGGGCTGTAAATAGCCTACGGCGGTCGGATGTTCCCTGAGGGAGTCAGGCGTAACCATTGTGATCGCTGCGATCTAGAATCAAGCGAATGGAGTTAAATCAAATTTAGTTATTAGAAAGGAGTATCGATGTTAGTTTCATCGAAGGGAGTTATCGATTATAGTTAAAACTAATGGAGTTAATCGATTATAGTTAAATCGAAAGGAGTTATCGATTAGTTAAATGGAAAGGAGTTGTCAAATTTAGTTATTCGAAAGGAGTTATCGATTTGTTAAATCGAAAGGGAAGATTATCGAATATCGTTTATTCGAGAGGAGATTATCGAATATAGTTATTCGAAGGAGTTATCGATTATTAGTTAATCGAAGTGAGTTATAGAATATTAGTTAAATCGAAGGAGTTATCGAATATAGTTTATTCGATGGAGTTAATCGATTAGAGTTAAATCAAAGGAGTTAATCGAATATAGTTTATTCGAATACAGTGAAGGAGTTAAATCGAATATAGTTTACTCGAATATAGTAAAGGAGTTAATCGAATATAGTTTATTCGAATAGAGTTAGAGGAGTTAATCGAATATAGTTTATTCGAATAGAGTTAGAGGAGTTAATCGAATATAGTTTATTAGAATAGAGTTAGAGAAGTTATCGAATATAGTTTATTCGACAGGAGTTAAGTGAATGGGGTTAATCGAATAGAGTTAATCAAATAGAGTAAATCAAATAGAGTTAACCAAATAGGGTCAGTCCAATAGAGTTAATTGAAAAGAGTTAATCGAATATAGTTATTTGAAAGAAAGGTTAAGTAAGGAAGTTAGTTAAAGAAATATAAAATGAACTTTGCCTAATTCAAGGTTAGAAATGTTGTTCAGTTAAGGTCTGAGAGGTAGTTCTACCCCAACTTGATTGGCTTCGTTTTAACTAAGGAATGGTTAAGGTTCGGCAGTAAAGAATGGTAAAGTGAATTTAGTAATTAAAGAAAATGGTTGAGTTGGCATAGCGATGTTTTATCTAAACATCTGTTTAATCCAAACGTAGGAGTTTGGAAATGTTTTCCAAACAAGAATCAGAAATGTTTTCTAAATACAGAAAACAAGGAATGGAAATGTTTCCAGTGTTAATAACGTATATTTTCTAAATATAGAAAATAGCAAATGTTGAATATACGGAAACAGGAGATGTAAAATGAACTAAAGAGATAAATGTTAAATGATGTTTGTTTGATATAATTTCCATCTGGAAATAATATCGTTGTTTGCACACTTGTTTTTCTTTGATAGTTAACTCATAGACTATCGAAGTTTTGAACCTTTTAACGTTGTTAATATGGAGAGACCGGTTGGATTATTATCCAAAGAACCACTCTGTATTGGCATAAGCATTGCGAATCATTTATGCCAAAGATAATTGAAGACGGAGTAAAGTGCAAGGGCTGTTGTATAAGTCTTAGATAACAGTGACTAAGATGGATATACTGAATAGTGCCTTCGGTTTGTCCAATCCCAGGACAACTTGTATGGACAAAGGTCTGACGAAGTATATCCAATGGATCGCGTAAGTTGATCTCTTCAAACGTATATACGTGGTGGCGGAGGAATTCGTTTCTCTTAGCTGTATACCCGTTGTATTTTTAAGGAAATCAATTTGTGATTTGGCGGGTATGACGATGTGACATTCTAACTGAATGATGATGATTTGTATGAATGAATGTCTGACAGAGTATTTCCAGAAAGGTCACGTACACTGATTTCTTCAACCGTACCAAGAGTGGAAGCGGAGAAGGAAATTTCTTTAGCTAACACGTAATGTACTGTTGTAGACGTCAATTAGTGATTTTCGATGGATCTGACAATGTGGCATTCGAAGTGAATCTGATGTGATGATAAAGCGTAGCTTCTAGCCTCATCAACCGGTAAATGACAGAAATCGGGCAGGCAGCATGGCTAAGTCGGTCGCACCGAAGTAGGGTGTATAATCACCTATCTAGAGAATATTCATTTGTTTCTTAAATCTATCAATGTTTTCCCATATATATGGGAACGGTTGCTGATCCCAACCGTTGGTGATGTACATTCGATACACTCAAGCGAAATGAGTGGTCGGTCATGTGTGGCTGAGTTACAAGATGTTCTTGTTGAACTCCAGTGTATCGTTCCTAGAGTACACTGATCGGAAGGTGGTTCCATACCTTGTCATAGTTAGAAATCCATTATCCAATGCGTGCTTTCGATTTCGATTGTATACTATATATGTAGAACGTGAGATGAAAGCGTTTCTGCTAGTTGATATCTATTTGTACATAGACATTATTAAAATATCAAAAGGTTTTTGATATAAAGATATTTTGGATTCTCATAAGGGAAAAACCCGTTCCGTTCTGCGGCGTGGTCTTATGAGATATCGTTTACTTGTTCATATACCTGTTTAAACTGTTTTACTCACACCAGTCCATGTTGCGTGCTTAGGCATGTGTCGCATGATAGGGGGTTCTCGCTTTTCGTTAGGTGGCGAACGGGAGACTCTTACTCCTACATGTCCCTTTGGTAGGGTTGGTTGTGAAGTCGAAAGGCTAGCCGTAAAATATGGTATTGGGGTACCAGTGTAAGCCAGAGTGGGTTTTACCTGCTGCTTTGGAGGATGGGGACAGTTGCAAAGCCTACTCAAAATCCGGGTCGTTACAGTTGGTATCAGAGCTTAAGTTAAGAATTACCTTGGCTCTGTGGCGTGACTCGGTAGAGATAGGGTTAGTAATACCCTAGATTGAGTTTAAGTGTATATATACGAGTGCGTATTTGTATATAATATAAAAATAATTTTATATTGTGGAGATTCATTGGCTGAGTTGTTTATGAGTTCTGGTCGATCGGTTTGATCCACTATGTCGATAAGAGTTGATAAACACTTGAATACGATGGGTCGACACGGTATGTTTTGAAAAGTGGGTAAATAGAATAAATTTACTCAAAATTATATCCTGATATTGAGAAAATATATATATTAGATATATTGGTTGTATTATAATCGAGTAAGATTATAAAAGTGAAATGGCTATAAATAACTAATCAAAATTCATATAAGTAAAGTATATGAAATAAGATGAATTAAATATGAATTTAAATCAGATTTGGAATTAAAATAAGGAAATTTTAAGTTCCTGGGAGATTTTGAAATGTTTTCAAAATGGAAGTATTTAGTAATGGTAATTGAAAATGATATAGTATTGAAATCACATAGGGCGCTGGAAAATAATTCCGATGATGACTGCGCAGTATCATCGGTGTGATTTTCAAGTTCTATATGGTGGATTACTACCAAAGATTTTGATTTGTATTGTTTTGAAGAAACAAGTTATTTAAAAACTCAAATGTTTTGAATTGGTAGTATGATTTCAAATTGATTTGAAATTTACCCAGGAATTTAAGTTCTAGAAATTAAAATTTAACTTGTGAAGTTAATTCGAATGGGATGGTAAAAGTAAATAATAAACCAGAATTTAACTTGAGATGATAGGTTAAGAAAAACTGAAGTGATTAGAGAATAATCTGGATTTGAAATGATAAGTTGAGAGTTTGGAATTTGAAACTCAAATTTGAAATTAAATTCGGCTTGAATAAGCGAATGGTTGTGTTAAGAATAACTTGGTTGGAGTTGGTTGGGATGGCATTTGTATATGCCGAGTTGATAACAGATGGTAGGGATATAATGATATGCCCAACAAAACGGTACAAGTTTATATTTTATATGAGTTTGGAATTTATGAGCCGAATTGGCAAGCCGTTTGGCGTTTTGATTTTCTTTTGGGTTGAAGAAGGCCCAGAGAGGCGAGTTGGAGTTTGAGCTATTGACCAGTACAAAGGAGGTGCTGGCGAAATTTTTCGAAAGTTTAAAGTGTTAGAAAATTTTCAGAATTTTTGAAAATTTTAGTTAGTCGGAATGAATTAATATTTCAGTCGATATTAATTGGTTCAGTTGAAACCGGAGATAAGAGGTAAACTGATATATTTTTACCCAGTAGATAGGGTCGTCCACTACCTTAGCAATTTCGAGGACGAAATTATTTTAGGGGGAAAGAATGTAATGACCCGGAATTTTAGCAACGTAATAATGAAGTTATTTAACTATTTAAATAACGAATATATTTAATATACGACGTCAGAACGTATAATTTATAATTATAATTATAATCGAGCTCGAAATGGCGCTGCAGTTCGCTATTTGGCGATTTGAACTTTAACTGAATTTACAGAATTCGTTTTAAGTCGGATTTCTGTGAAACAAGAAACGCGTAAAGCTGGTGGAGTATATCTTTCTAGTGGAAGAGAAAAATCTGGATTGCATCATGTAGATTTTGAGATATGTCCAAATCAAATTTTGGAATAGTCGCTATAGAATCGTTTATCGACCGTATCGGTTTATTTGATATAACTAGAGATCGGGTTTGAATTTAGACAAGGTCCTTTTGGGAAATAGCGATAATTTAATTTTTAGAATTTTACTATAATTTTTAAGTAATTAAATAAGCAACTTTTTATTTGGAGTATTTGGCACCCTGTATCGACATTTCGGGGTTTCACAATATGAGTTCATCTACCTGTATTATTACATTTTTGGGACCAGAGCACATCACTCATTTAAATGATATTTTTGTTTCTGTCCATAACAGTCCCTACGTGAACAGAATATTTCATAGTGGGGTACGCTATGTTTTTAACTTAAAACAAACTAAACTGAATCGTTAACTGGTCAAACGGACTCGGAATTCAACGAAACAAGTTTCATACGAAACCTTAGGAAGAGTTCTAGTGAAACGTCAAGGCCTCATTATTTTAGTATTTTTTCTGGAATTGTTAGGAATTATTGCTCGGTGTTTTTCATCGATATTTTCTAAAGGATTTTCGCAAACGGTGTCGGAATTCGACGAAACCAGTCCCATTGGGTCCGGGATATTTTTCTATGCTAGGATTAGCTTAGTTTGTCAAAAACGAATATTGTATGAGGTTGTTTTTACGCGATACTTCTATGTTAAGTTATATTATAATAAAATATTATTAAAAAGGTCCAGCACTCTCCTATATAAACACAGCCTTAAGACCTAATATTGATTCCTCTCAGAGAGTCGGCCGCCACTTCTAAAACTTCTTAATGGCAACTAAAAATAAATGAAACCCGAAACAAAACAAAACATGAGGAAGCCAACACGAGTTGAGAGGAAAATGGCACAAGCTGCGATGGTTCAACGGGAAGGAACCGTGAGAGTAAGAAATGGAGAGCACTTTTCGTTTGGACCGGAGGAGCGTGATGATGGCAAGGCGTGAGAAGGGGGACTGTTGAACGTTGCGGGTGTGGGAAGTTTAGTTTGGAGAGGAGCAAAAAGAAGAGTGACTGCAGTTCTTTGTTTCGCATGTAGAGGAGTTTTTCACGTGGGAGAGCGAAGTATTCAAGTACTTGGAATTGGCAGAGTAACCGGTTTGGTCCCCTTGTATTTACGTTGAACAGACAAGATGAAATTGGTCAGTTTACTTTTGGGTTCCGTTGAGTATAGGAAGGGTTGTTGGGATTGTAACGAGGCAAATGGCCATTGAAAGAGGTCACGGCATATTACAGTAAAGAGTGGAAGAAAGGGTATTCGGTAGTGGGCCGGTAATTGAAGTCAGATGGGCCAAAGGAGGAAGTTAAGCCGAATTATAAAATCCTTTATGTTTTATTTTTAATTTAAATGTGTACGAACTTCGTAAATTCATAACAATTCCATACGTTATTCAAATTCAGCGAAACTGGTCGCGTTAGGATCGTATGGACGGACACTACCCAATGGAACTGACTGGAAGTGGATTGGGGCTCGTATGAATTTATGGCGAAATAAATTGTTTGATTCAAATCAAATAACAGTTTATCGTTCTTTAACGATGAACTGCAAATGTGAGTAAATCTCACTAACTCTGAACAGTTTATAATTTCATGTTGTATTTTTAGAACTGTTAGAAATTGTCTGATTGACTGTGTGTTGACTGTTGATTGAACTGCTAGTCAGTAAATGAAATATTATATATATAAATAAACATATATATAATATATAAACAGTTAGATAGTTGTATATTGATTCTGTTTATCAGAATAATTCATATTGAACTGAAAGTGATGACAATCACGTTGTGTAACATCTGTGGATGCAGGGAAACAGGTTGGAGGAATCCAACAGGATTCCTCAACAGTTATTTTATTATTTTTCATATATTTTGATATATGATGTGAATTATAACCTGTTGTTGATTGTGTGTATGGACGATATTGGACATCGTAATTTGATATGTTAAACACCATAACATATCGGAATATTGATAAGGGGATTTTCAAAGTGATATTTAAAATGGAATATTAATAAATAAGAGATATTTATAAATAGAAGTATTTATAAATAATAAATATTTATAAATTGGAATGTTTATAAATAGGAGATATTTAGAAAGGAAATAATTTCAAACAATTTGATTTTTGAATGGAAAGGCCTCTGTGGCGGGTTTGGGGATTTTCCCGATGCTCCCGTTACAAAGGAGGTTATGGCGAATTTTTCAGAGAATCTAAGGAGTTAGAATATTTCAAGAATAAATTTGAAAAGGAAATATTTGTAAACCATTTACAGATAGAATTGAAAAGGAAACGTGATAAAAAGGAAATCATTTTTAAAGTGTAGAACCGTTATTTAAAAGTAAATCTTTTCAAATGAATAAAACGTTGTTAAAAAGGAAATCTTTATAAAGTGAATAAAGTAAATCGAATATGGTATTCGAAAGGAGTTAAATCGAATATGGTATTCGAAGGGAGTAAATCGAATATGGTATTCGAAAGTTAGTAAAACGAATATGCTATTCGAAGGGGGTTAGTCGAATCGAGTTAGTTGAATAGAGCTAACTAGTTCAGTAGAGTTAACCAGTTCAGTAGAGTTAACCATTTCAGTAGAGTTAAATAGTTCAGTAGAGTTAACCAGTTCAGTAGAGTTAACCAGTTCAGTAGAGTTAACCAGTTCAGTAGAGTTAACCAGTTCAATAGTGTTAACCAGTTGGGTTAAGTAAGTCAAGTTAACCAGTGAGTTAAGTAAGTCAAGTTAACCAGTGAGTTAAGTAAATCAAGTTAGCCAGTTGAGTTAAGTAAGTCGAGTTGATCGAGTTAGAGTTACTCAGTTAGAGTTAATCGATTAGAGTTAAAACGAACTAGAGTTAATCAAATATAGTTATTTGAGACAGAGTTAGTCAAACATAGTATTCAGGGTAAGTTGCCATCTCGTACGACTGCTAGCGTAATTCGCAGGGCTGTAAATAGCCTACGGCGGTCGGATGTTTCCTGAGGGAGTCAGGCGTATCCATTGTGATCGATGCAATCTACAGTCAAGCGAATGGAGTTAAATCAAATTTAGTTATTCGGAAAGGAGTGTCGATGTTAGTTTCATCGAAGGGAGTTATCGATTATAGTTAAAACTAATGGAGTTAATCGATTATAGTTATATCGAAAGGAGTTATCGATTAGTTAAATAGAAAGGAGTTGTCAAATTTAGTTATTCGAAAAGGAGTTTTTGATTTGTTAAATCGAAAGGGAAGATTATCGAATATCATTTATTCGAGAGGAGATTATCGAATATAGTTATTCGAAGGAGTTATCGATTATTAGTTAATCGAAGTGAGTTATAGAATATTAGTTAAATCGAAGGAGTTATCGAATATAGTTTATTCGACAGAGTTAATCGATTAGAGTTAAATCAAAGGAGTTAATCGAATATAGTTTATTCGAATATAGTAAAGGAGTTAATCGAATATAGTTTATTCGAATACAGTAAAGGAGTTAATCGAATATAGTTTATTCGAATAGAGTTAGAGGAGTTAATTGAATATAGTTTATTCGAATAGAGTTAGAGGAGTTAATCGAATATAGTTTATTCGAATAGAGTTAGAGAAGTTATCGAATATAGTTTATTCGACAGGAGTTAAGTGAATGGGGTTAATCGAATAGAGTTAATCAAATAGAGTTAATCAAATAGAGTAAATCAAATACAGTTAACCAAATAGGGTCAGTCCAATAGAGTTAATTGAAAAGAGTTAATCGAATATAGTTATTCGAAAGAAAGGTTAAGTAAGGAAGTAAGTTAAAGAAATATAAAATGAACTTTGCCTAATTCAAGGTTAGAAATGTTGTTCAGTTAAGGTCTGAGAGGTAGTTCTACCCCAACTTGATTGGCTTCGTTTTAACTAAGGAATGGTTAAGGTTCGGCAGTAAAGGATGGTAAAGTGAATTTAGTAATTAAAGAAAATGGTTGAGTTGGCATAGCGATGTTTTATCTAAACATCTATTTAATCCAAACGTAGGAGTTTGGAAATGTTTTCCAAACAAGAATCAGAAATGTTTTCTAAATACAGAAAACAAGGAATGGAAATGTTTCCAGTGTTAATAACGTATATTTTCTAAATATAGAAAATAGCAAATGTTGAATATAGGGAAACAGGAGATGTAAAATGAACTAAAGAGATAAATGTTAAATGATGTTTGTTTGATATAATTTCCATCTGGAAATAATATCGTTGTTTGCACACTTGTTTTTCTTTGATACTTAACTCACATACTATCGAAGTTTTGACCCTTTTAACGTTGTTAATATGGAGAGACCGGTTGGATTATTATCCAAAGAACCACTCTGTATTGGCATAAGCATTGCGAATCATTTATGCCAAAGATAATTGAAGACGGAGTAAAGTGCAAGGGCTGTTGTATAAGGCTTAGATAACAGTGACTAAGATGGATATACTGAATAGTGCCTTCGGTTTGTCCAATCCCAGGACAACTTGTATGGACAAAGGTCTGACAAAGTATATCCAATGGATCGCGTAAGTTGATCTCTTCAAACGTATATACGTGGTGGCGGAGGAATTCATTTCTCTTAGCTGTATACCCGTTGTATTTTTGAGGAAATCAATTTGTGATTTGGCGGGTATGACGATGTGACATTATAAGTGAATGATGATGATTTGTATGAATGAATGTCTGATAGAGTATTTCCAGAAAGGTCACGTACACTGATTTCTTCAACCGTACCAAGAGTGGAAGCGGAGAAGGAAACTTCTTTAGCTAACACGTAATGTACTGTTGTAGACATCAATTAGTGATTTTCGATGGATCTGACAATGTGGCATTCGAAGTGAATCTGATGTGATGATAAAGCGTAGCTTCTAGCCTCATCAACCGGTAAATGACAGAAATCGGGCAGGCAGCATGGCTAAGTCGGTCGCACCGAAGTAGGGTGTATAATCACCTATCTAGAGAATATCCATTTGTTTCTTAAATCTATCAATGTTTTCCCATATATATGGGAACGGTTGCTGATCCCAACCGTTGGTGATGTACATTCGATACACTCAAGCGAAATGAGTGGTCGGTCATGTGTGGCTGAGTTACAAGATGTTCTTGTTGAACTCCAGTGTATCGTTCCTAGAGTACACTGATCGGAAGGTGGTTCCATACCTTGTCATAGTTAGAAATCCATTATCCAATACGTGCTTGCGATTTCGATTGTATACTATATATGTAGAACGTGAGATGAAAGCGTTTCTGCTAGTTGATATCTATTTGTACATAGACATTATTAAAATATCAAAAGGTTTTTGATATAAAGATATTTTGGATTCTCATAAGGGAAAAACCCGTTCCGTTCTGCGGCGTGGTCTTATGAGATATCGTTTACTTGTTCATATACCTGTTTAAACTGTTTTACTCACACCAGTCCCATGACTGACCCGGAGTTTACTTTGTTGTTTTCCCTAAACTCTTGGGTGCCTAAATTTGTACGGGCAGCCAAGTAGTCGGGATTTGCAGATATACTTGGAGAGCTTGGAGCAGGAGGCTTCAAGATCATGTAGCTATTGTTTCTTTTCGCTGTGTTGTAAGTGCTGTACTCTGATAAGTGCTATTGTATACATAACTGTTATATTTCAAAGGTATGCTATATATTATATGTTATTCGTTCCGCTGTGAGATTCGTGTTACTCTGATGATGTAATTTCTTCTTTTCTTCTTCTATTCTAAGTTTCTATCTTATCTATTCTCACCCTCTAATTTCTTTCATTAATTACCGGGATTTTTCGATGTTTTGGTTATCGACATCGAGCTTATGTCGATAACCAAAGTCGCTCAAAATCCGGGTCGTTACAATTATATTTCGTTCTCATGCTGTTCAAGACGAAATTGCCAACGTAATGTGGGGTAATACAGAATTGGCTAGAAACCCGAACTCAACATATTTCAACTCTTAGTTGCTTAAAGCCCATTTTATATAAATAGGCCCACAACTAATTTATCGTTAAAATAGATTAAACTCGAGCGAGAAAGACAAAGAAAAACAAAAAAGAAAATCGAATTACATTTTCTCACGAGTCCTAATTTAACTAATTCCTCTGATCATTTAACCTAGGATCTGATACCAAATGTAATACCCCACACTTTTCTGTGCCCAAATTTCGACAAAAATCGAAACTCAAACACATTGAAGCATGGAGCATGTAAATCTAGTACTTGAAAATAATTGTAAATCAGCATAATCAGAGTACGATAAAGATAACTTACATTGGAAACAAAACAGGATAAACTATTATTAACTCAAGTAACTACCTTTTTAAAGTAAGTCACTTTGCTAACACCGAGCATGAAAGCGAACAAGAACCGAAAGCCAAACTAAAACACCTGTGGGAACCTGACCTTCGCTAGAAAATCTAGGTGGTTTAATGAGGAGGGGGGACAGAAAAAACAGATTCTAGTGAACAGGAAATGTAAAACACAGATTATAATACACAAATGTATCCCATTTGGTTCAAACCAAGATGTATGCCTACCAGGATTAGAGATTCTAGCCTAACCTTGTAATTTCATACGCACGACTCCACTACCCTTCCCAAAGTAAACTTTCCAAAATATGATACCGAGATAGAACGTTTACGCATATATTTATGAAGCCTTTAAACCAGAACAAGGCTGGTTATTTAATCGAGAGTGAACCCGTAACTGCATAGTTTATATATATATACACACACATAAATATATATATATATATGTATATATCTTCATTCGCTCATCCCTTATATTTTAATGCCTCAATATTAATGATAGATAAGATGGAGACCTTAGGCGAACCTATTGGCACTTATTATTCCTCGATAATATATTCAACATTAACATAAACTAGAGGGAACTAGCTATGGGCCCTATTAGTTAAGGCATCCATCATTAACGCATATACCATTGCCCCATGTAAAGTGAGAGATGGAATTTTATCACTGGCTATACCATCTAGCTAACCTTATTGGATAACCTCCTTAGTCGCTTACTACTTCCCATAGGATACGTAGCCATATCTGACGTTTTAAGTTTCCAAGTTTGGGTAGGCCCCACACACTCACGCTATTTAAGACCCCTAAGCTGAAAGACCTACTTCCAGGTGGACTCTTCAACTCCAATCGCTTAAGATCCAGGAAGCGGACTATCCGCGTAGGTTATTAAGTTTTTACCCCATTAGCCTTTAATACCTTTCCCTGTTAGGATAAAGTGGGCTACGTCTTTAAGTCCTTTCCATTTAGTGTCTCTTCACGGAAATACTATGCACACACGATTCATTATCGTCATGAGTTCTTATAGTTAATAATAGTTTACATCATTAACCTACTAAATGCAACTTTAACTTTTAGTTATAAGTTCTATGTTAACTAGTATAAATAAGGAAAGTTATATCCTCCTTACCCTAGGAAATTTATTTGATTATTTTCCCTATTGGACTTAGTAATTTAAATAACCATCAATACCCATTTAACTCCTTTTTATTTCATTTACTTCTTTTAGTATATTTATTGCCCTTTATAACCGTAACGCTCATATTTTCCTAAGGCAACAATTAATCTTCAATTTCCTTTTATTACCACTGATTATAATTAATGCCATTTATGAGCCTAACGACCATAATTTTCCTAAGACATTAATTCTCAATGGATATCCTTATCTTATCAGCCCCGAATATATCTATGTGTTGTAGCCCAACAAACATTACTAATTTTATTTAATATTTATCTATTGTTTGTTATATATATATATATATATATATATATATATATATATATATATTCACCAGACCTCTCACATTAAGCTGACAACTTGTGGATGCTGGAATTGCCGGGAGGTTCCAGGCAGACTTCTACCACAAGTTGAACTTAACCTCATGTCTTAGTACAGTTATATTTACATGCTAGACCTCATGCATTAAGCTAACAACTTGTGGATACTTGATTTGCTGGTTGGTTCCGGGCAAACTTCTACCACAAGTTGAGCCTAACCTCATGTCTAAATGCGAATTTAATTAAATTCCCTAATTGGGGTTGCAACATTAATCCTAATAAATTTTAGGAATTGTAGCCATTTTACTTAGTTTCCCTATTAAGTTTACTTTCCCCAAATCAACATTGCTTACAGTGGTTATTTGTATATTTATGGCGCTATTTATATCAATTAATCACACTGATTGCTACAACAGTTACCACAAATATATTCATCTAATATGAATTACAATTATGTGTAAAATTTCATATTGAATACATTCAAAATTACAAAAATTGAATGCAATGTATATTTTGCCGCTTTACGTAGATTCAGACGGATAATGTGTATATATTTATATTTTTGCGCGGTCGATGTTGTTATCTTCCTTTTATATATTTTTATTTTAGTTAATTTAATAATTTGGTTTAATCAATATCTAAACATTCCTTTTTGCATTCAATCTTGCAAAAAGGTTCTGAATCTTACAAAAAGACCGTTAGCTATAGTTATTGTAAATTATGCCTTATTAATGGGATTGACATATTTCAAAACCACAAGAAATATATATATATATATATATATATATATATATATATATATATATGTGTGTGTGTGTGTGTGTGTGTGTGTGTGTGTGTGTGTGTGTGTGTTTATGTATATTTTGCAATAGTTGATGCAACTCCGCACTGACATGTATGTTTATATTGATACTTTACGTTGCACTGCTTTTCCTTTTTTTTTTTTTTTTTTGTCATATCTCTTGTGAATTCAAGATAATGTTTTTCAGTTCAAAAAGGGGGGAAAACAACGTATTTGCAACAAATAAACCAAAACCACAACAACATTGAACATAAATAGTCATGTATCTTCTAAATTAAAATCACATAATTCATCGTTGTATCTTCTTAATCAAAATTACAAAACTTTCCATTTGACATTGAAATTAGTGATTTGGAATAAAACTACATCTAAACAGTGTTATTGTGACTGTTTTCCAAATCTTCACTGTATTACAACAAACTACAATATATTATCCAACATAATTGCAGGCAGTATGTATAAACAATTTAAATTAACCTACCATTTATATTATTCCTAATCAAAATTAAGAATTCCCAAGTTTTGACAATATTTATTAGCAAATCTGATAGGTGCCAATTCAAATTAAATAGTATTATGAACATATGTGATGAAAAAAGGCATATATTTTGAGATATATTGCAAATGAGATAAATAGGCTATTATAACTTTGTATATAAATTTCCCACTCACCTGAAAGCATCCAAAACTAAAATCTGAATAATCTTTTAGGCCTATAATTCCCAAATTCTTATAGATCTACAATTATTCTGAAAAGGGGACACTTTCAAATATATAGATTTGCAAGAAAATAAGAAGAGAGGGGAGAATCTGATGTAGAACCGCTTTAGACGTCAATTCATACTCTTTTCCATCAGATCTAATAGTCCCTTTCAATTCTATATAATTTGTATTTGATTGATTGTATATGAATATATTTTTAATTAAGAAATCGATTGGAAGAGAAAGGGAAATGGAAGAGCTTCTTGCTGCCTACAGATTTGTGTGGAAAAGAATGAGGCCTTACCCATTTATTAATAGGAGTGTAATTGGCCATGAACCAATAGATTTATTTAAATAAACATTCATCCATTTATATTTTATAATATAACAAAATTGCCACTCAAAACCTAGCTGTCATTGGCCACTACAGGCCCTAAGCGGTCGACACCACTCAGGAGCGGTCGACCGCCCTTCGGCCAGAATGCCCAATGAAGGCAGGTTAAAGAAGGTAATATATATATTGTTTATTTATTTCCATCTGCTTTTGGTGTTTCATCCATAACTTTTTCATACAGACTCCATTCGCTATACTCCACACATAACAGTTGACAAGAATTCCGAGACGAACGCATCGGTTAAAGTTTCTTGGTCAAATTCCATCGTTTGCAGAAATTCCTATTTTTGAGAATCTAATTAAATAACTAATCTATTGTCAAAATTATGGGTTGTAATAGGCATCATGGCGGACGAAAGTTCCAGCCCTCCAGCGTACGTTCTATTTCCAGGACATTTTTCATGAGTAATTTCTTCTTTATCCTTCGTATAAGAATGTTTACGTTGGCGTGAATCAGAATACTGACCATGGTGCTATCTTGTTTCTTCTTCTCAAACACTCGCCTATTCCTCTCCTTCCAAATATTATGGACTGAAGTTATCAGTGTTATATGGAGCAGCTGCAGGCTCAATAGCGAGTTTTTCTGCATTCTCAAATAAATAAATATATCTTCTAAATTGCCTAAAAAAGATACATCGTTTTTTGTCTGGTCATGTTCATGATTTTAGTACTAATGATGCACTCGGAAAATAAGAGGTCGTAAGATTTCAGTTGTGCGTTTAAGTCAACATTTATACTCACTACTACAAAATACGCCTGTTGCATCGCTTCATTTGCTTCAGTTGTGCTTGCAACTGAAGCAAAACGTATCATTTGCTCCGGTTCTGTTAACAACTGAAGCAAATGCGCTGAAGCAAAAATATGCAAATATTGTTAATTTCTTCTGTTCAGCTCACAACAGAAGCAAATAGAGTCTTTTGCTTCGGTCTTGTTACCAACTAAAGTAAATGTAGTGAAGCAAATAATGTTATTTGTTTCAGTTGCTCTTACAACTGAAGCAAATAGTGTCATTTGCATCGATTTCTTAAAATCCGAAGCAAATGCACTAAAGCAAATAATTAAAGCAAAAGTACATAACAGAGATTATCAGCAAAAGCTTACATACATCATTATACTTAATTTATTATGATTAATGATTATCAATAAATAATTTATTACTAGTAATTATTATAAATAATCAATAATTACTTGTGTATCTCTATATATAGGTAATTATAAGTAATTAGTAAATTATTATTAATATTAATTTAATACATTTATTATTTAATAAATGAATTAATAATTATCGTAAAATAATTAATAGTTAAAAACCAATAATCAATATTTAATCATTAATGTTTAACGCTTAATATCTTATTTGTAAGTACGTAACATTTAAAGATTAAGAAGTATTCTACAATTAAATAATTAATTATTACTAATTATATAAAAATTAAGTCCAAAATTTAATACTCAAGAATCAATATCTAGTGTTTAATAAAAATATATTATTAATTATTAATTAATAGTGATCGTAAAAAAGTAATAATCCATATTTAGGAATAATATTTAATAATTCATAACTAATAAGAAATATTAGCAAATGAGAATAATTTTTAGCATTTAATATTTAATAATTAATAAATATAGTTATTACTTATGATTAATAATTAATATTAAATAATACCATAATAATTACTAATTATTAAATTATACTATCAATAAATAATTTATAATTACTATTACAAATAACCAACAAATATTTCTTTCATTTAATAAGTTTTTATTGTAAATTGCTAATTACTCGTAAGTTATAGTTAATACTTATTAATTACGCTTAAGAATAAATAAATATAATTATTAATAAATAAATAATATTCATTGATTGTATTCAAATAAAATTTATATTTCGTATTTAGTAAATAATGCTTATTGATTAACGAGCGTAATGGCACGCGCTGCGCGTGATGACGGCACGCGCTGCGCGCGTAATCGTGGCATGCGCTTCGCCCGTTGATTGTTATTGACCCATTATTCAAGGACCAACACATAAATAAATGAAGTTTAAATAAAATAAAATTCAACCACATAGATCGTTTTTTATGGGATAGTTTTTAATTTAAGTAAAGGGCAATTTTAACACTTCACGATCGGACCAAAAATATGTGTTTCCAAGTGAATTATTAATAAAGATATTTAATAATTAACAATGCATATTTTTCAATTAATAATTACAAGTAAATAATTTATATTTAATGTTTGCTAATTAGTTTTTAATGTTCATCAATTAATAATTAATAAGTGACAATTAATTGTTAATATATAATAGTTAGTAATTAGGTATTTGTAATTTATAATTTATAATTAATAACAAATAATTAGTATAAATTTACCAAATAATTTGTAAATGGGAATAATTATCAACGATAGTTTTTATATGTTAATATCCCCCTTATTTAGTGGTACTACGTTCATACTATTTAACTTTCATTTAACATGGGGAAAAAAAGACATAATCGCATGAGCTACTCCAATAGGTCATACCATACCCGACCCGACATAATAGTTAAAATACCCTAATCGCGTTCAATAGTTCCAACCGCCTCATTATCTTCTTGAAACCTAGAAATTAAAATAATGGTGAATTGATTCCTTAAATGCTCAAGCTTCTAATTCCTTCTCCTGTGAAAAATCTCTCGCTTCTGGCCTTCAACGTGTTGTTGTTCCTGTCGTCTTCGCTCGATGCAGAGAGAAGTGCTTTAGATGAATCGAATGAGTTCCTATCGACTTCGCTACTATCCCTCATCGTTCAGAGCTTCCTCTGTAAAAGTGCGATAAAAAAATAGGATGTTGTAGAAAACGAGTTTGCTCTATGGGTATCTTCAAATTAGGTGCGTGTTTGAGAAGTTCTTCCAATCAGAAGTTGGTCTGATATGAGGGTTTTGGTTTTGATTTTTGGGTGGGATCAGTTTGAAAAATTTTGTATTGGCGTAATCGACCTGAGTTGGAATCTTCGAATAGGATTTTCTTAGCTATTTCTGACGTCGTAATGAAGATGTGAGGTGGCTGATGGCTGTTCCATTTGCTGATTGCGTGAGGTATGTAGGGGATTGTAGATGAGTTGGAGGCAGGTTAATGGACTGATGATGGCAATATGTTTTGTGACAAGCAGGGAGTAGTATGTTTTGTGGTTGGAGAAAGAGTGCTAATTGAAGGGGATTAGCAGTTGCGGGATGATGGGTGGTAGATATGGAGCAATGGTTGTGGAATTTGAAGTCTTGGTGGTGAGGATGGTATGTGAAATTTTTGGTTTTGGGATGGTGTGAACGGTAATGGCAGAAGTCTGGTACGACTGTGTAAATGGTAGGGGAATTGCAGTGTTGAAGAAAGTGTTGATGTAGAGTGGATCTGTGATGACGATTGGTTGTTCGGGTGAGTGTGTACGGGTTTGGCTACTGGTGATCAGACTTTGTTGCCTGGATCGTTTTGTTGGAGGCAGAAGGGCTGCGAAGTGGAGAAAAAAAGAGAAGGGTTAGGATATTGTGTTCTGAATTGCTTTGTGATGATAAATGTTGGAAGTTGGGGTATGGTATAATTTCAAATAAGTAGAGTTATATTTAACTAGTTTTCAGATGTGTAAAGCTTTAATTATGTATAGCAGATTTAAAAAGTGGCAAACTTCAAATGCTTGAACATATCAGGTTTCTAAATATAAAGGTTTCATGTACTAGGCTAAAGAACCTTTAATTATATATGGATTTAGATGAATATGAAAAGTTTTCTAGCTATGTATACAAGTTCACATTAGCAGGCTTCAAATATATGTTAGGCTTTAAATATATGTTAGTCTAGAATGTATGAATACATGTCAGGTTTTCAAAATAGTGCACGTTTCGATATAGCCATGTACAACCTAAGGCATACGTTTTCTTATCCATAGAAGGATTTCAATAGTACTGGACTTATAGTTTAGTGGATTTTATACACAGGTAAAGGTTTATGATATGGTAATTCAGAAATAACGAGCTTTTTTTAATAATTCTTATACATGCAATTGTTTGGCTACCTTCAGTTCATGTATACACTTAAAAAGTCAAAACTGCATCCCTTGATATAAAGCTGCAGCAATTTCATCTGCAGCTTATAGCATGTAGTTCATGCTTAGTCCAGAACCACTGAACTTGGTTTAGAAATTTTTCCTGCTCTCGTTAGTCCAGAACAATTTAAATATAAAGTTACAGGTGCAGAACTGCAAACTTGAAGTTGTGCAACGCCTGGGAGTTGCACTTAATTTGAGAATTAAACCATTGACAAAACATATATAATTCACAAAAAAATAAAGCCAAAAAATTAAGCAAATGTCAACATTAATTTGTGCATGTCTCTAATGTATCTTTTTCCCATAAAGTGTTGACATCAGTTTTTAATTGATTTTCCAGTATTTTTTATGCTTGCATTATGTTTGTTATCCTGACATTTAATGTACAGGTGATTGAACTGGTTTTATTGTTCATTTTTCTTTATATTGAATCAGTCTGCTAACACTATTTTCAAGGACAAAGAAAATCATAATGGCACAGCTGAATGGTTTGTAACTGTGTTCTGAACTATGTTGAGGCAGTTTGTCTTTACTAATATTATTTATTATAGCACAACATAATTAATATTGAGACGGTTTGTCTTATCTTGTTTCCATTGTGTCTTGAACGTATAATTTATAATTGTTTATTTTCTCAGAGATATTCTAAAGCACGGAAGAGTCTGAACACTATAATGAGTGGGAGCTTGGTTTGCCTTTAGTGGAAGCTGCATTTTGTAAACATAATATGTTCATCTTCTTGAAGCATTGATTTTGTTAGTAAGTTAGAATTCTTATTTTGTATTTGTTTTTTTCTTGCAAATTTTCAATGCATTTAGTTTGAGAACATCTATGCTATTGGACGTTCCATTTTTTGTTTCAAGATCAGATTATTAACACTATTAATGAATTATATCGTTTTCTATTGTGTTGTTCCTCTTAATGTATAAATTATTAACATTGCCGACAAATTATATTTTTTCGTGCGTTGTATTGTGTTGTTTATATTGTTATTTGGTTTGGTTATATAATGGAAAGCAATCATTATTTGTTTATACATATTCATTTTGTTGTCAGTGATTTGAAATGTGGTAATTTTTTTTGTTAAAATAAGTTTTGTTGCTTCCGTTGTAACTATGACTGAAGAACAAAGTATGGTTGTTTTTTTGGCTGATGGTTCACTTTTTGCTTCGGTAGCAAATTATGGTTTCTTACTTCGGTCGAACAACCGAAGCAACAGATTTTGGTCTGTTGTTTCTACTGCATTTGCTTTAGTTGCTGAACCGAAGCAACATGGGGTAAACAACTGAAGCAAATGATATGTTTTGTAGTAGTGACTCCATTTAGCAAGTAGATATATGGTCGAAAGTCTAGAATTGACTGATTTATAGGTGGTGAAAGCCATTTTAGGGCAGTTAGCTTTACTCCAGATCCTATCAGCCTAATGTTTCACCGCATGCTTGATTTTGATGTGATTCCAGGCTGAAGAGGCCGAAAGATGTTCATTTGTTGAGTCAGACCACACCCAGATGTCCTTGGTGAGGTTCGAAATTATATGGATTTTCTGATTTCAATTTGTAATGCATGCATGCAACTGAGATTGTTTATAGCTCATTTCCCATTCATAATACTTTTATCCACATTACAGTCATAACCACCCACTGCCGTTATGGAGCCCCAACCAAGATAGCTGATAAGTGATTTCCCATTGATCCAAGGGTCCTTCCATAAACAAGTAGTTTTGCCATCTGCGAAATTGCGGTGAATCATCTATTTGATGGTGTCTCTACTAGCCATTATGTGTTTCCAAACTGATGAAGAGTTGTTGTCACATCTCATGATCCAAAAGTTCGTTTTAATGTATCTATTCTTCATCCAAGTTACCCAGAGAGTCTTAGCCTGAAGAATTTTCCATGCCTGCTTAATACTGTATGTTTTCTTAAGTTCTTTAAGGTTAGTCAAGCCCACACCCCTTCACTTTTTGGTCTATAAAGTATGCCAAAGCTGACTTTGTGCACTCCTCCTCTCTAAAGAAAATGAACACATATAGAACTAATTTTATCAATAGAAGAATCAGGAATTTGAAAAGGTTGAAGCCAAAACCGAACCCTTGCCGTGATTACAATGTAAATTAGTCCCAATATACAAGCAAAAGATAGCAGTTTAGAACTCCATCCATTGATTTTTTTTCTTTAATGTGTGCAATCAATTTGCCATATTCTCTATCACTGATGATATTAGATGATAGGGGACCCCCCAAGTATTTCACCACAAGTTGACTTTCATTCATATCCAGAATTTGAAGGATGATTTGTTTTTCTTTGCAAAATATGTTTGAATAGCATTTTGATTTCCAGTTATTGAGTTTCAGACCTACATATTTCTCAAAATTTTTGAAAATGTCCTTAATGGTATGGGCTGCCTTTTCATTTGATTTAAACATAGTGATTAAATCATCTGCGTAAAATAAGTGATGCACAATAGGTTGATGATTGTAAATAGGCTAAAATAACCCATTGTGACATGCTAAATCCATCTATACAGAAAAATATTCCATTGCAATAGCAAAAAGGTAAGGGTAGAGAGGATATCCGTGGCATATCCCATGATTCGAAGTGATGTAACACTTAGGAACACCATTAATCATAATTGAGAATGTGTGTAACACCCCGAATTTTCTGTTAACTGTAAATTAACAAATTTAAGTATAATTAATCCTTAATGGAAGAATTAAGGGAAATGGGTTATGCCATTGCATTCGTCTCAGAATTCTGCTTGAGATAGAGTCTGAGTTTGCGTGAATCGGACTCCGTATGAAGGAGTTATGACCTTTATAATTTTTAGAATTCAAATTAAAATTCAAACAGTTCAAAAATCGGTTCAAATTTCGAATTTAGAGCCAAACTGGGCTGGGCGGGAAAATTCCCGCCCAGGACCCAGGTCGACCTGGGGGTTGACCTGGGTGACCAGGTCGACCATAGGGTCGACCTGCCCAGTCGACCTGGTTTGGCCCTGGCTGGTCGGGTTTCTGGTCGAATTTCTGAGCTTGGCTGTGTCACTAGGGCTTACATGTCACCTTCTGATTGGCTGCTCTTGAGATGGATGGTCTGGATTCACTCTAGCTTCATCGACAGCTCTAATTAAATTAAAATTCTATAAATACAACTTGAGTCAAAAACTAAATTCACACAAATAAATTGGAGATAGAGCCGTCAAGCTACTGGAAGGAAGCCAAGAGTAGCCTCCACTTGTAGAAAGCTTAGAGACAAGCCAAAATCAAAGTTATAACACGATTCAAACAACGTTAGTCTTCCCAAAGGAAAGCAATTCAAATTCAGAACTCAGAAATCAGAAAACAAGACCGTCGTTCGTTGTAAGTATAGTGATTTTTCCGATGTGAATAAAAGTTTGGATGTGATTCGATGTAAAATGGAAATGGAATTGTGTTATTATGTAACAACGATGTTAATTCACATCTATGTATTGAAATGATTGTGGTCTTGTGATGTTTGTGGTATAGTTGAGTTGATATTGATCCAATTGTATATATAGAATCACATGCAAGTTGTATAGTTCATATTGTAATCGACACTTATATGTTTATGTGATTATATAGGTTGTATGTGATTAAGATTTCATGTATATATATGCTAGAACCTTTATGCCTAAACGATTATGTTCACATACATGCTAGTATGTTGTAAGAAAGTTCCCAAATTGGATCCATGTCAAGATCCACTTTAATATGTGTTTCATGTTGTAATTAGACATACGATTGGACCTAGTTCACACCCTTGTCATAAAATTATACATACTTTGTGAAATTATCATATTCTGGTCATATGCTAGTTATGCTCGATGTTATGCCTAGATCCAAAAACAAGTTTAGACCTATGTTATCTAAATCATATGCTAATTTATGTGACACCTATTTGGTTAGATACTTATTTCAATGCAAGTTGACATATAAATTGATTTAGGCTATGTTGCAAGTTCACATTCATGTTGACTATTTTGCAAGTTCACACCTATGATGTTCATATTGACTATGCCAAAAATGCCAATTTACACCTATGTCATGTTCATGTTTATGAGTTCCCTTATGTCAACTTTGTGTGCGCTAAATTAGGCTAAGTTTTTATCCTAATATTATATGTTAAAAACCAAGAGAACGAAAATTAGGCTAAGATTGTTAGCCTAATGTTTAAACGGGGTAACGTTGGGAATATTAGAAAAACTTGACATAAAAATATATGAAATTGGCATGTTTGTCACATGCCAAAAATTGGTGGCATTTTAAACGGTATAAATTCTTATACCAAAAAGGATGAACTTGGAAAGTGAGCCATAACATTAAATTTACATATATTAAGTAATAAAGACAAATATGTAAATTTAGAAAATACGAGTATGCTTAACACGAGGTTGGATTGAGTTGTGATGTAAACCTGCCCGGACCCACCCGGCTGTCCAGTAGTCACAACAATACCTATCCAATGTGGGTGGTTAAGCATGAAGCCCAATAAGGACACGAGGTTAGACTGAGTTACGGTGTAAATCTGCCCAGAACCGACCGGCACATCCAGTAACCGTAACAATACCTGTCTAATGTGAGTGGTCGGTGCTTTAATAAGTTAAGGACAGACTGTCAGGATGGTAGGGTTAAGTTAACTAAAACACTTAACCAATTCAACATGTTAATGAAATTGATGGGTGGGGTTAGGTAAATACAAACACTTAACCACTTAACATGTTTGACTAGAAAACCCTAGTAACGGGGACCCATTTCGGCAGTAACCCAATTAGGTATCATGGTACCCTGAAACTAGGCAAGGTGGGGCGCGATTACTGGGCTGATTGTAAGTGGTCAAAAGCGACGACGGTGTGGGTGCAACAGTGTGGGTTCTAACGGAGGGCGGGGGTGCACACGCTTTGGAGCAGACAAACAGGGCACTGGGGGCACCAGTAGTATAACCTATGCATTTCTAGTTTTGGGTCGGGTTGCCACCATGGGACTTGATACACCCTATGGTGGGGCCAGCATAGGTATCTACAATCATTGGGGGCCATAAGACACGGATGATTATGCGATTAGGAGTCGATCTTTAGAAAAAGGGGATCACTTTACCTCCAGCATGGGGTGCCAGTTATGACAATACAAGTAGGTGCAGAGATATAGTATGGGGTGCGATAATATATTCGATTCAAACTGCTTTGTCTTATTTTATGACACTCTCCTATTTCCATTTATACTTATCATGCCCTTATTCTTATTCTCATAATGAAGAGTCACTAGACTTACCAGGCTTTATGTCTGACCCTATTTTCTTTCGTCTTCTTTTCTTCCGTTCCCCCCTCCCCCAGGTCCACAGGGAGGAAACAACTCAGCTTAGTCAGACTCTTTGCAAGCTTCAAGATAATAGATGTACGGTTTGGACTCTCTCTCCTTGGCTATGGCGGTTGGACACAATCATGGGGATTTATGTAGTTTTAATCATGTTTTATGCTTCTTTATTTAATAACCAAGACAGAAATGATGTTGTAATGTTTTGGAAGTTGTTATGAGACAATTATGGAAATATTTTGTATGAACAAGTATTTTATGAAATAAAAGTCTGTTTGTTTCCGCTGCTTATATATATGTGTTTATATTTGTCTTGTGTTTTATCTGTGACTTTTACTTACAAACCTCCACCAATGTTAAGGCAGTCCCTTGTGAGTGACCTTAATGGAGGGTGGGGTGTTTCACTTGGTATTAGAGCATAGATTTACCAGACTAGATAAAAAAATTTGAAACTATTTTCAAAAGAAATTTAATAAGCATTCTTTTTCAAGAAAAAGTCTTGTTTTTAAAAGGTATAAATTCCCCAATGCCATACGCGCTATCTCTCTCTATCCTTTGTCTTGAATACTTTCCTTTTTGTTCCAACATGTTTGGAGATCTTAACCTTCCGGAAGGAGTACCGATACCTGGTTGGTTCCGTAGGTACCTAGAGGCTAGGGCCAATGGTGCGGGCCCAGCAGACATTCCTCCTCCAACAGTGGTAGCGGTTCCTCCACCTCCTCCCCCTCCTCCTCGTGGAAATACTTTCGCTAAGATATGTAGAGACTTCAAAGCTATGGGTGGAAAGGACTTTTATGGAACTGAATCCTTTGTAGTAGCAAGGAACTGGCTGAAGGAGACCCGAGGACTTGTTTGTTATCTTCGAAGTAGACGACAGGCAAAAGATACAGCTAGCAGTGTGGTTGCTAAAAAATGAAGCTTCCTATTGGTGGGAAGTTACCCATGCTGAAAAGCTACTGGAAACTTGGGAAGATTTTAGGATGGGGTTTGAGATGAAATTCCTCTCCCAAGCTAAAAGAAGCCTGCAAATGGAGAAGTTCCTAACCCTTAAACAAGGAAGTATGACAACCAAGGAGTATGTAAATCAATTTAATCAACTGGCCAGATTTGGGCTGGATTTAGTAAACACACAACACAATAAGGCCCTTCGCTTCGTCAAAGGTCTGAATGAGGCTCTACACAGCCTTGCAATGACCTATATACCCATGGGAGCAACTTATGAAAGCTTGGTGGACATGGCGATGCTACATGAGGAAGATAAAGGCAAGAAGGAAGCAAAGGTGGAAGTGCCTCAAGAAAAGAAAGAAGGTCTACAGGCTAAGAAGACAGACTTCAAGAAAGGCGGGAAGAACAACAAATCCCGTGAAAAGAGAAAGCGCAATTTCTGTGGCATTGTGGGACATATAGCAAAAGACTGCAGGAAGAAGGATGCAAAGATGAATGGGGGGTTGTTTCCAATGTGGAGAGACTGGACACTTGGCTAAGGACTGCCCAAAGAAGTGGGGGCAGGGACAGAGGACTGGATCCACCTCAGGAAGACAAGTTCACGCGATGACGGCAGCTCCACAGGAACGAGGTAGAAATATTTCTGTAGAAAGCTTAGTTTATCTGTATGATCATCCAGTTCGCACTCTCTTTGATTATAATGCGTCAACTCCTTTATTTCATCTGCTTTGATAGAATCTCTGCACCTAGACACTAGTATGGTTGAAGATCCCTTGGTTGTTTCAAATCCAATTGGGGGCTCGGCTTATTTGTCGATGGTTTGCTTGGATTTGAAGATCTCTATTCTAAGTGTTGAATTTAGATGTAGTGCCTTTGTTTTGGGCTTCTCGGGATATGGACTGATCTTAGGCATGGACCGGTTATCCAGTAATGGTGCCATTCTTGATTGTGAGAAAAGTGTAGTTAGGCTCTTGACTCGGCTCGGTAACACTCTAGAAATTTCTTGTAATCCCTTGAATGCTGTTATTCTTAGTTATCTAGAGTCGCTTGATGCTTCGGTTGAAAATTTGCAGTCGGTTAGAGTGGTCCGGGAATATCCGGATGTCTTTGAAGAGGTGAAAGGCTTACCTCCGAAGCGGGAAATAGACTTCCACAGATATCTTGTTGATAATGCAAAGCCCGTAGCTCTGCCCGTTAGACACATGGCTCCAAAGGAGAGAAAGGAGCTCAGTAAGCAAGTTAAGGAGCTTCTCGAGAAGGGGTTTATAAGGAGAAGTATCTCGGGATGGGGTGCTCCAGTGGTGTTCGCCACCAAAGCAGATGGTTCACTACGTCTTTGTGTGGATTATAGGGAGCTAAACAAGCTGACTAAAAAGAATAGACACCCGCTTCCCAGGATAGACGATTTGTTTGATCAGCTTGTAGGTGCGTCGGTCTTCTCCCAACTTGATCTGGCTACTGGGTTCCATCAGCTAAGGGTAGCTGAAGATAGCATTGATAAAACGGCGTTCAGAACCCCCAACGGTCGAGTGGCTTGTCATGCCTTTTGGTTTGACAAACGCACCCGCTTATTTCGTGGACCTAATGAGCAGGGTGTTCAGAGAATTCCTCAATAAGTTCGTGGTGGTCTTCATGGACGATATTTTAATCTTCTCAAAGAATGAGGAAAAACATGCTTAGCATCTGAAGGAGATCATGGAAACTCTTCGAGTTCATCAGCTAAAAGCCAAATTCTCCAAGTGCCACTTTTGGAGAGAAGAAGTAAGATTTCTTGGACATATAGTGTTCAAAGAAGGGTTAGCCATGGACCCCGCGAAAGTGGTGGCAGTGCAAGATTGGAAGACACCAAGAAATGCAACCGAAGTCCAAAGCTTTCTTGGGCTAGTCGGTTTTTACCGAAAGTTCATTAGGGATTTCGCGAAAATCTTAGCTCCACTCATAAGGCTAACAAAGAAGAATCTGCCATTCGCTTGGGATTTAGACTGTGATATTGCTTTCCAAAGCCTAAAAAGGGCTCTCACAACAGCCCCAGTTCTAACTTTGCCAGATGGAAGCAAGATGTTCGCAGTATACACGGATGCTTGTAGTACGGGACTAGGCGCTGTTCTGATGCAAGAATGAAGGGTAGTAGCTTATGGTGGAAGACAACTGAGAGTTCATTAAAAGAACTACCCAACCCACGATCTTGAGTTGGCCGCCATTGTCTTTGCGCATAAGTCTTGGCGCCATTATCTCCTAGGTGAGAAATTCGAATTATATAATGACCATAAATCGTTGAAGTATCTTTTCTCGCAGAAAGATCTTAACTTGAGGCAGCAAAGGTGGATGGAGTTCCTTTCCTCATATGACTTTGAGATTTCCTATACTCCCGGCAAAGGCAACGTAGTAGAAGACGCGAGCAGAAAGAGGCTGACCATAAGCCCTCTCTTTGTGGAAAGGAAAAGCTTGGAGTATATAGCCAGTTTCGACTTTAGGCCCTCCTCAGATTTTATACCTGGTTTATTGGCATCTCTAGAAGTACGACCCACTCTTTTAGACTCAATAGGGGTCGCACAACGTGAAGACCCTCAACTTGTTGATGTGATTGATAAACTAATTAGGGGTGAAAATTCCAGTCGCCTCAATAGGTACTCCATCGATGATAAGGGTTGGCTGAGGCGGGATGGAAGGCTATGCATCCCACAAGCAAGGGATTTAGTGAAGAAGGTTCTCGAGGAAGCACATCATTCCAAGATGACAATACACCCAAGTGAGGACAAGATGTACAAGAACGTAAAGTGAGTTTTCTTTTGGGACGACACGAAGAAGGACGTGGCAGATTTCGTTTCTAAGTGCATGATATGCCAAAAGGTCAAGGCGGAACAAAAGAAGCCTGGAGGACTGCTTCATCCTCTAGAAGTCCCGCAATGGAAGTGGGATAGCATTTGAATGGACTTCATTGACGGGTTGCCTAGGTCAAGAAGAGGCAATACTAGCATTTGGGGTAATAGTGGATAAGCTTACTAAAAGCGCCCACTTTTTACCTATCAAGAGTAGAAGGACTACCTCGTCTCTAGCTTCTCTTTATCTCAAGGAAATAGTTCGACTCCACGGAAAACCCTCAAGTATAGTACAGAGATCCCATCTTTACGAGTGAATTTTGACGGAGTTTGCAAGAAGCTGTAGGCATACAGTTATGCTTGAGCATGGCCTATCACCCCCAAACTGATGGTCAAACAGAACGGGTGAATAGAGTGTTAGAGGATCTTTTGAGACTATGCGTTCTTGACTTTGGAGGGACATGGGAGTATCATCTTCCTTTAGTGGAATTCGCCTACAACAACAGTTACCAGGCCACTATCGGTATGGCGCCCTTCGAAGCTTTGTATGGAAGACCGTGCTGATCACCAACTTGTTGGTGGGAGTCTACTGACAAACTTATACTTGGGCCAGGCATGATTCGAGAGACTTCAGAAAAAGTGGACTTGATACGAAGGAGAATGAAGACAGCCCAAGACAGACAGAAATTCTATGCCGACAAAAGAATGACTGACCTTGAGTTTGAGGTTGGGGACAGGGTTTTCCTTAAGGTATCTCCTTTAAGGAACGTTGTTCTAGCACCAAGATTTGTAGGACCATTCCTTATCATCGAGAAAATTGGGAAAATAGCTTATGGAGTAGAGCTGCCCGAAAGGTTGGCTGGAATTCACAACGTCTTTCACGTTTCTCATCTCCGGAAATGTCTATATGAATCTGCGGAAGTGGTGGAGCCAAGCATTCTAGAAGAAGCCGAAGTGGAACGCGAAACAACGGTGAGGAGAGTTCTAACTCGAATCGTAGGAACTGAAGTGAAAAAGCTACGCAACCGCGAAGTCAAGCTCGTCAAAGTTCAGTGGAGCGCTGCCGAGGAAGACGCGACTTGGGAAACTGAGGACAAAATACGCGCAGCCTACCCTTTTCTTTTTGAGGGTATATCTTTGATCTCTCTTTTTCCTTAAGTCATGCTTATATCAATCTTTAGGTATATTACCTCGATATTGTCCTTTATCCTTAGGTAGAAACCCCTTTGGATGAAAACATGTATTTGAAACATGTTATGGTTGATGGCTGCAAGTGGTTGCTAGTGGTTGCTCGTGGATGCATATACACACACAACCTAGGTTTTAGATTGGCTCAGTCACATCATAATTGCATATGCGTATGTGTATTCATGTTCTTATGTGGTTGAAAATTCATATGTTGTCATATGGATGTCGCATTTATATGAATGGTTGCACAATCATGTAGAATTATGAATAGGGAAAATTTTGCATACATAATGGATTCATGGCACTTACATGATTCGCATTAAGGAGGTCAACTGAATCAGTAGACCGCCTGATTTTCATTAGACAAGGACATGTACACACACTGTGCATATGATCATGAAGCATTAGAAGTCTTTTAAGGACAATGGACGCCTGTGTTTGATGGTTGAGTAGATGAACGATTGGATGTTAGGACTTACGTTCTCCTAGACTCGAAGATTTCGGGGATGAAATCCTTTAAGGAGGGGAGAATGTAACACCTCGAATTTTCTGTTAACTGTAAATTAACAAATTTTAAGTATAATTAATCCTTAATGAAAGAATTAAGAGAAACGGGTTACGCCATTGCGTTCGTCTCGGAATTCTGCTTGAGATAGAGTCCGAGTTTGCGTGAATTGAACTCCGTATGAAGGAGTTATGATCTCCGGAAGTTTCAGAATTCAAATTAAAATTCAAACAGTTCAAAAATCGGTTCAAATTTCGAATTCAGAGCCAAACTGGGTTGGGCGGGAAAACTCTCGCCCAGGACCCAGGTCGACCACCAGCCGACCTGGCTTGGCCCTGGCTGGCTTGGTTGGGTTTCTGGTCGAATTCATGAGTTTGGCTGTGTCAGTAGGGCTTACATGTCACCTTCTGATTGGCTGCTCTTGAGATGGATGGTCTGGATTCACTCTAGCTTCATCGACGACTCTAATTAATTTAAAATTCTATAAATGCTACTTGAGTCTAGACCTAAATTCACACAAATAAATTGGAGATAGAGCCGTCATGCTGCTGGAAGGAAGCCAAGAGTAGCCTCCACTTGTAGAAAGCTTAGAGACAAGCCAAAATCAAAGTTGTAACACGATTCAAACAACGTTAGTCTTCCCAAAGGAAAGTAATTCAAATTCAGAACTCAGAAATCAGAAAACAAGAGCGTCATTCCTTGTAAGTATAGTGATTTTTCCGATGTGAATAAAATTTTGGATTTGATTCGATGTAAAATGGAAATGGAATTGTGTTATTATGTAACAACGATGTTAATTCACATCTATGTATTGAAATGATTGTGGTATTTTTGATGTTTGTGGTATAGTTGAGTTGATATTGGTCCTATTGTATATATAGAATCACATACAAGTTGTATAGTTCATATTGTAATCGACACCTATATGTTTATGTGATTATATAGGTTGTATGTGATTAAGATTTCAGGTATATATATGCTAAAACCTTTATGCCTAAACGATTGTGTTCACATACATGCTAGTATGTTGTAAGAAAGTTCCAAAATTGGATCCATGTCAAGATCCACTTTAATATGTGTTTCATGTTGTAATTAGACATACGGTTGGATCTAGTTCACAACCTTGTCATAAAATTATACTACTTTATGAAATTATCATATTCTGGTCATATGCTAGTTATGCTCGATGTTATGCCTAGATCCAAAAATAAGTTTAGGCTTATGTTATCTAAATCATATGTTAATTTATGTGACACCTATTTGGTTAGATACCTATTTCAATGCAAGTTCACATATACGTTGATTTAGACTATGTTGCAAGTTCACATTCATGTTGACTATTTTGCAAGTTCACACCTATGATGTTCATATTGACTATGCCAAAAATGCCAAGTTTACACCTATGTCATTTTCATGCTTATGATTTCCCTTATGTCAACTTTGTGTGCGCTAAATTAGTCTAAGTTTTTAGCCTAATATTATATGTTAAAAACCAAGCAAACGAAAATTAGGCTAAGAATGTTAGCCTAATGTTTAAACGGGGTAACATTGGGAATATTAGAAAAACTTGACATAAAAATATATGAAATTGGCATGTTTGTCACATGCCAAAAATTGGTGGCATTTTAAATGGTATAAATTCTTATACCAAAAAGGATGAACTTGGAAAGTGGGCCATAACATTAAATTTACATATATTAAGTAATAAAGACAAATATGTAAAGTTAGAAAATACGAGTATGCTTAACACGAGGTTGGATTGAGTTATGATGTAAACCTGCCCGGACCTGCCCGACTGTCCAGTAGTCACAACAATACCTATCCAATGTGGGTGGTTAAACATGAAGCCCGATAAGGACCCGAGGTTAGGCTGAGTTACGGTGTAAATCTGCCTGGAATCGACCGGCGCATCCAGTAACCGTAATAATACCTGTCTAATGCGAGTGGTCGGTGCTTTAAAAAGCTAAGGACAGACTGTCAGGATGGTAGGGTTAAGTTAAC
The DNA here is from genome assembly GCA_030737875.1 of Allium sativum. Lineage (NCBI taxonomy): Eukaryota > Viridiplantae > Streptophyta > Magnoliopsida > Asparagales > Amaryllidaceae > Allium > Allium sativum. The sequence goes on along the minus strand of CM060913.1, from coordinate 454,306,064 downwards.
TAAAACACTTAACCAATTCAACATGTTAATGAAAATGATGGGTGGTGTTAGGTAAATACAGACACTTAACCACTTAACATGTTTGACTAGAAAACCCTAGTAACGGGGACCCATTTCAACAGTAACCCAATTAGGTATCATGGTACCCTGAAACTAGGCAGGGTGGGGCACGATTACTAGGTTGGTTGTAAGCGATCAAAAGCGATGATGGTGGGTGCAACAGTGTGGGTTCTAACGGAGTGCGGGCGTGCACACACTTCGGAGCAGACAAACAGGGCCCTGGGGGCACCAGTAGTATAACCTATGCATTTCTAGTTTTGTGTCGGGTTGCCACCATGGGACTTGATGCACCCCAGGGTGGGGCCAGCATAGGTATCTACAATCTTTGGGGGTCATAAGACACAGATGATTATGTGAGTAAGAGCCGATCTTTAGAAAAAGGGGATCACTTTACCTCCAGCATGGGGTGCCAGTTATGACAATGCAAGTAGGTGCAGAGATATAGTATGGGATGCGATAGTATATTCGATTCAAACTGCTTTGTCATAGTTTATGACACTCTCCTATTTCCAGTTTATACTTATCATGCCCTTATTCTTATTCTCATACCGAAGAGTCACTAGACTTACCAGGCTTTATGTCTGACCCTATTTTCTTTCGTCTTCTTTTCTTCCGTTCCCTCCCTCCCCCAGGTCCACAAGGAGGAAACAACTCAGCTTAGTCAGACTCTTTGCAAGCTTGAAGATAGTAGATGTACGGTTTAGACTCTCTCTCCTTGGCTATGGCGGTTGGACACAATCATGGGGATTTATGCAGTTTTAATCATGTTTTATGCTTCTTTATTTAATAACCAAGACAGAAATGATGTTGTAATGTTTTGGAAGTTTTCATGAGACAATTATGGAAAAGTTCTGTATGAACAAGTATTTTATGAAATAAAAGTCTGTTTGTTTCTGCTGCTTATATATATGTGTTTATATTTGTCTTGTGTTTTATCTGTGACTTTTACTTACAAACCTCCACCAAAGTTAAGGCAGTCGCTTGTGAGTGACCTTAATGGAGGGTGGGGTGTTTCAATGTGGGTGGAAATACATTCTTTGATGATAGTGGTGATTTATCATGGGAACCCCATGCATTCAAGCATGTGAAAGATGAATTCTCGATTGATTCTATCATAAGATTTATGTAGATTGACTTTTAAGCACAACTTGTTAGCCCCTTTTCTATTGAATTGTCTTGCCAGTTCATGTGCTAAAAGTGAGTTTTCCTATATGTGCCTGCTTTTAATGAAGGCTAATTTAAAATCTGAAATAAGATCAAGTAGAAATAGAATAAGACAATTGTAAATCACCTTGCCGAGAATTTTGTATATGATGATGCAGCACGTGATGGGTTTGTACTATTCAACTTGGCTAAGTTTATCAACTTTTGGGATGAGTGTAATGAATGTGTGATTGATTTCCTGTAGGATTTCCCAGTTAAAAACGATTCTTGAATGACCAGCAGTAATAGTTGTTTTATATGTTGCCAATGCATCTTGAATAATTTAGCAATCCACCCATCAGGCCTAGGGCTGAGTCATCATAGATGAAGTAAATGACAGTTTTGACTTCCACTTCAGATATGGGGCCAACAATAGAGCATCCCCCTCCTTGCTGATCAGGAGCCGACGGTTCACATAGGGTAAGTAACTCGTGTTGTCACCATTATATAATTCATTGAAGTACCAGATTGAAGAGTCTTCAAAATTTTGTAAGTTAGTGATTGGTTCGCCATTAGCATCGAAAGCATTGTAAAAATTGGTGTAGTTCTTTCGATAAGACATCTTTGTGTAGAAAAATTTGGATCAATCGTCTCCTTGAGTTAGCCGATTAATTTAGCCTTTTGTTTCAACTCAATGGATTGTGCCGATAAGCCACTATGAGTTGAGCCTGAAGCCTGAAGTAATTATCGTTCAGGGCATCATCAAGGGGGTTTAGATCTAGTGTTGATAAAGCAGCTTCATATTATGTCTCCAATTCTTTTAGGGAACTTTTATGTCTATTTTTGTTCCAAATTTTTAGTCTGGATTTAGCAGTATTAAGAAAGCAAACTAGCGAGTACCACCCCTACCTTCTGTCATAGGGATAGATTATAAGTTAATGATGTCTTTATAGTCCACGGCCAAGTGCCATGAATTAACATATATGAAAGGGATCCCCTTTGTTTGAGTCATACTGTTGTTGAAAGTAATGTATAAGGGGCAGTGGTCACTCATAGAACTATGGAGGATTTCCACTTTTATATTTGGGTTCCTGATAATCATGCCAGCATTGGTTAAAACACGATCAAGTATGCAACTTATTTTCTTAGCTTCACTGCTTTTCCATGTGTATTTTAGGCCAGTATGGCAAGCTTCAACTAGCCCTGTTCCAACCACACATTTGTTAAACTCAGCAACTTGTGCAAATTTAATGGTAATCCCACCTTTCTTCTCATTAGTTTGTAAAGTTGCATTGAAATCACCAAGTACCATCCATTCATTTTTAATCGATTTAGATATACCAGTTAGAGTATCCCAAAGCTACTTATGAACCTAGGCCCAATTATGAGCACAAACAAAAGAGCAAGTGAAAGTGATACCACCAACATTTGCGGCATGAATAGATAGATGTTGATCATCTACAAAAATGCCATTAACATTCCAAATGGATTTGTGCCAGCAGACCGTAATTGTACCAGTGGAAGTAGTTGAATTGTTGTTGATAGTTCCCCATTCATTACCAAGAATACTTTCAAAACGCCAGCGCAACAGCTACCATTTTATTCTCTAATACTACGATAATAGTATGATTGTGCTTATTTCTAATATTAAAGTGGTCAAGATGATAGGTTATCCCCATTCAAACCTCTAACATTCCAACATATTATCGACATTATAAACCAGTTGCTTTGCTCCTTGTGACTAAAGCAAATTCAAAGGATGTATTCACCATCTTCTGTTTGCCTTTGGATAATTGTTTTGCATAATTTGGATTCGCTTTTGTAAGATTCTCTATTTGTGCATTATTTAAACTTTTGGAATCAGATTCTTGTGATTCTAACTCAATGTCTAATTCTTTGATCTCATTCATGTTTGCAGGGCCGAGTGGACTTGACCCAACAAAGAGAAGGGAAGGAGGAGGTGGGGTGAAGTGGGCCTATTTAGAAGGCACCGCCTTGGTGGGAGTGGAAAGAATTTGCAGTGGAGGAGTACTTAGGAGTGGAGCATGCCCCACTGTTGGTTCCAACACTGTCACTGCCTCAGTAACTGGTTCGGCTACATTAACATGTACATTAGCATTTTGTGGGGTAGGTAGCTTTTTAGTCTCTCTCTCTATCGTAAGGTCAGTGGATGTTTCTTTTTGGGGCTAACTTTGTGTAGATATAGGCGAGGGTAGTAAGATTATCAGCGACATCTACATGTTTCTCTTTCTAGACTTGTGTGGGTACTAGTATGTGGATTTTTGGGATAGGACATTGTATAGTATTATACCCAAAACACTTGCACTCAGTGCACATAGGGGGTATGAAATTGAAACACCCCGTATTCCCTATGAAAATTAAAATTAAAATATTTTAGAAGACTTAGTATTTAGAAGAAGAATTAGGTGAAACGGGATACGCCATTGCGTTCGTCTCGGAATTTTGCTTGAAACAGAGTCCGAGTTTGCATGAATCGGACTCTGTATGAAGAAGTTATGGAGGTTAGAAGATGTAAGTTTAAATCAGAATTAAATAAATAATTAATAAATCAAAATTTGGTATTCAAACCAACAAGAAGAGGTGGGTGGGAAAATTCCCACCAGAGGGTGTCGACCCCCTTAAGGGGTGTCGACAATGGTGTCGACCCCCTATAGGGGTGTCGATATGGGTGTCGACCCCCCTATAGGGGTCGACCCCTGCTGACTGTTCTGGATAGTGGCGATTTTTTGAGTCGTAGGGCTATGTGGCGACTTCTGATTAGCTTGATGACGCATTTTCTTGGACTAGATGGTCTGGATGGATCCTATGTTGATCCAAAGGCTGAAATTAATCTTATACTCCTATATAATCACATCAAACCTTAACCCAAAACCTCATAATCCTATTCTATCATGCCACCATGTTGTCCATCTCTAAACTAGCCTAGCCTCCATCTTCTCCAAACTTGAAATCAAATTAGAGAGAGCTTCAAATCAAAGTAGTGGATTTCTTCTTCAATAAATAAAGAAATATTAGAATCGCTACAATGTCAACTAATTCACTTTTCTAATCCTATCACTGTAAGTTCAGTTATTATTCAGATTTGAACACCTAATAAAAATCATGACTGTAATAATCGGATCTAGAAATATGCCTAATTTTGAGATAATCAATTCTGATTCATGCTTATCCTTTTGTCAAGTCTGAATTACCTATGCTTATAAGACTGTTGTGATTGAAACAATGGAACCTATCATGTGGTACACCACTATGCCTAATTGTGGGATAATCAATTCTGATTCATGCTTAGCCTTTTGTCAATTCTGAATTACCTATGCTTATGAGACTGTTGTGATTGACTTAATGGAACCTATCATGTTGTACACCAAATTGGTGATTCTCTTATGTTCAATTCTATCGAATCTTTATGCCTATGATGTAACTTGCTCAGTTTGGCCATACTTATTGTTAATGTACAACATGCATTGGAAACATGATTCTTGGATTGGGTACACCTTTACATGCCTATTTTGTTTCCTATGCCAATTCTCGTATTCCTTCTCTATTCCCCTTTTTGTTTTATTTTATGAATACTAGGTTCATTCAGAACCTAGATTGAATCTTGTTGTATGTACGATTGAAACGCGGGGAATTGGGTATAACTTAATTAAATAATTTTGGGCACAACAAGTAAATGTGGCATAACTTGAATTGACTACAATTACGGGAAATTGGCATATAAAATCTAGATTTGGGCATGTATGGTAAATATGTAATTTAGCTAAAAATATGAACATGCCTAACACGAGGTTAGATTGAGTTGTGGTGTAAGGCTGCTCGGAACAGCCCGGCACATCCAGCGACCGTAACAACAGATCTAATGTGAGAGGTTAGCGCATTAAGCCCGAAACCCGAGGTTAGAATGAGTTTACGGTAGAAATCTGCTCGGAACCTCCCGGCACATCCAGCAACCGCAAACAACAGTTCTAATGTGAGAGGTTGAGGCATTAATGAATGAATTAATTCTAATGAACGGACATGCTAAGAATGGTAGGGTTAAGTTAACTTAGGCAACACTTAACCAATACAACATGTTAATTAAACAAATGGGTGGGGTTAGGTTAAATGGAGAACACTTAACCATTATAACATGTTGATTAGGAAACCCTAGTAAAGGGGACCTATTTCAGCAGTAACCCACATAGATGTATCATGGTACCCTGAACTAGGCAGGGTGGGGCACGATTACTGGGCTGATTATAAGCGGTCAAAATAGCGGTGGGTGGTGCGTCAGTGTAGGTTCCGATGGAGTATGGGCGTGCACGTACTCCGGAGTGGAAAAATCAGGCACTGGGCATCAGTAGTTATACACTGTGTGTCTTGAATTGTGTCGGGTGCCACCATAGGGATAGATACACCCCATGGTGGGATCAGGACATGTATCTACAAACAAGCGGGGCCAAATGACACAAGTAATCAATCATGGAAGTAGGAGCCGATTGATAAACAGATCATTTTATTATGAACACATTATGCTAGTTGAAACATTTGTTAGTAGGTGCAGAGAAATGGAAATGAGTGCGATAGCATATTCAGTTTTTCTTGCCTTATCTTGCCTTATGTTATCTTGTCACTATGGTATTGTCCTATATTCAGTTTGTTCATGTCATGATCCTTTTTCTTGTTTACATGCTGAAAAATCACTGGACTTACCACACTTATGTCTGACCCGTTTTCTTTCGTCTTCTTTTCTTCCGTTCCCCCATGATATACATGTAAATGTGTATATTTTATCCGCTTATTTATGTTATTTTCTCTTTAAAATAACTGATACTATGTATTTATAGTTGTGTTTCCAGATTATTTACGATCAATTGATGAATGCACCTAATTGTTGAAAAGTTTGAAGAATTGGTGCAAGAAGAGTGTTGATTTTTAGAGCTGGATTAAATCTTAAAGACCTAAAGAAATGTTGCTGCTCAATCACCTTCTGCTGCATATTTTACTGTCAAGATTCAATGCTTTTCCATAATGATCACTTGGAGTTCTTATTCATTCTCAAGGCAATTGGAGTTGAAGCCCGCAACCTTCTTTCTCTGCATGTGTTCACATTAGCTCATTCGCAAGGCCTCTCGTTCTATAGTTGCGTTCACACTGGCTTACGTGTTATTTAAGATAAATATTTTGTCCCACATTGTGTAATGAGCCTCTTAGTCTTGGGCAATGCAAATATAAATACATTGTATCACATTCATGTAAAAACACACTTAGTTTTATTCTATAATTTTCTTCTTGGAATAAAAATCTCTTTCTCTTCTCTGTTGTTATTTTATTTTATTTCATTTATGTTCATGTTATTTATTTATTTTTTTCTCTTCTTCTTTAGCCATGTCCAGCTAATCTCCTTTAATTAGGGGGTGATGACGCTTATAGATATGATTCAATATGAATCACATAGCCAAAAGATGAGGATGTTATACATGTAGATCTGGATCTGAATCAATGATTGGATCTAAACCTTCATATCCTATGTCGTTTAAGAGCTATGCTCCTTCACAGGGTATATTCGTGTTCGATATAATAATTATCAGATTTAGATCTAATTTTAGGGTTTTAAAATTAATTAGTGAATCTGTCCTGATAGTCTATGGCTGTTTAAGAGCTCAGCTCCTGCATAGGCTATGCTTATTGTTATTTACTTATTTGTTTCTAAGAACCTAATTATCGTTGATTCATGTTTGTGATAGAAACACAAATTAGATCTATATTTATTTGTTGGCTATTGATGAGTATGAATCCAATCTATGTCATTATCCCCTAATTTCTTTCTCTTATTATATAAATCTCTCTTTTTATTTAATTGTTGTTATTTTCTGTGTTTTCAATCAATCAAAATCCTGGAATAACTTGATCGGATTTATTAATTAAAATATTTTTGGTCCCAGAGTTCGACACCCTCTACAACAATCCTTGTTGTTTAGGAAAGTCGAACGGATCTTACAGTTGTTTACAATTATTTGATTTGTTCGCAAACAAATTTTGGCGCCGTTGCCGGGGACCAAAATAATTTAAATTCGTGGATCCTTTGAGTTATTTTTAAAAAAAACACGAAAATATTTTTATTTCATTTTGTTTCTGGTATAGATGGAAAAAAATCTCGTTAGTTGATTTGGTATTTGATCGGTGATACCGTAATCTTTCAAATAAGAAAAAAAATACTAGCCAGATTTTTCTATTTCTTGCCTTTTGTTTACAATCTCTTTCCCTTTTATTCTTTTTACAATTGTGTGAAATAAAAAAATTCCCTTTGTAATTTGCTTCGCCTTCTCTGCGTTTTTTTTTTCTCTGACCATCTTCTTCCATAACAGCCTTCCTCCTTGTCAAAACTTCTACACTGCTTCCTTCACTTACAAACCCGTTCAATACACTCCAATCATCTTCCAGCAACAATTCACTAACCCCCTATTCGCAAAAACCTATTTTAAATTCACAACCAGATCTCCACTGCTACAAAGAAAACCATACATCATCAATAATTTTCGCTTACAGCAACTCCCTTCTCAACAAACATCAACACTTCTACCCATAAGCAAATGACCACCACCATCTACGTCAAGACTCGTTTGCACCCTCCACGCAGATCCATTCTTCTTCAATTCCCAAAACAAATTGCTCTTCACTCTCAACCGACCACTCCACAGAACAGTCCCCATATCATTCAGGCACACAACAAAATTCCGAACTATCCTCCAGCATACTTCTCTTTCAGTTCTTCAATCACCATTGTTGAATCAAACAGCATCGGTCTCCTAATTCACGCATAGCAAACCACATAGGAAATCATTGTCGGTCAATTGTGTTCACAGTTCACCCTACTTCTGCACAGTCCACTACCCCCGTTCAACAAATCCGACCATAACTGCACCATACTGCCTCAAGTCACAAACCATTCCACTGTGCCTGCTTAACCAAGACATCAACAAGCACCGACTACCTCCCAATCTCCATTTTGTTAACCAAACAGCTCCATTCATCTTCACTCACACCCGCCCAAGTCACATCACAGTCCTCACAAATCTATGTTCAACCATCGGAAACCAGTTCCCATACCATATATCCAAACTTCTGTTCAGTAGTCATCACCACAGTCCTCTTGGTTCTCGCACAAACAAATTATCCAATTCCACTCTGCACTACACCCCATCAGCCTCTCTGCTCATACCGAAACCTAATAACCACAATCCCTCAACAAACAAAACCATTCTCTTCACACCACACGGAACAAATTTGAACAGCAAACACCCTATCACAGTTCGCCATCATTAACCATTTCCCAACACAAACAACCATCCTTTTCTTCACAAAATTCACGCACAAACTCACAGTTCATACCAATTCTTCACGCAGTCACAAACCAGTAACCTTTAATCAACTGACGATCAAAAGCTGTGACCAACGACCCCCTTCAATTTGAATTACATCGCAGCCCCAGAAACCAAATCCTCTTCTACACCGAACTGCTATATAAATCTCTGAAGTCCACTACAATTTCACCAAACTTTCGCCTGAACCAGAAATCGCCAAACCCTAATCGACAGCAGCCCTCAACATTCGAACCCTTCCGTTTAACTCTAGGGAACCGCCTTCACCAAATAAATCACGCAAGTACAATTCACGAACCTACGAACCACTCTAACTCTCTATCATCTCGGTTTGATTTCGTTCGATATCGTACTGGAAATGGAGGATTTCATTTGATTTGGGAATAGCTTAAGTGGCAGATTTCATTAAAAAAGGGTCTGATGGTGTTTCTTTATTTTTAAGTCAGTCGGTTCCTAATTAGTAGGCTGGGCCGTCGTTTTCTAGTTAATTAGGCTTAGCTTAGTTTAGTTTTTATTTGTTTTCAATGGTTTTTCACTTGTTTTTGTTTCATTTTGCTTCATCTTAATTGTCTCCATCTGGAAAAAACCTTTGTTTTTATTTTATTATTTCGCAAAAAAATGGAGATTTTTTTTTAAAACAGGTGTAGTGGAAACTAGAAAAAGGTCTTAAAAAAAAATTCGGGCTCCTAGCCCGAACCCATGTCGCAGTGCAGTCAAGCAATTAATAGGAGACGACAACAACAGAAAGCAGCGGACTAGTCCGGGTTCAAGCGGTTGCACACCAAGTGGGGTGTGAAAGCGCTAGCGCTACTCAGTTGCACTAGACGGATTGCCGATCTAGGTGAGAATTTTCTAAACTCTACAAGTGCTCTGCTGCAAAGAAAAATATATAGAAATCGCTTGTAAAAATCTTCTACAGGGGCAGCGGCTTGCTTGTAAAATTTTATTTCTGCGATTTATTATTCTGTGACTGTTCAGTGACTGAATATTTTGCTTGTTGATGTATGGTTTAAAATTTTAAAACGAATGTGGTATTAATTGAAATGTTTGATTTTAAAATCGAATCGAGAATACCCTAAAGCTCATAGGACAAAATATTCGTCATATTGACAATTAGGATTGATACTCTCTGAGGTGTCTAAGGAACGGTGGAGTCTAGAACTCAAACAGGTTCTTAAACCTTCAGTCGTGTTTCTACGGTGATTCGTGGCACACTGATAACCCCTGTCCGAACCTGGCCTGGACTTGTATTCATATAATCCAAAGTTGTTAGTTTTAACATATTTTTTAAGAGCTTCTTTTTTTACGAAAAACTCTCTTCTTCTAGTACATGCGCGCTTGCCCCATGTACAGCCAAAACTGCAATTCTTTTCAAACTTTAAATGATTTGGTTTCAATTCAAATCAGAATGAATTTCAAGCTGAAAAATTTTCAAAAAATTTCCACCAATCTCATCAAATGGTTGTACCCCAAAATGAAAACCATCTTTCTACGATAGAGGAGAATTTCCAGACTTATGTCTGACCCGTTTTCTTCTTGGAATAAAAATCACTGGACTTTCCAGACTTATGTCTGACCCGTTTTCTTTCGTCTTCTTTCCTCCCCCCCCCCCCCCCCCCAGGTCCGCAAGGAGGGAATACTTCAGCTTAGTTCAGACCATTTCCAGCTTGAAGAGAGTAGATGTATTGCTTGGATTATCTTGTCTTAGGCTATGGCTATGGTTACACTTTTATTGGGGATTTATGTCGCTTTACTACTGCTTTTTGCTGCTTTATGTATTTTGAGTTTTTTATCAAGACAGAAGTTTTATTGTAATAACTTGGAAGTTGGGTTTTGAGACAATGGTTGTAATGTTTTGACTAGACCACGCTGCTTATGAACTAATTCCAGTTTTTCCGCTGTTTATATGTCTGTCTTGTAAATTATCTGTATCTTTTACCTATAATGCTTCACCGAAGTTAATGCATTCCCTTTGTGAGTGACCTTAACGGAGGTGGAGTGTTTCACTTGGTATCAGAGCTGATGGTTACCAGATCAGATTGAAATTCTTGAAAACTATTTTTCAAAAAGAAGTTTTAAAGAAGCATTTTCAAGAAAAGTGTTGTTTTATTTTAAAGGCATATTCCCCTAGCCATACGCACTATCTTTTTATCCTTTGTTTTGAACCTTTTCTTTTCATTTCAGCATGTCTGGGGATCTTAATCTTCCCGAGGGCGTGCAGATACCCGGCTAGTTCGGAAGGTATCCGGAGGCTAGGGCTGATGCTACAGGCCTAGCAGACGTTTCTCCTCCTCCAGCTGTAGCCGTTCCTCCTCCTCCGCGTGTGAATGCTTTCTCGAAGACATGTAGAGACTTTCGAGCTATGGGCGGAAAGAACTTTAATGGGACTGAATCATTCGTGGAAGCAAGAAACTGGCTCAAGGAAACAGAAGATTTGTTTGTTATCTTCGAAGTGGAAGATAGGCAGAAGATACAATTGGCTGTATGGTTACTTAAGGATGAATCCTCTTTCTGGTGGGAAGTTACTAATGCTGAAAGACTAGTTGAGACTTGGGAGGATTTCAGAATGAGGTTCAAAATGAAGTTACTCTCGCAAGCTGAACGAAGCTTATAGATGGAGAAGTTCTTAGCACTCAAACAGGGAAGCCTATCGGTTAAGGAATACGTCAACCAATTCAACCAGCTGGCTAGATTTGGACTGGACTTGGTAAACACTCAACATAAAAAGGCTCTCCGTTTCGTTAAAGGGTTGAATGAGCCACTGCACAGCCTAGCTATGTCCCATATACCTATGGGTGTGACTTATAAGAGACTGGTGGATATGGCACTGTTACAGGAGGAAGACAATGATGGGAAGAAAGAGACAAAGATAGAAGGACCTCTAGACAAGAAAGTGGAGGGATCGCAGAATAAGAAGACGGATTCCAAGAAGGGCGGGAAGAATAACAAACCCCGTGACAAGAGGAAGTGTAATTTTTGTGGCATACCTGGACATCTGATTAAGGGCTACAGAAAGAAGAAGAGGAAGATGGGTGGTTGTTTTAAATGCGGCGAGACAGGACATATGGCCAAGGATTGCCTAAGAAGGCAAGGGCAAGGGCAGAGGACCGGATCTACTTCTGGAGGGCAGATTCACGCTCTCATTGCACCTCTGCAAGAAAGAGGTAGAAATGTTTATGTTGAGAGTTTAGTTTTTCTTTCTGATCATCCTGTTCGTACTCTTTTTGAATCGGGTGCATCACACTCTTTTATATCTACTGCTTTAGTTGAATCTCTGCACCTAGATACCAGTATAGTAGAGGATCCCATGGTTGTTTCAAATCCAACTGGGGTTTCGGCTTATTTCTTAATGATTTGTTTGGATTTGGAAATTTCTATACTAAGCGTTGGGTTTAGATATAATGCTTATGTTTTGGGTTTCACAGGCTATGGGTTGATTCTAGGCATGGATTGGTTATCCAGTAATGGTGCCATCCTCATTGTGAAAAGAGAGTGGTTAGACTTATGACTCGCCTCGGTAATACTCTCGAAATCTCTTTTAATCACATGAATTTTTTTATGCTTATCTACCTAGAATCTCTTGATGTGTCTGTTGAAAACTTGCAATCTGTTAGAGTAGTACGTGAATACTCGGATGTCTTTGAAGAGGTGAAGGGTTTACCTCCAAAGCGAGAGATAGACTTCTGCATATATCTGGTTGATAATGCAAAACCCGTTGCTTTACCCGTTGGACACATGGCTCCAAGGGAAAGGAAGGAGCTCAGCAAGCAAGTTAAAGAGTTGCTTGAAAAGGGGTTCATAAGGCGAAGTATTTTTGAATTGGGTGCTCCAGTAGTGTTCACAACCAAAGCGGATGGTTCACTTCGCCTATACGTGGATTATAGGGAGCTAGACAAGATGATCAACAAGAATAGGCACCCACTTCCAAGAATAGACGACTTGTTCGACCAGCTCGTAGGTGCATCAGTTTTCTCCTAACTAGATCTGGCCACCGGATTTCATCAGCTAAGAGTGGCTGAAGATAGCATAGATAAGACTGCGTTCAGGACTCTGGATGGTTTCTTCGAATGGCTTGTCATGCCTTTTGGCTTGACAAACGCACCCTCCTATTTTGTAGACTTGATGAGTAGGGTCTTTAGGGAGTTCCTTAACAAATCTGTAGTGACCTTCGTGGACGACATTTTGATTTTCTCAAAAAGTGAGAAAGAACATGCTTTTCATTTAAGGGAAGTTATGGATACTCTTCGAGCACATTGGCTGAAAGCATAATTCTCCAAATGCCATTTTTGGAGAGAAGAAGTAAGGTTTCTTGGACATTTGGTGTCCAAAGAGGGGATAGATGTAGATCCCACAAAAGTAGTTGTGGTGCAAGATTAGAAGATTCCAAGCAATGCAACCGAAGTACGAAGTTTTCTCGGACAAGCTGGCTATTACAGAAAGTTCATTAAAGACTTTACGAAGATCTCTGCCCCACTTACAAGATTGATGAAGAAGAAGTTAACTTTTGCCTGGGATTTGGATTGTGATGTCGCTTTCCAACGATTAAAAAGGGCTCTGACAACAGCCCTAGATCTGACATTGCCTGATGGGAGTAAGATGTTTACAGTATACACAGACGCATGCGGTACAAGATTAGGCACTGTCTTGATGCAAGAAGGCAAGGTAGTTTGTTATGGGGGAAGGCAATTGAAGGTACATGAGAAGAACTACCCAACTCATGATTTAGAGCTAACTGGCATTGTTTTCGCTCTTAAGTCATGGCGTCATTACCTACTAGGAGAAAGTTTTGAATTGTTTACTGACCATAAATCATTAAAGTACCTTTTCTCACAAAAATATCTTAACTTAAGACAACAAAGGTGGATGGAGTTTCTTGCCTCATATGATTTTGAGATTGCTTATACCCCCGGCAAGGGCAATGTGGCAGCAGATGCCTTAAGTAGGAAAAAGCTGACCTTAAGTCCTCTCTTTGTGGAAAGGCAAAGCTTGGAGTACATAGCAACCTTTGACTTTAGACCCTCTTTTGAGTTTTTTCCTGGCTTGTTAGCAACACTAGATGTGCGGCCTATGCTTTTGGACTCAATAGGAACCACGCAACGTGAAGATCTTCAGATTGCTGATATGATGGATAAGTTAATTAGAAGTGAGACTTCTAGTCACCTCAATAGATACTCCATAGATGCCAAGGGTTGGTTGAGACAGGATGGAAGAATATGTGTCCCACAAACAAGGGATTTGGTGAAGACAGTTCTCGAAGAAGCACACCATTCTAAGTTGACCATGCACCCAGGTGGAGACCAGATGTATAGAGACATAAAATGGGTTTTCTTTTGGAATGGCATGAAGAAGGATGTAGCTGAATTTGTCCCTAAATTCTTGATATGCCAACAAGTCAAGGCAGAGCAGAAGAAGCCTGGTGGTTTGATTCATCCTCTAGAGGTCCTACAGTGGAAATGTGATAGCATTTCGATGGACTTTATAGATGGGTTGCCTGGGTCAAGAAGGGGCAATACCAGTGTTTGGGTAATAGTTGACACGCTCACTAAAAGCGCTCACTTTATACCTGTTAAGAGTAGGAGGATTGCCTCATCGTTAGCATCCATTTATCTTAAAGAGATAGTTCGACTGCATGGGATACCCTCTAGCATAGTAAGTGATCGAGATTCTATCTTTATGAGTGAGTTTTGGAAGAGTTTGCAAGAGGCTGTAGGCACACAGCTATGCTTAAGCACTGCCTATCACCCTCAAACCGATGGTTAGACGGAAAGGGTGAACAGAGTGTTAGAAGATCTCTTAAGATTGTGCATTCTTGATTTTGGAGGAACATGGGAGGATCATCTTCCTTTGGGGGAGTTCGCCTACAATAATAGCTACCAAGCCACCATAAGCATGACACCCTTCGAGGCTTTATATGGAAGACCATGCCGATCACCAACTTGTTGGTGGGAACCTACAGACAAGCTCGTACTTCGGCTCGACATGATTAGAGAAACTGCAGAGAAGGTGGACTTGATACGAAGACAAATGAAGACCGCACAAGATAGACAGAAGTCCTACGCGGATAAAAGAAGGACCGACCTTGAATTTGAGGTTGGAGACAGGGTTTTCCTTAAAGTATCTCCTTTGAGGGATGTCATTCGCTTTGGATCCGTATGGAAATTGGCACCAAGGTTTGTAGGGCCATTTCCTATCTTTAAGAGGATTGGGATGATGGCTTATAGAGTAGAGCTGCCCGGAAGATTGGCTGGAATTCACAATGTTTCTCATCTACGAAAGTGCTTACATGAGTCTACAGAAGTTGTGGAGCCAAGCATACTAGAGGAAGTAGAAGTGGAACGAGAAGCGACAGTGAGAACAGTTCTAACTCATATCTTGGGAACAGAAGTTAAAAAGCTACGCAATCGTGAGGTCAAGCTAGTAAAAGTACAATGGAGTGACGCTGAAGAAGACACGACTTGGGGGACTGAAGACAAGATATGCGCAGCCTACCCTTATCTTTTTGAGGGTACATCCTTGATCTCTTTTTTCGTAAGTTTATGCATGCTTATATCTATATTTTAATCATATCTTCTCGGTCCTATTCTTAATCCTTAGGTAGAAACCAATGGATGTAAACATGTATTTAAAACATGTTATGATTGATGGTTGCAAGTGGTTGCTAGTGGTTTCTTGTGGATGCATGTACACGCACATTAGGTACTAGATCAGCTCAGTCACTTTCATATTGCATATGCATACATGTATTTGTATATGGATTGAATCATGATGTGTTATCATATGGATGTTGCATTCGTATGAATGATTGTGCACTCATAAGGTACGATTAGGAATACATGATGGACTCATGGCACTGACATAATTCGCATTAAGGAGGACAACTGAATTAGTAGACCGCCTGATTTTGCATTAAAAAAGGACATATACAAACACTATGCATCTGATCATGAAAGCATTAGAAATCTTTTTAAGGACAGTGGATGCCTGTGATTGATGGTTGAGTAGATGGATGTTGGATATTAGGATACGTTCTTCTTAACTCAGAGATTTCGGGGACGAAATCCTTTAAGGAGGGGAGAATGTAACACCCTGTATTTTCTATGAATATTAAAATTAACATATTTAAAAACACTTAATTTTTAGAAGAAGAATTAGGTGAAACGGGTCACACCATTGCGTTCTTCTCGGAATTCTTCTTGAAATAGAGTCCGAGTTTGCATGAATCGGACTCCGTATGAAGAAGTTATGGAGGTTAGAAGATGTAAGTTTAAATCAGAATTAAATAAATAATTAATAAATCAAAATTCGGAATTCAAACCAGCAAGAAGAGGTGGGCGGGAAAGTTCCCGCCAGAGGGTGTCGATCCCCTTAAGGGGTGTCGACCCCCCTACAGGGGTGTCGACATAGGGGTCGACCCCCCTATAGGGGTCGAACCCTGCTGACTGTTCTGGACAATGACGATTTTCTGAGTCGTAGGGCTACGTGGCAGCTTCTGATTCGCCTGATGACACATTTTCTTGGACTGGATGGATCCTATGTTGATCCAAAGGCTCAAACTTATCTTATACTCCTATATAATCACATCAAACCTTAACCCTAAACCTCATAATCCTATTCTATCATGCCACCATGTTGTCCATCTCTAAACTAGCCTAACCTCCATCTTCTCCAAACTAGAAATCAAATTAGAGAAAGAGCTTCAAATCAAAGTAGAGGATTTCTTCTTCAATCAATAAAGAAAGATTAGAATCGCTACAGTGTCAATTAATTCACTTTTCTAATCCTATCACTGTAAGTTCAGTTATTATTCAGATTTGAACACCTAATAGAAATCATGGCTGTAATAATCGGATCTATAACTATGCCTAATTGTGAGATAATCAATTCTGATTCATGCTTATCCTTTTGTCAAATCTAAATTACCTATGCTTACGAGACTGTTGTGATTGAAACAATGGAACCTATCATGTTGTACACCACTATGCCTAATTGTGGGATAGTCAATTTTGATTCATGCTTATCCTTTTGTCAAATCTGAATTATCTATGCTTATGAGACTGTTGTTATTGAAACAATGGAACCTATCATGTTGTACACCTAATTGGTGATTCTCTTATGTTCAATTCTATCGAATATTTATGCGTATGATGTAACTTGCTCAGTTTGGCCATACTTATTGTTAATGTACAATATGCATATTGGAAACATGATTCTTGGATTGGGTACACCATTACATGCCTATTTTGTTTCTTATGTCAATTCTTGTGTTCCTTCTCTATTTCTCTTTTTGTTTAATTTTATGAATACTAGGTTCATTCGGTACCTAGATTGAATCTTGTTGTGCGTACGATTGAAACGCAGGGAATTGGGTATAACTTAATTGAGTAATTTTGGGCATAACAAGTAAATGTGGCATAACTTGAATTGACTACAATTAAGGGAAATTTGCATATAAAAATCTAGATTTGGGCATGTATGGTAAATATGTAATTTGGCTAAAAAGATGAACATGCCTAGCACGAGGTTAGATTTAGTTGCGGTGTAAGGCTGCCCAGAACCCCCTGGCACATCGAGCGACCGCAACAACAGATCTAATTTGAGAGGTTAGCGCATTAAGCCCAAAACCCGAGGTTAGAATAAGTTTGCAGTAGAAGTCTGCCCGGAACCGCCCAGCACATCCAGCAACTGCAAACAACAGTTCTAATGTGAGAGGTTGAGGCATTAATGAATGAATTAATGCTAATGAACGGACATACTAAGAATGGTAGGGTTAAGTCAACTTAGGCAACACTTAACCATGGGTGGGGTTAGGTTAAATGAATAACACTTAACTATTATAACATGTTGATTAGGAAACCCTATTTACAGGGACCCATTTCAGTAGTAACCCACATAAATGTATCATTGTGCCCTGAACTAGGCAGGGTGGGGCACGATTACTGGGCTGATTATAAGTGGTCAAAATAGCGGCGGGTGGTGCATCAGTGTAGGTTCCAACGAAGTACGGGCGTGCACGTACTGCGGAGTAGAAAAATCAAGCACTAGGCATCAGTAGTTATACACTGTGCATCTTGAATTGTGTTGGGTTGCCACCATAGGGATTGATACACCCCATGGCGGGACCAGCACAGGTATCTACAAACAAGCGGGGCTGAATGACACAAGTAATAAATACATGCGAGTAGGAGCCGATTGATAAAAGGATCATTTTATTATGAACATATGATGCTAGTTGAAACATTTGTTAGTAGTTGCAGAGAAATGGAAATGAATGCGATAGCATATTCAGTTTATCTTGGCTTATCTTGCCTTATGTTATCTTGTCACTATGGTATTGTCCTATATTTAGTTTATTCATGTCATGATCCTTTTTCTTGTTTACATGCTGAAAAATCACTGGACTTACCAGACTTATGTATGACCAATTTTCTTTCGTCTTCTTTTCTTCCGTCCCCCCCCCCCCTCCCGGTCTGCAGGGAGGGAATACTTCAGGTTAGTTCAGACCATTTCCAGCTTGAAGAGAGTAGATGTATTGCTTGGATTTTTTTCTTGGGCTATGGCTATGGTTACACTTTTATTGAGGATATATGCCGCTTTACTACTGCTTTATGCTTCTTTATGTATTTTGAGTTTTTAATCAAGATAGAAGTTTTATTGTAATAACTTGGAAGTTGGGTTTTGAGAAAATGGTTGTAATGTTTTGATTAGACCACGCTGCTTATGAAATAATTCCAGTTTTTCCGCTGTTTATATGTCTGTCTTGTAAATTATCTATATCTTTTACTTATAATGATTCACCGAAGTTAATGCATTCCCTTTGTGAGTGACCTTAACGGAGGTGGGTGTTTCATAACTCATATTCAACGTCTTGTAGATAAACCCTACCTTGGTTTTCCTTGGCTCTGATGGTTTTTGGAAGTGTAGTATGTGCTTTAATATCTATAAGTACTCTTGCAAAGTTTAATATCTTTATATTTCTGGTGCTGTCATCGATGTCAATTGGTTTGCAAATTATGCTGGCAAGTTTACTTATGCCTCTGGCACTCCAGAGAGAAATATGCAGTTTTTCAATTTCACCCAAACTTAGGATGTCGTGCTCAAATTGAAAATTGGCTTCCCAATTTTTCATGAATATTAACTTACTATCCATGAACCAAGGACCCCCATTTAGGAACTTTTCCAGATCTTCAGCTAAATCAGATTTGACCAGAAAAAACCCATTGTCTCTGAAATATACTTCCTTGGAACCTTTCGACTGCCATTCATGTTTAATATAAGCATTGAAATACACATAGTAAGGACACTTACCGGCCATGTAAAGATAAATTGAATTGCTCTAGATTTTGTTGGAGTGTGAATAATCAATTTCATTAATTACCGCAAAATGCCAACCTGAACTGATTTATGGAGTATGGAATTGCATCGAATCCTTAATGTGGACTCTCTTTCCAAGAGCTTCAACCCAAGAACGTGGGCCCAAAGAGGAGATTATCTTCATCGGTGGTGGCCTTGCACGAGAAGGCCCAGCAGCGGCGGGCTTGGCCACTGGAGGCGGGCAGCCTTTCTTCACCACTCGCCAGTCGTCCTCTAGATCTGGATTGCTAGATTTTCCTCCAGAGGAGGACGCCATTCCCAAACACTATATTCTTTGTATACCATAATATATATATGTATGTATGTATGTATGTATGCACACATATCTGAGCAAGTGTTTATCTATTTTGGGGGAGGAGTCGTATACAGAATAACATTTATAGGGAATGTCATTTACAACCATGCTTATTAATGAACTTAAACCTGTTAGTCCCACGTCTTACTATTTATATTTGATTTTGGGACTCTTAAAATCCTATTTATTTGGGGGCACAAGCCTGGGGGTGGCATGTGCCAATCTTGCTGTGTGGAACCCGTATCAGTCAGTATCCCTGTTGGTATCATAGAGAGGCTTCGCACTAGGTACGGTTTACGGCATGCTTTACTGATCTGGATTGTAAGAGGTTCAAAGGTTGGAAGGTGGGTATGAGTGCGTTTCAGCGGAGTCATGAGTGTGCGTAGGTACGATTTGGGGAAACTAAGACGCTGTAACACTAACGAATAAGGTCGTGTCTTATAAGTTGATAGGGGTAAGGATTGGTACCCCTTACTGTCGTGGCTAGCACAGGCTATTTGTGTTTATAGGAAGCCGATCGCATGGGTAGTGATTAGGGTAAAATCAAGAAGAAAATAGGGCTTCAATTTCATACCAAATTTGTGGCATTTGGTGTTGGTCATGAACGCGAATTGAAAGCTAAGGCTTTATTTCTCTTGCGTCATGATCAACGATAGGAGGAGACGAGGCTGTAATTGGTTCTAGGACATTGAGGTGCTTCAACGAAGGTGTTTAGAAGTGGTTCGATGATGGTTTGGGTTCGCGCCGCCTGAACCAGTGCATGGGAAGGCTGAAAATGAGATTTGCAAGTGGGAATATCGCGGGTCGAGTCTGCATGTGTTTTGAAGCTCTTGCGTTGTGCGATCCGTTAGCAAAAGTGGTGCATAATTCCATTGAGAAATGAGAGAGAAAAGAGAAGAGAGAAGGTTAGAGAAAGTGGGTTTTGTGCTTGTTCATGTACAAGTAGTGGAATTGTGGAAATGGAGAAGAAAGATAATTATGAGAGAGGTAATTAGTGTTGATGGCGTTGGTTAGTTAATTTCATTATATAAATAATCCACAAACTTATATATGCTACAATTTTTGCATACAAGGTCGGAATTGGACGTCATTTCTTCCGTTGCACTCGTATTGACTAGGTCTTCATTTTAGAGCTTGCTTCAACTGATTTGGCTAAGGTGAGTGATATTGTCTCTCACTAAACTATATTTGTTCATATAGTGTAAAGTTTGATGTTTTTAGCTGATTGTTAATTGTAAAATGTAAAATTTAGGATAGTTGAACCTTGAAATAATTAATAAAAGGATTAGGTAGTGATTTAAGTAGATTTCACCTGATTGTCATATTTTTACCTGTTTGCACACTATTACATGTTATTTACGGATTTATGAGGACGGGTTTTTGGAGTTAGCTCACCCTCGCGGGATCGCGACCCTTTATCCCGCCCATTGTAGCACATGTGTCGTCCAGGGCATAATGGGCATGATGACTTGACGTCACTGAGCTGCTAACTATGACGAATGTGCTAACTATGTATATGACGCCGAAAATAGACCGATTTATATCACCCTTCAATTCAAATTAGCAAAAGCAATGTCTCCTTGCATAATATAGGTTCCAAACATTCGTGATCTGTATGTGAATGAGTCTAATTACTTATCCCTCGGTCTATTAGAGAACTATCTCTCCAGGGATTGTGAAAGATGTGTATCAACGGGAAAAGGGTTGTACCATGAGCGAAGCAAGGGGTCAACTGCTTCAAATATACAACATGGGTTCTGGCAATGCAATGGAGTTGGACCCTCATGTCGATCTGAATGAATCAGTCTTTCCACGAGGTAATTCTTTGCCTGCTAGGCAGCACACTATTTTGACTGCACTGTTAGATATAGGTTATTTAGACACTTATTTCACTTTGATTGCTATATGTATGTTCTACTGGATCTATTACTGCTACTATGGGTGTCTGGATGCTAACCTAGGAATTCATATTATTATTGGTCGCATGGTCGACTTGTTTGTTTAGTTTAGCTTAAAACGCCGTTCGTAGGCGATATAGTATTAGGATAAATCTTCTTCGTAAGAGTTTGGTGTTTATTGATCAAACGTGCAAGCTTGTTTGTACTAATTGAGCGCACAAGGATGCTAAACTCGAACGGATGAGATAAAATTTTTAAATAGCTTTAAAGCGCATGGATGTATTCAACGGCGGAGAAGCATTAAAGCTTGGCGACAGATTTGAAGGCAAAGCGACACTGGAATTTGATGGCCGATCTGAAGAAAAAGGATGGACTTGGTGATGAGCTGGATTTTACAATGAATGCCAAACGTCTTTTTGTTTAACCAATTTTGGTCAAATAAGTGATCTGAGAAGTCGTTATTGATTACTATGAAGTGGTAGTTATCAGTTACTATTGTTATACTACGTAAAGTCAAGAGAAAGCAGTCAACTGTATAATTTGATAATACAAGAAATATCTATTGTTTCTGGCTTAAGTAGAAATTGATCTATTGGATCTTAAATAGGGAATAGCCCCAATGACTGTTATCTTGGGGATTGTTTCGACTCATATTCCCCAAAAAGTGGTTCTCGCTCTAATAGCTCCGAATAAATTAAATCCATGCATTAAGTTACGAAGGCTTCTTATTCCACACTATCTTGAATCAAGTGAAGACTCTGGCGTCCATTTTGGTCAATTTGACATGGACGATGGTGTGATTTCAAGGAGCAGAACAGAACATAATGGTTCATTCGATCATGATTTTGATATGGTAGCTCAGTGGCTTTGGTATGCAGCAATAATGGGTGCTTCTATGGTGACTTGTCATTTGACGATGATGATTCCAGAATAGGGAGCAAGGCTGCTGCGATGAATAGTTTTCTCAGAGATGTAGTCATGTTGATATGACAGTCGACGAGAGACAGATGGAGACACAGGATGATATCCTAAGGCATATGATGACCATCGGGGTAGTTTCCAGAACATTACGACTTTAGATGGGAGCCTTACAGGAAGAGATTGGTTCTGTTGTGGAGAACATAAGAAAAAGGGATCATCGATACACTGGGTTTTAGAGGTTACTCATAAAGAAGAGGTAATGGGTGTGATGTCCAATTCGACTAGGTGGGTCCTTGTGGTTTCCACGATGAGAAACTTATGGCATTCACCTGGACAAAAGAGGGTCCTTACTTTGGGATGTACACGTCGGTATAACCTAGGTCCTAGCCAACTCAGTGGTATGGACTCAATTATAATGGAAACTGAGCGTTATCGTATATCCAATGCACTGAGTGATTGAATGTGAGGATAAATAATGGATGCTATGTTTGGTTAATCGTTTATTTCTTTAGGGGCGTCATGTGATGTGGGTATCATCAATTTAGATATCTAGACATTCCTAGTATTCTGATGCAGGATACAACCATACTTATTCTCATAGAGAAGTGTATATATCACTTATATGCGCTGATTCTCTGGATGTAGAGGAAAGCCAGGTATGATTCTCTATACCCTTCATGCCATGATATAATGTTATGACTTTTGTAGTACTTTGAGATGTATTTATCTCTCACACTAGACTATTGTCTAACCTATATTTTTATTGCTCCTCTTACAACCTTGGGTGCTCATCGATGATGCTGATGAAAAGACCTTGTGGCAGGTTCAGATATTATCCAGAGCTTTGCAGATGGATTATAAAGAGTCTACACTTACATATTTATACTTGTATCCATGTTGTTGGTTATGCTGTGTAGCATCGTGGAGCCTTGACAGTGCTATGTATTCTTATTAGAGATAATTTATTAGTTGGTTTTATTTATCTCATGTATACACTCTATTACTGTTATGTATAACTATATGAGATTGTATACTCTGATAATCTAGTTTATATATTTATTACCGTCTCGTCTATTTTATATATATGATTTGATTATTATATGTTATCTGGTGCGCTGTGAGATATACGACAGGTTATGCAATTGTGATTATGTTTTGTTCTCTTCTTTTTGTTCTCTTCTATTTTCTTCTTTTCGTTCTCTTTTCTCCTCTTATCTACTATTTCTTTCTCTTGACGATTGCTTTACATCAATCGGGTGCTTGCCTAGTGCAAAATTTTAGTTATGAGCACCGGTGGTGTATAGCAGGTTGTCACGTTTGGTATCAGAGCTTAAGTTGCGTTATTTAGCCTAAGCAGTATTGAATTCGAGAATTAATACATACGAAAAGTATGTATTTGTATATACATTGGTTTTCAAATCTATATATTATTAGTATATATAGTATAGGTCGTTTTTCATATGAGTGCCATAGAAATAGTTTTCTCTATTAGCACTCGATCATCTTTACCACATATTTAGGACAATCCAGCAAACAAGAAATACTTCTAATTACTCTTTCTTTGGAATTGAGAGACTTTGAGAATCGAGAACTAATGGCCTCGATTTACATTTTTTGTTTTCACTAAAGGTTCGATCTATCATTTGGAATGCCTTTATATCTCCAATTAATTATGGCACTCAAATGTAGTCATTCGACTATGTTGTAGTGTGGATTCTTATGTGTCCACGTGTCATACCGTTCCTTGGAACAGAATCGACCATTTTAGTGCGAGGGCTTTTTGAGTTCTAACAAGGATTTTCATTGATGACTTGGAGCTAAAGTTGAATAGATTAGGATTTTACTCTTAAGAGACTTAAAGGTTAGGCCTAAATCTATCTAGAGTCTTTACCCTTTAGGTTTTATGAAATCAATCCACTCGAGGTCGGTTCACTTCGAAGAGGTTTTATATTGATTTCTTAGGAGTCGATGTAGAGTTTGACGATATAGGCGATGTGTTTGTGTTGGAAAGCATGACCGAATTCGATGTGATATCAAAGTAAGGTTAATCCTCTCTTTTGTCACTTTAAAGTTTAGAGTTTGTGGCTAGGTTGAGCGATCGATTTAGAGGGTGATTTTTTCATTCTGAGGGAATGATGGTTTGGAGGAGTCGATCGAGTAAGCTTGCAATGTTTGAGCTTACACCCAATATAGAAGTTTGTCTTGATTTTTCGGGACAAATCATGGAGACAAGTGTTGATCGTTGTTTTCATTTCATTGAGTGCTCCCTCAATGAAAAAGAAAGTAAGCGTCATCATCACTTGATATATGTTTCCACTAATGGCGTTTCAGTACATGTTTTAGCTTGGCGTAAATGTTTCATGGTTCCATCTGATCATGTTGTTCGATGGATAGAATAGGACTGGAACTCCTGAACTGATTTGTCTCTCTTTATTGTGACTTCCCGTGTTGAGCGCTCGGTTAGATGATATATGTGTATAGCATACCATGTTTGCTCACTAAAACTTAATATTATGGATGACTGCAAGATCCATAGCAATAAACTTTCGGCCTCGAAGTGGGGGAGTGTAATGGCATAGCTAGTCAATACTTGGCTATATATATGGTTTGTCAAAACTCAAATTTCATCAAGTCGTGGTTGCATGTTTGCTAAGTTGTTTGCTTGTTGTCGATTGTTGAACTCAACCAGACTTAATCTTTAAGAACAATAGTTCTCTTACCGAGTGGATGAGAAATATCAGTGGTACCGAGAGATTGTCTGTATTGATAATGGGCTAGGACAAGCTCTTCGATAGTGAGTCGTCTTCGATTTAGCGATAGTGGGATGAGACTTAGATCTTCAGTAGGGAGTCGCTTATGATTGGACGATAGCGAGATGAGATAGTTCCATAGTAGCAAATCGTTACCTGAGTTTGTAGCTTAAGAGTATCTGGACACATTCGATGAGGTGACCAGATTGCTACCATGTTTGAGTTGAGTTCTGTGTCGACTTGGTTATGGATGTTCTTTTGGTTGGGAATCCCTAGTGGATTTTGCCTATTATAGGAAGTTAGATGGTGTACGCCGATTACAGCGTTTTACACGCTACTTTGATTTTGATTAGTTGGTTGTATCATTCGAGCTAGCCAATATGTTAGCATTTTTGGTTGATTTCTTAGATCATGTTTTGAAATATCACTTGGAAGGGTTGCACTTATGCTATGCAATTTTATTTTCGATTTCCTATGGACAGAAGTGAAGCACAAGTCAAGAGTCGATGGTGTTTTAGTTGTTGAGAAAACATCATCTGTTGGAGTTTCACTTTTCATTGAGAAATGTGGAGTGCTTGGCTCATGACATCCCCAGTAGGATGTCGCTATGAGTCATACGAGAGCTTCGATGGTTTGGAAGTTTGGATTAATCCATGAGTATGTCGATTTCTCATTTCGGGTAGGAACGAGAAGCCGATTGTACTCGCTTGGTTGTGTGGGCGGTTTAAGTGCGGTTTGTTTTTGAATGGAACGTTGTCGCGTTATAGTCGATAATAAAAATTGCATGAGGAGTATTCGACTCCTGATTTGGAGCCGACGGCGATAGAGTTCGCTTTGGTGGTTTGGAGGCACTATTTATAGCCAAGGATATTAGAGTTGTTTAGTAATGTCATATCATTAGGGTTTCTCTTCTCTATGAGAGATTTGAACCTTCATCAATAGCAACGGTTAGAATCACTAACTTCCTACGACTTTGAAGTTCCTACATGTATGTACATGAAATGTAGTTATTTGTGTGTCGAGTTGGAGATGTACCAGTTCGAAAGCATTATTCCTTTAGTGAACATCGCTTGTGTTTAATATTGGTTATGATTCCACAAATCGAGGTGAGGTAGAATGTATCCGACTTAGATGGTTAGTGGACGAGGTGTTGTTTGTTTCCAACATCATTAGAAGGGGTTTGTTGCACATCCATTTCATTTTGAATGTGATGTCGGCTAGCAATAGCTGAATAGGATGGATCGAATAATTTTCTATAATTATTCGAGATTTCCAAATGGATGCGAGAATCGTTGTCGATGGTTTCAATCAATAAGACTCCATACAAATTAGGAATAGTATGATAGCACACGAGTCAAACCCTATTCCTTGACGGGAGATGCTAGATTATTATTCTTGATTTTTGGATGGCAACCAAGATGTCAAGTCATATGTGGATGGTATTTAACCTTTGATATATCTTATTAGTTAGATTAGTATCTACATGATAGGATATGTATGTATGTTATTTCTACAGTTTCTATTGTGTTGCTTTGCATGTCGATTGATAGTGTTTACATGTCTATTTACATTTATATGGTTGTTCGGCACATGGGATAATCATATTTTTGTATCATTTATTTATTCAAAATAAAGTCCATACATGACTTGATATGTTTATGTTAGATAAGTTTAATGTATTTAACATGTTTATTTTCTTTTTTGCTATTTCTACTATTGTGCCTAATAATCTTTTTTGACTGCATACTTAGGTACAAAGAAGCAAGATTTGATTTGTTTGGATTCTAATTCGCTTTTATTTGAATCTAAATTCTAAGTTTGCTTAAAAAGAGGTATGTAGTAGATGTAGTGTTGGATTTTTTGTCATTTGGTGCATTTTGGTGATTTTACGCCTATATATGGGTAGATACTTTTGACTTTTGTTTTCTTTTATAGGGATGAGCCTTACATGACGATTTGTAGTTTTTTTTTTTTGGATCGAGCCATACAGAGGTCCTGCCAAAATTTTCTGTGAATTTTTCCAAATTTGAAAAGAAATCCAATTTGCAATGCTAAGTTGGATTGTCTTCCTATAGTATTCTATTTGTTTAGAAAATAAGTATACAACTTAGGAGTTTACCTTTGCTAATCGATCCCGAATTGGATGGTTGATGTACTTAGAAATGAGAATGATTGCCCCATGCCAAACTTCCAGTCTATTTCCTTTGTAATCATCACTTTCAGTGGTTGTTGAGAGCATTAATTGATGGTTTGCCTTGTATCGTCACTTGTTCATAAGTGTTGGGTTGTGTTGTTTTGTCCTTGAGGTTTTCGGTGACGAAATCCTTTAAGGAGGAAAAAATGTAACAACTTGTATTTTTTAACAATTGGATATTTAAATGCTTTATTTAAATATTAATCGTTAATTATTCATTTAGCTATTCCAAAAGATGATTTTTTGCAATGATCGAACCATTATTTTGGGAACTTCTCCATTGAGTTCAAATTGTTCGTTACATGCAAAATATGTATTTAGATCTCTATGTTTTGAGTTCATCTCTGTTGGTAATCATAACTATCTCAATATAGGCATAAATTGTTGTTTTGAAGGCATAGTTTTGGATTGCAATGAAACTTATATTTTTCGAATCGTCATAATGAGTTAT
Source organism: Allium sativum (assembly GCA_030737875.1). Taxonomy (NCBI): domain Eukaryota; kingdom Viridiplantae; phylum Streptophyta; class Magnoliopsida; order Asparagales; family Amaryllidaceae; genus Allium; species Allium sativum. The sequence goes on along the minus strand of CM060913.1, from coordinate 454,278,599 downwards.
TGCACGGCATCAAGTTTCGTATCAAATGGACATACCGTTCGACTGTCCATAAATTAAACGTGTGTTGATTTCTGTAAGAAACTAACATTTTAATTTGAGTTTTAAAGGCTAGCTTCTGCTTTTGATTGATTTTGATCTCAAGGCTAGTTCCATTGATTTCAGAAAGCATTTTTACATAGATGACGGCAGACGACACATATTTATTGGATTTCGCGAGTTTTGTGTCCTATATATGGGTTTATTAATATAATAATATTGCAATTATCTTCATAAGAGAAATCCTATTTGCCCATTACCATTCCTTCTCTTTCACAACCCGTTTGGTGTAGCTTCCCAAAGAAATGGCTGCATCTTCTAAAACTCATTCCCTCTTTATCAAAAATTACTTTCCATTGACTTATTCCACCTAAAATTACAAAATTAGTCTCTAAATTCATGAATCGAAGAGAACTTCGATTTCATATAAAAATCATGGCGTTTGGTGATGGTTATGGATGTAGTGTGAGAGATAGGGTTCGATATTTCTTGCACCATAGTCAATTATAGGAAGAGACGGGGTCGGAATTGGTTATAGGATGGAGAGGTGCTTCGGTGGAGATGTTTTAAAGTGATTCGATGGTGGTTTGTGGACACCATCGCCTGAGGTAGCGCATAGGGAGGCTAAAAACGAGTTTTGCTAGAGGGATGTCGAGATTAGAGTCTGGATGCATTGGGATCCTCTTGCGTAGTGTGATCCATTGGCGAAAGCGGTTTGTAGTTTCGTTGAGAAATGAGAGAGAAAATAGGAGAGATAGAGATGGTTTGTAATGATAAGGAATTTCGCTCGATCCGAATCGATCACTAAACCGACCAAGACCGTTCGAAACCCCTAGTTGTTTTGAGAACACGACAAATTAGAACGCAAATAGAAGAACATTTCATTGTTAATTACAACAATTCCATCAGAATACAAGAATATACAGAGTATAAATCAATATTACACATTCATTAATTATCAGAGATTACAATACATTACATACAGCGGAAAATAATACAATACACTACTAGAAGAAGATATACGGATATAGAGCTTTCCGGATATCATTCCAGCTGTAAATCAGGATCCTGTGAATATAAATTTGCAAAACCAAAACTACTAGCTGCCCATGTCAAAATAAGGGCACGCAGAGTTTAGGTAAAAACAATAAACTCCAGGTCAGTCATGGGACTGGTGTGAGAACTAAAACAGTTATTAATCTTTATTTTAAAGTTAGGTAAATCAAGGGACCAAGCCGTATAACACGGAACGGGTTTCCTCCCAAGAGTACCAGTGCATAAAACAATAGCGCAATGCTAAATAAAGAACAATGAAGCTATTATAAGACCTAGGTCCCATCACACAATGCAACACAAACTGGAGGATAGGGTTTACCTTATAACAGCCCAAGAATGCTTGATACGCTAAATTTCATCTTTTATTATTACTATAAGTGCATAGTATTAAAACAATTTCAATCATAAGTATCAATCATAGACGGCATAAGTGCCATATCCCACTATGTCGCCATATATAGGTTCTACAATCAAAACCGCAAAGTCACACATTGGAAGTTGGATTCCCATCTGTGAACCAAGGCAAGGGATCGTCCTTACCGCTTCGAGACGCTCTAGCCCGCCCCTCAGGAACAGAAGGCATCGTCCCTTGGATCGTTAGGGTCGGTCCACCGATGTGGATTAAAATGCCTGAACACTGCGTTTCCCACCCTATGGGGTGTCAATGAGTCCAATGACTCCATCGGCTCCACATAGTCACTGATATATCCGAGGCGCCTCGCAACCCAACAACCACATAAGCCAAACTCGTTAGGGCATGTCAAACCACTGACGCCACTTCTAGCTAGAAGGAAACGCATGCCCTCCCTGATGTCCTCTCCCGTTTCTGGTTCACACCGGGGTGTGAGGCTCGTGAATTAACGCTACACAAAGCTGTGCCACACAGGCTGTGCTTTGATCATCAACCACAAGACTCTGCTTTTCAACAGAAGCCTTGATCATTTGCATCTTAGCATGCCACACAGGCAGACCACTCCATGCAACTGATATCCATCAGTCACACAGAATGATATCCAATGTCAGACACACGGTCCATTTACAGGTCCGTTCTGGGTCTGAATGAAACCGGAGGCACCTTGTACCTCGCATATCCATCGATCTCCAAGTACGTCTGGACGATCACCAACTGATTCCCTCCTCTTGGGTGTACGGCCCAATCAAGATCACCAGTAATTATCCAAATGACGTGAAGACCTCTGGTCTTCAACCACCGTATTCATCTTCGACTAATCGTCGAATCAGTTATTCAGAATGGGATAAACCCGGTATTTATGAATAACTCCTGTATATAATAAACAAGTGTTACACAAACACAACATACGCCTCATTCCAATTCAGAATATTCTTTTATTCACATATTCTTATACTTTGGGAAAGGTTCCCATTAATTTTATCAAAGATGAATTCTTTAAATTATTCTTTAATCTTCCTTTGAATATCAATTCAGACCAAATTATTGTTTATCCAAACTAGTCGGGATTAACGAACCTTACCAAAGTAATCACTTGTTAAATTTCGCAATCCCAACCTCTTCATCCCATGAAGTAAAACTGGTAATACTTCATATCTAACACCACAGTGTTATCGGTAAATTCAATTACCATTTCACGTTCAAATCTAATTAAAGATTTAACTATCGCCTGGAGCCAAATTGGTGATACTCCATTCTCGATTATTTCAATCTAATTAAAGATTCATTAAAATTCCACTTGGTTTTAATCTTCCCAAAATCACATCAATGGTTGTTTAACTTGGGAAACCATATCCTGTCTTTAACTGGGTTAAAGAACAAATGTCATTTAAAACACGGTTCATGATAAACCCAAAATCACATTCCATTCCATTCCAATTTATTTTATTAAATTGGAAAACTTTACTTTGGAAAACCTCCTTTAAATCTTAACAAAAGATTTATAAATTCCAAATCACATTTCACTGTAAATCGGGTTAAAGAACAAATGTCGTTAAAACACAGTTCACGATAAACCCAAAATCACATTCCCATTTGATATTAAATATAAGGCTCTGAATAGAAAATATATCGGCTTATATTCAACATCAAATTCTACAACCAACAAATATCGTATTGGAAATAACGATATAAATATATCTTTCGAATTTCCATAACAATATCTGTATAATCATGAAATCCGACATCGAAATATTCCAAAGACAATTTTGATTCAAATCCATTCCAATTCAATTATTGAAAATTCTGGTTACTTTTAAAACCCTTTCAAATCCAATTTATTTATTTAAAAATAAATAAATTATTATTCTAGTTCAAAATTAGTTCATTTCGATAAAAATCTATTTTTATCTTTTCAAATTTGGAATTTTCCATCTCAATTTTTCCCAAATCATTTCTTATGATTTTACACAAATTATTTCTATTTTTAATAATTTTATCAAGGCCCGTATAGTCGATTTCCATCAACGGCCATCGAACTGCACTTACAGCGACCTTTTCCAAATTCGATTTGGACATAATTCCAAATCCAACGTTAGATTTCAAATCTCTAATATTCGTTAGAAAGTTCTTTTCGATACGAACCCAAAGGTTCCGGTTTTAGGAGGATCCGACGGTCGGATCTCCCGTAATATCCGTTCGAAGTCAATGGTCGAAATTAGCGAACTGTCGCGGCGCGGCGCATTCTATTCAGGCCATTATATATATATATATAATATATTATATATATTTCGTCGATTTCCTTTCAAAACGTATTTTATAAATCGTTTTAAATTCATTTTCGAAACGATTTCAACTTTATATTCAATTTCGAATCAAAATTGAATATTCCACATCATCGATATAAAAATGATATTGAAATCACTTTCTTTCTATATTCATTATAAAAATGAATAAAATCTATATAAATATCGTTCACGTCAAAATGGCGTCAATCTAGTCAACACGGCTTTTATTCAACACATGAATGTTTATTCTATTCAACACATGAATATTTATTCTATTCAACACATAAATATTTATTCTATTCAACACATGAATTTTTATTTCTATTCAACACATGAATTTATTTCTATTTAACACATGAAATTATTTTCTATTCAACACATGAATATATATTCTATTCAACACGTGAATTTTTATTTCTATTCAATACATGAATTTATTTCTATTCAACACATGAATTTATATTTTCTATTCAACACATGAATATATTTTTATAACATTCCTTATTTTCCAAATTGGAATGAGGCCTAATAAATTACCATATAATGTTAATTATATGGATTTTCTACAACACATGTATATAATATCAACGATAAATCACCACCCATCATCCAGAGTGCATCCCACAACTGCATAAGCATTAAGTATCAATAATTAATGCTTACACAGTCTGTCAACCCATCGATTGACATACAACTAAACAATCGGGATTAGTGTACGTCAAATATCATCCCAATACTCGTGTGGAGTTTCAAATCGACAAACACATATTTTTATTTGTGCAGTTGGGCGATGTGTAAAATTTATCGTCCCAATCAATATCAGTCAAATCGGTGTACATAAACAAATCGTTCGATTTGTAAATGAATATTTATTTAACTTCAACACATGAATTTATATTTTATTCAACACATGAATTTTTTTTTTTTTCAATAGATGAATTTATATTTTTATTCAACACATGAATATATATTTTATTCAACACATGAATTTTTATACCATTTAAATTTTATTCTATTCAACACATGAATTTTATTCTATTCGAATTTTATTCTATTCAACACATGAATATATATTTTATTCAACACATGAATTTATATTTTATTCAACACATGAATTTTATTCTATTCCATCTCACAATCAGTTTTCACACAAACAAATCAATCCAAACACAATCAAACAAAAAAGTCGTCCATGGTCTTTGGACGATGGGTGTCGGATGCTGCTAAGCACCGTTTGCATCCTAGTATATATTTCAACTAGAAAATAAATTAAAAGTGAGGAGTTCTCACCAAGAGCTAAACCAAACGTCACGACTCTTCTTATATAGGAAATCTTCATCGTGCTTCTAACGAGATCTGTTTCACGCGGTTTTATGTTAAAAATCTCATTTTTATTTCACATCTACATATATAAAAATCGCATTTTTATCTAATGTATAAAATAAAAATCATATTTTTAACATCACTACTCCATTATGAAAATTATATTTTTATAGCGCTATTGTACATATAAAAATCATATCTTTATAATCTTAAAAATCATATCTTCTCCTTTCTAAAAAAAAAAATCTAACTTTTTATTTAGAAAAATCGAACCTTTCTATCACTAAAAATCATATCTTTCTTATGTTAAAAATCGAAGCTTTTCTTGTTTAAAAATCAAAGCTTTTCTTGTTTAAACATCAAATCTTTTCTATTTATAAAAACTTATTCCTTTTCCTTCATAAAAACTTATTCTTTTTCTTTATATCAAAATCTAATTTTTATTAGCATAACAATCTAATTTTTATTTACTATAAAGTTCTAATTACTTCCAAATAAAAACTTACATCAGTTTGGAGGAAGAGGTGTGCTGCTCTGAGTAGTGGAGGTGAGGTACGGTCGCCGCAGTGCCGTAGGGCCGGTCTGAGATCGCGGCGGTCGGAGTTAGCCATGACCGGGGGGGTGTACTGAGGAGGGGTGGCGGATCTGAGGTTGAGGAGGTGCGACTAGGGTTTGCGGGGAGGGACTTCGACGGGGTTGGGGTTCGACGAGTCAAGGGGAGAAAAGGGGAAATTGGAGATGGACGGGGGTTTCTGGCGATCACCGGTGGAGTGCTGGTGGAGGGGCGCTGCTCGAGATCGGCGATGGCTCGACGTAAGGGATGGCGGCTGGACGAGATCAACGGGCTCCTTTTTTTATATCTATGGACTGAGAAGAATGAGGGGAGGGGGTTATATTAAAAGTGAAAATTAGGGTCACATCCTTATAATTAATCTTAATTAAGCTCACATCCTCCCCTATAAAAAAGTGTAAATTACATCCTTCTTTTTAAACTAACCGCTTATATGTGACTAATTTGCCCAAATTCAATATTTTGGCTGGACATACAGATGTCATTACAATCATTTTTTTTCTTTAATTATCTGATAATTACGCCTTAATTTTCGACAATTTTAGGGAACTTGCGATTAATTCTGAGGATATTTCGTGATTAAGGTTTTTTCATCCAAAATTTACTCCTGGTAATGGCGGCTGCATTTTGTTTTTGAGGTTCCATTTCCGTCCAGTTCATATTCAAATTGGTTGGCAACTTTTCCACTGATTTTTTACATCGAACGACTGTGTTTGAAATGGCTTCATCTTGTCTCAGGTAAAATATGCGTTTATTTTTTTAACTCTTTTTTGCTGGTTTTCATTCTTCAATATGTATTGGTTGATTCAATAGATTTAGTTGACGGAATTGTCTAGTGTTATTGATGTGTGATTTCAATAATTTATAAAGTTTCATTTATTTTTTTGATGTATTCACAATATTATAAATTAGTCTGGAAAATTTTCTGTTTATCTGTTGTACGTACATGTATAAAAGTATGCATATATATTATATATGAGCCTATGTAAAAGCAAATATTTTTTATATTAAGTTTGTTTGGATGTACTCAGCAAATTTGTGTTCAAGTATGTAAATTTTATGTTTATAATTATGCAAATTACTGAAATTAATTTTTTTTTCTCGGCCTGTCTGTTTATTAGTTCTATCATTCTATTACTTTTGGGTTAATTTATGCATAATACATGGGTTCAGGTTTTCTTAAAATTCAAAATTTTTATGTATATATAATTTTTGTAGATATATATGCAGTTATTACTGTTTATTACATCTTTGTATGCATTTAACTGTATTCCTATGTTTTTTGCTATTGTAATTTTATTTGGCTACTGCTGATGTTACTGATTATTTTTTATTTTTTTCATTTTTCCTCCAGTGGTCCTTCAAATATTGGTGTGTTAGTGCTGCTCAAGTATGGGAATGATAGTTTTTCTATTCGACTCTATTTTGATAGTACAGTTGATACCATTATAGATGCTGCTTGTGGCAAATGGATTGAATTAAGTCCGTTGTCGTTGTGCTTTTATCACATTAGAGATGGTTTGCGAAGAAATATAGAAAATAATTCTGATCTTCATTCCATTCTTTTATTGGCTACACATTATCGTGAAGATTACTTGGTTTTTTTTGTAGACGTTAATAGAATTAATTCTTCTGCTGCTCCTGATAGCAATTCATCTTTAGTTAGTGATTCATCTTTTGGTAGTAGCAGTGAGTCAAACAACCAGTTTAAGCAATTGTTGAAAACTGATTTGAATCAATCTGTTTTCTCCGGTGTTGGTCAACAATATAAAGGAGGTGTCACTGAGTTTAGACTCTATTTGATGATATATAGCATGAAAACTGGATATAAGCTTAACTTGCTTAAAAATAATAAAGAAAGAGTTACTGCTATTTACTCCAAAAAAAATTGTTCTTTCAAGATTCATGCTTCACTCAAGTTTAATCTTCCAGGATTTTTTGTTGTAAAGCGTTTACAACTAGAACATAATTGTGGTGCTGGAATTCATGATATAAACAATCCCGTTATATCTAGTAAATTGATTAAGCTTTTGGTTTGTGACCATATTCATGCAAATCCTTTAATGAAAACAAAGGACATTATGAACTTGTTTCAAACTGAGTACAATGTCATCTTGAAGTATTATTACGCTTATACTGGAAAGAAATTGGCATTATATGATTTACATGGTAGCGACGTAATGTCCTACCATCACTTGCAGTCTTTTTGTGATGCAGTTCTTTCTACTAATCCTGGAAGTACAGTTGTGTTGGAGTGCAATGATTCTACCCGTCAATTCGAGAGGGTTTTTATTGGATTTGAGGCCTGTGCATTTGGATTTCAATTTTGTCGACCATTAATTTTTGTTGATGCTACCTTCATGAAGGGACGAGCTCAAGGATGTTTAATGGTTGCTACTGGTAAAAATGGAAATGAAGGTATTTTTTTTTAGTTTAATTTTTCCTTGTTCGACTATCAATATTCTTATTTTTATCACTTATAAATGATGTTTGTTTGAAACTGTGCATTTACATATGCCATTATTTAAAATAGTTGCATCCATTTATGATATTATTCTGAAGTTACAAATATAACCATGTTTCTTCAGTTTCAGAATTGCTTAAAATCATGTAAAATTAATTAACATACGGGTTCAATTATTTCAATTTTTGTGACCACTCCTAAAATAGTCGAAACTCTTTCACATTCGTATGCAAATTATATAAATATATGCATTCTGTCATGCTATTATTCTACCTGTACGCCGCTCAAGCAACTGTTTTTTGCATTATCAACTATAAATGAAATTATTTTTAAAACCTGCATCAACTTTCAAATCTGTTATTACTTATGTACCATTGGAAAATAAATTGCTTGCATTTTTCCCAAGAAAAAAAAAACTTACATATAACATCTACTATATTATTCCTAATCAATTTCCCGCATTCATCCTTTTTTTCAAAACAAATATTCCTGATCCTTATTCCACTATTAAACAATTTTTTTAAAAACCAGGTTTTTTTCCCTATAGCAATTGCAATTGTATCTGGCGAAGATGAAGCTAATTGGACTTGGTTTTGTGAACAACTATGAGAGTTTCTTAAAGAAGATTCTAGAAGCTATGTTTTCATATCTGATCGTCATCCAGGTATCCTTGCCGCAATTCCACAGGTGTTTCCAAATTCAATCCATGGATCCTATTTCTATCATTTGACCAACAATTTAAAAGTTGCTTTAAAATCACAATTTTCTAAAACGAATAAAAGTATGTTGTTGGATTCGTTCTCCATAATTGCTTATGCATATAATTTGACTGATTTCAATGCTGCTTTGAAGAATTTTAGAGATGTAGGTGGATCGACCGCAACAAACTTTTTGAGTGGAATTCCATTAGAAATTTTCTAACGTATTCTTCCCTAGTTGTCATTATGGTGAACTGTCTTCTAATTGTTCAGAAAGTTTTAATAAGTGGATTTTGGAAGAACGACATTTACCAATCACTGCTTGTTTAGATAAAATAAGAATGAAGTTAATGAAGCTCATGTCTGATCGTCGTGAAGTAGCTTCGACTTGGAACAGCATTTTATGTCCTGCTATTGAAACTCGATTAAGAAGTCTACATTTGGAAGGTTCTTCTTGGTTTGTTATCAAATCAAGTGAATATAATTTTGAAGTTCATTCTCCCGTACATCAATTTGTTTACACAATCGAGTTTGTACATGTAATGTGTGGCAAATCAGCGGTTTACCTTGCGCTCATGCCGTTAGAAGTATTTTAAGCTGTGAAACTTTGTCTGTGTATGACTACATTGAATCATATTTCAAAGTTGGACATTTTCAACTCTCCTACTCACATCTAATCAATCCTGTTATAAATTATATGGGTGAAGATGTGGCTTTTAAAGATGCAATTATACTTCCTCCAAAAGGTAGAAGAATGCCTGGTCGTCCATCATCTTCTAAAAGGCTGAAATCAGCAGGTGAATTTACGAAGACTACTAGATGTGGATTGTGCAATAAGTTGGGTCATAATAAGAGGACATGTTCTTCAATAGCGAAGTAATTTTTTTTTCATAACAAATAAATGTAAATTTTGTTCGAATTAATAATGTTCTGAACTTTTTACATGCACCTTTGCTTTTAGTTCATTATATTTATCGTAAATTCTTGTTTATTACCACTTAATTCAGTTCATTACTTTTGTTTCTCCTGTTATTGAAATTATCTGGTTATAAACATGCAATTATTAAATTTTCTTGCATACATAAATGCAATTATATTGCATACTTGTACCTACTTTGTTTCTTATTCACAAATGTGACTGATTTAACATTATTCCAACAAGCTAAATATCCGTATGTCATTTTTCAACGCAAATTGATACTGTATTACAGCTTTATTTATATTGGCATACAATTGTTCAACCAGTTTAATTATTGTTAAAAATCGTACTAAAAAACTTGGTTTCCTACATGCTCTGGTATACCTGTTAATTAATAGTACCTATTTAAACTTGAATTAGTTAACTTTAAGATCAAAATCAAAAAATTTTCACTCTGTCTTCACTACACAAATTTTAACCTCCTTAATTTGTAAATTGAACAGCAACTTTTCAACACACATTCCAACAAGGCTGTACAAAATTTTACAAATGATAACAGAAATATTTTAACTGAATGCTGCTTCAATACTGATAATATGATCAACATTTTTAACTCATATCTACTAACCGTATTATTTCTGGAAAAAAGTATCCTTTCCCTCTACATATTATATGTAATGCCTCCACAAAAGTAGACAACTATTAACAAATAACTACACAGAAGAATGCTTCGACACATAATTTCACGTCAACCAAACGAAACTTAATTCAATGCAGAAAAATACAAAGTACTTCAGTTCAAACAAAACAAAACCATTTACACGTGGTCCGGCAAACAAAACAACATTCATTATTACCAAATCAAACTAAAATTCCCTATTCTTCCATTTCAAACAGCATGTTTGTTATATTCTGACTTGAGAAATTTCTGCGTTAGCCGCCTCTCCTCAGTCCAGCTATACAGTTTGCAGCTAAGGATTTCATGAGCCAACTCAGCACGTTGCTTACTTATTGCTTCAGCGCCAAATATTCCATCATCTTTAACAATTTCATTCCCCTCGCATCTTCGTTTCATTATGTTGATAACAAACATCCCACAATCGACACTGCAGAAAATTATTAATCAATAACACTTTGTTCGATATTCGGTTCTTATTCACAAAAACTGCATACGTGTACACAATTATTCACATTAACTGCATACAAATACGAAGTTACTACCAATTTGTTGACAAAAATACTAGTTTAACTGTGTATAATTTTTCATTTCTTCAGTATAAGCTTATGCCATCATTTATGAAATATACGAAAATAATTGATACTTGTATAGTTATATGCTAATACATGTATAATTTGTATAGAAACATGCAGATATTCAAAACTTTGATTTTCTAATACTAAAACAAACTTATCTAATTTTCTTACGTGTAGCCTTGTTGTGGGCAATCCGGTATTTCGATTTCTTTTGGTTCCTGAAATTTTTTCTTCTCCAGTTTTTTCATCACCCCACTAACGTAACTTATCTGCATACAACAAAATATAAACAATCAAATACATATTAAATTTTTTATCAAACAAATATATAAATATATACATATATATACATATATATACATATATATGTATATATATACTTATTTATATCTATACATTTTTACTATGGTATAAACCACAACTTGAAATCAAAATTTTAACAATTTACATACCATATCTTTCGCAAATTTTATATGTGGTCCTTCACGCCGTGGTTTGTTGGAATCATAATGGATCCATTTTCTATCATCTTTAATGTACTCCAAGATAGAAAAATGATTCTTTTGATGAATAGGAATTAACATTTTCCTGCAAGCTTTGAATCCCTTTTCAAGCGGTTGATCTATAAAATGCTCCAGTTGGTCTACTGAATCCGTATTTACAAATGCCTGTAATTGCAATCTATTCAGTGGACAAATGTAACTACAAAAACGACTTTACATACCAAAAAAAATATAAAACTACTTATAGAAGCTGAAACTCTAATGTATAACAACTCCGGATGTTTATTCTTCAAATTGTATCCCACATAGTCAATTATCTAGTACAACAAATAGAAAATTTTAATAAACTAATATTCACAGCAAAAGATTTATAATATACTAATACCTGTCCGTCAATAAATCCTCCGGCTAACAAATCACCCAATGAACTTCCAATAATGCAAATGGAATCTTCACCATTCAAATACGCGCTTTTTCTAAAAATATACGTAATAACAAATTATAAACTGATACAAATAAATAATTTTTTCTACTGCATAATTGTCTACAATATGTTAAAATATTTGCCTACGACAATCATCAACAAATACTTGTTTTATGTTCAGCTACTCGGTATTTTTTTCATCTCCGTACTTTACAATGATTCACATCGACATATAGGCATGCAATCATTTTCCTGATCTACATCATTAAATCAAACATAAACATTACATCTTCATACATGAATGCATATATTACCAAAATATGCATACAAATCTGCACTTATGTTACTCATCTGCATACAATTTCGCACATTCTGTTCGAACATGTATGCTAGAATGCAAATTTGACAACTGTCTGCATAATTTTATGCAAATTTTTATAAAACATTGCTTCATTAGAAACAAAACTAAAAGTCAACACAAACGAAAATTAAGTAAATTCTGAAAACATTATACCTCATGTTCGCTTCTGCGAAAAATTGCTCTAATAATTCTATTTGGTTCTCTTCCAACTCCCGCACATTCTTAAATTTCCTTATGCTCAGTTTAGCTTTCATAGGCATTTCTTTATCTCGTGGTCCTTTTCCATAATCTTCAACTTCAACAATTTCATCCGCTTTCCTTTTTCCTTTTCCTACAACTACAAATAACATAACATTTATCATCCATGAAACTTTGGAAATTATATTTCATAAATATTACTAAATCAATAAAATGTAGCATACCTTTTCTGCTTCTTAAATTAATATGCCTATTCAATTTTTCTGTATCATCAATCTGGTTCTCACACTAACTTTTTCTTGCTCTTTTTGGTTTCTTACAATTTTGGATTTTTCTTTCATTCTATTCCATGTTCCAACCATCTCTTGCTGCTTCTCCTTTACATTTCCCAGGTCTGTCTCAATTCTGCTACTAACAATCTGCTTATTTTCCCTCGTTTTTTCTTCTTCATTTTTTTCGGTTGTTGTCCTGTCAATCTCTGTCACTTCAAGCTCATCCACTACATTCTTATTTTGATCCTTCTCCACACAATCACCTAAACTGTCATTACCCTGAATACCTTCAACATCTGTTCCTTCATCATTTTTATCATTAATATCTCCCAATATTGTTATTTTTCCATGCTTCTTCTTCTTCTGCGCATCTTTCTTGTTGTGCATCTTATCAATTTTCTGCACCAGATTATCAATCACTGCTCAATGTTTTCGTCTTCCACTTCTTTATCACTTCCAGTTTTCTCATCATCTTCATCAATATTCATTTCATCATGACCTTGATTTTCATTTTCATTGCCTTTATGACTATCCTCACTATCTTTACTAACCTCGCCATCATTTTTTTTACTTACATCTAGATCATCTTCAGCACTTTCTGATGTCGTGCAAGCAGTAAGCTCTTTTATTCGTCTTTTTAACATTGTGTTCTCTTCTAGTAACTGCCTATTCTCTTGTTTCAAATCGGTTATCATATCTTTCAAGTGTTTTTCCCTCTTTTTGAAATATGCGTCATATTTTTCATCTTTATTCACGGCTTGTTTCAGCAACTTCAATTCCTTTCGTTGAACATCCTGCAAACACATCAAACAACTTATAATCAGTAAATACTGCATAATCAATATTTAGTATCGTGTCATCATGTTTATGACAAACCAACTTAAAAAACTACAAGTGTACAAATTACTTGAACTTCAATTTGTAAATATTAAAATTACTTTTTCTACATTCCTAGTATTACATTTCATAATTTCTCAAAAAATATATGCATAAATCCTTATTGTTTGCACTCATTCGACAAAATATTTCAACTTAAGTTTTGATTTCGCGAAACACTTTCTACTACATAAGACTATAATCCATCTTAAAACAAATTATCTACATATATTAATGCAAATATTAATCAATTTTTCACTCAAATATTCATCTTTTAATTTTTCAAATTTTTATAAGTATGTAGTTTTCCTAATTACAACATATTACAAATATGATACAATTGTTAATTTTTGAACATTTACATGCTAATATTGTGATAACATGTGTACAAATTATAAAGTATAGGTAACATCTGTAGAAAATTATGCATTTATTGCAAAAATTTGCAATGAATGATGCAACTATATCTCATATCTGCATACAAGTATGCAGATATACCTTATATTTGCATACACGAATGTACATATTGGCATTATATCCAACTAACTACGCACATAATATCCAATATCATTACAGTTATTTATAATACTAATTTTACAGATATAAATGTTAACAATTTACACGAAACTTACATGGTTGAATTTTATATCCAGTATCATCGCTGGCTTTAGCAATTTAAGGTCCCATTTTTCTGCTCGTGGAAAAACATCTTCATTGTAATTAGGTTTCGATGTTGGCAGAATATGAGTTTTGTCACAAACCCACCACTGCATAAACACAAAATAAACAAAACATTACAAACAACAAGACCAATATTTTTTAAACAATCAGAAATAATAAGTACGATATTATTACCAAAAACAATGTCACACAACCAGTAATTTTCCGTGGTGCCTCATAATATTTATCAACTTGACTGATTAGATGGTGATGAACAGTTTTCGGCCAAGATATCGTACTTAAATTTCTCTCGCACACACAATATGGCACCAAAGTCCACGGTAAAGAATAGTTCGGAGTAGATACCAGGAATGTGGCTACTACATAGAGAAGCAAAAGCTTAACAGTATCAAAACATGCCACTTCTGTCTGAACTTTAATTGTTGCAAAAATTTGTCGTTCTAAATTTCTCTTGTTAATCGTAGCTTTTCCACTAAAGTGTCTTTCTATAAAAGCTTTATAATCTTCATCCTCTTTGTCATCATTTTTTAAATGTCCACTTGTTTTAATCAACTCACCTTCGATAGGAGCACCCAAAAGATCTCCAACATCTTCTTCTGTAAATGTTAGCATCAAATCTCCAAACTGAAAATACTTCAAATCCTTCTTATAACCTTTGAAAATTATATCTAAAGTTGTCGAATTTTTAATGGCTTCTGCAGGAGAGATGACGCCATCAATAATCATGTCTACGAATTTACTCAATGGTATTTTCTCAAGAAATACAGAATGGTGATGCGTATACAAGTCTTTCTTCTTCAGGTCCTCAATCAGCTCTATAAATGCTTTCAGATTGTTCCTATACACACCTTCTTTCTTTGGTTTCTTTTTTAATTCTTCAACTTTTCTCTGTTTTACCATTCTGTCCACTTTACACGGTTGCTCAGTAAGTACTATAGCTCTCTCTTTTTCAACATTGGGAATATGGTCCGCTTCGACCAATGCTCTCTGTTACAAGAAAGTTAAATGTAATCACATATATGCATACATCTATACAATTATTCTGAATAAAGTCATATATGAATGCTTGTATTCTTAAAACATGTACAAAATTTCTGACTAGTGTAACTTCAGTCACAAATTTGTCCAACAAAACCTAATATCTGTACACAAATGTGAAAAAATTACTACCAGTATTGGACAAACAATGCATCTACATTACTATTACAAAGTTATGCAAATATTTCAAAAGAATTTACGCACGCATGCAATTAATACAAACATTAGCATGCAACTGTCCACTCATTCTATACATTATCACAAAACACTGCAAGTAATTATAAAACTTGCAACAAAATCTGCAGTTAACCTTCTAATGTATACATTAGTTCCCTTCAATCTTGAATTACTCATAAATTTGTCTACTACTTATACTGTAGCAAGATACATATTTCATATTACACAAGAATAATAATTGATATTAATTACACAATCCATTTTTATATTTACTCCACTCTATCTCCCTTTTATAATAATGCTCAACCATCTACTCATGTTTCTTTCAGAATATTAATTCAAAACTACGACCAATTCATAAATATGCACACAAGCAAGCAAATCTTCTGAAATTGAACATTTCCGCATGCATATATTTCGAAAACATGCAGTCAAACCTTTATTACCCTATCGTGGATACATCCATACACATCATACGCATAAATATCATACATTTATGCTAACATTCCTTACAAATTCATAATCATATTTATTAACCAGGTTATAACTAACTTACACCTCCCCTTGGGTATTCAGATTTTCTAAAAAAAAATTATACAATCCCGAAAATTTTCAAATTAACATATATTAAGAACACCATACACCCAATTGCAAAGTTTTTTTTACAAATACTACACTTTTTCACAAGATGATATCATCTGCAGTCGATTATGAACGAAAAAAGTCTGATTTATATATTTTTTCTCCCCATTTTTTAACTTTGACGATGACGTCTTCAAATTAAAAGCAATGATTGACGATTCTGGAAGAAGCTACAGAACGACGGCTTTTGCTTCTGAAACTTGAATGATCGTCTTAGGGTTTTCTGGAATTCTTTCTCTAGGGTTTACGGAGAAATTATAGGAGCGATGACTGATTAACTGTTTAACTCGTTTTTAAACGTTTTGAACGGTCACAAGGGTATTTGTGGAATACTTAGATCGGTGTTTCAAAAATAGGGATGTTTTTTATATACTTTTTATCACCGGGTTTTTTTTCCCATTTAGAAAGTTTATAGGGACTTGTAAAAAACGCACCCTATATAAAAATTATTTAATTTAATTTTCAATTAAAAGTTGACTTTTTTATTCGAACACGAAACGAGACCCAACGACTGTCCTCCGTAGCTAATTACCCCCATTCCGAACACAATGGGTTATGTATCGTAAGCTGATTCGATCGTTTCGATCAGTTTTCATCAAAATCAAAATATAAATCTATATATTGAATTTGAACGCGCATTTCACTTTACCGGGGTCACATACGGACTCTAAAAATTCCAGAAAATTATTTCTAGCTTCGTATTGACGATACGGTCTTAACAAAACTAATTTCATCAAATTCTGAGATTGTTCGAAAAATGGCCATTTTCCAGTCGATTAAAATCAACTGCAACTGGTCAAACGCGTTTTCCTTTTCCACACTCACATATTGATTCAGAAAATAACAAATTTTAAAACCTAGTAATAACTTGACATCACGGATCCAACAAAAGTGGTTTCGTTGAAAACCGAGGTCGTTTGCAAAATTTCCATTTTTAAGGGCCAGAATTCCATAGCGACTATTCTGAATTTTCAACTGGGCATATCTTCTGATTCCCGCTATGAAATTTCAATTTTTTGGATTTTCTGGAAAGATATACTGAAATAGATTCTAATATTTTTGGTTTCGCTAAAATCCGGTTTATTTTGAATTCTGTACAATCATTTGAAATTTGAAATTGAATTTTCAAACTACCGCGCCATTTTCAATTCCTTTTATAATTAAAATAAAATATTTATATTCTAACGACTATCTATATAAACATATACATTCGAATTCTATTCGAATTGAATTTCTCGTTGTTATTATTTAAAATAATTCATTTTAAATATTCAAAATTCACTAAAATTGCCAAAATAAAAATTTTAAATTGGCATAGATTTCCGGGTTATTACAATCTCCCCCACTTAAAACCTTTCGTCCCCTAAAAGGAACAAAGCCGAAAGTTGTTTAACCAATCAACTCAACTTCCATTATTTTCATTACGGCTTAAGTTCTTCAACTTTTCAGTTTCTAAGAACTTTCCAAATTTTTCAAAAATTTGGCTAACACCCTAAATTTTCGAAAAATTTCGCCATAACCTCCCCTGCACCAGGAGCTTCGAGATATTTCAAATAGCCTCCCATGGCCCTCACCAATCCAAAAAGAAAAAGAAACAGCCAAGCGTTAGCAAATCGGCTCATAAAATCATTAAAAACACAATAAATTTGTAAACATGTACCTATTTGTCAGGCAAACAATTATATTTTTCAGCTCTTGCCTCCTTGCTATGACCTGTTGAATGTAAGTACATGTATACGTATGCAAATGCGACAAATTTTCAACGCAATTCACTATTTGGTACAATTTGTCTAAATGGTTCAAATTTAATTAATCAAACCATAATCAAACAATACAACCAGCAACCAATTAGTTGATTAACGTTTCAAATTCATAATTTTGGTACATGTACAGAAATCATGTTTTTGATACCAAATCACAACAATAAACCTATCTAGCTTTGGTTCTCACACCAGTATAATGGAAATATATAGATATCACACTTTCGAAACTCGAACTCAACACTGATGATGGGTACCCATCATCAGAATCATTCCCGGGCGACTACAGTGCGATTCTATATCTATCCAGTATATTAAAACTTCACATACACGCGGATCAGACGTATACGCAAAATCTTTATATACTAGATTGTCCAAATCAATACAAATAATTATTCAAATACGAATAATTGAATTAAATTTTCAAAACAAAACTTGTTTTCATTTTATAAATATACTCTTTACACTCGTTCTAGGATACTACTGATCCCATCTCTAACGAGCCATTCTCATTGGATATTACTAATCCAATTTCTGATGAATTCTTTCGTTTGGTTCTAACGTGTCTTGTTCTCGAGCTTTGTAAACCAAAGCTCTGATACCAAATGTAACGATAAGGAATTTCGCTCGATCCGAATCGATCGCTAAACCGACCAAGACCGTTCGAAACTCCTGATTGTTTTGAGAATACAAAAAATTGGAACTCAAACAGAAGAACATTTCATTGTTAATTACAACAATTCCATCAGAATACAAGAATATACAGAGTATAAATCAATATTACACATTCACCAATTATCAGAGATTACAATACATTACATAGTACCGGAAAATAATACAATACACAGCTAGAAGAAGATATACAGATACATAGCTTTCCGGATATCATTCCAGCTGTAAATCAAGATCCTATGAATATAAATCTGCAAAACCAAAACTACTAGCTGCCCTTGTCAAAATAAGGGCACCCAGAGTTTAGGTTAAAACAATAAACTCCAGGTCAGTCATGGGACTGGTGTGAGAACTAAAACAGTTATTAATCTTTATTTTAAAGTTAGGTAAATCAAGGGACCACGCCGTATAACATGGAACGGGTTTCCTCCCAAGAATACCAATGCTAAATAAAGAACAATGAAGCTATTATAAGACCCAGGTCCCATCACACAATGTAACACAAGCCGGAGGATAGGGTTTTACCTTAGAATAGCCAAAGAATGCTTGATACGCTAAATTTCATCTTCTATTATTACTATAAGTGCATAGTATTAAAACAATTTCAATCATAAGTATCAATCATAGATGGCACAAGTGCCCCATCCCACTATGGAGCCATATATAGGTTCTACAATCAAAACTGCAAAGTCACGTATTGGAAGTTGGATTCCATCTGTGAACCAAGGCAAGGGATTGTCCTTACCGCTTCGAGACGCTCTAGCCCGCCCCTAAGGAACAGAACGCATCGTCCCTTGGATTGTCAGGGCCGGTCCACCGATGTGGATTAAAATGCCTGAACACTGCATTTCCCCACCCTATGGGGTGTCAATGAGTCCAATGACTCCATCGACTCCACATAGTCACCGATATATCCAAGGCGTCTCGCAACCCAACAACCACATAAGTCAAACTCGTCAGGGCGTGTCAAACCACTGACGCCACTTCTAGCTAGAAGGAAACACATGCCCTCCCTGATGTCCTCTCCCGTTTCTAGTTCACACCGGGGTGTGAGGCTCGCGAATTAATTCTACACAAAGCTGTGCCACACAGGCTGTGCTTTGATCATCAACCACAAGACTCTGCTTTTCAACAGAAGCCTTGATCATTTGCATCTTAGCATGCCACACAGGCAGACCACTCCATGCAACCGATATCCATCAATCACACAGAATGATATCCAATGTCAGACACACAGTCCATTTACAAGTTCGTTCTGGGTCTGAACGAAACCGAAGGCACCTTGTACCTCGCATATCCATCGATCTCCAATTACGTCTGGATGATCACCAACCGATTCCCTCCTCTTGGGTGTACGGCCCAATCAAGATCACCAGTAATTATCCAAATGACCTCCGGTCTTCAACCACCGTCTTCATCTTTGACTAATCGTCGAATCAGTTATTCAGAATGGGATAAACCCGGTCTTTCAGAATAACTCGTGTATATGATAAACAAGTGTTACACAAACACAACATACGCCTCATTCCAATTCAGAATATTCTTTTATTCACGTATTATTATACTTTGGGAAAGATTCCCATTAATTTTATCAAAGATAAATTCTTTATATTATTCTTTAATCTTCCTTTGAATATTAATTCGAACCAAATTATGGTTTATCCAAACTAGTCGGGATTAACGAACCTTACCGATGTAATCACTTGTTAAATTTCCCAATCCCAACCTATTCATCCCATGAAGTAAAACAGGTAATACTTCATATCTAACACCACGTTATTATCGGTAAATTCAATTACCATTTCACGTTCAAATCTAATTAAAGATTTAACTATCGCCTGGAGCCAAACTGGTGATACTCCATTCTCGATTATTTCAATCTAATTAAAGATTCATTAAAACTCCACTTGGTTTTAATCTTCCCAAAATCACATCAATGATTGTTTAACTTGGGAAACCATATCCTGTCTTTAACTGGGTTAAAGAACAAATGTCATTTAAAACAGGGTTCACGATAAACCCAAATCACATTCCATTCCATTCCAATTTATTTTATTAAACTGGAAAACTTTACTTTGGAAAACCTCCTTTAAATCTTAACAAAAGATTTATAAATTCCAAATCACATTTCATTGTAAATCAGGTTAAAGAACAAATGTCGTTAAAACACAGTTCACGATATACCCAAAATCACATTCCCATTTGATATTAAATATAAGGCTCTGAATAGAAAATATATCGGCTTGTATTCAATATCAAATTATATGACCAACAATATCGTATTGGAAATAACGATATAAATATATCTTTCAAATTTCCATAACAATATTTGTATAATCACGAAATCCAACATCGAAATATTCCAAAGACAATTTCGATTCAAATCCATTCCAATTCAATTATTGGAAATTTTGGTTACTTTTAAAATCCTTTCAAATCCAATTTATTTATTTAAAAATAAATAAATTATTATTCTAGTTCAAATCTAGTTCATTTCGATAAAAATCTTTTTATATCTTTTCAAATTTGGAATTTTTCATCTCAATTTTTCCCAAATCATTTCTTATGATTTTACACAAATTATTGCTTTTTTTAATAATTTTATCAAGGCCCGTACAGTCGATTTCCATCAACGGCCATCGAACTGCACTTACAGCGACCTTTTCCAAATTTGATTTGGACATAATTCCAAATCCAACCGGTATATTTCAAATCTCTAAAATTCATTAGAAAGTTCTTTCCGATACGAACCCAACGGTTCCGGTTTTAAGAGGATTCGACGGTCGGATTTCCCGTAATGTCCGTTCGAAGTCAATGGTCGAAATTCGCGAACTGCTGCGGCGCGGCGCGTTCTATTCAGGCCATTATATATATAATATAAATAATATATATTTCATCGATTTCCTTTCAAAACATATTTTATAAATCGTTTTAAATTCATTTTCGAAACGATTTCAACTTCATATTCAATTTCGAATCAAAATTGAATATTCCACATCATCGATATACAAATGATAATATTTTCAAAACGTTATATTTTGAAATCACTTTCTTTTCTATATTCATTATAAAAATGAATAAAATAAATGTCGTTCACGTCAAAATGGCGTCAATCTAGTCAACACGGCTTTTATTCAACACATGAATGTTTATTCTATTCAATACATGAATATTTATTCTATTCAACACATGAATATTTATTCTATTCAACACATGAATTTTTATTTCTATTCAACACATGAATTTATTTGTATTCAACACATGAATTTATTATCTATTCAACACATGAATATATTTTCTATTCAACACGTGAATTTTTATTTCTATTCAACACATTAATTTATTTCTATTCAACACATGAATTTATATTTTCTATTCAACACATGAATATATTTTTATAATATTCCTTATTTTCCAAATTGGAATAAGGCCCAATCAATTACCATATAATGTTAATTATATGGATTTTCTACAACACATGTATATAATAGCAATGATAAATCACCAACCATCATCCAGAGTGCACCCCACAACTGCATAAGCATTAAGTATCAATAATTAACGCTTACACAGTCTGTCAACCCATCGATTGACATACAACTAAACAATCGGGATTAGTGTACATCGAATATCATCCCAATACCCGTGTGTGGTTTCAAATCAACAAACACAGATTTTTATTTGTGCTGTTGGGCGATGTGTAAAATTTATTGTCCCAATCAATATCAGTCAAATCGGTGTACATAAACAAATCGTTCGATTTGTAAATGAATATTTATTTTACTTCAACACATTTATTTATATTTTATTCAACACATGAATTTATATTTTCTTCAATACATGAATTTAAATTTTTATTCAATACATGAATATATATTTTAATCAACACATGAATTTTTATACTATTTGAATTTTATTCTATTCGAAATTTATTCTGTTCAACAAATGAATTTATATTTTATTCAACACATGAATTTATATTTTATTCAACACATGAATTTATATTTTATTCAACACATGAATTTTATTCTATTCCATCTCACAATCAATTTTCACACAAACAAATCAATCCAAACGCAATCAAACAAACAAGTCATCCATGGTCTGTGGACGACGGGTGTCGGGTGCTGCTAAGCACCGTCTGCATCCTAGTATATATTTCAAATAGAAAATAAATTAAAAGTGAGGAGTTCTCACCAAGAGCTAAACCAAACGTCACGACTCTTCTTATATAGGAAATCTTCATCGTGCTTCTAACGAGATCTGTTTCACGCGGTTTTATGTTAAAAATCTCATTTTTATTTCACATCTACATATATAAAAATCGCATTTTTATCTAATGTATAAAATAAAAATCATATTTTCAACATCACTACTCCATTATGAAAATTATATTTTTATAGCGCTATTGTACATATAAAAAATCATATGTTTATCTTAAAAATCATATCTTTTCCTTTCTAAAAAAAATTCTAACTTTTTATTTAGAAAAATCGAACCTTTCTATCAATAAAAATCATTTCTTTCTTATGTTAAAGATCAAAGCTTTTCTTGTTTAAAAATCAAAGCTTTTCTTATTTAAACATCAAATCTTTTCTATTTATAAAAACTTATTCCTTTTCCTTCATAAAAACTTATTCTTTTTCTTTATATCAACATCTAATTTTTATTAGCATAACAATCTAATTTTATTTACTATAAAGTTCTAATTACTTTCAAATAAAAACTTACATCAGTTTGGAGGAAGAGGTGTGTTGCTCTGAGCAGCGGAGGTGGGGTGCGATCGCCGGAGTGCCGCGGGGCCGGTCTGAGATCGCGGCGGTCGGAGTTAGCCGCGACTGGGGGGGTGTACTGAGGAGAGGTGGCGGATTTGAGGCTGAGGAGCCGCGGCTAGGGTTTGAGGTGAGGGACTTGGTTGGGGTTCGATGAGTTAAGGGGAGAAAGGGGGAAATCGGAGATGGAGGGGGGTTTCTGGCGATCACCGGCGGAGTGCTGATGGAGGGGCGCCGCTCGAGATCGATAGTGGCGCGACGTGGGGGATGGCGGCTGGACGATATTAACGGGCTCCCTTCTCTTTTTTTATTTCTTTTTTATCTGTGGACTGAGAAGAATGAGGGGGGGTTATATAGAAATTATTTAATTTAATTTTCAATAAAAAGTTGACTTTTTTATTTGAAATCGAAATGAGACCCAACGACTGTCGTCCATAGCTAATTACCCCCATTCCGAACACAATGGGGTATGTATCATAAGCTAATTCGAACGTTTTGGTCAACTTTCGTCAAAATCAAAATATAAATCTATATATTGAATTTGAACGCGCATTTCACATTACCGAGGCCACATGAGGACTCTAAAAATTCTAGAAAAATTATTTCTAGCTTCGTATTGACGATACGGTCTTAACAAAACTAATTTCGCCAAATTCTGAGACCGTTTGAAAAAAGGTCATTTTCCAGTCGATTAAAATCAACTAAAACTGGTCAAACGTGTTTTCCTTTGCCACGCTCACATATTGATTCAGAAAATTACGAATTTTAAAATCTAGCAATAACTTGACATCACGGATCCAACAAAAGTGGTTTCGTCGAAAACCGAGGTCGTTTGCAAAATTTCCGTTTTTAAGGGCCAGAATTCCATAGCGACTATTCTGAATTTTCAACTGGGCATATCTTTTGATTCCCGCTATGAAATTTCAATTTTTCGGATTCGCTAGAAAGATATTCTCAAATAGATTCTAATATTTTTGGTTTCGCTAAAATCCGGTTTATTTTGAATCATGTACATTCATTTGAAATTTGAAATCGAATTTACAAACTACCGCGCCATTTTCAATTCCTTTAATAATTAAAATAAAATATTTATATTCTAACGACGATCTATATAAAAATATACGTTCGAATTCTATTCGAATTAAATTTCTCGTCGTTATTATTTAAAATAATTCATTTTAAAAATTCAAAATTCACTAAAATTGCCAAAATAAAATTTTTAAATTGGCTCAGATTTCCGGGTCATTACAAGGTTGGAGCAAGCTGGTTTTGTGCTTGTTCATGTACAGGAAGTGGAATTGTGGAATCAAAGAAGAAAGGTGATTATGAGACAGGTAATTAGTGCTAATGGTATTGGTTAGTTAATTTCATGATTTAATAATCTAGAAACTTATATATGTTATAACTTTGAGCATGAGATCATAATTGGACGTCATTTCTTTCGTTAGACTCGTATTGATGAGCTCTATGTTTAAAACTTATTTGGGCTTATTTGGCTGAGGTGAGTGATATTGTTTCTCATTGAACTGTATTTGTTTATATAGTGTAAAATTTGATGTTTTTAACCAATGTTAATTATAAAACGTAATATTTAGGATAGTTAAACCTAGAAATAATTAATAAAAAGATTATGTAGTATTTAAGTAGATTTCTGCTAATTGTCACATTTTTACCTATTTGCATGTTATTACATGTTATTTACCCATTTATTTGCTAGTGCCGTGGAGAAAGTGTGCAAAAAGGATCATCTATATGCTTGGTTTTAGCGTTTACTCGTAAAGAGGAGGTTGTGGGTGTTATGTCCATTTGGACTAGATGGGTTCTTTTGGTTTCCAACGATGGAAGACTTATGGCATTCATCTGGACCAAAGGGGGTCCTTACCTTGAGGAGTACACTTTGATACAACTTATGTCCTAGCCGAATGAATGACATGGATTCAATTATCATCAAAACTAAGTGTTATCATATATCCAATGCAATGAGTGACTGAATTTGAGGATGGATGATGAATGCTATGTTTGCTTAATCATTTATCTCTTTAGGGGCTTCATGTGATGTGGATGTCTTCGATTCCGATAAGGCTGTCAAAGGATGCTTTTGGATGCGATAGTGTCATATCCGCATCCGAAATCATTTTCGGATATTGAATATCCGCATCCGAAATCATTTTCAGATATCAGCATCCGAAATCATTTTCGAATACCGGATATCCGCATCCTCGGATACAAATGGGTATCGGATAATTATCTGCTCCACCAACGGTCAATAAATTAATGAACATAAATGAATTCTTAATGTAACAACCTATATTTTAATACACATAAATTATACTAAAAGAATAATAAAATTAATATTAATTAATTAAATATTTAGAATTATGAAAAACATACTTTACTGTTGCATTCGTTACGAAATTTTGGTTCAGATAGACTCTTAATTTTCGTAAATTGGATTAACTATGAATAAGTTATAAGCTTAAGAAGATTGAATGAAAATATATACATAAAATATATAATATTTATTTTAAATAAAATAAACAATGCAAAAAGCAACGATCACTGGGTGACCCAGCCAGACCGCGTCAACCCAGGGGTCGGCTCATGCCTAAGGCAGGTCGACCCTAGGGTCGACACATGTAAAGGTGGATCGACCCACCTACATGCAGACAGGTTTCCTACTTCTGTATCTATACTACTTTCATCTCTATATTCATTCACTTACTCAGCTTGAGGTGTACGGTTGGATTTGAAAACCTAAAATCTAATGGTATAGGATTATCCTAGCTAATCTATAAATACTTAGCAGCCTCATTGTTTTCCTACACACAATCATTCTTCCAAACTATTTCTGAATAAAAATAAGAAGATGTCGAGGTGCTTCCTAAACGTAGATTAAAGAGGACAATTCTACTTTTTCTACAACAACAATATAAAGAGACCTTTTTTGGATTTCAATCAAACCACTATGAGCTCTAGTTATTTTTAGATTTGATAATTAAAACATATTCTGATAGTAAATATTTTGAATCTAGAATTATACAGTTTATATGTAATTGTTTTACTGTCAGTTATCTATTTAGTTTTCAGTTGTTTTACTATTACATGTATATCCCTATTATCTCTTTTTTTGTCATAGTTTTGTTTATAGTCTTACACCAATTTATCCAGTTTATGTATTTCTAAGTCGAACCTATATTTTCTCCTTTTCCTTTTGTATTTTGCGCTATGCCTAAGCCATTAAATGCTTAGGCTATTCCCATTAGAATTGCATGAAATTGGAATAACTTATAATGATAGTAAAAAGGAGAATTAGGCATATTGAAATATGGAATCCAATGACCGTATATTGGGATAGTATGCAAAACATGTAACTCTAAATAGGTTAAATTTAATTTGATCATTAAGTAGAACATGTTGTGAAAATCAGATGTGATTAAGTAAAATATGCAACATACACACACACACACACACACACACACACACATATATATATATATATATATATATATATATATATATATATATATTGTAACAACCCGGGTTTTAATAGACCGAATTTTTCAAAATCCAATCCATTGGACCCCGAGTTGGGTGCTCTGGTATCCTGCAGAAAAGACAGAGTGAAAGAACATGTCAGAGTTCGAAAAGAAGCTCACAACGGAAGGAATAAAATATAATTTATTCAAAATAGCATTACCTTAATAATAATACTGCCAAGGCAGTAGTCAAGCAATACTATCTCTATCATGAACCTAACCTGCGCATGTTGTGAGGAGGAGGTCAGAACATAAGTTCTGTGTGACTGTACTATAATAAACTCTTATGTAACCCTACATATACCGTTCAGTTATAATTTCTTGTTTATTAGGTTATTCACAATATTAGCACCCAAGGCCAAACCCATGTCATTCTCGTCCAATTACTAGTAGACTTAACCTAATACATCGTATATGTAATTTTTTCCCCAACTCGTATAATCCTTTCCATGTATACGTACAGTCCCTTGCCGTATATCGTACGGGCTTTATCACGTAATTCTATACTACTTCAACATAGTGCCACCATTCTTGAAATCGTTTGCACTGCCATCCTTGATCTGGCTAGGTTTCCTTATCATGTACTATCGAGTGTACAACTAGGATTTATGCCACCTAGGACCACTATGGATTATGCTACCTATTGAACGTTTTTTAGATTCGATTAGGGTTTATGCCACCTAGGACTACTAGGGATTATGCTACCTGTCGAACAGCGCCCTTTTCCCACGTATGTATCGCGAATCATTTCCGATGTCTAGGTGCACATGTACACTATATGTGCGGCCCGAGTCCCGTGACAGGGCTAAATCAAGAAATACGGAACTCGGTCGGGAGCTTTAAGTTATCTGTCGATGCAGATGCTAAGGTAAGTTTTTCTACCAGTGGTTTCGGTCCCACGTGACCCCTCCCTCAACTAATGAAAGGCAATCCAAGAAAATCAATCACGAGAACTGTACTCCTGCCACCTATGCCCCACTTTCCTATTGGCCAGCCTCACCCACAACTAGATAGCAAGTATATGGTCTGTTGGAAGTTCTCTGCCTTTCCGTATACGTACTACGATTGACTGAAGATGGTAGGTAGACGACGAGTGCTATCATAGGGCTAAACAAGATATCGCCGCCTCACGTTGGTCCATCCTAGTCTTTAGGTTGCCTTA
The DNA here is from genome assembly GCA_030737875.1 of Allium sativum. NCBI lineage: Eukaryota > Viridiplantae > Streptophyta > Magnoliopsida > Asparagales > Amaryllidaceae > Allium > Allium sativum. Next base: position 454,250,507 of record CM060913.1, on the reverse strand, counting down.
TATTGCAACCAAGGCAAACTCTTGGTTCTCCTACCGCAGACCTTAACCTCTGTGAGCCCTGGCGGATCATCTACAACCTCACAAAGGGATACCAAGAGTACCCTCACGTTCCTCAAAGCTACGTGCTTCGTAACCCAGTCCACTGGAGCCTTTTCTGAAATTAGATAAATGTTCGCTCCTCCCCGTGTGTTTGTTAAGCGATGATCTACCGTACCGGGTTATTCATCTATTTTTGGATTGGCTCAGTTTCCCTGACTAAGAATTATTACTTAGTTGTTCTTAACTAAGGTTTACCACTTAGTTTCCTCTCCCGTTAATCTTGTTAACTAAGGTTTACCACTTAGTCCCCTTAACTAAGGATTACAACTTAGTTCCCGTTCTCGACCGTTTTCTTAATTAAGGTTTACTGCTTAGTTCCTATTAACTAAGGCTTATTACTTAGTTATCATTCTCGTTGTTTTACTTAGTCAATTCTTGTTATCTTAACATCAGACCACATATTCTTGCTTTATAATTCAACTTGTTGACTAAGGTTTTCCCATGAATTCAAGCATAACTTAAGTTCTCTTTTATTCGGTGATAGCGCATGGGTGTTTTCCCACAGTTCTTGCTTGGCCTATCCCATATTATAGTTTATCCCACCCTTCAGGTCTTACATTACGTCTTAAGTCATAGTCTTTCTCTGTCCCAAGGACAGGTTTACCCCCTAATTAACCCTTTGACTATTTCAACTATGATTTATAATATGTAGTTAACATTCCCTATCCGTTTTTGGTTAAGTTTTGTTCATATGTTCGTGTCGACTTAACCCCATCTCCTTATAACGTTCATTCACAAATTTGGTTAAGTGTTGTCTCTGAATTCATGACTTAACCCTACGAATCATGTGCCATTAATTATTAATGCACCACAACCTCTCACATTAGACCTGTTGTTGTGGTCACTGGTTATACCGGGCGGTTCCGGGCAGAATTACACCACAACTCAGTCTAACCTCGGGTTTCAACCGCGATATGACTAACTTCTGACATTAGGACCGATTGTTTGCAACCACTGGTTAGGCCGGGCGGTTCCGGGAAGGATTACACCGCAAACTCATCCTAACCTCGAGTTAGTCACGTTTCATGTTTGGTTCATGTCTATTCTAATTGGCATATGTCAAGTTCATAATCATGTCAAAAAATATTAAGTTCATGTTATGCCAATTACCCAACTTACAAGCATGTTCTTATAAATGTCAACTACCAATTCATGCCATGTTCGTGTTCGTTTTAGATGTCAAGTTCATAAGCATATTCTAAATGTCATATTTAAAGTTTCATAATCTTGTCCCTATTTACATTACACAAATTACTCAACCATATTCATGTTCAATGCATTTCAATAGTGCCAAAATTCGAGTATCAAGTTCGATCTAGATGTCAAGTGTCAATTCCCCAAATCCAAGCTTTACCTAAAAACCCCCAATTTATATTCATGTTTGTAATCCCATTAACAGGTTACGTCTATCATTAAATTCATAATTCATATTCATGTCAATTTCATGTTCAAGTTCTAGATGTAAACTTCATGTCAAATTCCAGATGTCAATTCATATCAAGTTTGTATTCTTATCCAAATTCAAGTTATAATACAGGTTTTATTCTAGAGACATGTGCCCATTAACAAATCCATAAGTCAATTTCATGCTTAAATCAATGATGTCAATTCTACGCCAAACCCCAAATCATGTTCATGCGCATAATTCTAAATTTGGTTTACGCATTCAGGTTTTGTCAATGTTATATTACGCCCAACCCTCTTTGTATTTTATAACCAAACCCTCCAGTTCATGTCATAGCCCAAAACCGAGCATTTCCCTTTTTTGCTTGCAATAATCATTCAATCGTATTTATTTTATGATAGATATAGGCTCGAGATAGCCTAGCTATTAAAAATGAAAAAGGGAAAGAATAAAAGGAGGCACATAATCGTAGGCATAATAATTAAAATCGAGCACATGATAATATTAAACATTATGGATTCAGTAATTTCATTTCATGTTTACATAGGGAATGTTTGAATGATAAATAATAATTTTACACAAAAAGTGCATTATAACCCCACTCATAGTGTTTGTCATCTTCAAAATGTAGATCCTCGATTGCCCCTTTGATTTATGAATTGGATTAATCCTTGAACTGATTTCCCCCTATCCCTTTTTGTTGCTTTTGATTCATCTTTGATTGATTTGATGTCCAATTCAATTTATCTTTGATTTCATATGCGGCGTAGGTTGCAGATCTGAATTCCTTCTCTTTGCACAGTGATTTAGATCTAAGCCTCTTTTCTTTTTATTCATGGTTGTAGTAATTCTACATCTCATTCTTTTTAAATTTAAGAATAGATATTGTAGAGAAAAGAGAGAAGAATAGGTCTCAGATTTATTTAGATCAATAGCTTGAGGAGGAAGAAGAAATCAAGTTAGAAGAGAGACACGGCCTTTCCATGAATTGTTGTGGAGTTTACAATGAGCCTAAGATGTTTATATAGGTGTTAGACCAACGTACCAGGCCCAAAAACTCATCCAGGTGCTCAAAAATGAACCTGGACAGCTTCTGGGGCGAATTTCCCGCTTCTGGACCAAAATTCCCGCTCCAGGTCCCTACAGGTCGACCTCCCCAAGGGGGAGTCGACACTATGGTCGACCTCCCCGCTGAGAGGTCGACCCTATGGTCGACCTAGGGGTCGACCTGGTCATTTTTTTTCTGTTCTGGGCTGGGTTGTTTTCTGATTTTTCACTGAAACTTCGGGAGGTCATATCTCCTTCATACGGACTCCAATTTTCGAAAACTCGGACTCTATTTCATGTAAAATTTCGAGAGGAACGCTATGGTGATGTCCATTTTACTTAATTCCTGATATTTAAATTAAATATCCTTATCTTACTATCTTCTCCGTTACACAAACTATTATCGAATCAATTTTTCTTCTCTTCCATGTATTAATTAATTCTCATTATACATCACTATTGTTTACCTATATAAGCATATTTTCATAAATTTTATTTCATTTTTAATTATTTTAAAAATGTGGGGTGTTACATATATATATATATATATATATATATATATATATATATATATACATACATACACCTGAGCAGGTGCTTGTTTTGGGGAATGGGTTATACACAAAATAATATTTATAGGAAATGTCATTTACAACCATGCTTATTAATAAACTTAAACTTGCTAAGTTGAACTTGTTAATTTATAAGCTAAAAGGTTCCACGTCTTGCTGTTTGTATCCAGTTTTGGGACTCTCAAAATCCTAGATTAGGGACATAAGCCTAGGGGGTGGCTTGTGTCAATCTTGCTGTATGGAATCCATATCAGTAGTATCCCGGTTGGTATTATAGAGAGGGACCTTGCACTAGGTAGGGGCCAAGGAAAACTTTACTAATCTGGATTGTAACATGTTCAAATGTGGGCGATGGGTACAAGTGCGTTCCGATGGAGTCAGGAGCATGCATGGGTCCGATGGGGGAAACTAAGACGTTGTAACACTAGCGAATAGGTTTGTGTCTTATAAGTTAACGGGTTATAGACTGATATCCTCTACTTCCATAGCTGGCACATGATACTTGTGTAGTAGGGAGTCGATCGCCTGGGTAGTAATTAGGGTAACAACTAATCTTGATATTCTAAGTAAGTGGTGTGAAAAACAAGTTCTTATGATATGAATGAGAAGCATACATGATCTTTACCTTACCGTGTTATCTTGTTATCTCATTATCATGTTATCTTGTTTTTCGTACTTGTCTATTTACTGTACTTTCATATTCAACATCATTTATCTACCTTGATACTTTCTATCTTATCTTTATGTTGAAAGTCGCTAGAACTTGCCAGACTTTATGTCTGGCATATTTTGTTTTCCTTCTCTCTCTTACTTCCCCCCTCAATTTCTCAAAGTGATGGCGGACAGTAGCTATGACCGTGATTCTATTCTGGGACTTGGATTTCTTCTGACTCTACGTATAGCTTTGAATTTTGTTCTATTTTGTTATGGCTTTTGAGGAGGAATATGATTTTACAGTTTTTCACTCTGATGTTTTGTGTTATAGGATAGATAGTTATGACTATTATTTTTGGAATTTGAAATTGTAACGATGTAATAGTGATTTTATAATAATAAAAGTTTTTCCGTTACATATTTACATTCTATCTTGTGAATTTTTGTTATTGTTTACCTACTGCGCTTCACAGAACTTAATGCATCCTCATATGGGCTACGTTAAGCGACGTGGGGTGTCATATTTGGTATCAGAGCCTAAGGTTACAGGTCAGAGGAAAAGCTTTTGAAAAGTATTTTTAAAGCAAAAGATTTTCAAATAAAACAAATTTTTCAAAAATATACCCCCTCAAGTCATCTACAATATTCCTTCGATCTCTTTCTGAATCCTTGTTTCGTCTCTTTTTGGACATGTCTGGGGCTCCTAACCTTCCTTAGGGCATTCCACTTACGACATGGTTCTATAGATACTTAGAGGCTATGACACCTGCTGAAGTGCAAGGCAATGCCCCACCCCAGCTACAACAGCAGTAGCTCCACCCAATTCTGTAGTCAACTTTTCGAAGCTTTATAAGGACTTATGCGCGATGAGGGGTAAGTCAAAAGTGGTACTAAGAGTTTTGGAGAGACGCGTAATTGGCTTAGAGAAACGGAGAATGTGTTTGATTTATTGGAGCTCGATGATAGGAGGAAAATTCAGTTGACCGCTTGGCAACTGAAGGATGAAGCATCATACTGGTTGGAGGTGATTCAGGCTGGAAAAATGGTGGCTACTTGGGATGAATTTAAGACTAGATTCAAGGTGAGATTTTTATCGCCGGAGGAAGGAATGCAAATGTAGAGGTTCTTGAATTTGAAACAAGGAAGCATGAAAATAAATGAATATGTTAACAACTTTAATCAACTATCGTAATTTGGTTTGGAATTGGTAGAGACTTCTCATAAAAAAGCTTTAAGGTTCGTGAAAGGGTTGAACCAACTGCTCCAAGATTTAGGATTGACGCATGTATAAATGGGAACGACTTTCGACAAGCTTGTTAACATGGCTTTGATGAACAAGGATGATAAAGAGGAGAAGAAAGAGATTAAGACCGAGGAGGAAAAATCGAAGGCTGAGAAAATGAAAAGTTGGCCAAGAAAGGGCAGCAAAGAAGGGAAGAAAGCTTGATAAGGCTCAGATCAAGCCAGAGGTTAAACGTCATGGTTGTGGAAATTTGGGGCACTTCTTGATAGATTGTAAGAAGACAAAGAATGCTTGTTTCACTGTGGTCAAGTTGGACATTTTACAAGACAATGCCCTAACAAACAAGGACAGAAGGCTAGATCATTTGGAGGACAAGTTCATGCTCTTGAGGTTGGTGGATCGAATCGTGGTAGGAAAGTCACTATTGATTGTTTGATTTCTCTTTTTGACTATACTATTAGAACTCTCTTTGATTCTGATGCTTCTCATTCATTCATATCGTACTCTGTGGTAAATAATCTGCACCTAGACACTAGTATTGTTTCTGATCCTATTGTAGTCTCAAACCCCATAGGAGGGATGACTCATTTATCTATGATATGTAGGGGTTTAAAAATTCTATTAGGGCGTCGAATTTGAATGCGATGCATATGTTCTTGAATTTATGGGTTACAGACTTATTCTAGGAATGGATTGGCTAGCCATGTATGGTGCCATCCTCGATTGTGAGAGGAGAGTTGTTAGACTCCTAACGTGCCAAGATAGAACACATGAAATTTCTTATGACCTATGGGGGTCAGTTAGGGTCAGTTATGCTCAGTTTCCTAGATTCTCTTGATGCTTTCGTTGACGATCTTCGATCAGTACCCATAGTTAGTGGATTTCCGGACATGTTTGATGAAGTTAGAGGATTACCTCATAGACGAGGGATAGACTTATGTATTTACTTGGTAAAGAATGTAAAACCAGTCGCTTTACCAGTGTGCCACATGGTTCCTAGGGAGAGGAGGGAGCTCAATAAACGAGTAGGTGAGTTACTGGAGAAATGATTCGCTAGATGGAGCATATCTGAGTGGGAGCTCCATTCGCCTTTGCAACAAAGGTAGACGACTCTCTCTGTCTATGCGTGGAATATAGGGAGTTGAATAAACTTATTAAGAAGAATAGGCACCCACTTCCATGGATTGGTCACTTGTTAGACTAACTAGTAGGCGCTTTGATTTTCTCACAGTTGGATCTTGCCACGGGATTTCATCATCTTAGGGTAGAGGATGATAGTATTGACAAGACGACTTTCAGAACTCCAGACGGTTTCTCTGAGTGGTTGGTCATGCCTTTTGGGCTAACCAATGCACTCGCATACTTCGTAGATTTGATGGTTCTGGTGTTTAGGGAGTATTTGAACGAATTCATGGTGGTTTTCGCGGACTATATCCTGGCTTTCTCAAGAAGCAAGGAAGAACATGCTAGACACTTAGAGGAGGTCCTCATCATTATCAGATCGCATCAGCTTAAGGATAAATTTTCTAATTGTCATTTCTGGATAAAGCAAGTAAGGTTCCTAAGGCATGTTGTATCCAAGGATGGAATAGTGGTGGACCCCGCTAAAGTTGTCACAGTTCAAGATTGGAAAGCCCCTAAGAATGCAACAGAGGTAACTAGTTTCCTTGGATTGGCGGTTATTACAGAAAGTTCATTAAGGAATTTGCACGGATAACAGCTCTGTTCACTCATCTGACGAAGGAGAACTTGGCTTTTTCTTAGAGCATTGATTGTGAAGATGCATTCCATAAGGTAAAGAGGGCTCTGACATAAGCCCATGTTCTGACTTTTTCCGGCGATAGCAAGTTGTTTATAGTCTACACGGATGATTACGCTACGAGGTTAGTTGCCGTATTGATGCAAGAAAGTAGGATAGTCTGCTATAGAAGTAGGAATTGAGAATTTTTGAAAAGAACTACCCAACCCACGACTTGGAGTTGGCAGCAGTAGTGTTCGCACTTAAGTCTTGGCGACACTATCTACTTGGAAAGAGGTTTGAGCTATACACGGATCATAAGTCGCTCAAATATTTGTTCTCGTAGAAGGATCTCAACTTATGGCAGCAATGATGGATTGTTCCTTACGTCCTACGATTTTAAAGTAGCTTATTCCTCAGGTGAGGGTAATGTGGTTGTAGACGCATCGAATAGGCATAGGATGACCTTGAGTCGCTTATTCATAGAAAGGCAGAGCTAGGAGTTTATCTCGACCTTTGATTTTAAGCCATCTACGGATTTTACTCTTGATTTGTTGGCATCATTGAAGGCACAACCTACTCTTATGGAGCGCACTAGATCCACATAGTTAGAGGATCCGCAATTGGTGGACATCTTGGATAGGACAGATCTCTAGTCACCTAGCTAGATATTCTATAAAAGAGAAAGGGTGGCTAAGTTGAGATGAAATTTTATGTGTTCCCAGAGTTGGAGATTTGCTGAGATCAGTTCTTTAGGAGGCTCATCACTCTTGGATGACTATCCACCCAGACGGTGACAAGATGTACCGTGACATGAAGGGAGTTTTTCATTGGACCAACATGAAAAAAATGTGGAAGAAATTGTGGCAAGATGTTTGACGTGTCAAAAAGTCAAGGCTAAACAAAGGAAACCTGGCGAATTGCCTTAGCCCTTGGATATCCCATAGTGGAAACGGGAAAGCATCTTTATGGACATTATTGATGGACTGCAAAGATCAAGGAAGGGCAACACGAGTATATGGGTAATAGTGGACAAGTTTACTAAGTGCGCCCACTTTATTCCAGTCAAAAGCAAGAGGACGGCAGTTCGGCTAGCATCGGTATATCTCAGTTAGATAGTCCGACTTCATGGGGTAACTTCTAGCATAGTAAGTGACCGTGACCCCATCTTCATGAGTGATTTTTGGAAGAGCTTGCAAGAGCACTAGGAACACAGTTACGATTGAGCACAACCCACCATACTCATACCGATGGACAGACTGAGAGGGTTAATAGAGTATTTAAGGATTTATTGAGACTGTGTATCCTAGATTTCGGAGGGATTTGTGAGGACCATCTCCCATTAGTTGAGTTTGCCTACAATAATAGTTATCAGATGAGCATCAGTATGGCACCCTTTGATGCACTTTATGGATGACCATGTAGATCGTCGATGTGTTGGTGGGAGTCTACGGACAAACTTTTACTTAGGCCAAAGATGTTTAAAGAAACTTCTGAGAAGATAGACCTTATTCGAAGAAGGATGAAAGCAGCTCAAGATAGGTAGAAGTGATATGCCGATAAGAGAAGGACTGGCTTGGAATTCGACGTAGGAGATATGGTCTTTATCAAACTATCACTTTTGAGGAACGTAGTTCGATTTGGTTCGGTTGGGAAGTTGGCACCATGATTCGCAGGACCATTTCCCGTAGTTGAGAGGATAGGCCAAACGACTTACAAAGTTAGACTACCGGATAGGCTGGCAGTAGTTCACGACGTATTCCATGTTTCCCACTTGAGGAAATGTCTACACGATTCAACAGAGGTAGTAGAGGAAAGCACACTTGAGGATGTTGAAGTTGAGAAGGGGGCATTGGTTTAGAAGAAAGTTCCTACCTGTATTCTTGAATCGAAAGTTAAGAGGCTATGCAACAAAGAGATCAAGTTAGTAAAGGCGCAATGGGGAGAAGATGGAGACGACGCGACATGGGAACCTGAAGACAAGATTCGCGCTTCTTACCCTTTTCTCTTTGAGAGTACGTTCTTAATTTATGTTTAAGCTTTTGAGTTTGAATTTGTTAATCCCTATTGTTTGAGTCATCAATCCTTAAGTAGAACCCTATTTTGAAAACATGTGTTTAAGACATGTTCTGTTTGATGATTGCAAGTGGATGCAAGTGCTTTCTAGTGGTTTCCAATGGATGCATATACACACACATTGGGCACTAGATCAGCTCAAGCACTTACATATTACATATGGATTAATGCACATTTTTAATTTTCAATGGATCAAAATGGTTGAATCATCACATGGATGTTGCATTTTGGTGGATGGTAGTGCACATATATAGAACTTATATGTACTGTTAGGATTCTTTTGCATACGTATTGGATAAATGGCACAGACATATATTCTATTAAGGAAGTCAACTGAATCCAGGACCGCCTGATTTTTGCATCAATTAGGTTCATATGAAGCATTAGAAATTCTAAGGACAATGGATTCCTGTGGATGATGGATGAGTAGATGGGTGTAGGTTTTAAGTAATAACATCCTTTAAGGAGAGGAGAATGTAACACCCCATATTTTAATACACAGTAATTATATTAAGAGGATAATAAAATAAATATTAGTTAATTAAATATTCAGAATTAGGTAAAACAGACATTACCTTTGTGTTCATTACGAAATTTTGGTTCAGATAGACTCTTAGTTTTCGTAAATTGGATTAAGTACGAAGAAGTTATGAGCTTAAGAAGATTGAACAAGAATATATACAATATATATATACATATATATTATAAATAAAATAAACAGCGCAAAAAGCAATGCTTATTGGGGGACTCAGCCAGGCCGGGTCAACCCAGGGGTCGACCCATGTCTAAGGCAGGTCGACCCTACGGTCGACAAAGGGAAAGGTGGGTCGACCCACCTGCATGTAGGCAGGGTTCCTAATTCTGTATCTGGACTACTTTCTTCTCTATATTCACTTGCTGATTGAGCTTGAGGTGTATGATTGGATTTATGAACCTAAAATTTGTTGATTTAGGATTATCCTACCTAATATATAAATAGGTTAGCAGCCTCATTGTTTTCCTACACATAAACATTCTTCCAAACATTTTCTATATAAAAATAAGGAGATGCTGAGGTGCTTCCTAAATGTAGATTAAAAGGACAATTCTAGTTTTTCTACAACAACAATATAAAGAGAACTTTATCTGTATTTTAATCAAACCACTGTGAGTTATAGTTATTTTTAGATTTGATAATTAAAAAGTATTCTGACAGAAAATATTCTGAATCTGAAATTATGTAGTTTATATATTATTGTTTTACTGTCGGTTATCTATTTAGTTTCTAGTTGTTTTACTGTTACATGCATATTCCTATTATCTATTTTTCTATCTTAGTTTTATTTACAGTCTTATGCCTATTTATTCAGTTTATGTATTTTAGAGTTGAATCTATATTTTCTCCTTTTCCTTTTTTATTTTTCGCTATGCCTAGGCCATCAAATGCCTAGGCTATTCCCAGTATAATTGCGTAAAATTGGGTTAAATTGAAATAACTTATAATGACACTAAAAAGGGGAATTATGCATATTGAAACATGGAATCAAATAACTGTATAGTTGGGATAATATGCAAAATATGTTAACCTAAATAGGTTAAACTTAGTTTAATCATTAATTAGACCATGTTGTGAGAATCAGATGCAATTAGGTAAAATAGGAAACTTAATACACACACACACAACACACATCTGAACAGGTGCTTGTTTTGGGGAAGGGGTTGTACATAGAATAACTTTTATATGAAATGTCATTTACAACCATGCTAATTAATGAACTTAAACCTGCTAAGTTAAACTTGTTAATTAATAAGCTAAGAGGTCCCACATCTTACTGTTTGTATCCGGTTTTGGGACTCTTAAAATTATAGTTTGGGGACACAAGCCTAGGGGGTGGCTTGTGTCAATCTTTTTGTATGGAACCTATATCTGTCAGTATCCCTTGGTTTTATAGAGAGGGGCCTCACACTAGGTAGGAGCTAGGGCACACTTTACTGTTCTTGATTGTAAGAGGTTCAAAGGTGTAAGGTGGGTACGGGCGCATTCTGGCAAAGTCATGAGTGTGCATGGGTCTGATGAGGGAAACTAAGACGCTGTAACACCAGCGAATAGGTCTGTGTCTTATAAGTTGATGGGTTAAGACGCTCAAAATCCTAGTTAAGGGACATAAGCCTAGGGGGTGGCTTGTGTCAATCTTGCTGTGTGGAATCTATATCAGTCATTATCCCTATTGGTATTATAGAGAGGGGCCTCACACTAGGTAGGGGCCAGGGCAATCTTTACTGATCTGGATTGTTACCGGTTTAAAAGCGGGAGATGGGTACGAGCACGTTCCGGTGGAGTCTTGAGCGTGCATGTGTCCGATAGGGGAATCTAACACACTGTAACACTAGCAAATAGGTTTGTGTCTTATAATTTGACGGGTTAGGAACTAATACCCCCTACTTCCGTAGCTGGCATAGGATATTTGCATAGTAGAGATCCTATCGCACAGGTAGTAATTAGGGTAACAATTAACCTTGATATTCTAAGTAAGTGGTGCCAAAAAATTGTTCTTAGGATATGAATGAGAAGCATACATGATATTTACCTTACCTTTTTTATCTTTTTATCCCATTATTATGTTATCTCTTTTACTTCGTACTTGTCTATTTACTGTACTTTCATGTTCAGCATTATTTATCTTTCTTGATACAAACTATCTTATCTTTATGCTAAAAGCCACTAGAACTCGCCAAAATTTATGTCTAACCTATTTTGTTTTCCTTATCTCTCTTTATTCCTCCCCCCTCCCTTCAAGTTCTCAGAGTGGTGGCGGACAGTAGCTATGGCCATGATTCTATTCTTGAACTTGAATTTCTTCTGACTCTATGTATTGCTTTGACTTTTGTTCTATCTTTTTATGGCTTTTGAGGAGGGATATGATTTTACAATTTTGCACTATGACGTTTTGTGTTATCAGACAGATTGTTATGACTATTGTTTTCGTATTTAAAATTGTAACGATGTAATGGTGATTTTATAACAATAAAAGTTTTTCAGCTGCATATTTACATTCTGTCTTGTGAATTTTAGTTATTGAGTACCTATTGCGCTTCACGGAACTTAATCCTTCCTTATATGGGTGACATTAAGTGACGAGGGGTGTCACGCTTTTAGTTTAGTATAAAAGTTTTTCCAATTCAATTGATTACTAAAACACTAAAAATAAATAAATATGACGATAATATATAATTTTTAGCAATTAACATGCATTTACCAAAATTTTAACTTTATGAAATGATAAATTTATATACTTCATTATGTTAAAATACACATAATTTAAACTATAATCATGAAAAAAAACGAATGGATAATTTTCAGATGCGGATATGCCTATATCCGCATCCGCACTTTCGGATATCAGATATTTATTCGCTTTTCGGATGCGAATGCGGATGCAGACGGATTTCAGATTATCCATTGACTGCCCTAATTCCGATATCTAGATATCCCTAGTATTTTGATGTAGGATATGCCCATACTTATTCTCATAGAGAAGTATGTATGTATGTATGTATATCCTTATATGTGTTGACTTTATGGTTGCAGGGGGAAGGCAGGTATGGTTCTCCACACCCTTTATGCCATGATATACTATTACGACTTTTATAGTACTTTAAAATTGGTTTTTTGCTAGCATCAGAATATTGTCTGACCCAAGGTTTTATTTTCCTCTTATTATCTTAGGTGCCAGTAGACGATACTGATGAGCAGACCAGATGACAAGTTCAGATAATATTCGGAGCTGCATATGTAGATTAGCAGGATACTACATTTCTCATATTTATACTTGTATCCTTGTTGTTTATTCCGTTGTGTAGCCATGTAGATACTTAACATTGTTATGTATTTTTATTAGATATAGTTTATCGGTTGGGTTTTTAATCTCATGTATAAACTCTATTACTGTTTTATGTAATTGTATGAGCCTGTATTCTTTTATTATCTGGTTTATATAGTTCTTACCGTCTTGCCTGTTTTATATCTATGATTTGATTATTATATGTTACCAATGAGTTGTGAGTTATACGATTGGTTCTGCGATTGTTTTTATGTTCTATTCACTTATATTTTCTTCTTTTCTTTCTCTTCATCTCTACCATTTCTTTCTCTAGACGATCGCTTTACATAGATTCGGTGCTTGTCCAGCACAAAATTTTAGTTATGAGAACTGGTGTTGTATAGTGGCTCGTCACACTACATGCATATGGCTCTCAAGATTTCCAGACCTACCACCTTCCATGTCAACTCTAACATGTTCTTGTTCAATCGCATCATCAGAAGTCCGGGGGTTTAGAGGCACACTTCTTGCGAGATCCTCATGCCGAACTAGGGTTCAAGTTCGATACTGAACCGTACACGTTGAGCCATAGTGTAACAACCCGAATTTTAATAACATGTTGAAACGAGAAATCAAGGTATAATTAATTTTTAAGATTAGAATCAAAGGAAATGGGTTGCGCCATTGCATTCGTCTCGAAATTCTGCATGAGATAGAGTCCAAGTTTTTGAAAATCGGAGTTTGTATGAAGAAGTTATGACACTTAGAAGTTTTCCAAATTTTCAGAATTAAATAATAATAACCGGTCCGAATTCAAAATTCAATTTTTGAGTTTCAAAAGCAAGTACCCGGGCTGGCCGGGAAATTTCCCGCCCAGGACCTAGGTCGACTGGGTAGTCGACCAGGGTAGGGGCAGGTCGACTACATGGTCGACCATGTAGTCGACCTGGCCCAAGGGGGACGACCACCTAGTCAACCTCCATGGTGCTGGGTCGAGACCAGCTCGGCTGTGTTGGTTCGCGGGTGCGTTTTTCGGGCCTGTGACGAATTTTGATAGTTCAGATCAGTTCTAGGGTTAATCCTAAGGCCTAAATAAGTTTCTTACACCTATATAAACACCCTAAGACCTAACCTAATTCACAACAAATCATTCTTACACCGTTATGCTGTTGAATTCCGTCTTGAACCATGGCCGCCGCCCCCAAATTAAAGCTTAAGCATCCAAACTCGATTCAAATCAAAGATCAACGCTTCTACAACAATTCAAGAGAATAGATCAGCGACACCACAACGTTTCTACATCAATTTTAGTTCTTAATTCGCTAGCCATGCTCTGTAAGTTCTAGTTACTTTTTAGATTTAAACTTGTTAATTATAATATGGCCATGGAATAAAGTGGAATTGGATTTAAGTATGTTTATTGACTCAGACCTATTTCTGTTGCTTCTTGAATCTTGAGTTTTTGAGACTTGTCTATATTTATTCTCATGTCAAGTTCATGATCTATTCAGCCTGTTGTAAACCAGTTTTCTTGATTCATGTTGATATTATTATCAAGTTGCAATCTTCATGCCTGTGATAATGTTTTTCTCTCTGATCTTATTTTTATGCAAAATTCTATCTTCCCCTATTTATTTTCTTTTGATGAACCTTGGTCAATTTCGGACCTAGGCCTAAACCGCGATTTGCATACGATTGAATACGGGGAAATATTGGGATATTACCTATTTGGATATATGTGTTTGGTGGAATTGATGGCATAACATGAAATTGGAAATTTGGGTATTGTTAATATAATTGAAATTGCAAGTTTGGGCATTGGCATAAGTAATTTGGCTTGAAGTGGGCATACATGAATTGGCATGTAAATTAAATCACGAGTTCGGGCCTATATAAATTAAATCAAAAGATTAGACTTTTGTTAATTGGGCATAAGTATAATTGGGAATTTGAACATGAAAGCGATTGTAAACTTGATAATTGGCATAAACAGGTATTATGAACTTCGGTAACTGGCATGTATTGTAATAAAAAGATTATAGTTTGGGATAACTACATCATGAATCATGATTTGGGTTTATTTGGGCATGATACGTGTAATTTTGGCTAGAACTTGATATGGGTAAAATGGCATAAACTTGGCATACATGTAAAGAGGCAAGAATTGGACATATGTAAACTGACTAGAATTGGGTACATATATAAATTGGCATGTAATTTGGAACTTGGGCATATGTTTATTAGTATGTAAAGTTGGGAGTTTTGATCTATACGACACATATGTAATTAACAATCTAACGGATGCCTTTGACACGAGGTTAGACTTGAGTTGTGGTGTAATTCTGCCCGGAGCCGCCCGGCATATCCAGTGACTGCAACAAAAATAGTCTAATGTGAGAGGTCGTAGGCAAAGATTAGGTTGTGATGATGCCTAACACGAGGTTAAACTGAGTTGTGGTGTAATTCTGCCCGGAAACGCCCGGCATATCCAGTAACCGCAACAATATGTCTAACGTGAGAGGTTAGCGCATTGAATGCTTGAACCCGAGGTTGGAATGGGTTTGCGGTGTAATTCTGCCCGGAACCGCCCAGCATATCCAGTGACCGCAAATAAGTCCAATGTGAGAGGTTGATGCATTAGTAAATAATAAATGCTAATGAAACCTGTTAAGTAGGGTAAGGTTAAGTAATATGACTAGACTAATGACACTTAACCGATATGACATGAATGGATGGGTTAAGTAAACCTGAACTTGATCACTTGAGAACACTTAACCATTTTAACATGATTATTAGACAAGTGGGTAGGGTTAAGAAAATTGAGAACACTCAACGGATACAACATGTTAATTAGACCAGTGGGTGGGTTAAGTTAACTTGAATTGATTGATGACACTTAACCGATATGACATGATACACCGGTGGGTTATGTTAACACAAGGGAGAACACTTAACCAATATAACATGACGCATGGTAGGGTTAAGTCAACTTGAACATATAAATAATACTTAACCAACTTAGCATGATACATGGGTGGGATAAGTCATGAACTGCTTGAAAACACTTAACCAATTTGATATGCTAAGATAGCGGGGTTAAGTTATGAATCACTAGACAGCACTTAACCAACTTGACATGATACGTGGGCGGGTTAAGCCATGAATTACTTGAAAACACTTAACCAATGCAATCTGACGAATGGGAGGGTTAAGTTAAATGGGTTGGCAATGCTTAACCAATATGATATGGTGTGTGGTAGGGTTAAGTAAACACGCGAAGGCAACACTTAACCGATATAACAAGACATGCGGTAAGGTTAAGTAACACAAGAGAGAACACTTAACCAAGGTAACATGATGGGTGGCGGGGTTAAGTTAACTTCAATGGATAACACTTAACCAACCTGTGCGGTATATGAATAGACCCTAGGAAAACCCTAGTAGCGGGACCCGTTTTAGCAGTAACCCACATTAGGTATCAATGGTACCCTGAGCTAGGCAGGGTAGGGCACGATTACTGGGCTGATTATAAGCGGTCAAAATGGCGGCAGGTGATGCAGCAGTGCAGGTTCCGACGGATTACGGGCATGCACGTATTCTGGAGTGGAAAATTTAGCCACTGGGCATAAGTAGATATAAAGCTGTGCATCAAGAATTGTGTCGGGGTTGCCATCCTAGGGATTGATACACCCTAGGGTGGGACCAGCACAGGTATCTACAAGTAAGGGCTGCATGACACAAACGAGAACTAGATCGAGTAAGAGCCGATCGATTAAGGTAGTAAGGATACATCTAACACATTCATGGCAATTAGGTTGGTTGAGGTAAGAGCCTCATACTAGATGTAGTCCTGAAGGCTACCACAACTACGGGGTTGGGATCACCTTATTATATAACACGGGCTACTAGTTGGGACACTAGTAGGGGGTAAGGATCCTTGTTACACAGGACACTAGTTGGACCACTAGTAGGAATACAGATCATTCCATGCAAGACACTTGTGAGGATGCTAGTTAGGTGGTGCAGGGCAAATAGATATCATAGAAATATTTTAATGGTGAAGCAGAGAAATCTTGCGATGCTTGATAGAAATCTTGTGAAATTATACTTAGTTTATCTTGAATGGGAACCTTGCGATGTTATACTTGACAAAAATCATATGATGTTATTCTTAGTTATCTTGCCTGTTGCTTATCTTGTCATCATGCTTATGTTTACTTTCAGTTTATTCATGCCATGTTATCTTTACCTGTTTTTATGCTGAAAGTCACTAGGACTTACTCAGTCTTTATGATTGACCCGTTTTGTTTTGCCTCTTTTTCTTCTGTTTCCTCCCTCCCCCTAGGTTCGCGGGTGGGAATACAGCTTAGTTCGGATCTTACCAAGCTCCAAGGCTCTTTCATGTACGGCTTGGTTTTCTCTTGGCTATGGCTTGCTTTGCTTTATTGGGGAATACTACAATTTATTTTTATGCTTCTTTGTTTTTGAGCAAGACAGTTATTTTGACTATGTAATTGGGTATTGAAAGTTGATGGTCTTTTATTGTAAACAATTATATTTAATAAATGATTTGAAGTACTCTACTTTACTTTCCGTTGTTTTATATATGTCTGTCTTGTAATATTTCTGTTCTAGTACCCATAATGCTCCATTGAAGTTAAGGCATTCCATTTGTAAGTGACCTTAGCGGATGTGGGGTGTTACACATAGTGGCTTCTGGTCCTAGAGGTGGCGCTTCCTGCATGGCCATCGCTACTCTACTTCTCTAGTTTTGCATTCCCGGCTATTTAAGTTTCGAGAGTATCTCTTGCATCTTCTTTTTCTAATTCTCTAACTTTGCCTACAACCCTTGAATCATTCCTCCATCTCTTCTCTGATCAAGTAGATGGAAGGTTCTCCGCCTACGAAGGCCTTCTGATCTCCCTCTAGCCCAATTTCCACCTTGACTGAAAGCATTAGCTTTCTTCCTCTTATCCATATTTGAGTCCGTTGAGCAGTCTGTTTCCTTTAAGCTAGAAAGTTGTTGCGTTTCCCACTTCCCGACGCGCCAAAGTGTTGACTCAAAAATTCGTTCTCTTGAGTACAACACCAAAATCTCAACCATAATCACAAAGTTACAATACTATCAAATAGCAGAAAAGTAGAAGAGATAAAAGACATTGCAATTTTACAACGGTTTGGCAATTGGGCCTACATCCACTAGGATGTAATATATCGTTTATTATAATGTACGATTACAAAGTTAGTTATTATATAAGAAAGTAGGGAAAATATAGTTGTTGATGGCAGCAGCAAAGTCCTTGCCTATAAGTTCCAAAACCTAACAAAAAGATCCATTCAACATCCAAAAACTGAAGTTGTAACAACCCGTATTTTCAATAACCTGTTATAACATAAATCGAGGCAGAATTTAATTCTAAAATCTGAATCAAGGGAAACGGGCTATGCCATTGCGTTCGTCTCGGAAAAATACGCGAAATAGAGTCCGAGTTTTCGAAAATCGGAGTCCGTATGACCCATTTAAGGCCCATTGAAGTTTTCAGAAATTTCCATAGTAAAAAGAGATTTAAATTTTAAGTTCAAAAACAAGGATTAGGGCTAACTGGCGCAGGCGGGAAAATTCCGGCCAGGACCCCCATGTCGACAGGCATGTCGACAGGGTCCCCAGGGTGTCGACAGCCCTGTCGACACAGGGTGGCCGGGCAGTTTTGCCTGGCGCACCATTTTGATTTGGGCTTGGTTGTGTGGCTTGGTTCTGGAGAATTCCGAAATCTGATGGACCTAATTCAACCTAGGGTTAATCCTATGGTCTAAATCACTAGCCTAATCTATAAATAAGACCCTAACCTACCCTAAATCACTCATTATTCACTCTAGCAACCAAACTATGTCAAATTGAATTCTCAAATGGCCTCCACCTAAAAACCCTAGCCTCCACCCTCTTCAAAAATCATTCCTATGAAGATTTTGATGTTCATACAAGCATTTCTAAGTTGTATGAATGATCATTAGCTTGCATACATCATCAAGTTGCAAGCTTTATTTGCTAAGCTAGAGTTTTTGGGATTTTTGTTAATTGGAGCTTTGTTTTGGGTTTTTATATGCTTGCATAAAGGGCTTCTCAATCTTTATTAGTAGATTTGTGTCTTCATAATATTTGTAAGCCCTCTTACCTTCATTTTAGAAACTCTAAAGTTAATATGTGATGAAAGTTGGGATTTATGCATGTTTAATAAGTTATGCATGCTTATGCGAGTTCATTATGCTATGATTTGCAAGTTTAATAAGTTATGCATGCTTATGCGAGTTCACTATGCCATGTTACACATGTTTGATAAGTTATGCATGTTTATGCAAGTTCACTATGCCATGATTTGCAAGTTTAACAAGTTATGCATGTTTATGCAAGTTCACTATGCCATGATTTGCAAGTTTAACAAGTTATGCATGTTTATGCAAGTTCACTATGCCATGATTTGCAAGTTTAACAAGTTATGCATGTTTATGCAAGTTCACTATGCTAAGTTATGCAAGTCCAACATGTTATGCATGTTTATTATGATATGTAAGATTTATCATGTATGTTGTGCCAAGTTCCCTCTTTCTATCCTTTATGCGTTATGACGAATATGTAAGCGATAGAATGACGTTGGGGGGTTTTGGGTAAAACTTAAAATACATGAAAATATAAGATTGGGAATTTACCTATTAAGTTAGGTCTACCCCTTGGGAATTTACCTATTAAGTTAGGTCTACCCAAGTATTTGTTAAACTTGTGATTATGTTTTGAAAATAAAGTGGACATGACACTTAGAAAACATAAGTGTGGCCAACTCGAGGTTGGGTTGAGTTTGTAGCATAAACCTACCCGGAACCGACCGGCTTAACTAGTGGCTACAAGCAATAGGACCCAATGTGAGTAGTTGGTCATGTTGCACGTGAAACCCGAGGTTAAACTAAGTTGTGGTGTAAACCTACCCGGACCCGCCCGGTCTAACTAGTAACCACAACAAGGTCTAATGTGAGAGGTTGGGTGCATTAAATTAATTAATGCCTCATGATTAGGGTTAAGTCATGGCCCACTAATACTTAACCAATTTTGGGGATACGAGGGATTAAATGGGGTTAAGTGGTGAACTGTTAGTTACACTTAACTAATTTAATCCATGATTAGTGAGGGGTTAAACCACACTTAACCCTCTTAGGAAACCCTAGCAACGTGGTCTGTTCCAGCAGTAATCCCAGTTTGGTATCATTCACAACCCTAGAGGCTAGGCTAGGGCGGGGCACGATTACTGGACTGATGTAAGCGACCAAAGCGACGGCTGAGTGGTACAGTGGTGCGGGTCCAGGCGGGCTACGGACGTGCACGTAGTCCGGTGTTGGACAAACTCGAGGCACGGGTACCAGTAGGTTTAGACTGTGCATTATTGCTTAGGTGTCTGGGGTTGACACCCGAGGGCTTGATACACCCGAAGGTGGACCCAGCACAGTCTGACTACACCCATATGTGGGCCGTATGGACACCAACACATGACGTGTTAGGTTTATAGGGAGCCGATCGACTAGACCGTTGGGCTGGACCTTGTATTAAGGTCACCTCATGCTATTGGACCAAAGTTTGGGCTGAGGGATCAATACCTGTTATGTTAGTTTGCTAGTACACTGTGGTGCAAAGCTTAATCTTCTCTATGTGATGACACCTTTATCTATTGCCAGTATGTTCATCTCAGTTTCCATCATGATGTTAACTTTATTAGTTTATAGACTGATCGTAGTAGGGCTTACCAGTCTTTTTGACTGACCTGTTTTCTTTCGCTTCTTTTCTTCCGTTCCCCCCCCCCCCCCCAAGGTTCTCAGGGAGGGAACAGTGGTGCTTAGCTTGGATCGCTTGCTTGTTTGTTGGATAGCTCATGTATGTCTGGACATTGAGCTCGCTATGGTTTATCATCTTTATTTTTGGGGATAGCACTATGTATTTTTGTTTATGATGTACTAGACATGTTTATTTTGGCAGTTGACTTTATGATGTACTAGACTTGTTTTGAGATGGTTTGAGATATTCCGCTGTTTTATTCTCACTTACTCTGTTTTACATATATATTTATGTTCTTGTTCTGCCTTGATATATCATTGTGCATGCTTACCCAGTTCTAACGCCCCCCCAGAAGCTAGTGCCCCCGAAAGAGTGACCCTAGCGGAGGTGGGGTGTTACAAATTTGGTATCAGAGCATATGGTTTACAAGAAAGAACAAAAAGTTTTTAAAAAGACTTTTGAAAAACTATATTCAAAACAAGTATAAAGTATTTTCCAAAGAAAAGTCTAGTATTTTAAAAGGCTATTCCCCAAAAAGCCATTAGCGTTATCCTTCGATCCCTTGACCTAATCTTATCTTATCCTTCGTTTCAGTATGGCTGAGGATCTTGCCATCCCGGATGGAGTAAACGTACCACTCTGGTATAGGAGACTTCTAGAAGCTAGGGCGGCAGCCGGCCCCGCAAACCCTACTCCCACTCCTCCTCCTGTTGTTGAGAATCCTACCCCTAATGTCCCTCCTCCGGTGGTTCCTGTTCCTCCTCCTCCAGTAGTTAATATTCCACCTCCCGTTGCTAATGTTCCTCCTCCTGTTGCTGAGGCTCCTTTTCCTCCTCCTCCCCCTCAGCATCCTCAGGTTGAGTTCACGAAGGTTTGTAAAGACTTCAAGGCGATGGGAGGCAAGAATTTCCTAGGCACGGAATCTTTTGTTGAAGCTAGGAATTGGCTGAAAGACACTGAGGACTTGTTTGCTATCTTTAGGATTGATGATGAGAGGAAGATCTTATTGACAGTGTGGCTTTTGAAGGACGAAGTAGCCTATTGGTGGGAAGTCACCAATGGGACGAGGCCCATTGAGACTTGGGCCGATTTGAGGGCTAGATTTGTGGCCAAATTTCTATCTTCTGCTGAGGCGAATTTACAGATGGAGAAGTTCATTGCATTAAAGCAAGGTGATATGTCTGTCAAGGAGTATGTGAACAAGTTTAATCAGCTGGCCCGTTTTGGTTTGGATATGGTGAACACTCCTGAGAAGAAGGCTCTTCGATTTGCTAGAGGGTTGAATGAGCCGCTGCAGGGTTTGGCGATGTCACATATTCCGCATGGGGCTACTTTTGAGAGTTTGGTCGATATGGCTCTACTTCAGGGAGATGGAAAGAAAGAGTTCAAGTCGAGTGATACTCAAGCAAAGAAGACTGATTCTCAAGGTAAAGGCAATCAAGGTGGTCAAAGCAGTCAGGGAAATCAGAGCAAGAACAAGAAGGGAAACAACAACAAAGGCAAGGGAAAGTGCAATTACTGTGGTGCGCCTGGACACTTTGCTAAGGATTGTAGGAAGAAGAAAAGGAAGGCTTTGTGTTCCGATGGTAGAAGACTTGGTGAGGAAAGTTCTTGATGAAGCACATCGCTCCAAGTTGACTATACATCCGGGAGGAGATAAGATGTATAAGGATATGAAGCGCATTTTCTTCTGGCCTGGAATGAAGAAGGATGTGGCAGAGTTTGTCTCTAGATGTATCATTTGCCAGCAAGTTAAGGCCGAGTCAAGGAAGCTCGGTGGGCTATTGCATCCTCTAGAGGTCCCGCTATGGAAGTGGGAGAGTATTTCTATGGACTTTATTGATGGGCTTCCAAGGTCAAGGAAAGGGAATACGAGCATTTGGGTCATTGTAGATAGGCTTACGAAGAGTGCTCATTTCATTCCGGTGAAGAGCAAAAGGACCGCATCTGGACTAGCCTCAGTATATCTTCGTGAGATAGTACGACTACATGGAGTCCCTTCCAGCATAGTCAGTGACCGAGACCCCATCTTTACTAGTCAGTTCTGGAACAGTTTGCAGGAAGCTATGGGCACGAGGTTGAACTTGAGTACGGCTTATCACCCACAAACAGACGGCCAGACAGAAAGGGTGAATAGGGTACTTGAGGACTTGTTGAGGCTTTGCATTCTGGATTTTGGTGGTACTTGGGAAGACCATCTTCCTCTTGTTGAGTTTGCATATAATAACAGTTATCAGGCAAGCATAGGGATGGCACCATTTGAAGCTTTATATGGGAGGCCGTGAAAGTCGCCTACATGTTGGTGGGAGACTACAGAGAAGCTCATACTTGGGCCTGATATGATCAGAGATACGTCCGAGAAGATCGAGTTGATTCAGAGACGAATGAAAGCGGCCCAAGACCGACAGAAATCCTATGCTGATAAGCGAAGATCCGATTTGGAGTTTGATGTTGGGGACATGGTTTTCGTAAAGGTTTCTCCTTTGCGGAATGTGGTCCGATTTGGAGCTGTTGGGAAGTTAGCACCGAGATTTGTTGGACCCTTCCCTATCATAGGGAGAATTGGGAAGATGGCTTATAAAGTGCAATTGCCCGAGAAGCTGTCCGGAGTGCATAATGTCTTTCATGTCTCGCATCTCCGAAAGTGCCTACATGAGTCCGCTGAGGTGGTTGAACCTAGCATTCTTGAAGACGTGGAAGTAGAGAAAGAGGCAACTTTGAGGAGAGCTCTGATTCGTATCTTGGGGACGGAGACCAAGAAGCTAAGGAATCGAGAGGTCAAGTTGGTGAAGGTTCAATGGGGTGAAGCCGAAGAAGACGCAACTTGGGAAACCGAGGAGAAGATGCGTGGGCTTTATCCATTCCTTTTTGAGGCTACACTCTCAATCTCTTTCCTTTGTTAGCATATCTTTCTCTTTGCTATCCATGTTTATCTAGTTATCGTGCTAATCTTGTCATGAGAACCTTAGGTAGAAACCCTTTTGATGAAACATGTGTTTGAGACATGTTATGTTTGATGGTTGCAAGTGTTTGCAAGTGGTTACTCGTGGATGCATGATACACATTAGGCACTAGATCGGCTCACACACTCCTCATATTGCATGTACATGAGTGTTTATGCTTATTCTTGGATGAAATTTGTATGCCATCACATGGATGTTGCATATGGATGTATGATTGAGCACGCATGTAGATATTATACATTATGTTAGGGATTTGCATACATATGGATACATTTCACTAACATATTTTGCATTGATCTTTGCATTAGATAAGTACATATACACACACTTTTGCATATGTTCATACAGCATTTAGAATCTTTTAAGGACAATGATTGCTCGTGGATGATGCTTTGAGTAGATGGATGATTGGATGGTAGGATACGTTCTTCCTAACTTGAAGATTTCGGGGACGAAATCCTTTAAGGAGGGGAGAATGTAACAACCCGTATTTTCAATAACCTGTTATAACATAAATCGAGGCAGAATTTAATTCTAAAATCTGAATCAAGGGAAACGGGCTATGCCATTGCGTTCGTCTCGGAAAAATACGCGAAATAGAGTCCGAGTTTTCGAAAATCGGAGTCCGTATGACCCAGTTAAGGCCCATTGAAGTTTTCAGAAATTTCCATAGTAAAAACAGATTTAAATTTTAAGTTCAAAAACAAGGATTAGGGCTAACTGGCGCAGGCGGGAAAATTCCTGCCAGGACCCCCATGTCGACAGGGTCCCCAGGGTGTCGACAGCCCTGTCGACACAGGGTGGCCGGGCAGTTTTGCCTGGCGCACCATTTTGATTTGGGCTTGGTTGTGTGGCTTGGTTCTGGAGAATTCCGAAATCTGATGGACCTAATTCAACCTAGGGTTAATCCTATGGTCTAAATCACTAGCCTAATCTATAAATAAGACCCTAACCTACCCTAAATCACTCATTATTCACTCTAGCAACCAAACTATGTCAAATTGAATTCTCAAATGGCCTCCACCTAAAAACCCTAGCCTCCACCCTCTTCAAAAATCATTCCTATGAAGATTTTGATGTTCATACAAGCATTTCTAAGTTGTATGAACGATCATTAGCTTGCATACATCATCAAGTTGCAAGCTTTATTTGCTAAGCTAGAGTTTTTGGGATTTTTGTTAATTGGAGCTTTGTTTTGGGTTTTTATATGCTTGCATAAAGGGCTTCTCAATCTTTATTAGTAGATTTGTGTCTTCATAATATTTGTAAGCCCTCTTACCTTCATTTTAGAAACTCTAAAGTTAATATGTGATGAAAGTTGGGATTTATGCATGTTTAATAAGTTATGCATGCTTATGCGAGTTCACTATGCTATGATTTGCAAGTTTAATAAGTTATGCATGCTTATGCGAGTTCACTATGTCATGTTACACATGTTTGATAAGTTATGCATGTTTATGCAAGTTCACTATGCCATGATTTGCAAGTTTAACAAGTTATGCATGTTTATGCAAGTTCACTATGCCATGATTTGCAAGTTTAACAAGTTATGCATGTTTATGCAAGTTCACTATGCCATGATTTGCAAGTTTAACAAGTTATGCATGTTTATGCAAGTTCACTATGCTAAGTTATGCAAGTCCAACATGTTATGCATGTTTATTATGATATGTAAGATTTATCATGTATGTTGTGCCAAGTTCCCTCTTTCTATCCTTTATGCGTTATGACGAATATGTAAGCGATAGAATGACGTTGGGGGGTTTTGGGTAAAACTTAAAATACATGAAAATATAAGATTGGGAATTTACCTATTAAGTTAGGTCTACCCCTTGGGAATTTACCTATTAAGTTAGGTCTACCCAAGTATTTGTTAAACTTGTGATTATGTTTTGAAAATAAAGTGGACATGACACTTAGAAAACATAAGTGTGGCCAACTCGAGGTTGGGTTGAGTTTGTAGCATAAACCTACCCGGAACCGACCGGCTTAACTAGTGGCTACAAGCAATAGGACCCAATGTGAGTAGTTGGTCATGTTGCACGTGAAACCCGAGGTTAGACTAAGTTGTGGTGTAAACCTACCCGGACCCGCCCGGCCTAACTAGTAACCACAACAAGGTCTAATGTGAGAGGTTGGGTGCATTAATTTAATTAATGCCTCCTGATTAGGGTTAAGTCATGGCCCACTAATACTTAACCAATTTTGGGGATACGAGGGATTAAATGGGGTTAAGTGGTGAACTGTTAGTTACACTTAACTAATTTAATCCATGATTAGTGAGGGGTTAAACCACACTTAACCCTCTTAGGAAACCCTAGCAACGTGGTCTGTTCCAGCAGTAATCCCAGTTTGGTATCATTCACAACCCTAGAGGCTAGGCTAGGGCGGGGCACGATTACTGGACTGATGTAAGCGACCAAAGCGACGGCTGAGTGGTACAGTGGTGCGGGTCCAGGCGGGCTACGGACGTGCACGTAGTCCGGTGTTGGACAAACTCGAGGCACGGGTACCAGTAGGTTTAGACTGTGCATTATTGCTTAGGTGTCTGGGGTTGACACCCGAGGGCTTGATACACCCGAAGGTGGACCCAACACACTCTGACTACACCCATATGTGGGCCGTATGGACACCAACACTTGACGTGTTAGGTTTATAGGGAGCCGATCGATTAGACCGTTGGGCTGGACCTTGTATTAAGGTCACCTCATGCTATTGGGCCAAAGTTTGGGCTGAGGGATCAATACCTGTTATGTTAGTTTGCTAGTACACTGTGGTGCAAAGCTTAATCTTCTCTATGTGATGACACCTTTATCTATTGCCAGTATGTTCATCTCAGTTTCCATCATGATGTTAACTTTATTAGTTTATAGACTGATCGTAGTAGGGCATACCAGTCTTTTTGACTGACCTGTTTTCTTTCGCTTCTTTTCTTCCGTTCCCCCCCCCCCAGGTTCTCAAGGAGGGAACAGTGGTGCTTAGCTTGGATCGCTTGCTTGTTTGCTGGATAGCTCGTGTATGTCTGGACATTGAGCTCGCTATGGTTTATCATCTTTATTTTTGGGGATAGCACTATGTATTTCTGTTTATGATGTACTAGACATGTTTATTTTGGCAGTTGACTTTATGATGTACTAGACTTGTTTTGAGATGGTTTGAGATATTCCGCTGTTTTATTCTCACTTACTCTGTTTTACATATATATTTATGTTCTTGTTCTGCCTTGATATATCATTGTGCATGCTTACCCAGTTCTAACGCCCCCCCCAGAAGCTAGTGCCCCCGAAAGAGTGACCCTAGCGGAGGTGGGGTGTTACAGAAGTATTTATAAGAGAAGCTGATCTGGTTCGGCATACGGTCGTGGAGATAGTATCGGAGTATGGAGGTAGTGGTACAACCACATTGCGGAGTAGGAAGAGTGAAACACGTTACTTGACGTTTTCCTTTCGGTTTGGCATGGCCGAGCCGGATACGCCGATCCATAATAAAAACCTTCCCCTTGTCTAGTCTTCTTTAGTCCAAGCCCTGTGTTATCATGTGAATCTCATTTTCATGCCATAGCACCAAACTGAAGTTGGTAGATGGATATTTAACCAGAGTTTGAAGTGAATACCGAACCGAAGATGTGGCCGAACTGAGATGGCCATGCCAAAGTTTCACCAATCCAGGACAAACTCAAATCACGTTGAATTGGACAAGGTGGAACCGGTAGGAGGCTGAACCAGATTTTGTCCATCCAATTATTCGAGCCTTTGAGACATCCATCATTCTAACCAAGCATCTGTGAAGTCTGAAGCGCCAACTAAAACTCCTTTGTGTCCGGATACGCCTACGCTCTAGCTCCGAGCGATCCAGATGCTGTGAATATGAAGTATGCCGGTCTTGCAAAAAGGTTGGTTAACAATGCAAAAACTATTTTTTATATTTTGCATAACTTGAGATTACTTATGAAAATTCATTAAAAATATTTGTCAAAAGAAAAGGACTGGCTGAAAGCTAATTTTTGTAAACATACACTTTTATCTACATATATGATGTTCTGAGAATGTATTGTTAAATAAATAATGTTGTGCACCATACATGCATAATATAAGTTCACACTAATGTTATTAGTATTTTGTAAGTGAGTGTTTACAAAATATTGATAGATATGAGCATACGGGGTAGGAATATGAAAGAAAGGAAGGTTATAGATTCGTCGTGAGAAGACCAAGGTTGGAGATATTTTTAATTGTGGGAACATATCAAATGAGCTTACATTTCATTTGTTCGAACTATTTTTCTTTCATTTTTTTGTCTAAAATCCCAAATAAAATTCTTAAACATTCTCCATAAATATTTTTCTATTATTCCATAATTTTGCATAAATTATTTTCTGTTGTTCCCAAAAATACTACTATTTTATTTTCCTTTTGAAGTCAGATTTCCATACTAAATCTATGCTCTTCTTTTAAAATTAAAAGAAAATTACACTTTTTTCAAATTAAGTTCTTAATGTTGTTTACCTCTAATTATTAGTATTGCAAAATTTATTCAATCGTTTTAATAATATTTTAAAAATCATTTTGGCTCTTAAAAATGTCCAAACTTCAGTTAAAAATCAAAATTTACTCAAATAAATTTGTTTACGACTTTATAAATATTTTTTTTCCCCGTAACTTCCCAAAAGTTCTACTTTCTAAATTTTTTATGTTACGATCATTTGCGATAAACTAATATTTATTTTATATTCCTTCTCAGTTATGGTTCGTTACAATATGCTTAGTAGAAATCTTTAAAAATTTTGTTCCTTTACTAAGGATAAGCGTTTCTTGAAAAGTAAGTCGATTGTTGAATACAGAATCGTTTCAACAGCTTGACGTCAGGGTTGATTTTATTAAATTGTGAATAGGGATCGGTGGTGAGCACTTGGTCAAAATGCTGCTTTCTCAAGCCCTACAATATGTTGACCAATTATCGATCTGAATTTGTTAAGCATTTCCGGAACTACATTTGTAGAAACACCTATCTTTCAGGAAATGACGCATAAAATTCAAGTTATATGATATACATATAAATACCCCAAGCATGAACAATAATGAGAATATAATTCAGCTCTTAAAATTATCCATCAGGATAATTTTCATTATCAAACGAATTTCCAGCATCTATATTTTTCATCTATCTCGTTGTATTCGAGAACTATAAGAAACTGAGTAGTGAACTTAGGCTTTTGTTAAGGTGAACCACGGTAAAATTATGTGTGTTTTCTCATATTTTGCAATATATACATATTTGTGTGAAATTCCGTGAACGTTGGGAGTACTCAACCCAAGTCGGAAAAAACTTGCTAATATCTGTGTATAGCCTGCATTTCATACTTGTAACACTAGACAAATTTCTATGAGATACTTGCCCTACGGCGTCTAATGCTTGGGCATTTCCTGAATCTGCAAACCTATTTGAGATACGTACGCCCTACAGCGTCTAATGCTTGGGCATGAAGTTCTTCTAACCTTATAAATACCCGAGCACTTCTCGTTTCCTCCGAAGCCATAAAGAAAACAAGAAGAAGAAAAAATGGCGAGACCAGTGTGTACTGACGGTGAATATCTGGAAACCCAAATATACAAGGGAGGTTCGAGTGTACTAAAAATAAGATGAAGTCGTGAAGCTCACAAAGAAAGGCTAAGTCTGGTGGAGTGCGTGCTGAGAGTTTTCGCACCATATACTGGAGCAATGAAATATCGGCATTGGCAACGAAGGATGGGTGCGAGTTCGAAGGCGACTAGGCGGAAGTTCTTGTGTGTGTATGTTAGGATTTCAGCATGCTTTAACAATACCCAATTGTGAAACCCTAGATCTGAAATGTAACCATATTGATTTAGTCGAGAACAAATCAGAAAATAGATAACTTGATTAGCGGAAGCGTACCTGAATCTGTATTTAATTATTGCTATACCTGAATCCCATAATTGGTTGCTACGGAGAAGATTATCTGTTGTAGAAGAAGAATTTGGTTCGGTCTTCCAAATTGACACAAACCCTAGATTAGATTCAGCTCTCCGTAGAAGAGGTTAGAGAGTTGTTAAGGCTTGTGTAATTCGGGGACCATAACCCTTTATTTATAGAGTTGGCATTTTATAATTCGGCCCTTCAACAAATTATAAAATGCCCCGGTATCTACACATTAGGCCCATGATAACTTAACTTTAAGCCTATTAATTCTAATCGAAAATTAGATCACTTTAATTAGGCTTTACACCAAAATAGCACAACACATTTTATTTTACATATGTGACCCAATTGTCGAAATATTCCAACAATCTCCCCCTGAGCCATATATGAAATAACCTTAAAATGTGTTTAACTTTATAAGCTCCAAAATTTGCTATTTATAACATATGGTGTATCTAAAACAATCTCGTCCATTAATTGCGTTGACAAAGGATCAAAACGGCATTCGTTATATTTATCGTAACTAAACCCATCAATGGTCACATATATCAATACAATCAAATGACATAGATCAATCATGGATGCGTAGCATGGAAATTACATGAAATGTGATCTATACATGTCTATTTCCAACTGGTCCTTCTTTAGTGAGATCAAAATGTTTAATATTTAAACAACCTGAGTGCAAAGAAAACTTCATTACTTTATTTCTGATCAGAAAAAGAACTTGATATGCATATGTCTGTAACTGAAGTACAGAGCAATGAGTCATATGACAATACCAAATACAAACTCCCCCTGAACCAAAATATTTTTATATAAAGTTACACCAATTGAGCTACATGCTCATGAAAGACCTTAGGTGATAACCTTTTGGTAAGCGGATCCGCCATAATGGAGTTTGTCTAAGTGTGCTCTATGAATTACAATATATTTTGCACTCTTCCCTTATTGGAAAATAATATATTCTTTACTGTCACAATATTACTTGGTCCTTCAATTCTTTATCTATAACTGGAGTCTTGTGACAAAATTTCATTATTATTTTCTATATTTGGATGTCTTATAATTAACCAAAGACGATATTTTCAAAATGGCGAAAACTATAAGTGCCTAAATGACACTTTTCCCTTATATAGTTTCACCCATAAAATATATTATCATTGCTAGAAGTGGATCTTTTACAGTAATGACATCCAAAATATCCGGATCGTAATTCTTTATGATCTCCAACCGATCCGATCTTTTATCTATGAGCATATGATATTTTGTTTTATTCCTTAAAGATATCTCATAACCATTTTGGCTACTAAATCAGTGATCCACTTTTAATATCAGTAAGGTATCTACCAAATAATACATGCATATCCATATGTGTGTATACATTAGTATGCATTGGAATTCAAACTGCAGATGTATGAAAAATCTTTTGCATTTCTTTAGTTTCAAGGATGACAACATTTATCTGTTTTGGTAAAAGAAAATCAACTGAATCGTAGTTTACATACTTAATCTTTGAAGCATTTATCTTTCTAATTCTTTTGTAATAATCCAAAATATCACCCCATGAACAATAATGGTGAATTTGAATCCCAAATACAAAAGACTAATCCATAAATGAGTTTCTTAAGTAGTTTCACCAATGTCTCCATTGAGAAATATAACTTTAATCTCCATTAGATAATGCTCAAAAGTACAAACTGTAGTAAGCTCCAAAGTGATCGATTCAGAATCGTTTACTAAGTCCAAAATGAAACATTCTTAAAAGAAAATAAAATTTCCTTTTATTCGATAAAGTGCCTTATAAAATTCAATATTACCCACTTGATCCCTTTTGGTTTTGAATAGTTATTCATAACCAATGATCTTATCACTTAAGTTAGAGGGAAATTTCGAACTTTATTATCCATATAGATTTATACTATATGTGCATTTCTTAAATCCACATTTTAAATTGGTACCTTACATGGATTGGTGTAAGTCCGTAGCATCATCTTTATCAATCCATTATTTATCTTTATGAAGAAATACTACACAATAATCTGAAATAGCATTTCTTCCCATTTAGGTGGATTTCCTTAGTGATCTTGCATCTTTGAGGTTGTTGAGTTTGTTTTCTTGAAGCAGTATCCTTAGCTTAAAGAAAAAATTATCTTCAACATCGTCTTATTATGGTTCTTAATTTACTTCTTCTTAATAAAAGAAAACAAATCTTAAACTTTAAGCGAAGAAGCAACCGCAGTTGAATCAAAGATAATGATTCTCTTTAAAGACAATGATATTACTTTATTTCTCCCCCCAAACTCAACATCCTCAAAAAAACTATTGCATTTCCCGCTTTAAAACTTTTCCTTAGTGTGGGTTCATAAAAAAATTATAAACTTTAAATCACTTAGAATATCAATAAAGTATTTTCTATCTTTATGATATCTCATTCTATAACTCCTTAGTAAACTGAAACAAATAATTATTTTAATCACCAAAACAAGATTTGAGATATCATTACAAGCTATTTAGCATAAGTAGCCATAACTTATATATATCAGACATTAAGAGCTTCAATTACATAAAAATTTGAATTTATTCATAAATCAACACTATTATTACTTGATGAATATGTTCATATTAGAAATATGAAACCGAAATCTGTCTAAATGACAGCATAAAAAATATCGAATAAATTCAAGCAGTTTGACTTAAATCTCAATAATAACTTTATATGTCTGTATATCCCCATAAAGAAATAACATAAATATATCCTTATGTTATTTCTGTCCTTTGAGATCCTTAGTGACTTCTTAATCTTTATTCATACATTTATTTACAATGTATATCAAATGAGTACTTTTCAGTCATAAAAACTTCAATCTCTATTTTAATTACCAAAGCGCTAAATTAGCCCAATAAAATAACATATTATTCTTAAAATAATTTTAATCTTTAAATGAATATACTGAAGATAGCACCAAAAATAACAATAACTTGAGCGTCTTTAGCTTTTGAAGCATTTTTTTTTTGTATAGTACTCATCTATATTTCTTTTACTTTGACTTTATGTAATCAAGCACCACAAAGAGTGCTTGATTTCCCTTATTGTTTTCACAAAAATCGTTTCCATTCTCAGTAGATAACTTATACAAAATTAGTTATCATTAGCTATAGCACATCCTTGAAAACTTCTGAAGTATTTACTTAATGATCATTTAACTCTTGCCTTTGAATTCTATCACCTTTCAATATTCTTCATAACATTATAAGAATATTTAACCGTAGTAGGGTTGGCTGTAACCCTCTTAGTTACAAGAGTTAAATCTATAAAGTCAAGAACAAATAACATGCTCTTATACAAATCCTTATATTTATCCCAAAACAAGATGGAAATATTCTTTAAATTGACAGATAATTCAGTTAAATTAGCTGAAAGTGAACAAAAAAATAAAATGAAGATTGACCGTATATGCTCATAGCCAAATATCAACCATAGTAAATTCAAATAATTGGTAAGTCTCTTCTCAAGATACCTAGTACACATTAATATCAAGTCTTTGGACAGTAATATTAACTGTAAGTGGTACTCTTGTTGTAATGATCAAACACTGACAATAAATTCAAGTCAAATAACAACCTTCCTTTGGGCCGATTAATTATTCACTCGAAAAACTTTATAATTTTCACGTATTTATCATCACACATGTGTAAGTGATTCGACCAAACACTAGCCTTCCTTTGGGCCGACTAATATTCGCATGAATAACTACACATAAATATTAAATATTTTCATGAACCACCAAAATATAGAGGTCACTTTGGTGACATATTATTTTAAAGTTAATTCACTACTAATGTAAAATATTTACAGCTGTAAAGAGACGCCAAAATTATATTTGAATTTAGTTCTTAGTATATATATAATATAATTTGAGTGTTATAAAACACTTCGCTTTAGGTCCATAACGACAACTGAAATATCAAAATTATAACCATATCACAACAGATTTTTAATTATAGTTGTGATAATCTTTAGCTTTAAATATGTGATTATATTCATGGTATTCACTGAATAAATATGATGATATTAAATATCACAAATAAATCACATAATAAATATCACATGTGAACGCCACAATTTAGCGACATGTAAATGACAATGTAAATGTCATACTAAATAACTTGAATCAACGAAGTAGCTACTATATGCATGTCTAAACCATAATGCAACTTCCCAAAATGCTACTTTGTCACTTTACTTTAATTTTGTCTGTAAATAACCTCAGTGTAACAACCCGTATTTCGATAACATGATTAAGACGAGAATCAAGGCAGAATTTAATTTTAAATTCTGAATCAAGTGAAACGGGCTATGCCATTGCGTTCGTCTCGGAAAAATACGCGAAATAGAGTCCGAGTTTTCGAAAATCGGAGTCCGTATGACCAAGATATGGCCTCGCGAAATTTCACGAAAAATTCCCAAATTGAAGTATACTTAATTAAGTGAAATGGGTTGCGCAGAGAAATATATATATATATATTGATATATATATATATATAATTGAAAATTAAATAAATAAATATGCAAAAATGTTCAAAACAGCGAATTAGGAGAGGGGAATAACCGAACAGGCCGATTTTTGAGGTCGACCCGAGCCTGCTGGGTCGACTAGGGGTTAATCCAGGGTGTTTGGCTGTCAACCCGTGGGCCGATTCGCTCAAATGCAGATTTTGCATTTGGATGGTTCTCATGGTCCATCTTTAATCTAAAGGCCCTAGATGGTTCCTACACTTGACTTCTTCCCCAAGACATGCTTTGATGGCTTGGATTGAATCTAGGTTTAATCCTATGGCCTAAAACACTTGCCTAATCTATAAATAAGACCCTAACCTATCCTAAATCCTCATTATTCATTCATGCAACTAAACCATGGCAAAATTGCTACTCTCATGGCCTCCACTCAACTATCCTAGCCTCCACTTCATTTCTATGAGAGGTTTCATGATCATGAGAGTATTAGAGAGTCCCTATGTTAGTATGAGAGCTTCTCAAGTTGATTTCAAGGCAAAAGCTTTGATCTTTGTTCATAAAGATGGTATTTTTGTTGATTTGGAGTGTTTATCTTTGGGTTTTTGGGTGATGGCATGCATAGGCTTCATCACAAGCTTTAGATTAATCGATTTAGGCCTTCATAGCAAGGTAAGCCCTTCCCTACTCTTAGATATTAACTATGAAGTTAAATGTTCATGTTGAAAGTTTGGGTTTGATCATTGAGAATGATGCATGCTATCATGTTATGCAAGTTTATGAAGTCATTATCTTGATCTTATGAGCTAAAAGCCACAACCTTTATGTTGAAATGTTGCATTATGCAACATGAAAACCTTCATAATCATTATGTCAACTTGCATATGAAGTCATAATCCTTATATGATGATATATGCGAGTTTCTAGTTATCATTCCATGTCTTTTGTCACCATGATTCACTTATGTGCCAAGTTTGGGTTTATGCATGTTTTTGAGGCTTAAGAATGTAACATGCAAGCTAATGAACACATTTGTGCCTCCTTTGCCACCATGATTAACTTGTGGCCTAATATCCATTTTTGTCATGCCTTTGCCAGGTCTCTTCTTTTAATCCATTACGTTGTTGCAAACGTATATGCGAGTTTAAAAAGCGTTGGGGGTCACATTATGGGGAAACATAATGACATGAATATGATTTGGGTAAATGGGTATAAACATGACAACATGTAACGTTAAATATGACATGTGTTTATACTTGAAAACATAACTTGAAATGTAACATGGAAGTTGACATGTAAGTATGCATAAAAACATAAGCTTGGGAATTTACCTATTAAGTTAGGTCTACCCATTGGGAATTTACCTATTAAGTTAGGTCTACCCAATTGCTTGAAAACTTGACTATGAACATGACACTAGACTAAACATGAAGGTGGCCAACTCGAGGTTGGGTTGAGTTTGCAACGTAAAACTACCCGGAACCGACCGGCCTAACTAGTAGTTGCAAACAATAGGACCCAATGTGAGAAGTTGGTCATGTTGTGCTTGAACCCGAGGTTAGACCAAGTTGTGGTGTAAATCTACCCGGACCCGCCCGGCTTAACTAGTAACCACAACAAAGTCTAATGTGAGAGGTTGGGGTGCATTAAATAATTAATGCCACATAATAGGGTTAAGTTAATTTGATTAATGAGGCTTAACCAAATATGACATGGACAAATGGGTTAAGTAATTTGATTAGGCTAATGATACTTAACAAAACATGACAGGGTTGGGTAGGTTAAGTAACTTGATTTACCTAACGACACTTGACCATTTTTATACGACGAGGGGACGGGATTAAGTTAACCAACACTTAATCAATCCAACACGATAACTTGATAAGGTTAAGTAAATTTTCTTAGTAACACTTAACCGTTTAATACAGTTAATGGATGGGGTTAAGTAAACTCAGACCTAACTAATCTAAACATGGTAATTGGACGGGGTTAAGTTAATTCACACTTAACTAATCCAACTCGTTTGTTTGATGTGGTTAAGTGACCTATACTTAACCAATCTAACGTGAAAACATGATAAGGCTAAGTCACGAATCACTTGAATACGCTTGACCGATTTGACTCGGTAATTTGACAAGGTCAAGTTAATTTATATAATTAACCAATCTAAAATGATAATTAGACGAGGTTAAGTTATGGATTGCTTAATATACTTAGCCAACTTGACACATGGTTTGTAGGGTTAAGTCTTGGACTTGGATACTTAGCCAATTTTGACATGGTTTGTAGACGGGCTAAATTATGAACTTAAGTGACACCTAACCCATTAGATAAACCCTAATTCGGAGGATTAGGTAAATAACCATAGTCAACAAGGATTGTGGAAATAAGGCTAAGTGGTAAACCTTAGTTAAGGGAAACTAAGTAATAATTCTTAGCCAAGGAAATGTGGACCACCTCTTAGATAGATGAGTAACCCGATACGGTAGGTCATCGTTTAAGTATACGTGTAGGAGCAGGCTATCTGATTTAGATAAAGGCTCCAGCGAACTGGGTAACGAAGCAGCGGCTTCGGGGAACGTGAGGATATTCTTGGTATCCCTCTGTGAGGTCGCAGATGATCATCCTGGGCTCACAAGAGGTTAAGGTCTGCGTTAGAAGAACCAAGAGTATGCCTTGGTTGCTATACGAGCGACCTAAAGACTGGGATGGATAGCAGTGAGTCGACGAATACATAAGGTGCCCGAGATAGCAAGTTCGTCGATCATCTACCATTTTGAGTCAAGCGTGTACGTACGGAAAGGCAGGGAACACCCAACAGACCATAATTGCTATCTAATTATGGGTGAGGTAGGCCGTAGGATGTGGGCTGGCCGGAGTGTAGTTCTCATGCAAGATTTTCTCTTGTGTTGCCTTTCACTAGTTGAGGGAGGGGTCTCGTGGGACCATAGCCACGTGTAGAAAAGCAGACCTTAGTATCTGCATCGGCAGATAAATCTAAAGCTCCCGACCGAGTCCTGTATTTCTTGTTTTGCCCTGTGACAGGACTCGGATGGCACGATGTGATACATGTGCATACAGTTATAGAAAAACGATTCACGATGAATGCGTGGGAAAAAGGGCGCGGTTGAGGGTTAGCGTAATCCCTAGTGGCCTAGGTGGTTTAACCCAAACCGAAATACGAAAGCGTGCAATAGGTAAGCGTAATCCCTAGTGGTGCTAGGTGGCGTAAGTCCTAGTAGTTCAAACGATGATTCATATGGAAGAGCCTAGCTAGAACAAGGGTGACAGTCCAAACGATTTCAAGGATAATACGACATGAGGAAGCCCGTACGAGGTACGGCAAAGGACTGAACTTATATACATGGAAAGAAACATATGATTTGAGTAACCTATATATGCGATATATTAGGTTGACATGGACCATTACATAACATTGGGCAAGGGACATTCATGGTTAACACATGACGCGGGTTGGGATACTAGTACGAGAGGTGCAGAGCAAAAATACATGTTAGAACCAGGAAGAATATACGAAACAGATACCGTGGGATGTTAGACGGGGTAGATACCTTGGGATAGTATACTTGATAGAAATCTGACGATGGGATACTTTGATTTATCATGATGCCGTAGTTTATCGCGATACCTTAGTTTATCTAAGTTCAATAGTTCACCCTGTTATTTTGATTTAGCTTATCTATCTTGTTATCATGCTTATGTTCATCTCAGTTTCTCATGACAGTTAGCTTTACTAGTTTTTATACTAATAGTAGATAGGGCTTACTCAGTCTTTTTGACTGACCCGTTTTGTTTCGCCTCTTTTCTTCCGTTCCCCCCCAGGTTACAGGGAGGAAACAATGCTGTTTAGTTCGGACTTCTTCTGCTTGAAGGTCATCATGGATGGCTTGGACTTCTCTTGGCTATGGCTACTTTACTGTTTTTACTTGGGGAATAATTTATCAAAAAGTCTTTATGCTTCTTTACTATTGCAAGACAGGTTTTGATGTACTCTGATGTAAAAGGCTTTAGACCTTATTTATTCATGTTATGAAAGTTTGATTTTACTTCCGCTATTTATATATGTTCTATCTTGTGATATTTCTGTGCATGTTTACCAATAATGCCCCTCTAAAGCTAGTGCATTCCTTTGCGAGTGACCCTAGCGGAGGCGGGGTGTTACATTTGGTATCAGAGCAGAAGGTTACTAGACTGGGCAAAACTTTTTAAAGACCTTCTGAAAATTATTTGAAAAACCGTTTACAAAGAAGCATTTTTCAAGAAAATTTTCTTTTGAAAAGAAAAAGGCTATTCCCCAAAGGCCATTAGCATTATCCTTGTTTCCTTGATCGAATCTCTTTTCCTTTCTTTCCTCCATCTGTAGTCACAGTGGTTTTGACTGCGACTAGTCTCTCTAGCTGCGTAAGTGTTTCCCGTACGATGGAGGTGGTTCTCGAGAGACCGTTGCAGAGTTATGCATGAAAGGATAGTGAGAACAAGGATAAAGGATACGAGCTTAAGGATGAGCAACTTGTTGGTATGGCTTAGTCCTCAAAGGAGGGAGAAAGATGAACAATGAAACCCATGACGAGAGAGTACCTTTGGCATGGTAAAACGGGGCGGATAGTTAAGTATTATGGGACAAGGACAAGATCATCGGGAGGGTAGTAGTATGCTCTCATTTCTAGGGTACCTCGGAAGGAGGGTGACGATCTTGTTAAAGGTTTAGCTTTTCTTCTCTATCATCCCGTTAGGACTTTGTTTTGATCATCGTATCATTTAAGTCTGCTTCGATAGTTAAGTATCTGCACCTTAAGTACTAGCGTAATAGAGAATCCCATTTTTGTCTCAAAGTCCTATTGGAGAATCAGTCCATTTATACATGACTTGTTTGGATTTGGGAATGTATATGCCAAGTGTTGAGTTTGGAAATAATGCTTATGTTTTTAAGCTATGGATGGATTCTAGGGATGAAGTGGTTATCCAGTAAGGGGTGCCACTCTCGGTTTTGATAGGAGGGTAGTTAGACTCTTGACTAGCCTTGGTAATACCCTCGAAGTCTCGTGGAACCTTTTGGGTTTGGTCATGATTAGTTACCTAGAATCCCTGGATACCTCTATTGGAAATTTGAAGCCCGATCGAGTGGTGTTCGCCGATAAGACGGATGGTTTACTTCATTTATGCATGGGTTATAGAGATCACCCTAGTAAGTGCGCTTGATAACCTGGTTGGCATCTGTTTACTTTCAAGAGGAAGTTCTTCTACGAGAAATACCCTGCGGTACGAGGTCCGAGATTCACTAGTGAATTTTGGAAAGCTTGCATGAGATCATGAGTACGCAGTCATATTTGCGTCAAGTATTCTAGGAAAAGGATAAGTGCAAGTGGAACGAGAGGCGACGAAGAAATGAGTTCCAGCTCATGTTATGGAAACAGGAATAAGAAGCTACAAAATCGCGAAGTTAAAAGACGACTTTGATGGTCAAAGACTAGATACGCGCATGATATCTCTTTTTGGGAGTATATCCTTGATCCCTGTTTTCTGTAGAGCTTACTTGTAGGCTATCTTTTATGGACATCCTCTCGGTCCTATTTTCTGTTACAAACCCCGTAAGGAGTTTGTCTTGTTTATCTTCTCGACCCTGTTTCAGGGAATCCTAGGTAGAACCCTATGGATGTAAACATGTATTTGAAACATGTTATGATTGATATGGTTGCAAATGGTTGCTCGTGGATGCGCGAATACACATTAGATACTAGCTCGACTCGGTCACACTTCATATTGCATATGCACGAGTATTTATACTTGTTTATGGATGAAATCGAATGTATTATCATGCGGTTGTGGCATATGGATGAATGATTGTGCACGCATATAGTATCTATATGACTAGGACTATTTGCATACATGTTGGATTCATGGCACTATACATATTTTTGCATTAGAAAGATTATTCAGGCCTGATCATTAGCATTAGCTAAGGAACATGTACACACACGTTTTGCATATATTCATACAGCATTAGAAATCATCTAAGGACAATGGTTGCTTGTGGATGATGTTTTGAGTAGATGGATGATGGACGGTAGGATATGTTCTTCCTAACTTGGAGATTTCGGGGACGAAATCCTAAAAGGTGGGGAGAATGTAACAACCCGTATTTCGATAACATGATTAAGACGAGAATCAAGGCAGAATTTAATTTTAAATTCTGAATCAAGTGAAACGGGCTATGCCATTG
This sequence comes from Allium sativum, assembly GCA_030737875.1. Lineage (NCBI taxonomy): Eukaryota > Viridiplantae > Streptophyta > Magnoliopsida > Asparagales > Amaryllidaceae > Allium > Allium sativum. The sequence continues at coordinate 454,210,400 of CM060913.1, read as the reverse complement.
CGTTCGTCTCGGAAAAATACGCGAAATAGAGTCCGAGTTTTCGAAAATCGGAGTCCGTATGACCAAGATATGGCCTCGCGAAATTTCACGAAAAATTCCCAAATTGAAGTATACTTAATTAAGTGAAATGGGTTGCGCAGAGAAATATATATATATATATATATATATATATATATATATATTGATATATATATATATATAATTGAAAATTAAATAAATAAATATGCAAAAATGTTCAAAACAGCGAATTAGGAGAGGGGAATAACCGAACAGGCCGATTTTTGAGGTCGACCCGAGCCTGCTGGGTCGACTAGGGGTTAATCCAGGGTGTTTGGCTGTCAACCCGTGGGCCGATTCGCTCAAATGCAGATTTTGCATTTGGATGGTTCTCATGGTCCATCTTTAATCTAAAGGCCCTAGATGGTTCCTACACTTGACTTCTTCCCCAAGACATGCTTTGATGGCTTGGATTGAATCTAGGTTTAATCCTATGGCCTAAAACACTTGCCTAATCTATAAATAAGACCCTAACCTATCCTAAATCCTCATTATTCATTCATGCAACTAAACCATGGCAAAATTGCTACTCTCATGGCCTCCACTCAACTATCCTAGCCTCCACTTCATTTCTATGAGAGGTTTCATGATCATGAGAGTATTAGAGAGTCCCTATGTTAGTATGAGAGCTTCTCAAGTTGATTTCAAGGCAAAAGCTTTGATCTTTGTTCATAAAGATGGTATTTTTGTTGATTTGGAGTGTTTATCTTTGGGTTTTTGGGTGATGGCATGCATAGGCTTCATCACAAGCTTTAGATTAATCGATTTAGGCCTTCATAGCAAGGTAAGCCCTTCCCTACTCTTAGATATTAACTATGAAGTTAAATGTTCATGTTGAAAGTTTGGGTTTGATCATTGAGAATGATGCATGCTATCATGTTATGCAAGTTTATGAAGTCATTATCTTGATCTTATGAGCTAAAAGCCACAACCTTTATGTTGAAATGTTGCATTATGCAACATGAAAACCTTCATAATCATTATGTCAACTTGCATATGAAGTCATAATCCTTATATGATGATATATGCGAGTTTCTAGTTATCATTCCATGTCTTTTGTCACCATGATTCACTTATGTGCCAAGTTTGGGTTTATGCATGTTTTTGAGGCTTAAGAATGTAACATGCAAGCTAATGAACACATTTGTGCCTCCTTTGCCACCATGATTAACTTGTGGCCTAATATCCATTTTTGTCATGCCTTTGCCAGGTCTCTTCTTTTAATCCATTACGTTGTTGCAAACGTATATGCGAGTTTAAAAAGCGTTGGGGGTCACATTATGGGGAAACATAATGACATGAATATGATTTGGGTAAATGGGTATAAACATGACAACATGTAACGTTAAATATGACATGTGTTTATACTTGAAAACATAACTTGAAATGTAACATGGAAGTTGACATGTAAGTATGCATAAAAACATAAGCTTGGGAATTTACCTATTAAGTTAGGTCTACCCATTGGGAATTTACCTATTAAGTTAGGTCTACCCAATTGCTTGAAAACTTGACTATGAACATGACACTAGACTAAACATGAAGGTGGCCAACTCGAGGTTGGGTTGAGTTTGCAACGTAAAACTACCCGGAACCGACCGGCCTAACTAGTAGTTGCAAACAATAGGACCCAATGTGAGAAGTTGGTCATGTTGTGCTTGAACCCGAGGTTAGACCAAGTTGTGGTGTAAATCTACCCGGACCCGCCCGGCTTAACTAGTAACCACAACAAAGTCTAATGTGAGAGGTTGGGGTGCATTAAATAATTAATGCCACATAATAGGGTTAAGTTAATTTGATTAATGAGGCTTAACCAAATATGACATGGACAAATGGGTTAAGTAATTTGATTAGGCTAATGATACTTAACAAAACATGACAGGGTTGGGTAGGTTAAGTAACTTGATTTACCTAACGACACTTGACCATTTTTATACGACGAGGGGACGGGATTAAGTTAACCAACACTTAATCAATCCAACACGATAACTTGATAAGGTTAAGTAAATTTTCTTAGTAACACTTAACCGTTTAATACAGTTAATGGATGGGGTTAAGTAAACTCAGACCTAACTAATCTAAACATGGTAATTGGACGGGGTTAAGTTAATTCACACTTAACTAATCCAACTCGTTTGTTTGATGTGGTTAAGTGACCTATACTTAACCAATCTAACGTGAAAACATGATAAGGCTAAGTCACGAATCACTTGAATACGCTTGACCGATTTGACTCGGTAATTTGACAAGGTCAAGTTAATTTATATAATTAACCAATCTAAAATGATAATTAGACGAGGTTAAGTTATGGATTGCTTAATATACTTAGCCAACTTGACACATGGTTTGTAGGGTTAAGTCTTGGACTTGGATACTTAGCCAATTTTGACATGGTTTGTAGACGGGCTAAATTATGAACTTAAGTGACACCTAACCCATTAGATAAACCCTAATTCGGAGGATTAGGTAAATAACCATAGTCAACAAGGATTGTGGAAATAAGGCTAAGTGGTAAACCTTAGTTAAGGGAAACTAAGTAATAATTCTTAGCCAAGGAAATGTGGACCACCTCTTAGATAGATGAGTAACCCGATACGGTAGGTCATCGTTTAAGTATACGTGTAGGAGCAGGCTATCTGATTTAGATAAAGGCTCCAGCGAACTGGGTAACGAAGCAGCGGCTTCGGGGAACGTGAGGATATTCTTGGTATCCCTCTGTGAGGTCGCAGATGATCATCCTGGGCTCACAAGAGGTTAAGGTCTGCGTTAGAAGAACCAAGAGTATGCCTTGGTTGCTATACGAGCGACCTAAAGACTGGGATGGATAGCAGTGAGTCGACGAATACATAAGGTGCCCGAGATAGCAAGTTCGTCGATCATCTACCATTTTGAGTCAAGCGTGTACGTACGGAAAGGCAGGGAACACCCAACAGACCATAATTGCTATCTAATTATGGGTGAGGTAGGCCGTAGGATGTGGGCTGGCCGGAGTGTAGTTCTCATGCAAGATTTTCTCTTGTGTTGCCTTTCACTAGTTGAGGGAGGGGTCTCGTGGGACCATAGCCACGTGTAGAAAAGCAGACCTTAGTATCTGCATCGGCAGATAAATCTAAAGCTCCCGACCGAGTCCTGTATTTCTTGTTTTGCCCTGTGACAGGACTCGGATGGCACGATGTGATACATGTGCATACAGTTATAGAAAAACGATTCACGATGAATGCGTGGGAAAAAGGGCGCGGTTGAGGGTTAGCGTAATCCCTAGTGGCCTAGGTGGTTTAACCCAAACCGAAATACGAAAGCGTGCAATAGGTAAGCGTAATCCCTAGTGGTGCTAGGTGGCGTAAGTCCTAGTAGTTCAAACGATGATTCATATGGAAGAGCCTAGCTAGAACAAGGGTGACAGTCCAAACGATTTCAAGGATAATACGACATGAGGAAGCCCGTACGAGGTACGGCAAAGGACTGAACTTATATACATGGAAAGAAACATATGATTTGAGTAACCTATATATGCGATATATTAGGTTGACATGGACCATTACATAACATTGGGCAAGGGACATTCATGGTTAACACATGACGCGGGTTGGGATACTAGTACGAGAGGTGCAGAGCAAAAATACATGTTAGAACCAGGAAGAATATACGAAACAGATACCGTGGGATGTTAGACGGGGTAGATACCTTGGGATAGTATACTTGATAGAAATCTGACGATGGGATACTTTGATTTATCATGATGCCGTAGTTTATCGCGATACCTTAGTTTATCTAAGTTCAATAGTTCACCCTGTTATTTTGATTTAGCTTATCTATCTTGTTATCATGCTTATGTTCATCTCAGTTTCTCATGACAGTTAGCTTTACTAGTTTTTATACTAATAGTAGATAGGGCTTACTCAGTCTTTTTGACTGACCCGTTTTGTTTCGCCTCTTTTCTTCCGTTCCCCCCCAGGTTACAGGGAGGAAACAATGCTGTTTAGTTCGGACTTCTTCTGCTTGAAGGTCATCATGGATGGCTTGGACTTCTCTTGGCTATGGCTACTTTACTGTTTTTACTTGGGGAATAATTTATCAAAAAGTCTTTATGCTTCTTTACTATTGCAAGACAGGTTTTGATGTACTCTGATGTAAAAGGCTTTAGACCTTATTTATTCATGTTATGAAAGTTTGATTTTACTTCCGCTATTTATATATGTTCTATCTTGTGATATTTCTGTGCATGTTTACCAATAATGCCCCTCTAAAGCTAGTGCATTCCTTTGCGAGTGACCCTAGCGGAGGCGGGGTGTTACATTTGGTATCAGAGCAGAAGGTTACTAGACTGGGCAAAACTTTTTAAAGACCTTCTGAAAATTATTTGAAAAACCGTTTACAAAGAAGCATTTTTCAAGAAAATTTTCTTTTGAAAAGAAAAAGGCTATTCCCCAAAGGCCATTAGCATTATCCTTGTTTCCTTGATCGAATCTCTTTTCCTTTCTTTCCTCCATCTGTAGTCACAGTGGTTTTGACTGCGACTAGTCTCTCTAGCTGCGTAAGTGTTTCCCGTACGATGGAGGTGGTTCTCGAGAGACCGTTGCAGAGTTATGCATGAAAGGATAGTGAGAACAAGGATAAAGGATACGAGCTTAAGGATGAGCAACTTGTTGGTATGGCTTAGTCCTCAAAGGAGGGAGAAAGATGAACAATGAAACCCATGACGAGAGAGTACCTTTGGCATGGTAAAACGGGGCGGATAGTTAAGTATTATGGGACAAGGACAAGATCATCGGGAGGGTAGTAGTATGCTCTCATTTCTAGGGTACCTCGGAAGGAGGGTGACGATCTTGTTAAAGGTTTAGCTTTTCTTCTCTATCATCCCGTTAGGACTTTGTTTTGATCATCGTATCATTTAAGTCTGCTTCGATAGTTAAGTATCTGCACCTTAAGTACTAGCGTAATAGAGAATCCCATTTTTGTCTCAAAGTCCTATTGGAGAATCAGTCCATTTATACATGACTTGTTTGGATTTGGGAATGTATATGCCAAGTGTTGAGTTTGGAAATAATGCTTATGTTTTTAAGCTATGGATGGATTCTAGGGATGAAGTGGTTATCCAGTAAGGGGTGCCACTCTCGGTTTTGATAGGAGGGTAGTTAGACTCTTGACTAGCCTTGGTAATACCCTCGAAGTCTCGTGGAACCTTTTGGGTTTGGTCATGATTAGTTACCTAGAATCCCTGGATACCTCTATTGGAAATTTGAAGCCCGATCGAGTGGTGTTCGCCGATAAGACGGATGGTTTACTTCATTTATGCATGGGTTATAGAGATCACCCTAGTAAGTGCGCTTGATAACCTGGTTGGCATCTGTTTACTTTCAAGAGGAAGTTCTTCTACGAGAAATACCCTGCGGTACGAGGTCCGAGATTCACTAGTGAATTTTGGAAAGCTTGCATGAGATCATGAGTACGCAGTCATATTTGCGTCAAGTATTCTAGGAAAAGGATAAGTGCAAGTGGAACGAGAGGCGACGAAGAAATGAGTTCCAGCTCATGTTATGGAAACAGGAATAAGAAGCTACAAAATCGCGAAGTTAAAAGACGACTTTGATGGTCAAAGACTAGATACGCGCATGATATCTCTTTTTGGGAGTATATCCTTGATCCCTGTTTTCTGTAGAGCTTACTTGTAGGCTATCTTTTATGGACATCCTCTCGGTCCTATTTTCTGTTACAAACCCCGTAAGGAGTTTGTCTTGTTTATCTTCTCGACCCTGTTTCAGGGAATCCTAGGTAGAACCCTATGGATGTAAACATGTATTTGAAACATGTTATGATTGATATGGTTGCAAATGGTTGCTCGTGGATGCGCGAATACACATTAGATACTAGCTCGACTCGGTCACACTTCATATTGCATATGCACGAGTATTTATACTTGTTTATGGATGAAATCGAATGTATTATCATGCGGTTGTGGCATATGGATGAATGATTGTGCACGCATATAGTATCTATATGACTAGGACTATTTGCATACATGTTGGATTCATGGCACTATACATATTTTTGCATTAGAAAGATTATTCAGGCCTGATCATTAGCATTAGCTAAGGAACATGTACACACACGTTTTGCATATATTCATACAGCATTAGAAATCATCTAAGGACAATGGTTGCTTGTGGATGATGTTTTGAGTAGATGGATGATGGACGGTAGGATATGTTCTTCCTAACTTGGAGATTTCGGGGACGAAATCCTAAAAGGTGGGGAGAATGTAACAACCCGTATTTCGATAACATGATTAAGACGAGAATCAAGGCAGAATTTAATTTTAAATTCTGAATCAAGTGAAACGGGCTATGTCATTGCGTTCGTCTCGGAAAAATACGCGAAATAGAGTCCGAGTTTTCGAAAATCGGAGTCCGTATGACCAAGATATGGCCTCGCGAAATTTCACGAAAAATTCCCAAATTGAAGTATACTTAATTAAGTGAAATGGGTTGCGCAGAGAAATATATATATATATATATATTGATATATATATATATATAATTGAAAATTAAATAAATAAATATGCAAAAATGTTCAAAACAGCGAATTAGGAGAGGGGAATAACCGAACAGGCCGATTTTTGAGGTCGACCCGAGCCTGCTGGGTCGACTAGGGGTTAATCCAGGGTGTTTGGCTGTCAACCCGTGGGCCGATTCGCTCAAATGCAGATTTTGCATTTGGATGGTTCTCATGGTCCATCTTTAATCTAAAGGCCCTAGATGGTTCCTACACTTGACTTCTTCCCCAAGACATGCTTTGATGGCTTGGATTGAATCTAGGTTTAATCCTATGGCCTAAAACACTTGCCTAATCTATAAATAAGACCCTAACCTATCCTAAATCCTCATTATTCATTCATGCAACTAAACCATGGCAAAATTGCTACTCTCATGGCCTCCACTCAACTATCCTAGCCTCCACTTCATTTCTATGAGAGGTTTCATGATCATGAGAGTATTAGAGAGTCCCTATGTTAGTATGAGAGCTTCTCAAGTTGATTTCAAGGCAAAAGCTTTGATCTTTGTTCATAAAGATGGTATTTTTGTTGATTTGGAGTGTTTATCTTTGGGTTTTTGGGTGATGGCATGCATAGGCTTCATCACAAGCTTTAGATTAATCGATTTAGGCCTTCATAGCAAGGTAAGCCCTTCCCTACTCTTAGATATTAACTATGAAGTTAAATGTTCATGTTGAAAGTTTGGGTTTGATCATTGAGAATGATGCATGCTATCATGTTATGCAAGTTTATGAAGTCATTATCTTGATCTTATGAGCTAAAAGCCACAACCTTTATGTTGAAATGTTGCATTATGCAACATGAAAACCTTCATAATCATTATGTCAACTTGCATATGAAGTCATAATCCTTATATGATGATATATGCGAGTTTCTAGTTATCATTCCATGTCTTTTGTCACCATGATTCACTTATGTGCCAAGTTTGGGTTTATGCATGTTTTTGAGGCTTAAGAATGTAACATGCAAGCTAATGAACACATTTGTGCCTCCTTTGCCACCATGATTAACTTGTGGCCTAATATCCATTTTTGTCATGCCTTTGCCAGGTCTCTTCTTTTAATCCATTACGTTGTTGCAAACGTATATGCGAGTTTAAAAAGCGTTGGGGGTCACATTATGGGGAAACATAATGACATGAATATGATTTGGGTAAATGGGTATAAACATGACAACATGTAACGTTAAATATGACATGTGTTTATACTTGAAAACATAACTTGAAATGTAACATGGAAGTTGACATGTAAGTATGCATAAAAACATAAGCTTGGGAATTTACCTATTAAGTTAGGTCTACCCATTGGGAATTTACCTATTAAGTTAGGTCTACCCAATTGCTTGAAAACTTGACTATGAACATGACACTAGACTAAACATGAAGGTGGCCAACTCGAGGTTGGGTTGAGTTTGCAACGTAAAACTACCCGGAACCGACCGGCCTAACTAGTAGTTGCAAACAATAGGACCCAATGTGAGAAGTTGGTCATGTTGTGCTTGAACCCGAGGTTAGACCAAGTTGTGGTGTAAATCTACCCGGACCCGCCCGGCTTAACTAGTAACCACAACAAAGTCTAATGTGAGAGGTTGGGGTGCATTAAATAATTAATGCCACATAATAGGGTTAAGTTAATTTGATTAATGAGGCTTAACCAAATATGACATGGACAAATGGGTTAAGTAATTTGATTAGGCTAATGATACTTAACAAAACATGACAGGGTTGGGTAGGTTAAGTAACTTGATTTACCTAACGACACTTGACCATTTTTATACGACGAGGGGACGGGATTAAGTTAACCAACACTTAATCAATCCAACACGATAACTTGATAAGGTTAAGTAAATTTTCTTAGTAACACTTAACCGTTTAATACAGTTAATGGATGGGGTTAAGTAAACTCAGACCTAACTAATCTAAACATGGTAATTGGACGGGGTTAAGTTAATTCACACTTAACTAATCCAACTCGTTTGTTTGATGTGGTTAAGTGACCTATACTTAACCAATCTAACGTGAAAACATGATAAGGCTAAGTCACGAATCACTTGAATACGCTTGACCGATTTGACTCGGTAATTTGACAAGGTCAAGTTAATTTATATAATTAACCAATCTAAAATGATAATTAGACGAGGTTAAGTTATGGATTGCTTAATATACTTAGCCAACTTGACACATGGTTTGTAGGGTTAAGTCTTGGACTTGGATACTTAGCCAATTTTGACATGGTTTGTAGACGGGCTAAATTATGAACTTAAGTGACACCTAACCCATTAGATAAACCCTAATTCGGAGGATTAGGTAAATAACCATAGTCAACAAGGATTGTGGAAATAAGGCTAAGTGGTAAACCTTAGTTAAGGGAAACTAAGTAATAATTCTTAGCCAAGGAAATGTGGACCACCTCTTAGATAGATGAGTAACCCGATACGGTAGGTCATCGTTTAAGTATACGTGTAGGAGCAGGCTATCTGATTTAGATAAAGGCTCCAGCGAACTGGGTAACGAAGCAGCGGCTTCGGGGAACGTGAGGATATTCTTGGTATCCCTCTGTGAGGTCGCAGATGATCATCCTGGGCTCACAAGAGGTTAAGGTCTGCGTTAGAAGAACCAAGAGTATGCCTTGGTTGCTATACGAGCGACCTAAAGACTGGGATGGATAGCAGTGAGTCGACGAATACATAAGGTGCCCGAGATAGCAAGTTCGTCGATCATCTACCATTTTGAGTCAAGCGTGTACGTACGGAAAGGCAGGGAACACCCAACAGACCATAATTGCTATCTAATTATGGGTGAGGTAGGCCGTAGGATGTGGGCTGGCCGGAGTGTAGTTCTCATGCAAGATTTTCTCTTGTGTTGCCTTTCACTAGTTGAGGGAGGGGTCTCGTGGGACCATAGCCACGTGTAGAAAAGCAGACCTTAGTATCTGCATCGGCAGATAAATCTAAAGCTCCCGACCGAGTCCTGTATTTCTTGTTTTGCCCTGTGACAGGACTCGGATGGCACGATGTGATACATGTGCATACAGTTATAGAAAAACGATTCACGATGAATGCGTGGGAAAAAGGGCGCGGTTGAGGGTTAGCGTAATCCCTAGTGGCCTAGGTGGTTTAACCCAAACCGAAATACGAAAGCGTGCAATAGGTAAGCGTAATCCCTAGTGGTGCTAGGTGGCGTAAGTCCTAGTAGTTCAAACGATGATTCATATGGAAGAGCCTAGCTAGAACAAGGGTGACAGTCCAAACGATTTCAAGGATAATACGACATGAGGAAGCCCGTACGAGGTACGGCAAAGGACTGAACTTATATACATGGAAAGAAACATATGATTTGAGTAACCTATATATGCGATATATTAGGTTGACATGGACCATTACATAACATTGGGCAAGGGACATTCATGGTTAACACATGACGCGGGTTGGGATACTAGTACGAGAGGTGCAGAGCAAAAATACATGTTAGAACCAGGAAGAATATACGAAACAGATACCGTGGGATGTTAGACGGGGTAGATACCTTGGGATAGTATACTTGATAGAAATCTGACGATGGGATACTTTGATTTATCATGATGCCGTAGTTTATCGCGATACCTTAGTTTATCTAAGTTCAATAGTTCACCCTGTTATTTTGATTTAGCTTATCTATCTTGTTATCATGCTTATGTTCATCTCAGTTTCTCATGACAGTTAGCTTTACTAGTTTTTATACTAATAGTAGATAGGGCTTACTCAGTCTTTTTGACTGACCCGTTTTGTTTCGCCTCTTTTCTTCCGTTCCCCCCCAGGTTACAGGGAGGAAACAATGCTGTTTAGTTCGGACTTCTTCTGCTTGAAGGTCATCATGGATGGCTTGGACTTCTCTTGGCTATGGCTACTTTACTGTTTTTACTTGGGGAATAATTTATCAAAAAGTCTTTATGCTTCTTTACTATTGCAAGACAGGTTTTGATGTACTCTGATGTAAAAGGCTTTAGACCTTATTTATTCATGTTATGAAAGTTTGATTTTACTTCCGCTATTTATATATGTTCTATCTTGTGATATTTCTGTGCATGTTTACCAATAATGCCCCTCTAAAGCTAGTGCATTCCTTTGCGAGTGACCCTAGCGGAGGCGGGGTGTTACATTTGGTATCAGAGCAGAAGGTTACTAGACTGGGCAAAACTTTTTAAAGACCTTCTGAAAATTATTTGAAAAACCGTTTACAAAGAAGCATTTTTCAAGAAAATTTTCTTTTGAAAAGAAAAAGGCTATTCCCCAAAGGCCATTAGCATTATCCTTGTTTCCTTGATCGAATCTCTTTTCCTTTCTTTCCTCCATCTGTAGTCACAGTGGTTTTGACTGCGACTAGTCTCTCTAGCTGCGTAAGTGTTTCCCGTACGATGGAGGTGGTTCTCGAGAGACCGTTGCAGAGTTATGCATGAAAGGATAGTGAGAACAAGGATAAAGGATACGAGCTTAAGGATGAGCAACTTGTTGGTATGGCTTAGTCCTCAAAGGAGGGAGAAAGATGAACAATGAAACCCATGACGAGAGAGTACCTTTGGCATGGTAAAACGGGGCGGATAGTTAAGTATTATGGGACAAGGACAAGATCATCGGGAGGGTAGTAGTATGCTCTCATTTCTAGGGTACCTCGGAAGGAGGGTGACGATCTTGTTAAAGGTTTAGCTTTTCTTCTCTATCATCCCGTTAGGACTTTGTTTTGATCATCGTATCATTTAAGTCTGCTTCGATAGTTAAGTATCTGCACCTTAAGTACTAGCGTAATAGAGAATCCCATTTTTGTCTCAAAGTCCTATTGGAGAATCAGTCCATTTATACATGACTTGTTTGGATTTGGGAATGTATATGCCAAGTGTTGAGTTTGGAAATAATGCTTATGTTTTTAAGCTATGGATGGATTCTAGGGATGAAGTGGTTATCCAGTAAGGGGTGCCACTCTCGGTTTTGATAGGAGGGTAGTTAGACTCTTGACTAGCCTTGGTAATACCCTCGAAGTCTCGTGGAACCTTTTGGGTTTGGTCATGATTAGTTACCTAGAATCCCTGGATACCTCTATTGGAAATTTGAAGCCCGATCGAGTGGTGTTCGCCGATAAGACGGATGGTTTACTTCATTTATGCATGGGTTATAGAGATCACCCTAGTAAGTGCGCTTGATAACCTGGTTGGCATCTGTTTACTTTCAAGAGGAAGTTCTTCTACGAGAAATACCCTGCGGTACGAGGTCCGAGATTCACTAGTGAATTTTGGAAAGCTTGCATGAGATCATGAGTACGCAGTCATATTTGCGTCAAGTATTCTAGGAAAAGGATAAGTGCAAGTGGAACGAGAGGCGACGAAGAAATGAGTTCCAGCTCATGTTATGGAAACAGGAATAAGAAGCTACAAAATCGCGAAGTTAAAAGACGACTTTGATGGTCAAAGACTAGATACGCGCATGATATCTCTTTTTGGGAGTATATCCTTGATCCCTGTTTTCTGTAGAGCTTACTTGTAGGCTATCTTTTATGGACATCCTCTCGGTCCTATTTTCTGTTACAAACCCCGTAAGGAGTTTGTCTTGTTTATCTTCTCGACCCTGTTTCAGGGAATCCTAGGTAGAACCCTATGGATGTAAACATGTATTTGAAACATGTTATGATTGATATGGTTGCAAATGGTTGCTCGTGGATGCGCGAATACACATTAGATACTAGCTCGACTCGGTCACACTTCATATTGCATATGCACGAGTATTTATACTTGTTTATGGATGAAATCGAATGTATTATCATGCGGTTGTGGCATATGGATGAATGATTGTGCACGCATATAGTATCTATATGACTAGGACTATTTGCATACATGTTGGATTCATGGCACTATACATATTTTTGCATTAGAAAGATTATTCAGGCCTGATCATTAGCATTAGCTAAGGAACATGTACACACACGTTTTGCATATATTCATACAGCATTAGAAATCATCTAAGGACAATGGTTGCTTGTGGATGATGTTTTGAGTAGATGGATGATGGACGGTAGGATATGTTCTTCCTAACTTGGAGATTTCGGGGACGAAATCCTAAAAGGTGGGGAGAATGTAACAACCCGTATTTCGATAACATGATTAAGACGAGAATCAAGGCAGAATTTAATTTTAAATTCTGAATCAAGTGAAACGGGCTATGTCATTGCGTTCGTCTCGGAAAAATACGCGAAATAGAGTCCGAGTTTTCGAAAATCGGAGTCCGTATGACCAAGATATGGCCTCGCGAAATTTCACGAAAAATTCCCAAATTGAAGTATACTTAATTAAGTGAAATGGGTTGCGCAGAGAAATATATATATATATATATATTGATATATATATATATATAATTGAAAATTAAATAAATAAATATGCAAAAATGTTCAAAACAGCGAATTAGGAGAGGGGAATAACCGAACAGGCCGATTTTTGAGGTCGACCCGAGCCTGCTGGGTCGACTAGGGGTTAATCCAGGGTGTTTGGCTGTCAACCCGTGGGCCGATTCGCTCAAATGCAGATTTTGCATTTGGATGGTTCTCATGGTCCATCTTTAATCTAAAGGCCCTAGATGGTTCCTACACTTGACTTCTTCCCCAAGACATGCTTTGATGGCTTGGATTGAATCTAGGTTTAATCCTATGGCCTAAAACACTTGCCTAATCTATAAATAAGACCCTAACCTATCCTAAATCCTCATTATTCATTCATGCAACTAAACCATGGCAAAATTGCTACTCTCATGGCCTCCACTCAACTATCCTAGCCTCCACTTCATTTCTATGAGAGGTTTCATGATCATGAGAGTATTAGAGAGTCCCTATGTTAGTATGAGAGCTTCTCAAGTTGATTTCAAGGCAAAAGCTTTGATCTTTGTTCATAAAGATGGTATTTTTGTTGATTTGGAGTGTTTATCTTTGGGTTTTTGGGTGATGGCATGCATAGGCTTCATCACAAGCTTTAGATTAATCGATTTAGGCCTTCATAGCAAGGTAAGCCCTTCCCTACTCTTAGATATTAACTATGAAGTTAAATGTTCATGTTGAAAGTTTGGGTTTGATCATTGAGAATGATGCATGCTATCATGTTATGCAAGTTTATGAAGTCATTATCTTGATCTTATGAGCTAAAAGCCACAACCTTTATGTTGAAATGTTGCATTATGCAACATGAAAACCTTCATAATCATTATGTCAACTTGCATATGAAGTCATAATCCTTATATGATGATATATGCGAGTTTCTAGTTATCATTCCATGTCTTTTGTCACCATGATTCACTTATGTGCCAAGTTTGGGTTTATGCATGTTTTTGAGGCTTAAGAATGTAACATGCAAGCTAATGAACACATTTGTGCCTCCTTTGCCACCATGATTAACTTGTGGCCTAATATCCATTTTTGTCATGCCTTTGCCAGGTCTCTTCTTTTAATCCATTACGTTGTTGCAAACGTATATGCGAGTTTAAAAAGCGTTGGGGGTCACATTATGGGGAAACATAATGACATGAATATGATTTGGGTAAATGGGTATAAACATGACAACATGTAACGTTAAATATGACATGTGTTTATACTTGAAAACATAACTTGAAATGTAACATGGAAGTTGACATGTAAGTATGCATAAAAACATAAGCTTGGGAATTTACCTATTAAGTTAGGTCTACCCATTGGGAATTTACCTATTAAGTTAGGTCTACCCAATTGCTTGAAAACTTGACTATGAACATGACACTAGACTAAACATGAAGGTGGCCAACTCGAGGTTGGGTTGAGTTTGCAACGTAAAACTACCCGGAACCGACCGGCCTAACTAGTAGTTGCAAACAATAGGACCCAATGTGAGAAGTTGGTCATGTTGTGCTTGAACCCGAGGTTAGACCAAGTTGTGGTGTAAATCTACCCGGACCCGCCCGGCTTAACTAGTAACCACAACAAAGTCTAATGTGAGAGGTTGGGGTGCATTAAATAATTAATGCCACATAATAGGGTTAAGTTAATTTGATTAATGAGGCTTAACCAAATATGACATGGACAAATGGGTTAAGTAATTTGATTAGGCTAATGATACTTAACAAAACATGACAGGGTTGGGTAGGTTAAGTAACTTGATTTACCTAACGACACTTGACCATTTTTATACGACGAGGGGACGGGATTAAGTTAACCAACACTTAATCAATCCAACACGATAACTTGATAAGGTTAAGTAAATTTTCTTAGTAACACTTAACCGTTTAATACAGTTAATGGATGGGGTTAAGTAAACTCAGACCTAACTAATCTAAACATGGTAATTGGACGGGGTTAAGTTAATTCACACTTAACTAATCCAACTCGTTTGTTTGATGTGGTTAAGTGACCTATACTTAACCAATCTAACGTGAAAACATGATAAGGCTAAGTCACGAATCACTTGAATACGCTTGACCGATTTGACTCGGTAATTTGACAAGGTCAAGTTAATTTATATAATTAACCAATCTAAAATGATAATTAGACGAGGTTAAGTTATGGATTGCTTAATATACTTAGCCAACTTGACACATGGTTTGTAGGGTTAAGTCTTGGACTTGGATACTTAGCCAATTTTGACATGGTTTGTAGACGGGCTAAATTATGAACTTAAGTGACACCTAACCCATTAGATAAACCCTAATTCGGAGGATTAGGTAAATAACCATAGTCAACAAGGATTGTGGAAATAAGGCTAAGTGGTAAACCTTAGTTAAGGGAAACTAAGTAATAATTCTTAGCCAAGGAAATGTGGACCACCTCTTAGATAGATGAGTAACCCGATACGGTAGGTCATCGTTTAAGTATACGTGTAGGAGCAGGCTATCTGATTTAGATAAAGGCTCCAGCGAACTGGGTAACGAAGCAGCGGCTTCGGGGAACGTGAGGATATTCTTGGTATCCCTCTGTGAGGTCGCAGATGATCATCCTGGGCTCACAAGAGGTTAAGGTCTGCGTTAGAAGAACCAAGAGTATGCCTTGGTTGCTATACGAGCGACCTAAAGACTGGGATGGATAGCAGTGAGTCGACGAATACATAAGGTGCCCGAGATAGCAAGTTCGTCGATCATCTACCATTTTGAGTCAAGCGTGTACGTACGGAAAGGCAGGGAACACCCAACAGACCATAATTGCTATCTAATTATGGGTGAGGTAGGCCGTAGGATGTGGGCTGGCCGGAGTGTAGTTCTCATGCAAGATTTTCTCTTGTGTTGCCTTTCACTAGTTGAGGGAGGGGTCTCGTGGGACCATAGCCACGTGTAGAAAAGCAGACCTTAGTATCTGCATCGGCAGATAAATCTAAAGCTCCCGACCGAGTCCTGTATTTCTTGTTTTGCCCTGTGACAGGACTCGGATGGCACGATGTGATACATGTGCATACAGTTATAGAAAAACGATTCACGATGAATGCGTGGGAAAAAGGGCGCGGTTGAGGGTTAGCGTAATCCCTAGTGGCCTAGGTGGTTTAACCCAAACCGAAATACGAAAGCGTGCAATAGGTAAGCGTAATCCCTAGTGGTGCTAGGTGGCGTAAGTCCTAGTAGTTCAAACGATGATTCATATGGAAGAGCCTAGCTAGAACAAGGGTGACAGTCCAAACGATTTCAAGGATAATACGACATGAGGAAGCCCGTACGAGGTACGGCAAAGGACTGAACTTATATACATGGAAAGAAACATATGATTTGAGTAACCTATATATGCGATATATTAGGTTGACATGGACCATTACATAACATTGGGCAAGGGACATTCATGGTTAACACATGACGCGGGTTGGGATACTAGTACGAGAGGTGCAGAGCAAAAATACATGTTAGAACCAGGAAGAATATACGAAACAGATACCGTGGGATGTTAGACGGGGTAGATACCTTGGGATAGTATACTTGATAGAAATCTGACGATGGGATACTTTGATTTATCATGATGCCGTAGTTTATCGCGATACCTTAGTTTATCTAAGTTCAATAGTTCACCCTGTTATTTTGATTTAGCTTATCTATCTTGTTATCATGCTTATGTTCATCTCAGTTTCTCATGACAGTTAGCTTTACTAGTTTTTATACTAATAGTAGATAGGGCTTACTCAGTCTTTTTGACTGACCCGTTTTGTTTCGCCTCTTTTCTTCCGTTCCCCCCCAGGTTACAGGGAGGAAACAATGCTGTTTAGTTCGGACTTCTTCTGCTTGAAGGTCATCATGGATGGCTTGGACTTCTCTTGGCTATGGCTACTTTACTGTTTTTACTTGGGGAATAATTTATCAAAAAGTCTTTATGCTTCTTTACTATTGCAAGACAGGTTTTGATGTACTCTGATGTAAAAGGCTTTAGACCTTATTTATTCATGTTATGAAAGTTTGATTTTACTTCCGCTATTTATATATGTTCTATCTTGTGATATTTCTGTGCATGTTTACCAATAATGCCCCTCTAAAGCTAGTGCATTCCTTTGCGAGTGACCCTAGCGGAGGCGGGGTGTTACACTCAGCTTATTTATTTTTATGGTTGCCAATACTAATGCAGGGTTACAACACATATACTTCAAAATATGAACATGTGCGTCAATGGTACATTCAAGCACAAAAGATCTCTATGCACGGATAAACAGCCTGAAATGTGCTAAGCCAAATAATACTACTAATGATAAACTGACATGACAAACAGTAGTATCCCATTGAATGTTTCAAATATTGAACAAGTCCAAATCTTAAAACAAATTCTGAAGTCAAAAATCAATTCAACGCTACATCCTAAGTCTTCAATTTATGCGGATCCATTTAATGAATGAGAAAAACAATTCTAAGATCCGACCTTACCCACTCTTAAACGTAGGTGAACGACACATTAAGAAGATAAAAACTTTAGCTTTGAAACATCCAACAGAATATTATCCAAAAAATATCTTAATGTTCACGCAAAAGGTTGCGTTAATGCATAACCAAAAAAAAAAAAACAAATCTGAATAGCAGGTCAAAAAACAATAATCATGCCTAATTAAATTACTGCAATACAAGTATCCAAATGCCTAGTTGCCTACAAGTATAGGCCCCACCTAATATGTACCAAACTAAATTACTTCATCAAATTAAGTTGACAGAGAGCAGGTTCAATTTTGCATTGAATGAACATCATAAAATATATAAACGTGCTATTAGTGCAGGCAAGTGGGCCACGAAAAAAATGTACAAGTGAACAACCAAATTAAGTTGTACCAAATTAAATCACTTGAACATGCCAGTATCAGCAAGTACGACACCAAAGGAAATAAAAAAATTAAAAAAAATTGACCATTTGTTCCAGTAGCCGATGCTAATATTCAGATCTGAATTCGAAAAATATCGGACGAAACCATAAATCTTAAACATTAAAACCTTAATTTCATATATTATTTAAAAACACAAAATTTCCCAATAAAATCAATTATGGATGGCTCTGATACCACTTGTTAGGATTTCAGTATACTTTAACAATACCCAATTGTGAAACCCTAGATCTGAAATGTAACCATATTGATTTAATTGAGAACAAATCAGAAATAGATTAGCAGAAGCGTACCTGAATCTGTATTTAATTATTGCTATACTTGAATCCCATAATTGGTTGCCACGGAGAAGATTATCTGTTGTAGAAGAAGAATTTGGTTCGGTCTTCCAAATTGACACAAACCCTAGATTAGATTCAGCTCTCCGTAGAAGAGGTTAGAGAGTTGCTAAGGCTTGTGTAATTCGGGGACCATAACCCTTTATTTATAGAGTTGGCATTTTGTAATTCGGCCCTTCAACAAATTATAAAATGCCCCGGTATCTACACATTAGGTCCATGATAACTTAAACTTTAAGCCTATTAATTCTAATCGAAAATTAGATCACTTTAATTAGGCTTTACACCAAAATAGCACAACACATTTTATTTTACATATGTGACCCAATTGTCGAAATATTCCAACAGTGTATGGTGTGAATGGAGAGTGCGTGGATGGTATAAAAGGAGAGAGAATTGGTAGCTTGCGAATTTCGTTTGTATGGTTGGCGAAGAACTGGTGGTATCAAGGATTAGCATGCACGAATGGGTATACTGGAGGCGTGCATTTTTGTGTGAGGAGAATGGAAATTATACAGTGCGTGAATGGTAATGCGAAAGTTGAAAGGGACGGGATGTTTGTTTTGTCTGGAGCAGGGACGTGATTTTGGGGAACAATGGTGAAAGCATAGTTATCAAGACCCAACCGGACCGCGGTCGGACCCCGATTAACCGTCGACCGGTTGCCTCCACGGTCCGGCAAAGCTTGAAGCCTCTCGTGCGTCGCAACCCGCGGTTGTATCGCATAACCGCGGCCTGTTATGGCAGTTCGACCGCAAGAAGCTGTCACTTCCGCAAAACCCAAATACAATTTACCCCAAATTTTAAAACCGCAGACGCAAAATCGCAAAATCGGAAGCCATAAAATTCTTATCGCAGCATACTCGAGCCTTATTTGCAAGTTCTATGAAGTAATTTTGTGTTTTATTTTTTTCTAAATTGTTTGTTTGGCTATGGGGTAGCAGTGGATAATGGCAGTGAGGAGTTTTGGTTAAGGATAATGTGATGACAGTTTGTGCGATGTTGTTTTGAAGTGGTTGATGTTGGTGATGAGGTTGGAGTATGAGTAGTGATTATTTGCAAGTTGTAGGAGGTGAAATCTGCCGCCGAGGATGCAGTGAAGTGGGTTGGAGGATGTGGTGATTATTTGCAAGTTCTACTAAGTAATTTTGTGTTTTTTGTTACTGAACTCATTTTCTGGAATCTGGATAATGATATGTTTCTATTTCATTAGTCTCTGGACAATGATATGTTTCTATTTCATTAGTCTTTTTGCGGTTGAACAAATAAGAGATGAATTATCACCCGTAACTGAAAAAAAATTCAATAATCTTTTAATAAAAATCACAAAAAAAAAACATGCACGGTTCTGACGGTTCGACCGGTCTAACCCTGAAAACCTTAAACCTTAGGGCATCACGGTTCGATCGACGGTCCGATCATGATAACATTGGGTGAAAGTAATGGAGCAATGGGAGTACTATAACTGGGACGTGGAATGATAAGTAATGCGGATGGGGGAGATTGCTACTGGAGCTCGCGTAATTATACAGGGTAGAAGAAAAACTTTTGGGTGGGTCTTTTTCTTGGATGGGCTGACGTAAACAATAAAGATAAGGCCAGTTGGACGTCAATTAGCAGGAAAGGGGTGAATTGTTCTATCCCCATGTCCCCATCTTCGGCGTACTCCGTATGCCCACCCAATCACAGCTCCTTGATTTTCACTTTTTACAGTTAAATCCCTCAATTGTTGTGGGACTTAATTGTAAAAGGTGGTGTAACAACCCTGAATTTTGGGGCCAATTTAAAATTTATTTTGAGTGATTTTAAAGAGTTTTGATATTTAGAATAATCTATTTTAAATAATAATGATCACAAATTTGGTTCAAATCGAAGTTAGAATGAATAAATTAATTTTAATTATAAAAAAAGTTAGAAATAGCGCGGTAGTTTGAAAAGTCAAACTTGAACTTTGACTGACCGTATAGGACGCAAAATTTAACGGATTTTAGTGAAACCAAAAATATTGGAATCTATTTAAAAATATCTTTCCAACGAATCCGAAAAATCGAAATTTCATATCGGAAATCAAAAGTTATGGCCAATTTAATTTTTAGAAAGGTCGCTAGGTAATTTGCATAGGTCAATAATGCTACTTTTTGCATATAAAGGAATTTCGACTCGAAACCACTTCCATTGAGTTCGAAATGATGTTTCTGCATTGAAAAACAGTAAACACTTATATATTTCGAGTTTCGAAAATTATTTGTTTAAAAATGTATTTTTAATATTAAATATACTGGCCTTAAAAATAGCCATTTTTCAAAATGTCTCAGAATTCAACGAAATAAATTTTGTCGGATTCGTATCATCAAAACAAAGCTAAAAATGATTTTTAGGTAATTTTTAGAATTAAAATATAATTGATTTTTCAGTGTAAACGGGCAAATTTTTGACTTTAAAAATTCATTAAAAATTCATACGGGCTCAGAATTGAACGAAATCAATTTTCATAGGTCCACAGCATCAAAACATAGCTAAATATATTTTTCTACAATTTTTGAAGTTAATTTGTGACCTCGGTGAATTTTCATGTACGGTATACATTAAAATATTAATAAAATAATATAATTATTCCAGAACTCATAATAAATTTCGGAATTGGGTCCTGTAACATGTTCCATTGCGTTCAGAAGGCCTCAAAACCTTAAGAACGACAGTAAGCAGGCTTAAATCGGGATTCAGACCAAAACGGGCCTTAACGGGCTAATTAAATTATTAACTAATGATTAGAAAAACCTAATATAATATTATTTAAACCTGAATTCACTGTTCATCGTCTCCTTCCCGTCATTTTCTGCAGCCACCAAAACCCATTACCCTTCAAAACTTCAAACCTTGATTTCTCTCTCATTTCTTAACGGAATTTAGCGTGTGAGTACTCGTTTCGAAGCTCTTCCCGAGCTCTTCGATCTCCGACAAGTCCCGGCACCTCTCGTGCATCGTAGCGCCGCCACCAGGGCCGAGAAGCCGTTGCCGTTCGCTGCAAACCGGGCCCACCATGTGCGTGCACACCTCCTCCAATTCCTGGCGCCGATAGCTCTCTCCAAGGCGGTCATTCTCCAACAAACGGCACCTAAAACCGCCAACCGTAGCCTGAGATATCTTGATCCAAAGTTTTGAACAAATTCTGAAAATAAGGTACGCTTCAGATTTTGCGACGCTTTTAAGCGTTGCTGCAGCAGTTGTTAAAAGTCAGAATTATTCAAACATTGATAACTAATGCGTATGAACCCCGAATCTGAAAATTTCAGATCCGACAGGACCATGGCGACGAGTATAGCTGAGACTGATTAGAGTGAATTCTGAATTTATTTGGCATTTTAAATTCTTATCCAATCAAGGTGAGAATTCATTTTAAGTTAAATTTAATTAGTTTAATTGTTATGCTTGCGTTATGAGAAGTTGAAAATCAATCATGGATGTTATTATGGATTATAGATTTGGATTGCTTTGCGATGTTAGGATGCTAGATCTGAAACTTTAAGTGATTAGATATGTGAGAATTTATTTTTAATTAAATTTAATTTATTTTATTATTAATTCTTTATTATTAAAGAATATTGATTGATTGATATGCTATGTAGTGATATTTGAAATACGGTTCTAGGTTGTTTATGACCGTATGTTGTTAGATCTGCGAATCTAAATATTAGATCTGAAACTATTGGCTAATTAATAGAGATTATTTGTTAATGATATTGAATCATACTTCGCCGATTTGTCATATGCCAAAATATACACCACCTGAATATTATCTTGATATGAATTGTTAGATGTATACTTGTTTGGATATTTGGATGTGGTTGTTGATTGGATTATATAAATTTACATCTTATGTTGTAAAAAAAATATAGAATTTGCGATGATTTACATTTTTATTATGTAAACCAAAATTTTGGAATTTACGATGATTTACAATTTAGTATGTAAATCAAAATTTTAGAAATTGCGATGATATACATTTTAGTATGCAAATTAAAAGTTAAAAATTAGCGATGACATGAATTGACAGTTTATTTTGTAAATTTAATATTAGAATTTTGCGTTGACATGAATTTACATTTTATTGTGTAAATTCAATACTAAAATTTGGCAATGACATGAATTTACATTTTATTTTGTAAATTCAATATTAAAACTTTGTGACGACACAAATTTTACATTTTATTATGTAAATAAAGTTAGAATTGTGCGTTGACATAGAATTTACATTTTTATTTGTAAATTATAGTTAGAATTTTGCGTTGATACACAAATTTACATTTTATTATGTAAATTAAGGCTAGAATTTTGCGTTGATACAAAATTTATATCTTATCATGTAAATTAAGGTTAGAATTTGGCGATATCGTAAAGTTTACATTTTATTTTGTAAATTTAAAGTTAGACTTTGCGATGACATTAAAATTACATTTTGTTTTGTAAATTTAAAATTAGAATTTTGCAATGTCATGAAGATGTACATTTTATTATGTAAGTTAAAATTAGAATTTGTGATGACATGAAATTTTACATGTTATTATGTAAATAAAGTATTTTCACCGTATGCATAAATTTACATTACTTTCAATGTAAATTAAATAGTAAATTTAACCGTAGGATGTTACTAACATTTTTAACGTTAATATAACACTATGGGTTGTCATTAACATTTTTAATGTTAATATTTAAAAGGAATTTAACATTTTTGTTAATGATAATAATAAGAGAATTTACATCGTATGAGAATTTAACATTTTTGTTAATGTTAAAAATTAGAATTTACATCGTATGAGAATTTAACATTTTTGTTAATGTTAAAAATAAGAAATTTCATCGTATGACAAATTTAACATTTTCGTTAATGTTAAAAATAAGAAAATACACCGTGTGTTAATTAACATTATTTTTAGCGTTAATTTAAAAGAAAGTTCATCGTATGTTAATTAACATTATTTTAATGTTAATATCAGAATAATTTCACCATAGGAAGATTTACATTAATGTAATAAAAAGAATGGACTTTACATTGTGTTTAAAGAGTAAATTTTACATTGTAAAGAAGAATGGATTTTAGATTTTAACTTGAGAATAGAAGTTTACATTTTGTTGAATGCAAATTCAAGAAATTGTGACAAGCACGAGAATTTACATTTTTCTTAATGTAAATATATAGAAATTTCACCGTATGTAAAATTTACATTTTTCTTAATGTAAATATACATGAATTTCACCGTATGTCCATTTTACATTATTTGTAATGTAAATTATATAGTAATCACAACATAGGATAATTTTGCATTATTTATAATGTAAATAAAAAGGGGATTTACACTGTAGGAAATTAACATTATTTATAATGTTAAGATAAAAGAATGATATCGTAGGATGAATTGACATTATTTATAATGTTAATAAAAAGAGAATTGACCGTAGGATAAGTTACGTTATTTTATAATGTAATTTAAAGAAATTTAGACTGCATGAAATAAAATACATTTTTATATGCATTTTATAAATGAAATTAGACCGCATGACATGAATTACATTTATTTATGTAATTTATAAATGAAATTAGACCAAACGACATAAATTACATTTATTTATGTAATTTATGAATGAATGAAGCCCGCATAATATAAAATACATTTTTATATGTATTTTATGAATGAATTAAGACCTCATAAAATAAATTACATTTTTATATGTATTTTATGAATGAATTAACATCGCATGAAATAAAATACATTTGTATATGCATTTTATGAATGAGTTAAGATTGCATGAAATAAATTACATTTTATTTTATAATTTATGAATGAAATTAGTCTGCATAAAGTAAATTACATTTTTATATGTAATTTATGAATGAATTTTCATCGTATGAAATAAATTACATATTATTATGTAAATTATGAATGAATTTAACCCTCATGAATGAAATTTCATTTTTTTCTTATGAAATGAATGTATGGATTTACTTTGTACATAAAGATTACATTTTTATAATGTAAACAAGAAGTAGGATTCACGTTGTAAATAAAATTTGTATTTTTATATGTAATTAAGAATGATGAATTATAAATTACATTTTACATGTAAGGATGGAATGTAAAAGAAGGAATTGGACAATGAAATATAATTTACATTTTACCGTAAGTTAAAGAAATTAAAAGAATCAAAAAGGAAGAATTCATCATTCAAGTATGATTTGCATTTCTCTGTAAATGAAGGGATGAAAGGATAAAGAAGGAAAATAAACTTAAGAATAAAGAGTTAAACGGGTTACGTTATATATTTATATATAAATATAATTAAAATTAAACGAATCAAGCGCGGTAGTTCGCGTTTTAAAATTATATCTTTAAATGACTATACAAGAAGATCCGACCGTCGGATTTTCTTGAGACTGAAACCGCTAGGACCGTCTTGGAAAAATCTTTCCAACGATATATAATACGTCAAAATCCAACGGTTAGATTTTGAGATATGTGAAAATCAAAATTGATTGAAAATAGCACCAGAATCGATATTGACCTGAATCGTCGTGGATTTAAGATTTAGTTATTTTTAATTAAATAAAATAGAAAATAATTGTTATAAATTAGAAATAACGATAAGGAAGAGTTTTCAATATATATATATATATATATATATATATATATACGAAGATTATTTGGAAAGGCCGAGTTAATCTCATTCCAAATAATCAAAACGACGATGAAAATTGAAGAAGAAGACGACTAATGAAGACCGTCAATCTTCCCCTCAGGAAGACAGCGATTGAGGCTTTGAATTGATTTGCTCCCAATTCGAGGTCATGATCGTCGTTCGAACGAACATGTTGATTGAAAGGATTTGGCTTTCGTTCAGACCCAGAGCATGAGCGTATAAATGGACTGCATGTCTGACGTGGTACTCCTTTATACCGTATCTATTGAGCTCTGCTAAACATATATCTGTTTGGTATTTTACACCCTTCTCTGAGACGTACGAGCTCAGAGGTTATATGTTGGCAGAAATCAATGATATGGTATGGATTGACAATGTGGCATACCAAGATGCATGTGATCAAGGCTTTGTTGAAAAGCAGGCCTTGTGGGATGATCAAAGCATAGCCTGTTTAGGCATAGCTTTGTGTATGACGTGACTTCACGAGCCTCACACACCGGCGGAGTCTAAAACGGGAGAAGGGAACGCAGGGAGTGCACACGTTTCTTTCTTGCTAGAGTGGTGCTAGGGACCTACCAGCGCTGGCATTTATTCATTGTGGTTGTTGGATTTTTCGAGGCCTCGGTTTTATGCGGTCGCCACTGGCCGTATTATAGGTCCAAAAGGACTGGGAAGCGTGTGTTCAGGAATTGCCAATCCATTAAGCGTTAACGTATGGACCGGCCCTGCAGGATCTAAGGGTTGGACAGAGTACCAATCCTGGGGCATTGCTAGAGTGTCTCGAATCGGTAAGGAGCTCCTTCCCTAGCCTTGACTCAGATGGAAATCCAGATTCCAAATACGACCCTACGGTTTTGATTGTATTACTAGTATGGAGATATAGTAGGATGGGGTCTATGTTTCCTAGGATTGATACATTTATTTTGAAATGTTTTTATTATACACTAATAATAATATTAAACTCGTATTTGCCGTATGTAGCATGTTTAATCACCATAAGGGAAAACTCTATCCTCTGGTGTGCGTTGCATTGTGTGATGGGACTTGAGTCTTATGGTGATTCCATTTTTCTAAAAAGCATTGTGATGTTGTACGTTCTGACACTTTAAATTATGCACGACAATCCATTGAGTAAACCCGTTCCGCATTAGCGGCGTGGTCTTTGGATTTGTCATATTATTATTACTAAACTAGTTATGAATTCTCATACCAGTCCCATGACTGACCCGTAGTTTGTTTCACCTTTTTGCAAACTCGGGTGCCCTCTTTACACATGGGCAGCCAAGTAAACAGGTTCATTCTTTGCTTGGAGTCTTCTTGGAGTTGCTCATTATCTTTGCTTGG
The DNA here is from genome assembly GCA_030737875.1 of Allium sativum. Lineage (NCBI taxonomy): Eukaryota > Viridiplantae > Streptophyta > Magnoliopsida > Asparagales > Amaryllidaceae > Allium > Allium sativum. Next base: position 454,184,109 of record CM060913.1, on the reverse strand, counting down.
ATTTGCTTTTGCGGAGAGGTGATGACTTGGAGCTTTGAGGACAGCTATCATTTATTTCTATTGCATTTTTCTATCTTTAAGTTCAGTCATTAGACTTGTTTCATTTCGTATTGCTTATTTTGGGAGTTGGAACTTATTTCCATTTCTGCAAACTTGATGTAATAATTTGGATTCTGTGACTGTTGGGATTCTGTGGTTTATGACATTATATTTCCGCTGCTATAATGTTATTATTCTATGGTTTTTCCTCTGCTATGTTGTATCAGTGATATGTGTTGTTATATTTATGTTGTATTCCATATGATTATTCCTTACTTTCACGTGAGTGGAGGTTCGGGGTCATCACAGGTGGAAATCAGGAAAATCTAGGTTGTTGGACACACAGAACAAAGAACGAGGACAGAAGAATTGACCTCACCACGCAAGGGCGAAAAGCAGTGGGTAGTGGTCATGCATGAAGAGAAGATGAGGCAATGGGTGGACCGTAGCTTTTGGGTCAATTTTAGCAGTGGGTTGAAGTTTTATGTGTGTACGGATTATTAAGGAGTAAGGCTATATATATATATATATATATATATATATATATATATATATATATATATATATATATATATATATAGGCAGGCGTTCAATGGCACCCGAAACATTGCAGCACCCCTAAATGCCCCTTGATTTCCACCATATATCACGTTTCTCTCTCCCTCCACTCATTCTCTCACCTTCCACTAACTTAAACTACTATAAATACTTGGTTTCTGATGGGGGGCATTTGGGGTGCTCACTATTTAGGATGTCATTGAACGCTTCTTTTATATATATATATATATATGATTATAATATAACAGCCTACTGGGAGGGGACGTTCCTTTTGTAGAAGATAATATCATTTCAAAGGGTTGAAGAATATGGTGTGACAAGAAGAAACAGGTAAGACCAATTTAAATAAATAAAATAAGTTTTAGTTTATATAATAAACATATAACTTGTAAATTATATAACTTCTCTATACGTTATCCAAATTTCACGAAACAGGATCCGTTAGGATCGTATGAACATAAACTACACAATTGAACTAGTCTGGAGTGATTTGGAGGTCATTACAAATTATGGAAAAATTAAACGCCTAATTCGAACATTATTTAACGATTAACGACCAAGGTGAGTGATCTCACTAACTCTATTCGATTAGTTTAATCAAAGTGAGTTATAGAGTATTGGTTATTCGAAGGAGTTATCGAATTTAGTTATTCGATGGAGTTAATCAAAAAGAGTAAAATCCAATAGAGTTAATTGAAAAGAGTAAATCGAATATAGTTACTCAAAGAAAGGTTTTCGAATCTAGTTATTCGAAAGAGAGATTATCGAATATAGTTATTCGAAGGGAGGAGTTATCGAATAGGGATTTATTCGAAAGAGAGTTACGCAAGGAAGTTTGAAATGTTGAGTATCAACATAAATAAGATTTTGAAAAGTTAATGGGTTTGTAGCACTTTTTCTACCTTAGCAATTTCGAGGACGAAATTATTTTAAGTGGGGAAGAATGTAATGACCCGGATTCTTAGGGGGTTAATTTTAAATATTTAATATGGATTTAAATATTGGGTGGATAATATAAATGGAAATTTTTATATTAGAGTTATCGATTTAATAATCAATTTTGATTTAATATCGAATATATTAAATTATCAAAATAAGGAATTTGCGAATAACTGAATTCGAAGTCAAACATTGAATTAGAAACAGTTCAGATAATCAAATTCAAACTCCTGTTTGAATTAGAAGAATAATATTAATTTATTTTCGTAGAATTTATTGTTTTAAAATTTGATGTATATCACTTTAAATTAATAGCTTCTACAGATGACCGAATGGGGCTTCGTGACCTATCCCAATGTGTCCGAAATAGTGGTATTACCCTAGGGTTGACTGTTGTTGGGTTCAGAGAGGAGCCCGGAATCATACGGCATTTCAATTTAAAGGATATCGGTTTATTTTAAAATAAAAAAAAAAATATAATAAATCTTTTTTTTGGTATGGACCAAAACAAGGCACGGTGGCTTCCTTTCCTCCACTAAGTATAACAGCCGTGGCTCCTTCCCTCTCCACAAACCAAAATCAAACGTGGGCTTCTCTTTTCCATCCCTTCCTCTTTATAAAACCGTTGAGTGTTCCTTTCTCCTCCACAGAATTAAACAAGCGTGGCCTTTCTTTAACCGTGAATCCTCCTTATAAGATCGAAAGCCTCGAGATTTATCTGCTCGTTCTTTTTTTTAAAATCGAATGGAGGAAATATCCAACTTCGCTTTTCAATTGATTTCTCCTGAACGAAGTAAAACTCCCAAGGCCGATATCCTCTTCAGTCCTTCTAAATTCAATATTAAGTCAAATCGCCATGGAATTGAACAATTCCTGGAATCGCGAGTTGAAACAAAAGGAGGATCGTGGTTCGGGATTTAAGACTCCGTGTCTTTGAAACTCGACAGCAAGTAGAGGTGATCGTTCTGGAGTCGTGGTTTCTGTTGGGACTCGAAGAGGAGACGCGAGGTGATGGATGCGTACGTACTTAAGTTGAAGGAGGCGGAGTCGACTTTGCTGGCAACGAACTAGGGTCGAGAGTTAGAAGATGAGGTGAGGATCGAGATGCTGTAGTTCGGATATAGAACTGACAGTGGGATTTGTGTTTTGTGACATTGATCGATGTTTGGTTGAGTGCGAGGATGGCAGCAGGTGTAGTGATGAGAGATGGGCACCAAGTGTTTGTGTAAATGCTGCTATGGATCTAAAGTTGGTTTTAAAGGGGTAGACGAGTCTCCAATGGCAGGCGCAGTCGACAAGTTGGCCACCAAATTGCAGTCATGTATAATTGGGAAGAAGAAGGGCCAATAGAGAAAGAAAAATGGTTAAGGAAAGATTTCGTTCAAGTAGATGGAAAGGCGAGACGATGGAGAATATTGAATAAATATTCGGCAAAGGAAAATATCGGTGAGTAAACCTCACTCACTTTTTATTTAGAATTTATTTTTATCAGTTAAAAATAAATTATTTGCTGCTTGTTTGGTTTCATTTAATATTACTGCACGTGTTTATGTATATTAGTTATTTAGGACTATTATATATATATATGGTTGATAATTAGTTGGATTCCCGCAGTTTTATAAGCGGATGCCCACAGTTTCATAGCGGATGATTACCCTATACGCCCCACGCTATGATTAGTGGATGACCTTCTATACCGCGATATCCTGCCTCGAAGCAGGATGGGTATTACTTTGTTGACTAACGTCTGTGGATGCAGGAAAACAGGTTGGAGGAATCCAACTGGATTCCTCAAAAATATATTATCTGTTTGTTGTTTGTTTGATTTCATATATATTCCTATATGATGTGTTAAAAATCAAGTGATTGAAAATTGGTTGATCTGACTGTTGAAAATACCACTAGAGCTTGAATATTGATTTATATAAATATCGAAAAGGGTATTTGAGGTTTAGAAAGGGAATTCTATTTTTATAAATAGAATTTGAATTTTAAATAAAACTATAGAAAATATTAACTTGTTTTGAAGGTATATAAAACAAGTGATCGAATTTATAAACTTTGTTTGTAAATGAAAGGTGGGATTTGAATTGAAGTTATAAACGTTGTTTATAAATAATACAGAGAATTCAAATGGACTTTAAACTATAGATTTGAATATAGAAATTCAAATGGACTTTAAACTATAGATTTGAATATAGAAATTCAAATGGACTTTAAACTATAGATTTGAATATAGAAATTCAAATGGACTTTAAACTATAGATTTGAATATAGAAATTCAAATGGACTTTAAACGATTTGAATATAGGATTTAAATGGAATTTAAACAATAGAATTTGAATAGATTTGAATAATAGAATTCAAATGGAGTTTAACTATAGAATTTGAATATAGAATTCAAATGAAGTTTAAATATAGGGATGCAAATAGAATTCAAATGAAGTTTAAATAAAAAGAATTCAAATAGAATTGATTTGGAATTTGAATAAGAAGTCGATATGGGAACGAGAGTATGAGTATAATTAGAATTTGTTAATATGCAGTTAAAATATATTTGAACATGTCATGTTCAAATATGAAGGTGAAATAGACTGAAAAGTTAAGTAACAGATTTAATTAACAAATTGAGTTAAAACGATTGGTATAGTTAAAATAGATTGGACAAGTATAGACATACAGGAGACAGGTATGGAATAAAGTATAGAAGTGAAATAAATAGAATGCCCGACAAAAAGGTACGTATTTAATTTCCATATGAGATTTTATGCGCCGTATCGGCTAGCCGCTTGGCTTTTTCTTTTTCTTTTTGAGATGAGAAGGACCGGGAAATCTATTTGAAATTTCCCGATGCTCCCGGTACAAAGGAGGTTATGGCGAATTTTTCCGGGAATTTAAGGAGATAGAATATTTTTAAGATAATTTGATAGTTAGAAATTAACATATCAAAATATATAGAAGTCGATAAGAAAACGAACTTAGAAATAGAATAGTATAATCAAAAAGAAAGTATAAGAATAAAATCTAGTAAGAATAGAAAGAAAAAGTGTATACGTGTTTAAAGGTAAAGAAGTAGTTGTATGTTATTGATTGTTCGAGTAAGTAGTCATATCTGTTTTGACGTTATAAATGTTATTCAGTCAAGGTCTGAGAGGTAGTTATAACCCAACTTGATTGATTTCATTATTAACAAATGAATAGTAAGATTTCAGGCTCGAAGATCAATGTTGAATAAGATTCAGTTGAATGTAGTATTTGGGTTGTCGTAACGATGTTTTACACAACATCCGTTTTAACCCAAATGAAATGTAAGCTTGGAAATAAATGTTAAATATTTCCTAAGTATAGGAATAAAACGAGATTGGAAATGTTTTCCAAAGAATGTAAAAGGGCAATATGGTTATTGAAATATTTGATTAACAAATATTGATAAAGAAATAGAAAAGAGATTTAATTAATGGAATATTAATTAAAGGTTCAGTGATTGTTGGATGTTTGGATGAACACTTGTTTTATTCGATAGTTAAATCATCGACTATCGAAACACTTGTTTTTATTCGATAGTTAAATCACAGACTATCGAAGTTTTGACCATCGTTGTCAATGTGGAGAGACCAGTTGGATTATTATCCGAAGAACCACTCCATATCGGCAGTAGCATGCGAATCAGATTATATAAAGATAATCGAAGACAGAGTAGAGTGCAAGGACTTTTTCTATAAATAGAAATAGTGCCTTCAGTTCATCCTGTTCCTGGGTGACTTGTATAGATGAATGTCTAACAGAGTATTTCCAGAAAGGTCACGTACATTGATTTCTTCAACTGTACCAAGAGTGGAAGCGGAGGAGGAAACTTCTTTTAGCTGACACGTAATGTACTGTTGTAGACGTCAATTAGTGATTTTCGATGGATCTGACGATGTGACATTCAAAGTGAATCTGGTGTGATGGTAAAGCGTAGCTTCTAGCCTCAACATCCGGTAAATGACAGAAATCGGGCAAGCAGCATGGCTATGTAGGTCGCACCTATTAGGGTGTATAATCACCTGATCTAGAGTTTCATTTACTTCTAAAAATCTATTGTCGATGCTGTCCCATTCGGGAAACGGTTGCTGATCCCAACCGTTGGTGATATACATTCGATACACTCAAGCGAAATGAGTGGTCGGTCATGTGTGGCTGAGTTGCAAGATGTTCTTGTTGAACTCGGTGTATTCTCCTCTAGAGATATACCAGCGGAAGGTGGTTCCATACCTTGTCATAGTTGGAAATCCATTACCCAATACGTGCTTGCGGTTTTGATTGTATATATATGTGGAACGTGAGATGCAAACGTTCCACTAGATTGTTATTTACTTGATTTAGACATTATTATAATATCAAAAGAGTTTTGATATAAAGATAAGTCAAGTGTTTGGATTTTCATAAGGGAAAAACCCGTTCCGTGTTATACGGCGTGGTCTTATGAAATATCATTTAGTTTTCTGAAACTGTTTACTCATACCAGTCCCATGACTGACCCGGAGTTTATTTTGTTTTGTTCTACCTAAACTCTTGGGTGCCTAAATTTGTACGGGCAGTCAAGTAGTTCAGGATTTTCAGATATATCTAAAGGAGCTTGGAGCAGGAGGCTTCAGCGTTATCTAGTTATAGCGGTTCCGTTGTGTTGTAAGTGATGTACGTTGATATTGATGTATATTCAAGTACAGATGTATATTTCAAGTTATGTTATATATATTATATGTTATTCGTTCCGCTGTGAGATTCGTGTTACTCTGATGTTGTGTTCTTCTTCTTCTTCTTCTATTCTAAGTTTCTATCTTATCTTTCCTCACCCTCTAACTTCTTTCTATTAATGGTTCGAATTTCTGTGTTATTTGGGGTTGGACTTGTGTTTTTGGTCAGCTCAAATTCTACCGGATTTTTGGGTCGTTACAGTTGGTATCAGAGCTTAGGTTGAGCGAATACCTAGGCTTGTTGGAATGTGCTCATTAGAGATAGGATCAGTAGTATCCTAGAATGAGTTAAGTGTATATATACACGAGAGAGCGTACTTGTTATATGATATAAAAACAGTTTTATATTGTGTTGACTAGTCTGTTGAGTAGATTATAAATTTTGGTCGAATCGTGGGACGCCACGATGTCGATAGGAGTTTATAAACACTGGAACAGAAGATTGAACACGATATTGTTTTTAAATGGTTAAGTTGATTGTTAGGATTATAATCGAATTAGATTATAAAACAGAAATAGTTATATATAACCAATGGAATTTGTATATGAAATCAAATATACAAATAAGATGAATTGAAATTGAATTCCAACCAGAATTCAGAATTTAAAATCCTGGGAGTTTGGAAAATATTTTTCTAAATGGATTTTGAAAGAAATATAGTACTGAACTCATTCAGTAGCTGGGAAATAATTCTGATGATGGTCGCAACATCATCAGTGTTCATTTTCGAGTTTCTAAGTGATGAATTGCTGCCTTAGAAAAGTTTTTGATGGAAATTTGTTTGAAAAGAAACAAGTTGTTTGAAAATTCAAATGTTTTGAATTTGAGATAGATATAAATATGTATATATTTATATTACTTCAAAGGAATTTTGAAATGGGAATTGGAATATAGATTTCAAATAGAAGTAAAATAAAGGAATTTGAATATATATATATATATAATTCAATTAGAATTGAAATAGAATTTGAATTCAAAGGAATTCAAATGGATTTGAATAAAGAAAATTCAAATAGAAATTGTATAAGAAAAATTGAAATGGAATTTGAATTCAAAGGAATTCAAATGGATTTGAATAAAGAAAAGTCAAATAGAGATTTGAATATTAGAATTCAAATGGAATTTGGTTAAATAGAATTTCAAAGAAAATATAAAGTTTGAAATAGAATTTGAATTCAAAAGGAGTTAAAATAGAATTTAAATTCAAAGGATTTCAAATGGAATTTGAATAAAGGATTTCAAATAGAAATTGAAGATAAGAAATTCAAATGGAATTTGAAGATAAGGAATTCAAATGAATTTGAATAGAAGAAAATTCAAATAGAAATTGAATAGAAGGAAATTCAAATATAGAGTTTGAATAAAGAAATTCAATGGAATTTGAATATTGTAAATATAGGATTTGAATAAAGAAGTGAAATAGATCGGGAATATTATGTTAAAATGGAAAAAATGGATTTGATATATATATCAGAATGGAGTTGAATTTATTATAAACAAAGTTAAAACGTTTATATTTATAAATATAATTAAAACGAGCTCGCCATAGCACGACAGTTCGTAAATTGGCGACTCGAACTTCAATCGAGCATACAGGACTCAAATTAAGTCGGAATTCTGTGAAACAAGAATCGTCGGGACCGGTTGAACAATAGTTTTCTAATAGAAGAGAAAAATCGGGGTTTCGTCAAATAGATTTTGAGATAGGTCAAAATCAAATTTCAAAAAGTGCAGCGCCAGAAACCATTTAAAACCACAATGGTTTATATATATATATATATATATATAAGTAAAAGGATTTTTAAAGTAAATAAAATCCGAATGGCCATGAGAAAAATATAGACTTGAGTTATAAAATGAATGTGAACTCAAGTGAAGTAGATAAAATGATTTGGGAAACAATGATCATATTTCTGATTATTGAATAGAATTAACTAAGTAAAAGAGAAATTAGTTAATCAAAGTTGAATCGAAATTGGGTTTTTGGATAAGTGAAAGAGATTGAGAATTTATATTCGAAATCGAATATATAACTCGAGTTGAAAATATAATTAGATTAGTCTATAATTGAGTTGACATATATTTGAACAAGTTATATTCAAATAAAAGGGTGAAGTAGGCAAAACGGTTAATTAGCAACTAGTTAATGGGAATTTGAATGATTGAAATTAAATTTAACTTAGGTAAGTTAAATGGATCGAAATGGATAAATTGAGTAAAATCAATGTGAATGAAATACGAAATTGGTGTGGATAGAGGAAAACCCAAAAGAGTTAAAAGGAAAATATATTTGTAAAACGAATATAAGAGGAAATATATTTGTAAAACCAAATACAAAGGAAGTTATGTGCAAACAAATAGAAAAGGGAATATTTGTAAAACATTTACAAATAGATTCAATGGAAAATTTATTTATAGTAAATAAATTGAATGTTATAAATGAGATATTTATTTGTTAAATAAATAGAAATTAATCAAAGGAATATTTAGAAGATGAATAGAAAGTGAAAATCTGTTTTTAACAGATAAATAGAAAAGATTAATTTATAAATAACAGTTTATAAATTAAATTAAATATCTGTCATTCGATAAATGGAATATATAAGTCTGAACATATCTAGAGAAGAGATATTGGTTTTTAACACTGATAGTTTTAAATAGAAGGGGTACACAACACTTGTATAAGTGAAGTAACGCTATTAAAGAGAACATTTATAAAGTGAAGAACCGTTACTAAAAGTAAATCTTTATAAATGGATAAACGTTATCCAATAGGAGTTATTCGAATAGGAGAAGTCGATTAGAGTTAAGAATAATCGATTAGAGTTAGAATAAATCGATTAGAGTAAGAATTAACCAGTTAGAGTTAATTAGTTAGGGTTAATCCGTAGAGTTAGTTGAATATTAGTGATTAAATCAGAGTTTATCGAATATTTGTTATTCAAATTTAGAGTTAACCCGATAGAGTTAATTGAACATAGTAAATCGAATTAGAATTTAATTGAATGATAGTTATTCAATTAAAGTTGATCGAATATAGTACTGAGATAAAATTAGTCAAACATAGTTACTCAGGATAAGTTGCCATTTCGTACGACTGCTAGCATAATTCGCAGGACTGCAGATAGCCTAGGCGGTCGGATGTTTCCTGGGGGAATCAGGCGTAACCATTGTGATCGCTGCAATCTAGAGTCAAGCGAATGAAGTTAAATCAAATATTAGTTTATTTGAATAGAACTAAAGGAGTTATCGATTATTTGTTAATCAAAGGAGTTATCGATTATTTGTTAATCGAAGGAGTTATCGATTATTTGTTAATCGAAGGAGTTATCGATTATTAGTAAATCGAAGGAGTTATCGATTATTAGTAAATCGAAGGAGTTATCGATTATATGTTAATCGAAAGGAGTTATCGATTTATAGTTTAATCGAAAAGAGTTATCGAATAGTAAGTGAGTTATAGAATATTGGTTATTAGAAGGAGTTATCGAATTTAGTTATTCGATGGAGTTAATCAAAAAGAGTAAAATCCAATAGAGTTAATTGAAAAGAGTAAATCGAATATAGTTACTCAAAGAAAGGTTTTCGAATCTAGTTATTCGAAAGAGAGATTATCGAATATAGTTATTCGAAGGGAGGAGTTATCGAATATGGATTTATTCGAAAGAGAGTTACGCAAGGAAGTTTGAAATGTTGAGTATCAACATAAATAAGATTTTGAAAAGTTAATGGGTTTGTAGCACTTTTTCTACCTTAGCAATTTCGAGGACGAAATTATTTTAAGTGGGGAAGAATGTAATGACCCGGATTCTTAGGGGGTTAATTTTAAATATTTAATATGGATTTAAATATTGGGTGGATAATATAAATGGAAATTTTTATATTAGAGTTATCGATTTAATAATCAATTTCGATTTAATATCGAATATATTAAATTATCAAAATAAGGAATTTGCGAATAACTGAATTCGAAGTCAAACACTGAATTAGAAACAGTTCAGATAATCAAATTCAAACTCCTGTTTGAATTAGAAGAATAATATTAATTTATTTTCGTAGAATTTATTGTTTTAAAATTTGATGTATATCACTTTAAATTAATAGCTTCTACAGATGACCGAATGGGGCTTCGTGACCTATCCCAATGTGTCCGAAATAGTGGTATTACCCTAGGGTTGACTGTTGTTGGGTTCAGAGAGGAGCCCGGAATCATACGGCATTTCAATTTAAAGGATATCGGTTTATTTTAAAATAAAAAATATATATATAATAAATCTTTTTTTTGGTATGGACCAAAACAAGGCACGGTGGCTTCCTTTCCTCCACTAAGTATAACAGCCGTGGCTCCTTCCCTCTCCACAAACCAAAATCAAACGTGGGCTTCTCTTTTCCATCCCTTCCTCTTTATAAAACCGTTGAGTGTTCCTTTCTCCTCCACAGAATTAAACAAGCGTGGCCTTTCTTTAACCGTGAATCCTCCTTATAAGATCGAAAGCCTCGAGATTTATCTGCTCGTTCTTTTTTTTAAAATCGAATGGAGGAAATATCCAACTTCGCTTTTCAATTGATTTCTCCTGAACGAAATAAAACTCCCAAGGCCGATATCCTCTTCAGTCCTTCTAAATTCAATATTAAGTCAAATCGCCATGGAATTGAACAATTCCTGGAATCGCGAGTTGAAACAAAAGGAGGATCGTGGTTCGGGATTTAAGACTCCGTGTCTTTGAAACTCGACAGCAAGTAGAGGTGATCGTTCTGGAGTCGTGGTTTCTGTTGGGACTCGAAGAGGAGACGCGAGGTGATGGATGCGTACGTACTTAAGTTGAAGGAGGCGGAGTCGACTTTGCTGGCAACGAACTAGGGTCGAGAGTTAGAAGATGAGGTGAGGTGCGAGATGCTGTAGTTCGGATATAGAACTGACAGTGGGATTTGTGTTTTGTGACATTGATCGATGTTTGATTGAGTGCGAGGATGGCAGCAGGTGTAGTGATGAGAGATGGGCACCAAGTGTTTGTGTAAATGCTGCTATGGATCTAAAGTTGGTTTTAAAGGGGTAGACGAGTCTCCAATGGCAGGCGCAGTCGACAAGTTGGCCACCAAATTGCAGTCATGTATAATTGGGAAGAAGAAGGGCCAATAGAGAAAGAAAAATGGTTAAGGAAAGATTTCGTTCAAGTAGATGGAAAGGCGAGACGATGGAGAATATTGAATAAATATTCGGCAAAGGAAAATAACGGTGAGTAAACCTCACTCACTTTTTATTTAGAATTTATTTTTATCAGTTAAAAATAAATTATTTGCTGCTTGTTTGGTTTCATGTAATATTACTGTACGTGTTTATGTATATTAGTTATTTAGGACTATTATATATATATATGGTTGATAATTGGTTGGATTCCCGCAGTTTCATTAGCGGATGCCCGCAGTTTCATAGCGGATGATTACCCTATACGCCCCACGCTATGATTAGTGGATGACCTTCTATACCGCGATATCCTGCCTCGAAGCAGGATGGGTATTACTTTGTTGACTAACGTCTGTGGATGCAGGAAAACAGGTTGGAGGAATCCAACTGGATTCCTCAAAAATATATTATCTGTTTGTTGTTTGTTTGATTTCATATATATTCCTATATGATGTGTTAAAAATCAAGTGATTGAAAATTGGTTGATCTGACTGTTGAAAATACCACTAGATTTATATAAATATCGAAAAGGGTATTTGAGGTTTAGAAAGGGAATTCTATTTTTATAAATAGAATTTGAATTTTAAATAAAACTATAGAAAATATTAACTTGTTTTAAAGGTATATAAAACAAGTGATCGAATTTATAAACTTTGTTTGTAAATGAAAGGTGGGATTTGAATTGAAGTTATAAACGTTGTTTATAAATAATATAGAGAATTCAAATGGACTTTAAACTATAGATTTGAATATAGAAATTCAAATGGACTTTAAACTATAGATTTGAATATAGAAATTCAAATGGACTTTAAACTATAGATTTGAATATAGAAATTCAAATGGACTTTAAACTATAGATTTGAATATAGAAATTCAAATGGACTTTAAACGATTTGAATATAGGATTTAAATGGAATTTAAACAATAGAATTTGAATAGATTTGAATAATAGAATTCAAATGGAGTTTAACTATAGAATTTGAATATAGAATTCAAATGAAGTTTAAATATAGGGATGCAAATAGAATTCAAATGAAGTTTAAATAAAAAGAATTCAAATAGAATTGATTTGGAATTTGAATAAGAAGTCGATAAGGGAACGAGAGTATGAGTGTAATTATAATTTGTTAATATGCAGTTAAAATATATTTGAACATGTCATGTTCAAATATGAAGGTGAAATAGACTGAAAAGTTAAGTAACAGATTTAATTAACAAATTGAGTTAAAACGATTGGTATAGTTAAAATAGATTGGACAGGTATAGACATACAGGAGACAGGTATGGAATAAAGTATAGAAGTGAAATAAATAGAATGCCCGACAAAAAGGTACGTATTTAATTTCCATATGAGATTTTATGCACTGTATCGGCTAGCCGCTTGGCTTTTTCTTTTTGAGATGAGAAGGACCGGGAAAGCTATTTGAAATTTCCCGATGCTCCCGGTACAAAGGAGGTTATGGCGAATTTTTCCGGGAATTTAAGGAGATAGAATATTTTTAAGATAATTTGATAGTTAGAAATTAACATATCAAAATATATAGAAGTCGATAAGAAAACGAATATAGAAATAGAATAGTATAATCAAAAAGAAAGTATAAGAATAAAATCTAGTAAGAATAGAAAGAAAAAGTGTATACGTGTTTAAAGGTAAAGAAGTAGTTGTATGTTATTGATTGTTCGAGTAAGTAGTCATATCAGTTTTGACGTTATAAATGTTATTCAGTCAAGGTCTGAGAGGTAGTTATACCCCAACTTGATTGATTTCATTATTAACAAATGAATAGTAAGATTTCAGGCTCGAAGATCAATGTTGAATAAGATTCAGTTGAATGTAGTATTTGGGTTGTCGTAACGATGTTTTACACAACATCCGTTTTAACCCAAATGAAATGTAAGCTTGGAAATAGATGTTAAATATTTCCTAAGTATAGGAATAAAACGAGATTGGAAATGTTTTCCAAAGAACGTAAAAGGGCAATATGGTTATTGAAATATTTGATTAACAAATATTGATAAAGAAATAGAAAAGAGATTTAATTAATGGAATATTAATTAAAGGTTCAGTGATTGTTGGATGTTTGGATGAACACTTGTTTTATTCGATAGTTAACTCATCGACTATCGAAACACTTGTTTTTATTCGATAGTTAAATCACAGACTATCGAAGTTTTGACCATCGTTGTCAATATGGAGAGACCGGTTGGATTATTATCCGAAGAACCACTCCATATCGGCAGTAGCGTGCGAATCAGATTATATAAAGATAATCGAAGACGGAGTAGAGTGCAAGGACTTTTTCTATAAATAGAAATAGTGCCTTCAGTTCATCCTGTTCCTGGGTGACTTGTATAGATGAATGTCTGACAGAGTATTTCCAGAAAGGTCACGTACATTGATTTCTTCAACTGTACCAAGAGTGGAAGCGGAGGAGGAAACTTCTTTTAGCTGACACGTAATGTACTGTTGTAGACATCAATTTGTGATTTTCGATGGATCTGACGATGTGACATTCGAAGTGAATCTGGTGTGATGATAAAGCGTAGCTTCTAGCCTCAACATCCGGTAAATGACAGAAATCGGGCAAGCAGCATGGCTATGTAGGTCGCACCTATTAGGGTGTATAATCACCTGATCTAGAGTTTCATTTACTTCTAAAAATCTATTGTCGATGTTGTCCCATTCGGGAAACGGTTGCTGATCCCAACCGTTGGTGATATACATTCGATACACTCAAGCGAAATGAGTGGTCGGTTATGTGTGGCTGAGTTGCAAGATGTTCTTGTTGAACTTGGTGTATTCTCCTCTAGAGATATACCAGCGGAAGGTGGTTCCATACCTTGTCATAGTTGGAAATCCATTACCCAATACGTGCTTGCGGTTTTGATTATATATATATGTGGAACGTGAGATGCAAACGTTTCACTAGATTGTTATTTACTTGATTTAGACATTATTATAATATCAAAAGAGTTTTGATATAAAGATAAGTCAAGTGTTTGGATTTTCATAAGGGAAAAACCCGTTCCGTGTTATACGGCGTGGTCTTATGAAATATCATTTAGTTTTCTGAAACTGTTTTTAAACTATTTACTCATACCAGTCCCATGACTAACCCGGAGTTTATTTTGTTTTGTTCTACCTAAACTCTTGGGTGCCTAAATTTGTACGGGCAGTCAAGTAGTTCAGGATTTTCAGATATATCTAAAGGAGCTTGGAGCAGGAGGCTTCAGCGTTATCTAGTTATAGTGGTTCCGTTGTGTTGTAAGTGATGTACGTTGATATTGATGTATATTCAAGTACAGATGTATATTTCAAGTTATGTTATATATATTATATGTTATTCGTTCCGCTGTGAGATTCGTGTTACTCTGATGTTGTGTTCTTCTTCTTCTTCTATTCTAAGTTTCTATCTTATCTTTCCTCACCCTCTAACTTCTTTCTATTAATGGTTCGAATTTCTGTGTTATTTGGGGTTGGACTTGTGTTTTTGGTCAGCTCAAATTCTACCGGATTTTTGGGTCGTTACAGTGATGGTTGTTAGGATGATTTGCTAATTAATTGTTTGAAATAAATAGATATAGTTATATATATAAATTGTTGATTAAATACCGATTCTATTTATTTTAATATCTCATATTGATATGGAATCAGTATTATTTATGTTGGTTAACATCTGTGGATACGGAGAAATAGGTCGGAAGAATCCAATTGGATTCCTCAATAAACTATATTGTTGTTTCCATATATTGCATTATATGATGTGACAAAAAAATTCTGGTGTTGATTATTGTGTGTCTGAATAACATTGACTTGAAATAATTGATATTTAAATACCGTAAAATATATTCAAATATATTGGAAAAGATTTTGGGGTTTTAAATAACTTGTTTTAATCATAATAAAGCAAGTATTTTGATTTATTAACGATATTTTTAAATGGAATAAAATAAATATTGCTAAATAATTATTATTAAATAATCCATGAATGTTAATTTAAAAATGAGTAATGGAAAGGGAAATTGTTGAAATTATTTGGAGGTTCGAAATGTGAATATGAGTTGAATAAAAATATAAGGATATTAATTATAATTCGACAATGTCAAATGTTATTAATATAGTTTATTTTTAGAAATTATATATTATACAATTTGGAATTTGACAGGATAATTAATATTGATTTGTAACCAATAATTTATAATCGAATATGTAACCGAAATGAAGTTATAAACTTTATATATAATTAACAAGAAATGGACTTGTAAAAGGAGTTTATGGAGTGGGATATCAAGCATGAATTTATAAAATAACTCGATAAATAGGAGTTGAATCTGGAATGGTAATTATAAATAAAAATCAAGATTTATTTGATAAAACGAGTACAGTTTGTTGTAATAAAAACAATGTTCACGCTTTAAAGTGAATAATGATTTAAGAGCAAACGTTTTGCAAATTGGAACGGTGAAAAAAGGAAATTTGTAAATGTTGGAAGTGATAATTTCAAAAGTGGATTTTGAGTTTGAGTGGACATGAAATGGTAAGTTTATTCCAACGTTCGTAACGCAAATCAAATAGAGATTTATTCGAGAGAGAGTGTTATAAGTTGAAATTCGATTATTTCGAATCTGGGAAGGTACTATTTACTTTCCGTTTTTAATTATTATTATTTGTTTAATTATCTATTTATTTTAAATAAAGAATAAAATTTATATTTTAAATATTTTGGAAACAGGTATTTTAACGTTATCGTTAGACTCAATGTTTTACACAACGTCGTTTAAATCTATATAAATGAATCTTGGAAATGTTTTCCAAATATAACCAGTGATAATTTATAAGTATAGATAATGAAATTGTTTTGGAGTTAAGAATGGAGTTAAGGAAATTAGAAACTGACTGGAAACTAGTCAAGTTAAATGGTTTTCTGAGTATAAATCTGATGTTGGTTTCGGCCTTCGCGGTTGATACTTAGGGAATTGTTCTCTTACTAGTTTATAGTTAGAGACTGATGGATGTGAAATGTTAGTGATGTGTAAATAAGATATGGAAATGTTTTCCAACATTAATAACGTATAATTTCAAAATATGGGAAATAAAGAGTTGCGAATATATGGAAACGTTTTCCAAGAAATTGTGAAAGGCTAAACGAGTTGAAGAAATATATGAGTAGAGATATTTAAGGTAAATGAAATGATTTTTGATAAATCTATCTAAAGAAGCTTAGTGTTGATTGATGATTGATCAGTAATATTTCTATTTGGAAATACGACCGTTGTTTGTTTGTATGTTTTCCTTTGATAGTTAAATAACCGGTTATCAAAGTTTTTGACCATTTTTCCGTTGTCAATACGGAGACACCGGGATCAGGTTTATTATCTGAAAATCACTCCGTTTGGCATTAGCGTTGCGAATCAAACATAATTGAAGACGAAGTTTATGCGAGGGTTGTTATGGCGATCCTAGGTAGAAATTCCCTAAGATGGATTTACAGAATAGTGCCTTCGGTTTGTCCAGTCACAGGACAACGTATATGGACGAATGTCCGATAGAGTATATCTAATGGATCACGTAAGTTGATCTCTTTAAACGTATTTACGTTGGTGGCGGAGGAGTTCGATCCTCTTAGCTTTATACCCATGGTATTTTTGTGGAAATCAATTTGTGATTTTGCGGGTATGACGATGTGGCATTCAAAGTAAATGAAGGTGTGATATGTCAAAAGATACGTACCTCCCGGGAACGGTTATGTTGGTATACCAACCGTAAGGCGACAATATATTCAGAAAATTCAAGCGAAATGAATGGCCGATCATGTGTGTGGCTGAGTTGCAAGATGTTCTTGTTGAACTCCAGTGTATCCCCCCTAGAGTACACTGATCGGAAGGTAGTTCTGTAATGACCCGGGATTTTGGCGATCTTGATTATCCGATATACAACACATATCGAACATCCAAGGGTCGAAAATACCGGTCATTAATGAAAGAAATTAGAGGGTGAGGATAGATAAGATAGAAACTTAGAATAGAAGAAGAAGAAGAACACAACATCAGAGTAACACGAATCTCACAGCGGAACGAATAACATATAATATATGTAACATAACTTTGAAATATACATCTATATTTGAATATACATCATTATCAAAGTACATCACTTACAACACAGCGGAAATAAACTATAGCTATATGATCCTGAAGCATCCTGCTCCAGCTCTTCCAGTATATCTATAAATCCCGACTACTTAACTGTCCGTACAAATTTAGGCACCCAAGAGTTTAGGGAAACAAACAAATAAACTCCGGGTCAGTCATGGGACTGGTATGAGTAAAACAGTTTAAAACAATTTGAACAAGTAAATGATATCTCATAAGACCACGCCATATAATGGAACGGGTTTTTCCCTATGAGAATCCAAATTATCTTTATATCAAAAACCATTTGATATTATAATAATGTCTATCACCCACAATATAATAATCATCTAGCAGAAACGCTTTCATCTCACGTTCTACATATATATTATACAATCAAAACAGCAAGCACGTATTGGGTAATGGATTTCCAACTATGACAAGGTATGGAACCACCTTCCGCTAGTGTACCTCTAGAGAGGAATACACTGGGTTCAACAAGAAACATCTTGCAACCCGGCCACACATGACCGACCACTCATTTCGCTTGAGTGTATCGAATGTATATCACCAACGGTTGGGATCAGCAACCGTTTCCCAAATGGGACAATATCGACAATAGATTTTTAGAAATAAATGGAACTCTAGATCAGGTGATTATACACCCCACTTCAGAGCGACCGACTTAGCCATACTGCCTGCCTGATTTCTGTCATTTACCGGTTGATGAGGCTAGAAGCTACGCTTTATCATCATACCAGATTCACTTCAAATGTCACATCATCAAATCCATCAAATCACCGATTGACGTCCTCAACAATACATTATGTGTTAACTAAAAGAAGTTTCCTTCTCCGCTTCCACTCTTGGTACGGTTGGAGAAATCAATATACGTGATCGTCTGGAAATACTCTGTCAGACATCCGTCCATACAAGTCATCCAGGAAAAGGATGAACCGAAGGCACTATTCAATACATCCACCTTAGACACCGTTATCTAAGACTTATACAATAGCCCTTGCACCTTACTCCGTCTTCAATTATCTTTGGCATATATGATTCGCAACGCTTATGCCAATACAGAGTGGTTCTTTGGATAATAATCCAACCGGTCTCTCCATATTAACAACGTTAAAATGGTTAAAGGCTTCGATAGTCTGTGATTTAACTATCGAAGTAAAACACGTGTGCAAACAACGATATTATTTCCAGATGGAAATTCTATCAATCAGACATTATTTAACATTTATCTTTTTAGTTCATTTTTCATCTCCTGTTTCCCTATATTCAACATTTGCTATTTTCTAAATTTAGAAAATATATCTTATTAACACTGGAAAACATTTCCATTTCTTGTTTTCTGTATTTAGAAAACATTTCTGTTTCTTATTGGAAAACATTTCCAAAATTCCTACGTTTGGATTAAGCTGATGTTTTAGATAAAACATCGCTATGCCAACTCAACCATTTCCTTTAATTACTAAATTCACTTTACCATCCTTTTCTGCCGAACCTTAGCCATTTCTTAGTTAAAACGAAGCCAATCAAGTTGGGGTAGAACTACCTCTCAGACCTTAGCTGAACAACATTTCTAACCTTGAAATAGGCAAAGTTCTTTTTAAATTTCTTTAACTAACTTCCTTACTTAACCCTTCTTTCGAATAACTATATGCGATTAACTCTTTTCAATTAACTCTTTTCGATTAACTCCTTTGATTTAATTCTATTTGCTTAACTCTATTTGATTTACTCTATTCACTTAACTCCTGTCGAATAAACTATATTCAATAACTCCTCTAATTATATTCAAATAATCTGTATTCGATTAACTCCTTTACTCTATTCGAATAAACTGTATTCGATTAACTCCTTTACTCTATTTCTATTTGTTTATCAAATAAATATCTCCTTTACAGCTTTATTTATTCTTTAAATAAATAAATCCTTTATACCTTTCTTTATTCCCTGAATAAGTAAATCCTTTTTAACCTATCTGTAAATGGTTCACAAATATTTCTCTTTCTATTTGTTTGACAAATATTTCCCTTTATAGTTGTTTTACGAATATTTCCCTCTATATCTGTTTAACAAATTCTTTCCCTTATATTTGATTTACAAAATATAATTCCCTTATTGATTTACAAATATAATTCCTTTATAGTTGTTTTACAAATATAATTCCTTTATATTTGATTTACAAATATAATTCCTTTATATTTGATTATCAAATATAATTCCTTTATATTTGATTATCAAATATAATTCCTTTATATTTGATTTACAAATTATCAAATATATTTCTTTTATTCAAACCCCTTTTCCTTTTATAATATAAAATCCATTGATTTTATATAAATAAATTATTTTCAACTTATACTTTGAAAATCCCTTTTCCACATTCTGGTATTTCTTATGGTATTTAACACACCATATACCAATGATAAAAATCGTTCAAACACACATAATCAACGTCAGATTATAGATCACATTATATATCATAATATATAAATCACAGTAAAATAAATGTTGAGGAATCCAGCTGGATTCCTCCAACCTGTTTCCCTGCATCATAGATGTTAAACAATATAGATAACATCACTTTCAGTTCCATATGATATATTTTGTTTAACAGAATCAATATAGAAATTCAACTAACCGACTAGCAGTTCAATCAAACAATCAACACACAGTCAATCAGCCAATATTTAATAGTTCTAAAAATACAACATGAAATTATAAACTGTTCAGAGTTAGTGAGATTTACTCACATTGGCAGTTCATCGTTAAAGAACGATAAACTGTTGTTTGATCTGAATTAAACATTTTATTTCGCCATAAATTCAAACGAGCCCCAATCCACTTCCAGTCAGCTTCATTGTGAAGTTCTCGTCCATACGATCCCAACGAATCTTGTTTCGCTGAATTCCGATATCGTATGCATAAGATATGAATTTTACAAGTCCATAAATTGTTTGAATTAAAACAAAACTATATAAACTTTCATTGGGCCCTAACCCTTTCTAACCTGGCCCAATACTATCCACCCGCAACTACTTCTTCTCCTTCCTCCCGTCTTCTACCAGCAAGCACGCCATTGTCGAGAGTTTCCATTCCCTTGCTTCCTCTTACACTCCAATATAAATCAAACTAAATTCACTAGTATTCCTCTCTTCGTCTACTCTCTCTCCCCTCATACCCCTACAGATCTACTCGCTCTACTCCTCTGAAACACGACAATGTCCAAACCCGCCTGCTTCGCTACAGGTAGCGAATGTTTTCCTCACCGAATTCCCCACATTTAGCACAAAACGAGCCTCTTCTTACCACGAACTCAAACCCACAAGCGGATTCGGGTATCCCTCAACCAATTCGAAGAGATCGGAAGCCCTAGCTTCACTGTCGCTATTTGACTTCGACGGAAATTGGATCGCACTCATCGAAACGAGTACTGGATGGAAGCTAAATACATATTCTCCTCAACTAAATATGTTTGGAGAATTTCAGGAATTTATTTCCATTTCTTTTTTATTTTAGAAGCTTGATTCATTCTCGTTTTGGTTTTTCTGTTGGCGGCTAGGAGAAAGAGATTATATAACGGCTTTGTGGGGCTGAGAAATGTGAAGACGTGGTCTTCTTTTGATCACAAAATGCCTTAGGATATTTTTGTTTTTAAATATTTTATTTTTATTTTCCATTTATTTTTGTTTCCTGTCTTCTAAAAATCCGTACGATCACGTACGATACCTAAAAATCATGAAACTGGACATACTGCTAGAGTTTGACATTACAGACCCAACGAAAGTGGTTTCGTCGAATCCCGACTTTGTATGCTCACACAGTGTATTTTTAACTGTCAAAATACTGACTGTTTTCCACTATAAGAATCCGTACGGCCACACGGTGACTCTAAAAATCACGAAACGGGAAATCTAACAACTATTTGACATTGCGGATCCAACAAAATTCGTTTCGTCGAATTCCGACTCTGTTTGCAAAACTGGCTATTTTCAAAGCTCTGGATGACCCATTTAAATATATAAATATATTTAAATATAATTATATTAAATAAAAATATATTATCGCCTATATTCACAGTGGAATACCATATAGCTCTACTGGGATTTATAACTTGATATTTTAAATCCCGAACGATATTCGATTTAAAATGAAATTCCTTTTTTAAAATATAAATAATTCCTTTATAAATTTTAAAGGAACTCCACAGCGACTTTTCTCAAATTTGATTTGGACTACATCAAAATCTACACGACGAAATCCTGATTTTTCTCTACCACTAGAAAGATATACTCCACCAGCTCCACACATTTCTTGTTTCACAGACATCCGGCTTAAAATGAATCCTGTACATTTAGTTGAATTTCGAATCGCCAATTTACGAACTGCAGCGCCATTTCGAGCTCGGTTTTAATTATAATATAATTATACGTTCAAACTCTCGTTTATATGATATATTCGTTATTCAAATTCAATTCCAAGCTGAATTAAATATCACAGATGATCCAGTTCACACCATATCGCCATTTCCACCAATTCTGATTATTTCAGAATTAAATATATTATTTAATTTATTATTTTAATCAAATATTCACCATTATTTAATTTAAATGACCATTAAATCCTTTTAATCACCATTTTTAAAATTAAATAAATTAATTATAATACCTCTGCCAATGCGGGTCATTACAATCTTCCCCACTTAAAATAATTTCGTCCTCGAAATTTCTAAGGTAGAGAACGGCCCTATCGACTGGTTAGAACATATTTGTTCACTTCTTAACTTCAGTTTCAACTGAACCAATTTAATTTCAATTAAATATTAATTAATTCTTTAACAACGAAAATTTTCAAAACTCTTGAAAATTTTCTAACACCTTAACTTTTCGAAACATTTCGCCAGCATCTCCTTTGTACTGGTCGATAGGTCAAACTCCAACTCGCCTCTCTGGGTCATCCCCATCCCAAAAGAAAATCAAACAGCCAAGCGGCTTGCCAATTCGGCTCATAAATCTTATATCCAATAGAAATATAAACTTGTACCTTTTGTCGGCATATCATTATATCCTTTCCACCTGTTATCCATTCAGCGGATACAAGGGTCATCCCAATCAAATTCCAATCTGTTTTTATCCACAACACAACCATTCGCTTATATCCGAGCCAAAAAATCATTTCAACTCGAGTTTCTTCTCGATTCCCAACTCTTAACTTGATTATCACATTACACTTCAAATTTGAGTCTCACAATCCAATTTGTCTTGATATCATTCTAATTCAATCTCAGTTACCACTTTACTGGATTTACTTTAATTCAATTTTCTTTGACAAATTTCTGTTAAATTTGTTTTTAATTCAAACAGTCTTTACTTGGGAGTTTTTAAACAGTTTACTCTTTTCAAAAATCAAATTTCCCTTTTGAACATGTCACTGAGCCCTAATTTATATTCCATTAGTTAAATCACTTCTCTATTTCTTTATCAATATTTGTTAACCAAATACTTTCAATAACCATATTGGCCTTTTATGTTATTTGGAAAACATTTCCGAATATCGCCTTCCTTTATTTTCTAAACTTTAGAAAATATATGCTATTTATAATTGGAAAATATTCCAATTACTAATCTCTTTTCCTATCTCGTTTATTTCTATACTTAGGAAATATTCTTTATTATATTTCCGAGCTTACACTTATTTGGGTTAAAACGGATGTTGTGTAAAACATCGTTACGACAAACCAAATACTATATTCAACTAACTCTTATTCAACATTGATCTTCGAGCCTGAAATCTTACTATTTATTTGTTAATAATGAAATCAATCAAGTTGGGGTATAACTACCTCTCAGATCTTGACTGAATAACATTTATAACGACAAAACAGATATGACTACTTACTCGAATAATCAATACCATACAACTACTTATTCACTTTTAAACACGTATACGCTTCCTCTTTCTAGGCTTTCTGGATTTTATTCTAAGTCTTCCTTTTTGATTTTACTATTCTATTTCTAAGTTCGTTTCCTTATCGATTTCTATATATATGTATATATCGATACGTTGATTTCTAACTATCAAATTATCTTAAAAATATTCTAACTCCTTAAATTCCTAGAAAAATTCGCCATAACCTCCTTTGTACCAGGAGCATCGGGATATTTCAAATTGCCTCCCATGGCCCTCACCAATCCAGAAGAAAAAGAAAAAGCCAAGCGGCTAGCCGATACGGCGCATAAAATCTCATATATGAATTAAATACATACCTTTTCGTCGAGCATTCTATTTATATACCTTCATACCTATCTCATGTATATTTATACCTGCCCAATCTATTTCAACTATACCCGATCGTTTTAACTCAATTCGTTAATTTGTTAATTAATTCCTTAGTCTATTTCACTTTTATATTTAAACATGACATGTTCAAATATATTTTAACTTGCTTATTAACTAATTTGAATCCAAATTTAAGTTCTTTATTCGATTTCGAATATACGTTTACAAATCCAATTCACCTTTCAAAGTTAAACTTCAAATTCAAATCTCGATTAACTAATTCCTCTTCGACTTAGTTAATTCTATTCAACTTCTATTCAAATTTTATTCAAATTCTATATATTAAAATTCTATATATCAAATTCTATATATTATAAATCCCATTTGAATTTCTATATTCAAATTCTATATATTCAAATTCTATAATTTATATTCCAATTGAATTCTATATTCAAATTCCATTTCACCTTCGATATTCAAATCCTATATTTGAATTCCTTTATAATTTCTATAATCAAATTCTATATTTGAATTCCATTTGAATTTCTATATTCAAACTCTATTTCAATTCCATTGAATTTCATATATTCAAACTCCCTTTGAATTTCTATATTCAAATCCTATTATTACTCTATATGAATTCTATATTCAATTTTCCATTATTTAGATCTTCTTTATTCAAATCTCATTTGAATTTCTATATTCAAACCCCCTTTGAATTTTCTATATTCAAATCCCATTTGAATTTTCCTATTTAAATTCTATATTTGAACTTCCTTTATTCAAATTCCTTTAAATAAGTCTCGATTTCAATTCCTTTTGAAATCGATATTTCTACTTTTGGAAAATAGATTTCCCTTTCAATTTCACACTTGTATTTTTATTTCTGAATTATCCAATGATAATTCTTTTCACTTCATTTATAAACTTTGTTTATAAAAGAACTATTTATAAACTTGGTTTATAAATAAATCACTTGTTTTATTTTTCAAAACAAGTTTATATTTCAAATCCATTTAAAAATTCAAATTTTATTATCCAAATTCTATATTTTAAATCGCATTTTGAAATTCAACACACTTGTCTTTCCCAAAACAAATTCAAAACAGTATCTCTGGTAGTAATTCGTCACTTACAACTCGAAAATGAATACTGATGATGCAGCTGTCATCATCAGAATCTATTTTCCAGCGATCGAAGTGAGTTCAATACTATAAAACCATTTCTAAACATTTCCACTTTGAAACTCATTTCAAAATATAATTCACACGACTTGTAGAATAATTTAAAATCTCCTAGGATCTTAAATTTTCCTTATTTTTAATCCAAATCCATTTACAAACACTTATCCAATTTTCTAGAAATTTAATTCAATTTCTGGTTTAAATTTCAAATTTAACTCATCTGATTTCACGTATTTCACTTATATGAATTCTGATTGGTTATTTACATAACATTTAATTTATAATCTTACTCGATTATAATAACAACCAATATATCTAATATATATACTTCTTTATATCAAAATATACTTTGGGTAAACTTATTTTAATTTACCCTCTTTTCAAAACATATCATGACGGTCCATCGTATTCGAGTGTTTAGTAACTCCTACCGATACAGTGGATCAAACTGATCGACCAGAACCCATAAACAACTCAACCAATGAATCTCCACAATATTAAACAAATTTTTATATCAATAACAAATAGTTCACTCGTATATATACACTCAACTCAATCTAGGATATTACTAACCCTATCTCTACCGAGTCACGCCACAGAGCCAAGGTAATTCACTTAACTTAAGCTCTGATACCAACTGTAATGACCCGGGATTTTGGCGATCTTGGTTATCCGATATACAACACATATCGAACATCCAAGGGTCGAAAATACCGGTCATTAATGAAAGAAATTAGAGGGTGAGGATAGATAAGATAGAAACTTAGAATAAAAGAAGAAGAAGAATACAACATCAGAGTAACACGAATCTCACAGCGGAACAAATAACATATAATATATGTAACATAACTTTGAAATATACATCTGTATTTGAATATACATCATTATCAAAGTACAACACTTACAACAAAGCGGAAATAAACTATAGTTATATGATCCTGAAGCCTCCTGCTCCAGCTCTTCTACTATATCTGTAAATCTCGACTACTTGACTGCCCGTACAAATTTAGGCACCCAAGAGTTTAGGGAAACAAACAAATAAACTCCGGGTCAGTCATGGGACTGGTATGAGTAAAACAGTTTAAAACAGTTTGAACACGTAAACGATATCTCATAAGACCACGCCGTATAACGAAATGGGGTTTTCCCTTATGAGAATCCAAATTATCTTTATATCAAAAACCTTTTGATATTATAGTAATGTCTATCAACCACAATATGATAATTATCTAGCAGAAACGCTTTCATCTCATGTTCTACATATATATTATACAATCAAAACAGCAAGCATGTATTGGGTAACGGATTTCCAACTATGACAAGGTATGGAACCACCTTCCGCTAGTGTACCTCTAGAGAGGAATAAACTGGGTTCAACAAGAAACATCTTGCAACCCGGCCACACATGATCGACCACTCATTTCGCTTGAGTGTATCGAATGTATATCACCAACGGTTGGGATCAGCAACCGTTTCCCGAATGGGACAGTATCAACAATAGATTTTTAGAAATAAATGAAACTCTATATCAGGTGATTATACACCCTACTTCAGAGCGACCGACTTAGCCATGCTGCCTGCCCGATTTCTATCATTTACCGGTTGATGAGGCTAGAAGCTATGCTTTATCATCACACCAGATTCACTTTGAATGCCACGTCATCAAATCCATCAAATCACCGATTGACGTCCTCAACAATACATTATGTGTTAGCTAAAAGAAGTTTCCTTCTCCGCTTCCACTCTTGGTACGGTGGGAGAAATCAATATACGTGATCGTCTGGAAATACTCTATCAGACATCCGTCCATACAAGTCATCCAGGAACAGGATGAACCGAAGGCACTATTCAATACATCCATCTTAGACACAGTTATCTAAGACTTATACAATAGCCTTTGCACCTTACTCCGTCTTCAATTATCTTTGGCATATATGATTCGCAATGCTTATGCCAATACAGAGTGGTTCTTTGGATAATAATCCAACCAGTCTCTCCATATTAACAACGTTAAAATGGTTAAAGACTTCGATAGTCAGTGATTAAACTATCGAAGAAAAACACGTGTGCAAACAACGATATTATTTCCAGATGGAAATTCTATCAATCAGACATTACTTAACATTTATCTTTTTAGTTCATTTTTCATCTCCTGTTTCCCTATATTCAACATTTTCTATTTTCTAAATTTAGAAAATATATCTTATTAACACTGGAAAACATTTCCATTTCTTGTTTTCTGTATTTAGAAAACATTTCTGTTTCTTATTGGAAAACATTTCCGAAATTCCTACGTTTGGATTAAGCTGATGTTTTAGATAAAACATCGCTATGCCAACTCAACCATTTCCTTTAATTACTAAATTCACTTTACCATCCTTTTCTGCCGAACCTTAGCCATTTCTTAGTTAAAACGAAGCCAATCAAGTTGGGGTAGAACTACCTCTCAGACCTTAACTGAACAACATTTCTAACCTTGAGATAGGCAAAGTTCTTTTTAAATTTCTTTAAATAACTTCCTTACTTAACCCTTCTTTCGAATAACTATATGCGATTAATTCTTTTCAATTAACCCTATTCGATTAACTCCTTTGATTTAATTCTATTTGCTTAACTCTATTTGATTTACCCTATTCACGTAACTCCTGTCGAAAAAACTATATTCGATAACTCCTCTAATTATATTCGAATAATCTATATTCGATTAACTCCTTTACTCTATTCGAATAAACTGTATTCGGTTAACTCCTTTACTCTATTTCTATTTGTTTATCAAATAAATATCTCCTTTACACCTTTATTTATTCTTTAAATAAATAAATCCTTTATACCTTTCTTTATTCCATAAATAAGTAAATCCTTTTTAACCTATCTGTAAATGGTTCACAAATATTTCTCTTTCTATTTGTTTGACAAATATTTCCCTTTATAGTTGTTTTACGAATATTTCCCTCTATATCTGTTTAACAAATTCTTTCCCTTATATTTGATTTACAAAATATAATTCCCTTATTGATTTACAAATATAATTCCTTTATAGTTGTTTTAAAAATATAATTCCTTTATATTTGATTTACAAATATAATTCCTTTATATTTGATTTACAAGTATAATTCCTTTATATTTGATTATCAAATATAATTCCTTTATATTTGATTTACAAATATAATTCCTTTATATTTGATTGTCAAATATATTTCTTTTATTCAAACCCCTTTTCCTTTTATAATATTAAATCCATTGATTTTATATAAATAGATTATTTTCAAATTATACTTTGAAAATCCCTTTTCCATATTCTGGTATTTCTTATGGTATTTAACACACCATATACCAACGACAAAAATCGTTCAAACACACATAATCAACGTCAGATTATAGATCACATTATATATCACAATATATAAATCACAGTAAAATAAATGTTGAGGAATCCAGTTGGATTCCTCCAACCTATTTCCCTGCATCACAAATGTTAAACAATATAGATAACATCACTTTCAGTTCCATATGATATATTCTGTTAACCAAAATCAATATAGAAATTCAGCTAACTAACTAGCAGTTCAATCAAACAATCAACACATAGTCAATCAGCCAATATTTAACAGCTCTAAAAATACAACATGAAATTATAAACTGTTCAGAGTTAGTGAGATTTACTCACATTGGCAGTTCATCGTTAAAGAACGATAAACTGTTGTTTGATCTGAATCAAACAGTTTTTTTCGCCATAAATTCAAACGAGCCCCAATCCACTTCCAATCAGCTTCATTGTGAAGTTCTCGTCCATACGATCCCAACGGATCTTGTTTCGCTGAATTCCGATATCGTATGCATAAGATATGAATTTTACAAGTCCATAAATATTTTGAATTAAAACAAAACTATATAAATTTTCATTGGGCCCTAACCTTTTCTAACCTGGCCCAATACTATCCACCCGCAACTACTTCTTCTCCTTCCTCCCGTCTTCTACCAGCAATGCACGCCATTGTCGAGAGTTTCCATTCCCTTGCTTCCTCTTACACTCCACTATAAATCAAACTAAATTCACTAGTATTCCTCTCTTCGTCTACTCTCTCTCCTCATACCCTTATAGATCTACTCGCTCTACTCCTCTGAAACACGACCATGTCCAAACCCGCCTGCTTCGCTACAGGTAGCGAATGTTTTCCTCACCGAATTCCCCACATTTAGCACAAAACAAGCCTCTTCTTACCACGAACTCAAACCCACAAGCGGATTCGGGTATCCCTCAACCAATTCGAAGAGATCGGAAGTCCTAGCTTCACTGTCGCTATTTGACTTCGACGGAAATTGGATCGCACTCATCGAAACGAGTACTGGATGGAAGCTAAATACATATTCTCCTCAACTAAATATGTTTGGGGAATTACAGGAATTTATTTCCATTTCTTTTTTATTTTAGAAGTTTGATTCATTCTCATTTTGGTTTTTCTGTTGGCGGCTAGGAGAAAGAGATTATATAACGGCTTTGTGAGGCTGAGAAATGTGAAGACGTGGTCTTCTTTTGATCACAAAATGCCTTAAGATATTTTTGTTTTTAAATATTTTATTTTTATTTTCCATTTATTTTTGTTTCCTGTCTTCTAAAAATCCGTACGATCACGTACGATACCTAAAAATCATGAAACTGGACATACTGCTACAGTTTGACATTACATACCCAACAAAACTAGTTTCGTCGAATTCCGACTTCGTATGCTCACATAGTGTATTTTTAACTGTCAAAATACTGACTGTTTTCCACTATAAAAATCCGTACGGCAACACAGTGACTCTAAAAATCATGAAACTGGAAATCTAACAACTATTTGACATTGCGGATCCAACAAAATTAGTTTCATCGAATTCCGACTCCGTTTGCAAAACTGGCTATTTTTAAAGCTCTGGATGACCCATTTAAATATATTAATATATTTAAATACAATTGTATTAAATATAAAAAAATAAATATTATCGTCTATATTCACAATGGAATACCATACAGCTCTACTGGGATTTATAACTTGATATTTCAAATCCCGATTAAATCGATATTCGATTTAAAATGAAATTCCTTTTTTAAAATATAAATAATTCCTTTATAAATTATAAAAGAATTCCACGGTGACTTTTCTCAAATTTGATTTGGACATACATCAAAATCTACACGACGAAATCATGATTTTTATCTACCACTAGAAAGATATACTCCACCAGCTCCACACGTTTCTTGTTTCATAGACATCCGGCTTAAAACGAATCCTGTACATACAGTTGAAGTTCGAATAGCCAATTTACGAACTTCAGCGCCATTTCGAGCTCGGTTTTAATTATAATATAATTATACGTTCAAACTGTAGTTTATATAATATATTCGTTATTCAAGTTCAATTCTAAGCTGAATTAAATATCATAGATGATCCAGTTCACACCATGTCGCCATTTCCGCCAATTCTGATTATTTCAGAATTAAATATATTATTTAATTTATTATTTTAATTAAATATTCACCATTATTTAATTTAAACGACCATTAAATCCTTTTAATCACCATTTTTAAAATTAAATAAATTAATTATAATACCTCTGCCAATGCGGGTCATTACAAGTTCCATACCTTATCATATTTAGAAATTCATTCACCAATAAGAGTCCGCGGTTTTCGATTGTATATTATATATGTGGATCGTGAGGTGCAAGCGATCTACTAGATTGATATTTACTTGTATTAGATGCAATAATAATATCGGAATAATATTGATTTTGAAAATGTTTTTGGATTATCGTGAAGTAAAAACCGTCTGTGTTTATGTGTGGATCGCTTTTGCGATTTTCATTTCTTTTGAAAAGGATTTTGAAAGTTAAACCAGATGGTTGGAGTTTACTCACACCAGTCCCATGACTGACCCATAGTTTATTTTGTTTTGTTTTACCCTAAACTCTTGGGTGCCCAAATTTGTACAGGCAGTCAAGTAATCAAGATTTTACAGATAGTTGGCGGAGCTTGGAGCAGGAGGCTTCAATACTAGATATATATAGAGTTTATTCAGCTGTGATGTTATGTGGTAATGGTATGTATATACAGTTACAAGTTTGTATTTCCAAAGTTATGTTATAATATATATTTTATTTGTTCCGTTGGGAGATTCGTGTTTACTCTGATTCTATTGTGTTGTGATCTTCTTCTTCTTCGATTCAAACTTTCTTTCTTTCTGTTTCTCACCCTCTAACTTCTTTCTATTATTGATCTGGTATTTCCAATGCCTGAATAGTCGACATCGTGTTATATTTTGATTTTCGGGATCGAAAATTCTCAGTTCGCTACATAAATTATCACCTTATCAATCACATTACACCCCGCACGGTTTCTGCTATTTAACGTTGTGTTGCGCAAATAGGTCATGCAAGTGCCTAGTAGTTCATGAGTGCTTAAGAAATTATGCTACAATTTCATGGGAGTAGCCCTACTCCACACTCATATAGATGATTTCATCAAGTGTATACTGCATTTAATACACCATCCATGATGGATATGAAATTCATTAAGAGCCTTGTAGCTCATTCTCACAATTATGCAGTCTAGCACACAATTAAAAGGGACTAAATTAGTGCTAGTAGTATTAGCAAGTAACTTGTTATTACCTATATGAACTTTATTCATGGATCTCTAATCCAAAAGGTTGGGTTACTATCGCTACTAATATCTTAAACAGGCTTAAGTCCCATTCCCTCGAAGTTTCTTTAATTAATTTTCTACATAAAAGTTTAGTCAGAGGATCGGCCAAAGTCACTTCTGACTTCACATAATCAATGAATATAATTCCATTTTTTAGCAGTTGCTTGATCACTTCATGCCTTAGAAGAAAATGTCTATTTTTACCATTGAAGGTTTTATTCTTTGCAGTAGAAATTGTTGCTTGACAAGCACAGTGCAAAGACATAGAAGGTGTAGGTTTTATGCCCAATGGAATGTTCGTCAACAAATTTTTCAACCACTTCACCTCATTTACAGCCAACTCTAGAGCTACAAATTCAGACTCCATAACTGATTTTACAATAATATTTTGTTTAGTTGATTTCCAAGAAACTCCACCTCCACCTAGAGTAAATATGTAAGCGCTAGTGGATTTTATTTCATCTGAATCTGAGATCTAGTTAGCATCATTGTAGCCTTCTAATACAGTGGGAAATCCACTATACAGGATACCATGATTCATGGTTCCTCTCAAATATTTCATTAGTCTGACTATTGGAGTCCAATGATCACGATTGGGATTATGTGTGTATTTACTCAATATGCATACAACATAAGCTATGTCATGTCTAGAGAAATTCATTAAATGCATCATACTCCCAATAATTTGTGCATATTCAGATTGAGCAATAGGCTCTCCCAAAATTTTCTTTAATTAAGCATTAGCATCATAAGGGGTACTCACAGGTGCGACATCAAAATGTCCAAACTTCCTAAGAAGTTTCTCAACGTAATGTTCGTGTGATAGCATTATACTATCACCTTCCCTTATGATTTTAACACACAATATCGCATTTGCTTTACCCAAATCTTTCATATCAAACTTGGAAGCAAGAAAAACTTTGGTATTAAGTATAATGTCAATATTAGTTCCAAAAACAAGCATATCATATACATAAAGACCAATAATTACAAACTCATTACCAACGACTTTAGTATACATGCATTTATCAACCTCTATAGAAGAAAAACCATCACATATTAATACTTGATCTGATTTTTCATACCATTGTTTAGGAGCTTGATTTAGGGAATATAAAGATTTTAACAGCTTGTATACTTTATTCTCTTGACCATATGCAACACAACCTTCAGGTTGTAACATATAAATTTCTTCCTCAAAATCACCATTTAGAAATGCAGTTTGACATCCATTTGATGAATAAGTAGTATGTGGACCGAAGCTAAAGCAATTAAAACACGAATTGAAGCAATTCTAGCAACAAGAGCAAAGGTATCAAA
The DNA here is from genome assembly GCA_030737875.1 of Allium sativum. Lineage (NCBI taxonomy): Eukaryota > Viridiplantae > Streptophyta > Magnoliopsida > Asparagales > Amaryllidaceae > Allium > Allium sativum. The sequence continues at coordinate 454,151,036 of CM060913.1, read as the reverse complement.
ATAAACAACGTTCTTCTTTTGTGTAAAACCTTTTGCAACTATTCTAGCTTTATATTTATCAATAGACCCATCATGATTATACTTTCTTTTGAAAATCCATTAACTACCAATAGGTTTAGCTCCAAGAGGTAAATCAACCAAAATCCAAGTTTTAATTTTAATAATGGAATTAATTTCATTTTTAATAGCAGCTTTCCAAAATTAAGATTCAGACGAAGAAATCGCTTCAAAATAAGTTAGAGGATCACTTTCAATTAGATAAGTGTAAAAATCATTTCCAAAAGAAGTTTCTTTCCTTTGCCTTTTACTTTTTCTTGGCTCTTCTAAGGAATTTTCAAATTTATTTTCAGTTGGCACATGAGAAATTGAGTTAGACTTCAAAGGAAAAATACTTTCAAAAAAATCAGCATTCTTCGTTTCAATAATAGTATTGCAATCAAGCGCATTATTTTTCACAACAAGGAATCTATAAGAAGCACTATGATCAGCATAACCAATAAGCATGCAATCAAAAGTTTTAGAACCTAATTTTCTTTTCTTAGGATCAGGTAACAAGACTTTAGTAAGACAGCCCCATACTTTTAAATATTTTAAATTAGGTAGATATCCCTTCCGATGTTCATAAGGGGTCTTACCTGATTTCTTATATGGTATTCTATTTTGTAAATGACAAGCAGATAAAATAGCTTCACCCAAAGAGTATTAGGTGCACAAGAACTAACAAGCATTGCATTCATCATTTCTTTTAAAGTTCTATTTTTTCTTTCAGCTACTCCATTGGATTCAGGTGAATATAGAGGAGTTATTTCATGAAGTATTCCTTCTTTTTCACAAAAATCATTCTTATTCACCTCCACGATCAGATATAACTCTCTTAATTTTTTTATTCAGTTGGTTTTCTACTTCAGCTTTATAAGATAAAAACATATTAAAAGCTTTGTCTTTGTTTCTAAGTAAGAAGACTTTAGTATATCTGGAAAAGTCATCTATGAAAGTCACATAATATTTTTTACCACCTTTTGTCATAGTTTGTTTTAAATCCCCTAAGTCGGTGTGAATTAGACTTAATAATTCAGATTCTCTTTGAACAGATGTACAAGATTTCTTAGTTAATTTAGCTTCAACACAAATTTCACATTTGTGCACTAGAATTATTATTAACTCTAGAAATTAGACCAAGTGATTTCATTTTATTTATATAATTAACACTAACATGTCCTAGTCTAGGATGCCATAAATTAATAGAGTCAACCAAGTAAGACGAAGAAGATGCATTATTATCAATAACAACAGAAATATTCAATACAAAAAGACCTTGATTGCAATAGCCTTTCCCTACAAATATGTTATTTTCGGTCATGACAATTTTGTCAGATTCAAATGACACCTTAACTCCAACCACTAAACCAAATTCCTCAATTAGCAATGGTTTTAGGCCGTGACAAACTAATTTAACAATGGCTTTAAGTCGTTATAACGACCTGGGTTGCAAACATTTAGCAACGGCTCATATCCGTTGCTAAATTTGTTTTTAGCAACGACTTTGAGCCTTTGCTAAATTATATTCTACAACGGTTATGAGCCGTTGCAGAATTCTATTTAGCAACGGCTTCTATCCATTGCTACATGTTGTAATACAACCTATAATTTCTGTTTAGCAACGGCTATTGGCCGTTGCCAATTTTATTTAGCAACGGTTTTGGGTCGTTGCTGTATTAAAAAATTTCCAATTTTTTTTTTTCCCTGCATTTCATATTCAGCAAAAATCTATTAATATTTGATATAAATACCACAACTATTCATAATATTACGATAATTTCAATACATACGTTGCTTCATAAAGTACAAATACCAAAATACTAATTCGATCTTACATTCTAAGTTCACCAAAACAATATTACTCCACACATACCATCATAAAGTACTAATACCACACATACCATCATAAAGTACTAATACTACACACATACCATCTTAAAGTTCTAATACTAAAATCATAAACCATAACTGACAGTTTCAAACATTCATCATAATTAAAATATCATACTACAAGCCATTAGCGCTGCCCAAGAAAAGTAGACTGCATCTCCCTTCATACTTTTAACCTACCAAGAAAAGCAACTGCATTAAGTAAGAAAACCGGACAACATATCCTAAAACAACATGAATTAAGAGTACAACTTAAGCTCAAAAAAAATGCAAGATGAAAGTATGAGCTTCAGAAATACACCATTGTATTTAACATTTTTAAAACACCGTTATATTTTATTTTCAAAAAACAGTATTGGCAAACTGGCATTGGGTTTAGTTCACATCACTGAGCTTTAGCATTCAATTCTTGGCTTCAGCCACTTTTTATCAAGGTAATGTTTTTCCTAATTTTTGCATTGAGGTTTTGATCTACCTTAGGCAACTCATATGCTTGGGCCAACCCTGCTTAAAGGTAATATAAGACAACTCTCACTCCTATAATGAAATCAAACTGAATTCAAAGGCTTATGGGACCTATACCATTAGTGCACTTACATAAATAACTATCGCTAATAGTTTTGCACCACTAAAAGAACAATAAACCACTTTATAACATCTAAAACTATCCCTCGAACCAATCATCACATATGTCAACAACCCCTTCATCCACGTCACCAATCCATTGAATTTCTTTATGCAATAATAATTCTGCTGCAGAAACCCTAAAGGAAACCTTGTACATGCAAATCAATTTTTTCATGCATTTTGTGAGCTCATCACAATGCCATACGCTCTCTTCCAGTAAGAAGACAACAAAAAGAAGAAGTTGAAGCACATTGATGACAAGGAGAGATGCTTTAAATGAAGATTTTGGCAATAATTCAAGCTGCACTTTGATAAATACAACAATCAAAAAAGTCATTTGACTTAAATAACACTCCTTAATGATTAGTTGGGTTAATTGACTTAACTAGCACTACCTAAAGATCAATTAGAAATATTTCCTTCCTCTTTGCCAATCAAACCATCATGTAGTTCAATAGTATAGGAATATAGAACGTAAGGGAAGCTAATCTTGTTTTTAAATGAAAATTGAAACTTTAAAATGTCAAGACATAGTCGCGATCCCGGACCATGCATTTATATTTCTGTGTATATTTTTATAGGGCTTTCCTAACAAACTTCTAATTAATAAGAAGGGACTCTAAAAAAGTATACTATAGTTCTGAACTCAAAAGCAATGCCAAACAAGATTCGTTCATGCATACCACACCTATATATTCCAACTAGATATAAAGAGAGTTTTTTTCTTATCCTCCCACCTTTAACAGCAATTATGATCATAGTCCAGCAGCAATCAATATGAAAATTTTCTAATGTTTACATATTTGTATTAAAGTAACGTTTGCATGTCAAGATCTTTTCAGAAGCAAACTGCTACAATTGCATACAATCTGTGCCATGCCGCCACATTTCATTGAGATATTATTCATCAATGTTAATCTAAAATCTTATGATATAAAACCATATCTGTATTATTAGATATACACTAGGCCAAAGCATTTAAGATATTTAAATCTATCCACTTAAATTTTAAATCCAAACTCACTCGCATGGCGACCTATTAGAGATTAAATCTGTACTTCAATTATTTTTAACACAAGTAATTTATAAAATGGAAATTTTCAAATTACTTAGTTTAATTTATACAACCATTTTTTAAGACTTGAGTTGTATATTCACACAAATCTTATTTAAGTTCACTTACATTATTTATTTTATCAGATTAAATATAAGCTTAGAATAAAAATTAAAATTTAAAATAATTATAATTACAACTTGTCTGAAGAGTATTTTATTTTCATAATCCTTGTAAATTCAAATAAATTATTATTTCAAATTATCAGTTTTCAAGTCTATTTGTATAAATTTCTGAATATAAGATTTATAAGTTAACAAATGTATATAATTCAATCCGATTTCCTTTAACCTAATGTTTATAAATTCATAAAGCTATAACTCATTCAAATTTCCTTTGAAATGCTTATTTTATTCAAGGTTTCAATTTATTCAAAGTATTGATTCTAAATTTAGTTTACCCTTCACTTAACTTTAGTTAAGCCTTAATTAAACCATTTAGTATATAATGGTAAGGCAAAGGCCAATTTACAAAAGAATCAATATTTTATGAAATTGCTTCCCTATTTCTTTTCTCTTTTTGCTGTTGGAGGAGAGTACTGGGAGACCATAATTCATTAGTTTATGAACCAATAAGTGACCAATGCTTCATATACAAAAAAAAGATGATATTGGTTGATGTCACTGTTGTTTCGTTGGCAAGGTATGATATTCTTATCGGTTTTTCAGAGTTCACATGATTGAGTAGAGGACATCAGTGTAAAAAACTAACATTTCAGCACGAAATCAAACATACTATCTTGCTTACGACATGATTATTTCTGGATTCATGTTCATGGAAGCCGGTTATAAGTTGTAATCCCATTTGAGCAATTCCAACAATATAACTACATTTAAGAAAACATGTTTGTTAGGTTGGATGTTGGGTAATTGGCTTGTATTATAAATATGTAGATTGACAGAGTCCACAAAACTAATAGCACACTAACATTCAGGCTTCAGGCAAGCATCATGTCATTTTTTAATAATGGTAACTTGATTTGCTTAATCTAGATGCGATTTTAGTAAATCAGTCATTGATCGCAATAGATGATGTATGGATATGATTTGCATTTGTACATCGCTTACATATTTGTCAAACTATTCTCATTTTATTTTTTGAATTTACTTCATTTTCTTAATGTGGTTATATATAAGGCCCTTAAAATTACAACAATTATCCTCAAGCGAAACTGATTGTAATGCGCGTTGAAATAGTATACATTAACAAAGCACAATGGAAGTAATAACATCGTATAAAACAAAATTCAGATAATATAGCCAAGTTCGTGTTAAAGCTAAAAGAGGATTGTGTTTTGCTATGTGTCTAGTTAACATCAAAAATGCATCAATATAAACACATTTAGTACCACTATTAATGTTTATTCTAAATTTGCTAATCCATTTTTTTTCTACCTTATTATTGATCTACATCATGACATATTGTGGATATTAAATGATCACACAAAATAAAAATAGTTACTAAATGATCACAAAAAAAAACAGGAAACTGAGAATAAGCACCTGAACCGGTATCTACAGGTATCGAATAAGATTCTTCGGATGGTACACAAAACCGCCAACTCCAACTTCCTCAAAGGTCATAGCAAGAGGATGGTTTTGCTTGGTTGTGCTTTCATCTGGCAGCAGTATGCTGTCCACAACCAACTTCTCATACGTTGGCAGTACGGCTTTTCCATGAATAATAGAACCCATTGAACCTCTGCATATTGTACCTGTCGCAATGACCTCCTGATTAAACTTTAAGATTTCACACTTCAAACTTACCGAATCGGAAGAATTATGGGGATTGCCAATGTTTTTGTCCGACTGTCTTTCATTCGAAGCATCGTGACATGCATTACTTCCTCCTTAATCAAGTCCACTAAAGACGACAATGCACTGTCTACATTGGACATCCGATCTTCCATGTTTTGAGCAGTTTTAATTTGTTTGCGTGCAATATTGGAGACCTTAACTTGGGTCCTTGATATCTTGGTTCCAATACTACGAGTCCGGCCTCTTTTATCCTTTCCAAAAACTTGTGAAAGTATGTTTTCATCCAGCGGAAACTCCTCTTCCTCACCGTCTTTGATTACTTCCTTTGCCTTAGCAATTTTATCCTAATCATGAAGATTTAATATATAAATTGAAATAGTGAATAATTCAAATAAGCAATTATTTGGCTAACTTACAAAGTATGGAGAAGTGGAATCGGATATGCTTCCATCCTTTTTTGTATGAGTTTTTTTCCCATACTTTACGACGTGTTATTTCTTTTTCCAGATTTGCAATAGCCTGCAATAAAACATGAAACAAAATTAGCATATCACTTGTAAACGATGATTTTCTTTGAGTCAAACAACAATTAGGTTCATAGAATATTTTAATAAGACTTTGGAAATAGTGAAGAATGAAATAGTGAAGTATATCGTTTGGATTTAAGAACAACTGCAATTTTAGAATATATATTTAATTGTTTTTTTAAAGTGATGCCAAAAAAAGAACAACCCAAGAGCAGTATGAGACGTGAAGGTATGAGAAAACAAAATAACCACTGTTCAACTATATAAAGCAGAAGATTTTAGCACATCTTTAAAATAATGTATGCACGTGTCACGTAAGCTTAGAGAACTACTGTGCAGTTATATGAAATAGGTAGAAAACGATATAAAATAAGCACCGTAGAAAGAGCTTCGATGATAAAAACTTGACAATGTCTTAATATAACCAACAACTTAAGTTCATTGGGCAAAGCAATGTGCATGGGAATTCAATAGAAAATAACAACCTTGTATATATGCATAGGTAGAGAAAGCAACAACCTGACAGCTTTGTATATTGTATATATAGTTAATATATAATTTCACATGTCTTTCACAAGTTGGCATATTTAATATGCATCACAGGAAGAATGCTCTAGAGAATGGCGAGAATTTTTGCCATGGACAGATATAATATGTATGCTAAAAGAAATAAAAACATAGGAATTTTGACATTGTCTAAAAGAAATAAAAACATATCGATTTAGTCAGCAATAAACTGTTTTTAGCTTCTGAATTGTATGCTTCAAAGCAATTAGCTGTAAAGTATTTAGATGTATGAGATTGCTCTCAAAAATTAATTATTGACTATAAATAAATTTTTGAACCTAATTTTCTGTTGGTCCATTTCATATAAATTTTCTCAGGTTTATATTTAATGGACCTGCCAAATGATCTCGTCTATTTATCATCTATCAAGTTAAATCTCAGTAAACTCGAATTTATTTATTTATGATTTGGTAACCAAACTGAATATATACATGCAGAGCAGCTATTATTTTAGTGCAGCTTTCTTAGATCGATTCTGTGCAAACCGAACATTCAGATTGAGAATTAATAGAACTCATGTCCAACGAATAATCACAAGTAACGTAATAGGAAGATTGGGATGGAAATTAGAACATTTTAATATTTATTTAGTATGAGCTTTATATATTTATTTTGTAGAAGAAAGCGTTAAAAGAGCATCCTCTGTAATTATAGAATCGTATAAAGATAGGTTGAGACACAAATAGTAATAGTCCTTTTTTTCCCCAGACCGATATTTTTTTTAGTTAACTTTCACAGACAAAATGTTGGGTTTGTGGTACTGGTGCCTACAAATTTGAAACTCTTATCCCTGCAGCTCGCTAGACATTTTTTCTCGATTTTCATAGTGCAGCCATAATGGAACATATGTCTAATGTATTTTGGAAGTTAGCATGTATTACCTAAACCAATCCCATATTTAATCAAAACGGCTGTGCGTATTAACAACAAAAAAACAACGCCAACTATCATTACGACTAGTCTTATCAACCATTTTATCGAAAACGATCTGAACGTAAATTTTCTTAATTGCTAAATCAACTTGAAAAGTAAACAAAGCACTAAAGCCATATAATTACAGCGAAACAGGACTAAGAAGAAAGAAGAACATTTTTTTTATTGAAAATATTATAAGAACAGACGGCATCTAGTAGTGCACCGAGAGCAAATGATGAATGCACATGCACATAATAGATATTTCTGTATTTTAATTTCCTCTTACCAAGACCAATCTATTCCTAATATATGCTGTCATCATCCATAGCCAATTAATAATAAAAATATATATGTGGATAAAATATGATGATCAAGCAGACAACCACTGTAATCCATCTATACTTGCATATTAGTATAAACTTTTTGTAGCGATACTTACATATAGTAAACGATTGGACACTTGGGCCATTTCAAAATAATAGTGTAAATTTATTAAAACTAGAACATTAAAGAATGGATACAAGCGTTTAACACAAAAATGCAGACTATAACAACAGTAATGTTCATGGACATGCAGACAAAATCAGTAATCAAAATTTTATATAAATGAACAAGAGAAGTACTTAAATTGAAAAACATACCACATCATGTTCTACGACAGCATGACTTGTTCGACCGATGTGGTGGCCATAGCTATATCCTGATCTTTTTTATTTTTTGCCTAGCTCTCTTCGCTCGCTCACACTGGGTTTCTCTTCGTTCTTCAAAAATCCCTCCCAGTTGTCTTGACTAATAGTGGGCGGGCAGTATTTCAACCTTTCATCGTAATTGTTGAATTTGTCATAGTATTTTGTCCTCAACTCACTCTTATGTCTCCTAAAAGACTCACATATTTTTTAGGAAATAAAATTCTTTTGTATTTGCATCAAGTTCAAAATGTTTCTGCAAAAATTACAAATTATTTACTAAAAAGGGCATTGTAATAAAAAAATACTTACATTGTGATGAATATACTTACAACAATGCAACCCACACGTCATTTTTAATTTTTGGCGGTACTTTATCCCAGCTTTCGTAGGAGATTGACACATGCATCCGCACAAGTTTACCAATGCGGCTACCTATTTTTCCCGTATTTTTTGAAATGGGAGCTCCATATGAATTTATGTCAACCTTCTCGGGTTGTGTTGTTGATGATTGCGTAGACTGGGTTGGAGCTTCTCGGGATTCTGACGTTCTCTATTCCAACAATTGGTAATCTGCACATATGTAAATAAGGATTTAGGACAACAACTAACTTGAATGAATAAATTTATAAATTATAAATAAGTGTTTACTGATTTAGTGTTTACTGATTTGAATAATAGAGTTCGCAATATCATTCAATCAAGGAATCAAGGATACACATTACTACCGACCGAATTTACATGTACTGTAGATTGCCCAAATGGTGTTTTCAAGTAGTAATGTTTGCATACAGTCAATATTGTACTAAATAATGGGAAAAAGTTGATCTCAGTCGTGTGTCTCATTGTTTTAACAATCTCAATATATCAAATACGCATTTATAGTTGAGCCAACAATAGTAACTGCATGTATTCAAACATTATTTACAATGAAAAATAGTCACTGCATTTTGTTTATCACTTCAGTCAAAAGACTCAAGCATATATTTGTAGTTTAATATGTTGTTTTATAAACTACATTACTTAGCATGTGTTCGTAAGTTTTACATAGGCTATGGATGTTTTTCCAACTAGATTTAATATTCATATTCTATATTATTATTTTGCAGAACATCTACCGCCTCAATACCGAGGCGTGCAAGTCTGAATTAAAGCAAGCAAAAGGAAAAATAGATGTAGAGTCTACTGATGATCTGATGGATAATCGTTCTTCAATGGAGTTGGACTCGGACTCTGAAGTCTGAAGTACAAAAATGAGAAGAATTTTCTATAATATAATTTGAGTGCTCCGACTCTTCCACTACTTAAAAGTGAAGAATGGACAAGATTTATCAATCTTGCGAGACTTCAAATTTCATATAGCCAATAGTGTTTAGGCTAATAAATCTATAAGTAAATGCTTATTTAAATTCCATAATCTGATTTTAGTTCCATAATGATAGCCTTTAATTTTCCAAAAACAAAACAGAAGTCATTTTTCTTGAATGAATTAATATGGACAAAAGAAATAGTTCAATAATAGTTATTGTTTTATGACAAAAGAAATAAACAAAAGTGATGCACTATTATTGCGACATTAGTGGTATCTTCTGGTGTGATTTTCTTCCTTCATTTCATTCCCCACTTTGAGTTAACTTTCAAATTCACTCAATCCTCAATATCAGTATCATTGGCAACATCTGTAAGTTGTAATTCTGCTTTATAAAAGTATCCACCTATAGTGATTTTGAGATAAGTTAACAATGGTTTCGAAGCATCTCTGTCAATCTCCACATAAGGTATGAGTAATCAAACTATTCCTCCTCTCCTTTGTCTAAACTAACCACCTTAACGACATTCCATAACAGTGTAGCAAAAATGTCTCTATCCAAACAAAAATCAAGTAAGCGTGAGAGCCCAGTCCAAGTTATAGCCTGCATATTTCTCTTTTTGCCACCTTCATCTAAAACTTCACACTCCGATTATTAATTTAGAGTGATAACGTTTTTCATAACAGCATCAAAAGCTAAGTGGAAATTTAGAAATAAAACCTCAAATTCATGATTAAATTTCTTGATTTTCTAGTTGCGAACACTGAAAAGTTGAGATGAGAGATCACATAACTCCTTAACAGTAAAGTCCCCAGAGATAACAGTCAGAATAACCCTTTTTTTTCATTATCTACACATACTAATAATCGAACCAAGATTATCCAAACTTACTGATATCGATTTGTTTTGATCCACTTTTAAAGACCATCTTTTCTTCCTTTAAAGACGTTCCAAACCTACTTCCTATTCTCAATTGGAATAACGTTCAGTTAGGACTTGGTTGCTTTGGCTTTTTTCTTGAAGTGGGACTAAGACAGTTTGTTAGTATGATATGAAAGATTTCTTTACTGCTGTTGATACTTTGATTGAATGCAAAAAGCAATTGAGAAAAATGAATTTCATAATGTGTTTACATACACCGTTCAAATGTATTCATATCACAAAGCAATGTAACGACTGAAATAAAGATATGTTGGAATTGTATACGTAATGTAAAAAATGAACAAGACAGGTTCAAAGAAACTGAGTTGCAGAAAAGAAACCAAAATGTGAATGAAAAAGAAAGTTAAAAATTAATGTAATTTAAAAACAAGTGTGCAAATAAAATTAAATATCAGAATTGCACATAACTGAAATATCAATAAAGAATTAGAAAAGTAAATCAAAACGGCTATTGTGTTATGACAGAACAGTAACATACACAAATAACATTCAGAAATAGTTACCGCACAAGAAATTTCAGTTATCTTTCTGAACACAATGTTTCACCCAAAATTTCAGAGTACTTCCACCTATCCGCTCCAGACCAAATACAAACTTGAGAACCTGAAACAATCAAGTTATAGACAACTATTTTGAATCCGGTACTTAAATTTCACTGGTGAAATGCACAAGCCGACAAATCAAGTTGGTAAAGTCAAACAAAAATAAGACCATATAACGAAGGACTTCAAATTTATGTAGAGACATATTTCAAACTTATGTGATGACAGAGGGAAATTGATAAATGATGCATCAGAAATACAACAATAGCTGTTGAAATTGGTGATACGCAAATCACAATTTTAAGCAACATATAATCTAACATATTTTGTGGATAGATTTGTTGTTAGATTTGATGAAGAGATTTGGTGCTAGATTTTATGGAGAGATATTAGTTGCTATATTTATGGACATTTATTGCAAGGATATTTGGTACTTAACCAAATAGTTTTATAACATATATGAAGATATTTGGGAGCCATGTTTTCTTGGGCAAGAAGCCAAGTTTTTCGTGGGCATGAAGCAATTCTCACTATAAAAAGGGCTAGCTAATCCCTTCAATAGGTATGGAAAATTTGCCATTATACTTCATTGTCTTTCTCCTCAAATTTTTTAGCCATTAGATATTCTCTACCTATTTCTCAATAAGGTTATTGGTTCAAGTTGTAATTGTTTGTAACGATAGTTGAGGTCGTTTGTAAACAATTTTTATTAGTGAATCAATAAAGAGGGTGGTTGAGTGGAATATCATGTGCTCATATTTCCGATATTATTTGTGTTTTTTTTTTCAATCAAATTCATCTTCAAGTGATTGGGTGATAAAGATCCAATTTTTCTTGGCATTTTGTCAAGCTTCCGCTGCGCACAAAATCATAACAGTTTGGTATCAAAGCCAGATCATCGCATAGCTTGGAGTGTTTGTTGGATTGAAAATTGGAGATGTCGGAGATGATGACGTTTTCAAAGATGGCTATTTTAAATGGGAAGAATTGGGGTATATGGAAGCCGAAGATGGAGGACATTCTATATCTCAATGATTTGCATGATCCCATTGATGGAGATGGGGTGAAGCTGTAGCGACCCGTATTCTACGCATCATAGGATCGTAGAATATTTATTTCTTTCACATACGAAGTTGTATGGTCATGTAACTTTGGGAGACGACCATTGGGGTCATTTCCCATGTTCATGATTTTTGTCGATTTTCAAATGACTATACTACCTCTAGTTGGTACTGTTTTGGCCATAACTTTTGACTGGAAAGGAATTTTGACCTAAAACCACTGCCATTGGCTCCGGATGATGGTTTACAATTCCGTAGAGTGGTCAGATTAGCCAAATGGACTCACCGTTTGAGAGATATGGCTGAAACAAGTTTCAGATGGTGAAAAACAGCTTAATTGGGCTTAACCGGGTGATTAACAGCTAGGCCCAGAGGGGAATTTCGGGTTTATAGGCATAGGAGGGCTGATTAGGGTTAGGAAATCACTTTCGTTTCAGTTTTGAGCCGCCACAAACCTTCTTGAGACCTTAGTAATGGCTTCCATCCTCTAAAACCACTCTAAAACACATTTTTTAGTGAAGATTAAGCCTAAACCACATCAAAACAAGGCCAAACAACAACAGAGCAAGGTTGGAGCTGCTGCTATACATAGGAATTCGACCCAAACAGAGAGAGTGATTAGTATCAATTTGACACTAATTACAGTTAATTAAGGGTAATTAGTGAAGATTAGCGAATTTACACACTAATAAATTCCGGAAAAATATCCAAAAATTCGAAAATAATATTTTATGCCTTTGGTAGAAATTTGGTTTAATTTGATTAAGTTTTGTTAATCCTATGACTAGTTTTGCTTAAACATGCTTAAAGGGAAAAATGGGATTTTGGGTATATTTGATCCATTTTGACATGTAAATTCACTGTTTTGGTGTTTGTGGTTAGTTTGTTATGTTGCTATGACTGTTTGGGATGATTTGTGATTGATTAGTATAGCTAGATTTGTCGAAAACGTCGTTGAATGGCGTAAACAAGTTGCTGGAAAAAATTGCAGAAAGTTGTACAGGGTTTCGGATCGGATCAGATATGGGCTCGACTCGGATAGGAGACCTAGGCAAGGGACCCGACCCGAACCGGAATCTGCCACATAAGTGGCTTGGCAAAAAGGAAGGCCATGTTGGTTAAGCTGGGGATCGGACCAACTTAAAGACGAAGGGCTCGGATCGACTTAAAGATGAAAGGCTAGGACTGGAGTAAGGCGGGGGGATCAGATCAGCTAAAGGAGTAGGATCGGATCGGCTAAAGGAGGAGGATCGGATCGGAGCACGTGAAGAATGAGGGAGCTGATCAGAGAAGGAGCATGAACTAGAGGGAAGATAGCAACCCGACCCGACCCGGAGGAGGACACCCGACCTGACCCGAAGTGGGACGCCCGACCCGAACCGACGCAACGATGTGGACCCAAACCGAACCGCTACAGGGGAAGACTACGAATAGCGCCAATTCAAAGTAAAGAACCCGACCCGACCCAGTATTGACCAATAACCCGAGATGCAAAGGTAGTCCAATATGGGAAGTTAGAGCTCAGGATCTAGTTGGGAACCGATGAGTTCACTTCATGATTGGGCTTTGCTGCGGGACGTGTGCCAAGGGGCAGTCGATGTTTATGACTTTGGATCACTATGTATGGGAAGTATGTGAACGGATTCAGGGTTGAAATGGCCTAGGTACCACTAAAGGGCTATAAACCAATGAAGTGAGGTCATTTGTAAAGATTTGGTCATGACTCCATGTGGTAAGCTTGGTAGTAGCAGTAGTTGTACAGGTTGAACTCCGTCACTACTTCAATGGGTCTAGTGATTGACAGTGGTGGACATCGTATGCTTTACGCACTGAGTGAGAGATGTGAGGATGGTTGCTATGGTTGATTTGTTTGCTATCATTATGACATGTACACCCCACCCCCGTATTCTTTACACTATTTATTATGGCACCTTAGAGTACGGTATGTGGTACTAACTCTTTGGTTGCAGGTCCAGGTCCAGGTTCAGGTATGGTTTAGTATACCTGTTATTGTTCTGTTTAGATGCTTATCGCTCATACCAGGCTTTATGTCTGACCTAGAGTTTTATGTCTCCTCTTATTACTCTGGGTGATCACATGAGCAGACTAGAGACAGGTTAGCTGGTGATGCACGGGTAGATGATCCGGAGACGAGCAGGAGGCTTCCACGTAATATATATATATAGTATTATCCCTGAGTTGTTGAAGATCACTGCTTGGGCATTAGTGGTGCATCTTCTACTTTAGTTTTCTTTTGTTTAGAGACAGTAAATTTGAAAAGTTGTAATAAGTTGTACTTGGATTTCCGCTGCTCTAATGTTGATGTTGATTTTAGTTATCAACTTATGCACAGTCTAACCTGTTTTATGTCAAGTATGTTATTATATTTTATACCATGCGCTGTGAGACATTCTACGGGTTCCTCATTAGTTAATTCCCTTCTTTCCTTTCTTCTGACGACCATCCCGTGCTAGTCGGGCATGTGTACATCGCACTTTCGGAGGAAATGCAGGCTGGTGCGAGGTGGGCCGTCACATTTGGTATCAGAGCTCTAGGTTGCGTAGTTAACCTAGGAAAGTTATCAGGGAGAGATAATATACATATACGAGAGAACGTATTTGTGATTATTTTGGTTTTTAAAAGCTATATATATATATATATATATATATACTATTAGTGGTATAAGGATGAAGTCGCACTGCACTAGCACTAGCACCACTATGGGGTCGTTAATCGTTTCCCTTTTCAGATTGACGATGATCCGATATACTAGAGGTGCTGGTAGGGGAGCCAATAATGGGAATGCTGCTGACATGAGGACGACGTTTACTGACCTCATGAGGGAGATGCTTAGAGATGTGCAGAGGGCAGCTCCCAATGGTGGAAATGGTGGTGGTCCAATAGTGCAGGCGCCGAGAGTCGACTTCGCCAAGCTGAATAAGAATTATACTAGCCTTGGTGGGAAGCTGTTCCATGGAACGGAGTCGGCTACGGATGTTCAGGATTGGTTGGATAGTTGCGAACGTATCTTCGAGGATTTGGGCATCGGGGATGCGATGAAGAGAAAGCTAGCGTCCCGTTAGCTGCAAGGGCGGGCAATGAATTGGTGGAATGCTATAAAGGCAGCCACTCCCGAAGATCAGATTACTTGGGAGCAGTTTAAGGCACGCTTTAGCGAGAAGTTCATTCTAGCTGCTCAGAAGTCAGTGCTGTTTAAGAAATTCTTGGAGCTCAAGCAGAATGGCAGAGCTATCTCGGAGTACATTGCTGAATTCATAACTGGTTTGGAGCTGTCTCGGAGCTCAAGCAGAATGGCAGAGCTGTCTCGGAGCTCAAGCAGTGTGGGTTATCTCTTATTGATACTGCCGAGAAGAAGAATGAGAAATTCATAACTGGTTTGGATCAGTACTTAGGGGAAAGGCTTATTAACCACATCGATGAGACGTTTGAGTTGATTGTGGGGAAAGCATTGAGGTCAGAAAGTCTCTACCCTAAGCCGTAGACTGAGGTTGCATCTGCAGAAGAGCCAAAACCACAAGCAAGTGGTGGAGGCAAGGGTGGTTCCCAGATTAAGAGAAAGAAGAATCAGACAAAGGATGGCCAGAAGAAAAAGAATAAGCAAGATGTTGAGTGCTTCAGCTGTGGTAAGAAGGGCCATTATTCTAGTAATTGTCGGGCCAAGCCAGCGGATAGGAAGTGCTTCAACTGTGGCCAAATGGGACATCACAAGGACAAGTGTCCACAGCCACCTAAAGAAAAGCAAATGGTGAAAGCATATGCTCTTAATGCTATCCCTTCTTCGTCGAATGCCCCAACTGCCGCGGAGAAGGGAAAGAATGTCATCATTCAACGTATGCTTTCTGTTTATGATGTTCCTGTTAGAGTTTTGTTTGATACCGGAGCTTCCAATTCTCTCATAACTAGTGACCTGGTAGATAGGTTGGGATTGGAGCCCGAGATTGTCGATAGACCTTTAGTAGTGACGAACCCGATTGGTGGTTCGACTAGCCTTAGCATGATTTGTCGTAATGTGGTCTTATCGAGTCATGGATGCATGTTTGTTTGTGATTGCTTTGTTTTGGGCTTTAATGGGTGTGGCATTATTTTGGGAGTAGATTGGCTCCGAAGATACGGGGTGGCGGTAGACTGTGAGGGCTTTTTGGTGACAGCTAGAGAGGATGATGGGCGGAGGATAGTGTTTGGTGGTCTACCCAGTAAGGGGGTATTGGCTAGTTTTCTAAACTCCCTCGATATTCCGCATAGTGAGTTGTCAGGTTTGCCCGTGGTTGGCCAGTATCCAGATGTTTTCAAGGAAGTGACTGAGCTTCCACCACATCGAGAGATTGAGTTCCGTATTGATTTGGTAAAAGATGCCAGACCTATAGTGATGCCACTTCGTCGCATGGCACCAAGGGAGCAGCGAGAGCTCGAGGTGCAAGTCAGCGATCTTTTGAAGAAGGGATTTATCAGAAGGAGTGTTTCTGAATGGGGAGCACCAGTTGTGTTTGCTACCAAGGCAGATGGTTCCCTTCGTTTGTGTGTAGACTACCGCGAGTTGAATAAAGTGCCGAGGAAGAATAAGTATCCTCTACCGCGGATAGATGATTTGTTCGATCAGTTGAGTGGCACGAGAGTATTTTCTCAGTTGGATTTCGCGACAGGTTTTCATCAGCTTAGAGTGGAAGCTGAGAGTATAGCTAAAACGGCATTTCGTACGCCGTCTGGATTTTATGAGTGGTTGGTCATGCCATTCGGGCTGACCAATGCCCCAGCATATTTTGTGGATCTTATGAATAGGGTATTCCGAGATCAGTTGAATAAGTTTTTCCTTGTGTTCGTTGATGATATTTTGGTTTACTCGAGGATAGAGGAAGAACACAAGGAACATTTAAGAATAGTGATGGAGGTGTTGAGAAAACACCAATTGAAAGCAAAGTTTTCTAAGTGTCACTTCTGGAGGAGGGAAGTGAGGTTCTTGGGCCATGTTGTATCAGAAAATGGTATTGCCGTGGACCCGGCGAAGGTGGCTACGGTATAGGATTGGCCTACGCCCAAGAATGTGACAGATGTAAGAAGTTTCTTAGGGTTAGGTGGATATTATCGTAAGTTTATCCAAGGTTTCTCCAAGATAGCAGCACCATTGACCCAGTTGACCAAGAAGAATCAAGCTTTTGTCTGGGATGAAAGGTGCGAGAATGCATTCAAGAGTCTAAAGGAAAAGTTGACATGCGCACCAGTGTTAGTCATTCCTAAGGGGAATGAAGAGATGATGGTATACACGAATGCTTGTGGTACCGGACTGGGTGTTGTATTGATGCAAGGCGGTAGGGTGGTAGCCTATGCAAGTCGGCAATTGAAACCGCACGAGAGAAGATACCCTACCCATGATTTGGAATTGGCAGCGATCGTGTTCGCATTAAAGATGTGGAGACACTATCTCTTGGGAGAAAGATTTGAGCTGTTTACAGATCGTAAGTCGTTGAAGTATCTCTTCTCTCAGAAAGACTTGAATCTCCGTCAGCAGAGATGGTTAGAATTCTTGGCTTCCTATGATTTTGACATCGCATATACACCGGGAAAGGGCAATGCGATGGCTGATGCATTGAGTAGGAGACATGCCAGCTTAGGGGCTATGTTTCTAGAATGGAAGCAACTAGAATACATCGCTGGGTTTGATTTCAGACCAAAGTGCGAATTGGATCCAGAAATGTTAGCAAGTTTGATGATCAGACCCACTTTGATTGAGCGGATCGGCTCTAGTCAGAAGGACGATCCTAACCTATTGGAAATCATCTCCAAGTTAGAGATGGGTATCGATGAGGAGATGAACAAGTATGGGCTTGATCGAGATGGATGGCTTAGAAAGAATGGAAAACTTGTTGTACCCAATGTCGATGGATTGAGGGATGAAGTGCTTAGAGAGTGTCATCACTCAAAATTGACTATACACCCCGGTGGTAATAAGATGTATCGAGATATGAAGCAGACCTACTACTGGGAAGGGATGAAAAGAGACGTTGGGAAGTTTATATCCAAATGCATGAATTGCCAGCTAGTTAAAGCCGAGCAAAAGAAGCCTAGTGGTTTATTGCAACCATTAGAAATTCCTGAATGGAAATGGGAGCAAGTCTCGATGGATTTCATCGATGGTTTACCAAGGACTAGATCGGGATATGATAGCATTTGGGTAATCGTGGATCGACTGACTAAGAGTGCAAGATTTATACCAGTCAAATCGACCAGAACAGCAGCTAAGTTAGCAGAATTGTATATGAAGTGGGTAGTGAGATTTCATGGAATACCTAAAAGCATTGTGAGTGACCGAGACCCGTTGTTCACTAGTGGGTTTTGGAAGAGCTTACAAGAGGCTCTAGGATCAGAGTTACATCTCAGTACCGCATATCATCCTTAGACCGACGGTCAGACGGAGAGGGTGAACTGTATATTGGAAGATCTCTTGAGAGCTTGTATATTGGATTTTGGTGGATCATGGGATGACCATTTTCATCTAGTAGAGTTTGCATATAATAATAGCTACCAATCCAGTATCGGTATGGCTCCATATGAAGCTTTGTACGAAAGACCGTGCAACTCACCATCATGTTGGATAGAGACTGGCGAGAAATTTATGCTTGGACCAAATGTGGTAAGGGAAACTTCAGATAAGATCAAGATCATTCAACAACGAATGAAGGCTGCCCAAGATAGGCAAAAGAGTTATGCTGATAAGAGGAAAAGAGACTTAAAATTTTCCGTTGGTGACTTGGTGTTTGTCAAGATTTCTCCGTTGAAGAGCGTGATACGATTTGGCAGGAGAGGCAAGTTAGCACCAAGATTTGTTGGCCCATTCCCTGTTCTTGAACTAGTCGGGAAATTGGTGTATAGAATTGACTTACCAGAGAAGATGGCGGGAGTTCACAACGTATTTCATGTTTCCCAACTAAGGAAGTTCGTTCACGACCCAGATATGACTATTTCACCTGATCAGTTAGAGGACTTCGAAGTAGAACCATAGGCGGTTGGGAACTACAAGCCGGCCCGTATTGTCGAGCACGACATGAAGCAACTTCGAAGGAAGGCGGTGAAGCTAGTCAAGGTTCAGTGGAGCGAGGACGAGAATGATTGTACTTGGGAGACAGAGGAGAACATTAGGAAGACATACCCAGAACTCTTTGCCTGGTAAGATCTTGACTTCGATTGAGTTTTTCCGCATGCTAGGACAGGCTTGTTTGCTTGCTTTGCATGTTTGATTGTTGTGTATGGCTGTTAGGCATGCGGGATCATTTGTATGTTTTGGGATAAGGAATTTCGGGGACGAAATTTCTTAAGGGGCTGAGAGTGTAACGACCTGTATTCTACGCATCATAGGATCGTAGAATATTTATTTCTTTCACATACGAAGTTGTATGGTCATGTAAATTTGGGAGACGACCGTTGGGGTCATTTCCCATGTTCATGATTTTTGTCGATTTTCAAATGACTATTTTACCCCTAGTTGGTACTGTTTTGGCCATAACTTTTGACTGAAAAGGAATTTTGACCTGAAACCACTGCCATTGGCTCCGAATGATGGTTTACAATTCCGTAGAGTGGTCGCATTAGCCAAACGGACTCAACGTTTGGGAGATATGGCTGAAACAAGTTTCAGATGGTGAAAAACAGCTTAATTGGGCTTAACAGGGTGATTAGCAGCTAGGCCCAGAGGGGAATTTCGGGTTTAGAGGCATAGGAGGGCTGATTAGGGTTAGGAAATCACTTTCATTTCAGTTTTGAGGCGCCACAAACCTTCTTGAGACCTTAGTAATGGCTTCCATCCTCTAAAACCACTCTAAAACACATTTTTTAATGAAGATTAAGCCTAAACTACATCAAAACAAGGCCAAATAGCAACAGAGCAAGGTTGGAGCTGCTGCTATACATAGGAATTCGACCCAAACAGAGAGTATTTCAGTTTTGGTGCTTTATTTTGTGGCAAAGGTGAGTGATTAGCATCATTTTGACACTAATTACAGTTAATTAAGGGTAATTAGTGAAGATTAGCGAATTTACACACTAATAAATTCCGGAAAAATATCCAAAAATTCGAAAATAATATTTTATGCCTCTGGTAGAAATTTGGTTTAATTTGATTAAGTTTTGTTAATCCTATGACTAGTTTTGCTTAAACATGCTTAAAGGGAAAAATGGGATTTTGGGTATATTTGATCCATTTTGACATGTAAATTCACTGTTTTGGTGTTTGTGGTTAGTTAATTATGTTGCTATGACTGTTTGGGATGATTTGTGATTGATTAGTATAGTTAGATTTGTCGAAAACGTCGTCGAATGGCATAAACAAGTTGCTGGAAAAAGTTTTAGAAAGTTGTGTAGAGTTTCGGATCGGATCGGATATGGGCTCGGATCGGATAGGAGACCTAGGCAAGGGAACCGACCCGAACTGGAATCTGGCACATAAGAGGGTTAGCAAAAAGGAAGGCCATGTTGGTTAAGTTGGGGATCAGACCAACTTAAAGACGAAGGGCTGACTTAAGGATGAAAGGCTAGGACTGGAGTAAGGCGGAGGGATCGGATCTGCTAAAGGAGTAGGATCGGATCGGCTAAAGGAGGAGGATCGGATCGGAGCACGTGAAGAACGAGGGAGCTGATCGGAGAAGGAGCATGAACTGGAGGGAAGATAGCAACCCGACCCGACCCGAACCGAAGTGGGATGCCCGACCCGAACCGACGCAACGCTGTGGACCCAAACCAAACCGCTACAAGGGAAGACTACGAACAACACCAATTCAAAGTAGAGAACCCGACCCGACCCAGTATTGACCAATAACCCGAGATGCAAAGGTAGTCCAATATGGGAAGTTAGAGCTCAGGATCCAGTTGGGAACCGATGAGTTGACTTCATGATTGGGCTTTGCTGCGGGACGTGTGCCAAGGGGCAGTCGATGTTTATGACTTTGGATCACTATGTATGGGAAGTATGTGAACGGATACAGGGCTGAAATGGCCTAGATATGACTAAAGGTCTATAAACCAATGAAGTGGGGTCATTTGTAAAGATTTGGTCATGACTCCATGTGGTAAGCTTGGTAGTAGCAGTAGTTGTACAGGTTGAACTCCGTCACTACTTCAATGGGTCTAGTGATTGACAGTGGTGGACATCGTATGCTTTACGCACTGAGTGAGAGATGTGAGGATGGTTGCTATGGTTGATTTGTTTGCTATCATTATGACATGTACACCCCACCCCCGTATTCTTTACACTATTTATTATGGCACCTTAGAGTACTATACGGTATGTGGTACTAACTCTTTGGTTGCAGGTCCAGGTTCAGGTATGGTTTAGTATACCTGTTATTGTTCTGTTTAGATGCTTATCGCTCATACCAGGCTTTATGTATGACCCAGAGTTTTATGTCTCCTCTTATTACTCTGGGTGCTCACACGAGCAGACTAGAGACAGGTTAGCTGGTGATGCACGGGTAGATGATCCGGAGACGAGCAGGAGGCTTCCACGTAATATATATATAGTATTCTCCCTGAGTTGTTGAAGATCACTGCTTGGGCACTAGTGGTGCATCTTCTACTTTAGCTTTCTTTTGTTTAGAGACAGTAAATTTGAAAAGTTGTAATAAGCTGTACTTGGATTTCCGCTGCTCTGATGTTGATGTTGATTTTAGTTATCAGCTTATGCACCGTCTCACCTGTTTTATGTCAAGTATGTTATTATATTTTATTCCATGTGCTGTGAGACATTCTACAGGTTCCTCGTTAGTTAATTCCCTTCTTTCCTTTCTTCTGACGACCGTCCCGTGCTAGTCGGGCATGTGTACAGCGCACTTTCGGAGGAAATGCAGGCTGGTGCGGGGCGGGCCATCACAGAAGCCCTTGAATATGGATGAGGGAAAGTGGAAGAAAATGGACAAAAAGGCGATTGCGTTGATTCGTCAATATTTGGATGATTCTGTATTCCACCATGTGGCTAGTTGTGAATCCGCGAAGGCGTTGTGGGACAAATTAGTATCTTTGTATGAGTCAAGGAGTGCTACAAGTAAGGCTTTTCTGGTTCGAAAGTTGGTGCAACTTCGATTGGATGAGGAGAAGTCTGTTGCAGAGCATTTGAACAAGTTTCAGGATGTCATCAATCAATTGGCAAATATGAAGGTCAATTTTGATGATGAGTTGCAGACTCTTTTGTTGATGAGTTCTCTTTCGAAAAGCTGGGAGACTTTGGTTGTTTCATTGAGTAATTCCAATGCTAATGGAACTATCTCTTTATAAATAGTTCGAAGCAGTCTTTTGAATGAGGAGATAAGGAGAAAAGGGTCAGAGTTGAAATCGGTTCAAACTGAGGTGATGGAAGCAAGGGACTCAGGGAAAGATACAAGAAGGAAGAAGAAAAGGGTTAATGGTAAAGGTGCTTGTTATTATTGTGGTAAGAAAGGCCACAAGCGCAATGATTGTTATGCTTATCAGAGGGATAAGAAGAAGGTGCAAGGTAATAATAATAATGATTTGGCACAAGCAGGTTTTGCTGAAGGTACCGAAAGCGATTCTTCATGTGATGTCCTATTTAGTGTTGTGGAGCCTTGGAAGATGGATTCAGGAGCCAGTTTTCACATATGTCGTGATGTGAAAAGTTTTTCTTCCTATGAGAAGAGTGTTGGCATGATAAAGACGGCCAATGGAGTTGAGCTATCAATTTGCGGAGTTGGAGCTGTTAGGTTTCGGATGCATGATGGAGTGGTGAGAGAAGTGGCCGGTGTGAGGCACATACCCACTTGTTCACATAACCTCATATCTCTCGGTCAGTTAGATCACCGCGGTTGCACTTATGAGACTTGAGGTGGAGTTTAGAGAGTGAAGAAGGGTGGTCGTGTGATGATGCGAGGAGTTTTGGAGGAGGGAAACCTATATAGTTTGATCGGTTCGGTGGTCAATAATGAAAGGCGGGTGACGATTGAAGAACCTAGTCCACAGCAAGGTGGAGAGGTTAATATGGTCACTGCTGATGGTCCTAAGGTAGAGGATCATGGTATCGACAAGGGTCTTGATGTTTATGATGCTCGAGGGATCCCGGAGATGAAGAGATCATGTCAAGCGGAAGACGGATGTCGAGTTTTGAAATCCACAAAGACGAGATGGAGGTCTTTATGGTATTACAAATGCTTTTGAAGATCGCTAGTGGCGTGGTGCACGGATAAGGGAGGTGCATCATTAGTGGGCGATGGTGGAGGTTTGTAATGGTGTTAATTGAGAAAGAATGGTTGGAAGTGAGAGCTAAGGGGCTATTGTTTGAGTGGAGGAGATGTTGTGATTTGGTATCAAGGTGGAGTGTTGAAATTGGTGATACGCAAATCACAATTTTGGGCAGCAAATAATCTTACATATTTTGTGGAGAGATTTGTTGTTAGATTTGATGAAGAGATTTAGTGCTAGATTTTATGGAGAGATATTGGTTGCTATATTTATGGACATTTATTGCAAGGATATTTGGTGCTTAACCAAATAGTTTTATAACATATATGAAGATATTTGGGAGCCAAGTTTTCTTGGGCATTAAGCCAAGTTTTTCTTGGGCATGAAGCCAAGTTTTTCTTGGGCATGAAGCAATTCTCACTATAGAAAGGGCTAGCTAATCTCTTCAATAGGTGTGGAAAATTTGCCATTATTCTTCATTGTCTTTCTCCTCAAATTTTTTAGCCATTAGATATTCTCTACCTATTTCTCAATAAGGTTATTGGTTCAAGTTGTAATTGTTTGTAACGATAGTTGGGGTCGTTTGTAAATAATTTTTATTAGTGAATCAATAAAGAGGGTGGTTGGGTGGAATATCGTGTGCTCATATTTCCGATATTATTTGGGTTGTTTTTTTCAATCAAATTCATCTTCAAGTGATTCGGTGATAAACATCCGATTTTTCTTGGCATTTTGTCAAGCTTCCGCTGTGCACAAAATCATAACAATAACAGCATGCAGTGCAATCAGAGATTTATACAATAGAGACGTACATTAATTACAAATACCAGAGGTAATTAATTTCGCATAACATATTAATGAACTATACAAAGGACGAAAAGTCACCCAGTCAAGATGGCCTCACACCAGTGTTCTATAAAATTCATTGGGACTTGATCAAAGATTAATAAACTGCTGCTATCAATTATTTATATATTACAGCAGAGATTCCTGAGATTTTAAAACATGCTTTTATTAAACTAGTTTTCAAAAAAAAATATAAGCTCTCACAAATATTTGACTATAGGATATAGCCAGTTGCAATGTTTATATGGATAAGCTCTCACAAATGATCATATTGTTGTGCTTTCATATGGATAAACTATGTATGATCAACTGTTTTTACAACCTGTTTATCAGCTTTTTATACCAAAAATGGAACACTGCACATTCTATTTATTGTCAAATTGTTTTATGAAAATTATTGATTTTAAGACCGATTTGAAATATTATTTATTGTCTTAGGCATAGGGATCCAAAATTGTCTCTAACAAGATTCTAGCTCAAAGACTTAATTGTAACTACCATTTAAGTCTTCATAGCTAGCATGATGATTGCCGGTAAGTAAAAGGAATCATAATAGTATATTAACCCACTATTTTAAGACAGAGAGTGCATTTAAACAAAAAGAATGTAGATGTGGCAGACCTAAAAACTCTAAATAATAAGACACTAGGGAGAAAGCGGCAAACAGAATCCTACGCTGTTGCACATGCACCATGCATAAGCGGTTGGTTGACATGAGCATAGGGACGCGTAAGAGGGGGCGGACCGCAACCAACGGAAGCATGTGATCGCGGTGACTGCACCATTTTCTGCTGCCTTCTTCCATCTCATCATAATTATAATTAGTATTAATATTTTGCTGGTGACTGAATTAACCTACCATATGTCGCTCAAGCGTGTTGCATGATTAACCTTATTCTTCCACACCTCCCCATGTGGTTAGGGATAAAGATCGCTACTTTTTATTTTTTATTTTAATGATCGAATTTAGATTGTGTTTCATGCTCATCCTTCATTCATATTATTGAGGTCTAGGGTTTAGAAAACATCCAATTGTTGGTTTTCTTATTTCTTTTTATATATGTCATTTGGAAAATTCTAGAGCAATAACTTATCCATTCGTTGATTTTCTATCTTAGCCTATTATTATACTATTTGGATCGTGTGTTTAATGGCTTCGTTTGACCATGATTTTGATATAAGTAATTTCGATATTCCTTTTGTTAACTAAATTTTTGCGGGAAATTACAATGTAGCAAACAAGTTTAGACAAAATTTCAATACCTAAATATAGAACAAACAAAAACAATTTCAATATCATTAAAAAATACAGGTAGAAAAAAAGGATTTCAATGTCAATGTTGAAATATAGACCAAATTATTAACATTGCAAATGGTAAAGTCATCCAAAGGTACATGAAAAGATAAATTTCAATGTCAAAGCAAATACAGAAATATGAAATTCTAATTTAACAAACAACCCAAAAGGTGAGATAGTATTATGTTTCAAGTAACCAACCTCTGCTCCCAACCAGTTCAATCAAATCATGCTCAACAGCTTGGTGTAAGGGAGAAAGTAACAATCAAGCTTATTACCTATCTGTTTGGTGTAAGGGAGAAAGTAACAATCTTCATGATCCGAAGAAGCTAAATGGGGAGTATTTGCAGACTTAGTGGCGCCACAGAGGAAACAACTTCGTTCCACAGAAATCAGCTACTAAATATTGAATGACTAAGATCTGAAAGCCTTCGCAATTGATAAAAGTTTGATTAATGGAAGACAACGGAAATGGAATCGCCTATATTTTCTAGAAAACTCTATTTTTTCAAAGGTTTTTTCTCATCTTTTATGTAAACGAATTATGACATCGGTTAGGCTTTGATGTGTTGTGGTGGACGTATACTTACCACCGATTTTGTTTGGATAGGATGCCTTAGGCAAAGTCTATTTAACATCTGAAAAAAGGTAAATTTTCCTATAGTCAATGCTTTGATGTGCTGTGGTGGACGTATACTTGTACCAGTTAAGTATCTTTGAGTTCCTTTATCATCAGATTATTGCAAGCAGTTGATTATGAAGGTCAATGCTTCCACTATGGTTAATTCAAGAAACTTATCAATTACTAATGCCCCTGTTACGCATAAGTGAAAAATAGCAAACGAAAATTAACAATTCAAGTGAAAAATAACAAGTAGAATTCAACATTTTTTTACACACAATTTCAAGTCATTTCATACATCAAAGAAATGCTTTCATTCAATTCCTGTAAGAAATTCATTTAATATCAACAAACACATTTTGTAAGGTCTTCTAACTTCTCATTATCTTCAAAAGATGATTGGCAAATAGTAGGAAACTCAATGTCATCCACATTACTAGTCAACCGTTTTGGTGTGTGTAAATCCACAAACCATCCGTCATGTTTTAAATCTTTCGAGTAGAACACTTGAGTCGCTTCCGATGCAAGAATAAACGGCTCATCATTCACTCTGTCTTTACTCTTCAATTTTCCTAAGTTAACCGTGATCAAGTTTGAAATGGAATCAATCTTGCAACCATTGACCTTGTCTTCAACCTTTACCCAATCACAATAGAAAACTGTTTGTTTAAAGTCGATGTAATCCAACTCAATTATTTGTTGAATAACTCCGTAATACTTGGTTTCTGCTTCCTTGTAATTTTTGTCCTTCCCGCTCACTCTAAATTTGGTAATTGCTCTCATATATACACCACTGTCTTGTATTAACAACCGCTCTTCATAACTTTTCATGGAAAATCTTAATCTGTTTACTTGGTACTTCACATAAATGTGTGCCTTGAACATCAGCCCATTCACTAGCCCCAAAGAGTTGGATCAACATCGTCGATCCTCGCCAACTAAAAAAATTAATATGTGCGAAGTATGATCATGAAGGAGTAAGATCAGTTAAATGCATGTGAAATATTTAATACGATGTTATATTTACCTCGTCACGTAACCATAGAGTAAAACTTTGACAAGTTTCTATAGGAATAACTCCACCACGAGATTGTAATTTAGTATTTTTCACATAGATTTCATACCTCCTACAACACATAAATTTTAAAACATATAAGTAAATTGATTTATGCTAATGGAAATTCAAGACAAATTCTTAAACTTACTTATCCCATTCTTCCAACCCATCGTGCTTATTAAGGACCCATCTATAAACTTGTTCATACCGCACTTGGGTTAAATTTACATCTTTACCATTATCTAAAGGCTTCTAACTAGCAAACTCGTCATCATCGTCGAAAAATTATGAGTGTCGTCGCCTCCTTTCATCATATACTCCATGAAATAAAGACTAGATTCTTGAACAATATATCCTTCCGCAATACACCCTTGAATATATCTTTTGTTGCGAACATATCTTTTATATATTTTCATCAACCTATGAAAATATAAATTATAAATAATCAATAGTTGTTTAAATCAAATGATGGTGAATAAAAGTGAAAGTAGTAATTTACCGTTCAAAATGATACATCCACCTGTATCTAACAGGACCGTAAGTCAATGCTTCATCAGCTAAATGGACCTTAAGATGGATGCTGATATTGAAAAATGAAGGTGGAAAATGTTTCTCAAGCACACAAATGGCTTCTACCAAACTAGCCTTTGCTTTTAATAGATGTTCCCTATTTATCACCTTTGAGCATAAAATGTAAAAGAATAGACTAATGCGATGTATAGCATTACGTAGATCCTTATGTTGTTGATAACAATGATGAAGCAGTACAGGAAGTAATAGTTGCATTATGACATGATAATCATGCGATTTCATATTTATCAGTTCAACAGGATTGATGCTCACATTATTATGGAAGTTCGAAGAGAATTTGCTCGGTACTTTCAAGTTTCTCAAAATGGTGCAAAATCGTAACTTTTCTTCCATGTTTAAGGTGAAAGTAGCTTTTGGCATAGTTGTTTTATTTGTTTCAGGATCTTCCATCACCCACAATTTCTGTTTTATACCCATGTTTTTCAAATCCTTTCGTGCATTGATGCCATCTTTTGATTTGTCTTTATGGCCTAAAATTGTGCTAATGAGATGTTCAGTGACATTCTTTTCTGTATGCATAACATCAATATTATGTCGGACCAAATTTGCTTTCCAATACGGCAAATCAAAGAGGATGGACCTCCAGTACCATGCAGGAACATTTTCATATTCTTCTTCTTCGACTTCCTTTTTTCGTTTTCGACCAATTTCAGGTTTATCTTTACCAACTTTCATATTGATATTCGCTACCTTCTCTTCAACTTGATAACCATTCAGTGCCCTTGGAGGACGACGATGCTATAGTTTATTATTAAAATTTGATTTTTCATCACAAAAGTTGTGTTTGGAAGGAAGGAACCTTCGATGATCCATGTAACACATCTTCTTACTAGCAGAAAGATAATAAGAACATGTTTCTTCTCCACATGTAGGACACACAAAATAGCCATGAGTTGTACACCCCGATAATGTCCCAAATGCAGGATGATCGTGAATTGCCCACAACACCTTAGCTCTCATTGTGAACTCATTTTTGTTAAACGAGTCAAAAGCCATTACTCCTTCCCATAGCTGCTTTAACTCGTCTATCAACAGTTGCAGATAAACATCAATATCATTCCCTGGTTGTTTTGGTCCAGTGATCAACAATGATAACATTGAAAACTCTCTTTTCATGCACAATAATGAAGGAAGATTATATGGTACAACAATTACTGGCCAACAACTATAGCGGGTACCTAGAG
This sequence comes from Allium sativum, assembly GCA_030737875.1. Classification (NCBI taxonomy): domain Eukaryota; kingdom Viridiplantae; phylum Streptophyta; class Magnoliopsida; order Asparagales; family Amaryllidaceae; genus Allium; species Allium sativum. The sequence goes on along the minus strand of CM060913.1, from coordinate 454,122,269 downwards.
ATGCATGTGGACTGAAACCATCCATTGAGATTCCCTGCGTAACATTTCGTGGTTCAACGGCAAATGTTTTATCAAAAGAATCTATAGTTCGCCACTGCGAAGTGTCGCATGGGTGACGCATTACAACTGGATCTGATTTTGCATGACTATGCCAAGTTATAGCTTCTACTATCCATGGTATTGTATACAGTCTCCTCAATCTGAGAATTAAAGGGAAATGTCTCAAAATCTTTTATGCTACCTTGCTGGCCCTTTTATCTTCACTAAATGTTGTCTTATATCTTGGTTCGTTGCAAATTCTACAAGAAACTCTGTTTGCGTCATCTTTCTAATATAGCATGCAGTCATTAATGCAAGCATCATAAGATTTATAATCCATCCCAACTAGTTTAATTATCTTCTTCATGTCCGAATATTTTTCTAGTAGTTTGTTACCTTCAGGAATTAACTCGTTTATAAATTCGAGGAGTGCAGTTACACCATTGTCGGAAAAACCGTATTGCATTTTCAAACCATTCAGCTTCACAATGGCGTATAATTTTGTTATCCCTTTTGGACAAGAAGGGTACAATGGCTCTTTTGCACTATCAAAAAGTGATTTATACTTCTTACTTTGATCGGTCCACCAGTCAACATCAATGATAGGCGGGTCGTCAATATTATCGTGAAATTGACTTGTCGATTGAAAATTATGAAATTTATCGGCATCATTGATTAGATCTTCCATTCTGGGATATTCACCATCATCGACATGCATGGCTTGACTGAAGGGTTGTTTTTGCTTTCCCGTCAATTGTTCTCCATGAAAATGCCAAATGGTATACGTTTGATCAATTCCCCATCTAAGCAAATGAAAATGAATATCCTCTAATTTAATCTTTTTCGTCATATTTTGACATTTAGCGCAAGAACAAGAATAGATTTCCTTATTACCCCCATTTACTTCAACGAAATTAATAAACTCCTGCACTCCTTCCAAATATCGTGGAGTTCTACGATTGGCTTCTTTCATCCACTATTTGTCAACGCTAGAAGACATACCGACCTATGTATCAAATATAACTGGCCACGAATTATTTTTCTTCCACCAAGCAATTAAATAGAAATGGTTTGCTACTTTATGTTAGCCTTCCCTACTTTGGTCAAATCTTTGAAGCTAATATTTAATAAATTAAAAATCTAATTTGTGGTTACTAAGTTCATGTCTTTTCAGTAATGTGCCATGGCTTTCCGCTATATTTTAGAGCTTTGGATATATTCAAACTTTTATACCAACATTACAAGAGGAACAGTGGATTCCAAAGATTCTGCTGGTGTATGAATCATTTACACTTTGTTGCTGGGTCATCCTACCTCCCATTACAAATACAATAACGTAAATCTTTTCAATTTAAACGATTCAACAAAATTTTGGCAGCACTTCTCTTTAGTTCCCTGGACAGTACACAATTGCGTGTACACAGGGAACATAAAGGAAGTGCGTTCGAAATTTTGAGAACCGTTTAAAATGAAATGATTTACGAGATTTAATTTCGTTATTGTGTTCGTAACTTGTCCAATACAAAGGACAAATCCAACAAATATTATATACGATGAATATAAATGTCAGTTCTGTTAATAAAACGAAAATTCACATAACGATCATATATAATACTTATCAGATGGTGCCGAAAAAACTCTTTAAGGCTTTATAAATATAAATATAAAATATTACAGTTGGTGCTCTTCAATCCCTAATTGTACGTATATGAATTTAAACACATATACGTACATTTTCAACATTCAATCCCTAATTGTACGTTGATTCCTTATGACACTTCTTGACGGATCCTCAGTTAGTGCAGCACTAATCTGCGCTGTGAATTATTAGCCATGCCAAAATTTTGAAAATAATAGTTGGGATAATTTGGTCATTTGGTGTGTGGGGTGTTCGTTCGTGGACTACTCGGATGACTTTGAAATGTATTCTTGTGAAGGGCTGAGAATAGTTCTTATGCAACCTGTTGTGATCATTTCTTGAGCAAACATTAAAGATTACTGAAGATGATTTTCATTATCAAGGTTTAGAGTTGTATGAATGATGGGATGTGTCTACTTTAGTTCATTGGTCCTGGGTACAACTCCCTCAAAACTGATGTGCAATTTTTTGGTCCAAAGTCAAATAGAGTTATATACAAAATAACAGAAATTTAACTTTGTGTTAACAATTTTTTTTTATAATAAGCAAACGATACAATATAAGGAAATAAATCATAATAAACCAACAATATGTTACAAGTGTAATATTCCTTATCTGTGTAAATCGACAAATTTGTCCAAGGTTAACATAAAGTATCTAATTTGTACTAAACAAACAATACATTGTATATCTAGTCGTGCGGTACGCCAATGTCATAGGCTACAATGCGAGCTCAGTTTTTCTTTTAAAATGAGCGAGCTCCTTTTTTACTGAGCGATGAACCTCAAGTATTAACAAAGAGGCGAAGCTCAATAAAATGGGTGCTTTACTTAGTAAACCAAGTACTTTGCTTAGTGAAAACTGAGCGGTAAGCTCAGTTAAAATCTGAGTAGTAAACTCAATTAAAAATTGTGCTCTTAGTTTTAACTTAGGCACGACACTTGGTTTCAATTATCAAATTTCAAAGCAAAACACTTGGTAACCAATCGTAATAGATTTATATCTTTGAAACAATGAAAATTACAAGATATCATGCACTTTTCTAATAGATTTTTTTTTATAGAAAAAAGTTAAAATTTATTTATAATGGTGAAAAAATTCAGTTATTAACTAAAATTATACTTAGAATATTACTCTGAATTTTCAAAAACTAAATATAATAAATCAAACACCACCTTAGATTCTTTGAATTTTTAAAAACTCAGCGAACCTTAAAATGTATTTTCTATCAAAACCCGCAAATTAGTTTACGTTTTCCAATGAAAGAAAAATTATGAATTTTATCTATTTTTACATGGACTTTTCTTATAACAACTTCAGAAGTAGGAATCTATGTGCAAAACCACTAGAATTGAATTTTGACCAATATTAGTAACGAAAATGAAATAAATATGGCCGTTAAGCATTACTATACTACCAAGATGATCACAAAAAAACTCTACAGTTCTTACCAGGCCTAAGCTTGTAATCATCTTTTAGATTGGAATTTTTTTTTTGATCCGAGGTATGATTACAGCAAAGTTCTATTAGTGGCCATGACTACAATTTCTACTGATTAACATTGAGAGGTAAAAAGAAAATGAAATGCCACCTTTTTCCACTTACTTTTTTTGACTCGAGAGGTTTAAATTTCTTGAAGAATCATTGTAATTTGTTATATACTCTTATACTATGCATAAAAATAGGAATTACTATGTCCATCTTCCAACCAGTGTACGACTACCACAATCATCTGAACCAATTTTTTTTTTACTAAAATTATAATTAAAAGGAAAAAATTGAAGAAATCTATTATTCTAGGATTAAGCATTTAATACTTAAAGTACGGTAACACCAATTGCAATAAGCCATCAGACATCAGAATTACTGAACTCTTTAAAACATAATTATATAGGCAAAAGCTAAAACAAAAAATACCTTTGAACTTAGAGGTGAGGAATAAACACTATACATACATTTGTGTGTATATATATATATATATATATATATATATATATATATATGTAACAAGTGCAAACAAATGTAATGCACTTTTTTGGTTTTATTGAAATGAAAGCCAATTTAAATAAATTTGCAGATGCGTCCATAAAAACATGCATCCTTCATCTTTAAAACAGATTTATTTCATAAAACAAAACCATTCATCCTATTTCAAAACTGCATGTATCATCTGTGCCAATCATTCACTAGAGCAGTTGATTTGAACAGAAAAATGGACCTGGAGGAGGTGTACTATAACGTGTGATGTGCTGTTAAGGTTCTAGATTCAGAAGTAGACTTGAGTTTCCAGGCTTAATGTAAACACTATATTCTTCCTGGCTACTGATAAAGCTATAGTAAAGTTTTCCATAACAATGCATGATTCCTTAATGCAGACAAGAGTACTGTTTGTAAGTCGTTGTAATGATTCGGATGGTCGTACTTTTCTACCAAAACTGCATATATTTCAAATTTACATCGACTTTTAAACCTGGTTTGGCGAAACTAAAATGATAGGGACATGTCAGCATCAAAGCGTTGGATATCACTAAAGATCTTTATATTCTAAGATTCAACTAGGAAAACTAGATTGTTATAGTGGAGCTAAGCCGTAATATTTTAGAAATCCGCCATAGAATCAAGAATGCTACTTATAATTAATACAAATAAATAAATGATAGAAATAGGACTGTGATCTATTTCCAGTTATGCGATGTTATAAATTCCGAAAATAACATAAAAAGAATAACTGTAAGACCAAAATCCAACCGTTCTTACCACTGGATTAAACAAAACAATTATCCTGTCATGTTCAAACTATTAAACAAAAAAATTTATCTTTGTTTCAGACTCAAGTCGAACCTTAAACCCGTAATGCTGCTAAGTAGCATCGTAACAAAACTAAAAAACACTATTCATGTATTTGGTAAATGAAACAGACATGCCCCGTAGTGCTGTGTGTGCAACCGAAGCGATGGCGAGTTGAAACTTTATAAATAACCTTGTTGAGCTTCACTTTTAGCTCATTATTTTCTGAGGAGCATGGAAGCTCTGTCATTCTTTCTTCTCCTCTAAAACTTCTAAAAATATATTTTTGGCCTAGGATTCTTAGATTCGTATTAAACTAGAGGAGAATTAAGTATAAAGAATTAGAAGTTTTAGTCTGTTTAAATAGAAGTGTTTCAACCAAAAAGGTAAACTCTTGGGTCTGATGTTATTAATTAGTTTAAAATCTAAATCTCTTTTCATTTGATCCAAATTTAATTTAATACACACACACACACATATATGTATATCAATTGTAATTCCAAATGTGTAATTACAAAAGAAAGTGTATTGCTATTAGGAGTAGATCCAAAGATTTGGGATGCTTTTGGGTAAAAAGATAAATTGTATATCTTTTATTACAGTGATACATTATGTCGTCAAATTCCCATTTCGTATTACATGTTAAGAACTACGATATTTTTATGTTAATTATAAGATAGACTTATTTGTAAATGTGAGACTTAACTACAAGCTCCAAGTTCATGTAATTAAAGTAAAATATGGATACAGTAATAGATGAAATAATGTGTAAATTTGAATCTAGATGAAAGACAGAGAAAATATTAAAGCTGAATATAGATTACTGCAAGTGGTTACAAGAGTTTATTCTGAAACTTACAAAAGAAATCAACCTAAATTTTCCTTCGTAGGAACTAAGCGATATTTTAATCTCTAAGAAAAAAATAAAGAATTTTCATATTTTTTTATTAATCTCTTGAAAAGCTACGGGTGTATATGCAAGGACAAAAAAAAAATAGGTAAAAGAAAATAATGATTTGTAATCACAAATATCGTGTAAGCACCCAACTTTTATAAGAAATATGAAAAGGAACGAGTTATACAAACCAAATAACCAACTTGCCAAAAAATATGACTGGTTTCAAGAAGGAAAGATATCAAGAAAACTGGTAGTTTTGATAAGAAATCCGAAATGCCTCACTTGACTCTATGTGCATGCATAAGTTACTAGACTAAAATACATGAACTCGGACAACTGACAACTACTAGACCATCACATAAAAAACAGCCACAAGCTTCGCATTCAGCATACCTCATCTTTGAAACGTGTGCATACAAAACATAACTGAAAAAAGGCCACCAAACAACAAACAAAAGCAATAAATATTCGCCATAAACACAACCACACAGATGAATCAAAGCAAAAGTGCATTAAATTTTTCCTACCAACCAGCAACAAAGTCCAAGTCATATACAACACAACAGGATTCTTTGGTCTTACAGTTGGATCCAGACTCAAGTCAAACCTTAAACACAATGTTTTGGAGAAAAATCAATGGATCTTCAGATTCCCCTTTAGATCGGTAGAAAACAAATCGAAATCCTGGGTCAATCGAGATTGTTAGAAAATAAAACGGATTGACGACAATTGATTGAAACGAAGAACAGTTTCATACCTTGAGTCAATCGAGATTATGGTCTTCTTTTGAAATCGCAATCTTCACTTTGGAATTAGACAGTAAATCGGCTTCGATTTGGGATCAACAGTTAATTTTAGGGTTTTGCACTTGTTTATTTTTTTTATTTTTTATTGTAATGTTTTGGGAAAGTGAGCGTACTGATTTGGATACGGTGTATTTTGGAGAAAAGGGAGCATACTGGTTTGACCGGGGGGGAGGGGGTAATGAAGTACAATTCCCATTTAGAACGGCCTAAAGCCGTTGCAAAAGATGAAACGATGCGGACCAATTCTCTAAAGAGATTTGCAACGGCCTAAAGCCGTTGCCAATTAGCAACGGCTCATAGCCGTTGCAAAGCTGCCGCGTTAAGGAGTTGCGAAATTCCCATTATGATGAAGTGAACCTTTCCTAATAGAGCCACATAAATCAATTTGCTCTTATATTAGGAACATGAAGTACATCATTGAGAGCCAAAGTCTTGCCAGATATGAGTTTGAGAACAACTTTTCCTTTACCAAGAACTTGAGCAGTTCGAGAATCACCAAGATACACATGTTCTTCTCCATCCCCTACTGGTTTGTAGGAGGAAAAGACATCTTTGTTAGCACAAATATGCCTGCTAGTACCAGAGTCTACTACCCATTCTTTCACATTGGCCACAAGATAAGCTTGAGAAATGACCGCAGTAATAATATCTTCTCCTTCCACCAAATTTGCATTTAGTTTAGGAGGATTGTCATTTCTCACTCTTTTTCTACATTGACGTGCATGATGACCAAGATTTCCACAGACAAAACAACACCCTTTTTTCTTATGGGTTGTGGAGTTAACAGTTTTAAGTTTGTAATCAGAGTTATTTGTAAGATTAGGTTTGCTGCCATACCTTTTATTTTTGTTTTGAGTTTGCACCAGATTTGCATTTGCTGTCATTTCAGCTGCTTTGTTAGCCTGCAATTCCTTGCGATTGGTATCTTCAATAATGATGTGAGTGATCAAATATGCAAGGGACAGCTGGTTATGCTTATGCTTCAAGTGATTCTTATATTCTTTCCAAGATTCAGGAAGTTTCTCAATCAATAGTCCAGTTAAAAATTTCTCTGGTAAGATAATATTCTCTGCTTTTAGATTTTCATTAAGTTTGTGATATTCATTAATCTAAACCTTAATATCTTTGTTGTCCTCAATCCTCCAACGATCAATATTACCAACCACAAACTTTTGTTTTCCAGCATCTTCAGCGGTGTACTTTGCAATCATAAAGTTCCATATTTCTTTGGCTTTCTTATTGGAGAAATAGACATCAAATAAGTCATTAGAAAGGGTACTTAAAATTGTGTGTCTGCATACCTTATTGGCATGAGTCCAAGCATCAGAATTGGTGTTTATTTTCTCTTTAGAAAGTGCCCAATCAACAGCATGTTTGTTTCTCTTTAGAAACTTCTATTTTGGAGATGTTAGGGAAGGGTTTGGAGTATGGAACAACAGCAGGAATGACTAATGATGACGGAGCAGACATATTTAATGCTCCAATGCCAGGGGATATATTTGCATTGGTTGCAGCAGGAGTAACACCATTGATGGTTGCTGTGACAGAAGGAGTACCACCATGTGGGAGAGAATCGAAGTCATGATCAGCTGCAGCAGGAGCATTGGCATCCATTAAATCCTTAATATTGTTGTAAGAATTGCAGAAGTAAAAAAGATAACTCCTAAGGCATGCAAAACAAGATAACACTGTCCTTAAGGATTTACTAAGTAATTCCCTAGGATTCAACACGTCTTTTGAATATCAAAATGAGAATTCAAGAAGCAGAAACAATAGAATATACTTATCCAACAAGACAAATGGTTATTGAATATTTTGTGCGTACTTAAACATGACAACTGTTTGATGTATTTAAATAAAAAAGAAAAGCCGTTGTTACTGGCAAGTAGCTGTTAGAGAAAAAACCAGATAGATGCACAATTGTAGGCATAGCACCAATTCTAATGTAATACTAAGTCAATACTAAAATAAAATCTTACCTGTATGTATATTTCCTTTTGTAATATAAAAGTAGTTAATTCTGCTTTGTATATGACAAAGACTTCGATATGCCATAATCAATTTCCTCAGAACACAGGATAACCCACGAAGTCTAATCAATGAAGGATCGAAAACTTCAACTATCAATGAAATATGGACTTTTGTACTTACCTTCAATAAAAAGCACGCCTTGTCGGCTAGGTGCACTTAGGTATATTATTTAAACTGGACGTGGGATAAAATACCAAACTACAGTAGAATATCGTATGCTCATTCCTTTTCTGTTTTAATTTCTACTCCCCACTTTCTGTTCCCTTACGCAATTAATTGAGTGTTGGCATCATTTTAGTCATCAAGAGATTGTGATAAACAGTGTTAAAATTATTCAAAATCAATACTGAACGGATTCTTACTATGAATAATAAATGTTGCAATAATCAGTATCGAGAAAGAAATGTTGCAAACCATATGTCTACGCTGTATCATATGAGGTTAACATATAAACTATGACCTCAGCTTTTGTACTAGCGTTAGCGAGCTTTCACTTTACCTCTTAAAAATCAACAAATTCGTCATTATTTCAAGTGATAGGAGCTTTGAATGGTGCATTTCTCAACTGCTCAAATTTATTTCTACAGAAACAAATCATTCTACTATTCTCTACAAATTTTGCTGATGACATCAAACTTTGGTAATAAATTATGCTTGTCAACCATTCATGTTTTCTTCGATAAACATAATGGAAAATAAAAATAATGATAACAATAATTAAAATTAGTTCTGATGCTTCTGCTAATGATTGAGCTTCCATCTCATAAGTTCTCTTCAGTTAAAAGGAAACTGAAATGCAGATGAACAAGCTTCCATCTCATCATCTGGGAAGTGAAAAGGGAAACTGATATGAACACGAACGAGCTTCCATCTCATCATCTCCAATAATACAAACTGAATACTTCATCCCATCACTAACAACTCCAACATCCCCAACATCTTTCAATGCGACTAAACTGCCCTCAAACCCACCATAGATTTCCCAGTTCAACCAACCAAAACACTTTAACTCAGTATCTTTAAAGTTGCAAGTTTTCTCCTCATAAGCACCAAATCTACTGATTATTTTTCTAAACAAAGCATTAGCAAAGATATGCCGCTTATGAGCCTTTAACAACATTCGCAAAAGCATAAGATCCTGCATTCCAAGAAGGCCATGTCTCCCAAAACGAATAACATGATCGCATTCCCAATTATAACCCGTATCATCTTTCAGTTTCCAAACAGCGACACTATCATTACTATGAGATAAATCAAGGACCAACAAGCTATCATTCAACTCTCTCATGCAACATATTTTGCTAAAACTAGGAGATGGTACTAACTTCAGATTCTCATTCTCCATGTTAAACTTCACAATTCTATAATCAGAATTCCGACTTAACCAATACACGGATCCATTTGCATAAACCGCGTCCCCGCGTAACTTGTAATAATCCACCTGAACTTCTCTTCTTGAGCTACTTTGACCCAAAGTGTACACCTCAGTTTTCATACGTGCAGATTCAGACTCCACCAAATGAACTGGCGGCTCTAATATTCGAACGACTTTGTAACTTCTCGACACGGTATCAAAACCAAAGGCATCATGTCTTCTGTAAAGCTTATATGATGAATTTATGAGAGTGGGCTGACCTCTTAGGAAGATATGTTCTCTAGTAACCGGATTGCATACCATTACAATGTCTACAGACTCTACACTGCTTAAAGTGAATATCTCAGACTTAGAATACGAGAAGCAAAGTAAACCATTGCAAGCACCAACATAATCCCATGGAAGAGAGCTCACGATGTGACTGACTGGGATTTCATTAACTAGGGGTAGATCGTCTTTGTAATGTATTGCACTCATGCTGATTATATTCTTGTTTCTAAATGTTCTGCGTCCCATGATCAACTGCAAGGGTTTAAGTCTTGATGTAGAGGTATGGAGGTTGGCAAAGAATGGATCTTTGATTATATCACGCCAGTCCTTACATACACTGCTAAACTTTATCAAAGACTTAAGTGGCAATTTTGATAAGATGATGGTAATAATGTCAGTTTGAACTTCCTTCATTTTACCTTGTTCAACCTATTGTTATGCACCAACCTCTTGGTTCTCCTGGATAATAACACAAAATATAGTAAATAAATGGAATCGTATCAACATGACACTTCGTAAAGAAATTTAAAGTTTAGATACTGATTTGGGGACCAGCTATTAACATAAAGTCATTGGACATCGGGTATATAAAATCACAATGAAATATAACGACTGAGATTTATTGAGTCGGATTCAATACAGGCTTCCATTACTAATGTTATCAATTTAACTACATAGGAGAAGGATCAAAATCTAGAGAAAAATCTTCAATGTATTTTGTATGTATACACCCAACAACAACAACAAAACGATCGACATAGCAGACAATTGACTTTTTTTAAAATTATACACAGGTAAACTCAGCAAAATGTTGATTTCCTTCTTTTTTAAAATTTGCCAAGCAAACTCAACAAAAACTTGGGTTTATAAAGAATTTGCCTACAACATAAAGATTATAAATGCAACCAAACTATTGCATCAGCCAAAAGCAAAACCAACACATTAGACTAGTGAGACCAAAAATATGTCTTCCAGTTGAATCTGGGAATGGATCCAGTAGAAATCTCCTACAGAGAAAACAATCTTTCTCGATTGCATAAATAGTGGATTTGATAAAACTATCATCCACAAAATTGCATAAACTAAACAGCTCGTTTCCAGCAAGTTTATCTTCGTACAGTCCTTAATATTTCGAGGTTGGTAAATAAATCCAATAAAAAGTCAATTTTTTGCAAGCAGATTCCAAACTAGGTTATTGAAAATTGACCACAAAACAGTTCTGAAATTATCCTTACGCGAAATTAAAATTAGGATGACATTAAAATCGCTTTTATAATTTAATGGAATTCATACGCTAAAAAATAAAATAACCAAGACGAAAATCGGAAGCTAAAAAAAAAAAAAAAAAAGCAGATAACAGTATGAAACGTGTTTATTACCTGATTTTGCTGATCATCGTACCTTTTGGCGAAGATGATGTTTAGACGAGATCTACAGCTGTATTTATAACGCAAGATTATGAACAATTCACCGTGGGGTCCATCTATTAACACCCCACTTATTGCACTTTACCCCCAGTAAAAATTTTAATTTTTTTTTTCTAATTTTATCCTTTAACAATAAATAACTTGTTTAACAAGTTTATTTATCTTTCGTTTCTATCTCACATCTTTACTTGTTAAAATTGTTATGACTCATGAACACTAAAACAAATAAGACAACAAATTTTTACAGATGATGTACAGTAAAAACATTTTTTTTTTAGTCTATTCAAGAATAATAATTTGAAAGTGCAAGTTTTTTTTTTTTTTTTTTTTTTTTTTTTTTTTTTTTTTTTTTTATAGCACAAACAACAATTAAATCTATAACACATACACCAGTTAACCTTAATAGGGTGCATTGCAGCGTTTGAACAGTAGGATTTAGTAATTCCGAAGTGTACGTTTTTTAAAATAAAACCAATATCAATTATATGCACATCTACATTAAAATGAAAGTGTTGCGTTGAAGATTGGTTTATTCAAATATGTTTTTTTTAATACCTCGATCACCTAATTTTCTCGCGTCCATTGCTAAATTTTTCGAAGTTGCAAAGGTTTGGAAGGTAGAGCATCAAGTTATATGAAGAATGAGAGAAAAGAATAAGAAAAAGAAAAAAAATCAATGTGAATAAGAATGGAGGGTTATATTTGTAATACATGGGGTGCGAAGAGAAATAAATAAGGTGTGTGTTTATTTTGTAATTGGCGGGGGGTGAAGATTAAATCATGGGGTGGCGATAGATGGACCATACCTCGTGCGGTTGCACTTTTTGTTTAATCTTATTGCCCACTATAAGCCAGTTCTATTTCAAACGGCCCATAAAATTATCAAATCTTCCCCAAGTGAAAAAAACTGACTTTTTTCAAGATAAAAAAAAGCAAATAACCCATAGAGATTTGTCTAGTGTTACAGGTACGGAATGTAGGTTATAGACAGATATTAGCAATCAAGTTTTTTCCGACTTAGGTTGAGTAGTCGCAACGTTCACGGACACAGATAATATAGATATATTGGAAAAAATGAGAAAACACATATAATTTTATATTGGTTCACCTTAACATATGCCTAACTTTCACTATTCGGTTTCTTAGATTTCGAATACGACAGAAAAATGAAAAATTCAACGATTGACTTGTCAAGATAAATGAAAAATACAGATGTCGGAAATTTGTTCGGTAATGAAAATGATCCTGATCAATTTTTTAAGAGTTATATCTATGTTCTCATTATTGTTCATATTTGAGATATATATATGTGTATATATATATATATATATATATATATATATATCATGTAATTTGAATTTTATTCGTCATTTTCTGAAAAATAGATTTTTCGAAAAATGAAGGTCCAGAGACGCTTAACAAATTCAGATCGATAATTGGTCGACGCTATTGTAGGGTTTGACGAAGCAACATTTTGACCAAGTGCTCAACACCGAGCTATGTTCACAATTTAATAACATTACGCCTAACACCAAACCTTTGAAACGGTTCAGTTTTAACAGTTGACTTAATTTTCAAGAAATGTTTATCTTTGGTAAAGGAACAAACGAAACAAATGAGAGATTCCTAATAGGCATATTATAACAACCCATAACCGAGAAGGAAGCTAAACTAAATATTTAGCTAATTAGAAATGATCTTAACCTAAAAAATGCAGAAAACTAAAATATTCGAGATGTCATAGGGTGTGTGTGTGTGTGTGTGTGTGTGTATATATATATATATATATATATATATATATATAAAGTAATAAAATAATTTATTTGAGCAATTTTGATTTTTAAGTGGAGTTTGGACATTTTTAAAAGCCAAAAATATTTTTAAAATATAATTAAAATGGTTAAATAAATTTTGCAATGCTAATAATTGGAGGAAAACAACATTAAAATCTTAATTTAAAAAAAAAAATGAATTTTTCTTTCAATTTTAAAAGATCATAAATTTAGTATTGGAATTTGACTTCAAAAGGAAAATAAAGTAGTAATTTAAGAACTAAAGAATATAATTTATGCAAAATTATGAAACAATAGTAAAGCATTTATGGAGAATGATTATGAATTTTATTTCGGGTTTTGCAAAGAATGGAAAAAAAAATTATTAGAACAAATGAAAAGTAAGTTCATTTGTTATGTTCCCACAATTAGAAAAAATTCCAACATTTCGTCTTGTCATGAGGAATCTATAATCCTCATTTCTTTCATATACCCACGCCCGTATGCTCATTTCTATCGGCGTATCGTAAACACTTGCTTACATAATGCTAATAACATTAATGCGAACTTATATTATGCATATAGGATGCACCACATTATTTATTAATTTATACTTTTTCACAATGTTATATATGTAGATAAAAGTGTATGTTTATGAAAATTAATTTTTAGGCTAGTCCTTTCCTTTTGACAAGTATATTTATTAATAAATTTTCATAAGTAATCTCAGGCTATGCAAAATATAAAAAATATTTTGTGCATTATTGACCAACCTTTTTGCAAGACCGTCATACTTTAGATTCACAGCATTCGGATCGCTCGAAGCTAGATCACAGACATATCAGGACATAGGGAAGTTTTGGTTGGCACAACGAATTTCACAGATGCTTGGTTGGAATAACGGATATCTCAAAGTCTCGGATAATTGGATGGGCAAAATTCGGTTCGGCCTCCTACCTATTCGGCGGTGTCCAATTCAACGTGCTTTGAGCTTGTCTTGGATTGGTGAAACTTCGGTCCGGCCATCTCGGTTGGGCCACATCTCCGGTTCGGTATTCACTTTGAACTCCGGTTCGGCATCCATCTACTAACTTCGGATCAGTGTAGTGGAATGAAAATGGGATTCACATGATAACATAGGGGTTGGACTCAAGAAGATTGGATAGGGGAAGGTTCTTTTCAGGATCAGCATACTTGGCTCGACTATGTCAAACCGGAAGGGGCATGTCCAGTGACATGTCCCGCTCTCCTCACCCCGCAACGTGGCATGTACTACTATCACCACTACTCAAAAACTACCTCCATGGACCTATGCCAAATCGGATTTGCTTCTCCTATAAATACTAAAGTTTTTGGATGCTGAAAGGATCTATTTTGAAGGCTTATGGCACCTATACATGGGGACTTCACTACCACCATCAATAACTATCTTTTCTCTAACCTAAAAACTAATTGTGTTTGTAATTGTACATGTTGATCTCAAATTTGGGATCAACACCAAAAGTATTAAGAGTACTTTGCTAGATAATCAGAAAATGAGAGATGTGGAGCCACTTCAATAGAAAAAATGCAAGAAAAATAAGACACAATGTTTTATAGTGGTTCGATCACGTGCGATCTATGTCCACTTTCAATATCAATTCCATTATTGCACTTAAAATTACAAAACAAGCAAATTCTCTCATTTCATACATCAGTACACTCTCTTAGAACTCGGTGGAGATTAAGAAGGAAAACCAATGAGATCCTTCAAATATAGCAAGTGGTAGATCGAATCTAGGCTTTTACACATACCTTGATCAATTCCCATATGTTCATGATGAATTCAAAGTTGGATCTTCCTTTTGGATGATTAGAGATGATGAAATTGCTAAGTAAGTGTTGAGAATTGGATTTAGCAGCCCTTTGGGGTCTCCCAAAATCCTCCCCCATTAAAGCGGGGTTGGAGCTCTATTTATAGGAGTGGAGAAATGGAGTAATATAGCTTTCAGAGACACCGGTCGGTCGGACTTTATTTACGGAATTTCCACTGGCCAGCTTAGCAACAACTGTCCAGAAGCCAACCTGTCAACAGCTGTCTAGAGGACCGATCATTCTGGAACAGGACCGATCGGTCGGTACAGTTACTCTTCTTCCTTGCGCGGGCGACCTGGTGTGGGCTATGCATTACGATCGGTCGGTCGTTCGCTCTCTAGACCGACCGGTATGGAAATGTCTGAATTCAGCGCCTTGTTTCAGGGGCGACCGGTCGGTGTACTTTTGCTTCCGACCGACCGGTGGGTGTGTTACATGTTTCTTTTCACCTGAGGTTGTTCAGCTTTGGAGTTGCGACCGACTGACCAGTATGCTTGAAGTTAGACCGATCGGTATATCTGGATTCAGGCAGACCGGTATGCTTTCGTTAACGGCATTCAAGTTGGACCTCTTTCCACATGCTTGATCTATCAATGTGTGTACGATATTTGTGGAGTTAACATCTGCCCCTCGGAGTTCGCAATTTTCTGCTTGGGAAAATTGTGAACTTTGAAATGAACGTTCATATCACACAATTGATAGATCATCCGCACGAGCATCGCGTTTTGGTTAGCTTATGTATATATTTGCAGTGGTCAATTACACGACCGGTCGGCGGATTTTGATTGCTTGGAAGGTGACCGGTCGGTCCAACGTAATGGGTTCTCTTTAGCTTGACCGATCAGTCCATCATTGTTGGGCCTGGTGGATTTGACTCATCCCTTGACCGATGTGACTCCTTTCTCTCTCATGACGGTTGAGTTTCCCAATGCACCTTTATATAATGCGCTCCTTTGAGTGGTTATTTCCTCATTATTTAACTTTTATCTTCAAGAAAAATTAATGGCAGACAAATCCTAATTGAAGAAAAAAAAAACGGAGCTTTCTCTTTCTTTTAGATTTCTTGTTAATCCGTCTCCTTCCTTCGAGTTGAATTCTCAGCCGCGAGGTTCTCTTTTGATTTCGTTTTATTCTTCATCGATCTAACTTGAAATGCTTTCACTGCTTCAAGTTTGTAACACTCGATTAGATAATTATAGAATCGTCATTTAGTGTAGAATTGGGCCAGGGGAAAATGATTTGATCATGTTGCAAGCTAAGCCAAGAATTTTCTTTGACTTGTTGTTGTACTTAACCGATTCTAAATACTTAATCTTCTTGTTTCGCCCAAACTTTTACTAAAGACCCGAATCTACGTGCTTTGACCCGATTTGTTTGTGAATCACATTGATTTTCAGTTTAACTCCCACACTTTTTGTATTTCCAATGCCCATGATTGACGTCAGTAATAACTATGGATTCCAAAATTACATCAGTGTCGGTCGATTTCCTTCATGAAGAGTCAATCGTGCTGCCCGGTCGGCTCTGAATACTGATCGGTCCGTATTAAGTTCCTGAGGGAGTGAAGGCACCAGTTGATCTGTATTAAATACTGATCGGTTGGTTCCATTCTCCTGGGAAGTTAATGGTACCGACCAGTTTGTCTCAGGTGTCGGACTGTTTTGTGACTCTTTGATATGTGACCAATACCGACCAGCCGGTTATTTCTGTTTTTATGGGTGATTCTTTGGAGGTACCGGTCGGCCTAGGCTAAAATCAATAACGACTGGTTGCTTCTAAAGGAATCCAACTGCTTTCTTATTCTTGTTCATTTTAATGATCAGGAAAATGACAAACAGTGTTTGAGCACTTCCTTTTTCATGCAGGATGGAACCATCTTCTGAAGAGTTTAGGGCAAAGAGGTTTTTTGATCTGGACAGTCAGACAACCGGTCAACCTTCGAGGAATTCTCCTTCACTCATCAACTCTTCCTGTCCAAAGCTTCAGACAATTGTGAAGAGGCCTCGCTATACTCCAGGAGCCTGCAATGCCAAACTTGCCAGACGACTCCCGGGATTGAACTTGCAGGGGGTTTCCTTCAACCTGGATGTGTCCCCTCCGATCATCAAGTGACATCAAGTGACATTGTTGTCGCCAAGTCTAGATTGCTCAGTCGCATGGAGGATACCCTGCATTAGTTTGAGAGACAGATGGATTGCTCAAAGACCAGACCGTAAGTAAGCTTCAAGACTGGCACACATTGGCTGGAGATCTGCAGAGACTCCATCGAGAGAACCTTGAGCGCATTGCGGTTCTGGAAGCTGATAAGGCGAAACTGATCCATGCTTTGAGAGACCGGGATGCTGTCGTTGCTGCCTTCCCAGGGGAGATGTCGAGCTGGTGGGTTCATCTGGTAAGAGGCCATCTTCTGACGCTTCCCCATCGGGCTCTATTCCAATGAAAAGGAAGGTGGGAAGGCCTCGAAAGTACCCGAATGCGTAACTCTCCCCTTCTGGTACTTGGCAATTCTTAGCTTTATGAACTCTGTCTTTAGACCGGTTGTACTTAAGTGAGTTCCGGTCCTCGCCTTTAATCTCTATGCTAGTTTATGTTGATATACTATGACTATTGTGGCTACTATAACTGTTGTGACTGTGCTTGTTGACTCATTTTGACAGTAATGGTATGTTGGTCACAACAATCAATGCTTAATTAGTCAGGTAACTTAGTTCTCAGCTCATTCTCTTTCATGTGTTTTCACTCGACATGCCTTGCACTTTACATCTGAAACCAATCCGTTAATATCAATGTGTGATTGCCCCAGGTTCAACTCGGGTCTTTTCGTCATCACAACCTGTTTTGTAACAACAAAAAACACTGCGTATTTCTAGGCTAATTATTTTGTCATTGATTGCCCATATCTATAACAGATCAGCTGTTTAGCTTTAGTGAATTTCTGTCGAACCAAATGAAGTATCTTTGCAAACTCGTTTTATTCGACAATTTTAAAACTTATCGAACACTGTTTGTCAAAGTACGTCATTCTGGTTTGAATTTGTATTTGTATTGACATTTGACAATCAGCTAGTTGATATAACCTGACATGTACAATGCCATACGTTATTTCATGTAACACCCCACCTCCGCCAGGGTGGCTCTTGCAAGCAACTCTGACTTTGGTGGGGCGTTTTAAAACAAGGTAAACATGCATAATGATATAACAAGGCAGGACATGACATATATATATGTAAATAAACAGAGTAAGTAGATAAAACAGCGGAAGATTTTTAAACCATTTCAAAACAAGTCTGCTACATCATAATGTCAATTTCCCAAATAAACAAGTCTAGTACATAAAATAACATCATCTGAAACTGAAAAGGACAACATAAAAGTAGCTATCCCCAAAGTAGAAAAACCATAGCGAGCTCAAGTCCAAAGCATACATGAGCTATCCAAGAAAGCAGCTAAGATCCAAGCTAGGCTCCTGTATTCCCTCCCTGAGAACCTGTGGGGGGGGGGGGATGGAAGAAAAGAGGCGAAAGAAAACAGGTCAGTCAAAAAGACTGAGTAAGCCCTGCTACGATCAGTCTATAAACTAATAAAGTTAACAGCATGATGGAAACTGAGATGATCATAGATAACAACATACTGGCATGATAAATTAACTACAAGATAGATAGAGGTGTCATCGCATAAACAAGGTTAAGTTTTGCACCACGGTGTACTAGTAAACCAACATAACAGGTATTGATCCCTTGGCCCAAGCTTTGACCCAATAACATGAAGTGACCTTAATATAAGGTCCAAACAAACGGTCTAGTCGATCGGCTCCCTATAAGCCTAACACGTCAAGTGTTGGTGTCCATACGGCCCACATATGGATGTAGTCAGACTGTGCTGGGTCCACCTTCGGGTGTATCAAGCCTTCGGGTGTCAACCCCAGACACTGAAGCAATAATGCACAGTCTAAACCTACTGGTACCCGTGCCTCGAGTTTGTCCAATACCGGATTACGTGCACGTCCGTAGCCCACCTGGACCCGCACCGCTGTACCACTCAGCCGTCGCTTTGGTCGCTTACATCAGTCCAGTAATCGTGCCCCGCCCTAGCCCAGCCTCTAGGGTTATGATGATACCAAACTGGGATTACTGCTGGAACAGATCACGTTGCTAGGGTTTCCTAAGAGGGTTAAGTGCGATTTAACCCTTCACTAATCATGGATTAAATTGGTTAAGTGTAACCGACAGTTCACAACTTAACCCCATTTCAATCCCTCGAATCCCCAAATTGGTTAAGTATTAGTGGACCCTGACTTAACCCTAATCATGAGGCATTAATTAATTTAATGCACCTTAACCTCTCACATTAGACTTTGTTGTGGTTACCTAGTTAAGCCGGTGGGTTCCGGGTAGATTTACACCACAACTTGGTCTAACCTCGGGTCTTGGCACCACATGACCAACTTCTCACATTGGGTCCTATTGTTTGTAGCCACTAGTTAAGCCGGTAGATTCCGGGTAGAATTACGCTACAAACTCAACCCAACCTCGAGTTGGCCACACTTATGTTTTCTAAGTGTCATGTCCACTTTGTTTCAAAACATAATTACAAGTCAACAAATACTTGGGTAGACCTAACTTAATAGGTAAATTCCCAAGGGGTAGACCTAACTTAATAGGTAAATTCCCAATCTTATATTTTCATGTATTTTAAGTTTACCCAAACCCCCCAACGTCATTCTATCGCTTACATATTCGTAATAACGCATAAAGGATAGGAAGAGGGAACTATACATGATGAACTTGCATATCACAACAAACATGCATAACATGTTAGACTTGCATAACTTAGCATAGTGAACTTGCATATTACCATAGACATGCATAACATGTTAAACTTGCCTAACATGGCATAGGGAACTTGCATAAACATGCATAACTTGTCAAACATGCATAACATGTCATTGTGATCTTGCATAAGCATGCATAACTTATTAAACATGCATAACATGGCATAGTGAACTTGCATAAACATGCATAACTCAATAAACTTGCAAATCATGGCTTAGTGAACTTGCATAAACATGCTTAACCCAATAAACTTGCAAATCATGGCTTAGTGAACTTGCATAAACATGCTTAACCCAATAAACTTGCAAATCATGGCTTAGTGAACTTGCATAAACATGCATAACTTGTTAAACTTGCAAATCATGGCATAGTGAACTTGCATAAACATGCATAACTTGTTAAACTTGCAAATCATGGCATAGTGAACTTGCATAAACATGCATAACTTATCAAACATGTGTAACATGGCATATTGAACTCGCATAAGCATGCATAACTTATTAAACATGCATAAATCCCAACTTTCATCACATATTAACTTTAGAGTTTCTAAAATGAAGGTAAGAGGGCTTACTATGCTTATGCGGACTCAAATGAGTATAGCAAATGTAAGAAACCCCTTATGCAACAAAATAAAACCCCAAAATGCAAGCAAACTTGATCAAGACTCCTCCTTTATGATGACAATAGAGAAACAAGACTTTAATGCAAGCTAAAGAGGATCATACAAGCCTAAATACACTTGTATGCATGGAAATCTCTTAGGAATTTGTTTAGGAATTGTATGAAGAGAGTGGAGGCCATGAGAGTTTTGATTTTGACATAGTTTAGTTGCTAGAATGAATAATGAGTGATTTAGGGTAGGTTAGGGTCTTATTTATAGATTAGGCTAGTGATTTAGACCATAGGATTAGACCCTAGTTGAATTAGGTCCATCAGATTTCGGAATTCTCCAGAACCAAGCCACACAACCAAGCCCAGATCAGAAATGGTGCGCCAGGCAAAACTGCCCGGCCACCCCGTGTCGACAGGGCTGTCGACAGGGCTGTCGACACCCTGGGGACCCTGTCGACATGCCTGTCGACATGGGGGTCCTGGCGGGAGTTTTCCCGCCTGCGCCAGTTTGCCCTAATTCCCAACTTTGAACTTGAAATTCAAATCTCTTTTTACTTAGGAATTTTCTGAAAACTTCGTTGGGCCTTAATCGGGTCATACGGACTCCGATTTTCGAAAACTCGGACTCTATTTCGCGTATTTTTCCGAGACGAACGCAATGGCATAGCCCGTTTCCCTTGATTCAGATTTTAGAATTAAATTCTGCCTCGATTTATGTTATAACAGGTTATTGAAAATACGGGTTGTTACATTCTCCCCTCCTTAAAGGATTTCGTCCCCGAAATCTTCAAGTTAGGAAGAACATATCCTACCATCCAACATCCATCTACTCAAAACATCATCCACGAGCAATCATTGTCCTTACAAGATTCTAAATGTAGTATGAACATATGCAAAAGTGTGTGTATATGTACTTACCTAATGCAAAAAATCAGGCGATTACTGATACAGTAAACCTCCTTAATGCATATGTATGTCAGTGAAATGAATCCATATGTATGCAAATTCCTAACATAATTCATAGTATCTATATGAGTGCACATAACATTCATCCATATGCAACATCCATGTGGTAGCACAACAAGTTTCATCCATGAATAAACACTCATGCATATGCAATATGAGGAGTGTGCGAGCCGATCTAGTGCCTAATTGTGTATAATGCATCCACGAGCAACCACTTGCAAACACTTGCAACCACTTGCAACCATCAAGCATAACATGTTTCAAATACATGTTTCATCCAAAGGATTCTACCTAAGGTTCTCATGACAAGATAAACACGATAAACTAGATAAACATGGATAGAGAGATATGCTAAAAAGAGATCTTAGAAGATAAGCAAGATAAACTCCTTTTTGGATTACAAGAAATCCATTCAAACTCTGACATATAGTACCAACCGATGAGTCATAACCCCCTTATGGAGTTTACAACAGAAATAAGATCGAGAATGGGACCGAGAGGATATATACAAAAGATAACTTGCAAGCAAGCTCCACAGGAAAACAAGGATCAAGGATGCACTCTTAAAAAGAGATATGATGCGCGTATCTAGTCTTCACTCTTCTTAGTCACGTTTCCTTGAGCTTAACTCCATTGTGCTTTGACCGTCTTTTACTTCATGATTTCTTGGCTTCCTAACTCCTATTTCCCAAATTCGAGTTGGAACTCATTTCATTATCGCCTCTCGTCTTCCTTTTCCACTTATTCTTCTTTCTGTATACTTGGCTTAAACATAACTGTAACCTCATGATTTCATGCAAGCTCTCCAAAATTCACTGGTGAATCCTGGATCTCGTCTACTTACTATAAAGTATTCCACGCAGCAGAACTTTTCTTGAAAATACCAATCCACGTTGCCAATTGCCCTCATGCTTAATCGAAATGAACCATCCGCCTATGAGTGATAGGCCATACCTAGATTCAGTTGCCTACCCATGGCTTCCTGTAGGCTATTTCAAAACTGGCCAACTTCTTGAGGGTAAACCGTTGCTAACCATGATGCAGTCCTCTCGCTCTTCACCGGACTGAAATGAGCACTCTTCGTGAGTCTACCTATTATGACCCACCTACCCGTATTCCCTTTCTTTGACCTAGGTAATCTATCCACATAATCTATCGAGATGTTTTCACACTTCCCTTGCGGAACCTCCAATGGAGGTAATGGCCCGCCGGGCTTCTATGACTTGGCCTTAACCTGGTGGCACAACATGCATCCTGAGACCAACTCGGCCACCTCCTCGAGTGATGCGCATCTTCAAGAACCTTCTTTACCAAGTCTTCCACTCGAGGAACACATAATCTCTCATCGCGCCTTAGTCATCCCCTTGTCATCTATAATATATCTAGCGAGGTGACTTAACATCTCGCCTCGAATCAACTGGTCCATGTTCTTGACTAACTGCGGGTCTTCTTCCTGTGAAACCCCCTTCTTGATCCTGAAGAGTAAGTCTAAGCTCAGGGAATGCTAACTAACTAGCCAAACGGAGAAAGCTTCTTACTTCAATTGCCCTCCTCAGGGTTTTCCGGTCTTAAACCGCAACCACTTTAGCGGAATCCACCGCTAAGCCTTACTTAGGAACTATGTGCCCAAGAAATCCAACTTCTTTCCTCCAAAGTGACATTTGGAGAACTTGACCTTCAACTGGTGGCTCTAAGCGTATCCATCACCTCCTTGAGATGTCTAGCATGCTCTTCCTCGTTCTTTTAAGGAGATCAAAATATCGTCTACGACGACCACGACAAACTTGTTCAAGGACTCTCTAAACACCCTACCCATCAAGTTCACGTAATATGCGGGTGCATTAGTCAAACCAAATAGCATGACTAGCCATTCTAAAAATCCATCTAGAGCCCTAAACGCAGTCTTGTCAATTCCATCCTCAGCCATCCTAAGCTGATGGAATCCGGTAGCTGGATCAAAAGAAAACAGATGCTCCTATAAGCTGATCAAACAAATCATCGATCCTTGGTAACGGTTGTCTATTCTTCTCACGATAATCAACACATAAGCGAAGCAAACTGTCCACATTAGTAACGAATACTACTGGAGCACCTTACTCGAAAATGCTTCGTCTCAGGAAGTTCTTCTCAAGCAACTCCTTGACTTGCTTTCTTAACTCTCATCTCGTGAGGTCATGTGCCTAACCGGCCACGAAACTGGCTTGGTATTACCAACCAGATAATGCGGAAATCTATCCCACATCTAGGGGTAACCCCTTTACTTCCCCCAAGATATCAGGATATTCTCGGACCACCCTCACAGATTGCAAACTATCGATAGACGAGTTGAGGGATTCAAGATAACATAACATGACGGGACCCATAGGGTTGCTAGAAATTTCTAGGGTATTACCGAGGCGAGTCATGAGCCTCACAACCCTATATACAAAAACCAAGAATGGCTCCAAAACAGGACAACCATTCCATACCCAAAACCAACCCATATCCCCTGAAACCGAGAATATAAACATCCCACGAGAATTCTATACTCAAGATAGAAATTTTCAAATCCACTCAGACCACAGACAAACGGGCAGAACCCCCAATTGGATTTGAAATACATACGGGATCATCAACTAGACTAGTACTTAGGTGCAAACTTTCAACTAGATCAGATGAAATAAAACTATGCGATGTGCCAGAATCAAACAAAGTACGAACAGGGAAAGTCAGAAAATGTAAACAAGACTTTCAACGGAACACTACCTCTATCATGAGCTGGAAGAGCGGTGTTGAGGGGATGAACTCGCCCTCTAGATAGTCCTGCACACTGAGTCTGACCTTGCCCTTGTTTCCTCGGGCAATCCTTGCTGAGATGTCCAGACTCACCACAATGAAAGCATTCGCCCCGCTTTCTCTTCTTCTTCCTACATTCCCTGGATATATGTCCAACTTTACCACAGAAGTTGCATTTCCTATTCTCTCTTGGCTTGTCCTTGCGGTTGTTGTTATTCTTGCCTCGTTTCCCGGAATTTACCCTCTTGCCTTGAGACTCATTCGCCTTGACCTCTTTCTTGTCATTGTTATCTTCTTCTTGAAGTAGGGCCATATTCACCAAATTCTCGAAAGTCGCCCCCAAGGGTATATGAGACATGGCCAAACCATGTAATGGCTCGTTTAATCCTAGAGCAAAGTGTAGGGCCTTCTTCTGGGCTGTATTAACCAAGTCTAAATCGACCCGAGCCAGTTGATTAAACTTATCTATGTATTCCCTAATAGTCATGTCCCCTTGCTTCAGTGATAAGAACCTCAGTCCAAACCTTCCTCTAAAGTCATCCCAAGTCTCAATTGGCCTAGTAGCGGTGGTGACTACCCACCAACATGCAGCTTCTTCCTTTAGCAACCATACTGCTAATAAAACCTTCCTGCGGTCACCTATATCAAAGGTGGCTAAAAGATCTTCAGTCTCTTTCAACCAATTCCTTGCCTCTACAAAAGTCTCCGTTCCACTGAAATTCTTGCCACCCATCATCTTAAAGTTCTTACAAGTTTCCGCAAAATCCGCTTGTGGAGGCTGAGGGAGAAGAGGAACATCAGCTACGGAAGGAGGAGGAGGAACAGCGGCCTTGACTGGAAAGACAACATTAGAGACACCCGGGACCGGTGCCTTGACTTCCAAGTACCGACGAAACCAATCGGGTATTGTTACTCCTTCGGGCAAGATGAGATTATCAGACATGCTGGAAACGAAAAGAAAAGAGTTCAAATGAGGGGTCAAAGGATAGTGCTAATGGCTTTTGGGGAATAGCCTTTAAAAAAAACTAGACTTTTCTTTGGAAAATACTTTATACTTGGTTTTGAAAATAGTTTTTCAAAAGTTTTTAAAAAAAACCTTTTTATCCCTTCTCGTAAACCATATGCTCTGATACCAAATGTAACACCCCACCTCCGCCAGGGTGGCTCTTGCAAGCAACTCTGACTTTGGTGGGGCGTTTTAAAACAAGGTAAACATGCATAATGATATAACAAGGCAGGACATGACATATATATATGTAAATAAACAGAGTAAGTAGATAAAACAGCGGAAGATTTTTAAACCATTTCAAAATAAGTCTGCTACATCATAATGTCAATTTCCCAAATAAACAAGTCTAGTACATAAAATAACATCATCTGAAACTGAAAAGGAAAACATAAAAGTAGCTATCCCCAAAGTGGAAAAACCATAGCGAGCTCAAGTCCAAAGCATACATGAGCTATCCAAGAAAGCAGCTAAAATCCAAGGTAGGCTCCTGTATTCCCTCCCTGAGAACCTGGGGGGGGGGGGGGGGGACGGAAGAAAAGAGGCGAAAGAAAACAGGTCAGTCAAAAAGACTGAGTAAGCCCTGCTACGATCAGTCTATAAACTAATAAAGTTAACAGCATGATGGAAACTGAGATGATCATAGATAACAACATACTGGCATGATAAATTAACTACAAGATAGATAGAGGTGTCATCGCATAAACAAGGTTAAGTTTTGCACCACGGTGTACTAGTAAACCAACATAACAGGTATTGATCCCTTGGCCCAAGCTTTGACCCAATAACATGAAGTGACCTTAATATAAGGTCCAAACAAACGGTCTAGTCGATCGGCTCCCTATAAGCCTAACACGTCAAGTGTTGGTGTCCATACGGCCCACATATGGATGTAGTCAGACTGTGCTGGGTCCACCTTCGGGTGTATCAAGCCTTCGGGTGTCAACCCCAGACACTGAAGCAATAATGCACAGTCTAAACCTACTGGTACCCGTGCCTCGAGTTTGTCCAATACCGGATTACGTGCACGTCCGTAGCCCGCCTGGACCCGCACCGCTGTACCACTCAGCCGTCGCTTTGTCGCTTACATCAGTCCAGTAATCGTGCCCCGCCCTAGCCCAGCCTCTAGGGTTGTGATGATACCAAACTGGGATTACTGCTGGAACAGACCACGTTGCTAGGGTTTCCTAAGAGGGTTAAGTGCGATTTAACCCTTCACTAATCATGGATTAAATTGGTTAAGTGTAACCGACAGTTCACAACTTAACCCCATTTCAATCCCTCGAATCCCCAAATTGGTTAAGTATTAGTGGACCCTGACTTAACCCTAATCATGAGGCATTAATTAATTTAATGCACCTTAACCTCTCACATTAGACTTTGTTGTGGTTACCTAGTTAAGCCGGTGGGTTCCGGGTAGATTTACACCACAACTTGGTCTAACCTCGGGTCTTGTCACCACATGACCAACTTCTCACATTGGGTCCTATTGTTTGTAGCCACTAGTTAAGCCGGTAGATTCCGGGTAGAATTACGCTACAAACTCAACCCAACCTCGAGTTGGCCACACTTATGTTTTCTAAGTGTCATGTCCACTTTGTTTCAAAACATAATTACAAGTCAACAAATACTTGGGTAGACCAACTTAATAGGTAAATTCCCAAGGGGTAGACCTAACTTAATAGGTAAATTCCCAATCTTATATTTTCATGTATTTTAAGTTTACCCAAACCCCCCAACGTCATTCTATCGCTTACATATTCGTAATAACGCATAAAGGATAGGAAGAGGGAACTATACATGATGAACTTGCATATCACAACAAACATGCATAACATGTTAGACTTGCATAACTTAGCATAGTGAACTTGCATATTACCATAGACATGCATAACATGTTAAACTTGCCTAACATGGCATAGGGAACTTGCATAAACATGCATAACTTGTCAAACATGCATAACATGTCATTGTGATCTTGCATAAGCATGCATAACTTATTAAACATGCATAACATGGCATAGTGAACTTGCATAAACATGCATAACTCAATAAACTTGCAAATCATGGCTTAGTGAACTTGCATAAACATGCTTAACCCAATAAACTTGCAAATCATGGCTTAGTGAACTTGCATAAACATGCTTAACCCAATAAACTTGCAAATCATGGCTTAGTGAACTTGCATAAACATGCATAACTTGTTAAACTTGCAAATCATGGCATAGTGAACTTGCATAAACATGCATAACTTGATAAACTTGCAAATCATGGCATAGTGAACTTGCATAAACATGCATAACTTATCAAACATGTGTAACATGGCATATTGAACTCGCATAAGCATGCATAACTTATTAAACATGCATAAATCCCAACTTTCATCACATATTAACTTTAGAGTTTCTAAAATGAAGGTAAGAGGGCTTACTATGCTTATGCGGACTCAAATGAGTATAGCAAATGTAAGAAACCCCTTATGCAACAAAATAAAACCCCAAAATGCAAGCAAACTTGATCAAGACTCCTCCTTTATGATGACAATAGAGAAACAAGACTTTAATGCAAGCTAAAGAGGATCATACAAGCCTAAATACACTTGTATGTATGGAAATCTCTTAGGAATTTGTTTAGGAATTGTATGAAGAGAGTGGAGGCCATGAGAGTTTTGATTTTGACATAGTTTAGTTGCTAGAATGAATAATGAGTGATTTAGGGTAGGTTAGGGTCTTATTTATAGATTAGGCTAGTGATTTAAACCATAGGATTACACCCTAGTTGAATTAGGTCCATCAGATTTCGGAATTCTCCAGAACCAAGCCACACAACCAAGCCCAGATCAGAAATGGTGCGCCAGGCAAAACTGCCCGGCCACCCCGTGTCGACAGGGCTGTCGACAGGGCTGTCGACACCCTGGGGACCCTGTCGACATGCCTGTCGACATGGGGATCCTGGCGGGAGTTTTCCCGCCTGCGCCAGTTTGCCCTAATTCCCAACTTTGAACTTGAAATTCAAATCTGTTTTTACTTAGGAATTTTCTGAAAACTTCGTTGGGCCTTAATCGGGTCATACGGACTCCGATTTTCGAAAACTCGGACTCTATTTCGCGTATTTTTCCAAGACGAACGCAATGGCATAGCCCGTTTCCCTTGATTCAGATTTTAGAATTAAATTCTGCCTCGATTTATGTTATAACAGGTTATTGAAAATACGGGTTGTTACATTTCAAGATAGAGAAATACGTATATGTGATTTGCTATTTGCTTCCTATTTGAGAAGCTTTGATATTCGTGCCCTAGCTTGAGGGGTCATCTTTAATCCAACATTCATCTTCTTCAGTTGAATTGTTTCGCAGTGCGAACTTCTGCGAGGTTTGGGTGAGATCGCATCGATACGAAGAGCGAACATTAGTCATCGTTCGAACTCACTTAACTTGGTAAGGGATTGCTGCCCGACTGGTGTGCCCTGGACTCCCACGAACCTTTGGTTAAGAGTATATCGATTCACAGAGCGGGTGTCAGTCATCGGTCGAAATCGCTTAACTTCGATAAGTGCTCGCTGCCCGACTGAAACATCCCGGACCTCCATGATCCATGAGGTAAAGGTTAAGGTTGATCCATGGAGCAGGCATCAGCTTTCGGTCGAAGCTCACTTAACTTTGGTAAGTGATCGATGCCCAGCTGAAGCATCCTGGACCTCCATGAACCATGAGGTAAAGGTTAAGGTTGATCCATGGAGCGGGCATCAGCATTCGGTCGGAGCTCACTTAACTTTGATAAGTGATCGCTGCCCGGCTGAAGCATCCTGGACTTCCATGAACCATAAGGTAAAGGTTAAGGTTGAATCGATCAACAAAGCGAACCTCATTCATTGGTCGGAATCACTTAACTTTGGTAAGTGATCGTTGCCCGACTGAGGTGCCCTAGACTCCCGCGAAACTTTAGGGGATGAGGTTTTGAATCCGGGACTACTTGTTGCTCTATTGAGCCTTTGACTTGTCGGGAATTTCTCAATCTACCATTGAATCGGAGTTACCGGAGTTGTCTCACTAGTCGGGTTGTGAGAAAGCAAGCACTCATCGGATAGCCTGTAATGAAAAATCGTCTATTAGAAAATTTTCATGTAATTCCAGCAAGTCTGAGATTTATACAAGCAAGTAATACTTCATCCGTAGTGCTATTGTTTGGTACAATATACGTAAATCATCACAGACTATTTACAAGAAAGTAAATCGCAGTAAAGGGCAAAGTTAATGTGATAATGTTCTTTTATTCTGAGCTGCAGATATTAGATCATCCACGGTTCTCAATTGATTATCAGCCTCGGCATGGTATGAGTAGAAGCTACGTTATTTGGATCGGAATGGTCATTTGATGCTCCTTGCCCCTGGGTTGCCGCAGAAGGGTTTGCATCCTTAGAATTTTTCACATATTGTTGCAGACGGTTCTTTTTAATCAATTCTTCGATCAATGATTTTAGCTGCCTACACTCGTTGATGTTGTGGCCTGGTTGATTATGGTACCGACAAAATTTCCCATATTTGGTCAGATGGTTATTCATTTTTATTGGTTGAGGCTCTGGATAATCTTCTACATCCTTTGTGGCAAGGTAAATGTTCTCAGGAGTATCATTCAGAGGTGTTAGATTAGACGAATCAAAAGGACGAAACTTTCTATTAGCTTTGTTGTCGTTTCCGCTGTTGTCTCGCTTCTGTCCCTGAGTACTCTTCTGATCGGGTTGAACAGTTGCACCCTTAGGAGCTTCCAAGAGTTGGTTACCATCAATGGTCTGAAGAGGTATAGGATTATCGTCCACCCTCATGTACTCTTCCGCTTTCTTCTAGAACTTGTCAAGTGTAGTTGGTTCCTTCATTTTTATCCACTTCCTGAACTCGCTTGTCTTGTTTACAGCGTCGAGTAAAGCCATGATAATTATGCGTGGCTCTGGATTCCTTACTTCAGACAAGGTAACATTGAATCGACTAAGGAAGGCTTTGTCAGTTTCCCCGGGCTTCTGCTTCATGGCAGAGAGCGTTATAGCATCCTTGGCCTTGGTAGCATACAAGCGGAACTGCTCTTTGAATTTTTCGGTTAGATCAGAGAAACGGTCAATGGATTTAGGCGGTAGCTCTGTAAACTATAATGATGCAGCAACTTCTAAGTAGAGAGGAAAATATTTGCATCTCATTTCATCGGTCTCTTTTGTTGCGCTCATATGCCACTCGTATTTGAATAGGAAGTAGTTGGGATCAACGAGGCCGTTGTATGGCGGCAAAGTAGGAGGATTAAATTTCTTTGGACATTCCGCTTCTAGGATTCTTTTGGTGAATGGAGTCCTACCTGGAGAGAAATCCCATTCTCTTTCATCGTCTTTGCCAGCTTGATTCCTTTTCAAGACTCGTTCTATCATATCCGAGATGTATTCCTCTGTGTTATGATGCTTTGTGAAGCTGACCTCTTTACCAAATGTTTGTCTAGGCATATTATCTCGATTAGAGAGCCTTTGTACTTTGCCTTCTCTATGAGGGGATGCCCTCGTGATTGGGTTAGCGATCTTTCGAGCACTTACTTCGGAATGATTTTTAGCTTTTGGCCTCAATTCCTCGATATTAGCTTCATCTCTATCGCCTGCCCCATCATAATCATCTTCCATGTCGTTATCACGGTTATGATCGATAACGGGCGATTTATCATTTAATTCGAGATTTACATGCACCTTCGGAGGAACTGGATTTGATCGAGCATTAAGAATTGCATCGAGTTTCTCCATCATCATTTTAGTAGAGGCATCCATTCGGTTGTTTACGTTGGCAATAGCGGCTTTTTATTCATTTCTAGTTACACCGGCTTCGTTTTCTGAATTTTCGCTAACCTCAAAACAATTTGTAAGTGGCGTAGTCTCATTAATGGCATTATCGGCCTTTTCGACATCTTTACTTATGGTCTTCTTAAATTTATCCATGATTTCGGAGGAGGATGCAGTTTGGAACTTCAATTCGAAGGCGTTCAATCTTGTGAAAGGAGGTAGGAGGTGCGGACGCGGTTCCATAGTGGGCGCAAAATGTTGATCTCAAAATTGGGATCAACACCAAAAGTATTAAGAGTACTTTGCTAGATAATCAAGATGAGAGATGTGGAGCCACTTCAATAGAAAAAATGCAAGTAAAAGAAGACACAACGTTTTATAGTGGTTCGGTCACATGCGATCTAAGTCCACTTTCAATATCAATTCCATTATTGCACTTAGAATTACAAAACAAGCAAATTCTCTGATTACATTCATCATTACACTCTCTTAGAACTCGGTGGAGATTAAAAAGGAAAACCGATGAGATCCTTCAAATATAGCAAGTGGTAGGTCGAATCTAGTCTTTCACACAAACTTTGATGAATTCCCACATGTTCATGATGAATTCGGAGTTGAATCATCCTTTTGGATGATTAGAGATGATGAAATTGCTAAGTAAGTGTTGAGAATTGGATTTAGCAGCCCTTCGGGGTCTCCCAAAATCCTCCCCTATTAAAGGGGGGTTGGAGCTCTATTTATAGGAGTGGAGAAATGGAGTGATATTGCTTTCAGAGCCACCGGTTGGTCGGACTTTATTTACGGAATTGCCACTGGCCAGCCTGGCAACAACTGTCCAGAAGCCAACCTGTCAACAACTGTCTGGAGGACCGATCGTTCTGGAACAGGACTGACCGGTCGGTATGGTGGCTCTTCTTCCTTGCGCGAGCGACCTGGTGTGGGCTTTGCATTGCGATCGGTCAGTTGTTCGCTCTCTAGACCGACCGGTATGAAAATGTCTGAATTCAGTGCCTTGTTCCAGGGGCGACCGGTCGGTGTACTTTTGCTTCCGACCGACCGGTGGGTGTGTTACATGTTTCTTTTCACTTGGGGTTGTTCTGCTATGGAGTTGCGACCGACAGGCCGGTATGCTTGAAGTTAGACCTATCGGTATATCTGTATTCAGGCTGACCGATATGCTTTCATTAACGGCATTCAAGTCGGACCTCTTTCCACATGCTTGATCTATCAATGTGTGTACGATATTTGTGGAGTAAACAATACCGTATATTAAACTATAGATTACATCGTAGTGGACGTAGGTCTGATTGTCGATCCATTATAAAACTGTCATGTCTTTTACCTCCTCTGCTTTTCTGCAATTTTATATTAATGTGATTGTTTAGTTATTTTTGAGATTTGGGTGTTGTGCTGAAGAGAACCAATTTTTGAGTCAACATTTTGGCGCGTCAAGAAGAGGGCACACAAGAACATTTTTTCTTATAGGAAACAAACTGCTCAATAGACTCAAGTACGGTGAAGAGGAAAAAAGATGATGCTTCCGCTCTGGAGAAATTCAGCTGGAGGGAGACCAAAAGGCTTCCTTAGGCGGAGAACCTTTCATTTACTTGACCAGAAAAGAGTAGAGGGAATGATTTAAGAGCTCCAAGCCTAGTTGGAGAATCAAGAGAAGACGATGCAAGAGATATTCTTAAGACTCAAAGAGCTGGGAGTGTAGAAACAAAGAAGTAGAGCAACAATGGTCGTGCTGGAACCACCACCTCTAGGACTAGAAGCCACTTTAGTTCGACATGTGGTGTTCTACATTGAGTAGGAAACCCGATTTGGCCCCCTGATTCGGCCACACCGAACTAGAACCCCAGTATGGCTATGCCACACCAGATCTCGCTAGAAGTGTGCCTCTGTACTCTTAGACTTCTGATGTTTCGATTGAACCAGAGCATGTTAGGGTTGACATGGTAGGTGCTGGCTCAGGAAATTTTAAAAGACCTATGCATGGAGTAGGCAGACATCGACAGAGAGAGTTACTGAATTACAGAACAAACAGTATATTCCGGAGTATCCCCTAGATTCAAGAGGCAGATGCTTCAATTTACGGATGATGGTGATATATTAGCTGAGATGATACATGCATGATTGAGACAGATTATTCATCTATGTATATGAAGATGTGACTCAGAGCCCTTTCACTTCTAGCATAGGAATGCAAGGGCCCTACCATATTTCAAACTCCTTGTACTTATGGCATATAATGGGAGATCTGATACAACAGTACATCCGACATGCGACATGCGACATATTAATGTATTGGGGGCGTCTTCGGAATTGA
Source organism: Allium sativum (assembly GCA_030737875.1). Lineage (NCBI taxonomy): Eukaryota > Viridiplantae > Streptophyta > Magnoliopsida > Asparagales > Amaryllidaceae > Allium > Allium sativum. The sequence goes on along the minus strand of CM060913.1, from coordinate 454,089,043 downwards.
TGGAGAAGTGTTTTTCACTCTATCTGACTGATTTGACCACTTTTTGGTTTAGGCAGGACAATAATGAATCTATCTTCTCTTGGAATGAACTTCTGGATAGTTCATAGGATAGTTCAAAGTTCACATAGCTCGTCCAAAGAATGTGAAAGCATTAACTATAATAAGATAAGGACCATGAGAAATGCTAAGGAGTTTCCTGGAAAAATTCAATGTGGAGGTGGCTTTGGTGGATAAGCTAGAACTGTCCATGGTTTTGATAGCGGCCATCTCTGGAGTGGCCGATAAGTCTGAATTTAAGGCGAGCTTGCAAAGCGATCCCCTAAGGGGTCTCGATGAATTTTATTTTGAAGCTGACAGATACATATGCCAAGAGGATGCACATGCATAGAGTAGAATTGAAGCAAATGTCTTAAATGACGAAGAGACGCTTGAGACTGGATTCAAGCATGAAAAAGGAAAGAAGAAGGCAAAGAGTGAGCGTGCTAGCTCAAAAAGGAGTAAGTAGGCCCAGAATATCCCTCCTACACAAAATTGAATGAGTCCTTTGAAAGGATTTTCCTGGAAACTGGGAGTCAAATCCCATATCTAAAACAACCTGCTAGAGATCTGACTGAAAAGGTAAGGAGGACGGGAAAGTTCTGCTTATTTAACGAGCTAGATGGCCACTCTACATCAAAGTGTAGGCATCTCCAAGATGAGATAGAGGAATATGCTGGGTGCAGACAACTATACGACTATGCTGAAAACCAAAAGGGAATTGTCTGAGCATGGACAACCATCTACGACCTAGAATCAAGAAGGGCCTCAGTCCAGAGGGAAATCATCATCTCATGATAGACGTAGTGTAACGACCAAGGAATTCGTTGCTCGAATTTTGGCACTAATACATTATTTGTATTCACTTGCCAAAACTAAGGTATCAAAAACCCAGAGAGTTACAAGAAAGAAGTTAGAGGGTGAGAAGAAGAAAAAACAAAATGTTAGAATAGAAGAAGAAGAAGAACACCAACACTACAGAATTAGAGTAGAATAGAATCTCACAGCGGAATGAATAAAATATAATGTATTAATACTCTTTACATAAAGAGAAAACTGTGTATACATTATTACAAAATCAAAGTACACAACTAGATCACCTATACAATATGTCTGTACAATGCTGATAAATACAACACACAAAGTGGAAATAAATATATAAGAGAAAATACGGAAATACGTCTGTGACGACGGCCCCTCTTCATATGCGTCTGAAATCACATAAAGGGTTTCAGATCGATTTATATAATTCCAAACAGGCGTTTAAAATCACATAAAAATCTAACTAGCTCCAAACAGTTCTAATCCAATTCATATGCGTAGTTTTCGAAGATGAGATTCCAATGGATTTTGTTTCGTCTCAATTTAACATCATACGAATAAGATACACATGTTATAGTATTTTACTTTAATTAAAATAAATTATAACGTTAATGAATTCATTAATGTTTAATACCTTGATTAGCTTAATATAATCACAGCCTAATATCGTTCGTTCCCTGATTTCAAACCGAAATCCTCGCCCTCCTTCAAACGACCACCATCATGCCTTGGCCACCAGACCCTCATCCATCATCGTTGCCTGCTTTGCTACGCCACCACCATCCTTCTCCTAAAGCCATGCCTGTCCTAGTTTCTTTAGTTCGCCAGAAAACCCATTTGAACGGAAACCACTCAACTTCAAAAATCAGCCACCACCGGCCACTAACCACCGCCACACCACCACCGATCGAAATCCCTACCTCACCTCTTCCTTCACCCTTCAGAGACCTGGGCCTTAAAGTCCCCGATTTGCATGCAAAACGAGGTAAAATGAAACGAGGCTGTTCTCGGTTTTGATGCCACGAAAACTGATGGTCGAGCGCCCAACATGGATCGACTCTAAACAACAATACGAACAACTTTCCTGTTGGATGTTTTTGCTAATTTTGGATAAATTGAAAGATTAATTTTTAGCCATTGATCTGCAAAAATAGAAGCTAGGGTTAAAAATGAAGAGTTGACTCTTATTTATAGCCTCACATATTCATCAAGGTCAAAAAATTGCGAATTCGAAACGAGAAGTTCTAACTATCGTTCATAGATAATAATCCATATTCAAATGCAATGGAACTTGTTTCGGAAGCTAATTCAATCATTTTCAACAATTATTCTTAAAATCAAATCATAAAGTAATAAAAAATTCAAATCGATCATCGGTACACGTTTAAATTACACAGTTTTCTCGATTTTCATGTAAAATCGCAATTTTTGTTCTTTCATACCTATTTTAATTCAATTTAATTAGATTATCAAGTTTTTTATTATCTACCACAGTCACTCCTTTTCTTTAGCATGGGTTAGGATTTTATGTTTGATTCAAGCTAATTTTGATTCAGCTGTTCTAAGGTAAATTCTGTCGATCTTTACTATAACTATTTTGTTTCGAAGATGGAGATTTCTTCTAGTTTATATCTTTCTGTTGTAATACTTTAGATAAATTAATAAAGTTTGTTTGAAGCAGTTTACCAATGTATTGTTTTCTTTTACCTTTTCATGTATGTATCCATATATAAGCCTAAAAAGACTCAACAAGAATAATGTATTATACAACCTAATACATCGTTTTATATTGCTCAACTTTTTTTTATTGTGCTGACCTTTTATTATGGGACTTTATATATGGTTTGGTCGTTGAATTTCCAATTATTCAATTAGCCCTGTCAAACAGAGCCGAGCATTATGCTGGATACTCATTATCTAAGATGCAATATGTGTTGTATTTGGTCAGTCATGTGCTAAACCCTGCCATAATATTCTCTGTAGCATACATCCGCACATTAAAAAAAAGTAGTAATTGAGCAAATGGGTAGTAAAATAAAATGGCAACATGACACCGAGAATAAAGTTCGTAGTATTAATTATAAATGATAAAAGTAGATTTATTTATGCCTTGCTATGTGCTTTTTTCTTTACTGATTTGATTAGTATGATATAGGAAGGTTGTTTTTTTTATATTTTTCCTATAGTTAGGAAGTATATAGTTCATGTAACACCTCGTAATTTTAAAATAATACTATAATGATAAACTAAATAATACTTAATTAAATATTGGGAATTAAGTAAAATGGACTACACCATTGAGTTCGTCTCGGAATTCTGCTCAAGATAGACTCTGAGTTTGCATAAAACGAACATCGTAATAAGGAAGTTATTAAGTGTAGAAGTTTATGTACGTATAAGAGAATTATATATAAACAAATCAAGTCCAGAACTCATAATAATTCAAAAATCAGAGAGGGAAATCGAACCGGGATTCTGGCCCGTTGGGGGTCGACCCGCACCCCATGGGGGTCGATCCTAGGGTCGACCCATACAAGGGGGTGTCGACCCTAGGGTCGACCCACCCCAGATCCGGGCCAGATTCCCACCCTGCACTTGGACGTGTTTCAGAATGAGATTCGTTGGCGGTAGGCTATAGATAGGACAACATTTCTATTATTTTATTCACCCAAAACAATGGGGACACCGAGATGCTGCTCTAGCTTGGATTGAATTAGCCTATTCATCCGCAATAACGACTTATACGCATTCAAGAATCTCTGCTTCTACATCAACATTCTTTTCACGGTCCTTTAGATCCAGTCTCGGTGAGTTCATGTTATTTTTAGATATAAACATTTAAGAACTAATCCTAACATGTAAATAAATCTGGATCTAAACCTATGCCTGTTAAGAATTTGATTCATACCTAAACCAATCTTCCATTACGTGTACACCTGATCTACTGTTCAGTTCTCATGTGCCTATCCTGATATGCCTATTATGTTATTACGCCTATTTCTATCATCATATTCCTATTTTGTTATTATGCCTATTTCTGTTCTCTTCTCTCCCTCTTTCCCTTTTTATTTTATAGCCTATGCTACCTTCGAGCCTAGGCTACCTTCGAGCCTAGGCCTATTGCTGAAATATGCGAATAGACGAAATTGGGAACGGTTGGGAAAGATAAATTAGGGCATAACTTGTATCGTGAAATTAGGACTGGGATTTAGAGGCATAACCTATGTTAAAAATGAATATTCATTTTTGAATGAATATGCCTAAATTTACAGTAAACAGAAACTGTAACCGCACTCAAACATGAGGTTAAATTCGACTTGTGGTAGAAATCTGACCGGAACCGCCCGGCAAATCCAGCATCTATAAGTGGTTAATTTAATATGAAGGGTCTAGTGCGTAAATGTACACGTAACGATGCTAAGACACGAGGTTAAGTCCAACTTGTGGTAGAAGTCTGCCCGGAACCGCCTGGCATATCCAGCGTCCACAAGTGGCAACTTAATGTGAAAGGTCTGGTGCATTAACATACATGAACAGGAAATGATAATAAACTATTAACGTGTAATACTTAACCTGTTTAAACCTGTGAGGGTTGTATGAACCTATCAAATTGTGTAAGGGTTAAGTAAACTTGTTTGAATCAATAGGGGGTTAAGTAAATCTGTTAAATCCGAGGGGTTATATGAACCCGACAGACTTAACCTGTTTTATATGTTAGGGTTATGCGGGCTTGTTAATCTGTTAGCCATAACCTGTCAAAATCCTAGTAGTGGGGATGCAAACCTAGGGGGTGGCTTGTATCATCTGTTGTGTGAGAACCGTATTAGTCAGTAACCCATACAGGTATCAAAAGGGGGACCCCGAACTAGGTAAGGGTCAGGGTACGCTTACTAAGATGATTATAAGAGGTCCATATGGGTGGAAGTTTCTGATGGTGCGTTCCAACAGAGTCATTTGCGTGCATGGATCCGCCTGCTCGGGAAAATATGACTCTATAGCACCAGTAAATATGGTTGTGTCTATCTGGGGGTTGCCACTTTAGGAAGTAATACATCCTACTATGGGGCCGGCACAGAGTATTTACAGAATAGGGAGCCGATCAATTAGGGCAGTAATTAGGGTACATCTAGTCCTGCCTATTTAGGAGCCCGTTATTATCGTTTTGGGGGTAACAACCGTTATTTCTGTTGGGCTGCCTGTTATTATCGTTGGGGGTAAAACCAGTCACTAGAAGTACCCCTAAGTCTACCATTATGTTTCTATTAGGATCATTCTATTTCCGTTATATATTATTGGTGTAGAGAAAAGTATTTGAGAATCGTAATCTATTATGTTCTGTTTATTCTACTTATCCTGCTCAGTCTGTCATACCTGTCTTATGATACTGTTATCTCTCTCATCCAGTTTGTATGCCTATCATGTTGTTTTTACTTATTTATATGCTAAAGTAACTGGACTCGCCAGACTTTATGTCTGACCCGTCTTGTTTCCTTTTTTCTCTCTTCCATCCCCCCCTCAAGTTCTCAGGGTGGGAGAGCTCAGGCTTGATTAGGATTCTCTGTTTTGTTTCCGCTTGGATTTTGGATTTGCTTCGATGTACCGCTTTGACTATTTGTCTACTCTGTTATGGCTCTTTTTGGAGACTATGATTTTATATTTATGTGCACTGATGGTTTTAGTACAAGGCAGATACTTTTATTGATGTAATGGGTTTTTCAATATTCAAGACTGATATTGTAACCAGATTTTGGACCACTATGTTTTCTGTTGGAAAAAAGTTTTAAATTGCCGCTGCTTTTTTATATCTATCTTGTGATGTTTATGTTTCTGTTTACCTATAATGCTTCACAAAACTTAATGCATTATGTTAAATGTTAGGGATTGCGGAAAGGATCGTTAAGGAAAAACAAACACTAGAGGGAGTGAATAGTATTTTTGATAATTTGACGAAAATCTAAAATTTATATTATAAACTATATGAATCAAACATCACAGAAACAATCACAGACACAAAATCAAATACAAATGCAAAATAAACAGAAATAAAAAAGCAGAAAAGGAAAGAACATACCGGATTTTATACTGGTTCGGATTGCTCCTACGTCCCGTCCCACGCAATGTTGGATTGCGTAGAGTTTTATTACTATATTAAAATCCAATTACAACCCTCCTTTATTTCACGGCTATAAGGGATACCACCATTTCCGCACACACTTGATCAAGTTTTACCCGTCCTTGATTTCACGGCTACAAGCGATACAACCGATTCCATCCTTGATTTAACGGCTACAAGGGATACCACCGATTCCTTTGCTCAACCAAAAAATTACAAACAGCCTTATAACTCTTCAATAGCACTTGATTCAGAGAGTAATAAGCAGAGATTGTAGAGGGAAGAAGTTTGATCAAAACAGAATTGAATTCGGCGGAGTATAAGTGTAGAAACCATAAAAATGATTAAGAATAATGGTGTAAAGAAAGGGGATGAAGTTAGAGTAGAAGAGATGATTAAAAATTCGAATTCAAGTCCTTTTTATAATGTTTTAAAGGATGCCACGCTTCAGAACCATCACAATTAGTGAAAGACACTTCCTTTCAAAATTGAAAAAATGACACTTATATGCCGACATAGACTTTTTTATATATCAACATACATATAGTGTAAAATTAATTTTTAAACATTTTTCAAGTGTTTTGATATAAATATAATTATGGAAATTCTTGAATTAAAATATAGTGTTATAAATTAATATTGTAAAGTAGGAAATTATGTAAACATAAATATAAACTATATAAATATATTTATAAAATTATAAAGTTTAAAACTATATAAAATGTGAAAATATAAATATATGAAACTTATAAAACTTTGAGTTTTTAAAACAAAATTAAAATAAGAAAAGAGAATAAAAAGGATAAAAAATAAAATAGAGAGGAATGAAGATAGAATTTGAAAACATAATTTGAATTTGAACCTGGAGTGCTATTTAGAGCCTTATATAATCTATACTCTATAACTATATCAGTTTTGAACTCCTGAACTCTTGAATAATCATGAGTCTTGAAATTTTTCTGAACTCTAAATCTCTAATATCTTTAAACTGTACAATCTTTAGTAATATTTCGTGTATATAAATCCTGCATGTGTGTGAGTGTGTATATATTTTATACAAGAGTGTTAGTATATATTTTATAATCAATTAATATTGAAATAAGGTTGTTGTCATCAAAACTCCATTCTCCAACAATCTCCCTCTTTTCTATGATGACAACCTTAGTTTATAAAATATCATACCTGTATATACTTATTGATGATGATCCTTTTAAATACTCCCCTTATCTATATGAATTCTACCATGTCTATATTTTATAATTTCTTCCCCTTTAGCATTATCAAAAAGAAATTCTAAAAGTACTCCTCCTAAATTATAGAACTATCTTAACAAAAATTAACTAATCCTATTTTGATATACCTCCTTAATCTATAACTAATTCAAAGTCAATAATACTCCCCATTAATCTATACAAACCTATAATGGTAATTCCCACTAATATGATGATTAAATACAAACAAATTTAAGTATTATAATTACATTTGTTTGTCATACATACAAATCAAATCAAACTAAATCACACTACACCATATGTCTTAATATATATACAAATTTTGAATCATAGAATTCAATTAAAATTCAAACAAATTAGTCAAATCGTACCGAACAATTAAACGTTTCTTGGAAATTCAACCCAACCATCTTCTCCAAAGATAGGATCCTTCTTAATGACCTCCCAATCCTCATCTTGGTTGGTGGAGCCTTTACGAGATTATTATCCTAATATCTGAAAAGAGAAGAGATTAGTCATCGCATTGCATCAAAATGCTTCTCTTGTTGTTCAAACATCTTAATTCGGCTTAGTTCGAGATGACGGTTGTTTCGTAGTGATCAAGAGAATATTTTTGAAAGAATTCAAGGTTTCTTCTTGATTTTCACTAAGATTATGAATTGGATTTGCCATGAATTTGAGTAGAAATGAATAAGGAAGAAGGAGAAATAGAATAACGAATTTTTCTAGAAGAAATAGACTTAAATAGGTCTATAATTCGTTGGATTTTGAATGGACATGAGTAGTTATTTTAATTTTAAAATTTGAAATATTTTGAAAATCTGGCAGTTATATGTCGACATATACTTATTTTTATGTTGACATATTGTAGTGAAATTTTTTAAAATTTTCAAATTTTGAACTCTATTATATTATACCAGTTTCTAAGGTTTTTACTGAGACATGAAGATGATTTTAACATAAGTAAAACTCAATTCATTACTTAATAGAAAGAAAATACATCCAACTAATCAAGACACACTTAAATACGAGATTCGAAAGCAAATACAAGGAAATTTAAGCGAATACATAAAGATAGATTTAAACTAGATAGTCTAGTTTTCTGATGATGATGAAGTAGGTGAGACTCCAAGCTTTCTTCCTATTTTAACTATAAATTTGGTCACTTTGGAAAGTTTCTTGTTAAGCGTTTTTTTAATTTTTGACGATTTTCACTTGATTTTTAATAATCATCTCTTTGTAAGTGCATTTGGTGTCGGTTGGATACTCAACATTTTCTATAGAAGCCTCTTCTTCTTCTTCGACTTCCATTGGCTCTTGTTCTTGTTGCATTCGAGCTTGTTTGGCTTCGTATGTTTCATATGGTTTGAAAGTGAGAGGAATTTGCATGAGATGAATGTTTGATGAGTCAAACACTTTTCTAGGCATAAATTCTGCTCCATGAAGATCAACGTTAAAGTATTTGAAAATACGAGTGAGATAAACACCATAGTAGAGAGTATTTTCTCTTGACGATAATTCTATGGGCTTAGTTTCATTTAAGATCATTTCGGCCCAATTGATAGTATAACTACCCATAATAGCAAAGAGAGCCTTTAGGACTTTGAGAGTTGGATTATTGAAATTTCTAGAATGGGGAGTGATGGTATATTGGAGGAGAAGGTTGACAACTCTAGTTTTTGGAAGAAAGCTGCGATTTTTGAATTCCATTGGAGCACCATCTTCGAATATGTCATGATAGGTTTCCAAATCGGTTTCTTCGATAGCAAAATCCGAAAAATCCGAGCCCGTGCTTCTACAATTTAGAATAGTGCCTAAGAGTTCGACATTGAGAACAATTTGATTGCCTTTGACACAACTCCAACTTTCATCTTCGTTGCCTTCGTAAAATCCACGATTGAGATTTGAATAAAATCTTCACGAGTTTGGGATAACATACTTCGTCATTGTCACGGGAGTCAGATCGACTCAAGACTTCGTTGTTTTGAAAGAGAGAGGTAAGATCATAAGAGGGAAAATCGCTAAAGACGGCGAAAGCACCCGTGTTAACTTTAGCACTTGCTAAATAGTTACCATAGGTTTTGATAGCCTCTTTGTCGTTATGAAGATATCCTTTGATTGTTTTGTTTATCTTCAATTTTTGAGATGAACTAGAGGAAGCCATTTAATTGATAATTTTTGAAGAGAATAGATATAAAGAATATTGGTTTGAGTTGTGAATGAAAGGTAAAGAGAATATATGTATATGTAGAAATTGAATGGATATGAATTGAATAGGCACAACTTTTCAGATTGAAATGACACCTTTTCAGACCTTGGGAGTTGGTGAAAAGTTGGAGGGAAGTTTGAAAGTTTAAAATTTTGAAATTCAAATTTCAGGTTTTTGACTGATATGTCGACATATAGTAAAATGTATGTCGACATATAGGCTATTTTTCAAAGAGAATTTGGTTTTGGTGATTTTTATTTTAAATTAACGATATATATTTTAGGATTAACAATTTCCTGAAATAATTCTAATCCTATCAACCGTACAAACAAGTTATTTTTTTATTTTATTTGTTATTTATTATTCATAATTTATTTAGAATTTCAAAATTCAAAATTCAAATTTGAATTTCAAAATTCAAATTTAAATTTTAAAATTTTTGAATTCAAATCAAAGAAATCAAACAAAGCAACCATTTGACTAAATAAAATTAAAAATCAATTAAGGCGTACCTGGTTTTTAGATCCATTTCTTTAAAATTTTCTGAACTCTAAATCGTCGTAAAGCATATATTAGTATTTACAATTTCTGATTCTTCGTCATTTGATGATGAATCTGAATCATCTAATGTTGTTGCATATGCTTTCTTTCTCTTTCTTGATGAATTGTTGTTGTCTGTTTATTGAGTCGATTTGTCTGGATATGGACACATTTTCTTTATATGTCCAGATTTGTTGCAATTATAAAATTGACCGTCATTACTTTCTGAACTTCCTTGATTATAATTCTTCCTTCTATATGTCAGAAATCTTCTAAAATGATTTGTCATAAGAGTTGTTTCTTCATCATCTTCAGTACTCGAGTCAGAGTCATTTGCTGTTGCTTTTAATGCAATAGATTTCTTCTTTGTTGACCTATTTTCTTTTCATTTCTGTAATTGGACTTCGTAAGACATCAGATTTCTGATTAACTCTTCAGTCTTCATTTCATTTACATCATTGGCTTCTTCAATTTCCATAGTTTTAAGATCCCATTCTGGAGTTAATGAACTTAGTATTTTTCTGACTTGATCAGTTTCAGAATAAGTTTTTCCAAGTGATGTTAATGAATGCACTATCTATTGAAATTTGCAATACATATCTGAAATAGACTCGTTCTCATTCATTTTGAATAATTCAAATGTTTTTCTAACATTGCTATTTTAGTTTGTTTAACTTTACTAGTTCCTTCATGAGTAACTTGTAAAGTTCTCCAAATTTCATAAGCAGTTTCACATACTGATACTCTATTAAACTCATTCCTATCTAATGAACAAAATAACATATTCATGGCTTTAGAATTGCTTTGTACAGTAGCCTTTTGTTCATTTTTCCATTGTGCAAATGCAGTTGTGGGTTCAACATAATTATTTTGTGTACTATTCCATGTGTCTAAACCTACTGATTGTAAATAAATTTTCATTCTACATGCCCAATATGAATAATTACTACCGTTAAACAATAGTGTTCTAACAGTGGACTGACCCTCTACAAAAGAACTATAATTGCTACCAGTGTTGGTTTCCATTATCACTATTTTCAAAAATCAGATTATGAACTTTTTGAAAGACCTTGCTCTGATACCAATTATTAGGGATTGCAGAAAGGATTGTTAAGGCAAAACAAACACTAGAGGGGGGAGGTGAATAGAGTTTTTTAGAATTTAACGAAAATCTAAAACTTATGTTATAAACTATATGAATCAAACACCACAAAAACAATCACAGACACGAAATCAAACACGGATGCAAAATAAACAGAAATAAAAATGCAGAAAAGGAAAAAACACAACGGATTTTATACTGGTTCAGATTGCTCCTACGTCCAGTCCCACGCAACGCTGGGCAACGTAGAGTTTTATTACTATATTAGTCTTGAAATCTTGAAAATATAAATATATGAATCAGTTCCTTTTACTGTAGTTTATAATGATAAACTATATATATTTAAAAAAAACTACTTGCATGTAATCTTTAAAAGTTTTATATAAATATGTAATAGTTCGGATTTATATGGGAACTACAACAGATTTCAGAAATCCTATTGAGTAATTACTAACCATAAGTATCTACTTTTATGTCATATTGATATTGATCGATTTGTGTTCATTTTGGTGACGATGATATAAAACAGATTAACTCACACATCTATGGATATACTATTATTGCAGCTGTTTATGTTGAACAAGTTCAAGATCTTTTGCATTTTATTTCATATTTGTTTATGGTTCTGTTTTAGTAATATTGTTAAAAAGTGTATATATATGTGTATATATATGAGTCCCCATAGTTTTATACTCTATATAGATAACGTAATGACCCGCTTAAAATCATAACAGTTGTATTATGATTTATTAAGTCTGTAAAATACATTTATGATGTGTTTTATATAAGCATGCACATATAACATACATGTACTGACACACACACACACACACACACATATATATATATATATATATATATATATATATAATTGATCTGTCATATAAAATGCATCTGGAAATGAAAGTACTGATTATATATTTATCAAGATAAGTATATCACATAATATGATTTTCAAAATTACAGGAAAATAGATTTCTTATTTAAAATTTTGGTTTTATACTATAGTATAAATGATTAAATCCAGACACTCTTATGATTTTAGATTCTTATAATGTGATGCTGCGAGAATTTATACAAATATATATATATATATATATATTGATATATATATATATTCTCCTATACATATATTACAAGAACAATTAACAATATTTGTTATATGTCTGACACACACACACACACACACACACATATATATATAACCTGATTTGTCATAAAGTAGGAGTTACGTTACAAATACTTTTATGTAGTTAGTTTTATGTCGCAATTTTACGCAGATATACAAATATGATTAAATTAAAGTTTGTAATATTGAAGTGGAAACTGTGTCATCTTCAATTTTTTATATTTATACAAATCTGCAATTCTGATAACTGTAACAACCCGAAAATCTGGGCCAGTTTAAAATTTTTATTTTGGCAATTTTAGCGGATTTTGATTATTTAAAATGAATTATTTTAAATAATTGCGACGAGAAATTTATTTTGAATATAATTAGAACGTATATATTTACATAGATCGTCGTTAGAATATAATATTTAATTATAATTATGAAAGGAATTGAAAATGGCGCGGTAGTTCGATAATTCGATTTCAAAATTCAAATGAATATACCGGGTGCAAAATAAACCGGATTTTAGTGAAACCAAAAATAATAGAATCTATTTGATACTATCTTTCCAACGAATCCGAAAAATCAAGATTTCATAGCGGGAATCAAAAGATATGTCCAGTTGAAATTTCAGAATAGTCGCTATGGAATTTCGGCATTTAAAAATGACCATTTTGCAAACGATCTCGGATTTCGTTGAAACCACTTTTGTTGGATCCGGGATGTCTAATGATTGCTAGGTTTCAAATTTCATAATTTTTCGAATCAATATGTGAGCGTGGCAAAGGAAAACGCGTTTGACCAGTTTCAGTTGAATTTAATCGACTGGAAAATGGCCATTTTCAAACGGTCTCAGAATTTGACGAAATCAGTTTTGTTAGGACCGTATCATCTATACGAAGCTAGAAAATATTTTTCTGGAATTTTTCGAGTTAGTATGTGACCCCAGTAAATTGAAATGCACGTTCAAATTCAATATATAGAGTTATATGTTGAATTTGATGAAAACTGATCGAAATGGTCGAATCAGCCTACGATACATATCCCATTATATTCAGAATGAGGGTAATTAGCTAGGGGCGATAGTCGTTGAGCCTCGATCGGAGTTCGAATGAAAGTCAACATTTAAGGAGGAAAATAATAATATATAACCTTTCACTTAAACTCCCCTTCTCTTCCTTTCACCAAATCGATTTCCTTCAGAACAAAAAAAAGAGAGAGGACGACGAACGATCGTCGAAGCCGCCACGTCCTCCCACCGCGGCCCGCCGCCGGCAAGCCCCACCTCCGACGAACTCCCCCAGCCACCCTCCGATCTTCTCCTTCCTCCCCTTTTCTTTCCTCAGCTCCTCCGCTCTCTTCTCCCTCCTCTTCTTACCGCAAACTCCACCCCCTTCCTTTAAGCCACCGCGCGCATCACCGACCCCCCTCCCCTCTGCCTTACCGCCAGCGTTTCCCCCTCCTTCTGATTCAGTCAGCAAACTCCACCCCCCCGTTCCTTCAACTACCAAGGTGTGTTTTATTTACTTACATTTAAATTCAGATTATTTATTTATAAATACATTGCTTAATTTCAATTTTTAATCACATAAAGATAGGATTTTTAGTGTTATAAAAATCCAATTTTTCAATTTATAAAGATTCGATTTTTAAGTGTTATAAAATCTGATTTTTTGTTTATAGATTAACAACGTAAAAATCTGATTTTTGTTAGTAGATTTACAATGTAAAAGATAGGATTTTCATATATGAAAATATACGATTTTTTTTGCAAGGCTTACCGGTTTTTATAGTGTTCCGTAACACTTTTTATTTTAAAAAAAAGAGAATACATGAGAGGACATGTGATATTTAGAGTACATATCAGCTGAATCTTCCACACTCGGAAGACGGGAACTACTATCACATTTTAGAATTACATGCTCACATTACAATTTGAATTGCCTCTTTTTAATTCCTAAAGCTACATCTCTTACAACTTGAAACTTGCGCTATCCTTTCTCGTGTATGTTTCTAAGCATTTCCTTCTTCATACTCCTCATGACAGGTGTTATAGGTCTTGCTTTTTCACAGGAGCTAGCTGCCTTTTGTTCAACGATTATGTTGGGAGGTCTTTCCTAGTATGCGGCTGGGGGAGCTATGTGAGCGTATGGGTTTGCTGTTTTGTCTTTGATAGTTGGTGATTTCCGTATCTTCTTCTTTCCACTAGCAATTGTTTTTTGTAAAACTGCAGACACATGATCTAGCTGCAAAGTATGCAGTTGATCGTAAACAATTTGAGAGCGAAATTTATTAAAGTCTTCCACCTTCTTCTGTGTTGCATGATATCCTGGAGTGTTGGCTTCCCATTGCGTTAGTTCAGCTTGAAGAGCGGTGGAAATAGTCTTGATGTCTGCCTCAATTGTTCGAATATGAGCAATTCTAGCGGATGCTATTGGACTTAGTTCATTGTCAACAAGTAGCGGCTTCACTTTGAGAGTTGAGGAGACATTTTCACTTTTCTTCTGCGTATCAGAAGATGAGTCTACAGTTTGCATTAGATTCCCACCATCTACATTTTCACTGCTTTGCTTCACAGCTTCTAAAGCAGTTTTTCCACTTGTTTTTATGTTCAGTTGAGGTCCAGTTTTACCGAGTTCCACAGTACTTCCAAAAGTGTTCAACAATATTCCATCAACAAGAGCTATGTCACGAGTTGCCTTCAATCTGTCTTCTTCAATCGTGTATTTTGATTTATTACTTTCAGCTAGACCAAGCATTTCTGGTCCTATTCCGCTTGCTTTGGGCATATCAACTTCATTCACTTTTTTACCATTTTCTTCCATTTGAACGTTTTCAATCTCCCCATCTTCAATATCGTAATTAACTTTATATGCGTTAGCATCCACACATACTGGCAGAAGCTCAAAGCTATTCGAAGTACCAATTTCATCCACAACGGGTGGAGACACGTCAACTAATACTTGCTTACCTTTATCTTGTCCAGCAGCGACGAATCTAGCCGAGTGTTTCTTCTTTACACTGGTCTAGGAGTTATCATTTTTGGCTACAGCATAGCATGCTTGCTGGATAACCTTACTCGGTCTGGTGTGCATGACAGCAATAGGTTTGTGTCTGTTCTCAAAGGCCTTGTCTTTTTCCTGTTGTTGCTTCATTGCAATATCACGATTAGATTCTGCTTTATCAGTTTCCACGCTTTCCTTTTCTTCTCAGATTTTGCATTTTTCAGCCGAGTGTCCGAAGACGTTGCATTGTATGCATAGCTCTGGCTTCCTGAGGTAATATACTCTCACATGTTGAATGGTTCCGTCAAGATTACGCACAGGAAAATCTTCGGGTAAGGGAGCATTTGCGGAAACCTCGACCATGCATTTGGCGAATTCTAATCTTTGCAGACTTTCCGTATTGGAATCCATACATAAGAACTTCCCCACTCTAGAGGCCATATAGCTTATCCCCCTGTTCGACCAGGCTACAAGCGGGATATTGAACATTTTAATCCATACCGGGACAGCTTTGACACTGTTTGCTACATTACTCAACGCGGGTTCCCATTGTTTAACAATAAAAAGTTTGTTGTGAATTACAACAGGGTCCGCCTCAAGAACTCTGATACGATCTGCCTGCGAGGAAAACTGGAAGAAGAAGACGCTACCATTCGATTTAAATTCAATCGTACCTTGCGGTCCCCAATGTTTCTGCAGAAAGTTGACTACAGTATAATAAGGGAGCGGCAAGTCGAGGAAGAAACCCACAAGATAACCACTCCACTGTTCTTCACTTGCCTGAACTATGTCTTCAGTAAGGACTAGGTTTTCTCCTTCAAATTTCAGAACTATGT
Source organism: Allium sativum (assembly GCA_030737875.1). Taxonomy (NCBI): domain Eukaryota; kingdom Viridiplantae; phylum Streptophyta; class Magnoliopsida; order Asparagales; family Amaryllidaceae; genus Allium; species Allium sativum. The sequence continues at coordinate 454,073,034 of CM060913.1, read as the reverse complement.
CGTTGACCTCAAAGCTTCCGGCGTTCTTAGGCTTCGCAGCGAAGAGCGTGGACCATTTCTGCAGCGGAATTGGATCTGTATTGGCTACAGAGGACAGAGGTGGTACTGGCGTTTTTGGGGCGGAGGGTGGAGGCTCAGGCAATGGTGGGATCGATTTAGGCGGAGGGTCCGGTGGTTGATATGGTGGCTGAGAGGCGACGGTTATTGTGGTAAGGTTTGGGGGATGATTTGGTGGAAGAGAAGCGGCGGAAATTGGGGGAGGATTTAGTGGATCTAGGAAGGCTGTCGCCATGGATCTATTTGTATTGATGTTTAAAGTGTACAATTAAAGTGTACGATTTTTAACAAAGGAATAAAAATATAATTTTTATATAATGTAGAAATAATAAAGATTTGAACTTTATATATAAAACCGAATAATAAAAAGGTGATTTTTATTTTAATAGTAGTAAATTAAAAATGGAATCTTTATTGTTTGAGTAGCTAAGGAAAAATATAGTTTTTATGTATATAGTTTCAAAACATAATTTTTATATGATAGGAATGTTCAAAATATAATTTTTATATGATAGGAATGTTCAAAATATAATTTTTATATGATAGGAATGTTAAAAATATAATCTTTTTATATAGTATAGCATAGTAAAAATTCGATTTTAAAATATTGAATAGAAGAGTAAAAATTCGATTTTTATATATTGAATAGCGAAGTAAAAATTCGATTTTTATAGATTGAATAGCAAAGTAAAAATTCGATTTTTATATATGTAGTGAATACGGATGACGAAAGTGATGAAAGGAGAAACGACGGAGATTTTCCACATATGAAGAGCCGTGGGGGTTGGTTTAGCTAGTCGGTGAGAACTCCTCACCTTTTATTTAATTTTCTAGTTAAATATATACTAGGATGCAGACGGTGTTTAGTAGCACCCGACACCCGTCGTCCACAGACTATGGACGGCTTGTATGCTTATTTGTTTGATTTTGATGTGTGGTTGATTGTATGATGTGATGTGAAATGAAATAAAATATTTATATAGTTAAAAATATTTTATAGTTAAAAATAGAATTTTTAATGTGCATATGAAACGAAATAAAAATAAACAAATCGGATGATTTGTTTGTATACACACATTTGACCGATATTGATTGGGACGATAAATTTTACACATCGCCCAACTGCACAAATAAAATCTGTGTTTGATTGTTTGAAACCCCACATGGGTATTGGGATGATATTTGACGTACACTAATCCCGATTGTTTAGTTGTATGTCGATCGATTGATTGACAGACTGTTATAAGCGTTGAATATTTATATTTGATGCTTATACAGTGTAGAATGAACTTTGGATGATGGTTGATTATTCATCGTTGTTATTGTATACATGTGTTGTAGAAAATCCATATAATTAACATTATATGGTAATTGATTGGTCCTCATTCCAGTTTTGAAAAAGAAATATTTGAAATAGAAATATTCGAAATAGAATATTTGAAAATAGGAATATATGAAGCCGTATTGATTAGATTGACACCATTTTGACGTGAACGATATTTATATCGATTTTATTCATTTTATAATGAATATCGAAAGTGATTTCAAAATCTGATTTTTCGAAAAGAATTGAAATTCGAATTGAAATTGAATATAAATGAATTCGAATTGAAATTGAATATAAATGAATTCGAATTGAAATTGAATATAAATGAATTCGAATTGAAATTGAATTTAAATGAATCCGAATTGAAATTGAATTGAAATCGATTTGAAATGAATTTAAAACGAATTTATATTGGAATATTCAATTTTGATTTGAAATTGAATATGAAGTTGAAACCGTTTTGAAAATGAATTTAAAACGATTTATGAAGCACGTTTTGAATTGAAATCAACGAAGTATATATTATATATATATATAATATAATGGCCTGAATAGAACGCGCCACGCTGCGGTAGTTCGTGAATTTCGACCATTGACTTCAAATAGATATTACGGGAGATCCGACCGTCGGATTCTACTAAAACCGGAACCGTTGGGTTCGTATCGAAAAGAGCTTTCTAATGAATATGAGAAACTAGAAATCTAACGGTTGGATTTGGAATTATGTCCAAATCAAATTTGGAAAAGGTCGTTGTAAGTGCAGTTCGATGGCCGTTGATGGAAATCGACTGTACGGGCCTTGATAAAATTAATAAAAATATTAATAATTTATGTAAAATCATAAGAAATGATTTGGAAAAAATTGGGATGAAAAACTCCATATTTGAAAAGATAAAAATAGATTTTTATCGAAAGGAACTAGTTTTGAACTAGAATTATAATTCTATTTATTTTTAAATAAATAAATTGGAATTGAAATGGTTTTGAAAATAACCAGAATTTCCAATAATTGCATTGGAACGGATTTGAATCGAAATTGTCTTTGGAATATTTCGAGGTTGGATTTCGTGATTATACAGATGTTATTATGGAAATTCGAAAGATATATTTATATCGTTATTTCCAATACGATATTTGTTGGTCGTAGAATTTGATATTGAATATAAGCCGGGATATTTTCTATTCAGAGCCTTGTATTTGATATCAAATGTGATTTGGGTTTGTCGTGAATGGTGTCTTTATTAACACTGTTCTTGAACCCAGTTGAGAAAAAGATCAAATCTTTTTATTTAGATTTAATGAGATGTACCAATTAAATGATTTTTAATTGGAATTGAATTGATATTGATTTTTGGGTTTATCGTGAATGGTGTTTTAAATAACACTTGTTCTTTAACCCGATAATTAATGGAATGGGATTTTGGGTTGTCGTGAACGGTATCTTCAACAATATTGTTCTTAGACCCAAAGGAGTTAGGAAAATTAGAAACTAACTGGAGATTAGTTAAGTTGAATGGTTTCTGGGGTATTGATCTGATGTTGGTTTCGGCCTTTGGGGTTAATATTTTGGGAATTGCTCACTTGCAAATTTATGGTTATGGACTGATTGAAATGTGATGTGATTTTGGGTTTTATCGTGAACCGTGTTTTTAAATGACACTGATTCTTTAACCCAGTTAAAGATTAAAACTAAATGGAGTTTTAATGAATCTTTAATTAGATTGAAAAGATCGAGAATGGAGTATCACCAGTTTTGCTCTAGGCGATAGTTAAATCTTTAATTAGATTTGAACGTGAAATGGTAATTGAATTTACCGATAACACCGTGGTGTTAGATATGAAGTATTACCCGTTTTACTTCATAGGATGAATAGGTTGGGATTGGGAAATTAAAACAAATGATTACTTCGGTAAGGTTCACTAATCCCGACTAGTTTGAATTGATATTCAAAATTAGATTAAAGAATAAATGTAAAGATTTATCTTTGATAAAATTAATGGGAACCTTTCCCTATGAATGTGAAATTTAGAAACTAACTATCGGTTAGCTAAGCAGAATGGTTTTCTGGATATTGATCTAATGTTGGTTTCGGCCTTCGGGGTTAATATTTGGGGAATTATTCTCTTGTTAATTTACGGTTAGTGACTGATAAATTGGAATGAGGCGTATGTTGTGTTTGTGTAACACTTATTTAAAATATACGCGAGTTATTCGGAAAGACCGGGTTTATCCCATTCTGAATAACTGATACGATGATAAGTCGAAGATGAAGACGGTGATCGAAGACCGGAGGTCTTCACGTCATTTGGGTGATTACTGATGATCTTGATTGGGATGTACACCCAAGAAGATGGAAACAGTTGGTACGTACTTGGAGATCGATGGACATGCGGGGTACTAGGTGCCTCCGGTTTCGTTCAGACCCAGAACGGACTTGTAAATGGACTGTGTGTCTGACATTGGATTTCAGTCTGTGTGATTGATTTCTATTAAATATATATCTGTTTGGCGGCGGAGAATTTATTCTCTTGCTTAACGCCCTTCTCTGAGACGTACGAGCTCAGGGGTTATATACTGATGGATATCAAATGCATAGAGTGAATTGCCTGTGTGGCATGCCTAAGTGACGAATGATCAAGGCTTCTGTTGAAAAGCAAAGTCTTGTGGTTGATGATCAAAGCACGGCCTGTGTGGCATAGTTTTGTGTAACGTGAATTCGCGAGCCTCACACCCCGGTTGTGAACCATAAACGGGAGAGGACATCAGGGAGGACATGCATTTCTTTCTAGCTAGAAGTGGCGTCAGTGGTTTTACACGCCTGACGAGTTTGACTTATGTGGTTGTTGCTGTTGCGAGGCGCCTCGGATATACCGGTGACTTTGTGAAGCCGATGGAGTCATTTGTTGGCTCACTTACACCCCAAAGGGTGGGGAAACGCAGTGTTCAGGCATAATAATCCACATCGGTGGACCGGCCCTGACGATCCAAGGGGCAGTTGCGGCTGTTCCTGAGGGGCGGGCTAGAGCGTATCAAATCGGTAGAGGACTATCTTTTGCCTCGGTTCATAGATGGAAATCCAATTTCCAAATACGTGACTTTGCGGTTTTATTTGTAAACCTGTATATGGCGACATAGTGGCATGGGACGCTCATGTCGCCTATGATTGATACTTATGATTTGAAGTTGTTTTATACACTATGCACTTATAATAGTATCAAATGATTTGTTTTAAACGTATCAAGCATTATTGGCTATTATAAGGTAAAAACCCTATCCTCCGGCTTGCGTTGCATTGTGTGATAGGACCTGGGTCTTATAATAGCTTCATTTTCTTTATTTAGCATTGCTTTGTTGTTTTATGCACTGGTATTCTTGGGAGGAAACCCGTTCCGTGTTATACGGCGTGGTCCCTTGATTTACCTAACTTCAAAAATAAAGACTAATAACTATTTTAGTTCTCACACCAGTCCCATGACTGACCTGGAGTTTATTGTTTTAACCTAAACTCTGGGTGCCCTTATTTTGACACAGGCAGCTAGTAGTTTTGGTTTTGCAGATTTATATTCATAGGATCCTGGTTTACAGCTGGAACGATATCCGGAAAGCTTTGTATCCGTATATCTCTTCTAGTTGTGTATTGTATTATTTTCCGCTGCTATGTATTTAAATGTAATTTAAATCTCTGATATTTCTGTGTAATATTCATTTATACTCTGTATATTCTTGTATTCTGATGATATTGTTGTAATAAACAATGAAATGTTCTTCCGTCTGCTTTCTGTTGTGGCTTGTTCTTGAACTATCCGCGCTTTCCTCACCGGGGAAGTTACGGGTCTTTACAGTTGGTATCAGAGCTTTGGTTTATAAAGCTCAGAGAACAAGACACATTAGAACCATACGAAAGAATTCATCAGAAATAGGATTAGTAATATCCAATGGGAATGACTCGTTAGAGATGGGATCAGTAGTATCCTAGAACGAGCGTGAAGAGTATATTTTTAAAAATGAAAACAATTTTTGTTTTGAAAAATTTAAATCAATTATTCGTATTTGATTATTTATTTATATTGATTTGTACAATCCAGTATATAAAGATTTTGCATATACGTCTGATCCACGGGTATTCAAAGTTTTAATATAGTGGGTAGATATAAAATCGCACTGTAGTCGCTCGGGGATAATTCTGGTGATGTCGCGACATCATCAGTATTTGTGTTCGAGTTTCAAAGGTGTGATTTTTACATATTTCCTATTGACTGGTGTGAGAACCAAAATTAGATAGGGTTTATTGTTGTGATTTGGCACCAAAAATGTGATTTTTGACTATATATCAAAGTTATGAATTTGAAATGCTAATCAACTAATTGATTGCTGATTGTGTTGGTTGATTATAGTTTGATTAATTAAATGTTGTACCTTTAGCCAAATTGACCAAAAAGTGAATTGTATTGAAATTTGGTCGCATTTGCTTGCATATACATGTACTTACATTGAACAGGTCATAGCAAGGAGGCTAGAGCAGAAGAATAAAATTTGTTTGCCCGACAAATAGGTACATGTTTACCATAATTTACTGTTTTGTTTGGGTGATGATAATTTTATGAGCCGATTGGCTAGCCGCTTGGCATTTTCTTTTTCTTTTTGAGATCAGAGGGCCTGTATGGCAATTTCGGGATTTTCCCGGTGCTCCTGGTGCAGGGGAGGTTATGGCGAAATTTTTCGAAAATTTAGGGTGTTAGCCAAATTTTTGAAAATTTTGGAAAGTTCTTAGAAACTGAAAAGTTGAAGAACTTAAGCCATGATAAAAATAATGAAAGTTGAGTTGGTATTTAAAACAACTTTCGGCTTCGTTCCTTTTCGGGGACGAAAAGTTTTAAGTGGGGGAGATTGTAACAACCCGAAAATCTGGGCCAGTTTAAAATTTTTATTTTGGCAATTTTAGGGGATTTTGATTATTTAAAATGAATTATTTTAAATAATAGCGACGAGAAATTTATTTTGAATATAATTAGAACGCATATATTTATGTAGATCGTCGTTAGAATATAATATTTAATTATAATTATGAAAGGAATTGAAAATGGCGCGGTAGTTCGATAATTCGATTTCAAAATTCAAATGAATACACCGGGTGCAAAATAAAACGGATTTTAGCGAAACCAAAAATAATAGAATCTATTTGATAATTTCTTTCCAACGAATCCAAAAAATCAAGATTTCATAGCGGGAATCAAAAGATATGTCCAGTTGAAATTTCAGAATAGTCGCTATGGAATTTCGACCTTTAAAAATGACCATTTTGCAAACGATCTCGGATTTCGATGAAACCACTTTTGTTGGATCCGGGTTGTCTAATGATTACTAGGTTTCAAATTTCATAATCTTTCGAATCAATATGTGAGCGTGGCAAAGGAAAACGCGTTTGACCAGTTTCAGTTGAATTTAATCGACTGGAAAATGGCCATTTTTCAAACGGTCTCAGAATTTGACGAAATCAGTTTTGTTAGGACCGTATCGTCTATACGAAGCTAGAAAATATTTTTCTGGAATTTTTCGAGTTAGTATGTGACCCCAGTAAATTGAAATGCGCGTTCAAATTCAATATATAGAGTTATATGTTGAATTTGACGAAATCTGATCGAAATGGTCGAATCAGCCTACGATACATATCCCATTGTATTCGGAATGGGGGTAATTAGCTAGGGACGACAGTCGTTGGGCCTCGATCGGAGTTCGAATGAAAGTCAACGTTTAAGGAGGAAAATAATAATAAAATAATAATATATAACCTTTCACTTAAACCCCCTTCTCTTCCTTTCACCAAATCGATTTCCTTCATAACAAAAAAAAGAGAATGACGAACGATCGTCGAAGCCGCCACGTCCTCCCACCGCGGCCCGCCGCCGGCAAGTCCCACCTCCGACGAACTCCCCCAGCCACCCTCCGATCTTCTCCTTTGTGAAGACCCGCAACTTCCCCGTAAAGGAAAGCGTCGGATAGTTCGAGAACAAACCACAGCAGAACGCATACAGAAGAACATTTCATTGCTTATTACAACAATGCATCAGATTACAAGAATATACAGAGCATAAATGCATCTTACACAGAAATATCAGAGATTTAAATTACATTTAAATACATAGCAGCGGAAAATAATACCATACACAACTAGAAGAGATATACGGATACAAAGCTTTCCGGATATCGTTCCAGCTGTAAACCAGGATCCTGTGAATATAAATCTGCAAAACCAAAACTACTAGCTGCCCGTGTCGAAAATAAAGGCACCCAGAGTTTAGGTTAAAAACAATAAACTCCAGGTCAGTCATGTGACTGGTGTGAGAACTAAAACAGTTATTAATCTTTATTTTAAATCATTAGGTAAATCAAGGGACCACGCCGTATAACACGGAACGGGTTTCCTCCCAAGAATACCAGTGCATAAAACAAACAGCGCAATGCTAAATAAAGAAAAATGAAGCTGTTATAAGACCCAGGTCCTATCACACAATGCAAACGCAAGCCGGGGGATAGGGTTTTCCCTTATAACAGCCAAAGAATGCTTGATACGTTTAAAACAAATCATTTGATACTATAATAAGTGCATAGTGTATAAAACAACTTCAAATCATAAGTATCAATCATAGGCGACATGAGCGTCCCATGCCACTATGTCGCCATATATAGGTTTACAAATAAAACCGCAAATGGCACGTATTTGGAAATTGGATTTCCGTCTATGAACCGAGGCAAAAGATAGTCCTCAACCGATTCGTGACTCTCTAGCCCGAGCCACAGGACCCAGACTCAGGTGGGCCCTTGGAGCGACAGGGCCGGTCCACCGATGTGGATTAAAATGCCTGAACACTACGTTTCCCCACCCTATGGGGTGTAAGTCTGGTCCGTCAGCCGACCAGAATGCATCGGCCGAAACCGATATAACCGAGGCGCCTCGCAACAGCAACAACCACATAAGTCAAACTCGTCAGGGCGTGTAAAACCACTGACGCCACTTCTAACTAGAAAGAAACGCAAGTCCTCCCTGAGGTCCGTCTCCCGTTTTTGGTTCATACCTGGTGTGAAACACGCGAGGTAAACGTTACACAAAGCTACGCCACAAAGGCCGTGCTTTGATCATCACCACAAGACTTTGCTTTTCAACAGAAGCCTTGATCATTTGCATCTTAGCATGCCACACAGGCAAACCATCCTATGCAACCGATATCAGTCACACAGAATGAAATCCGATGTCAGACACACAGTCCATTTACAAGTCCGTCCTGGGTCTGAACGAAACCGGAGGCACCTAGTACCCCGCATATCCATCGATCTCCAAGTACGTCTGGACGATCACTAACTGTTTCCATCTTCTTGGGTGTACAGCCCAATCAAGATCATCAGTTATCACCCAAACGACGTGAAGACCTCCGGTCTTCGACCATCGTCTTCATCTTCGACTTATCGTCGTATCAGTTATTCAGAATGGGATAAACCCGGCCTTTCCGAATAACTCGCGTATATATTATAAAAGTGTTACACAAACACAACATACGCCTCATTCCAACTCATTAGTCATTAACCGTAAATTAATCAAGAGAATAATTCCCCAAATATTAACCCCGAAGGCCGAAACCAACATCAGATCAATATCCAGAAAACCATTCTACTTAGCTAACCGACAGTTAGTTTCTAAATTTCACGTTCAAATCTAATTAAAGATTTAACTATCGCCTGGAGCAAAACTGGTGATACTCCATTCTCGATCTTTTCAATCTAATTAAAGATTCATTAAAACTCCACTTAGTTTTAATCTGTGACTGGGTTAAAGAATCAGTGTCTTTTAAAACACGGTCCACGATAAACCCAAAGTCACATCCCATTAATTATCGGGTTAAAGAACAAGTGTTATTTAAAACACTGTTCACGATAAACCCAAAAATCAATATCCATTCAATTCCAATTAAATATTATTTAATTGGTACACTTTATTAAATCTAAATCAAAAGATTTAATCTTTTCCCAGCTGGGTTCAAGAACAGTGTTAGTGAAGACACCATTCACGACAAACCCAAATCACATTCATTAATTATCGGGTTAAAGAACAAGTGTTATTTAAAACACTGTTCACGATAAACCCAAAAATCAATATCAATTCAATTCCAATTAAATATCATTTAATTGGTACACTTCATTAAATCTAAATAAAAAGATTTAATCTTTTCTCAACTGGGTTCAAGAACAGTGTTAGTGAAGACACCATTCACGACAAACCCAAATCACATTCGATTAATTATCGGGTTAAAGAACAAGTGTTATTTAAAACACTGTTCACGATAAACCCAAAAATCAATATCAATTCAATTCCAATTAAATATCATTTAATTGGTACACTTCATTAAATCTAAATAAAAAGATTTAATCTTTTCTCAACTGGGTTCAAGAACAGTGTTAGTGAAGACACCATTCACGACAAACCCAAATCACATTCGATATTCAATACAAGGCTCTGAATAGAAACTATATCGGCCTATATTCAATATCAAATTCTACGATTAACAAATGTCGTATTGGAAATAACGATATACATATATATCTTTCAAATTTCCATAACAACACCTGTAATATCACGAATTCCAACATCGAAATATTCCGAAGACAATTTCGATTCAAATCCACTCCAATGCAATCATTGGAAATTTTGGTTATTTTCAAAACCATTTCAAATTCAATTTATTTATTTAAAAATAAATAGAATTATAATTCTAGTTCAAAACTAGTTTATTTCGATAAAAATCTATTTTTATCTTTTCAAATATGGAGTTTTTCATCCCAAACTTTCACAAATCATTTCTTATGATTTTACACAAATTATTACTATTTTTAATAATTTTATCAAGGCCCGTACGGTCGATTTCCATTAACGGCCATCGAACTGCACTTACAGCGACCTTTTTCGAATTTGATTTGGACGTATCTCCAAATCCAACCGTTAGATTTCAAATTTCTAACATTCATTAGAAAGCTCTTTTCGATACGAACCCAACGGTTCCGGTTTTAGGAGAATCCGACGGTCGGATCTCCCGTAATGTCCGTTTTAAATAAATGGTCGAAATTCGCGAACTGCCGCGGCGCGGCGCGTTCTATTCAGGCCATTATATTATATATATAATATATATTTCATCGATTTCTATTTAAAACGAATTATATAAATAGTTTTGAATTCGTTTCAAAAACAATTTCAACTTCCTTTTCAATTCAAATCAAAATTGAATTCTTCTTTATAAATTCGTTTTAAAATTCATTTCTATTCAATTCAAATTTCAATTCAATTTGAATTCATTTCAATTTGTTTTCAATTCAATTCGAAATCGTTTTCAATTCAATTCATTTCGAAATCGTTTTCAATTCAATTCAATTCGAAATCGTTTTCAATTCAATTCAATTCGAAATCGTTTTCAATTCAATTCATTTCGAAATCGTTTTCAATTCAATTCATTTCGAAATCGTTCTCAATTCAATTCATTTCGAAATCACTTAAAATTGATATAAATATCGTTCACGTCAAAATGGCGTCAATCTAATCAACACGGCTTCATAAATTTCTATTTTCAAATATTCTATTTCAAATATTTCTTTTTCAAATATTTCTTTTTCAAAACTGGAATGAGGCCCAATCAATTACCATATAAAGTTAATTATATGGACTTTCATACAACACATGTATATAATAACATTGAAAATAATCAACCATCAACCAAAGTGCACTACACTGTATAAGCATCAAATATAGATATCTAACGCTTACAACAGCATGTCAATCAATCGATCGACATATTTAATCAATCAGGATGAGTGAACTTCAAATTTCATCCCAACACCCGTGTGGGGTTTCAAACAATCAAACACCTATTTTGTGCTGTTGGGCGATGTGTAAAATTTATCGTCCCAATCAATGTCATTCAAATAGGTGTACATAAACAAACCGTCCGGTTTATAAATGAAAATTTTATTTTATTCACTTCACGTTAAAAATTATATTTTTAACGATAAAACATTTTATTTCAATTTACGAATTTCTATTCAATTCATTTATTCTATAAAATGATATTTTTATTTTTCTAACATATTTTAGAAAATTTCGGCGGCATAACGGCACGATACTAGAAACGGGACGAGGCCTAGCCTTATCCCCGGTCTAGTGAAGGCCCACGCCATTCACACATCAATCAAATCAATTCGTTATGCAAACCACAAAATTTGGAGTAAGGGTCTAACCTAGCCTTACTCCTTCGCCTTATAACGGCGCACGTCTAATCCTAACCAATTTATCGATTTGATTTTTCACACCACAAATCACATTCAAACCAATATCGCAATCAATCACCAAACAGTCAAACAAACAAGTCCATGGTCTGTGGACGATTGTGTCGGGTGCTACTAAGCACCGTCTGCATCCTAGTATATATATATATAACTAGAAAAAGAAAGTGAAAGGTGAGAAATTCTCACATATAGCTATCCTAGCTCCACGGCTCTTCATTTGCAGAAGTCTTCGCCGTTTTCGCATCTTCGTCAGCTTCGTTGCTGCTTTCACTACATACGTAAAAATCACATTTTTACTTCGCTATTCAATATTTAAAAATCGAATTTTTAGTTCAAAGTTCAATATATAAAAATCGAATTTTTATTTCAAAGTTCAATATATAAAAATCGAATTTTTATTTCAAAGTTCAACATATATAAAAATCGAATTTTTATTATTATGTTATATAGATAAAAACTATATTTTTATCACGCTATTTTTTTTTTTATAAAGATTTCGCCATTATAAAAATTACCACTTTATCTCAACGTATATGAAATAAAAATCAGATTTTTATTTCGTTACATACACAAAGATGATATTTTTATATTCTCTATCATGTAAAAATTATATTTTTAATACTTTAAAAATATAAAAATCATATTTTTAATATTCCTATATAGTAAAGACTATATTTTTAATACTTTATTAAAAAATATAAAAACTATATTTTTAATATTCCTATATAATATAAAATCCTAACCTTACAGTTTTATAAAAATAAAATCGAAATTAGCTTTATATACTTTTCAAATTCAGTTTTTCTCACTTTTAAATTAAAAATAAAATAAAGTAAAGAAAGAAAAGAAAGAAAAAAACTTACTTCATCGAAGAAAAAAAAAAAGGGGCATCGATGTCTGCGGAGGGGATGAACTTCAGTACCGGAGTCAGACGAGGCCAGGGTGGGGAGCAGCGTCGGCGGCTCGACCTCGGGCTGGAGGCGGCGGCGTCCTAGGGTTTCAGGGAGGCGCGATTTCGGTTCTTCGATGGGAGAAGACTTCGCGCGAGTGAAGCAGCAGAGGGGGGGGCGGAGGTTGAACGGAGGAGGCGGCGCGCGAGGGGGGGGGGCGGGCGGCGCTGGCCTCGAACGGCACCTTCGATCGCCTTCTCCCTTTTTTTTTTTTTTTTATGAAATGATTTCTGTTTGAACGGGGGGGGCCAGAACCAATAAAGGGGGGAGAAAGAAATTTTTTATTAATTTAATTATTTAATTATTTTATTTTAATTCAAAAGTCTACATTTTCGATCGACCTCTAAAAGAGGTCCACCGCCTGTCGTCCCTAGCGTTTAACCCCCATTCCGAACACAATGGGATATGTATCGTCCGCTGATTCGGCCGTTACAATCAGTTTCCGTTGAATTTTCTTTTAAATCATTATATTGAATTTTAAACGCACATTTCAAATTACCGGGGTCACATACTAACTAGAAAAATTCCAGAAAAATATTTTCTAGCTTCGTATTGACGATACGGTCCTAACAAAACTAGTTTCGTCGAATTCTGAGACCGTTAGAAAAATGGCCAATTTCCAGTCGACTAAAATCAACTGAAACTGGTCAAACGCGTTTTCCTTTGCTACTCTCACATATTGATTCGAAAAATTATGAAATTTGGAATCTAGCAATAACTTGACACCACGGACCCAACAAAACTGGTTTCGTCGAAATCCGAGGTCGTTTGCAAAATGTCCATTTTTAAGGGCCTGAATTCCATAGCGACTATTCAGAATTTTCAACTGGACATATCTTATCATTTCTAAGATGAAATCTCAGTTTGTTAACTTCGTTACAAAGATATTCACTATTAGATTCCATTATTTTTGGTTTCACTAAAATCCGGATTGTTTTGCACCCGGTACATTCACTTGAAGTTTGAAATCGAATTATCGAACTACCGCGCCATTTTCAATTCTATTTATAATTATATATAAATATTTTATATTCTAACGACGACGCGTATAATATATACGTCGAATTATATTCAAAATAAATTTCTCGTCGATTATATTTAAAATAATTCATTTTAAATAATCAAAATTCGCTAAAATTGCCAAAATAAAATTTTCAAACTGGCTCGCATTTTACGGGTTGTTACAATCTCCCCCACTTAAAACTTTTCGTCCCCGAAAAGGAACAAAGTCGAAAGTGGTTTGATTATTCAACTCTACGCTCGGTCTGGCTTCCATTCTCCAACTCTTTAGTTTCTGAGAATTTTCAAAATTTCAAAAATTTGGCTAACACCCTAAATTTTTGAAAAATTTCGCCATAACCTCCCCTGCAATGGGAGCATCGGGGAATTTCAAATAGCTTCCCCGGTCCTTCAGATCTCAAAAAGAAAAAGAAAAAGCCAAGCGGCTAGCCAATAGGCTCACAAAATCATCATCACCCAAACAAAACAGGAAATTATGTAATAAACATGTACCTATTTGTCGGGCAAACAAATTTTATCCTTCGGCTCTAGCCTCTTTGCTATAACCTGTTCAATGATATATATGTATATGCAAGCAAATGCGACCAAATTTCAATACAATTCAATATTTGGTTTAATTAGGCATAATGGTTCAAAATTATCAAACAATTAAACAAACAACACAAACATCAATCAATTAGTGAATTAGAGTTTCAAATTCATAATTTTGATACATATACAAAAATCAGGTTTTTGATGCCAATTCACAACAATAGGCCCTATCTAATTTTGGTTCTCACACCAGTCTAATGGAAATATATAGAAATCTCCCTTTCGTCACTCGAACATAAATTCTGATGACGATGCATCAATCATCAGAGTTCTCTCCGGGCGACTAGAAGGTGATTCTATATCTATCCAGTATATTAAAATTTCGAATACACGCGGATCAGACGTATACGCAAAATCTATATATACTGGATTGTCCACATCAATATAAATAAATAATCAAATACGAATAGTTGACTTAGATTTTCAAAACAAAATTGTTTTCATTTGAAAAATATACTCTTCACACCCGTTCTAGGATACTACTGATCCCATCTCTAACGAGTCATTCTAATTGGATATTACTAATCCAATATCTGATGAATTCTTTCGTAAGGTTCTAATGTGCCTTGTTCTCTGAGCTTTGTAAACCAAAGCTCTGATACCAAATGTGAAGACCCGCAACTTCCCCGTAAAGGAAAGCGTCGGATAGTTCGAGAACAAACCACAGCAGAACGCATACAGAAGAACATTTCATTGCTTATTACAACAATGCATCAGATTACAAGAATATACAGAGCATAAATGCATCTTACACAGAAATATCAGAGATTTAAATTACATTTAAATACATAGCAGCGGAAAATAATACCATACACAACTAGAAGAGATATACGGATACAAAGCTTTCCGGATATCGTTCCAGCTGTAAACCAGGATCCTGTGAATATAAATCTGCAAAACCAAAACTACTAGCTGCCCGTGTCGAAAATAAAGGCACCCAGAGTTTAGGTTAAAAACAATAAACTCCAGGTCAGTCATGTGACTGGTGTGAGAACTAAAACAGTTATTAATCTTTATTTTAAATCATTAGGTAAATCAAGGGACCACGCCGTATAACACGGAACGGGTTTCCTCCCAAGAATACCAGTGCATAAAACAAACAGCGCAATGCTAAATAAAGAAAAATGAAGCTGTTATAAGACCCAGGTCCTATCACACAATGCAAACGCAAGCCGGGGGATAGGGTTTTCCCTTATAACAGCCAAAGAATGCTTGATACGTTTAAAACAAATCATTTGATACTATAATAAGTGCATAGTGTATAAAACAACTTCAAATCATAAGTATCAATCATAGGCGACATGAGCGTCCCATGCCACTATGTCGCCATATATAGGTTTACAAATAAAACCGCAAATGGCACGTATTTGGAAATTGGATTTCCGTCTATGAACCGAGGCAAAAGATAGTCCTCAACCGATTCGTGACTCTCTAGCCCGAGCCACAGGACCCAGACTCAGGTGGGCCCTTGGAGCGACAGGGCCGGTCCACCGATGTGGATTAAAATGCCTGAACACTACGTTTCCCCACCCTATGGGGTGTAAGTCTGGTCCGTCAGCCGACCAGAATGCATCGGCCGAAACCGATATAACCGAGGCGCCTCGCAACAGCAACAACCACATAAGTCAAACTCGTCAGGGCGTGTAAAACCACTGACGCCACTTCTAACTAGAAAGAAACGCAAGTCCTCCCTGAGGTCCGTCTCCCGTTTTTGGTTCATACCTGGTGTGAAACACGCGAGGTAAACGTTACACAAAGCTACGCCACAAAGGCCGTGCTTTGATCATCACCACAAGACTTTGCTTTTCAACAGAAGCCTTGATCATTTGCATCTTAGCATGCCACACAGGCAAACCATCCTATGCAACCGATATCAGTCACACAGAATGAAATCCGATGTCAGACACACAGTCCATTTACAAGTCCGTCCTGGGTCTGAACGAAACCGGAGGCACCTAGTACCCCGCATATCCATCGATCTCCAAGTACGTCTGGACGATCACTAACTGTTTCCATCTTCTTGGGTGTACAGCCCAATCAAGATCATCAGTTATCACCCAAACGACGTGAAGACCTCCGGTCTTCGACCATCGTCTTCATCTTCGACTTATCGTCGTATCAGTTATTCAGAATGGGATAAACCCGGCCTTTCCGAATAACTCGCGTATATATTATAAAAGTGTTACACAAACACAACATACGCCTCATTCCAACTCATTAGTCATTAACCGTAAATTAATCAAGAGAATAATTCCCCAAATATTAACCCCGAAGGCCGAAACCAACATCAGATCAATATCCAGAAAACCATTCTACTTAGCTAACCGACAGTTAGTTTCTAAATTTCACGTTCAAATCTAATTAAAGATTTAACTATCGCCTGGAGCAAAACTGGTGATACTCCATTCTCGATCTTTTCAATCTAATTAAAGATTCATTAAAACTCCACTTAGTTTTAATCTGTGACTGGGTTAAAGAATCAGTGTCTTTTAAAACACGGTCCACGATAAACCCAAAGTCACATCCCATTAATTATCGGGTTAAAGAACAAGTGTTATTTAAAACACTGTTCACGATAAACCCAAAAATCAATATCCATTCAATTCCAATTAAATATTATTTAATTGGTACACTTTATTAAATCTAAATCAAAAGATTTAATCTTTTCCCAGCTGGGTTCAAGAACAGTGTTAGTGAAGACACCATTCACGACAAACCCAAATCACATTCATTAATTATCGGGTTAAAGAACAAGTGTTATTTAAAACACTGTTCACGATAAACCCAAAAATCAATATCAATTCAATTCCAATTAAATATCATTTAATTGGTACACTTCATTAAATCTAAATAAAAAGATTTAATCTTTTCTCAACTGGGTTCAAGAACAGTGTTAGTGAAGACACCATTCACGACAAACCCAAATCACATTCGATTAATTATCGGGTTAAAGAACAAGTGTTATTTAAAACACTGTTCACGATAAACCCAAAAATCAATATCAATTCAATTCCAATTAAATATCATTTAATTGGTACACTTCATTAAATCTAAATAAAAAGATTTAATCTTTTCTCAACTGGGTTCAAGAACAGTGTTAGTGAAGACACCATTCACGACAAACCCAAATCACATTCGATATTCAATACAAGGCTCTGAATAGAAACTATATCGGCCTATATTCAATATCAAATTCTACGATTAACAAATGTCGTATTGGAAATAACGATATACATATATATCTTTCAAATTTCCATAACAACACCTGTAATATCACGAATTCCAACATCGAAATATTCCGAAGACAATTTCGATTCAAATCCACTCCAATGCAATCATTGGAAATTTTGGTTATTTTCAAAACCATTTCAAATTCAATTTATTTATTTAAAAATAAATAGAATTATAATTCTAGTTCAAAACTAGTTTATTTCGATAAAAATCTATTTTTATCTTTTCAAATATGGAGTTTTTCATCCCAAACTTTCACAAATCATTTCTTATGATTTTACACAAATTATTACTATTTTTAATAATTTTATCAAGGCCCGTACGGTCGATTTCCATTAACGGCCATCGAACTGCACTTACAGCGACCTTTTTCGAATTTGATTTGGACGTATCTCCAAATCCAACCGTTAGATTTCAAATTTCTAACATTCATTAGAAAGCTCTTTTCGATACGAACCCAACGGTTCCGGTTTTAGGAGAATCCGACGGTCGGATCTCCCGTAATGTCCGTTTTAAATAAATGGTCGAAATTCGCGAACTGCCGCGGCGCGGCGCGTTCTATTCAGGCCATTATATTATATATATAATATATATTTCATCGATTTCTATTTAAAACGAATTATATAAATAGTTTTGAATTCGTTTCAAAAACAATTTCAACTTCCTTTTCAATTCAAATCAAAATTGAATTCTTCTTTATAAATTCGTTTTAAAATTCATTTCTATTCAATTCAAATTTCAATTCAATTTGAATTCATTTCAATTTGTTTTCAATTCAATTCGAAATCGTTTTCAATTCAATTCATTTCGAAATCGTTTTCAATTCAATTCAATTCGAAATCGTTTTCAATTCAATTCAATTCGAAATCGTTTTCAATTCAATTCATTTCGAAATCGTTTTCAATTCAATTCATTTCGAAATCGTTTTCAATTCAATTCATTTCGAAATCACTTAAAATTGATATAAATATCGTTCACGTCAAAATGGCGTCAATCTAATCAACACGGCTTCATAAATTTCTATTTTCAAATATTCTATTTCAAATATTTCTTTTTCAAATATTTCTTTTTCAAAACTGGAATGAGGCCCAATCAATTACCATATAAAGTTAATTATATGGACTTTCATACAACACATGTATATAATAACATTGAAAATAATCAACCATCAACCAAAGTGCACTACACTGTATAAGCATCAAATATAGATATCTAACGCTTACAACAGCATGTCAATCAATCGATCGACATATTTAATCAATCAGGATGAGTGAACTTCAAATTTCATCCCAACACCCGTGTGGGGTTTCAAACAATCAAACACCTATTTTGTGCTGTTGGGCGATGTGTAAAATTTATCGTCCCAATCAATGTCATTCAAATAGGTGTACATAAACAAACCGTCCGGTTTATAAATGAAAATTTTATTTTATTCACTTCACGTTAAAAATTATATTTTTAACGATAAAACATTTTATTTCAATTTACGAATTTCTATTCAATTCATTTATTCTATAAAATGATATTTTTATTTTTCTAACATATTTTAGAAAATTTCGGCGGCATAACGGCACGATACTAGAAACGGGACGAGGCCTAGCCTTATCCCCGGTCTAGTGAAGGCCCACGCCATTCACACATCAATCAAATCAATTCGTTATGCAAACCACAAAATTTGGAGTAAGGGTCTAACCTAGCCTTACTCCTTCGCCTTATAACGGCGCACGTCTAATCCTAACCAATTTATCGATTTGATTTTTCACACCACAAATCACATTCAAACCAATATCGCAATCAATCACCAAACAGTCAAACAAACAAGTCCATGGTCTGTGGACGATTGTGTCGGGTGCTACTAAGCACCGTCTGCATCCTAGTATATATATATATAACTAGAAAAAGAAAGTGAAAGGTGAGAAATTCTCACATATAGCTATCCTAGCTCCACGGCTCTTCATTTGCAGAAGTCTTCGCCGTTTTCGCATCTTCGTCAGCTTCGTTGCTGCTTTCACTACATACGTAAAAATCACATTTTTACTTCGCTATTCAATATTTAAAAATCGAATTTTTAGTTCAAAGTTCAATATATAAAAATCGAATTTTTATTTCAAAGTTCAATATATAAAAATCGAATTTTTATTTCAAAGTTCAACATATATAAAAATCGAATTTTTATTATTATGTTATATAGATAAAAACTATATTTTTATCACGCTATTTTTTTTTTTATAAAGATTTCGCCATTATAAAAATTACCACTTTATCTCAACGTATATGAAATAAAAATCAGATTTTTATTTCGTTACATACACAAAGATGATATTTTTATATTCTCTATCATGTAAAAATTATATTTTTAATACTTTAAAAATATAAAAATCATATTTTTAATATTCCTATATAGTAAAGACTATATTTTTAATACTTTATTAAAAAATATAAAAACTATATTTTTAATATTCCTATATAATATAAAATCCTAACCTTACAGTTTTATAAAAATAAAATCGAAATTAGCTTTATATACTTTTCAAATTCAGTTTTTCTCACTTTTAAATTAAAAATAAAATAAAGTAAAGAAAGAAAAGAAAGAAAAAAACTTACTTCATCGAAGAAAAAAAAAAAGGGGCATCGATGTCTGCGGAGGGGATGAACTTCAGTACCGGAGTCAGACGAGGCCAGGGTGGGGAGCAGCGTCGGCGGCTCGACCTCGGGCTGGAGGCGGCGGCGTCCTAGGGTTTCAGGGAGGCGCGATTTCGGTTCTTCGATGGGAGAAGACTTCGCGCGAGTGAAGCAGCAGAGGGGGGGGCGGAGGTTGAACGGAGGAGGCGGCGCGCGAGGGGGGGGGCGGGCGGCGCTGGCCTCGAACGGCACCTTCGATCGCCTTCTCCCTTTTTTTTTTTTTTTTTATGAAATGATTTCTGTTTGAACGGGGGGGGCCAGAACCAATAAAGGGGGGAGAAAGAAATTTTTTATTAATTTAATTATTTAATTATTTTATTTTAATTCAAAAGTCTACATTTTCGATCGACCTCTAAAAGAGGTCCACCGCCTGTCGTCCCTAGCGTTTAACCCCCATTCCGAACACAATGGGATATGTATCGTCCGCTGATTCGGCCGTTACAATCAGTTTCCGTTGAATTTTCTTTTAAATCATTATATTGAATTTTAAACGCACATTTCAAATTACCGGGGTCACATACTAACTAGAAAAATTCCAGAAAAATATTTTCTAGCTTCGTATTGACGATACGGTCCTAACAAAACTAGTTTCGTCGAATTCTGAGACCGTTAGAAAAATGGCCAATTTCCAGTCGACTAAAATCAACTGAAACTGGTCAAACGCGTTTTCCTTTGCTACTCTCACATATTGATTCGAAAAATTATGAAATTTGGAATCTAGCAATAACTTGACACCACGGACCCAACAAAACTGGTTTCGTCGAAATCCGAGGTCGTTTGCAAAATGTCCATTTTTAAGGGCCTGAATTCCATAGCGACTATTCAGAATTTTCAACTGGACATATCTTATCATTTCTAAGATGAAATCTCAGTTTGTTAACTTCGTTACAAAGATATTCACTATTAGATTCCATTATTTTTGGTTTCACTAAAATCCGGATTGTTTTGCACCCGGTACATTCACTTGAAGTTTGAAATCGAATTATCGAACTACCGCGCCATTTTCAATTCTATTTATAATTATATATAAATATTTTATATTCTAACGACGACGCGTATAATATATACGTCGAATTATATTCAAAATAAATTTCTCGTCGATTATATTTAAAATAATTCATTTTAAATAATCAAAATTCGCTAAAATTGCCAAAATAAAATTTTCAAACTGGCTCGCATTTTACGGGTTGTTACATCCTTCCTCCCCTTTTCTTTCCTCAGCCCCTCCGCTCTCTTCTCCCTCCTCTTCTTACCGCAAACTCCACCCCCCTTCCTTTAAGCCGTCGCGCGCATCACTGACCCTCCCCCTCTGCCTTACCGCCAGCGTTTCCCCCTCCTTCTGATTCAGTCAGCAAACTCCACCCCCCTTTCCTTCAACTACCAAGGTGTGTTTTATTTACTTACATTGAAATTCAGATTATTTATTTATAAATACATTGCTTAATTTCAGTTTTTAATCACATAAAGATAGGATTTTTAGTGTTATAAAAATCCGATTTTTCAATTTATAAAGATTCGATTTTTAAGTGTTATAAAATCTGATTTTTTGTTTATGGATTAACAACGTAAAAATCAGATTTTTGTTAGTAGATTTACAATGTAAAAGATAGGATTTTCATATATGAAAATATAAGATTTTTAACAAAGGAAAAAAAAATTATATAATGTAGAAATAATAAAGATTTGATCTTTATATATAAAACCGAATAATAAAAAGGTGATTTTTATTTTAATAGTAGTAAATTAAAAATGGAATCTTTATTGTTTGAGTTGCTAAGGAAAAATATAGTTTTTATGTATATAGTTTCAAAACATAATTTTTATATGATAGGAATGTTCAAAATATAATTTTTATATGATAGGAATGTTCAAAATATAATTTTTATATGATAGGAATGTTAAAAATATAATCTTTTTATATAGAATAGCATAGTAAAAATTCGATTTTTAAATATTGAATAGCAAAGTAAAAATTCGATTTTTATATATTGAATAGCGAAGTAAAAATTCGATTTTTATAGATTGAATAGCAAAGTAAAAATTCGATTTTTATATATGTAGTGAATACGGATGACGAAAGTGATGAAAGGAGAAACGGCGGACATTTTCCACATATGAAGAGCCGTGGGGGTTGGTTTAGCTAGTCGGTGAGAACTCCTCACCTTTTATTTAATTTTCTAGTTAAATATATACTAGGATGCAGACGGTGTTTAGTAGCACCCGACACCCGTCGTCCACAGACCATGGACGGCTTGTATGCTTATTTGTTTGATTTTGATGTGTGGTTGATTATGTGATGTGATGTGAAATGAAATAAAATATTTATATAGTTAAAAATATTTTACAGTTAAAAATAGAATTTTTAATGTGCATATGAAATGAAATAAAAATAAACAAATCGGATGATTTGTTTGTATACACACATTTGACCGATATTGATTGGGACGATAAATTTTACACATCGCCCAACTGCACAAATAAAATCTATGTCTGATTGTTTGAAACCTCACTCGGGTATTGGGATGATATTTGACGTACACTAATCCCGATTGTTTAGTTGTATGTCGATAGATTGATTGACAGACTGTTATAAGCGTTGAATATTTATATTTGATGCTTACACAGTGTAGAATGCACTTTGGATGATGGTTGATTATTCATCGTTGTTATTGTATACATGTGTTGTAGAAAATCCATATAATTAACATTATATGGTAATTGATTGGGCCTCATTCCAGTTTTGAAAAAGAAATATTTGAAATATAAATATTCGAAATAGAATATTTCAAAATAGGAATATATGAAGCTGTATTGATTAGATTGACGCCATTTTGACGTGAACGATATTTATATCGATTTTATTCATTTTATAATGAATATCGAAAGTGATTTCAAAATCTGATTTTTCGAATAGAATTGAAATTCGAATTGAAATTGAATATAAATAAATTCGAATTGAAATTGAATATAAATGAATTCGAATTGAAATTGAATATAAATGAATTCGAATTGAAATTGAATATAAATGAATTCGAATTGAAATTGACTATAAATGAATTCGAATTGAAATTGAATATAAATGAATTCGAATTGAAATTGAATGTAAATGAATTCGAATTGAAATTGAATGTAAATGAATCCGAATTGAAATTGAATTGAAATCGATTTGAAATGAATTTAAAACGAATTTATATTGGAATATTCAATTTTGATTTGAAATTGAATATGAAGTTGAAACCGTTTTGAAAATGAATTTAAAACGATTTATAAAGCACGTTTTGAATTGAAATCGACGAAGTATATATTATATTAATTATATATATAATATAATGGCCTGAATAGAACGCGCTGCGGTGCGGTAGTTCGTGAATTTCGACCATTGACTTCAAATAGATATTACGGGAGATCCGACCGCCGGATTCTCCTAAAACCGGAACCGTTGGGTTCGTATCGAAAAGAACTTTCTAATGAATATGAGAAATTAGAAATCTAACGGTTGGATTTGGAATTATGTCCAAATCAAATTTGGAAAAGGTCGCTGTAAGTGCAGTTCGATGGCCGTTAATGGAAATCGACTGTACGGGCTTGATAAAATTATTAAAAATAGTAATAATTTATGTAAAATCATAAGAAATGATTTGTAAAAAATTGGGATGAAAAACTCCATATTTGAAAAGATAAAAATAGATTTTTATCGAAAGGAACTAGTTTTGAACTAGAATTATAATTCTATTTATTTTTAAATAAATAAATTGGAATTGAAATGGTTTTGAAAATAACCAGAATTTCCAATAATTGCATTGGAACGGATTTGAATCGAAATTGTCTTTGGAATATTTCGAGGTTGGATTTCGTGATTATACAGATGTTGTTATGGAAATTTGAAAGATATATTTATATCGTTATTTCCAATATGATATTTGTTGGTCGCAGAATTTGATATTGAATATAAGCCGGGATGTTTTCTATTCAGTTCCTTGTATTTAATATCAAATGTGATTTGGGTTTGTCGTGAATGGTGTCTTTATTAACACTGTTCTTGAACCCAGTTGAGAAAAAGATCAAATCTTTTTATTTAGATTTAATGAGGTGTACCAATTAAATGATATTTAATTGGAATTGAATTGATATTGAATTTTAGTTTTATCGTGAATGGTGTTTTAAATAACACTTGTTATTTAACCCGATAATTAATGGAATGGGATTTTGGGTTGTCGTGAACGGTATCTTCAACAATACTGTTCTTAGACCCAAAGGAGTTAAGGAAATCAGAAACTAACTGGAGATTAGTTAAGTTGAATGGTTTCTGTGGTATTGATCTGATGTTGGTTTCGGCCTTCGGGGTTAATATTTTGGGAATTGCTCACTTGCTAATTTACGGTTAGGGACTGATTGAAATGTGATGTGATTTTGGGGTTTATCGTGAACTGTGTTTTTAAATGACACTGATTCTTTAACCCAGTTAAAGATTAAAACTAAATGGAGTTTTAATGAATCTTTAACTAGATTGAAAAGATCGAGAATGGAGTATCACTAGTTTTGCTCCAGGCGATAGTTAAATCTTTAATTAGATTTGAACGTGAAATGGTAATTGAATTTACCGATAACACCGTGGTGTTAGATATGAAATATTACCCGTTTTACTTCATGGGATGAATAGGTTAGGATTGGGAAATTAAAACAAATGATTACTTCGGTAAGGTTCGCTAATCCCAACTAGTTTGAATTGATATTCAAAATTAGATTAAAGAATAAATGTAAAGGATTTATCTTTGATAAAATTAATGGGAACCTTTCCCTATGAATGTGAAATTTAGAAACTAACTGTCGGTTAGCTAAGCAGAATGGTTTTCTGGATATTGATCTGATGTTGGTTTCGGCCTTCGGGGTTAATATTTGGGGAATTATTCTCTTGTTAATTTACGGTTAGTGACTGATAAATTGGAATGAGGCGTATGTTGTGTTTGTGTAACACTTATTTAAAATATACGCGAGTTATTCGGAAAGACCGGGTTTATCCCATTCTAAATAACTGATACGACGATAAGTCGAAGATGAAGACGGCGGTCGAAGACCGGAGGTCTTCACGTCATTTGGGTGATTACTGATGATCTTGATTGGGATGTACACCCAAGAAGATGGAAACAGTTGGTGATCGTCCAGACGTACTTGGAGATCGATGGATATGCGGGGTACTAGGTGCCTCTGGTTTCGTTCAGACCCAGAACGGACTTGTAAATGGATTGTAAGTCTGACATTGGATTTCAGTCTGTGTGATTGATTTCTATTAAATATATATCTGTTTGGCGGCGGAGAATTTATTCTCTTGCTTAACGCCCTTCTCTGAGACATACGAGCTCAGGGGTTATATACTGATGGATATCAAACGCATAGAGTGAATTGCCTGTGTGGCATGCCTAAGTGGTGAATGATCAAGGCTTCTGTTGAAAAGAAAAATCTCGTGGTTGATGATCAAAGCACGGTCTGTGTGGCATAGCTTTGTGTAACGTGAATTCGCGAGCCTCACACCCCAATTGTGAACCAGAAACGGGAGAGGACATCAGGGAGGACATGCGTTTCTTTCTAGTTAGAAGTGGCGTCAGTGGTTTTACACGCCCAGACGAGTTTGACTTATGTGGTTGTTGCTGTTGCGAGGCGCCTCGGATATATCAGTGACTTTGTGAAGCCGATGGAGTCATTTGTTGGCTCATTTACACCCCAAAGGGTGGGGAAACGCAGTGTTCAAGCATAATAATCCATATCGGTGGACCGACCCTGACGATCCAAGGGGCAGTTGCGGCTGTTCCTGAGGGGCGGGCTAGAGCGTCTCGAATCGGTAGAGGACTATCTTTTGCCTCGGTTCATAGATGGAAATCCAATTTCCAAATACGTGACTTTGCAGTTTTATTTATAAACCTATATATGGCAACATAGTGGCATGGGACGCTCATGTCGCCTATGATTGATACTTATGATTTGAAGTTGTTTTATACACTATGCACTTATAATAGTATCAAATGATTTGTTTTAAACGTTTCAAGCATTCTTGGCTATTATAAGGTAAAAACCCTATCCTCCGGCTTGCGTTGCATTGTGTGATAGGACCTGAGTCTTATAATAGCTTCATTTTTCTTTATTTAGCATTGCGCTGTTGTTTTATGCACTGGTATTCTTAGGAGGAAACTCGTTCCATGTTATACGGCGTGGTCCCTTGATTTACCTAACTTCAAAAATAAAGATTAATAACTGTTTTAGTTCTCACACCAGTCCCATTACTGACCTGGAGTTTATTGTTTTAACCTAAACTCTAGGTGCCCTTATTTTGACATGGGCAGCTAGTAGTTTTGGTTTTGCAGATTTATATTCACAGGATCCTGGTTTACAGCTGGAACGATATCCGGAAAGCTTTGTATCCGTATATCTCTTCTAGTTGTGTAATGTATTATTTTCCGCTGCTATGTATTTAAATGTAATTTAAATCTCTGATATTTCTGTGTAATATTCATTTATACTCTGTATATTCTTGTATTCTGATGGTATTGTTGTAATAAACAATGAAATGTTCTTCCGTCTGCGTTCTGTTGTGCCTTGTTCTCGAACTATCCGCGCTTTCCTCACCGGGGAAGTTACGGGTCTTTACAATAACATGTTTTATATAATGATCTCTTTTTAAATGAATCAGACCCTATATGTTATTTGGTATTAATCTGGGTATTCCATTTAACAATGAAACCTGGTTTTACAGAATATTCTGTTATGAGCAGAAAGATCATACTGATATATATATATGCCTATCTTTAAACCCAGGTTTCATAAAAGGGTCACTATATGATATTGTAATCTAGACATATATCAAACTGTTCTATAAGTTTCTATGATTAGATCAAATTTTGCAAGCATGATAGAAAGGTTATTTATATGCAATACTTTATTTACCAACTATCTAATGTGTTCTAAGAGCATGCATTCATTTGCAATTTGTTGTAGTGATAATTCATACGATTTCGAAACAAGCAGTTTGTTCTCCCCTACAAGTATATAAATTTTTATAACTTCACATGGCTTCTACCTATTTAATGTTATGTCTATGTTAAATCAGACATGAAATTATCTGGATTGTATTCACATCTTAAGTACTATGTACACATTTCATTGATTAGTGCCTGCATTTATATAGTATCATATGAATATATATATATATATATATATATATATATATATATATATATGTATGTATATATGTATGTATGTATATATGTTTATACCCCTTTAAATTGACTTTTGAAATGAATAATAGTTATTTGTTTTAGATCTGTATACTGTAATAAGTACACACATTGATGCATGAATGGTCTATAATGTTTTGAACACCTTTAGATAGGCTTAACCTTTTAAATTATATATGGACTGATGTGTTCTATTGTCAATGTTAATTTGCAAATCAGTGTACTTGATGCAATGATGCAAATATAATTTGAGAATGAACAAGTATGACCTGTCTTAACTGTTCATTCTCAATTGAACATTGGATTGTTTTATCATATATTTATATACTATATATGTGTGTGAAATGGATTATGGGTTTTATGTTAAAAATTAAGTCAAACAGTCTGATAATTGAACTTGGTAATGCTAGTTTTATATTCAGGTAGATATTTAGATCTCCAACCTATGTGTGATTTACATATAAGATAGAATACGATACTAATTTCTTTGGTCATCTATCTGTTGTATGGAAATATAAAATGGAGTTGTTATGATATAACCTGTTTAATGACTTTGGTGCAAATCAGAGTTGCAGCAAACATAATAGATATACATATGATGTATATAAGTGAAAGCACATATTATATATATATATATATGATTTACCGCAATTGTATGATTTACATTTGATGTATGCTAACCCAATGAATTAAATCAATTGTAACAGGGCGAAAGTTGTACCTTTTGAAACTGTTTCGGCAGGAAATGCGACTCCATTACAAGCTGCGGGATTGGCCAAATACTACAATCATATTTTGAGAGATAAATAAGTGGGACTTGCTTTATTTTTCAAAATGTTTGTATCTTAATGTTACTGCATAGATAAATCGAAATACAATATTCCACTATAATATATAAATATATATTTGTACATAGTTTTGCAGTATGACTGCATATAAGCTTCATTTTTCTAGTGGCTATATGTAGTTCTAACATTAGCATATAATGAATTACACTATGTCCATTTGATTTTTAAGAATGTCAAATATGTAAATATTTGAAGTTTCTTGTGACCTACTAGATTTAAAAATTTCAACTGTTACAATGCATGAGTATTTCAAATCCTATGTCTATATAGATAAGCATCATATATATATATGTACATATTGTTAAATTTTTTGATATATATATGTATGTACATTGTTGATGCCATAATGTATGCCTTTTGTAATGTTCAAATAAGTGCATACTACAATATTTATATGTTCAAGATGTTATTTGAATATGAAAAATAGAATCGGTTAATTAAAACTCCATATTTAATTTGAACATTGTATCTAATACATGTATTAAAAGATATTTTGAAGTGTTCAAATAGAGTGTGTAGGCTTAATTCCTATATATTGATGAATTTTAATAGTTAAAATCCGAATTATATTATGGATATAAAATATGCATATTTTGATGTGTAAATAACTCTAATGTTGTTTTCCACTACGAGTTATAAATTTCCTTTATAGCAAATTTTGTTATATTAATTCTTGGTGATGTTTTCCAATATTAAACTCACCAATGTCCAGAATCACTGGATGTAGGTAATGCCAAAGCATTGTGCATCCTTTTATTTTGGTAATATGCGATGGAATAAAAGTGATACTTGAATTGTATTATTGGGTCTGACTTAACTAAGCAGCATAATAAGATTATAGCTTAGAGACAATAGCATGAATTATTCTATATTTTGAGCAAATGAATAATACTGAACAAACCGTTCGTCATGCGGTCCAAGAGTTATATGTATGATATAATTGGCATAAGGTGTCTACCTAAAAGGTTGTGTTTTGGGGCATAGCCAAAACTTGGTCAAGGCATGACTAGATACGGATCTTGGAACACTATTGCATATGTGTGTGTGTGTGTGTATATATATAACAAAGGGTTATTGATTTGAGTGGGAGCGTATTTTAGAATATACATTTATGATTAATATAAATTTTGATTGTCAAAACTTGAATTTATATTAAATAAATATTAAATAACCAGTTATTATTTATTATCTATTGTAGATATTAAATAATAAATAAATTTGATAATTTAAATTAATCCTTTAGAAGGATAAATTGATCTAAATCAAATTTCTTAACTAACATTGAAATTTGAGGATTGTCCTCAAACAAACTAAACGTAATTGTTTTTCAAATTCTGAAGATCTAAAATAAAAGTTAAAGTGTAACTTCAACAAAATAAGATGTAAATGTTATAACAATCTACTTAAACATTTCTATTATTAGATACTAGATATGAATCACATAAATGTACGTAAATTTATAGAAACTGCAAAATAAGTAGAAGTCTGATGAATGAACAAGTAGACTTATGATTGGAAAAGGAGCAAATGTTGCTGGATTATCCATATGAAGTTGATTCTTGTTCTATATACTGGCTTAAATAAATAAAATAATTGTTAATTAATGATTTTATAAATCCTTAACTATGATATGTTTTACATATATATTGAATGGATTAAATTTAGTGGTTTAAATCAAACATACCTTTATCATTGCCAATTAGCCCATATAAAGAAAAAGCATATTAAAAGTCCATTATGATGGAATTTTGAAATCATTTGATTTTGAATCACATGAAGAATGCAAATATTGTTAGGCAAAATAACCGAATCACCTTTTACTTAACAAAGTGAATGGATGATATGCATTGGGTCTCGTGCATAATGATGTATATGGAGCAATGAATACATAAGCTAAAGGCAGGTTTTATTACTTCATTATATTTACTAATGATGCCGGTAGGTATAGATATGTGCGTCTAATGGAACACAAATCAGAATCCTTTGAAAATGTTCAAAGAATTCGAAATGAAGTTCAAATCCAATATTGACAGAAAATAAATTCTCTTCGAACAGATCAAAGAGAATATTTCAGCCAATTAATTTAATGATTATCTACTGAGTGTGAAATTGTTTAACAATTCACTCCACTTAGAACACCATCCTAGAATGGTATGTTTGAAAGGAGAAATCGCACCTTATAGATATAGTATGATCAATGATAAGTCATATAGATATTCCAATAAATTAAATTTAGAACAATTGCATTTAATCATATTAAAACCAGTTTAAAGATGCTATATAAGATATGGACTAGGACATGTCCCAGTTTGTCTGATGCGAAGATTTAGGATGCAAAGACGATTATTAAACGTCCTTCCTTTGATTTGATCGGACCCAAATCAGATAACTACTTAGTGTAACATCCATAAAAACAAATGGATATTTTTCTATAAATCATCTGAGAATAAAACATTTATTGCTCGAATTGGTATCCATTTAAAGGAGAACCAGTCTCTAAGATACCGATGGGAATGAAACAGAATTCAAAATACTCAAAAACTACAAAATGTCATTGAATCTAGTATAGAGAAGAAATTGAGTGGGAGTGACACAATAATTCTAATGTTATTTGATAACACATTAATTATTGTGAGTAATGTTAGTTTTAAAACAAGAAATAGATAGTGATTCTAAGAAAGAAAATGTTTGGGTTAAGAAGTTCATAATTGAACTTAATTCATTGTCGATTCAATGATATACATTGCGATAACATTGTGGTTGTTGCTCAGGCCTAAAAGGTTAATTATCGATCCAAACATATATTTAAGAAATATATTTCTTATGTGAAATTGTTCGTAGAAGAAATAAACATATCTGCAAAGTTGCAATGTTGCAAACCTACCGAATTAAACTCTGTCGCAGCAGAAGTTTAATAGTCACACTAGTTTCATAAGTATGCGATGCACAAATGATTGACTCTAGTTCAAATGGTAGATTGTTAGAGTTTATGCCCTAGAGGCAATCCATTTGATGCGATTGATAACACTGTTGATGTTATTATTTTATTTGGAATAGAATATTCTATTGTGTTATATATTTACTGCGTAATATAAATATAAATATTAATATAATTGAAGTCCTAAGAATAACAATATGGATTTATATAGTTCAAGTAAGTGACTTGAACTTGAGATTATATAATATGCTGAGTATTACAATTCTTAAATGTCTCTAGTCAAGTTTTATTATATACAAAGAATAACAATAAAACGTTGAGACTAGTATGTTGATTAACTCATGATCACATCTCATTGATCATTAATATACGTGATATTAATGTCAAAACATAAATATGTATTGGAGAATATCGTATTGGGCTGACCCAACGTGAGAAAAACTACATGGGATATAATTAATAATATCATAATTTATTCTCATAGTGGCAGTGATGTAATGGTCCTTAGACCTGAAATCATTATAATTTTATTCGAGGATATTTGTATTTTGATATCATCTAAAGTTACTCATAACAGAGTAACAATAACGATGATTATTGGATGCATCTGGAATCGAATGAAAATTATGAATGATCTAGATGGAATTTAACCCTACAATATATTTATGTTGATATCCGTCAGACTCCTGATTGAGTGAGACTGTGAAATGCATGGTCGTGCTCAAATATTGATTTGTTTTTAAATAGCCTACTCACCGATTAAGATAAACAGATTAAATTATCAAAAGGATGATACGATCCATGTGTCGAGTTTAATTCTGGATATATTGGTTAAAAGGAATATATTACATTGATACACTAGTCACAGAAAAGGTTGTATCGAATCATTGATTTTATTATAACTTGGGTAACAACGACGTATTGCTAGAAGCCAATCACTGTTTATGATTTTAAGTACGATTTGAAATCATTGCCAACGTTGTAATAACCTATAGGGTCACACAGTGGAACGTTTGAAATGAAAGAACCATTCTTAACAAATAAAATATCAAACCTTGATTTTATTTGTTTGAAATGGTGAATCCATGGGCTATAATTTATCCTAATTTTATTTTGTTTTATTTAAACATTTAAAAGGTAGGTGCCGACCTATTCTAACTCATGGCTCTATCAGATAGAAAAAGGAATTAGGTTTAGATTAAAAAATCCATGTCGGTAGCTAGCATCGCCTCTTTTGATTTCGATCTCATACTAACGAGATTGAACATTCATTCGTGGACACCAATAGAGGGCCAACACTTGTTGACCTACATGATTCGTTCAATAGCCATCGTCTTCCTCGAATTGGTGGATCTCAAGACCGCAGGTATGGATTCCTAATTTATATGAGTTTTAATCTATTATTCTTGCCTAGATCCTAATTTAAATTGTTAAATTGCATGAACTGGAATTCGATTTGATCAAAAATTCCTTTCAGAGGCTTCGTTCTGGTGGGAAGTGACGCAACCAGGGTGTCTAATTGAGACTTGGGGTGATTTCCGACAGAGATTCGAGATGAAGTTTCTTTCTCAGGAAGAAGAGAGTATGCAAGTGGAAAGGTTTCTAGCACTTAAGCAAGGAGGCATGTCTGTCGAAGAGTATGTCAATAAGTTCGATCAATTGGTGAGGTTTGGTTTGGAGCTAGTGAATATCTCACACAAGAAAGCTTTAAGGTTTGGAAGAGGGTTAAATGAACCCCTTTATGGGTTGGCTATGTCTCATATTTCGATGGGGGTAATTTTTGTGAAACTCTTTGATATGGCATTGATGCACGAAGAAGATAAAGGCAAAAAGAAACAAGCTAAGATTGACGAGACACAAAACAAGATAGTATGGCCCAAGAAAGAACAACAAAAACAAAAGAAGGGCATAAAGAATGACAAAACTCGAGACAAGAGGAAATGTCGTAGTTGTGGACGCGAGGGTCATTTGAGAAAAGATTGCAGAAAAAGGAAGAATGCTTGTTTCCACTGTGGTGAGGTCGGACACTATACTAAGGAGTGCCCGAAGAAGCAAGGACTGGGCTAAAGGGCAGGATCTTCTGGGGGGCAAGTGGATGCTCTCATGGCCAGTGTACCGGACAAAGATAGGAAAGTTTCTGTTGAAGGTTTGATTTCTCTTTCCGATCATTCTGTTGAAGGATTCATCATCCTGTTGAAGTTTCTGTTGAAGGTTTGATTCTCTGCACCTTAGTACTAGTATGGTTTTGTATCTCGTTGTTGTCTCAAACCCCATTGAGGGCACGACTCATATGTCTAAGATTTGTCGGGGTTTGAGGATATCCGTGTTGGACGTCGAGTTTGAATGTGATGCATATGTGCTTGGTTTCATGGGATATGGATTGATTCTAGGGATGGATTGGCTAGCCATGTATGGTGCCCTTCTAGACTATAAGAGGAGGTTCGTTAGGCTTTTGACTTGCCATGGGAGGACTCTCGAGATTTCTTGAGACCCTAAGGGGTCTGTCGTGCTTAGTTTCCTAGAACCGCTTGATACTTCTGTCGATGATTTACGATCTTTACCAGTAGTCTGTGAGCATTAGGATGTTTTTAAGGAGGTTAAGGGCTTATTTCTGAGGTGTGAGATCGATTTCCAGATATACTTTGTGCACAATGCAAAGCCAGTCGCATTGCCTGGCCACATGGCTACTATGGAGCGGAGGGAGCTCAGCAAGCAAGTAGGGCAGCTACTTGAGAAGGGATTTATTAGGTGAAGCATATCTAAATGTGGTGCTCCAGTCGTATTCGCAACTAAGGCGGATGGCTCGTGTCGCTTATATGTGGATTACAGGGAGTTGAATAAGCTCACTAAAAAGATTAGGCACCCACTTCCGAGGATTGATGATTTATTTGACCAGCTTGTTGGTGCATCTGTTTTCTCTCAGTTAGACTTGGCCACGGAGTTTCATCAGTTGAGGGTAGTTGAGGACAATATAGACAAGACTGCTTATAGAACTCCAGATGGTTTCTTCGAGTGGCTAGTCATGCCTTTTGGGTTGACGAATGCACCCGCTCACCAGACCGACGAAGAAGAATCTGACCTTTTCTTGGGATGTTGACTGTGAGGATGATTTTCAGCTATTGAAGAGGGCTCTGACAATAGTGGTCTTTACTTTGCCTGACGGGAACAAGGTGTTCATAGTATACACCGATGCATGTGGCTTGTTGCTGTTTTGATGCAAGAGGGAATGGTAGTATTTACGGTGGTAGACAGTTGAGAGTTCATGAGAAGAACTACCCTACCCATGATTTAGAGTTGGCTGCCATAGTGTTCGCGCTTAAGACTTGGCGTCATTATCTACTTGGAGAGAATTTCAAGTTGTATACCAATCATTAATCTCTCAAGTATTTGTTCTCGCAGAAGGATCTCAATTTGAGGCAACAGAGATGGATGGAGTTTTTAACATCCTATTATTTTGAGTCCTGGCAAGGGTAATGTGGTGGCGGATGTATTGAGTAGGCAGGGGATGACCTTGAGTCCACTATTCATAGAGAGGTGGAGTTGGGTGTACATATCAACCTTTAATTTTAGACCATCTACGGATCTTATACCTGGTTTGTTGGCATCCTTTGAGGTGCGACCTACTCTTATGGATCAAATAGGAACTGCGCAGCGTGAGGACCCACAGATAGCAGACATCTTGGATAGGATTAGTAGAGGGGAGACATCTAGTCACTTTAGTAGATATTTCACGGATGATAGGAGGTGGTTGAAACGAGACGGAAGGCTTTGTGTTCCCCGAGTTGGGAGTCTGTTGAAGATAGTCCTTGAGGAAGCCCATCATTCTAGGATGACTATCCATCCGGGCAGTGACAAGATGTATAGAGATATGAAGAGGGTTTTCTTCTGGGTTGGGATAAAGAAAGATGTAACGGAGTTTGTTTCTCGATGTTTGATTCGCCAGCAAGTCAAAGATGAGTAAAGGAAGCCTGGCGGTTTACTTCATCCCTTGGAGGTCCCGCAGTGGAAGTGGGAAAGCGTCTCTATGGACTTTATTGATGGTTTACCTAGATCGAGGAAAGGCAACACCATTATTTGAGTTATAGTTGACACGCTTACTAAGAGCGCTCATTTCATTCATGTTAAGAGTAAGAGAATGGCAGCATGGTTGACAGCAGTTTATCTTCGTGAGATAGTCCGTCTGCACGGAGTACCTTCTAGTATAGTGAGTGATCGTGACCTCATATTCACCAGTGAGTTTTGGAGGAGCTTGCAAGAGGCATTAGGTACACAGTTGTGTTTTAGCACCGCTTATCACCCTCAGACCGATAGGCAGACAGAGAGGGTGAATAGAGTTCTTGAGGATCTTTAAGACTGTGTATCCTAGATTTCGAAGGGATAGGGGAGGAGCATCTTCCTTTGGTAGAGTTCGCCTACAACAATAGTTATCAAGCTAGTATTGGCATGACACCCTTTGAGGCATTGTACGGTCGACCTTGTAGATCACCGACTTGCTGGTGAGAGTCTACAGATAGACTTCTACTTGGACCTAAGATGACTATAAAAACTTCAAAAAAGATTGATCTTATCTGCAGACGCATGAAGATAGCTCAGGACAGGCAAAATTCATACATAGATAAGAGAAGGAATGATATTGAGTTTGAGGTGGGAGACATGGTTTTCATCAAGGTATCACCTTTAAGGAATGTGGTTCGCTTTGGATCTGTAGGGAAATTGGCTCCAGGGTTTGTAGGGCCATTTCCCATAACAGAAAGGATTGGCCAAATGGCATATAGGGTAAAGCTACCAGAGAGATTGATAGGTGTTCATAATGTTTTCCACGTTTGTCATTTGCGGAAATGTCTGCACGGAAATGTTTGCATGATACAGTAGAGGTAGTTGAGCCGAGTATGCTTTAGGAAGTAGAGGTGGAATGGGAGGCGACAGTTAGATGAGTTCCTGTCAATGTTCTTGGATAATAGGTTAAGAAGCTGAGCAACCGAGCAGTCAAGTTAATGAGAGTTTAATGGGGAGAAGACCGCGAGGATGTAACTTGGGAGACTGAAGACAAGATTCGCGGTTCATACCCTTTTCTTTTCAAGAGTATGTTCTTAAATTCTTTTCAATGAGGAGAAGACGTAAGTATGTCTTATTGATCAAATCTTCGACCTTTAGGTAGGGGACCGATGGATGTAAACATGTGTTTGAGACATGTTATGTTTGATGAATGCAAGTGGATGCAAGTGTTTTCTAGTGGTTGCTCGTGGATGCATATACGCACACGCTAGGCACTAGATCGGCTCAACCACTCTCATACTGCATATGCATGCATGTGCATATTTTTTTGGATGGAAATGGGTGTATCATCACATGAATGTTGCATTTGGATGGATGATTTTGCACGCATATAACACTTGCATGATATACTAGAACTATTTGTATACATGTTGGATTCATGGCACTAACATACATTGCATTAAGGAGGTCGACTAAATCAGTAGACCGTCTGATCTTTCGCATTAGTATAGGGACATATACACACACCTTTGCATATTTTCATATAGGCATTAGAAATCTTATAAGGACAATAGATGCATGTGATTGGTGGAAGAGTAGATGGTTGATGGATGTTAGGATATACATTCTTCTTAACTTGGAAATTTCGAGGATGAAAGGCTTTAAGTAGGGGAGTATGTAACACCCCGTAATTTTAAAAGAATACTATAATGATAAACTAAAGAATAGTTATTTAAATATTGGGAATTAAGTAAAACGGACTGTACTGTTGAGTTCGTCTCGAAATTCTGCTTAAGGTAGACTCTGAATTTGCGTAAAACGGACATTATATGAGGATGTTATTAAGCGTAGAAGTTCGTGTACGTATAAGAGAATTAAATATAAACAAATCAATTCCAAAACTCAAAATAATTCCAAAATCAGAGAGGGAAATTGAAGCGGGATTCTGGTCCGGTAGGTGTCGATCCATACAAGGGGGTGTCGACCCTAGGGTCGACCCACCCCAGATCCGGGCCAGATTCCTACCCTGCACTTGGACGTGTTTCTGAACGAGATTTGTTTGCGGTAGGCTATAAATAGGACAACGTTTCTATTTTTTTATTCACCCAAAACAATGGAGACACCGAGATGCTGCCCCAGCTTGGATTGAATTAACCTATTCATCTGCAACAATGACTTACACGCATTCTAGAATCTCCGCTTCAACATCAACATTATTTTCTCGGTCCTTTAGATCTAGTCTTGGTGAGTTCACATTATTTTTAGATATAAACATTTAACAAGTAATCCTGACATGTAAATAAATCTCGATCTAAACCTATGCCTGTTAAGGATTTGATTCATACCTAAACCGATCTACCATTACGTGTAAACCTGATCTACTGTTCAATTCTCATATGCCTATTCCTGATATTCCTATTCAGTTATTATGCCTATTTCTGTCATCATATGCATATTCAGTTATTATGCTTATTTCTATCATCATATGCCTATTTTGTTAATATGCCTATTATTGTTCTCTTCTCTCCCTCTTTCCCTTTTTATTTTTATAGCCTAGGCTACCTACGAGCCTAGGCTACCTACGAGCTTAGGCCTATCGCTGTAATATACGAACGGATGAAATTGGGAACGGTTGGGAAAGATAAATTGGGGGCATAACTTGTATCGTGAAATCAGGAGTGGAATCTGGGGGCATAACCTGTGATGAACATGAATAATTGTTTAAGAATGAATAGGCCTAAATTTACAGTAAATTAAAACTGTAATCGCGCTCAGACACGAGGTCAGATTCGACTTATGGTAGAAATCTGCCCAGAACTGCCCGACAAATCCAGGTTCCATAAGTGGTTAATATAATGTGAGGGGTTTAGTGCATAAATGTACACGTAACAGTGTTAAGACACGAGGTTAAGTCCAACTTGTGGTAGAAATCTTCCCGGAACCGCCCGACATATCCAGTATCCACAAGTCGTCAACCTAATGTGAAAGGTCTGGTGCATTAACATACATGAATGGGAAATGATAATAACCTGTCAACCTGTAATACTTAACCTGTTTAAATTTGTGGGGGGTTATATGAACCTCTCAAATTGTGTAAGGGTTAAGTAAACTTGTTTGAATTGAATCGGTAGGGGGTTAAGTAAATCTGTTAAATCTATGAGGGGTTATACGAGCCTGATAAACTTAACATGATTTTATATGTTGGGGTTATGCAGGATTGTAAATCTGTTTGGCATAACCTATCAAAATCCTAGTAGTGGGGATGCAAGCATAGGGGTGGCTTGTATCATCTGTTGTGTGGGACCCGTAATAGTCAGTAACCGATACCGGTATCAAAAGGGGGACTCCGAACTTGGTAGGGGTCAGGGCACGCTTACTGAGCTGATTATAAGAGGTCTATATGGGTGGAGGTGTCTGATGGTGCGTTCTAACGGAGTCATGTGTGTGCATGGATCTTCCTGCTCAGGAAAATAAGATGATATAGCACCAGTAAATATGGTTGTATCTATCTGGGGGTTGCCACTTTAGGAAGTGATACATCCTACTGTGGTACTAGGGATTTACAGAATAGGGATCCAATCGATTGGGGTAGTAATTAGGGTACATCTAGTCCTGCCTATTTAGGAGCCCGTTATTATCGTTTGGGGGTAACAACTATTATTTCTGTTGGGCTGCCTGTTATTATCATTGGGTGTAAAACCCGTCACTAGAAGTACCCCTAAGTCTACCATTATGTTTCTGTTGCGATCATTATGTTTCTGCTATATAGTATTGGTGCAAAGAAAAGTATTTAAGAAGCGTAATCTATTCTGTTCTGTTTATTCTGCTTATCCTACTTAGTCTATTATACCTATCTTATGATACTGTTATCTCTCTCTCGTCCAGTTTATATGTCTGTCATGATGCTTTTACATATTTATATGCTAAAAGTAACTGGACTTGCCAAACTTTATGTATGACCCATTTTTTTCCTTTTCTCTCTCTTCCTTTTCCCCTAGGTTCTCAGGGTGGCAGTGCTCAGGATTGATTAAGATTCTCTCTTCTATTTATTCTTGGATTTTGGATTTGCTTCGATGTACCGCTTTGACTATTTGTCTACTCCGTTATGGCTCTCTTTGGGGACTATGATTTTATGTTTATGTACTCTGATGGTTTTAGTACAAGGCAAATACTTTTATTGATGTAACGAGTCTTTCAATATTCAAGACTGATATTGTAACCATATTTTGGACCACGATGTTTTCTGTTGGAAAATAAAATTTTAGATTTTCGCTGCTATTTTATATCTGTCTTGTGATGTTTATGTTTATGTTTCTGTTTACCTATAATGCTTCATGGAACTTAATGCATTCTGTTAAAGAGTGACATTGACGAACATGGGGTGTCATAGTTCAGGGAAAAACTAGTCTTGGTTTTCATGTTTCAGCCGTGAATGGCATCTGGGTGCTTTTCTCCTTCTCCTTTTTCTTCTCCTTCACCTATCGCATCCGCTCCGCCCTTCACCATTTCTAACTAATGCCCCTCTCTCA
The DNA here is from genome assembly GCA_030737875.1 of Allium sativum. Classification (NCBI taxonomy): domain Eukaryota; kingdom Viridiplantae; phylum Streptophyta; class Magnoliopsida; order Asparagales; family Amaryllidaceae; genus Allium; species Allium sativum. The sequence continues at coordinate 454,033,315 of CM060913.1, read as the reverse complement.
TCTACCTTCTCCTTTCAACCTTATTTATTCCTACATGGAGGAAACCCCAAATCAATTTTCAGATCTCGAATCTGAACCTTTGTTGCTCCCATTTACTTGCTTCTCGTTAGATCCGAATACTTTCAACCTCTTTTTTTCAATCTACTTTCTCCACCCCTTTACTGTTCAACGCGGTGTCCTTTCATGTGTTACTCTATCTCCATGTTGTGACTAGGGCAGGTTTGCTGCAGTGATCCCCATTCTCCCTCTTCCGTAATATGCAATGATAGGTCCCCTCGCGAGTCTTTTCCCTTTATTGCTTGGTGATGTTTTGTCCTGCTATTATCTGGCAGTTGTCAGGAGCGATAGGAAGCTAGTGCTTGTGAGGCTTATATGTTTTGGTTTCAGCGTGAAGTCTGTGTGCTTTATGGATTTGGTTCGGCTTGTTGAATAGTGGTTGAGTTCATTGATGTGGAGTTCCCATTGTCTTCTGTTTGGATGAATTATGTTTCCCTCTTCACCTTTTTGCCACTCACCTGGCCAGGAAAACCGAGGTAAATTTCTTCTTATTTACTAAATCAACTTCGGGGTGGCAGGGCTTGTCTCTGATTCGATGAGCTAGCTGAGCTTCTTGGTTAGCCTGCTGTTGTGAATGGTATTTGATGGTGTTGGTGTGGAGTTTGTTCCACCAATGGGTCTTTGGTGTTTCGTCTTGTTGATGTTTGGTTGTGTTGGGTTTGGATGGATGTATGTTATGGGTTTTTTGTGTTTTTCTTTGGGTGTTTGGGGTTTGCGATGGACACAGCTGGATGCTTCTCTTTGTTGGTGACCTCCTATTGTCTACATGTTGTGTAATGCTTTTCTTGATTGCCTTGTCCAATGTTTGTAGCTTTTGTAGTGGCATACGATATCGTTTTGCTTCTTTGATCCTTTGACTATTTGTTGGGTTTGGCATTGAGGTTGAAATGCCACTGTCCCTACTTTGGTTTGGGTAGGTTTTATAACGTGCTTCCATGTAATTGCTTCTGCTTGTTGTCTTTCTCTCGACTGATGCTCTAAGCTATTAGCTGTGCCTCAGTTGCATTTGCTGTCATCCTATGGTCTCTCGTTGTTGGCATGCATGGCTGGTTTCATCTGTGTTAGTTGTGATGTAATTTGGGTTTTTGCTGCAATGAGATGGTGTCTTTGGTTTGCTTTTTGGTAGGCTAGGGTTGCTACTGCCTATTTGGCTTGTGCAATAGTGTCTATGATTGCTGAACATTGTTTTGTTTTCCTAGCTATGTAACTTGAATCGTGTTGATTGTTACCCTTGCGTGGGTACGAACTAGCGGTTTAGTCATATAGATTAGCTCCTATTTTTTAAGCTAGGTATCAGTAGTGGTTGATCCACTTTAAAAACATCTGTGGTGGACAGTCCACCTTAAAAACCAATGTAGCTGGTAGTCACTGTAACGACCCAGATTTTCTAGTCGATTTATTTTGAATATTTAATATTATTTTAAGTATTGAGCTGATAATATAAATCGATTTTTATATTGAATTATCGATATAATTATCGTAATACGAGGATCTTAAGTAATTCAATTTGAAATGGAGTCAAAATGATTTATATGAATTTTTATTTGAATTTAAATGATAATAATAATAATAATTTATTATCAAGGAATAAATTGTTTGAATTTAATTTTTTTATATTGATTTAATACAGTTATTTTATACGTTCAATTTAAATTTTAAATTATTTTCTGTTGAGTTTAGAATAGTGTTGTAACGTTAGAACATCAGTCGTTATGTTAAGCGGTTCGCGATGTAAAGCGATAAACCCCGAGATATTCGATTTGTGGATAAGCTCGATATCAAATCAGAATCGATTTAGATAAAATATAAATCTCTTTATGTTGAATCAAATTAATGCGAAATCTAATCGAATTAAATATGCGGTGTACCTAACCAACATACATTTAATACCATGTACTTCCTGTCCCCTTCCTCCTTCTATATAACGCTACCATCCCCCTTTAATTCCTTCCCATTTTTATTCCTCAGGAAACCGAAGTCCTCAAAACAGATATCAAATTTCCTCTGCCTTCTTTCTATTTTGTTTCCCAGTCAAAGGAAAATATATGTTGGATTCCTTTTCTCCTCTTTCCATTTTTAGTTCAGTTCGTTTAGTCAAAGGTGGAACTGCTCTCGCCCTCCTCTTTACAATTCGAACCATTTCAAATCAAAACCCTATATTCCAACGCAAGTGAATATCGATTGTGGTTTGGAATCTTTCTTTAAGCAAGAACCGTCGTTCGATTTATTGGGGTCAAATGGAATTTGCGGTTTGAAATCACAACGATGTTTGAATGACGCGATGTTAGGGTTTGAGCAATACTCTTGGAGCACGATGTTCGGGATGTAAAGGGTTTCGTGAACTTCGATAAAACTGCTGTCGCGTTTCCTCCAGGGGGAGATTTTCGACTGATGTTAAAACTGGAGGGTGCGCACCAACTTTGGAAGCTTGACAGTTCATCTTAGGGTTCGTGAGAGGGTAGGATGTTAGAGCAATGACTGGAAATGGATTGGAAGTGATGTCGAGGGATCGCTGTGTTTTTCCTGGTGATAGCGAGAGGCCTCAAGGATCTAGGCAAGGGCGATGGAGTTGAAGTAGGAAGGTCGAGGTTGAGTTGCAAGCTAAGGCAACAGGTTCAAGATTGGAGAATTAAATGAAAATAAGGCAAACAAAAATCAAATGAAATCATCCGTGTGGAGTTCGGAGACTCGGAAACCGATCAAAAGAAACTAAAATTGGTACAAGTGCAGATTTAAAATACGGTGAGTAAATCTCACTCACCTTTTATTTAGAATTATTTTTATTCGTTAAAAATAATTGTTTGATGCTTGTTTGAATGCTTTCTAGTTGATTTAAATATATTAGTTATTTAGGTTTGACTATTATATATATATATATATTGGTTTGGTGATTGGATTGATTCCCGCAGTATCATTAGCGGATGCCCGCGGTACCATTAGCGGATGATTACCCTATACACCCCACACTATGATAGTGGATGACCTTCTATACCGCGATATCCTGCCTCGAAGCAGGATGGGTATTACTATGTTAACTAACATCAGTGGATGTAGGAAAATAGGTTGGAGGAATCCGACCGGATTCCTCAAAAATATATTATCTGTTTGTTTGTTTGTTTATTTGGTTTCACATGTATATTCATATATGATGTGTTAAAAAAAAATCAACGATTGAAATTGGTTGATTTGATTGTTTAAAATATCCCTGGGGCTTGAATATATTTTTAAAAATATCAAAAAGGGTATTTGAGATTTAAAAAGGGAATTCTATTTTTATAAATCGAATTTGAATTTTTATGAACTATAGAAAATATTAACTTGTTTGAATATATATAACAAGAATTGAATTTATAAACTTGGTTTATAAATTTATAATTTTGGATTTGAATTGAATTTATAAACTCTGTTTATAAATTTAAAATGTTGGATTTGAATTGAATTTTTATAAACTTTATTTATAAATATATAATGTGGGATTTTAAGTGAAGTTATAAACGTTGTTTATAAATTTAATGCAGAAAATTCAAATGGAATTCAAATAGAATTTGAATAAGAGAATTCAAATAGAATTTGAACAAGAGAATTCAAATAGAATTTGAATAAGAGAATTGAAATAGACTTTGAATATAGAATTCAAATAGAGTTAAAATAGGAATTTCAAGCAGAATTCAAATGGAGTTTGAATATTTGAAATTCCAAATAGAATAAAAAAAGAGTTTGAATATTTGAAATTTCAATTAGAATTAAAAAGGAGTTTGAATATTTGAAATTTCAAATAGAATAAAAATGTAGTTTGAATATCAGTAATTGAAATATAACTTCAAAATGGAACTAGAATTTCAAAATAGAAATTGAAATAGAACTTCAAAATGGAATTAGAAATTCAAATAGAAATTAAATATAGAAACTCAAATGGAGTTCAAATATAGAAAATATAAAGGAAATTTAAATATAGAATTTGAATATAAAAAGTGAAATGGAATTTGAACAAATAAATTTTAAATATAGAATTTGAATAAAATTTGAATATAGAAACCGAATATAATTTGAATATAGAATTTGAATATACATAAATTTGAATAGAATTTGAAAATAGAATTTTCAAAGAGAATTTGAAATAGAAAGTTGAAATCATTTCGAAATGGGAACGACGAAATATATTTTGAAATGTGGATTTTTAAACAAAATAGAAATAAATCCAAAGGATTTATAATTTATAAAAGGGAATTGAAATTAAATATAGAAGATCGAATTATAAATGAATTTATTACTGAATAAGGAAAAATCGACAATTTTAGAAGATTGGAAATAGTATGTTGAATTGGGAAAAATTGATTTGAGATATATTAAAAATATATCAGAATGGAGTTGAATTTATTATAAACGAAGTTAAAACGTTTATATTTATAAATATAATTAAAACGACCTTGCCACAGCACGGCAGTTCGTAAATTATCGTTTCGAACTTCAATTGAGTATACATAACTCAATTGCAGTCGGAATTCTTTGAAACAAGAAACGTCAGGACCGATTTGATAATAGTTTTCTAATGGAGGAGAAAAAACTGGATTTCGTTGAATAGATTTTGAGTTATATCAAAATCAAATTTTCAGAAAAACAGCGCCATAACCATTTAAAAACCATAACGGTTTATTTAATTTTATAAAAGGATTTTAAGCGAATAAAATCCGAATTTCTATTTAGAAAATGTCAGATTTGAGTTGTAAATTATATGCAAACTCAGATGGAGTAATGAATTGATTTCTGAAACAGAAATCAGATTTTTTGATTATTGAATAGAATTAACTAATTCAAGTAGTGATTAGTTAATGAGATTTTGAATTAATATTGGGCTTTGAATAAGTGAATTCGATTTGGAAATTTATATTCAAAATCGAAAAGAAAACTAGAATTGAAATTGAAAATTCAATTTGGTTATGAGCAAGTTAAATATTTTGTTTGAACATGTTATGTTCAAACAAAGAAGTGAAATAGGCAAAATAGCTAATTAAAGAATAAATGAGCGAAACAGAATTCAAACGAATGAATTGAGTTGAATCAGGTGAACATGTGTTAAACATGTATGGGATGAAGTATATGAAGATTTTAATTTATGTGCCCGACAAAAAGGTACATGTTTAAATTCATATATGAGATTTTATGCGCCGTATCGGCAAGCCGCTTGGCTTTTTCTTTTTCTTTTGGATTAATGAGGGCCATGGGAGGCTATTTGAAATATCCCCATGCTCCCGGTACAAGGGAGGTTATGGCGAACTTTTCCGGGAATTTAAGGAGTTAGAATATTTTTAAGAAAATTTGATAGTTAGAAATAAATGTATCGATATATACAGAATTCGATAAGCAAATGAATTTAAAAATAGAATGTTATAAACAAAAAGGGAAATCGATAAGCTGGTAATAGAAAGAGAAACATACATACGTTTAAAAATGAATAATTAGTTTTTATAAGGTTGATTATTCGGGGTAAATGGTTTTGTCTGTTTTGAAGTTAATGTTGTTTTCAGTCAAGGTCTGAGAGGAAATTTTACCCTAACTTGATTGATTTCATTTTTAATTGATAAATAGCAAGATCCAGTCTCGAAGAGAAGTGATTGAATAATAGTTAGTTGAATAAAATATTTTGTGTTGTTGTAACAATGTTTTACACAGCATTCGTTTCAACCCAAGTGATGGAATTTTGGAAATATAAAAGTAAATATTTCCTGAGTATAATTAAAGTAGTCGGGAAAGAGATAAGTGACTGAAATTGTTTTCAATTGAAAATAGAGATATTTTCTAAATATAGAAAATAAAAGAAGTTGATATTTGGAAATGTTTGCCAAATGAGTAAAGTCCAAGATGAAATTGAAAATATTTAGTTAATAAATATTGATAAAGGAAGTGGAGAAGTGATTTAATTAATGAAATATTAATAAAATGTCCCGGTGATTGTTTGATGTTTTGAATGGATGTTTGTTTTTCTTCGATAGTTAAATAACCGACTATCGAAGTGTTTGCCAATATCGTTGTCAATATGGAGAGACCGGTTGGATTATTATCCGAGAACCACTCTGTATTGGCAGTAGCGTTGCGAATCAGATTATACGAAGGTAATCGAAGACGGTGTAAAGTGCAAGGGTTTATTCTATTAATAAAAATTGTGCCTTCGGTTTCATTCAATCCCAGAACGAATGTAAATGGACGAATGTATGACAGAGTATTTCCAATGATCGAATATGTTGGTCTGTATAAATATATATATGGTGGCAACGGATTTATTCCCTTAGCATAACATCCAGAATATTTGTGCAAATCAATTAGTGATTAACGGATCTGACAATGTGGCATTCAAAGTGATTGTGCTATCAATGAATGGAAAGTAATTGTAGCCTCTGGCCTTAACAACCGGAAAATGACAAAAATCGGGCAGGCAGCATGGCTATGTGGTTAGCTCCTATTAGGGTGTATTATCACCTATCTAGAGATTCATCTAATTCCTTATTCTACTCGATGTTGTTCCATTCAGGAAACGGTTGCTGATCCCAACCGTTGGTGATATACATTCGATACACTCAAGCGAAATGAGTGGTCGGTCATGTGTGGGCCGGGTTGCAAGATGTTCTTGTTGAACCTAGTGTATTCCTCTCTAGAGATACACCAGCGGAAGGTGGTTCCATACCTTTTCATAGCCAGAATCCAATCTCCAATAAGCGCCCTGCGGTTTTTGATTTTATATTATATATGGAGCGTGAGATGCAAGCGTTCCGCTAGATTCTATTTATTTGATTTAGACACTATTATAATATCACTGAATTTTCGAATCAAAATAATTTGGGTTATCGTAAGGTAAAAACCATCCGTGTTTATGTGTGGATCGGTCTTACGGTTATCATTTCTCTCGAAAGGATTTTGAAAGTTAAACAAATTGTTGGAGTTTACTCATACCAGTCCCATGAATGACCCAGAGTTTATTTTGTTTTGTTTTCCCTAAAATCTTGGGTTCTCAAATTTGTACGGGCAATTATGTAGTCGGTATTTTTCAGATTCACTTGGAAGAGTTGGAAGCAGGAGGCTTCACTAGTTAGCTATAGACTTTCATATATTCCGCTGTGAACCATGTTTGTGTCTGGAAACGGGTGTTTATAACTGTTCTAGGAATAACTGCTGTGCTCTGATGATGGTATGTATATGAAGTTACTGATTTGTATTTCAAAAGTTATGTTATTTGTCTTCTTTGTTTTTCTTCTATTCTAACCTTTCTTTCTTTCTATTTCTCATCCTCTAACTTCTTTCTAATAATGATTCATATTTCTGTGCAATTTGGGTTGGGCGTGTGGTGTTATTAGTCAACTCAGATAGTATGGATTTGCGGGTCGTTACAGTCACTCTGTCTGTCACCTGTAAAAATGTATTTATTATTTGTTATAATTAAAAGTGTTTGCAGTCACTTTAAAAACCAGTTGGCTCTACCAAAAGAAGGTATATAGCAAGTGTAAACTATTAGTATGAAACCGGTAAGGATTATAAGAAACTTAAATAATCACCTGTATTTGGCTTTCACCTTTATATGCATACTTTTATTAAGTACAAGTTGACATATATTAAATGCAAATCATATACAAAAGTAGTTTAACTTTATTTACCTTTTAAATAGAAAATTAAAAAAATGTTCCTACCTATGCTAGAATTATGGGACTTCCTTAGCCTTCATGCTAACTTATACTATTGCATTAAAACATGAGATGCTTACATAATTTAACATATATCAAACATGAGACAATAATATACATTTGTTGACCCGCTTTTTGGCAAAGTAGTGAAAAGTTAAGATTATGGTTAGCGACACACTCAAGTTCCGAGAACGTCATCGAAAAACACAAAGAGATTTGGTTGAAGTCACGAAGAGTTTGGAAAAGGTTGAAAATATCTTTGATTTCTGAATCGTCGTTATCAGATTGGAAAAGTCGTTAAAAAATTTGAAAATCTGGCATGGTCAAAATACGTGATCGACACAGTTCGATCAGCTTGAAATCCTTGAACATGTAGGTCTGATCACGTGGAAAAACTCATTGAGATAAAAAAAATATTGATTTTGGTAAATTCTGGTTTCGATCACTCAAAAATTGTTGTGCAACATGTGTTGATCACCAAAAATTGCTTGTGCAAACTTAATTAGCTTGGATCAACCACTTTGCAATTTACTAGATTCCACACTCAAAATATCGTGATCGACAACGTAAAACCTTCGATTTTCACATGTGCGAGTGGGCCTTGGCATGACTCTGATTTGGAAAACCTGAGATTCGAATCTCATGATATGATCTGGCACGATGTGAAAAGCCTGATCATCACGGGATGAGATAAAAAAATCACCGGAGCAACATTGGATTTTGGATGCAAAATCTGGCTAGCGAGGCAATGTGAATTTTTCACAGGAGATCGGGCAACTTGGAAACACGTGTGGATCACCACTTTTTGGTAGTGCGACTCGACCGGATCGTCGTTCTTTGGAATGCGACATCTTGGTCAGGCAGAGGGATGCGAAGTGGTTCAAAAAGTGGCTGATGACTTCAGATACGTGTTAATCACTTTTTTTAGCTGACCAGCACGTGGTGATCACCGATTTTTTTTGCTTTTTTCAAGATTCTAAATTTTGGACCATGACTCGTTTTTTTGGCTAAGTATCGGGGATACGAATTTCGCATCCCCTCCGGATACGAAATTTTGGCTAAAGCATGGAAACTTCACCCATAAATGCCCCCTTTCTTAGCAGTCAAAGGGGTTGGCTAGGCTTGATATTTTTGTACCTTTGGTATAAGACATAGCTTTTTTTGGAGTTCATTAATGGTTTCCACGGTGATTTCCATGGCTTTAGACTTCATTTTGGACTTGTAAACTTCATATAGAAGTTTGCTTGCACCTTTTTTTCATTCACTTGGACTTTTGGCTTGCTTTTGGACATTCTTGAACATTGAAGCTTTTCATTGGACATTAGTATTCACTTTAACAAATTTTGGCTTAACGAAGAAGAAGGGAATTTTGGTCAAAGTTAGGAATTAACAAGACATTTGTTATCCTATTGTACAACTTTGTATATTCAAAGTGTTTAAACTTTGATGACTAATATGATGAATGATTACCATAAAATGGACATAGGCATTAGTGCCAAACAACTATAAAAGTTGGGCATCCACTTACATTTCACTGCTTTTGGTTGTTTTTAAATCAGGTTTACTTCTAAATCCATCTTGGAGGTTGGCGTTCGCAAATAACCAATTTTCCAAGTCAACACTTTTGGTGTACTCGGAAGGGGGCACTACAAATTCAACTTCGAATTTGGTTTTTTGATTTCGTATTTCGACTTCGGTTTTTCTTCGAAAATAGATCTACTTCGCTTTACATTATGATTAAATGAAAGATGCTCGATGTTATTGATAAGGCTCAAGGTACTGGATATGAAGGAAGTCAAGAACTTTCCTCGATTGACAATCCCATAAATTACTTCACTCGAGACGACGTCGATGGGATGATTAAAAATTTGGCTTTGGATTTGAATGCTCGCTTAGAGAAGCAAGAGGAGACTGCTTTTCTTGTTCGGATTGAGGCTGGGCTTGGAAGTGCTGAAAGGCCGACAAGACAAGGAAATGTTGTCAAAACAAGCTCTAGTGTTCCTCAGATTACAACTTGGGACTTGGAGGAAACCCTGCAAACTCAACAGCAGAGCGATGTCGTTCCTCGGACCAGTGTCGTTCCCTCTATGCTTGGGGCAATACCCCTAACCCTGAGGTCACTCAAACTCGTGACGCTTTAGTTAAGCAATTCATGTATTTCTGTGTTGGTAATGTGGTTCGAGTGCCTGTGCGTGAAGTTTTGGATGGTGGTGCTCCCACGATTTTAGGAGTAAGGATTGCGCCCGTTGCAGCTCCTTACGTTATGATTCAACCAGAAGTTCTTATTGGTAATCAACCGGTTGCTAACATGTACTTTTGCACTAGGGGGACCATTGTTGGCTTGGATAATTTGAATCAGTTGTCTGTTCTTGGTAATGGATCTCAAATCACGGATGCTGTTCGTCGATTTAATCAAGGTGGTGACTCTTCTTCAGATTTGGATTATGTTAATCACAGTCCATTTTGGGTATCAGGAATTATCGAATCCACCAGAATTCAAATTGCCTATGTTGGAAGCTTATGATGGTCAGATGGATCCGACTGCTCACTTGGTGCACAATGTGCGGTACATGCTCTGCTTCTAGTAACGCCAAGGAAAAATGTTTTTCACTTTACTTGATAAACATTGCTGCCATGTGGCTTCAGCATTTTGGAAACAGATTCGTTTCACTCCCAGAATTCTTTGGTTGGGAAATTCATTAAGCAATTTTGGGTTGACATCACTCGCCCAAAAGAGTTATGGCTCTAGTGGCGATTAAGCAGAATTTCGGCGAGACTCTATGCAAATTCTTGAAAAGGTTTAATGTGGCGGTGGCTTCGGTTGGTAGACCCGATCCATCCATGATTTTAATGGTTATAGCCTCTTGTGTTTTGGATAAATCTAACTTTAAGATCTCACTATAACGAAACCCGGCGAGGGATCTCGGTGAGTTCTATTTTGAAGCAGAAAGGTTTCTTCATGAGAAGGATGCGAGGACTGATAAAAAGGTTCTTGAGGCTAATGCGATCAAGGGCAGAGCACCGCCCGACTCTGGTAAATCTAAGGATTCAGGCAAAGGTAAGCCCTTTTCGGGAAATGATCAAAACATGGCTTGGAGGGAACATAAGTTCCCGTCCTTCTCGAAACTTACACATACCTCGAATAGATTTACCGGGAAGTTCATCCCAGTACACCTTAAATAACCCTGCAAAGCGGGAGCCAACTCAAAAAGAAAAGGATTCTAGTCGGCATTGCTTATTTCATGATCTTGGTGGTCATAACACTGATGATTGTCGACATCTTCGGGACATGGTTGAAGAACGGGTCAGACGTAGTGAGCTGACTCAGTTTGTTTGGACTCGAGTTGTGGTGCCGAGGTAGGCACAACCCCCTCATACTTCTTAGGATAAGCCTAGGCCCAACTCCCATGGTGGCATTTTTATTAATTGATCTTGGTTTGGGCTCTGATGTTTCAATTATCTTCAAATGGTATGGAGAGGATGATAGAACACTATTTGAAAAATAAATATCGTGTACCAAACGCTATTTGAATAGCGGGAGAAGAAATCATTTTGCGCGAGAACTAAAAATTCATGCTTTATCCCTTTCCTTCGAAACATTAATCCAGAAGAGACCCAATACCTTAGAATACCTAATCTTGATATTGACTCGCAAAATACTAAACCTGTAATCGTCAAATCCCCTCGTCATCAACAACCAATACTTAAACTCTTCAATTTGAATGGCCATGAAAAGTATTGAAAACTTTCTTATATATTATTCGTTAATTTATCAATTAAGTAATCCTAATTAATATACATATATAGTATATGTTAACAAATTTTAGGAATATCCAGTTTTGATGTCTCATACTTCATCCGTGATTTTCATCAATTTTATTTTCATTGTTGATTTCTCTTCATGAATGATTGTGGCTAACATGCTCAATCACGTTGTCAGAACTACCAGATAAGTCCAAAGTATAAGTATACTTCTTGTCGTATCTATATTGATATGCTTGATTTGCGAATGATTTTCTTGTAATCCTAAATGAAAAGTTAAAATCAGAAATTACCTAATATTTCTTGTGTTGGAAATTTTGCTTGCTACGTTAGAGTCTGGATGACCACATCAATTAGATCTGAATATAAAAAATTATTCTTCTATTTTTATAATAGCTGACCTATGATCCCCAATTAATGCTTTCCTAAACTAAATTGAACTTATAGCATATTTTCAGCTGTAGGCTATAAATAACTAGTATAATCACAATGGAATAAAGAAGATTCCTTATTTCATTATCTTTGGCACATAGTTGGAGGAAGCTGACTGAATGTTTGGCCACCTGCAAATTATGCCCAATTTTTGTGTTTCTATCTTTATCAACAAGGTAAGTATTCTTCTAAATTTTAGGAGGTATGATGTTATTCCATAGATGATGGCTTCATTCTTTAGTTGAATCACTCGATTTATTACATTTCTAAGCATATTTAATGTTGAAAAACTTGTGCTTGTGAAATCAATAGGCCCTTGAAAATTGTCTTCTTAAACAAATTTTGAGGCTCGTAGATTCTCTCTTGCAGGCCATTCTTATCTCTTAATTGTTGCTTACATATTTTGATGTTTGATTTTTGCTATCTATAGGTATATACTTACTTAGCCAATAGATTACCATCTTAGACTATTATTTTGTTATTTATTTATTGGGATGGGTGCTTTAACATTCCAAATAAATGATTAATTGTCTCGAATAAGAAGCATATAGATCCTTATCAAATTAGTTTACAATGTTGTGTATTCATCTTGGCTGTCGAGTTTTGATTGTTTTATTCTCTCTGATTTATGTTATAGATATTTTCTTTGGTAGAGTTCTTAGACTTTTAGGCTGGTTACTTGTTGTGTTACCAATGCTAGGGATGGCAAAAAAACCCGTATCCGGGGTTATCCGCGGGTAAAATCCGTCATGGGTATGAAACAGATAGTTAAATGGGTATCCATGGGTAAAATAAACGGGTATTTTTAATATCCGTTAATTAATGGGGCGGGTACGGATAGTAAAATATCCATGTCCGCGGGTACCCGTGCCCGTATTGAATGTGATTTATTATTAATAGTCAATACAAAAAATATTGTTGTTGGTTGTTCGGTATTTGTGTGCATGCTTTTACTCAACAGTTTATAACTGGTTGTTGATATTTTGATGGATACTTCTATTGTTGTCTCTTCTTTTTTGGATATTGGTTTAAATATGTATTGGTATTTTGATGTTAGCATTTAAGAATTGATCTAATTTGTTTTTTTTTACCAAATGTACTTTTAAATAATTTCAATAAATAGCTAAAAAATAAATTGAATAAATATAATGGATACCCACGAATACCCGCCATTACCCGCAACCCGTTTAAAACCTGTTTAATGGATACCCGTGCGGGTATGGGGCGGGCACGGGGCAAAAAATCACCCAACGGGGCGGGTGATGGGGTGGTACTACGCGCGCCCGCCCCGCCCCATTGCCATCCCTAACCAATGCATGCATCAGGTTTAGTAATCTCAATAAGTATGAATATGAGTTGACTTTCCTAATTTATTTTTCTATTTCATGTAGCAAAGAAAACATGGCATGACTATAATAAATTTATTTCCTTAAAGCATGTGAATGAGAAAAAAGTATGGCATGATTATAAAAATGATCATAAATTCAAACTTTGTCGATCTTTGGATTATGTTAGAAATTTATGTAAAAGAATAATTATAGATATATCTTTTAGTCTTTATATCTGCTACATGATTACTTATTGCACTGACACAATGTGTAATGGATACTGTTCTGCCTATATTTGCTGTAATTTCTTTGTTATTCTTTTGTACATTTTTGATTAATATTAAGTGCATGTGGTACATATTTGTTTCTACATTTGTTAAGCCACTGGAGAAAGTTTCTGTTCCAGTATAAGTGTTTCAATTTTAACAAGGAACCACCTACATATTTTGCTACTTGTTTGGATTTTATATGAACAAAAGACGAAGATTCCTTGTTAAAAGAGGAGAGGAAAAAATGGTTGTAACGTTACAAGTGGTCTAGGATATATAAATGTAAAGAACACCATTTGATTCACGAATGGAAAATGAGATAAAATGGAAAAGTGGAAGTTGCGGTGGAATTATAAGCATCAAAACTTCAATTCTCCTACTTTATAACATTTCAATTCTTTTGGAAAATGTATGAAGGTAATCTATTTTAGCGGTAGCTCTTAATCAAAGCATTCATGTCAAAATTTTATTTTAACTGCTTGTGCTTAAAGAGAATTATGCTTATATTTTTCCAGGTGCTTTCATGATACACATATAAGCATGCAATTGTCATTGCATTTATCATTTTTATGTCCTTATATTGTCAACTGTGTATTCGTTTTTCATTTATACACCCTTAAACCATATTTGGTACTATGGGTTGTATTGATGATGTACTTTGCAATTTCAGGCTAGAATGCACATATTCAAGAGCAACAGCGAAAGGAAAGCGAGATTAGGTAAATATTTTTATTTTTAAGTTACTAAAATATGGAAATGAATATTAATCCTATTTGTAATATCTAAAACTAGAAAAAATGTTCTTAAATAAGATTTTGAAAAGTGAGAAGAAGTTTATGTTAGAGGAAATTTTGAAATATAGAAAGATGGATGAAGAAGGGGGCAAAATCGTTTAGTCCCACATCAGGAAAAACTGATTCCTAAGCCAATATATATGTAAAGACATGATATATTATATCAAAAGGAAAAAGGAGACGGGAGAGAATAGGCAATAGCATGAACAATGACATAGAGATTAATATTTAAAGGTCAAAAGACAGGGCTTGCTTCAGAACTGTTACAAATGAACAGACACGTCTATTTATTTAAATTTGCAACGCTTCTGAACTGTTGCAAATGAACAAATGTGACGGTTTAAATCCAAACAACCATTACCATTAGAATTAGGCTATAAATAGGCTGCCCCAACTCATTTGAAGAATCTCGAAAATCAATTTCCATCTTCTCCTTCCTCTAGTTTTCTGCCATTAAAATCCACTTAAAAATCTGCCAAATTTCTGATAAATTATATGAGTTATAGTTCTACAGGTTATAACTCCATCATCTTGTCAATGCAGCAATCAATTCCAAGACAGTGAATCGCTATATTTGTGCAACCACGATTGATTAAAGTGATAATCATATTATCAACTCTGTTGTATCTTCGAATAGGTTTGCCATTACTCGTGCACTGATATAAGAGGGAAAATACTTTTAGGATAGCGTTCACCACATCGGGCCTCATAGATTTGTGTATTCATTCATAGATAAGAACTAGTGATGAATTCGAACAACGAACTAAAACAGTACTTCTGCAATGGCTCCTCACAGTCTGAAGGAGTTCGTCGCTGATTTCACAAAACTAGAGCGCTTTAATGGTGTCAATCTTCTATGCTGGCAAAAGAAGATGCATTTCTTATTTGCTAATATGAAAGTTGTTTATGTTTTGACTACACCAAAGCCACTACAGTCAGGAGATGAAACCGTTGCACAAACACGGGAAAGAAGCAAATGGGAGCAAGATGATTACTTTTGCAAAGGTCATATCTGTAATGCGATGATGGACACACTTTTTGATATATACTACAACAAGGCAACTGCAAAAGGATGTTTGGGATGCATTAAAGGCGAAGTATCTGATGGGTGACGCAACAAGTAAGAAATTTCTAGCCACTAAATTTTTTAATTACAAAATCACTGATGATCGTTCAATGATAGAGCAATTCAATGATATCATGCACATACTTAACCAATTCAGCCAACATAATTTAAATATGGATGAGGAGATTAAGGTCTCATCGATAATAGACAAATTAACCCCTTCTTGGAAAGATCAAAGGAAGATACTTAAACATAAAAAGAAGGATATGATTCTAGACATCCTTGCATAGTATTTGTTGGTTGAACAACAACTGAGGAAAAAAGATACTCAAGATGATACAGTTGTTGATACATCGAAAGTCCATATGGTGGATGATAAGCAAGCAAAAATGCTTCGAATAACTCTTCTAATAAAAAGAGGAAAGGGCAGAACAACAAAATTTTCCAGAATAAGAAAGGAAAAAATGGTGGCTACTTTTGTAGTAAACCAGGACATTTCAAAAGGTTTGTCGCTTCTGGAAAAAGATGCAGCAATCGGAAAAAGATAAGTTTGCAGCAGTCATATCTGAAGTAAATATGATTTAATAAAATAATTCTTGGTGGATCGATTTCGGTGCTATTAAGCTTGTCTGCATTGACAAGAATCAATTCAAGAAACTGGAACCAACTAAAGATGAAGATCACCTATACATGGGAAATTCAACAAAGGCAGCAATCAAAGGGAACGAGATTGTGGATTCAGAATTCACATCCGGAAAATTTCTGATATTAAATGATGTATATTATGTACCAGAGATTAGGAAGAATCTTGTTTTAGGAAGTTTTCTTAATAAGTTTGTTTCAGAGAAGTCTTTGAATCAGACAAATATATGTTGACCAAAGGCGGTATATTTGTGGGAAAAGGGTACATGTGTGATGGTATGTTTAAACTGAATGTTGATATTAATAAAAGTATTAATTCTTCTTATATTGTTGATTCATTTTCATTATGGCATAATAGACTAGGACATGTCAATCATAAACGCATGCTTGATATGATATCCTTGAATCTAATCCCCAAACACCAAAATGATATGCTAGATAAGTGTAAGATATGTTAACTAACTAAGATCACTAGAAATCATTTCCGTATAAACCAGAAAGTGCAATAATTTTTTTACAACTTATTCATAGTGATGTATATGATATACGTAGTACTCCTACTAGAGGAGGAAAGAGGTATTGTCACATTTATTGATGATTACTCTAAATATTGTTATGTTTATCTTATGCATGCTAAAAGTGAAGTGTTAAATTCATTTATTACTTATAAAACTGAAGTAGAAGACCAATGTGATGCTAAAATAAAAACACTAGATCTGATGGGGAGGTGAATATCAATTTCCTGAATATTGTGAATCGATAGGAATTATACATGAAACTTCTGTTTCTTATACTCCACAACAAAATGGAGTGACTGAAAGAAAAAATAGAACCCTTACCGAAATGGTAAATGCAATGTTGTGTAATTTTAGGCTTAATACTAGTTTATGGGGAGAAGGTTTACTTATTGCATATTATATTTTGAATAGAATACCTCATAAGAAAAGTAAAGTTACTCCTTATGAAATTTGGAAGAAATGGAAACCAAATCTTGATTATATCGAGTCTGCGGTTATAGAGCAATTGTCCGATTACCTAAACCAAAAAATAGAAAATTGGGACAAATGGCTATTGAGTGCATATTCTTAGTATTTGCTCAATATAGCAAAGAATATAGGTTTATAGTAATTGAACCTAATAGCTCTATTGACGTAAATACAGTAATAGAATCAAGAGACGCAGAGTTTTATGAGAATAAATTTACATCTATTCAAAATAAACCGATTCATGAAACGGTGGAGGTCAATACACCTATTAATGTAACGGTGGAGGTCAACACACCTATTAATGGAACGGTGGAGGTTAATGAACCAAATGTTAAACTTGTAGTAAACACAGATGAAAATATCAACGAAAATGGTGATTCTCTTAGGAGAAGAAAATGAAGATGGATAGAGAAATCTTTTGGAACTGATTTCGTCATATATTCGGTTGAAGGATCTAGAAATAATGTACATCATCAATTAATGATATCTACAAATATAGAATCTGACCCTTTAACATATACTGAGGCAATGAAATCTCAAGATTCATCATTTTGGCAAGAAGCCATAAATGATGAAATGGATTCTATTATTGGAAATAAAACATGGAAACTAGTAGATTTACCTCCTAGTTCTTAACCAATAGGATGTAAATGGATATTTAAGAAAAAGTTAAAAGCAGATGGCATAATCAAAAAATTTAAAGCTAGATTAGTTTCCAAATGATTCATACATAAAGAAGGAATATTTTATTTTGATACATATGCCCTAGTAGCTAGAATTTCAACTATTAGAACTTTAATTACATTAGCTTCTATCTATAATTTTGAAATTCATCAAATGGACGTCAAGACTGAATTTATGAATGGAGAACTTGATGAAGAGAAATATATGTCTTAACCAGAAGGTTTTGTAATGCCTAAACAAGAGCATAAAGTATGTAAACTTGTCAAATCACTTTGCAATCTCAAACAAGCACCAAAACAATGGCATGAAAATTTTGATAAAACTATTATATCTAATGGTTTAGGATTTTTGAATTTGACAAATGTGTTTATAGCAAGTTTTATTAAGGTTAAGGTGTAATTGTATGCATTTACATGGATAATATGCTTATATTTGGAACGGATACTTCGAGTATTGGAAAAACTAAGAGATATCTATCTTCATGCTTTGACATGAAAGATATGGGAGTAGCTGAAATGATTCTTGGAATAAGAATCATGAAAACAAAAAATGGGTTATCAATTACCAAGTCTCATTACATTGCGAAAATTTTGAAAAGGTCCAGTCTATTCGATTGTAAACCTATGTCTACTCCATTTGATCCAAATATGCAGTTCTACACTAATACTAGAAGAGCTATATAGCAATTGGAATATGCTAGAGTTATTGGAAGTTTAATGTATTGTGATGACCCCAAACTCCCGTGCCCTATTCTATGCCCGAGGTGTTGTATATAACGGTGTTGTATACACAGTTATATGATTTTTGTTTGATGATAACAACCAAATATAGATATAATTATAAATGAGTTTGTACTGTACTATTTCATATATAAATCATAAACAGGAATATAATATTTATATTTAAACAAAATACTATTGTACACGAATTTAAATATTCAAAGAGTATTTTATTTAAATATAATATTTTATTTTAATATTTAAACTATACAGATTTACAACTCCACTGTTTGTATATACATCACTAATATACATGTCACATCTTTTTCATTCACATATATGCCCCTCACTACAAAAAACGCTTAGACACTCTTTTTAAATTCACAGACAAATTCATACATATTCAATGACATTGAAACACTAATATTGTTTTGTCTTCGATTTTCTGTCTTCACACTTCACAGTCAGTCCAGTCACTGTCAGTCCAGTCATCATCTTCATACCTGTCATACATAGAAACACACAAAGTATATGGAACAGAAATAATTTTCAACATACATCTGAATATAAATTTTATTTTTAAAATTTTATTTGCCTCAGATTTCTGGTGTGTTTCTCATCATTTTTCATGACTTGATCCGATTCAACTGGGTATAGTCAATTTGTATATGTATAGTACAGGGACAGGAAATCTTGTCTGATGGCTGCATATACTCACGTGTATAAATATACACGTGTGCATTGCCTCGCCAATCAACGAGCAACTAAGGAGTAGCCTCGTGGACCATCTCGACTTAGTGCTACAACAATAAAAGTTCAAGGCAGCTTATTTCATTTCAACCAAATCATGTTCAGCCCAAATAGCAAATAAAAGCTCATCAACGTGACCAGTGAACAACTATTAGACACAACAATGATGTAAAAGACAAGTGCAAAAATAACATCAAGAGCATGCATGATGAAGAAAGGCAAATCCGTACGGTTCAATGCCAAGCAGGTGAACAAGTTACTACATATCCGCAACCAAGTCTTATTGTCATTAAAACACAAATGCATGGATTTGAGTTGTAGGAAGAATCACACAACATGAAGCTGTGTGCATTGGCAAAACAAATCATATAGTATGGACAGTTGAGTTTAAATGTGCATACAAAGATACGTGGGTATACACAACAAAATCTGTCAAATGTATCAAAGTTTAGAGGCAAATTCAATGGCCAAAACAATTGTCAAAACAGTTCAAAGCAAATCAGTTCATACAAATGTGAGCACAAGCTAGTCGAGTAATGAAGTATGCATGTGAAAAAGGGTTCAAAATGGCTCGAGCAAAAGTAACTTTTGTATTTCAGCATGAACAAGCGACAACATTACATAGCAAATGGTGAAGGCAAGATATTTATACAAATCAGTGAAGGAACAACGTTGTAGTAATGTCAATAGCACATGAATTCTGTCACAAGTTCAAGCATACACTCAAGCGCTGCACGGTGATCAAGACCAGCGACAAAGATCAAGACAGTACATGAACAAGAGGTGGTGATGTTTGCAAATACATAATAAATCAGCAACGATCAATGGTGCATGTGCACAAAGACAACAGTGGTGAAAATAAATGAGTCCAAGCCAAATGTCGAGCACGTGTACAAGATGGTGCTCTCAAATAATGGAACATGGGTGCATATCACTCACACAACAAGCAAGGAATAAGAGTTACAAATGCCAAGTAAACATGGAGCATTTACACAAGTATCAACAGGAAAATAGAGATTATGGCGAGTAATTTACAGTGAACTATATTTGGAAATTGTCTAATGTGTTCCAAGAATTCTGCATATAATATTTGGCAAACTTCTTGAATTATCTCTAGAAACACCAAGGCAAATCAATTTCAATTTCTTTCCAGTTTTGGTCATCTATCACAAATTGTTTCCAAAAATTCAGGGATCAAGATTGGCAAGAACATATATGGAAAGATAAATAAATTAGTTTTATTTCCAGGAAATTTGCATATCAATATTCAAGGGACCACAAACGTTTCAGGAATGTATTTATCCAGAAAATTATTTCAGGAATGAATCAATTCAGAAAGCATGCAAGGGCCAAATACTTTTCTAAAATTACCTATTTCATCAAGGCCATAAGTGGAAACAAATCAGAGCAATTTAAATTGACGATTTTCAAAAAGGGTAAACCGCAATTTCAGTGCAAATCAATTAACGAAATCAGAGAAGTTTTCGGATTGATAATCCTATTTTATCACACCAACTCATCACAGGCATCGTGGATCGAAAACACTAGGCTAAAACTGAAGAGCAGAAATCAAAATTACTCAAATTACTCACAAGTTTTCGAACAGAAGAAATTTTCCCAATCTGTAAAGCAAGGAGGATCACAAATCGACCGACATCATCAAGCTGAAGTAATCAGAGAACCAAGACATCATTCCATCAAGAAATCGATCGATTTGGGGGAGAATTGGAAAACCCTAGCCACCATTTTTTTTACAGAATAAAAGAGATCGGGTTTACAAAAGAAAGATGGACCGACCTATTGTTCTAACTCAAGGAAAAAGGGACGACCCTTTATTTTATTTTACTCTCCTAGGGTTTTCTATTTTATTTTCTACTTTGTTTTGTATTTTCTATTTTGTTTTGAAAATCGTCTGAACAGTTTCTAGGTTCTATAAAATCTAGGGGAACCAGTTAGGGTGTTAACTGGCAGTTTACTAGGGTCTGTAAAAACTAGGGTTACTGGTTATGGGGTTGTAATTAGGGGAAATCTGATCTAGGGGATTAGATCAGTCTAGGGTTTTGAGCGTAGGACTAGAATAGGAGCGAGGGGTTCGGTAGTGTACATGGTCTTGTATGCAGGATCTATTCTTTTACCTAGTAGAAACCTTAGGAATGCAGCAGTAGGCAAGGTTTTGCCGAAGCTGGGTATATCTGTGTGTGATTTATGTTCTGCACTTTTATTTTTGCTGCTTTCTGTGATCTGCTTATTATTTTAATATCCTGTCAAATTTTTAACTAGGCGAAAAACTGTGATAAACCCTATTCACACCCCCTCTAGGGTTAATCTAGATCCAACACGAAGGAGTGTGTAAAATTACTCCAGAGATGAATCTCGTCACCTCGTCCAGTGTTGGAAAATAAATAATCCATGTGCCGTATCTAATAACTAGAGAGACGTGATTATTGTCAACTCTACACCCGTGTGGGTTTTTTTACTTAATCTTGCAATTTACCGATATATTTATTTTGTCCATATCAGTCCTCAGTTCAACCTGTAATTCAATCAACGCCATACGAGCGTCTTGCCCGTATGGTAATCCCAACCTCGTCACATTAGCTCCAAATGCTGATGTGGTACATGATGCAGTATGCTATCTTCACTTAGTATGCCATGTAGCGCAGTTCAAAATTAATTGTTACTATCCTATGGCAATGTTTATAATCTCACACAGAAAAACTAGCACACCGCATCCAATGGCATTCACAGGAGTTGATATATAAATAAAATTGTGCAGCCAACTCATTGAAGTTTACCTATTTGTCGGGCACACAAATAAATTCTTTACTCAATAGCAAATCCATTTACCTGTTCAACACATGTATATATGTGCATATCTAAGCTAAAAATAATATTTTTAGCGAACAAATATTGATTTCTATACATGATGATTTTTAACACTTCATATATATGTTAAAAATACTATTTTCAATCAACAAATATTTATATCAACCTTTCGTTATTTGTAAATACATGTTAAAAATATTATTTTCAATCAACAAATATTTATTTCAACCTTTGGTTATTTTTAACAGTTCATATACATGTTAAAAATATTATTTTCAATCAATAAATATTTATTTCAACCTTTGGTTATTTTTAACACTTCATATACATGTTGAAATAATATTTTCAATCTACAAATATTTATTTCAACCTTTGGTTATTTTCTATACTTCATACATACAACGAAAATGTTATTTTTATCGTTCAAACAATTTATTTAAAACATGAATATTTTGTATACTTCATACATAAAATAAATTTGTTATTTTTATCGTTCAAACAATTTATTTCAAACATGAATATTTTATATACTTCATACATACAATAAAATTGTTATTTTTATCGTTCAAACAATTTATTCCATGCATGAATTTCGACACATGAATATTTCAGAAAATTTCGTCATTACAACGACAGGGTGTTTAGCACCAGCACCATGTCCAGCATGGATCTCTGCTATCCTCGGTCTTGCAGCATTACAATATTTTCATTTCGTTGATTTACACAATATCATTCATTTTCACAACACAATGAATATACCACAAACACAACCAATTTTGTTGCAACCACAATCAATTATTCACAATCACAACCCAAACAATTTATATCGTCCATGGTCTGTGGACAAGTGGAGTATATATGTATATAAATATGTTTATTTCCATTTCAATTTCATTTCAATTCCATTCCACGCATATATGATTTATACAACGCATGTATAATTTGTACATCGCTTATATAATTTATACAACGTCCATATATGAGATATACAACGCGTATATAATTTATACATCACTTATATAAGTTATACAACGCGTATACATTCCAATTTGAATTTAGATTGCTCACATTGGGTTCCACTCCTTATAAAATTGTAGGAAGCTCCAAAAATTCTCCGGTCTCTTCTAGAATGTAGAAGACGGCGTCACGAGTCTTGTAACGGCCACGAAATTTTCGACCTAGAAAATCAACATATATCCATGTCGACTAATCAAGCATCGAAAATACCAGGTCATTAATAGAAAGAAGTTAGAGGATGAGATAGGAAAGATAGAACTAATAGAATAGAAGAAGAAGAAGATCACAACTGCTACTAAATCAGAGTAAACATGAAACTCACAACATAAAGAATAAAATATATTACAACATAACTTTGAAATACAAATTTGAATTTTGTACTTACATATCATATCAGAGTATAATTCATATACATCACAGTGGAAATAATCTCTAAATAACTAGCAGCGAAGCCTCCTGCTTCAAGCTCCTCCAAGTGAATCTGCAAAGCCTGAAACACTTGATTGTTCGTACAAATTTGGGCACCCAAGAGTTTAGGGAAAACTAACAAAATAAACTCTGGGTCGGTCATGAGACTGGTTTGAGTAAACTCCAACCATATTGTTTAACTTTGAAAAATCTTTAAAAGAAAGGATAATAGTAAGACCAGCCCACACATAAACATGGATGGTTTTTATCTTACTATAACCCAAAACATTTTTGATATCAAAATCCAATGATATTATAATATTGACCATTCAAATAAATAATCAAATAGTAGAATGCTTGCATCTCACGCTCCACATACAACGTATAAAATCAAAAACCGCAGGGCGCTTATTGGAGATTGGATTCCAACTATGACAAGGTATGGGACCACCTCCCGATCAGTGTACTCCATAGGGGATACACTGGGGTTCAACAAGAACATCTTGCAACCCGGCCCACACATGACCAACCACTCATTTCTCTTGTGTGTATCGAATATATTTCCACCTACGTTTGGGCCCACATAACCGTTATTCGAAGATATAGAAATGAAAGAAGAACAAATACGAATTTTCTCTAGATGGTGACAATACACCCTAATGGGAATGACCCACATAGCCATGATGCCTGCCCGATTTTTGTCATTTCCCGGTTGTGAGGCTTGAGGTTATAATCGCTACAGAACATCTGATCGCTGTTCACTTTGAATGTCACATCGTCAAACCCATCAATTCACTAATCGATTTCCAAAAATATTACGGGCATAAAAAGCTAAGAGGAATGAATTCCTCTGCCACCAGATGTAACACCTTTAAGAGTTCAATCGTACGTGATTTGTTAGGTATACTCTGTCAGACACTCGTCCATACAAGTTGTCTTGGGACTGGACAAACAGAAAGCAAAATTCTGGAATAGAACGACCCTTGCATTTCTCTCCGTCTTTAATTGTCTTCAGCATAATCCAATTCGCAGTGCCTATGCCTATACGAAGTGGTTCTCGGATAAGATATCCAACCGTTCTCTCCATATTGACAACGATGGTCAAAACACTTCGATAGTCGGTTATTTAACAATCGAAGTAAAAAAAACATCCATTCAAAAGTACAACTAAACATCAAACAATCACTGGCCCTTTTTAATTAACATTAATTTTCCCATTTCTTATATGATCTAGAACAATGTCGAATGACATGTTATATAAACTCAAATGTTTTTATTACATTCCCATATTTTAAAGAGTTCCCTTTAGTATGGGTAATATATATCAGATCTTAATTATTTACTTCTACTTCCAACTTCGTATAATTCATTTACACTTCTTCGGGGAAAACATAATTATTTTCTTGTCACTTGGGATAAGTGGATCTCAAACCTTTCTAAGGATTAATGTTATATAAAATAATCACGCTTAAGCTTGGTTAACAATGTTCATTTATCGTTATAGTAAAAACTTGCAGTACGTTGTAATATTCCTCCCTTTATAACTAATGCAATATGCTATAATATTCCCCATTTTATAACTAATGCAATACGCTGTAATATTCCCCATTTTATAACTAATGTAATACACTGTAATATTCCCCATTTTATAACTAATGCCATACGCAAATATTCCCCTTTTTAACTAATCTCGACGTCTCTGTCCGTTACAAAGTAATACCATTCCTCGATAATAGTGAAGCCTTTCAAGTTGGGGTATTTTATTTACCTCTCAGACCTTGATCGACAACGTTCTTATCTTAGAATAGATATAAGTCTGTAACGCAAACTCCTTATTATTTATACTCCGTCAAATCACATTTCTTGCTTTATATTTTAAATATGGTTTTATGACGCCATATCCTTATTTTGAAAGCTCGGCTGTTTATAATTATTTATATTAAGTATTAATTCTTCGCTTCATCTTCCTTATATAATTCCAATTTTAACTTCTTTACCCAAGTCCATTAACGCTCTTTGTCTTTTGACGTTTCTCTTTCTATTTGAACCATTATACCTTATTCAGGTAACATCTCATTACAAATTAAATACTATCTTAAACAAATTCCTTTTTAGAAACAATTACTTTAATTACATAATAATTAACTTCATCATTGCTGAAGTAAAACAGTTTACTTCATTATTGATTGTAAAAATGGATTAGTTGCTTACTTAATAAAAAATAACTAATTATATTAGTCCATAAATCATTTAAACTTCGTTAAATGAAAAGGTTATTAATAATTAAGGAATCCTATTTATTTAAACGATTAATTTCTAAAACCATTATTATTTGATTAATTGAAGATAGTTAATCAAATAATCAATTTCTAACAAAAAAGTTGATTTAATCAACTTCAAATCATCAGTTAATTTGTTAACTGATTGTAACTACTCCTTACCATTAGATTAATAAAATTAATCTAAAAATATTGCTTAATCCTTTTTGTTTTAAAATAATTATCCTCATAGGACAATTTATAACTCCACCTGATTAAAAATAATCGCTTATAATTTCTTAACAAAAATTAACTACAAAATGTTTATAATAGAACTTTTATTATAATCTAGGACTTCGCTTTAATTATAAAAATATAATTTTTATAAATTAACTTCATTGATTCGTCAACCAACAAATCGACTTTTTAATAAAGAGATGGTTTATGGTCAAAGCTGCCACTTCCTTAATCGATATTGTTTATTGATTAAATCAAAATAACGTTGAATTTCCATTCAACATCAATATCCATACAGGGTTTCAATGTTATTTGGGTTCAAACAATGCATACATAAAACAAACAATACATATAAATATTAAGGAATCCGGTTGGATTCCTCCAACAGGTTTCCTGTATCCACATATGTTAGTCAACACAATTAACACTAATTCCATACTAGGGAATATTATAATCGATGGAATCAGTATCCAACCAATGATGTGTACAAAGCATATAAATAAATTTATATATATATTTCAGCCAATTTAATTGTAATCTACCTAAACAACCATCACACAACATTCAATCATTATTTATCACTATTAAAATCTAATTATAATATTTTAAAATAGATCAGAGACAGTGAATTTACTCACCTTTGCGCGTTTACCGTTAAATAATGATTTGCGTCAGTCGATTTAACCAGGCGTTCAATTCTGCCATTGTTCACGTTGAAACATCTGCCGGCTGGCTCACGGCACAAACGCTTCACGCTGCTACTTCACTTCAGCACGTCCAAACCTCTTCATGTTTCATGTTCCTTTCGTTTCTACTCAGACTGCGTTCTTCATTACTGCTTTGAAATGAAAACCGCCATCTTATTATATATACCAAATATATATTTTACCATTGTCGAACTTCCACGGTCACTACACCATATATGCTGATTAAGCTGTGTTTTTAGCCGTATCTAAGGCTCTTAAACACGGCCAATAGCCGTATCAAAAAACGGCATGTTAAATTTTTAGATACGGCTACAAACCGTGTCTCATAAGTAATAACATACGGCTTATAACCGTATCTAAGTAGTATTCAGACACGGCCTTTAACCGTATCGAATTATATCTGTGTGTGCACAAATTTATATATATGCATATATATATATATATATATATATATATATACAGAAACTGTTGCACATATTTTTCATATAACACAACATATATACCATAATTTATACACAAGAATAACACAATTTATATTTTATATATATACTCAAAGCATTTACAAGATTTTTCATAACACGAACACAATGTATAACATACTAACATATACAAAGGAAACTATCAAAGATTTTCATACCAGTACGAACTAACAAAAAAGGTAAAAACATATGATCAGCCTGATATATATAACTCTAGTCGAGGCCGGGAAGATTGAGCATACGTGCTGATCAATATGCCGATGAAATCCATGTGTTTGCTGTAAATCAAAGCAGTACTACTATGAGAATAAGCTAGATCATGATGCTAATCATAAAGTTTTATATATAACAGCATAAATATTTATATATGTTACTATGTACACAGTTTAAAACAAAAACTTAAAAGGCCAACCTGATGATTGGCAGTAAAACTGAATCGTGATAGCCAACGCCTGAGTTCCAGCAACACAAAAGCGCCCAAAATCTACAGGAAAAAGAAGTAATTTTATGCCTAAATGCACACAAAATATCGTGTCTTTGTGTTCGTACTGATAACAGTGAAGGGCATATCGTGTCTTTGTATCTGTGTGTGCATATTTGTCAATTATATGTATGACATGTTTATGTAACGCTACATGACATGATTTCATTCTCCAAAACAATTTCTTTGCTTTGAACCAGTTTATTTTTCTTTCTCCAAAATCTCCGCAAACATGATTTTCACGTAATGACTCACTAATTCGCTTTAAAAGTATTAAACCACAAACTCATTATAATTCTCCTTGTCAGTTGGCTGTAATATTGTAGATATAACATTGCTATAGCCTTGCCCTTTCTATTCTATCACGCTAATCTAGCTAATGTAGTGTATCCGAGATGAAGGGATGAAAAAAGCGATATATTACCTGAAGTTTATATCAAAAATGCTTTGATTTTTCTTGCTAACTACCATGATAGAAATCCCAATCCAGCAGACCCTGCACAATCAAGGTTTTACTGCATAGTTATAATCTATTATACGGTTCAAAACACTAACAACTTCTCGTATTACATGAAGGTTTATACACCTTGAAATCCATCTATCTATTATTACACATAGAATAGAAACAGTGCAACTTGGCTGCCTGCATGGTTTTCTTACATTTCAAGATAGGAGATCCTATTTCAGTCTTCTATGATTTTTACAAAGAACATAAAACTGCGAACCCAACAACATCCCCAAATCTATTCTGTGAAGAACCAAGTAAATGTGGTTATCTAAATTTCATTTGCCTACAAGTACAAATGTTTATTCTTATCCCCAAATCTACTCTGTGAATGACGTTATTATAATCAAGATCGCTCCTTTTTTAATTAATCTTTTACTTAGCCTTATGGAAATTGAAATCCTGGTTCCGTCCTTAAGAGTGACATTAAGATAATGTGAACAAGTAAAAAGAATTACCTGAATGTAACGATACAAATTAAGAATAAGTTGATTAGCACATCGGAATTACCCAAAGTCCACAATCATCAAATTACCCAAATTTAGGGTCTCTAGCTTTGCGCTGGTCGATCATTGATGCCAGTGATGCCAGTGATCTGACCAGTGCAAAGCTGGAGACACACAAATTGAATCATCTCTGCCGGAGGAGGAGATTCTAGAGAAAGGTGGAGGAACGATTTGGTCACCGATCGAAAACCCTAATTTGGGTTTTCGGTCACCATTAAACTAAAACAAAAGAAAAGGGAGCGGCCAAAATTTGTGTTTGGAGTGCTTGAAGGGGTGCACAATATGATACGAATTAGATTTGTCCAAAGGCCGTGTCAAATGAACCGATCCGGAGCATCCCGATGGACCTTCAGATTTATGGTGTTTAGGGTGGTGCGGATCGCAAAATGTAGTTTGCTATGGCTTTAAGACCTATCAAATATGATATGTCTATAAATCGTATTTTATCCCCGCAACATTGTGTGCCAAATTGGCTGATATGGTGTAGTGTGTCCAACATAGTAACAAACTATAGACATTCCCATGCCATTTGTCTTCAAAAATTAAAGGTCAGAATTACTACCGTGCTTTGCCTTCTTCCCCCTATTGTTCCTCATATCCTACCTCTTCGTTACTCCCAGTACCCTTTCTTCCTATCGACCATCGTCCACTCATACCTTCCCATTACTAGAAACAACTTCCAAACGTTTTAAATTCTTTTCATAACATGTTCGTGCTGGAAGTTCAAGGTGCCCTGACACCTCATCATCCCCTTTTTTTTCTCTTCATATATGTTTTAATATATGTTGGCTTAATTAGTAATTAACAAGATTGAAACTACTGTTACCCATCCGTAGTCCCCCTCTTTCAAGCGTTCCCACTGACCTTCTTCCCTTTGCCCCTCCTTCTGCGCCAATCATTTTTCCCCTTTCAACTCTTTTGCGCACCATTGCTTCAAACAGGTAGCACGCATCACCCCCTTTTACTTCGAACCCATACTAGCACCAGCTTCAACTTCTGTACTTCCCATCTTTGATAACAACCCCACTTTACTGTATTTTCTTCTTTCAGTACTTACTCACGTGAAAAAACTCATCTACCCACTTAAAAGCCCAAACCGATGGTACCCCTCCTTTATGCAATACAGTGCTTCGCCATTTCTTTCAACATCACTTTCCCCATTCTTTAACAGCAAGCCTCCTCCTTCTCATTCACTTGTTCCCTCCTTTATGCAATACAGTGCTTCGCCATTTCTTTCAACATCACTTTCTCTATTCTTTAATAGCAAGCCTCCTCCTTCTCATTCTCTTGTTATGCACCCACCCACTAATTATTTTCTTTACTATGGAATGACACCCCTCTTCAGCAAATCGTCCCCTGTACAAAACCCGACACTATCTTCCCTTAATCACACTTTAACCGTACTTCCTGTAGTATTCACCAATAAAACCAGCATTGTTTTAACTTGTTTTTAGTCCACATAATACCCACGTCACTTCCTCTGCATGACTAGTATTTCACTCTTACCGTTCATTTCGCCATTTTCATTTCCTGGTCTCGCTTTCGTTCCTGTGGCCGTGCCCTTCCATTTTACATGGATTTTCAAACCAACAACATTATTACAATCAAATTAATGACCTACGAAATAAATCCTTAATCCACATATTACCACACAACGTTGAACACTTCTTTCCCCAGCTGCTTCGAACTGTGCTCCACCCAGTAGACGCCATCAACACCATACAGATGACCAGAGTCCTCCTTGGAACAAATCGCGTCTCCTTCCATTACTGAACTGACACCACGTGCCATCTCTGAACCGTCACCTTGCGCCATCTCCTAATATCCTCGCTATAACACGCTGGATCCAAAGTAGCTGCATTGTTTCTTCAATATAAAACTCCAACACTTCTTTTCCTCATTTCTAAGGCTTTTCGTACACCTTCTCACACATACCTCAGTACATGCACCAGCATGCTAGTGCCTGTTGATCCACATTTCTCCTCGAAACAACACCCTCTCTCAGGTTTTCTCCACTCACGCACTACTGAGTATAGGTGGTGTAACAACCCAGATTTTTACAACATGCTAAGACAATAATCAAGGCAGAATTTAATTATAAATTCTGATTCAGGAGAAACGGGTTGCGCCATTGCGTTTGTCTCGGAAAAATACGCGAAATAGAGTCCGAGTTTTCGAAAATCGGAGTCCGTATGACCAAGTTATGGCCCGTCAAAGTTTTCAGAAAATTTCAAGTTCAAAAACAGTTCAAATTTGAATTCAGAATTCAAATTCAGCCAAGCAGAACAGGCGGGAAAAATTCCCGCCACCCCCAAGTTGACTGGGGAGTCGACTTGGGAGTCAACACACCCCAGGTGGTGTCGACTGCCCAGTCGACACCCTTGTCGACTTGGGTGGTTGGCCAGTTTGGCCTGGGTGCACCTGACTTGTTCCTCAAGACATGTTTGGAGGCTTGTGACGGATTTTAAAGGCTCAGATCTATCCTAGGGTTAATCTAAGGGCCTAAACTACTCCTAATCTCTATAAAAAGTCCCCTAAGCCTACGCTAAACCCTCACCAATCACTCATGCCACGAAGTGCCGCCCAAATGCCAAGTGATCATGGCCTCCATCTCCAATTCCTAGAGACTATGCATTCAAATCGGGTTCAAATCAAAAGGTTCAAGCTTCCTAGGCCAAATCGAGGAAAGATCAACGTTGTTACGCAAATTTCATGACGATTCTTCAACAAAGGAGCCACCTTTCTTGGTCAAGATGATTCATGATCTTTCCCTAAGCCTCGCTATGTAAGTTCTAGCTACTTCTAGATCTAGACGGTAGTTTTAATGATGGCATGGAATAAAATGCGATGAAACATGAGTATGCTAGCCTATGTGAACTTAGTCATTGATCTTTTCTATGATCTATGACCTTGGGCTAAGTTTTAGCGACTTAATCATGCCACTCATGTTATGTGTAACCTAGTTCATCTTGCAAGTTTGAATCTTTATCTATGGAATGTTAGCATGAACCTTTGGGAACCATTTGACTTGTGAAACATTGGAAAAACTTGACTTTGGGGCTTATGCATGTAAATGAACCCAAACCCCATATGTTATCATGCATGCTTATGGCCAAATTCCCTTATGATACTATGCATGTTTGTGGCCAAATTCCCTTATGATACTATGCATGCTTGAGGCTAAATCCTTTATGATATTATTCACGTTTGTGGCCAATCCCTTTATGACATTGTGCATGTTTAGAGGCCAATATGCAATATGCTAGTTATGTGAACACCTTTGCCTCAATTTTCACCATGTTTAACTTGTGATTCATCATTGCCATCTCGCTTTCATGTGCGTTGGGGACACGCTTTGGGTAGTTTAGGCAAACTTGAAAATTGGCTATGATCTTGATATGAAATTACATGCAATGTGTAATGATAAATAACGTGAATATGACGCGAAAACTTGACATGGTGCTACATGAAAACATGGACTTAAAAAGGGGTCTAAATTTGACATGAACATGACACGTAGAAAAACATGAAAGTGGCCAACTCGAGGTTAGGTTGAGTTTGTAGCATAAATCTACCCGGACCCGCCCGGCTTAACTAGTGGCTACAAACAATAGGACCCAATGTGAGTAGTTGGTCATGTCGCGCTTAAGACCCGAGGTTAGACTAGGTTATGGTGTAAAACTACCCGGACCCGCCCGGCTTAACTAGTAACCACAACAAGGTCTAATGTGAGAGGTTGAGAGTGCATTAATTTAATTAATGCCACATGATAAGGTTAAGTAAATCTGACAAATGATACTTAACCGATATGACATGAAAGGGTAGGTTAAGTGAAACCGGACTTGATTTCTTAAAGACACTTAACCGTAAAATACAGTTAGGGGATGGGGTTAAGCTAATCCATACTTAACTAATCTAAACACGGTAATTTGATGAAGTTAAGTTAACCTATACTTAACTAATCTAAACACGGTAATTTGATGAAGTTAAGTTGACCTAGACTTAACTAATCTAAACACGGTAATACGATGGGGTTAGGTTAAGCACTTAACCAATCTAAACTTGATAATTCAATGAGGTTAAGTAACCAACACTTAACCCACTAAACGTGATAATTTAATGGGGTTAAGTAACTTATACTTAACCAATTATACATGATGATTTGATGAGGTTAAATAACCTATACTTAACCAGTCTAATATGGGAACTTGATAGGGTTAAGTCACAAGACCGTTTAAATATACTTAACTATTGTAATACGATTAGTGGATGGGGTTGAGCTAACCCACACTTAACCAATCCGACTCGATAATCTGATGAGGTTAAGATAATCTATGCTTAACCAATCTAACACGATAATCTGATAGGGTTAAGATAAACAAATACTTAACCAATTTGACTTGGTGATTGAATAGGGTTAAGTCATGAGCTTCTTGGTATACTTAACCAACTTGTAGGACTAGGTCTTGGACTTGAATACTTAGCCAAAGCTTGACATCATTCGTAGGCGGGTTAAGTCATGAACTTAAATGACAACACTTAACCCATTAGACAAAACCCTAGCTCAGGGGACTAGGTTAAAAATCGTAGTTAACAAGGGTAGCGGGAAGAGAAGCTAAGTGGTAAACCTTAGTTAACGATAACTAAGTAATAATTCTTAGTCAAGGGAGTTGGACCAATTCCTAAATAGATGAGTAACCCGATTCGGTAAGTCGTCGCTTCAACAAATATACGAGGAGGAGCAATATCTGATTTAGATAAAGGCTCCAACGAACTGGGTGACGAAGCGGTAGCTTCGGGGAACGTGAGGATACTCTTGGTATCCCTCTGTGAGGTTGCGGATGGTCCATGAAACCTGGACTCACAGAGGTTAAGGTCTGCGGTAGAAGAACCAAGGGTATGCCTTGGTTGCTGTGCGAGCAACCTAAAGACTGGGGTGGATTAGCGTGGGGTCGGCGATATTTTCACGGTAGCCCTAGATAGCACATTCGTCGGCCACCTACCATCTTTAGTCAATCATGTACGTAAGGAAAGGCGGAGAACACCCAACAAACCATACTTGCTATCTAGGTATGGGTGAGGTTGGCCGTCCGGAAGGGGGCATCGATGGCCTTAGTATAGTTCTCATACATGACTTTTCTTGTTTTGCCTTTCAGTAGTTGAGGGAGGGGTCACGTGGGACCATAGCCACGGATACAAAAATAGACCTTGATATCTGCACCGGCAGACGATTTAAAACTCCCGACCGAGTTCCGTATTTCTTGATTTGCCCTGGCACGAAACTCGGATAGCACATTGAGATACATGTGCGTCTAGACATGGAAAACGATTCACGATTCATACGTGGGATAAAAGGGCGCGGTTGACGGGTAGCATAATCCCTAGTAGCCCTAGGTGGCTAAAACCCAAACCGAGACACGAAAACGTTCGTTAGGTAGCATAATCCCTAGCGGTCCTAAGTGGCATAAACCCTAGGTGAACACGCGATAGTCCATGGTAAGAAAACATAATCAGACCAAGGGTAGCAGTCCAAAACAACTTCAAGGATAAAATGGTACTACGTTGAGGGGGTATAGATTTACATGGGAAAGCCCGTACGGCCTATGGAAAAGGACTGAACTTATACCTGGAAAGAAACATACGAGTTGGGAAAAACCTACATATGCTATATATTAGGTTGACATGGACCATTACATGACATTGGGCAAGGGACATTCATAGTTAACACATGACGCGGGTTGGGATACTAGTACGAGAGGTGTAGAGCAAATATACATGATAAATACTGGGGGATGTTACACATGATAGATACTTGGAATTGTATACTTGATAGAAACCTGACAATGTGATACCTTGATTTATCTTGACACCGTAGTTTATCATGATACCTTAGTTTATCTTGCTACAGTAGTTCATCCAGTTATCTTGGTTTAGCTTATCTATCTTGCCGTCATCCTTATGTTTACTTTCAGTTTATGAATGTCATGTTACCTTTACCTGTTTTTATACTGGAAGTAGATAGGACTTACCAGTCTTTATGACTGACCCCATTTTCTTTCGCCTCTTTGTCTTCCGTTTCCCCCTCCAGGTTTTCAGGGAGGAAATGATGTTGTTTAGTTCGTACCTCTTATGCTTGAAGGTCATCATGTATAGCTTGGTCTTCTCTTGGCTATGGCTGCTTCACCGCTTTATTTTGGGGAATAATTTATGAAAAGGTTTTATGCTTCTTTACTATTGCAAGACAGGTTTTGATGTATTCTGATGTAAAAGGCTTTAGACCTTATTTTATAAGGAAATGGAATTTGTTTTACTTCCGCTGTTTTTATATATGTTATGTCTTGTAATATTTCTGTGCATGTTTACCTCGATAATGCTTCACCAAACCTAGTGCATTCCCTTTGTGAGTGACCCTAGCGGAGGTGGGGTGTTACATTTGGTATCAGAGTAGAAGGTTACCAGACTGGGCAAAAGTTTTTAAAACCTTCTGAAAACTATTTGAGAAACCGTTTACAAAGAAGCATTTTTCCAAGAAAAGTTTTTAAAGGCTATTCCCCAAAAGCCATTAGCACTATTCTTTGTTTCCTTGATCAAATCTCTTTTCCTTTCTTTCCTCCATCTGTAGTCACAGTAGTTTTAACTGCGACTAATCCTTGTCTAGCTACGAAGTGTTTTCCATGAGATGGAGGTGGTTCTCGAGAGGCCTGTTACCGTGTTACAAGGAAGGGTAATAAGAGCAAGGATAAAGGACACGGACGTAAGGATAAGCAACTTGTTGGTATGGATTAGTCCACAAAGGAAGACAAGGACAAGATCAGCGAGAGGGCAATTGTATGCTCTCACTCCTAGCGTACCTAAGAGGGATGGTATCGTTTCTGTTAAAGGTTTAGCCTTTCTTTTCTATCATCCCGTCCAGACTTTGTTTTGATCATCGCATCATTTAAGTCTGCTTCGATAGTTAAGTCTCTGCACCTTAGCACTAGCATGGTAGAAGATCCCACTTTTGTCCCAAAATCTGGTTGGAGAGTCGGTCCATTTATTCATGACTTGTTTGGAATTGAGAGTGTAAATTCCAAGGGTTGAGATTAGAAGCAGTGCTTCTATTGTTGAGCTAGGGATGGATTCTAGGGATAAAGTGGTTATCCAGAAAGGGATGCCATTCTCGGTTTTGAAAGGAGGGTAGTTAAACTCTTAACTTGCCTTGGTAATACCCTCGAAGTCTCGTATAACCTTTTGGGTTTTGTCATGGTTAGTTACCAAGAATATCTTGATGCATTTATCGGAAATCTCTGATCCGATCGAGTAACATTCGCCAATAAGGCGGATGGTTCATTCCGCTTAAGCATGGGTTATAGGAGTCACCCTGGTAAGTGCACGTGGTAACATGGATTGACATCGGTAAACGAGATCCAGAATTCACTAGTGAATTTTGGAGAGCTCGCATGAGTACGCAGATATGGTTGAGCCAAGTATACTAGGGAAAGAAGAAGTGAAAGTGAAACGAGAGGCGACAATGAAATGAGTTCCAACTCATACCTTGGAAATAGGAATCAAGGAGCTACGAAATCATGAAGTCAAAGGCGGTCAAGGCACAATGGAATTCAGCTCATGAAAATGCGGCTTAGACGCGCGCATCATGTCTCTTTTTAAGAGTATATCGTTGATCCCTGGTTCTCCTGTAGAGCTTGCTTGCATGCTATCGCTTGGTGGATATCCTCTCGGTCCTGTTTCTGTTGCAAACCCCGTAAGGAGTTTGTCTTGTTTATCTCCTCGATCTTATCTTGGGAACCCTAGGTAGAACTCTATGGATGTAAACATGTATTTGAAACATGTTATGATTGATATGGTTGCAAGTGGTTGCTCGTGGATGCGCGAATACACATTAGATACTAGATCGACGCACTCACATTTCATATGCACGAGTATTTATACTTGTTTATGGATGAAATTTAATGTGTTACCATGTGGATGTTGCATGTGGATGAATGTTTGTGCACACATATAGTACTTATATGACTAGGACTATTTGCATACATGTTGGATTCATGGCACTAAACATATTTTGCATTAGAAAGATCATTCAGGCCTGATCATTAGCATTAGTTAAGGAGCATATACACACACTTTCTGCATGTGTCCATAAAGCATTAGGATTCTTTTAAGGACCATGGTTGCCTGTGGATGATTTTTTACGTAGATGGATGATGGATGGTAGGATACGTTCTTCCTAACTTGGAGATTTCGGGGATGAATTCCTTTAAGTTGGGGAGAATGTAACAACCCAGATTTTTACAACATGCTAAGACAAGAATCAAGGCAGAATTTAATTATAAAATCTGAATCAGGAGAAACAGGTTGCGCTATTGCGTTCGTCTCGGAAAAATACGCGAAATAGAGTCCGAGTTTTCGAAAATCGGAGTCCGTATGACCAAGTTATGGCCCGTCAAAGTTTTTAGAAAATTTCAAGTTCAAAAACAGTTCAAATTTGAATTCAGAATTCAAATTCAGCCAAGCAGAACAGGCGGGAAAAATTCCCGCCACCCCCAAGTCGACTGAGGAGTCGACTTGGGAGTCGACACACCCCAGGTGGTGTCGACTGCCCAGTCGACACACCTGTCGACTTGGGTGGTCGGCCAGTTTGGCCTGGGTGCACCTGACTTGTTCCTCAAGACATGTTTGGAGGCTTGTGACGGATTTTAATGGCTCAGATCTATCCTAGGGTTAATCTAAGGGCCTAAACTACTCCTAATCTCTATAAAAAGTCCCCTAAGCCTACCCTAAACCCTCACCAATCACTCATGCCACGAA
Source organism: Allium sativum (assembly GCA_030737875.1). Taxonomy (NCBI): domain Eukaryota; kingdom Viridiplantae; phylum Streptophyta; class Magnoliopsida; order Asparagales; family Amaryllidaceae; genus Allium; species Allium sativum. Next base: position 453,995,927 of record CM060913.1, on the reverse strand, counting down.
GTGCCGCTCAAATGCCAAGTGATCATGGCCTCCATCTCCAATTCCTAGAGACTATGCATTCAAATCGGGTTCAAATCAAAAGGCGCAAGCTTCCTAGGCCAAATCGAGGAAAGATAAACGTTGTTACGCAAATTTCATGATGATTATTCAACAAAGGAGCCACCTTTCTTGGTCAAGACAATTCATGATCTTTCCCTAAGCCTCGCTATGTAAGTTCTAGCTACTTCTGGATCTAAACGGTAGTTTTAATGATGGCATGGAATAAAATGCGATGAAACATGAATATGCTAGCCTATGTGAATTTAGTCATTGCTCTTTTCTATGATCTATGACCTTGGGCTAAGTTTTAGCGACTTAATCATGCCACTCATGTTATGTGTAACCTAGTTTATCTTGCAAGTTTGAATCTTTATCTATGGAATGTTAGCATGAACCTTTGGGAACCATTTGACTTGTGAAACATTGGCAAAAACTTGACTTTGGGGCTTATGCATGTAAATGAACCCAAACCCCTTGTGTTATCAGGCATGCTTGTGGCCAAATTCCCTTATGATACTATGCATGTTTGTGGCCAAATTCCCTTATGATACTATGCATGCTTGAGGCCAAATCCTTTATGATATCATTCACGTTTGTGGCCAATCCCTTTATGACATTGTGCATGTTTAGAGGCCAATATGCAATATGCTAGTTATATGAACACCTTTGCCTCAATTTTCACAATGTTTAACTTGTGATTCATCATTGCCATCTCGCTTTCATGTGCGTTGGGGACACGCTTTGGGTAGTTTAGGCAAACTTGAAAATTGGCTATGATCTTGATATGAAATTACATGCAACATGTAATGATAAATAACGTGAATATGACGCGAAAACTTGACATGGGGCTACATGAAAACATGGACTTAAAAAGGGGACTAAATTTGACATGAACATGACACGTAGAAAAACATGAAAGTGGCCAACTCGAGGTTGGGTTGAGTTTGTAGCATAAATCTACCCGGACCCGCCCGGCTTAACTAGTGGCTACAAACAATAGGACCCAATGTGAGTAGTTGGTCATGTCGCGCTTAAGACCCGAGGTTAGACTAGGTTGTGGTGTAAAACTACCCGGACCCGCCCGGCTTAACTAGTAACCACAACAAGGTCTAATGTGAGAGGTTGAGAGTGCATTAATTTAATTAATGCCACATGATAAGGTTAAGTAAATCTGACTAATGATACTTAACCGATATGACATGAATGGGTAGGTTAAGTGAAACCGGACTTGATTTCTTAAAGACACTTAACCGTAAAATACAGTTAGGGGATAGGGTTAAGCTAATCCATACTTAACTAATCTAAACACGGTAATTTGATGAAGTTAAGTTAACATATGCTTAACTAATCTAAACACGGTAATTTGATGAAGTTAAGTTAACCTAGACTTAACTAATCTAAACACGGTAATACGATGGGGTTAGGTTAAGCACTTAACCAATCTAAACTTGATAATTCAATGAGGTTAAGTAACCAACACTTAACCAACTAAACGTGATAATTTAATGGGGTTAAGTAACTTATACTTAACCAATTATACATGATGATTTGATGAGGTTAAGTAACCTATACTTAACCAGTCTAATATGGGAACTTGATATGGTTAAGTCACAAGACCGTTTAAATATACTTAACTATTGTAATACGATTAGTGGATGGGGTTGAGCTAACCCACACTTAACCAATCCGACTCGATAATCTGATGAGGTTAAGATAATCTATGCTTAACCAATCTAACACGATAATCTGATAGGGTTAAGATAAACAAATACTTAACCAATTTGACTTGGTGATTGAATAGGGTTAAGTCATGAGCTTCTTGGTATACTTAACCAACTTGTAGGACTAGGTCTTGGACTTGAATACTTAGCCAAAGCTTGACATTATTCGTAGGCGGGTTAAGTCATGAACTTAAATGACAACACTTAACCCATTAGACAAAACCCTAGCTCAGGGGACTAGGTTAAAAATCGTAGTTAACAAGGGTAGCGGGAAGAGAAGCTAAGTGGTAAACCTTAGTTAAGGATAACTATGTAATAATTCTTAGTCAAGGGAGTTGGACCAGTTCCTAAATAGATGAGTAACCCGATTCGGTAGGTCGTCGCTTCAGCAAATATACGAGGAGGAGCAATATCTGATTTAGATAAAGGCTCCAACGAACTAGGTGACGAAGCGGTAGCTTCAGGGAACGTGAGGATACTCTTGGTATCCCTCTGTGAGGTTGCGGATGGTCCATGAAACCTGGGCTCACAGAGGTTAAGGTCTGCGGTAGAAGAACCAAGGGTATGCCTTGGTTGCTGTGCGAGCAACCTAAGGCTGGGGTGGATTAGCGTGGGGTTGGCGATATTTTCACGGTAGCCCTAGATAGCACATTCGTCGGCCACCTACCATCTTTAGTCAATCGTGTACGTATGGAAAGGCAGAGAACACCCAACAAACCATACTTGCTATCTAGGTATGGGTGAGGTTGGCCGTCCGGAAGGGGGCATCGATGGCCTTAGTATAGTTCTCATACATGACTTTTCTTGTTTTTCCTTTCAGTAGTTGAGGGAGGGGTCACGTGGGACCATAGCCACGGATACAAAAACAGACCATGATATCTGCACCGGCAGATGACTTAAAACTCCCGACCGAGTTCCATATTTCTTGATTTGCCCTGGCACGGAACTCGGATAGCATATTGAGATACATGTGCGTCTAGACATGGAAAACGATTCATGATTCATACGTGGGATAAAAGGGCGCGGTTGATGGGTAGCATAATCCCTAGTAGCCCTAGGTGGCTAAAACCCAAACCGAGACACGAAAACATTCGTTAGGTAGCATAATCCCTAGCGGTCCTAAGTGGCATAAACCTTAGGTGAACACGCGATAGTCCATGGTAAGAAAACATAATCAGACCAAGGGTAGAAGTCCAAAACAACTTCAAGGATAAAATGGTACTACGTTGAGGGGGTATAAATTTACATGGGAAAGCCCGTACGGCCTACGGCAAAGGACTGAACTTATACATGGAAAGAAACATACGAGTTGGGAAAAACCTACATATGCTATATATTAGGTTGACATGGACCATTACATGACATTGGGCAAGGGACATTCATAGTTAACACATGACGCGGGTTGGGATACTAGTACGAGAGGTGCAGAGCAAATATACATGAAAAATACCGGGGGATGTTACACATGATAGATACCTTGGAATTGTATACTTGATAGAAACCTGACAATGTGATACCTTGATTTATCTTGACACCGTAGTTTATCATGATACCTTAGTTTATCTTGCTACAGTAGTTCATCCAGTTATCTTGGTTTAGCTTATCTATCTTGCCGTCATCCTTATGTTTACTTTCAGTTTATGCATGTCATGTTACCTTTACCTGTTTTTATACTGGAAGTAGATAGGACTTACCGGTCTTTATGACTGACCCCGTTTTCTTTTACCTCTTTGTCTTCCGTTTCCCCCCCCCCCCCAGGTTTTCAGGGAGGAAATGATGTTGTTTAGTTCGGACCTCTTATGCTTGAAGGTCATCATGTATAGCTTGGTCTTCTCTTGGCTATGGCTGCTTCACCGCTTGATTTTGGGGAATAATTTATGAAAAGGTTTTACGCTTCTTTACTATTGCAAGACAGGTTTTGATGTATTCTGATGTAAAAGGCTTTAGACCTTATTTTATAAGGAAATGGAATTTGTTTTACTTCCGCTGTTTTTATATATGTTCTATCTTGTAATATTTCTGTGCATGTTTACCTCGATAATGCTTCACCAAACCTAGTGCATTCCCTTTGTGAGTGACCCTAGCGGAGGTGGGGTGTTACAGGTGGTTTTTCGATGATTGAAAATGGCTATTGCAGGGTTTAACAATGTAGAGAAAAACTTGTTTTCGAATTATGGTATGAAGCTTGCGGTTTGTGTTTTTTGAAATGGAAAACGATGGACAGCTGAGTCTGTTTATAGTAGAGAAAACCCAACACTTAGGGCCTAGGCAATATTGGATGGTACAACATAGGTTTTCTTTTATATATTTAAATGATCCTTTGCCCTGGAGCTTCAGAAAAAATTAAAGTGATTGTGAAGCGACCCGAAACTTCCCCGGTCTCCGAAGAGATGAGAAAGAACGAATTACTGTGAGGACAAGACAAATCAGAACGCAGACAAAAGAACATTTCATAGTATATTACAACAATGCATCAGATTACAAGAATATACAGAGTATAAATGAATATTACACAGAAATATCAGAGATTTAAATTACATTTAAATACATCGCAGCGGAAAATAATACAATACTCAACTAGAAGAGATATACGGATACAAAGCTTTCCGGATATCATTCCAGCTGTAAACCAGGATCCTGTGAATATAAATCTGCAAAACCAAAACTACTAGCTGCCCGTGTGGAAAATAGGGGCACCCAGAGTTTAGGTTAAAACAATAAACTCCAGGTCAGTCATGTGACTGGTGTGAGAACTAAAACAGTTATTTATCTTTATTTTCAAAGTAAGGTAAATCAAGGGACCACGCCGTATAACACGGAACGGGTTTCCTCCCAAGAACACTAGTGCATAAAACAACAACGCAATGCTAAATAAAGAAAAATGAAGCTATTATAAGACCCAGGTCCCATCACACAATGCAACGCAAGCCGGAGGATAGGGTTTTTACCTTATAATAGCCAATAATGCTTGATACGTTTAAAACAAATCTTTTGATACTATTATAAGTGCATATTGTATAAAATATCTTCAAATCATAAGTATCAATCATAGACGGCATAAGCGCCCCATCCCACTATGTCGCCATACTAGGCTCTACAAATAAAACCGAAATACACGTACTGGAAATTGGATTTCCATCATGGTGGCTCCTGATTCGAAAGATCGATCGCGTAATGCAATTCACCACGGCTTACGTCCCAACAAGAGAAAACACCGTCTGCACATCCGCACATTTGGGACCAGAGTACCACCGCGGCTTACGTCCCAGCGAGAGAAAACACCGCCTACTCTATATATCCCTGAGCACTAGGCTCATCTCGGTCGACCGAATCCACGACACCACTAAGGTGCCCATCCACTAAAAAGCATACTGATCAAACCACCAGTTTACCACCATACCGGGGTGTGAGGCTCGCGAACCAACGCTATACACAAAGCCATGCTATATTAAAGCTGCGCTTTGATCATCATCCACCAAACTTTGCTTTTCAACAAAAGTATGGATCACTGCATCTCAGCATGCCACACTATCAATCCATATCGTACCACTGATTTCTGCCAATATATAACCTCTGAGCTCGTATGTCTCAGAGAAGGGCGTTAAGAAAGAGAATAAATTCCCCGCCGCCAAACAGATATATATTTAGCAGAGATCAACGAATACAATATAAAGGAATACAATGTCAGACACACCATCCATTTACAAGTCCGTTCTAGGTCTGAATGAAACCGGAGGCACTTTCCTCGCATATCCATCCATCTCCAAGTACGTCTGGACGACCACCAACTATTTCCATCCTCTTGGGTGTACAGCCCAATCAGGATCGTCAGTAATTATCCCAACGATGTGAAGACTTCCGGTCTTCAACCACCGTCTTCATCTTCGACATATCGTCGAATCGGTTATTCAGAATGGATATAAACCCGGCCTTTCCAAACAACCCGCGTATATTAAAAATAAATGTTACACAAACACAACATACGCCTCATTCCAATTCATTAGTTACTAACCGTAAATCAGTAAGAGAGCAATTCCCCAAATATTAACCCCGAAGGCCGAAACCAACATCAGATCAATATCCAGGAAACCATTCTTCTTAACTAACCTTCAGCTAGTTTCTAAATTTCAATTCTTAGGGAAAGGTTCCCATTAATTTTATCCAAGATAAATTCTTTAAAATTTATCCTTTAATCTTCCTTTGGATGTCATTTCAAACCAAATTATGGTTTTCCAAACTAGTCGAGATTAGCGAACCATACCGAAGTAATTATTTAATTTATTTCCCAATCCCAACCTATTCATCCCATGAAGCAAAACTGGTAATACTCCATATTTAACACCACAGTGTTATCGGTAAAATTAACTACCATTTCACGTTCAAATCTGATTAAAGATTTAACTATCGCTTTGGAGCAAAACTGGTGATACTCCATTCTCGCTCATTTTCTAAAGTTGATAATTTAAATTATCAATCCACATTTCAATTTAATTGAAGATTCATTAAAACTCTTTTTACTGGGTTAAAGAAGTGTCATTTAAAACACAGTTCACGATAAACCCAAATCACATTCTATTTATTATCGGGTTAAAGAACTGGTGTTATTTAAAACACAGTTCACGATAAACCCATGAATCAATTCTATTTAAACCCATTTCAAATCCAATTTATTTATTTAAAAATAAATGGGTTTTAATTTCAGTTCAAAACTAGTTCATTTCGATAAAAATCTATTTTCATCTTTTCAAATATGGAGTTTTTCATCCCAATTTTTCCCAAATCATTTCTTACGATTTTACACTAATTATTACTATTTTTAATAATTTTACCAGGGCCCGTACAGTCGATTTCCATCAATGGCCATCGAACTGCACTTACAGCGGCCTTTTCCAAATTTGATTTGGACATAATTCCAAATCCAACCGTTAGATTTCAAATTTCTAATATTCGTTAGAAAGCTCTTTTTGATACGAACCCAACGGTTCTAGTTTTAGGAGGATCCGACGGTCGGATCTCCCGTAATGTCCGTTTGAAATAAATGGTCGAAATTCACGAACTGCCGCGGCGCGTTCTATTCAGGCCATTATATATATAATATATATATTTCGTCGATTTCCTTTTTAAAACGAATTTTATAAACCATTTCAAATTTGTTTCAAAAACAATTTCAACCTTTATTTCAAATTCAAATCAAAATTGAATTTTCCCTTATAAATTCTTTTTACCTTCACTTCTATTTGATTTCAATTCAAATCGATTTCAATTCTATTTCAATTCGTTTTCAATTGAATTCAATTCAGATTTGTTTTCTATTCGATTCAATTCAAATTCGTTTTCTATTCAATTCAATTTGAATTAGTTTTCTATTCAATTCAATTTGAATTCGTTTTCTATTCAGTTCAATTTGAATTCGTTTTCTATTCAATTCAATTTGAATTCGTTTTCTATTCAGTTCAATTTGAATTCGTTTTCTATTCAATTCAATTTGAATTCGTTTTCTATTCAATTCAATTTGAATTCGTTTTCTATTCAGTTCAATTTGAATTCATTTTCTATTCAATTCAAATCAAATTCGTTATATATTCAATTGAAATCAAATTCGTTATATATTCAATTGAAATTCAATTCGTTTTCTATTCAATTCAAATTGGATTTCTATTCGATTCAATTCAAATTTAAAAACGAATATAATCGATATAAAAATCGTTCGCGTCAAAATAGCGCATCTCTAATCAATACGGCTTTATATATTTCAATAATTCCTTTATTCTATTCAACAAATGAATATTTATTTTTGTCAACACACGACTAATCTCAACGAATGAGTACTGTCCACGTGTGACTATTTTTGTTAAAATATTTCATTCAACACATGACTAATCTCAACGGATGAATACTGTCAACACATGAACCTTTATTTTATATTGATAAAGATGTAAATTTTATTATTAAAATATTTCGTTCAACACATGACTAATCTCAACGGATGAGTACTGTCAACACATGAACCTTTATTTTATAATATTCTTTATTTTTCCGATTGGAATGAGGCCCAATCAATTACCATATAAAGTTAATTATATGGATTCCATACAACAAATGTATATAATAGCAACGATAAATAATCAACCATCATCTAAAGTGCACTACACTGTATAGGCATCAAATATAGATATCTAACGCTTATAATAGCCTGTCGATCCATCGACCGACATATTTAATCAATCAGGATGAGTGAACTTCAAATTTCATCCCAACACCCGTGTGGGGTTTCAAACAATCAAACACAGCTTTTATTTGTGCAGTTGGGCGATGTGTAAAATTTATCGTCCCAATCAATGTCAGTCAAATCGGTGTACATAAACAAACCATCCGGTTTGTAAATGAATATTTATTTATTCACATTCACTATATTCATATTCACGTTAAAAATTATATTTTTAACGATAAAACATTTTATTTTAACATATGAATTTGTATTCAGTTCATTCTTTAAATAAAATGATATTTTTATTTTCTAACTTATTTTAGAAAATTTCGGCGGCATAACGACACGATACTAGAAACGGGACAAGGCCTAGCCTTATCCCCGGTCTAGTGAAGGCCCACGCCATTCACACATCAATCAAATCCATTCCATTTCACCAAATAATCTAACTAACTATACAACCAAACAAACAAGTCCATGGTCTGTGGACGATTGTGTCGGGTGCTACTAAGCACCGTCTACATCCTAGTATATATATAACTAGAAAAGAAATTGAAGAGTGAGAAATTCTCACCAATAGCTATCCTAACTCCATGGCACTTCCTATGTAGAACATCTCCACCGTGCTCGCCTTTCTTCACTTTCGTTGCCCATAGCCACTACATATATAAGAATCGAATTTTTACTTTGCTATTCAATATAAAAAAACGAATTTTTACTTTGCTATTCAATAAATAAAAATCGAATTTTTACTTTGCTATTTCTATTTTAAAAACAATGTTAATTTTATTTTCAAAATCAATGCAAAATTCATTTTCAAAAAGAATGCAAACTTTGTTTTCAAAGCTAATTCATTTTTTGTTTCTAAAGCAAATTCATTTTTTTGTTTCTAAAGCAAATTCATTTTTTTGTTTCTAAAGCAAATTCATTTTTTTGTTTCTAAAGCAAATTCATTTTTGTTTCTAAAACAAATTCATTTTTTTTCTAAAGCAAATTCATTTTTTTGTTTCTAAAGCAAATTCATTTTTGTTTCTAAAGCAAATTCTATCTTATATATATTTTTGAACCAAAGTTCAAAACAAAGTTATAAGTAAAAGAAAATCATATATTATATTTTTTTCCCTTATAAGCAACAATGTATATTCATAAAATAAATAAATAAAATTAAAAATAAAAAATAAAAATAAAAAAAACAAAGGGAGGGCTCACTGCTTAAAACACTGGAATCCCATCTCTCCTTCAGCAAACCCTTGACGTCAGAAAGACACCGCCGCCCCCAACATACTTCGTCGGAGCCACATCGCCGTACCCCACCTGACGCGCCAACACCGGAGCTTCCTCCACCCACTAGCGCTCGCCACTCGGTGGCCTCCACCCCTCCAAAAACTGCTGCCAACGACCACCGTTTGCGCTCGAAATTTGAGCAGGTCGCCATACCAACCTTGATCAAAACCTTATCACATTGAAGATGCCCTGATGCTCTGTATTCTTGGTCTAGAAATTATAATCAAATTCTAAGCCGATTTGAAGAGATTTAGAGGAAATGAATCGAAGAATCTCGGTCGCCAGTTTTGAATTGGGGGCGCAGAAAAAAGGTTGACCGCAGGTTTGGAAATGTTTAGGGTTTGACTGTTTTACCCATTTATGTCATTTATATATATTTTTTTCTAATTACAAAAAGGTAACTATTTTATATGACTTCGAAACGAGACCCACCTCCTATTGTCCCTAGCTAATTACCCCCATTCCGAACACAATGGGATATGTATCGTAGGCTAATTCGACCGTTTCGACAAGTTTTCGTCAAAATCAAAATATAACTCTATATATTGAATTTGAACGCGCATTTCAATTTACCGGGGTCACATACTAACTCTAAAAATTCCCAAAAAATATTTTCTAGCTTCGTATTGACGGTACGGTCCTAACAAAACTAGTTTCGTCGAATTCTGAGGCCGTTGGAAAAATGGCCATTTTCCAGTCGATTAAAATCAACTAAAACTGGTCAAATGCGTTTTCCTTTGCCACGCTCACATATTAATTCAAAAAATTATGAAATTTGAAACCTAGCAATAATTTGACATCACGGATCCAACAAAAGTGGTTTCGTTGAAATCCGAGGTCGTTTGCAAAAATCCCATTTTTAAGGGCCTGAATTCCATAGCGACTATTTAGAATTTTCAACTGGACATATCTTTTGATTCCCGCTATGAAACTTCGATTTCTCGGATTCGTTGGAAAGATATTATCAAATAGATCCTATTATTTTTAGTTTCACTAAAATCCGGTTTATTTTGCACCCGGTACATTCAATTGAAGTTTGAAATCGAATTATCGAACTACCGCGCCATTTTCAATTCCTTTTATAAATATAAATAAATATTTATATTCTATCGACGATCTATAATATATATACGTTCAATTTATATTCAAAATAAATTTCTCGTCAATATTATTTAAAATAATTCATTTTAAATAATCAAAATTCGCTAAAATTGCCAAAATAAAAATTTTAAATTGGCCCGCATTTCCGGGTTGTTACAGATTGGATAGGATAAAAGAAATAGGCTTGCGGTATTTCCATAAGCATGTGCTACGTTGGTGCTTTTGTCTTCCTTAGAGACTAAGATATACATAACGTTTTACTTGATGCCAAAGGACATTAAATGAGAAGCACAACACTACGCTTCATTAAAACAAAATTATGGCTGTTAACGAACGTGATCCAGCATGGTAAGGTATTTTCATTTGTTTGGAATCCGAAGTAGCGAGCAATATGTTTAAAAGGGAAAAAAGAACATAGAATAAGGGTTGCCTTTGTAAAGTACGAATACGTTTGACGATGTCTGCATGTTATATCCTGTTTGGTCGGCATGGTTACCTTTAACTCATTTAATTTTGTTGAGATAGTTTACAGTCGATGCTGCCACTTCCTTAATCGATATTGTTTATCGATTAAATTAAAATAACGTTGAATTTCCATTCAACATCAATATCCACACAGGGTTTCAATGTCATCTGGGTTCAAATAGTGCATACATAAAACAAATAGTACATATAAATATTGAGGAATCCGGTTGGATTCCTCCAATTGGTTTCCGGTATCCACATATGTTAGTCAACACAATTAACACTAATCCGTACTATTGAATATTATAATCGATGGAATCAGTACCCAACCAATGATGTGTACACAACATAGATATATATATTTCAACCAATTTAGTTGTAATCTACCTAAACGACCATCACACAACATACAATCATTATTTATCACTATTAAAATCTAATCATAATATTTTAAAATAGATCAGAGATAGTGTATTTACTCACCTTTGCGTGTTAACTGTTAAATAACGATTTGTGTCAGTCGGTTAAACCAGGCGTTCAATTCTGCCATTGTTCACGCTGAAACATCTACCGGCTCGCTCAAGAAACGAACGCTGCACGCTGCTACTTCACTTCAGCACGTCCAGACCTCTTCATGTTTCATGTTCCTTTCGTTTCTACTCAGACTGCGTTCCTCATTACTACTTTGAAATGAAACCCGCCGTCTTATTATATATAACAAATATATATTTTTTCCATTGTCGAACTTCCACTGCCCAACACAGTAACAAACTATAGTCATTCCCATGCCATTTGACTTCAAAAATTAAAGCTTAGAATTACTTTCATGCTTTGCCTTCTTCCTCCCATTGTTGCTCATCTCCTACCTCTTCGTTACTCCCAGTACCCCTTCTTCCTACCGACCATAGTCCACTCATACCTTCCCATTACTAGAAACAACTTCCAAACGTTTTAATTTCTTTTCATAACATGTTCGTGCTGGAAGTTCACGGTGCCCTGACACCACATCATCCCTTTTTTTTTTCTCTTCATATATGTTTTAATATATGTTGGCTTAATTAGGTAATTAACAAGATTGAAACTACTGTTACCCATCTGTAGTCCCCCTCTTTCAAGCGTTCCCACTGACCTTCTTCCCTTTGCCTCTCCTTCTGCGCCAATCATTTTTTCCCTTCTCAACTCTTTTGCGCACCATTGCTTCAAACAGGAAGTACGCATCATCCCCTTTTACTTCGAACCCATACTATCACCAGCTTCAACATCTGTACTTCCTCATCTCTGATAACAACCCCACTTTACTGAATTTTCTTCTTTCAGTACTTACTCACGTGGAAAAACTCATCTACCCACTTAAAAGCCCATACCGATGGTACCCCTCCTTCATGCAATACAGTGCTTCACCATTTCTTTCAACATCACTTTCACCATTCTTTAACAACAAGCCTTCCTCCTTCTTATTCACTTGTTATACACCCACCCGCCAATTATTTTCTTTACTATGGAATGACACACCCCTCTTCAGCAAATCGTTCCTTGTACAAAACTCGACACTGTCTTCCCTTAATCACACTCTAACTGTACTTCCTGTAGCATTCACCAATAAAACCAGCATTATTTTAACTTGTTTTTAGTCCACATAATACCCACGTTACTTCCCCTGCATGCCCAGTATTTCACTCTTACCGTTCATTTCGCCATTTTCATTTCTTGATCTCACTTTCGTTCCTGTGGCCGTACCCTTCCATTTTACATGGATTTTCAAACCAACAACATTATTACAATCAAATTAATGACCCATGAAATAAATCCTTAATCCACATATTACCACACAGCATTGAACACTTCTTTCCCCAACTACTTCGAACTGTGCTCCACCCAGTAGACGCCATCAACACCACACAGATGACTGGACTCCTCTTTAGAACAAGTCGTGTCTCCTTCCATTACTGAACTAACACCATGCGCCATCTCTGAACCGTTACCTTGTGCCATCTCCTAATATCCTCGCTACAACACGCCGGATCTAAAGTAGCTGCATTGTTTCTTCAATATAAAACTCCAGTACTTCTTTTCCTCATTTCTGAGGCTTCTCATACACCTTCTGACACATACCTCAGTACGTGCACCAGCATGCTAGTGCCTGTCGATCCACGTTTCTCCTCGGAACAACACCCTCTCTCAGGTTTTCTCTACTCACGCACTACTAAGTATAGGTGGTCTTTCCATGATTAGAAATGGCTATTGCGTGGTTTAACAATGTAGAGAAAAACTTGTTTTCAAAGTATGGTATGAAGCTTGCGGTTTGTGTTTTCTGAAATGGAAAACGATGGACAGCTGAGTTTGTCTATAGCAGAGAAAACTTAACACTTAAGGCCTAGGCAATATAGGATGGTACATCGTAGGGTTTCTTTTATATATTTAAGTGATCCTTGGCTGTGAAGCTTTAGAAGAACTTAAATTGATTGGATAGGCTAAAAGAAATAGGTTTGCGGTATTTCCATAGGCATGTGCTACGTTGGTGCTTTTGTCTTCCTTAGAGACTAAGATATACATAACGTTTTACCTGATGCCAAAGGACATTAAATGAGAAGCACAACACCACGCTTCATTAAGACAAAAGTATGGCTGTTAACGAACGTGATCCAGCATGGTAAGGTCTTTTCATTTGTTTGGAATCCGAAGTAGCGAGCATTATATTTAAAAGGGAAGAAAGAACATAGAATAAGGGTTGCCTTTGTGAAGTACACGTATGTTTGACGATGTCTTCACATTATATCTTGTTTGGTTGGCATGGTTACCCTTAACTCATTTAATTTTGGTGTGGACATAAATAATGGAATAGGGTATGGGTTGCACTTTCTTTGTGTTGAGGGAAGGGTCTGCGTTTATTGTCTGCGTGTTATCTAAGCTTGGGTAGGTAGATTTGCTTTAACATTAGCCGTATATACCTATATTAGAAAAATAAGGGTAACTTGTTATATACAACTTCATTTCATATGAGCCACAACCAACAGAAATAAAAATACTGTTGTGACGAGCAATGTCTCACGATCCCAAAAATATAATAATATCGGTAAGTCAACTTATTCTGTGAAACCCCGAAATGCTGATTAAGGGTGAAAAATATTCCAAATAAAAAAAGTAGCTTATATTCCAAAATAAAAATTACAGTAAAATTATAAAAATTAAATTATAACTGCATCTCAAAAGAATCTTGTCTAGATTCGCAACAATATGTAATTACATTAAATAAACCGTTATGGTAAAAAACGATTATGTTGCTGCTTTTCTGAATATTTAATTTGGACATAACTTACAATTTATAATCCGAAATCTCAAATTTTCACTTCCACTAGAGAAATATAGTTCAATGGATTCGAACGTTTCTTGTTTCGAAGAAATCCGATTTATAATGAATCATATATAGTCATTTGAAGTTCAAAACTCCATATTACAAATTACCGCGACATTACGGGCTCGATTTAACTTATATTATAATTTATATGTTCCATTGTTGATCAAATAATATATTCGTTATTATAATTTCATTTCTAAACTGAATTAAATCTGTTAAATTATCCAATTCACATTATATTGCAATTAAACCATTTCCGACTGTTTCGGAAATTAAATATATCTCTCCACGATTTATATTTATATTAAATAATCAAAATTATTTAATTCAAATCATTTAAAATTATCAAGCCAATATAATAAATCAATTAAATTAATTAATTATTATGTCGCTAAAATTATGGGACGTTACAAGTCTAATGTCTCTTTTTTCACTGGATTTCGACAACATAACAAAAAGATATGATTTTTATTCGATTAATCAACTTCGCAATGCTTTAAAGTGTTGAAACCCTTTAAAATTAAATAGGCCATATACCTTTCAGTTCCATTCTAAACTAGGTTTGCGTTTTACTTAAAATATGTGAAGTTAGAGGATGATCAGCTTATACCACGACGAAGAGCTTGGAACGACGCACTAGGGGGTGGCAATCTCATCGAACTCGCATGTTGGAGGGAGGAGAAATCGGGCTCGAAACGATGGAACTTCAAGGACTCAGATCTCGAAAAATACACAATGATAAAGGGCGAAACTGGTATGGATTTGAAGAGAAGGAGAAGCTCTACAAAATCCTTTACTGGAGCACTTGATTTCATTGTGTGGATTTGAAGGAATCGAAGAGACAAGGGGATGAGTAGTTTCTGTCATTCGTGTGGGGGTATTGGGTTTTGACCTGGAGCAAGAAAAGTGATGCCTAATTTCTATTGATCCATGAATTTATATATTTACTTTTAATTCTTTTAAGTTGAAAAATACCCTTTAGTCCACACGATCTCCAAATCAAACCCAACGACTGTCGCCCCTAGCTAAATACCCTTATTCCGAACACAATGGAATATGTTACGTAAGCCCATTCGACTGTTTCACTTGTTATTCTTCAAATTAAAAGTATAAACATTCATTATTAGATTTGAACGCACATTATAATTTGCCGGGGCCGCATACTGATTCCAAAAATTCCCGAAAAGTAAATCTATCTATGTTTGGACGATACAGTCCCAACAAAATTAATTTTGCAGAATTTGGAGACTGTTTGAAAAATGGACTTTTCCTAGTTGATCCAATTCGAACTGAAATTACAAAATGCGTTTTCCTTTGCCACACTCACATATAAATTCCAAAAATTATGGAATTCTAAATCTAGCAATAAATTGACATTCCGGACCCGACCAAAGTGGTTTCATCGAAAACGGAGGTCGTTTGCAAAATGTCTATTTTTAAGAGCTATATTTATATTAAATTCCAAAGCGACTATCCTGAATATTCAACTGGCTATAACTTTTTATTCCCGCTATGAAATTTCAATTTTTCAAATCCGTTAGAAAGATATAGTTAAACAGATTTAAATATTTTTTGTTTTACTGAAATCCGACTTATTTTGAATCCTGTACATTAAGTCAAATTTCAAAGTCAAATTTTCAAACTACCGCGCCATTTTAGGCTCGTTATATTACTAAAATAAATTTATTCATTCTAACTTCATTTAAAATAAATTTATATTCATTATTGTTGGCTAGCTTTTGGACCAAGCCACCAAGATTCAAACATGAGTCAAGATGGAGCTTTACTTGTGAGAAGACCTGGACCCGATCGTGATCGGGTCCCTGCTAGCTCGATCCGATGCGACTCACTCATGTCAGCCCGATGTGATCCAGCCCAGTCCGTCCACAGTAACTCGATCTGATCCCCCCTCTCCTCCTCTGCACGATCCGATCCAAGTCCAGAAGACAAGGAGATGGCCAAGACCAAGTCTACCACGATCCGCAAAAGTCGGATCCTGTGACACATGTCCATAACTTTCATATTGACCAATTCTCCATCAAGCTACGAACCAGTCCGAGATTCTCGAGATGTGTACCAAGTATGACCGCGATCCGCCTGAGGAAATCACCTATATATAGTCCTGAACTTGGCATTTTTCAGGATCTTTTTGGCAGTTCTGAGTTCTGAATCCACCATTATTATTCAGAGTTGTCTCGAAATTATTGAGTGAATAAACATTGTAAGTGTGAGATTGAGGGATAAATCATCGATTGTACTCTGATTCCAAGTATAATCAAAGATATAAAGTGGACGTAGGCTCATTAACGCCGAACCACTATAAATCTTGTGTCTCTTCTGATTTTCTAGTATTTTTTCTGATATTAATTTCTGCATAATTGAACAACTTGGGTGTTAGAGCCAATTTTGGGTCTAACATTTTGGTGCTTTCACTGAGAACGAATCCTCAGTATATTGGATTGTTGCTCCATTGTTTGGATACTCAAGTCCGAAGAAAACAGTCCAAAACTCCACTGTTTCAGTTTTTGAAGATTTCAGCGAAGTTCAGATATTATGGCCGGAGAGAAGTCTAAGGAAGTACGAGCTTCGCACGCGAACGAAGCTGAAAACGAAGCAATCGAAGAAAGTGTCCACGAGCAGGTCGAGGAGGAGCTCTCGGATCCCTGAGAGGAGGGGGCGAACCGATCCGTTGAGGGGATCATGATCCAATAAGCTGAAGGAGTTACCACTCACTCCCACGACCTCGTCACGAACCGTCCCCCCAACACTTCCACGATCCGGTCCCAGGGGGCGCTCCGAGCCATTGGGGTAAGGATTCCGCGATCCAAAGAGACAATCAGACTACGACCCGACCCGGAAAGGAGGTTATGGCTTGTTCCTCTCATGCTGGAACATCTGCTCAACCCGGCTCAAGCTCTTTACGTATAAGAGAGAATGTTGATGATCAATTTGACCCTTCTGCCCCAGTTACCGAGGGACAATTAACTCGAATACTTGAGGCATTAGACAGGCAAACCGATGAACTAGCTGATCAAAGGCAGGAGAGCTCATTGCTGTGTCAAAATATAACTGCCTTAGGCAGAAGAATCGATGATATTCAAAGGCAGGTTTCACCACCTCCAGCTCACCCTTTCTCTCCGGAACATACATCGTCATCTGAAGAGCCCCGAAGGAACCAACGATGGCCCCCGTTAGAAAGGCCTGAAAACATAGAACGACTTCGATTTTTGTCGCTTCCGTCTCGCGAAGAGGAGGCATTTAATCAGGGAATTGGTAACTGCAACTTAAATGAACCTGTTCTACCACCAAGGAATGGCATGCCTCCCGCTCGTCGCATGATCGACCGCGACAACAAAAGGGCAAGAGAGTTCTACTCAGGGTCCGAATTTTATAGCAGCACGTCAAAGAAACGACGGAGGAGGACGTCGGGCAAGGAGTGCTGATCCCGAATCTACCTGACCCATGCTAAGGTTGAAGCAATGATTAGACAAGTCATGGTAGACAGCCGTGGGCAGAGGAATGAAGATTGGGGCATAGACCGCAGTCACACACCTTTTACTGACGACATACTGGATGTTACATTCCTGAGGCGCTTCAATATGCCAACTATGAATCGCTACATGGGCAGGACTGACCCCATCCAGCATTTAATGCAGTACTCCTGGTCAATGAATGCTGCTACAGCTACAGACGCGGTTAAATGTAAAGCTTTCCCTATATTCTTGGAAGATGTGGTGTTATTGTGGTTTACCCGCCTTCCAGCGCGGTAAATATCCAGCTTCAGGGAATTGAGTGAGAAATTCGTAAACCAATTCTGTCTTCATGCCCAGAGGTCTAAGAATGTGATCGAGCTATCCCTCATTAAACAATGACCGGACGAAAGCCTGAGGTCGTATTTGGATCGTTTTAACTTGGCTGTCACAGAAGTCAAAGATCCGCATGAGAAAACTGTGTTGATGGCCTTGATCGATGGCATCGATAAAGATACCGAGTTTGGAAGATATCTGGCTGGTAAACCACCCACGACCAGAGAAATATTTTATGAAAAAGCCAATATTCGCCTGCGTCGGGAGGAGATATACGCTAATCGAAAAAGAAAAGCTACTGATAAGGAAGATATCCAAAGCAACGTGGCCATCAAGCAAATGGGAGATAACTCAGGAAAGGTTGAAGTTAATGTTGGGAACAAGAATCAAGACAACGGTCGCCAATCAGGGAATAATAATAACAACAATCGGAAGAGAAATCGAGGAAACAACTCTCAGAGAAGATCCTGGTCCAGACCATTTGAGAGCTTCACACCGTTAAATGATACATTGGAGAACATCTTCCTGGATACTTATAATGTCCTCTAGTATAAAAGACCTCCTCCGAGAGATTCTACCGAGAAAGAGCGTGAAACTGGGAAATTCTGTCTTTTTCATCAGATCCATGGTCATTCCACAAATGAATGTCGTCACTTGAGAGACGTGGTTGAAAGGCTGCTCCGAGAAGGGAAGCTTGTTGAGTATAAGGTGACTCCCAGGGATAGGGGGCAAGCCGTACAAGCCCCAAACCAAAGCCAACCTACTGCTAAACCAACGGCTCAGCAAAAGGGAAAAAAATATCGTTATCAATGCCATAATTGGTGGGCTCCACCTAGCAGGGCACAGTTTCAGAGCTATGGATCAATACATAAATGCAGCTAAACAGCATTTCGAAGTGGGAGAGTGTAGTAACCCTGAGGACAATGCTACGATTAAGCAACAAAAAATGATGTCCGATGATGTCATATTTCGCGAGCGAGAAAGTATTGGAGTACACTCCCCAACTGAAGATCCGTTGGTGATCACCGTCACCATTGGTCCAGCGATAGTTCATATGTCCTGGTAGATAACGGAAGTTCCGTCAACATTTTGTTCAAGAAAACGTTCGACCAAATGAAACTTTAGCTAAAGGATTTAAAGCCATGTGAAGGGTGGATACATGGCTTTAATGGGGCTTCGACTGCTCCAATAGGGTACATGGAATTATCAGTAACCCTCGGGGAAGGAACGCCAGAGAGTGAGGATCCTCCCCTTTGTGGTCTTGGATATTGAATCGTCGTACAATGCTTTCTTGGGCCGACCAGCCCTAGCTAAATTCAGGGCCTGTATTGCACCCTGGTGCTTATTTTTGAAATTTCCGACGGATTCCGGTGTGGGTATTGTTAGAGGAGATCAAGTTGTGGCACGAGCATGCTACATTGCAGAGTTAAAACTGCTTCGCAAAGGAAGAGATATAGAAGCGAAAGGTGGCTCCTCCCCTCCGAGGGAGGAATCATCATAGCAACTAAAGGAAGTACATTTGGGAGGGTCGCCCAGAGAGTTTCCCAAGGACATAGATCCCAGAGAGGATGAAGGGCCTGGGTGCAGAATGGCGACTCCCAATGAAGCAACTGTGAATGTACCAATCAATGATAGTGACCCAGAGAAGGTCCTGAATATTGGATCCCAGTTGGATCCTGTTCGAGCCAACGAATTAACGAAGTTTCTAAAAACTAACTTGGATGTATTTGCCTAGACCCATGCAGACATGTGTGGGATATCTCCCTCGGTTATGAGTCATTCTCTAAGCATTAACCCGAAACATCCTCCTGTCAAGCAGAGTAGGCGAATGTTGGGTCCAGAAAGGTCTGCCGCACTGAAAGAAGAAGTCAAGAAACTGAAGAGTAATGGATTTATCAAAGATTCGACGTACCCTGACTGGATTTCGAATCCGGTTTTGGTAAAAAAGGACAATGGAAAGTGGCGAACATGTATCGATTTCTCTTATTTAAACAAAGCTTGTCTGAAGGATAGTTTCCTGTTGCCCAGAATTGATCAATTAGTGGATTCAACTGCAGGTCATAAACTCCTTTCCTTTATGGATGCCTATTCAGGATATAATCAGATCCCTATGCATATCCCAGACTAAGAGCATACCAGCTTTATTACAGATTTGGGATTATATTGCTATGTGGTAATGCCTTTTGGTCTGAAAAATGCCGGTGCAACATATCAACGGTTGGTGAATAGGATGTTATACAACCAGATTGGGAAAACAATGGAGGTATACGTCGAAGATATGTTGGTAAAGTCCAGACAGTCGTCCGATCATACCAACGATTTGGCAGAGATGTTTCAAATTCTCCGAAAATACGGGATGAAATTGAATCCTTTGAAATGCTCGTTCGGAGTAGCATCTGGAAAATTCCTAGGGTTCATTGTAAGCTCGCGTGGAATCGAGATTAATCCAGATCAAATTACAGCAATCTGAAATATCCAAGAACCAAAGCAGATTAAGTATGTACAAAGCCTTGCTGGAAAAGTGGCAGCGCTAAGCAGATTTATTTCGAAAGCTATAGATAAATGCATCCCGTTCTTCGAATTAATAAAGCGAGGTAAGCGCAACTTTAAATGGACTCCTGATTGTGTAGAAGCTTTCCAAAATTTGTTGAATCGTCTGGAGAGACCCCCGATACTATCTAAGCATGTGGATCACGAGGATTTATTCATGTATCTGGCAGTGTCACCCCACGCGATCAGTTCGGCTTTGGTAAGAGAAGAGGATAAGGTGCAAAGACCAGTATATTATGTGAGCAAGAAATTGGCAGCCGTAGAATGAAATTACCCAAAGATAGAAAAGCTCGTGTACAGTCTGCTGATTGCATCTAGGAAGCTTCGTCACTACTTCCAAGCTCATCCCATTACTGTTTATATTGATCACCCGCTTAAGCAGGTCCTACAAAGGCCGGAAGCATCGGGAAGATTGCTCAAATGGAACATCGAACTAAGTCAATTTGACCTGAACTTCCAACCTCATAGGTCGATAAGAGGGCAGGCACTTGCAGATTTTATAGCATAATTTATCGTCCCAGAAGATGATGCAGAAACTGGGGGAGACGATCCGCCAAAGCTACTCCTTGACCCTAATGCTTGGAAACTATATACTGATAGAGCTAAAAATGACAGACGATCAGGTGCCGGTGTGGTCCTTGAAACTCCAGAGAAACGGATAATATACTATGCTCTTAGATTGGAGTTCCACGCGACCAATAATGATTCCGAGTATGAAGCTTTGATTGCTGGATTGAAGCTTGCAAAGGAACTAGGGGTAACAAAGCTAGACATCTTTTGTGACTCCAATTTGGTTGTGAACCAAGTTAATGAAAAATTTAAAGTTAAGAGTCCAAGGTTGATATCATATTTGGAAAAAGTAAGAACATTATTGGGTGGTTTTGAGCACCATAGTATATCTCACATTCCTCGAGTAGAAAATCAAAGAGCGGACAAGTTAGCAAAAGCGGCTAGTTCCGATAATCCAGAACATACAGAGCTAGTCCCGATTGAAGTGTTACGGTTCCCCAGTGTAGATCGGATGGAAGTTGATCCGGTACTAGAAATTGAACCTGAAAGGGAGTCATGGATGACCCCCTTGAAGAATTTCTTGATGAGTGGAACGCTCCCAAATAAGAAAAGCGAGAGGCGCGCGGTCATACCGAAGGCTTCCCGGTATGTGTTGCAAGGCGGAGTCCTGTACAGACAAGGTTTCCCGATGCCTCTCCTCCGGTGCATTGCCCATGACGACATCAAGCGTGTGCTGAAGGAATTCCATGAAGGTGAGTGTAGCGACCACATAGGAGGACAAACATTGGAAAATAAGATATTGCGATACGACTTTTTCTGGCCCACTATAAACAAGGATGCAGCCAAGCATGCAAGACGTTGTGATGCTTGCTAGAAGTTCTCCAAAATCCCTAGGGCGCCACCCAACCAGTTGAAGACAATGATAAGCCCGTGGCCTTTTGCTACGTGGGGAATCGATATCATTGGAAGCCTCCCCATAGCAAAGGGCGGAGCAAAATTCGCTATTGTGGTCGTGGATTATTTTACTAAATGAGTAGAAGCAGAGCCTTTGACCACGATTACGACCAAACGAGTGATCACTTTTTTCATTAAGAACATCGTCTATCGGTTTGGGATTCCGAAAGTCATCATAACTGACAATGGGATCCAATTTGACAGCACGAAGTTTCGAGATTTCTGTCGGCAGTATCGCATCGAGAAAAGATACACCTCTGTGGCACATCCGCAATCGAACGGACAGGTTGAAGCGGCAAATAAGGTGATCAAATCCATTCTGAAGAAAAGGTTGAAGAGGGCCAAAGCTATGTGGATCGATGAATTGCCCCTGGCACTATGGGCCTATAGAACGACGTACAAGTCGGCAACGGGTCATACCCCGTTTTCCCTAGCTTTTGGAGCCAAAGCAGTTATTCCAGTCGAGTTAGAGGTACCATCCCATCGCACCATTTATTACGGCCCGATGAGCAACAATGAGTTGCTCCTTGAATGCCTGGACATGACTGAGGAAAAAAGGGACGAAGCCGACTTACGTGCCTTGAGGCACAAACAACAAGTAGCTCGGTACTTCAACAGAAGAGTCCGAGCTTGCACCTTCGAACCCAGAGATTTGGTTCTGAAATGTGTCTTTCCGCCCCCAGTGCATATGGGCCCGAAATGGAAAGGACCGTACTCCATTTTACGAAGGCTTGATAATGGAACCTTCAAGCTAGCGACCGTAGATGGAGAAGAAATCCCCAGAGTGTGGAATGCCCAACATTTGCGGCTTTACCTGACATAAAAAGTGTCAGTTCTATTCTTTTGTTTTTAGAACTATGTAAAAAGGCTCGACGTGCCTAAGAACAATCCGGTTACTTGAACAAAAGATTATAAAGTGGACGTAGGTCATGATTCGACCGAACCACTATAAAAATGATGTGTGTTATTTACGCTTACTACACCATTTCTTATCTACTCTCTTATTTTGATCAATATATATATATACTGTTACCATTTCAGGAAATTGTTTTAAATTTATGTAGTAATCTCAAAACAACTAATTCAAGATACCGTTCGGCGAATCGGAAAGTTTGCAATGATTAAAACTTCAAAAGGTACAGTAGGGTAAATTGCATTACAACTTAACTCCTGAGATCAAGGATAGAATATAAAGGACGCGAAGATGACGTCCCCGAGGCATGCAGGTGCACCATGATAAAACCACCTTGGCAACACTCTAACCCGCTGAAGGATCGAGAGAGTATAAAGGCGCTAGAGATTTAGCGCCCCCAGAACTTCTGCCTGCTGAAGGATCGGTGAGAAGGCCAAATATCGAGCTTGAACTCTAACCCGCTGAAGGATCGGGAGAGTATAAAGGCGCTAGAGACTTAGTGCCACTCAAACTCTAACCCACTGAAGGATCGGGAGAGTATAAAAGCGCTAGAGACTTAGCGTCGCAAGAACCATTACCCCATTGAAAAATCAGGGTAGTACGAATATAATTTTAATCGATCGCCAACATGCCCTGGCCAGACACTACAATGACGATCAATTAGGAATGTATATGTGCCTTACTATACGATTACTCAACACATGTATTTCCCGATGATTGTTTTCGTTATGATTAATGATCGTTACTTACAACTTTAACAATTAACTATGAAAGCTTCAATTATGATTACTTAAACTCTGCTAACACGATGAATTTGCAGGAACACTGTGATGCAAAAGAAATAGGTCCTTATTTACTGGAAACAGATATACAAAAAACAAGAAACTAAGCAAAAAGTGAGGGCCAATCTCATGACTACATCTTTTGGCCAAAAGAAATTCTAAAACTAAAACGTGAGCCAATAGCTGCATTCTGTTTGTGCCTGGGAGATGGTTTTGATTTCTTTTCCTTCTTCTGTTTTTCTAACTTCTCTTTATCAGTACCGCAGCGGTCACTTTTCTTCCTCTTCCTCATGTCAACAAGGTGCTCCAGGGAAGGACTGGAGGGTTCGGAGGCAAGCTGTGAAGTTATTGACGTAGAAGAGAATCTTATAACCAATCCGGTCTTGGGGTCGATTTCAAAAATAGGAGTCACGAACACAGGATTCTGTTCCTCCCTCTTAAGAGCCAGCTGCTTCTCCTTCCTAGCCTGTATGCCAGCCAAAGTTTCGCTATCATCACCCTTGGCCTCGTCAATGATTTCTACCTCCTCTTCCTCATCTCCATAACCCCTATCTGTGTCACGCAAAGTAGCAATGATCTCGGCGTCTACAGGAGCGCCAGTGCCAGACTCCGTTGGTGCTACTGTAACTCTATCACTGGTTGAGCCCCCGTTTGCTTTGAGACCTCAGAAGCTTCGATACCAGAACTCAGGGAAATCTCAACCCTCTCGGCCTCTGCCTTCTCCTCTGCACCGTTTTCGACCACCTTGGTACCTACACCATTAGAAATAAGGGTTAGCAATTCAGGAGGAGATGTGGCCATGTCAGTTGTCTGTCCCATGGGACGACGACGAGTTACGATTGCCTTAATGAACTATGGAGAAAATGTGGAATTACCTTCGGCTGACCCATCTCCCAAACTTGTGTTGGTGGTCCCGACAATCTGAGGAGTAGGTACCAAGGGGATCAATGGATCATCGGGGTTATATCCCTCCACTTCGGAGGTTCTGGGCTCTACCACCGAGCTCGAGCTCTCATCAGTTTTATCCTTACCCTTGAGCCTGCTTTTCTCCTTCTCCATTTCCTCGTGGATAAGGCATCTACCTTCCTCCAAAGCCGCGGGCTCTTCACCTCTGAGAAAAGTTTGCATCAGCTGGTGCTCATCAATTTTGTCAACCCCCAGTCGCTGCTTCTCACCCTCGACAATTGCGTCCCATATATTGGCCAGGGTAACATGGTGGTCAGGAATCCAAGAGATATCTCGATGCTTGATAACTTGACCTAAGAAATCGAACAACAATCCCTCAAAGCTATCAATGTCCTTCTCTTTTTCAGCAAGCTTATTAGCCACAACAGCTGCTGACTAAAGAGAGCTATTGACATTGCTTTCGGCGACAGCTACCCGCTCCTCAGCTTGAGAAAGTTGATCATTTAGAACCTCCTTCTCCTTTTGGCAAGGGCAAGGTCATTTTTTAAGCTCTCTTTCTCTTTTTCCCAAGCCTCTTTCTCAGTAGAAAAACGATCCTGAACTATCTTCAGTTCAGTGTTAACCGCCCTGAGATCCTCTACTTCTTTCCTCAGGGCCACCCTTTCCTGGCTATTTAAGTCAAGCTTGTTGCGAAAACGCTCCCTGGCACTTTCCAACTCGGACTTATAATTCTTTGCGTCTCGCGGAGCTAAAGCCAGTTGGGCCTGTGCACCCTCCAGTTCTTTTTCCATTTTGCACCTGGCCCTAGCATCATTGTCAATCTTTACTCTGGCCCTGACTGCGTCCGTCTCCATCCGGTGGATGATAGAAGAGAGTGTAGCCACATGCTTCTTCATTACCCCGTATTGTTTAGCTGCATGGCACACATACCCTATCACCTTTGTGTCCCAATCCTCGGGGACCGGTTCAAGATCTGGGACGAACACCATCCTCTCAAAGTAAATATCGGGAAACTGTTTTCGTAAACGCTCTAAGCTAGCCATGATCCCAGAACTGGGGGCAACATCCCTTGCAGCAGTAGTGTCCAAGTCACGCTCACCAGAGGAAGTAGGAACTGTCTTCCCCTTCTCTATGATCCTGCCCTCATCTTTGTATTTATCCTTTGGCTCGGCGTGTTTCATAGAAAGTTGGGCATGAGAAGGAGTGCTTTTTGGAGGGGTTAAATCTCTAGGAAGTTGCTCCCCCCAGCCGATGGCATTGGACGACTAGGTGGCTTTCCATAACTTTGCTTCGGCGGAGATCGAGGTCGTGCAGGATAAGATTGATGAGAATCCCAAGATGGACGACTATCCCTTCCCCGACTATCGCTACGAGTGTGCTCAGGATCCAGAAGGAAGCTTGGTGTGCCCTCGCGAAGGGAACGGTAGGAATAAGACCGTTTACGAGACATTTTTTCTGCAAGGAAATCAAGTGCGTGTTAGAACTGTGAACCACAGTAGCAAAAGAGTGTTATGATAAATGGTGCATGTGTTTTGTGCATCCCGTGGAATCCCTTTTTTAAAAAAGCAGATAAGGGCCCGAAGTTAGGCTCGTTTGGGTAACTTCTTTTTCTCAACCTGGAGCACCCGTCTCTTCGGAGAGGGGAAAGATTGGTTCCCCTCCGAAATCTTCTTGGGTATAGATATCATCTGGCAAAGGAATGTTACTTAATTCCCTAAAAATCTGTTCCTCCGTTAATTCGCCGTGAGCGACGGACCCAACAGGCGATGAAGTCCTTAGTGGAGACTGTGTCTCGGAGGTTGCAACCTCCTTTGATTTATTAGCTCGGCCCTCATCTCCTTTATACACGTTTAAATCTTCGCCGTCCTGATTAATCATCGGCGAAGGACTCTTGCGAAGAGTAGTCGTCTCTGTAGCTTGAGAAGTTCCTTCTCCTTCAGCTGGGGGCACATACTTGTAAGGTTTGCCACCTGCGCCGAGTCCAAATCTTATGTCCAAAAGATGATGTTTGTGGAGATTTTTGTCGGTAATGCATTTCTTAATTCTCAAGAAGTCGGACTTGCTTTTTAGAAGACGGGATAACGGATCGTTATACACTGAGCCTTCTGTCTTGGGGAATGTGTGATCTGCGCAAAGGAAAAGTAAACATGTTAATACTTCGATTATGTAATTCAGTCATGCATCTGGAGGCTCGAAACTTACTAGATTTGAGCCACCTCCTCGCACATCCAGCCTGGTGTTTTATGTAAACCAGTCAGCTTTGGGATCCCCTATGTTGTTGTAACCATCGGACAGAACCTTACTGTTGGCTACTGATTAAAAGAAAGAGAAATTTGGAGTCGCTATGGAACGGTGCTTGAAAAGATAGTAGAATTTCAAGTCTTTAAAAGTAAGCTCAGTTTGCAGAATCTCTGCATACGCGACATATAGAGTGTACAAGGCTGCGCAAGCATTAGGATGAAGTTGCATAGGGCCAATACACAATCGTCATAAGGTTTCAATGACGATTGAAGGAAACAGAGGAATAACGCCTAGCTAGCACATGAGTCGGCTGATTGCCATGTACCCTTCAGGAGCAAGATGAGGTCTATCTCCGCTTTTGGGTGTTTTCACATCGTCCCATGGGATCCCATATACCAAACAAATTTTCTTAAGTTTTATATCATCTAGTTCGAAAGCTAGAGAGTTAGTGAATTTCTCAATTCCTAGAACGCCGGGAATCTCATCGGGAGCTCGGTCATCCACTTCGGACTCCTCCTCTAGTGAGGTACTCTCAGATGAATTTGACTATGTCCCAGCCTCATATTCGGATTCAGAGTCTTCATCCTCTGGATTAATCAGAGAAACCTCGGGATTATGGTGTTCCGACACCTCCGGGTCCACCTCTGTTTCAGATCTTTCAGGAGAACGATTATCTGACATTACTGTTTATGCGAGAAAACACGCGAGGTTATAAAATGACTACCCATGAGCCCCGTGTGTGTGTAAGTGCTCGTGTGTACAAGTGTGTGTAATCCTGGAAAATATAGTCACAAGAGTAAACTAGGTAAGCGGGGTGAGCATGCTATTAAGTTCTGTCGTTGATCAGTCCAAGAAGTCCATTTTGAAGGCTCTAACCTAACTGTTCAGTATGTCACAATTACAATACATTGTTCAAATTCATATGTATCTAGAGTTGACGATCGGATCGGATCGCTGGGTATTAAGGTTCAGATCGCGATCAAAACATTGGTCCGCGAAATCGGATCGGTTCGCAAAAACCAGGACGCTAGTGAGGCGGATTGGCGATAGGACATTGACTCGTGGTAGGGAGTATAGCGATCCACCGACTCGTGATAAGGGTCCCTCGATCCATCCTATCCGCACCCCCACGAGTCAACGATCATTGGTCCGATCCGCTATCCAGGGCAGACTTTCTTTTTCCCTTCTGCTATCGCGATCCGAATAGAACCCCATCCACAAACCAACCTGGTCATCCCTTCCTTCTTCTTCCTCAACTCTCCTCTCCACTCTTAAACCCATGAAACCGAACCTGGATATTTGCTATCCCCAAAACCCACAAAACTGCGATACCTCCACTTTCCAAATCAATACAAACCCGGGAGAAATGAAAATGGAATTACCTTTTTAAAGTTTGAAATCAGATGGGTGTTTGGAAATTGAAATTAGGGTTTTGCTTAGGAAGGCTAGCGGCGGCGAAAAGAGAAAGAAAGAGAAGGGAAAGGAGGTGGGTCTCGGTTTATATAACCAAGTTTTGGACCGTTCTCTCCCTATTTTTGTCCTACTCAGACTCGTGGAGGCCCACCATGGTTTGAAGAACGGCCCGCTTCGCCTGTACGTCGTGACCAAAATCCATGACCCATTGCGGTTACGAAAAGGGACCGTTCGACTAATGGATCGTGGGATGCTTCGGCGATCCAACCCCACAAGACGATTGTCAACGATAAAAATTCAGAAAAAGCTTATGAAAATTTGAAAATTTACCTGAAAAATTGATGACAAAATCCTCGAAAAATTTCAAGAAAATGGACTATCCAGTGAATAAGGAAATGATTGAGGATCGACTGGATATTTATACTAATCAAAAGACACGACTCCCTGAAGTTGTACGACGTTTCAGACAGCTACAACTTTCTGGCTTGTATCACTTCATGAAAAGATATGTTTGAAATTTCGAAGCATGATCCATCCTCGATGGAACATACTTCGAGGGGGAAAAATGTTGGTTAGCTTTTGGACCACGCCACCAAGATTCAAACATGATTCAAGATGGAGCTTTACTTGTGAGAAGACCTGGACCTGATCGCGATCGGGTCCCTGCTAGCTCGATCCGATCCGATGCGACTCACTCATGTCAGCCCGATGCGATCCAGCCCAGTCCGTCCACAGTAACTCGATCCGATCCCCCCTCTCCTCCTCTGCACGATCCGATCCAAGTCTAGAAAACAAGGAGATGGCCAAGACCAAGTCTACCACGATCCGCAAACGTCGGATCCTGTGACACCTGTCCATAACTGTCATACTGACCAATTCTCCATTAAGCTACGAACCAGTCCGAGATTCTCGAGATGTGTGCCACATATGACCGCGATCTGCCTGAGGAAATCACTTATTAAAAGTCCAGAACTTGGCATTTTTCAAGATCATTTTGGCAATTCTGAGTTCTGAATCCACCATTATTACATCTCCATTATTATTCAGAGTTGTTTCGAAATTGTTGAGTGAATAAACATTGTAGGAGTGAGATCGAGAGATAAATCATCGATTGTACTCTGATTCCAAGTATAATCAAAGATATAAAGTGGACGTAGGCTCATTAACGCCAAACCACTATAAATCTTGTGTCTCTTCTGATTTTCTAGTATTTTTTCTGATATTAATTTCTGCATAATTGAACAACTTGGGTGTTAGAGCCAATTTTAGGTCTAACAGTTGTTATTTAAAATAAATTATTTTAAATATTCTAAATTCGTTAAAATAGGCAAAATAAAAATTTTAAATTGGTTCTAATTTTACGGATTGTTACAATCTCCCCCACTTAAAACTTTTTGTCCCTGAAAAGGAAACAACAATAAAGTAGGAAACAAAACGGAAATGCAAAATATTGTAAACGTACCTTGCACCAGAGCTAATCAGAGATGTCCGGTCTACAATTGGGAAAAGCCTATTTGATGCTATCTTCTGTCTCCCATGTATAGTCTCTAGGATCTCCATTCCATTGCACTTTGACAAAATGACCCTTCTTATTCCTTAGCACTTTAGTTTCTTTGCCAATAATCTTTATCGACTCTCTTCTCACTGCTAATTTTGGAGTAATATCCAAATCTTGTTGCGCTGCTTCTTCAACGACCAAGTCTGGATCATGCATATGTTTGCGAATTTGAGACACGTGAAATACATCATGCACTCCGACAACCGGTCAGGTAATTGAACCATATAAGCAAGAGTTCTAATCCTTTCAAGTATAGGAAATGGACCAATAAATCTAGGTGCCAACTTCCTTGTCTTCCGGAATCTGAATACTCCTCTCATCGGAGAAACTCTCAGATATACATAGTCACCAGCAACAAATGCTAAATCTCTCCTTCTAGAGTCCGCATAACTCTTCTTTCGGCTTTGAGCTGTTTGCAGTCGCTTCTTAATGAAATCGACTTTATCTGAAGCTTCACGAATCATGTCAGGACCTAATACTAATCGATTGCCTGATTCTACCCGACATGTGGGAGATCTACATGGTCGACCATACAATGCTTCGAATGGTGACATCCCCAAGCTCGCTTGGTAGCTGTCATTATATGAGAATTCGGCCAAATGCAAATGATCTTCCCACAACCCACCAAAATCAATAATACAAGCCCGCAATAAATCTTCTAATATACAATTCACCCTCTCAGTTTGGCCATCTGTTTGAGTATCATATGTGGTGCTAAGGTTTACCTTTGTTCTTAATTCTTCCTGGAATGCTTCCCAGAATTTACTAGCGAATATTGGATCACGATCACTAACAATACTACTGGGAACTCCATGTAATCTAACGTTCTCTTTGTAATAAATCTGTGCCAGTTTCTGAGCCATTCTATTTGATCTGATAGGGATAAAATGGGCGGTCTTCGTGAAACGATCTACGATCACCTATATATTGTCATTTCCTTTCTTGGTTCTGGGCAAACCATCTATGAAGTCCATGGAAATTTGCTCCCACTTCCAATTTGGAACCTCCAATGGTTGGAACAATCCGGCGAGTTTTTGTTGATCGCTTTTGACTTGTTGGCAAGTAGAAAACCTTCCAACATATATTGAAATGTCTTTTTTCATTGTCCTCCACCAGAATGTGCGTTTGAGATCATTATACATCTTACTCGCTCTTGGATGGATACTAAGCTTAGATTTGTGGCATTCATCCATTACTTCTCTTCGAAGGTAAGGAATATTCGGGATGCAAATTCGGCCCTTTAACCTTAGAATTCCCCTGTTATCAATCTAGAAACTCGAGGGTTCACCTTCCTTGATTCTCTTGCTAATTCTCTGAATAAATTCATCGTCTTTCTGAAGAATAGAGATCTTGTCAATCAACGAAGGTGTAATAATAAGACTCGCGATGATCGTATTCTTTGTGCTGAGCGCATCAGCTACAACATTGGCTTTCCCTGGATTATACAAAATATCTAGATCGTATGCTGCAAGAAGTTCTAACCAACGTTGCTGTCTCAAATTCAAATCCTTTTGGGTGAACAAATATTTTAACGACTTGTGATCTGTATATAATTCGAACTTCTCACCCAAAAGATAGTGCCTCTATATCTTTAAAGCAAACACAATGGCTAACAACTCAAGATCATGAGTCGCATATCTCTTCTCATGCGATTTCAATTGACGGCTAGCATAAGCAACTACTTGGCCTCTTTGCATTAATACTACACCAGCACCTTCAATAGAAGCATCTGTATAGACTTTCAAATCTTGATTACCATCAATAATAGTTAACGTTGGAGCAGTAGTTAATCTTAATTTCAGCTCTTGGAAAGTTGCCTCACATTCTGGAGCCCAATTAAATCTTGTGTGCTTCTTAGTAAGCTGCGTTAATGGACTAGATAGTTTCGAAAAATATTTAACGGATTTCCGATAATAACTAGCCAATCCCAGAAAACTTCGGACTTCTATGGGTCTACTAGGCTGCTTCCAATCTTGAATAGCTATAATTTTACTTGGATCTACTGAGATTCCTTCCTTAGATACAACGTGACCAAGGAACTTGACCTCTTCTTGCCAGAGTATACACTTAGAAAATTTATCTTTTAAAACGTTCTTCTTGAGAATTTCCAACACTTGTTCCAAATGTTTAGCGTGCTCTCTCTGCGACTTAGAGAAGATTAGAATATCATCAATAAAGACCAGTACAAATTTATTTAGGACTTCTCTGAATACCCTATTCATCAGATCGACAAAATAAGCTGGAGCGTTACGTAAGCCGAACGTCATTACTAACCACTCATAGAATAAGTCTGGACCTCTGAAAGTTGTCAAAGGAACACATTCTTCAGCAATTCGCAGCTGATGGAAACCTATAGCTAGGTCCATTCTTGAAAACACTTGTGCTCCATTCAATCGATCTAACAAATCATCAATTCACGACAATGGATATTTATTCTTTAATGTCTACTTATTCAAGTCACGATAATCCACACATAGTCTGAAAGTACCGTCTGACTTTGGGACAAACACCACTGCTGCTCCCCAATTAGAGAAACTAGGCATAATCAGACCTTTCCATAGTAATTGTCGAGTCTGGTCCCCCAATTCTTCTTTCTCCTTTAAAGTCATTCTTCAAATAGGATGCACCACTGGTCTTGCATTCAGAACCAGATCGATGCTGAAATCAATTTCTCTACGCGGAGGTAAGCTATCCACTTCTTCAAACACATCCGCATAATTTTTGACAATAGGAATATTTTCTATGACAGCAGGAACATTTTCTATTGGAGCCGGAGAAACATCAACGGCTGACCAAAAGTCTTTTCTATCCAAATTTGGACCTTCGCATGGTATGGTTATATACTTTCCTGATTTAATCTTTGCCTTAACAACTCTCTCGATGCATTTAACCACAACTTCATATTTGGTTAACCAATCCAATCCTAAAATAAGATCAAATTCGGTAAAATTCATGACAATCGAAATCGTAGAAACTGATAATAGGAAAAAGAGACAAGAACCCCACAAATCCAACTAAGATTGAGGGAACCCCCATATGGACATTGATGGGTTCTTTGAGCTTTTTCAAATTTAAATCCAATTTCTTAACCATATTACTTGCAATCAAGCTTCGTGATGTGCCTGTCTCAAACGACACTTTAACTGGAATATCTTTGACAGTATGCATGCCTTCCAAAACATCTGGCCATACTTGACTGGCTGAGGGTGCAGGAACTTCTGCCATTTCATTTACCTTTACTACTTCAAATTTAATATCTGGCAATTCTTTTCAATATTACCAGCCTGGTGGCACTTATGGCATCCCCTGCTCTCTCGAACCTTCTTACTGGATTTTGATCCAACATTTCTTCCTTTCTTCGAGGATTTGCAATTCCCTTGCAAATGCCCTTGCTTATTGCAGTTATTGCATATGACAGTCGTTACTAGTTCTTTCTCATATTTAACCTTTTTCCTATTGACTTTAGGCTTCTTATTGACCTCAGATGTCGTACTTGCCTCAGGTTGCGTACTTATCTCTAGGCTATCAGTTTCAAACTTCCTTTTGTTGTTAGAACCGACTTCCTCTTCATCCTCTAAAAGACCTTTCTTATCAACATCCTCATAGCAATAATCCATGTATATTATATCAGAAAAAGGAAGATTCACATGTGCAGTTATGCAATTTTTGTACCTTCTTTGAAATCCGTCAATAAACCTCAGATTCTTCCTCAAAGGATTTTCAATTAGCTTTGGGGCAAAACGAGAGAGCTTGTTGAATTTATCCTGATACTCCTGAATGGTCATATCTCCTTGTTTTAGATAGTAGAACTCATCATATAGCCGCTTAGTTGCTTCCGGAGGAATAAATCTTTCAATGACAATTTCTTTAAATCTATCCCAGGTAACGTTACCTTCTGGATTATTCTTAGTAACTGTTTCCCACCAGATTAAAGCTTGTCTTTGAGTGCCCAAGATGCCAGTAATCTTTTCTGATCATCTCTCAGCTTTAAACCTTCAAAAATTCTCTCAGCAGAATGCATCCATGCTTGTGTTTCAATAATGGATTCTTTGCCCAAGAGTGGTACTCCACCTAGATTTCGATACTTCTTTACTAGAACTTCTATATCTGATTCTGGCTATGGGAGCATGATTGGCTCAATAGATTGTTGAACCATAGAATTACTTCTTCTGCTTCTGCCACTCATTTTCTACTATGTCTGCAAATAGCAGACAAAGAGTTAGGCCAACAGAAAAGATATTGTAAAGCACAAAGACATATATTTAAATGTATATGCATCTATGAGGATGTATTTTATTCTGCTAAACTCATTTTAGGACATTACTGGTCCTATCTATAATGAGATAATCGTCTTAGAATACTGCTGATTCTATATCCGATGAGTTCGGTAATGTGTTATATTCCGGAACTAAGATTAACCAAAGCTCTGATACCAACTGTGATAACCCCAAACTCCCGTGCCGTATTCTATGCCCGAGGGAGTGTGTAAAATTACTCCATAGATAAATATCGTCACCTCGTCCAGTGTTGGAAAATAAATAATTCATGTGTCGTATCTAATAACTATAGAGATGTTATTATTGTCAACTCTACCCCCGTGTGGGGTTTTTATTTAATCTGGCAATTTACCGTTATATTTATGTTGTCAATATCAGTCCTCAGTTCAACCTGTAATTCAATCAACGCCCTACGAGCGTCTTGCCCGTATGGTAATCCCAATCTCGTCACATTAGCTCCAAATGCTAATGTGGTGTATGATGAAGTATGCTCTCTTCACGTAGTATGCCATGTTGCGTAGTTCAAAGTTAATTGTTACTATCCTATGGCGACGTTTATAATCTCACACAGAAAAACCAGCACTCCGCATCCAATGACATTCACAGGAATTGATATATAAATAAAATTGCGCGACCAACTTGTTAAGGTTTACCTATTTTGTCGGGCACGCAAATAAATTCTTTACTCAACAGCAAATCCATTTACCTGTTCGACACATGTATATATGTGCATATCTAAGCTAAAAATGATATTATTAGCGAACCAATATTGATTTTTATACATGATGAATTTTAACACTTCATATATATGTTAAAAATATTATTTTCAATCAACAAATATTTATTTCAACCTTTGATTATTTTTAATAGTTCATATACATGCTAAATATATTATTTTCAATCAACAAATATTTATTTCAACCTTTAGTTATTTTTAATAGTTCATATACATGTTAAAAATATTATTTTCAATCAACAAATATTTATTTCAACCTTTGGCTATTTTTAACACCTCATATACATGTTAAAAATAATATTTTCAATCAACAAATATTTATTTCAACCTTTGGTTATTTTTAACACTTCATATACATGTTAAAAATAATATTTTCAATCAATAAATATTTATTTCATCCTTTGATTATTTTATATACTTCATACACACAATAAAAATGTTATTTTTATCGTTGTAACAATTTATTTCAAAAATGAATATTTTATATACTTCATACATAAAATAAAAATGTTATTTTTATCGTCCAAACAATTTATTTCAAACATGAATATTTTATATACTTCATACATACAATAAAAATGTTATTTTTATCGTTCAAACAATTTATTTCAAACATTAATATTTTTCGACACAAGAATATTTCAGAAAATTTTGGCATTACAACGGCAGGGTATTTAGCACCAGCACCATGTCCAGCACGGCTCCTCTGCTATCCTAGGCCTTTCAGCATTACAATATTGTCATTTCAATGATTTCCACAATGTCATTCATTTTCACAACACAATGAACGTACCACAAACACAACCAATTTTGTTGCAACCACAATCAATTATTCACAATCACAACCCAAACAATTTATATTGTCCATGGTTTGTGGATGGCGTGAGTGTGTATATAAATATATATATTTCCGTTTCAGTTTCATTTCAATTCCATTCCACGCATATATGATTTATACAACGCATGTATAATTTATACATCGCTTATATAATTTATACAACGCCCATATATGAGATATACAACGCGTATATAATTTATACATCACTTATATAAGTTATACAACGCGTATACATTCCAATTTGAATTTAGATTGCTCACATTGGTTTCCGCTCCTTCTAAAATTGTAGGAAGCTCCAAAAATTCTCCGGTCTCTTCTAGAATGTAGAAGACGTCGTCACGAGTCCAATGTCTCTTGTGTCACTGGATTTCGACAACATAGCAAAGAGATATGATTTTAATTCGATTAATCAACTTCGCAACGCTTTAAAGTGTTGAACCCTTTAAAATTAAACAGGCCATATACCTTTTAGTTTCGTTTCAAACTAGGTTTGCATTTTACTTCCAATAAGTGAAGCTAGAGGATGCTCAGCCTATACCACAACGAAGAGCTCGGAACGACGCACCAGGGGGTGGCAATCTAGTCGAGCTCGCACGTCGGAGGGAGGAGAAATCGGGTTCAAAAGGGCGGAACTTCAAGGACTCAGATCTTGAAAAATGCACAATGATAAAGGGCGAAACCGGTATGGATTTGAAGAGAAGGAGAAGCTCTACAAAATCCTCAACTGGAGCACTTGATTTCATTGTGTGGATATGAAGGAATCGAAGAGAGAAGGGGATGAGCCGTTTCTGTCGTTTGTATGGGGGTATCGGGTTTTGACCTGGAGCGAGAAAAGTGATGCCTAATTTCTGCTGGTCCATGAATTTATATATTTATTTTTAATTCTTTTAAGTTCGTAAATACCCTTTAGTCCATACGAACTCCAAATCAAACCCAACAACTACCACCCCTAGCTAAATACCCCTATTCCGGTGAGATTAAAGACTGACAGATTCAGTTTTTACTTAAATAGTTCAGTCTCTAAAAAGGATTTAAAGACCGACCAAAAACCGAAAACATAAGTCACTAATTCTCAAGTCACAAAATGTATTTGAAACTGAAATCCAGTCTTTAATCCTAAAGACTGAAAGCTTGTCTTTAATTTTGTTTAAAACTGAATGTTTGAAACTGAAATAAAGTTTCTAATCAGTCACAAATTATGTGTGTATCACTCTTAAATCTACTCAATTATACTATAATTAAACAAACGATACAATTTCATTCGATGTTGAAAACATTTAAAAATTTTGTGCAATTATATGTGGTCAAATAAATACTTGTAATAAACTTACAAAGATATTAACACACATAATCAAAAAATTTCATTCAATTCCACTAACATCCATATTGAAACTGAAATAAATTTTGCATTTACTAATCGATGAAAAATTAATTAGCTAGACACAAATCAGATTATGAAATATAGCTAGCATATTTAATACAATAAAATTGATATGTTGCTTGTATTTAAAACAAGAAATGGACCCCAATACATGCTTAGACTAAAATATAGATGCAGCCATATCCGGCTCCATGGATGCGTATGCATGTAGCATTATAAAGTACACCACTTCAATTATATCTTTCCTTATCTCTTGCTATCAGACCTTTATCATATCATTCTTCACTTGATTCGTGTTGTATGAAATTAACCTTCCATGACGTTTACTGTATGAAATTAACTTTCCATGTCATTATTTAGTATACAGTTGCCTCCCCTCTTGTTGCAAGACCATTCAATTTATGCACAACACAGATAGTCAACTACATTAGCCATCTATACACATATACAACCACAATCCTACCAAGGCAAGATCACCAAACCTCTGCCATCATAGTTAACCGTAAGCCTCCACAACAATCTGATACCCACATCTTTGACAACCAGATCGTTACCATTACTACACAAACCACCGTAAATTCACTTCCATAAATTATATGCTGCAACTTTCTTCCTACTGATCACTGAAATTGCAAATTCACTTCCATGCATCAAAAAATTAGAGATGTAAATCACACATACTCTCACTTGCTGGAACAACGACAACAACCAACCTTTTGACGGACACATGCGCTCTCACTTGGTGGGCAACATAATTTGCAGCTAACCATCTTCTCTAGCTCGATCCTAATATTCCAGAAATGACTATGTGGAAAGCAAGCAAGTTGCTAGTTATGCAAAAAGAAAAGTAACAACAATTACTATATCGAAATCATAGTTAACCCTACCAAGGTAAGATCACCAGCATCTTCATCATCCAGCAACCTGTCATCATCCCATTGACTAACTGCAAACATCAATCATCATATTTCTCATCTTGAATTGGTTTAGTAGGACTTGAGGAGTAATAATTAGCAGTGAAGTGCTTCCTTAGTTTACACCAGATTTGCTTGCTAAACTAATGGGATGGCTGAAAATGAAAACCAAAAACCCATTGATGAAACATGAGGTAGTTTTATCATTTCAAGATGGAGATAGTGGGAAAGCTGTAGTTGTGACATTACAAGAAAATGCTGATTTTTAA
This sequence comes from Allium sativum, assembly GCA_030737875.1. Lineage (NCBI taxonomy): Eukaryota > Viridiplantae > Streptophyta > Magnoliopsida > Asparagales > Amaryllidaceae > Allium > Allium sativum. The sequence continues at coordinate 453,957,706 of CM060913.1, read as the reverse complement.
GCGGCATAATCCGCTGGTAATCCGTCGCTATATAGGGCTTAGCGACGGATTACCGACAGATCACGACGGTCGGTAAATTCAAGACGGTATTTGTGTCAAAATTTTGCGATGGATTTTAGTGTGAGTTCTCCGACAATTTTCCGTCATTTTCCTAAAAACATAATTTTAACTTTGAATTAATTTAAAATTCATTTATCGATGTTTCAGCGACGATACGTATTTTTTGATAAATTCTTATTTATAAATAACCGTCGGTAAACCCTTGCTAATTAGCAAGGGATTAGCGACGAATACATTTTTTAGAGCTATTATCTATAAATAACCATCTGTAAACCCTTGTTAATTAGCAAGGAATTAGCGACGGTTGATAATTTTTAGTTAAAACATTTTCTATAGGCAATATATTGTTAAACTCTTACGGTTTTATCCTAAATATTGACATAAAATTGCTGAAATACACAAAATTCATCGACTCAAATACATAAAATTCATTGACTTAAACAATAACATTTCATATACAATATTATGTTCACTTTACATATAATATTTAAATAATGATCCCACAACACTCACACTATCACATCTATTTCACTTGGAACAATAACTCCATTTCACATCAAATAAGAAAAATAATACTTTTAACCTAAGTTTGTGGACATTATACTTAGCAAGATATGAAAGTTAATATATAAGCTCTCTAGACAGAAAATATTGATTTTGCAGCCTGTAAGTGTGATGTTTCTCCAACGATAGAAAATGTCCGAATACACAGGATTGTCATTGCATATCTCCTCACATTGTTGGTAAATTTTTTTATTCCTAGACATTCTTGAACACTTTCCGTGTGCATCTATAATGTCCTGGAACGTGAAACCAAAATTATATAAATTAGCATAGTTGTAAAAGAGGAAAATCAGTTTGCTAGCAGGTTAAAACATATAAAAATGTCATCCGCCAAATTTCATTCTAAATATAAAAACAAAACATGTATTTTTTGTTAGAGAAAGACAAACAAAGTCAAAAATCAAGTTACCATCAAATCATCACAGAACCTCTTGGTTGTACTTATGCTCCTGCTTTTCAGTTTGAGGATTATCAGTTGGCTTCGTATGATGATGTTATTGCTATTGCTCCAAATGCTGAGCCTTTGCTCAAATATATGACCCATCCCTCTATGAATTACCATATGTCTTAACTTGCACTTCATTAACTTTTAATTATCTTTCATAAGAAGTATTGTGATATAGATGCAGATTGTATAAACATGTTGGCAACTGTTATGTCATTATGTAGAAATAAAAAAGGTCCGTCCTTTGACAATGGGAATATATTGAGCAATTTATGTACATGACTGGATGGTTTATGTAGTTTTTCGAAATAGTAGGGAACTCATTTTTACTTAGAAATTAATGCCCATCTTTGTGTATTTTACAGTGTTACCAACAAATATTCCATGGTTTTAGAATTGACTCAAACCAGGGGCAAACTTCCTTAATACATTATGGATGAGTTATGGATCAATCATTTTCTTCTTCCTTCCCTTGTCGGTTTTGATCGATGATACTCAATCGTTATGTACACCGCCATGGACAGGTGTAGTGGACAATTGATAAATGAAATGATAGAAAGTGCTGAAGTGTTCTATATGATGATAAAAGAAATAAACAAAAGCTAGTTTCAATTAACTAAACATATCATAGATCAAAAGCAACCAACCCATAATACATCTACTTCTTTTTTATATTACTAGTGAACGATTATAACAACACCTAAATAAATGGAAGAATAAATTAAGTGGAAGTACCTATTGGAAAGGTCCAAGTAGATAGTAGAACACCAAGTGGTTCTTGCATGAGTATGCATGTTGCCGGGAAAGCAACAAAAGGAGTTTCAATCTGAAATTACAATTTTAAGCCAACTATGAACAAATAGTGACTATAATAGATAATGTTTTGGTTTTTAAGTATCGTTGTGATACACAGATTAAAAATTAAAAATCTCCTTCATTGGAGTTAACCATTTCTTCAAGTTATTCAGATGATACTCCACGGACTTAAACCACACATCCAAACTAAAAGGTGATAGTTTAAAGTAAAGCATGTTATATGTTTTGCTTGACATGTAAGAAAATAGAAGAAAGAACCTCATCTCTATAAGCTTCAACTCTATATTTGCCAAGTTCCTCACTGAGAACTCTCAAAATTTAGGTGTTATATACATTATGCATAACCACTTAATAAATGTGTGAAAACTGAAAGAGCAACATAAATTACATACTAGAATTCGTAAAAATGTAAATAATAAATTTGGTGACAATTGTTTTGGATAATTCAATGAAGGAATTCAATGTCTGTGTTATAACACTAGATGATGCCTTCCAATCAATCACCAACCTTCCACATCTTGGTGTCACAATAGTTTCCACTTTGAATTATTTCTATAGAAGTTGCTGGCAAACTAAAAGTCATAAGCAGGGACAGGCATTAAAAGTATACTCATTGTATAATGCATTAACTAGGATGACGAATAATTTAGCAATGAATGATACAAATAGAAAATAGAAAATGGTAATTTGTTTGAACTGACAACGTCAATAATATAATAAACTGAACCTCGTCAATGCAAAACAATTAAAGGTACCTCCATCTTTGTCCAAGCAAATGAATATCTCACTCTGGAAAGAACTCATTCTCGCATGCAGGTTTACAAATTCATTAGCAAAGCAGGTAATAGATGGAATATCTAGTGTCCTACTACATCCATTTGAATATTATTTACATCACTGACACATAAAATCAAATAGTTTTAGGTCGCACATGAAGTTTAACAAAAGCTAATTAGTTTTAAACATTTGGAGATTTGATGGCTAGTAAACATCAGAAATTATACATCATTTGCAACAGTTTCAGCCATATAACATTACATCCATAATGCAAAATTGTCAGGTTTCAACAAGATCCACCAAAAACAACATTTGCAATTTCAATTCAATAAGCATAAATTGTTGTATATAATGGTGTTGTATACACAATTATATGATTTTTGTTTGATGATAACAACCAAATATATTTTATAAATGTGTTTGTTACTATATTGTTTCATATCTACATCTCAGAACAGAAATATAATATTAATATTTAAATGAATACTATTGCACAAGAATTAGAAATTCAAATAGTATTTTATTTAAATATAATATTTTATTTCAACATTTAAACAGTACAAATTTTATACTCCACTATTTGTACATCACTGATTTTTTTTTTCAACACACTTAATTTAACATACAGTTTCTTTCTATATCACTCACACTTGGTTATACAGACTCATTTTCATATACAGACACTTGTACTGACATTCACTGACACTGTTTTTGTTCTAAATTTTCTATCTTCTGTCTTCACAGCTTACAAGTCAGTCCAGTCTTCATTCAGTCAGTCTAGTCTTCATACCTGTCATACAAATGAACACACACACAGTGCACTGCAATAAAAATAATACTGAACACATATAAATATAATTTTTAATTTTAAAAATTTTATTTGCCTCAGTTTTCTAGTGTGTTTCTCATCATTTTTCATGACTTGATCTGATCTGTGTCTAGCTAGTTTGTATATGTACAGGGACAGGAAATCTTGTCTGATGGCTGCATATACACACGTGTATAAATATACACGTGTGCACTGCCTCGCCAATCAGTGTGCAGCTGAGGAGTAGCCACATGGACCTTCTCGACTCAGTGCACATGGAGCCAAAAATCAGCAAAGTCAACATGGAGCCAAAAGCAAAGTGAAAGCATGGTCAAAACAGTGGAACATGATGCAGCAAATCATTTTCAGAAAAAACAATACAAAGAGTAACAGAATCTTATCAGTTCATGAAGCTTTTCAGAAAAATCATATGGTTCAGCAAAGTGGCTCAACGCATGATTCATAAGAAGCAGCAAAAGCAAGTGTATAATGTGTTCATGGCAGTTCTCAAAAGGATGATACAAGTGGCATGTCGAAGTTCAAAGTCAAGACAACAACATACAAGTGTGAAGGTAACAATGGTCGAGCACAGCATATAAACAGTGCATACAACATGATCATGTACAGCAGTGAACAACTACAACATGGTATTGACAAACAACAAAGCGAGAAAAGCAAATGGTGTCCAGTTTTATACCCAAGAACATGGATCAGGGAAGAATTCATGGTGCAACATCAACGACAGGTGATCAAGCTTAAGTGCAAGTTCAGATCAAACAAATTTGGGGCATAACAAGTCAATGGTACAATATGCAAAACTTCAGCAAGTATATACTAAAGATGAATGGCAAATGCACATTTACATGGTTTAAACCAAAGCAGCAATGAAAAGTGTTTTGAGTCAATATGATCGAGACAACAATGGTGTACATGAACTAATCACAATGGATGGTGCAGCAGACTCAACAATAATGAAGTTCAACATTAAAGAGACCAACTATACATGGCTGAATTATTCAAGTCAGATTTAATGTGTAAAATCGAGCCAGTTTTAAACAGTGGGATTTCACATGACAATCATGGCGCAGCATCAAAGTGTATCAATACTTCAATTTACAACTCAAATGGACAACACATGCCAAATGGATAAACATGTATATTATCTCAACATTTCAAGTGCAGGTCTGTGCAGTGATGATCAAGCTCAAGGTTAGAGTAAGCAAGTGGCCAAGCTTGAAGTGGTTCAGCAGCTAAACTAATCCGTGCAAAACAATCAGTTCAAAAATCATGGTCGAGAGTGTAAAACACAATGTTGGACTCAGTGGTGAAACTGGTGCACACAGCAAAAATGACAAGTCTGCATGGGTTCAAGTGAACATGGCCAAGAAAACATGGTAACTCAGCAACAACAAGTAGCATGGCCGAGGCATCAAGGAGCATAGTAGCAATTCAGGTATGCAAAGTTAAGCATATACATCAAAACAATAAAGCACAAAACTGGACAGGTTAAACATGGTTCAAGTGGTCACAATGCAGCATGAATTTTCAAATGCAATTCATGCCAAGTTTAAGTTTCCAGAAATCATTCTTTCTTAATTGGTCTGGAAGTCATTTTCAGAAAATTTCAATTCATATTTGGCAAGGTTTATAAATGGTTCCAGAAATTATGCAGGGATTGTTTGCATAATTAAACTTCAGCAGTTTACAGGAAATCTAGGGTTAATCTAGATCCAACAAGTGGTATCAGAGCAGGTATTCTGTTAACTCTAGAGTGATGGTGATTTCTAGTTGTCAGTCGATAGAGAGTCAGTCCAGTTCATCTCCAACTATTTTTAATGGAACAGATTTTTTAAACTGGAAATCCAAAATGGAATTTTATTTAAAATCTGTTAATATTAAATATTGGGATGTAGTAATTAATGGATTTGATAGTATAGAAATTAATTACAATACTCGTGCTATGAAAATTATATTTGACTATCTTGGTACTGAACAGTTTAATCTTATCGGCCATTGTTTATCTGCACAGGAAATCTGGGATACTCTCAGTACGAAGTATGGAAGATCTGACAACGGTAGCTCAAAACCCGAGAAAGTCAACTCAGATTCAGAATTCCGTTTAACAGGATTTACAAATGAAAATTCAGAAGGATCAGATGATGGAGAATCAACAGATGCTGAAGTTGAAAATTTCTCATACGAGGATTTGGTTTATATGTGTGTTGATTTAACTAAATCTGTTGATAAACTCAAATCTAAAAACAAATCTCTGAAATCTAGAAATTCCGAGTTGACCAGCAAAATTGATGATTTGGAATCACAGCTTGAATGTTTTAAAAATTCTTCAAATTCAGTTTGCAAAAATTGTTTGAAATTGAAAACCAATTTTGTTCATCTCAATAAAAATATTCGAAAGTTTGAAAATGAAATTTTAATCTTAAATGAGAACAAGACTGAGTTATCAAATTTGAATAATCTTTTGCAAAAGGAATTTGAAAGTTTTAAGACTGATATATATTCCAAATTTGAAATTGCTGAAAAGGAGAATTTGTTGAAATCCGATTTGATTTTGAAAGAACTGGAAAGTGAGATTGAAAAATCCAAGAAATTTGGTTTTGAAAAACAAAAACTTTTTGAATCTGAGATTGCTGAGTCCCAACCAAAATTAATCTGCTTAAAGATGAAAATTTGGTTTTGAAATCTAATTTTGAAAGATGTAAGATCACTGAAAATAATTGTTCAGATTTATTGAAAGAAAATGGTGATCTTAAAACTAAAATTCAACAACTTGAAACAACCCTAGCAAAATTTTCAAATGGTGAGAAATTTTTAAATATGTTGTTGAAAAGTCAATTTTCATTGGGAAATAGAAGTGGACTTGGTTTTGGGAAATCTGTGTTTTCTGAAAGGAGAAGCTCTAACGATTTTAAAAATTCTTCAACTTTCTTTGAAAAGAATCGTCTTGAAATTTTGAACTTTGTTAATTCCAAAGGATTTTTGAATCAAAAGCAAAATTTGAATTTGTTTTGTAATAATTCATCTAAACAATCCTGGATCCCAAAAAGTGATAAAACAAACCTCGTTAAATTCAAACAGATATGGGTTCTAAAGGAAACAAAGGTAAATTCAGATGGATTGTTATACAAGCAAGTCTGGGTACCGAAAGATGTTAATAAAACTGCGAGTGGTTTTTCTAATTTTGTTAGACCACTCAATCCTCTCAACTGTTAGGTACCGAAGAAGGGTGGCTGAGGAACTACTGTGCTGAAAAGAAATTTGAAATCAAGCTGATTTATACTTCTGTATCATTTACAGTTCCTTCAGCCAAAATCTGTTGAGTTAGAGATTCTGATTTACACTGGATTCTGGTATGATCTCTAAACTCACCTCTGTAAATATTTTTCTGGTTTGATTCTTTTTCTTTTGTTTATTTCTTCTTCTTCTATCTTCTATCTCTTTCTTCTATCTATTCTGATTTGATTTATCAGTGCCATATTTTTTGTGCTCCTTGAACTGCAGTATTCATGATATTCTGGAAATTTGTTTTGCGTGTATAGAACTCTAATGTTTTTAATTATTTCCAGATCTTGTACTTAATCTTGTAAATATCTGCAATTGTTTTAAAGTATATTTTTATTTCTGAATTCATAACAGTGTTGATGTATTTGTGCCATATCTTGAACACTGTTAATTAGAATTCTAAATTTTTTGAAGATCTGAAAAATTTGACGAAGTTTCACACAACTCTGCTGTTTTGAGTTTCTTCTAATTCATTTTAGAAAAGCTTAAAATATTATACTCATTACAACACACTACTACTTCTCAGTCCTGATAATTTTATTAAATTTCAGATTGGTTTGAATATGTTGATTTATCTTGAATCAGTGATACATCCTGAAATTCATCTTTGTTCATGATTATTATGGTTGAAATTTGCTTGTTCGAAATCATTTGAAATCCTTGATATTTTGAATCACACACACCTCCTAAATTTGAAATTATCAATCTTGTGTGACTGATTTATTATATTTCAAAACCTGACATTAATTCAAGTGATTTCAAATAAATTGTTTTGGATCATGAATATCTATCAAACCTGATGTAAATTTTTTTTGGGCTTGTCTGAAATATTTTGGAAAAATTCTTTGAAAATTTGGTTCTGAAAATCATTGTTATTTCATGATTATTTGATTTAAATATTTGTTTGTTTTAAAATCATTTGAAATCATTGATTTATTGAATCACACACATATCTTAAATCTGAAACTAATAATTTGGTGTGATTGATTCATTGAATCTAGAGCTTTTCATAATTCTCAAATGATTTTAAATAAATGGTATTTTTTGAATCATTGAATCATGAATCATCTTGTGTGAGCAAAATCTTAACAAGTCTGATTCAAAATTGTTTCTGCTGTGCTGCTCTGATACTGTCTTCAAATAACTGCCTGCTTTAATCTGACTGCTGCTCTGATAATTGTGCCAAATTTGTTTGGGCTTTGTCTTTGAAATTTCTTAAATCTGAGATATCTAAGGTGTGAATAAATTCCTCGTAAATAGAGACACCAAGTGGTATCATAAGCGCCTTATATTTGTCTCACCAATCTGTACTGAGATTCAAATTTTCACCTTGTATAGATCCATACATTTTTTTTGCCTTATACAAATAAATGTGCTAAATTTGTCTGGCTGGGTTTGTGTTTAAATTTCTTTGGTTTGAGATGTCCATGATAGTCCATCAGGGTGTAATTAAATTCTTCGATAAAGGAGACTACAATTGGTATCAGCTTTTTCACTCATCTGTTTTTTAAGTTACCACCCTGTATAGATTCATTTTTTTTGTATAAATCTGTTTAATTTCCTCTTGTAATTGATTTTCAATTTTAAAATTATTTATTGATTATTCATTCAGAAATTGAAATCAATATCCGAATTGAACTATATTTATATATAATTCATCAAAAAATATTATCAGAATTTGAAATTGTGACGAAATTGTGACTGCAGTATATTTCATAACAAGAGGGGATTTGATTTAAATTTTTTCATGATGGTTGAACGTTCATTATAATATCTTTGAACTGGCAATTATTTCACGACCAATTCCTTTATCTTTCACCCGTCTGCCAACTATCATGATTTTATATTAACGTGGAGAGTTTTTTTTTTTAAAAAAGGAGGAGGAAAAATCATCTTGTGTTTAAAAAACAGTGAAAATATTTGTGATAAAATTTGGACTATGATATTTTTCAGAATCAGTGACGGTTGAAAATTTTCAATGATCTCGGTACAGTTGATCATATTTCATAATATAATTAATTTAGAAATTTATTTCACAGTCCATCTCTGTACCTACCGCATTTCTATCATTCATACTGGTTTATATATACTGAGGAGTTTTTCTATTTTGAAGCTAAAAACAATAAATATAATTAATATATAAGAGTGTCTCTAACCTCATTTAATCCAAGCTCTGGTTATGCATGGTTATGAGACGTCTTATAATTTAAGCTGCGACTGATCCCATTTAAATATCCAAACTCTGGTTATGCGTGGTCAGTGTGCTCTTAAATAAAAAATAAATTAAAAGGAATTAAAGTGCTAAAAATAGAAATAAATTTGAAATTCTCCTCTGAGTATAAAAGCCAGCCTATCAATCCATCTTCTATTCTGTGAAATATGTTGAAATTTTATGACGTATTATGATTTGTTGGTTGATAGATATTGGGATTTGAGATTATTTGAGTTTGTCACTTAAATTGAATTATTTATTATAGTCCAAATCCATCACTGTTTTTGTGCTTTATTTTTATAAAAATCCTTTGAAAATAATTGGAAATGAATTGTTTTTCAAACTCTCTCCATTTTATATAAAATTCATCGTATATCCGTCATTTTCTACAATGTGAAATATGCCACCTGTTCTTAGAATATTATGATTTTTGTTTGACTGATTGAGATTTATGGTGACCGTTCTTCCTCTTAAGCTGAAATTATATAGTTTAGTCATTATTTATCTATATTTTAAAATTCTGAATCCTTTTTTATGATAACAAAAGGGGGAGAATGGATTGAGATTTTGATCTATGAGTGAATATTTTATAAATATTTTTACTTTTGAATTTTCATCATCATTCAGTTCAATTCATTCATGCACAGTTATAGGGGGAGTTTTCTGTTGTAGGAGGAGCTAATAAATAGGGGGAGTTCATTTTTCTCTGTAAAACACATTTGTTGGATTCAAAATCTTTTATTTGTTTGTCATCATCAAAAGGGGGAGATTGTTGTATATAACGGTGTTGTATACACAATTATATGATTTTTGTTTGATGATAACAACAAAATATATTTTATAAATGTGTTTGTTACTATATTGTTTCATATCTACATCTCAGAACAGAAATATAATATTAATATTTAAATGAATACTATTGCACAAGAATTAGAAATTCAAACAGTATTTTATTTAAATATAATATTTTATTTCAATATTTAAACAATACAAATTTTATACTCCACTATTTGTACATCACTGATATATTTTTTCAACACACTCAATTTAACCTACACTTTCTTTCTATATCACTCACACTTGGTTATACAGACTCATTTTCATATACAGACACTTGCTGACATTCACTGACACTGTTCTTGTTCTAAATTTTCTATCTTCTGTCTTCACAGCTTACAGGTCAGTCCAGTCTTCATACAGTCAGTCCAGTCTTCATACCTGTCATACAAATGAACACACACACAGTGCACTGCAATAGAAATAATACTGAACACATATAAATATAATTTTTAATTTTAAAAATTTTATTTGCCTCAGTTTTCTGGTATGTTTCTCATCATTTTTCATGACTTGATCTGATCTGTGTCTAGCTAGTTTGTATATGTACAGGGCCAGGAAATCTTGTCTGATGGCTGCATATACACACGTGTATAAATTTACGCGTGTGCACTGCCTCGCAAATCAGTGTGCAGCTGAGGAGTAGTCACATGGACCTTCTCGACTCAGTGCACATGGAGCCAAAAATCAGCAAAGTCAACATGGAGCCAAAAGCAAAGTGAAAGCATGGTCAAAACAGTGGAACATGATGGAGCAAATCATTTTCAGAAAAAACAGTACAAAGAGTAACAGAATCTTGTCAGTTCATGAAGCTTTTCAGAAAAATCATATGGTCCAGCAAAGTGGCTCAATGCATGATTCATAAGAAGCAGCAAAAGCAAGTGTATAATATGTTCATGGCAGTTCTCAAAAGGATGATACAAGTGGCATGTCGAAGTTCAAAGTCAAAACAACAACATACAAGTGTGAAGGTAACAATGGTCGAGCACATCATATAAACAGTGCATACAACATGATCATGTACAGCAGTGAACAACTACAACATGGTATTGACAAACAACAAAGTGAGCAAAGTAAATGGTGTCCAGTTTTATACCCAAGAACATGGATCAGGGAAGAATTCATGGTGCAACATCAATGACAAGTGATCAAGCTTAAGTGCAAGTTCAGATCAAACAAATTTGGTGCATAACAAGTCAGTGGTACAATATGCAAAACTTCAGCAAGTGTATACTAAAGATGAATGGCAAATGCACATTTACATGGTTCAGACCAAAGCAGCAATGAAAAGTGTTTTGAGTCAACATGATCGAGACAGCAATGGTGTACATGAACTAATCACAATGGATGGTGCAGCAGACTCAACAATAATGAAGTTCAACATTAAAGAGACCAACTATACATGGCTGAATTATTCAAGTCAGATTTAATGTATAAAATCGAGCCAGTTTTAAACAGTGGGATTTCACATGACAATCATGGCGCAGCATCAAAGTGTATCAATACTTCAATTTACAACTCAAATGGACAACACATGCCAAATGGATAAACATGTATATTATCTCAACATTTCAAGTGCAGGTCTGTGCAGTGATGATCAAGCTCAAGGTTAGAGTAAGAAAGTGGCCAAGCTTGAAGTGGTTCAGCAGCTAAACTAATCCGTGCAAAACAATCAGTTCAAAAATCATGGTCGAGAGTGTAAAACACAATGTTGGACTCAGTGGTGAAACTGGTGCACACAGCAAAAATGACAAGTCTGCATGGGTTCAAGTGAACATGGCCAAGAAAACATGGTAACTCAGCAACAACAAGTAGCATGGCCGAGGCATCAAGGAGCATAGTAGCAATTCAGGTATGCAAAGTTAAGCATATACATCAAAACAATGTAGCACAAAACTGGACAGGTTAAACATGGTTCAAGTGGTCACAACGCAGCATGAATTTTCAAATGCAATTCATGCCAAGTTTAAGTTTCCAGAAATCTTTCTTTCTTAATTTGTCTGGAAGTCATTTTCAGAAAATTTCAATTCATATTTGGCAAGGTTTATATATGGTTCCAGAAATTATGCAGGGATTGTTTGCAGAATTAAACTTCACCAGTTTACAGGAAATCTAGGGTTAATCTAGATCCAACAAGTGGTATCAGAGTAGGTATTCTGTTAACTCTAGAGTGATGGTGATTTCTAGTTGTCAGTCGATATAGAGTCAGTCCAGTTCGTCTCCAACTATTTTTAATGGAACAGATTTTTTAAACTGGAAATCCAAAATGGAATTTTATTTAAAATCTATTAATATTAAATATTGGGATGTAGTAATTAATGGATTTGATAGTATAGAAATTAATCACAATACTCGTGCTATGAAAATTATATTTGACTATCTTGGTACTGAACAGTTTAATCTTATCGGCCATTGTTTATCTGCACAGGAAATCTGGGATACTCTCAGTACGAAGTATGGAAGATCTGACAACGGTAGCTCAAAACCCGAGAAAGTCAACTCAGATTCAGAATTCCATTTAACAGGATTTACAAATGAAAATTCAGAAGGATCAGATGATGGAGAATCAACAGATGCTGATGTTGAAAATTTCTCATACGAGGATTTGGTTTATATGCGTATTGATTTAACTAAATCTGTTGATAAACTCAAATCTAAAAACAAATCTCTGAAATCTAGAAATTCTGAGTTGACCAGCAAAATTGATGATTTGGAATCACAGCTTGAATGTTTTAAAAATTCTTCAAATTCAGTTTGCAAAAATTGTTTGAAATTGAAAACCAATTTTGTTCATCTCAATAAAAATATTCGAAAGTTTGAAAATGAAATTTTAATCTTAAATGAGAACAAGACTGAGTTATCAAATTTGAATAATCTTTTGCAAAAGGAATTTGAAAGTTTTAAGACTGATATATATTCCAAATTTGAAATTGCTGAAAAGGAGAATTTGTTGAAATCCGATTTGATTTTGAAAGAATTGGAAAACGAGATTGAAAAATCCAAGAAATTTGGTTTTGAAAAACAAAAACTTTTTGAATCTGAGATTGCTGAGTCCCAAACCAAAATTAATCTGCTTAAAGATGAAAATTTGGTTTTGGAATCTAATTTTGAAAGATGTAAGATCACTGAAAATAATTGTTCAGATTTATTGAAAGAAAATGGTGATCTTAAAACTAAAATTCAACAATTTGAAACAACCCTGGCAAAATTTTCAAATGGTGAGAAATCTTTAAATATGTTGTTGAAAAGTCAATTTTCATTGGGAAATAGAAGTGGACTTGGTTTTGGGAAATCTGAGTTTTCTGAAAGGAGAAGCTCAAACAATTTTAAAAATTCTTCAACTTTCTTTGAAAAGAATCGTTTTGAAATTTTGAACTTTGTTAATTCCAAAGGATTTTTGAATCAAAAGCAAAATTTGAATTTGTTTTGTAATAATTCATCTAAACAATCCTTGATCCCAAAAAGAGATAAAACAAACCTCGTTAAATTCAAACAGATATGTGTTCCAAAGGAAACAAAGGTAAATTCAGATGGACTGTTATACAAGCAAGTCTGGGTACCGAAAGATGTTAATAAAACTGCGAGTGTTTTTCTAATTTTGTTAGACCACTCAATCCTCTCAACTGTTAGGTACCGAAGAAGGGTGGCTGAGGAACTACTGTGCTAAAAAGAAATTTGAAATCAAGCTGATTTATACTTCTGTATCATTTACAGTTCCTTCAGCCAAAATCTGTTGAGCTAGAGATTCTGATTTACACTGGATTCTGGTATGATCTCTAAACTCACCTCTGTAAATATTTTTCTGGTTTGATTCTTTTTCTTTTGTTTATTCCTTCTTCTTCTCCCTTCTATCTCTTTCTTCTGTCTATTCTGATTTGATTTATCAGTGCCATATTTTTTGTGCTCCTTGAATTGCAGTATTCATGATATTCTGGAAATTTGTTTTGCGTGTATAGAACTCTAATGTTTTTAATTATTTCCAGATCTTGTACTTAATCTTGTAAATATCTGCAATTGTTTTAAAGTATATTTTTATTTCTAAATTCATAACAGTGTTGATGTATTCGTGTCATATCTTGAACACTGTTAATTAGAATTCTAATTTTTTTGAAGATCTGAAAAATTTGTCGAAGTTTCACACACCTCTGCTGTTTTGAGTTTCTTCTAATTCATTTTAGAAAAGCTTAAAATATTATACTCATTACAACACACTACTACTTCTCAGTCGTGGTAATTTCATTAAATTTCAGATTGGCTTGAATATGTTAATTTATCTTGAATCAGTGATACATCCTGAAATTCATCTTTATTCATGATTATTATGGTTGAAATTTGCTTGTTCGAAATCATTTGAAATCCTTGATATTTTGAATCACACACACCTCCTAAATTTGAAATTATCAATCTTGTGTGACTGATTTATTATATTTCAAAACCTGACATTAATTCAAGTGATTTCAAATAAATTATTTTGGATCATGAATATCTATCAAACCTGATGTAAATTTTTTTTGGGCTTGTCTGAAATATTTTGGAAAAATTCTTTGAAAATTTGGTTCTGAAAATCATTGTTATTTCATGATTATTTGATTTAAATAGTTGTTTGTTTTAAAATCATTTGAAATCATTGATTTATTGAATCACACACATATCTTAAATCTGAAACTAATAATTTGGTGTGATTGATTCATTGAATCTAAAGCTTTTCATAATTCTCAAATGATTTTAAATAAATGGTATTTTTTGAATCATTGAATCATGAATCATCTTGTGTGAGCAACATCTTAACAAGTCTGATTTGAAATTGTTTCTGCTGTGCTGCTCTGATACTGTCTTCAAATAACTGCCTGCTTTAATCTAACTGCTGCTCTGATAATTGTGCCAAATTTGTTTGGGCTTTGTCTTCGAAGTTTCTTAAATCTGAGATATCTAGGGTGTGAATAAATTCCTCGTAAATAGAGACACCAAGTGGTATCAGAAGCGCCTTATATTTGTCTCACCCATCTGTACTGAGATTCAAATTTTCACCTTATATAGATCCATACATTTTTTTTGCCTTATACAAATAAATGTGCTAAATTTGTATGGCTGGGTTTGTGTTTAAATTTCTTTGGTCTGAGATGTCCATGATAGTCCATCAGGGTGCAATTAAATTCCTCGATAAAGGAGACTACAATTGGTATTAGCTTTTTCACTCATCTATTTTTTGAGTTATCACCCTGTATAGATTCATTTTTTTTGTATAAATCTGTTTAATTTCCTCTTGTAATTGATTTTCAATTTTAAAATTATTTATTGATTATTCATTCAGAAATTGAAATCAATATCCGAATTGAACTATATTTATATATAATTCATCAAAAAATATTATCAGAATTTGAAATTGTGATGAAATTGTGACTGCAGTATATTTCACAACAAGAGGGGATTTGATTTAAATTTTTTCATGATGGTTGAACGTTTATTATAATATCTTTGAACTGGCAATTATTTCACGACCAACTCCTTTATCTATCACCCGTCTGCCATCTATCATGATTTTATATTAATGTGGAGAGTTTTTTTTTAAAAAAAAAAGGAGGAGGAAAAATCATCTTGTGTTTAAAAACAGTGAAAATATTTGTGATAAAATTTGGACTTTGATATTTTTCAGAATCAGTGACGATTGAAAATTTTCAATGATCTCGGTACAGTTGATCATATTTCATAATATAATTAATTTAGAAATTTATTTCACAGTCCATCTCTGTACCTACCGCATTTCTATCATTCATACTGGATTATATATACTGAGGAGTTTTTCTATTTTGAAGCTGAAAATAATAAATATAATTAATATATAAGAGTGTCTCTAACCTCATTTAATCCAAGCTCTGGTTATGCATGGTTATGAGACGTCTTATAATTTAAGCTGCGACTGATCCCATTTAAAAACCCAAGCTCTGGTTATGCGTGGTCAGTGTGCTCTTAAATAAAAAATAAATAAAAAGGAATTAAAGTGCTAAAAATAGAAATAAATTTGAAATTCTCCTCCGAGTATAAAAGCCAGCCTATCAATCCATCTTCTATTCTGTGAAATATGTTGAAATTTTATGACGTATTATGATTTGTTGGTTGATAGATATTGGGATTTGAGATTATTTGAGTTTGTCACTTAAATTGAATTATTTATTATAGTCCAAATCCATCACTGTTTTTGTTCTTTATTTTTATAAAAATCCTTTGAAAATAATTGGAAATGAATTGTTTTTCAAACTCTCTCCATTTTATATAAAATTCATCGTATATCCGTCATTTTCTACAATGTAAAATATGCCACCTGTTCTTAGAATATTATGATTTTTGTTTGACTGATTGAGATTTATGGTGACCGTTCTTCCTCTTAAGCCGAAATTATATTGTTTAGTCATTATTTATCTACATTTTAAAATTCTGAATCCTTTTTGATGATAACAAAAGGGGGAGAATGGATTGAGATTTTGATCTATGAGTGAATATTTTATAAATATTTTTACTTTTGAATTTTCATCATCATTCAGTTCAATTCATTCATGCACAGTTATAGGGGGAGTTTTCTTGTAACGACCCGACTTTTTGCCCGGTTCTTGCCGGTAATTAAACCAACTTAAACCGTTCAGAAAGACGAATTGTTATGGGTACATACATACATTGAACAAAAATAACAGAACTTTTCATTGAATAAACCAATATTACATCAGAGTTACATGAATATCAGAGTTACAACATAAACGTATACAGCGGAAGAAAGAAAATAACTTTACTCTCAGCGGAAGATCAATACACAACGGAAGCTTCAACTCTATCGGGGACTCCAACTCTAGAAGCGCTCCAAATCCTGCTCCAACGATCTATAACTGCAAAACTAAACTACTGGCTGATCGTGCGAAAATCATGGGCACCCAGAGTTTAGGTGAGGGAACAATAAACTCCAGGTCAGTCGTGGGACTGGTGTGAGAACTCAAAACAGTTAGGTTCATTCTCAAAGTTGGGAACTTCACCGGATCACGCCGCTAACGCGGAACGGATTTACTCCAGGTGGATACCCATGCATATAAATGCGCAATGTCCTTTGAAAATGAAGCTATCATAAGCTCGTCCCACATCACACAATGCAAGCGCACACCAGATGGGCGAGTTTTATCTTATGATAACCAAATATGCTTTCATACGTAAAATCCTCTTCAATACCATAATATATATATATATATATAGTGTGGAAAACATTTCGCAAGTAAATGTATTAATCCTAGACAGCATATACCCCATAATATATGTTGCCATATATATATATACACAATCAGAATCGTATGGCTCGCATAAGAAATTTGGGTTTCCAACTTGATGATTCCTGGCACGAAAGATCAATCAGGGATACAAAATGAAGTGCTTCAACGGCTTTTTCGACCATACACGGACACCGACTACACATCGTCAGGGCAGATCAACGGTTTTCGACCAGACACGGCCCCCCGAACATACCCAACTTCCCCAGGTTCATAAGTGGTTTCCAACTGCTGCACAGCTTCATCATCAATTCATATATAAGTATAAAACCTAACCGCCAGTTTCTCATCAATCCGGGGTGTGAGGTTTGTCGATTTCACGTCATACACAAAGCGATGCTTCGATAAGCCATTCTTTGATCATCACTAGCTCGTTTCATAACTTGGGTATACCACATTGACAATTCACGACATATCACTGATTTAAATCAATGCATATCCTCTAAGTTCATATGACTTAGAGACAAGGATAATATATTGCCACAAATCCGATATACATTAACGGAAATCAGTACTATGCGGTCAACTTCAATGTCAGGCACCCCATCCATGCAAGTCCGTTCTGGGTCTGAACGAAACAACAACCCGAAAATCTTTGAATATGTTCAGGTCTCATGTAACTCATTCCTCGTATCGGGTGGCCTACCCAACCAAGACATAAATCAACAATCAATCTAAACAATTCAAATAATCCCGGTCTTCATTTGGTCGTTTACAAAGTCTTGAATAACGTCGTATTACTACTTGGAATGGTTTTTGAACATATACTCGATCCCGGTCTTTCCAAGTAATAAGCGTACTTTAAAATAGTAGCTATGGTTTACACAGGCTTTTCAATTCAAATCTCCTTCCAAATAGTTATCAATTCATATATAACTCAAGATTTGAATTACTATAAATTTCATACATCTCGTTATCATCTTATCTCTTCTTTGAAATCAAAGATTTTAACTTCGCTTCAATTCCTTACTTTTAATTTTTTTCGAATCAAAGATTTTGACTAAATTCCAATTACGATACGAATTTCCACAACTCAATCTTATGAATGGTATTAATGAAGATACGATTCACGACAGAACCCAAATCAATCGTCATTGAATCATAAATTACACAGAAATTTTATCCACTTATATTCGATATAAATTCTCATAATCAACGAATACTATAAGTAGAATAACGATATAATAATATCTTTCAAATTCCCCAGATAGTATACATTTACATCATGAGGTTCATACCAAATATCGAAGATTATTTCTATCTAGCTTATTTAAATCAAGGTGAGAACCCGTATCTTAATTGAAAGGTTTATTCAACTCTTTGACATTAGATCTGGATAGAGATACCATCAACTTATCTTCAATATTAATTTCCGTATCCAACTCATATTATAAGTGGAATAACGGTGAAATACCCTTTTAAATTCCTCAGATAATAAGAGTTTTCATTTACCGAACTAATATCAAACATCCGAAGATTTATCTCCAACCATATCCAATTATTTAGTATTGAAAACCTGTATTAGTATAAATCTAAATTCCATATAAATATTTCTAATACTCTTAAACCTTTGCAAACATTCCACAAATCATTACTTATAGTTCGGAACATCGTTTACGGGTTAAAACTTCAAAATAGATTGTTTTCGAAGAAAGCGTTACAATAGTGTTCCAAAAGTGTTACAAAAGTGTTACAAACAGTTATCTTAACTATTTTGATTAGAATATCGTTTATCTTAGCCAAAACTTAAACTTTACAATTGAAAACACCTTTTCATAATTTGTAATGATTTTACAAATTTTTCCATATTTTTAAATAATTTAAAAATAGCTGTTTATAGTTATGGGCAACAATTGTTCTTACATCAATCTTTTCCAAAACGGTTTCAAACATAACTTGAAAACTATAACCCGAAATTAAAATCTGCTTTCACTCATTTGAAAGCTCTCGTAAATAGGAATCAAACGTTTTTCGTTTCGTGGAAATTCGATTTAAATTGGAAAAGTTATAAGCATTTACATATTGCCATAATGCGACAAGCTCTAATTTTGACCAAAATAATCATTATTCTTAAATACTTCAAATTACCTTAAAAATCATTATAAACTTATATAAATCATTTAAATTGACTTTTCAAATTATTTGGATTTAAAACACAACTTTTTTTTCTAATTAAACCACCATTCAAATAATTTCAAATTAGATTTTTATTTAACCATCCCATCCGTCGGATCAGTTAGGGATAGCCAGGGAGAGCAGGAAACTGATTTTCCAAACCCAAGCCTAGACACCACCCTCTCTGTCATCCTAGAACGTTCTGGTGTATATTATATCATTATTATATAAAAACCATATTCAAATTAAAAATCTCGTTTCGAATTTCAATTGAAAATATTTTTTTTTTACCAAAACCAGTTTTGCATAGATATAAAGATCGTTATACAAAATCAGTACATAATTTAAATTATTTTCCAAATCCTAATTCAATATTTAAAAGTTGATATTAAATTCAAAACCAAAATTTTTAAATATTATTTAATAATTAAATAAAATCATATATATGAAGGAGAATCTAAATCGATCACCCATATATTCCACAACCACGGTGTGTTTGTGTGTGTGTGATCATACAATGCAATCATATCTATCCAAATGAACTATACGATCAAATGGATATGAATTCATTCATCACAACAACATTAAACTGTGCACAAGCGTTACAGACAATAACGCTTACTCGTGTTCAGTGTATTATCTAATTCAAGAACAACCATTCAAACATCAACATCCATCACACAATCATCATCAACAAATTATAATTAATCTCAGCTAATTAAAATTAACTAATTTAAATAAAATTTAAATTAGAAGTTCTCACCTAACAGCCTTTCAAATCTTCACGGTAGGCGAGCCTAGTTGAGTGATTCGTCGGACAGTATTTCGGCGTAACGTCTTCTTCACAAAAATATATATATAATATAATAAACACTAATCTCTCTTATATTATTAGAGGAGGAGGAGGAGAATGACGAACTTTGGCATGGTGGTGGTGGAAAAGAGGAACACTTATGCCATGGAAGCCATGGCCATAAGCTTTAGGAAGAAGGAGGAAAGGTGGAAATGGAAATGGAATGGTAAAAAATGGAGAAAGTGCCTCCTTATATAGAATGATTCAAGGGTATTTTAGACAATTTGTTTAAGGACACATGTCTTGTTCATGAGCCTTACTACATGCATGAATTCCACCTAAGAGGACACTTGGCTCATGGCATGAAATCTTCTCATGCATGATGACACATAAGAGGGACACCTAATCATCAAGGCCTTAATTAATTTATTAATTTGGTAACACATTTGTAACACTTATTAATGTAGCCAAGATTTCAACACTTATGTATTACTTGAGAAAAATTTAAATATAACTTATTTATAATTCAAAATTATTTATCTATATTATTCAGCAAATATATATTTATCAAAAATTTATACTAATAAATGGTTTAAAACAAATGCCAAAAATTTTATAAACATCATTATAAATTATCTTACTTATTGATTAAAAATTAAAAATCATTCATATGAAATCTTTTTAAAATAAAGTATCTTTACCAAATTCATATTTTTTTTTTGAAATCAATATTATTAAAATTAGAAAATATTAAACATAAATCTTATAAATAAAATTTTCAAAATAAGTTTTCTTATAAAAATCATATTACATAAAAAAAAATACTTATACCAAGTGAAAATTTTATATTAAACCTTATAAAATCTTTTATATTAAGAAAAATCCAAAATTTACATAATAAAAATCCAAATCGATTTTAGTAAAATTCTGGAATGTTACATCCACCCCCCCTTAGAAACTTTTCGTCCTCGAAAAGGAGAGTTCGTAAAATTATATACAAGTTAAATAAATCTTCAATTTTTAGAATCTTAAGATGATCTCTCGGATCTAGAATTTCATTTTCCATTTTCAAACCATTGGAATACAACATATTCCTTTCATATCGAAAATCATACTTTACCTCGGGAGCTCCAAAACAAATTTTGCTTCTAAAATTTCAAATATTTAATGATGAAATCAATATGTTATTAGTTCGAGATGTTCATTCTCATGACAGGGCAACTGAGTATCACTCATAGCACGAAATCCTACCTTTCATCACAACCCAGTTTTAGTCATGGTTACTCGAACAAATCAGATCATTTTATATCCCGAAGTTGTAAATCATTTCATAATCATAATTTACAAATACTTATTGTTTTCTAAATATTTCAAAATATTGGGATTCTAGTCGTCGAAATCACTATTTATTATAAACAGTTTATAACCTATTTATCATATCCAAAATGGTTGAAAATATGATTTCCAAGCAACTTATGTCGACATCAACATTTCAAGTTTCGAATTCATACCTAACTTTGTGAATTTCAATTTTCATTCTTTACATAAGTGGAAATTTTCTTTATCGACTCACATTATCATAAATTTGGTCTTATACAAATTCAAACTTACATTCCAACCATTTAAACTTCATTCATGGCATTAAATTCTTTTAAAATTAAATATTGCTTCAACATTTTAAAGATTTTATATAATATTTTCCAAGAGTCTAATTCCATAATTTAGAGTCATGTTCATAAAATCAAACACCCTTTCTTTTTGTCTGTATTTCGAGATCTACGACATTTTATTCATTCTTGTTTCAAATCCAAATCTTGTCTGGAAAGTTACTTTATTCAACAAGTCTAACGAAAAATCTTTGAAACCATCCTTTCAAATTGCCACTACGCTCTTTACTGCGCTACTCTGATTCAACATATTTCAACTAGTATTATTGTTTTAAGCATTTATTCAACCATTTGAGTTAAATTTTCAAAATCAACCAATATTTAAATTTCCAAATTTCTAGTTTGAATTAGAACTTGGCTTTATTTGACAAATCAAATTTCATGTGCTCAGATAGGGTTATAAATAAAAGTTCAATATCAGAATAAGGGTTCAAATCAAATCATTTGACTAAGTTCATAGGACAAAAGGTATGAATGATGCTCTTCAAGAACAATTGGTTCGAAAAAGAAACTAGCCTAGGTCAAGATAGATACATCGAGTGCACCTAACGATACAACTAAGGACGATTCAATTTTGGTAAAATCTTACTTTAATATTTCTTTTTGCGTCTTAAGCAATTGCTTGTTAAGAAATTTCTAGTTGACTTCCTTACATTGTCTAAATAGGGAAGAGTATTTTCTCTCCCACTTAAGACGTTAGCTATATTCTAAAATCGACTTTTTACACAAATTCCTACTTAAGTTAAATTAACCTTTAAATACCTTAAAGTTTTGCCTTGCTAAGATTGTACTTCCAAGCAAATAAATTCAACCTGTAATTTTTCGTTCACCATTCCTATTAGGTATAGGTTCAATTCTATTATTTAACACTCATCGAGGAGTATGTTATCTTCTTTGATTACAACTTATTAGATCCAAAAATTCATATTCAAATATTCGTTATAATTAAGTCAATTATTCTTGTCACTTTGGGGTATGGGTAAATTATCTTTCTTACTTGCATTTCAACAATTCATTACCCAATTCTTTAAGTGAGATTTACTCCTTAAATATATCCTTTAATTTTCCAAGCACTCATTGTTTATCACACTCAAGGTTTTAAGGGTTCAAAGTTCTTGAAGTATTTAAGCTAATCTCAGTTCTCTTTCCAAACTTCTAGTTTTGTTTTTCCCCAATTAAAATCTTATATTAATTCACCAAACCCTTTTATTAAGGTTTATTCATAAAACACTAAGCCTGATGATTTTAAGTATTCCTTGACATTTAAACTGGAATTATATAGTTATCACACTTTCGAAACTTGAAAATAATATCAGCGATGGCGCGCTCATCCCAGAATTTATTCCCAAGCGACTAGAGTGTGATTCTATATCTATCTAGTATATATTAAGCTTCGCATATACGTTGATCAGACGTATATTCAAAACCCTTACATACTTGATAGTCCAATCGCGACGTCGAATACAATACTCAAAATCCTTAATTTTCAATTATATTTAAAATATATTTCAAATAATCATCGTTTTCAAAATGATTTACTTATTCAAAAATACCTTATATAGGTTTTCTAAATACGCTCTCTCGTTATAATATTCCAAAATCTCATTCTAGGGTATTTTCTAACCCTATCTCTAATGAGATAATATAACTCTGAGGAGTCCTATTCTTTTGTCCAAATATGTACGTACCCCATAGCTTTGTATAACCAAAGCTCTGATACCAACTGTAACGACCCGACTTTTTGCCCGGTTCTTGCCGGTAATTAAACCAACTTAAACCGTTCAGAAAGACGAATTGTTATGGGTACATACATACATTGAACAAAAATAACAGAACTTTTCATTGAATAAACCAATATTACATCAGAGTTACATGAATATCAGAGTTACAACATAAACGTATACAGCGGAAGAAAGAAAATAACTTTACTCTCAGCGGAAGATCAATACACAACGGAAGCTTCAACTCTATCGGGGACTCCAACTCTAGAAGCGCTCCAAATTCTGCTCCAACGATCTATAACTGCAAAACTAAACTACTGGCTGATCGTGCGAAAATCATGGGCACCCAGAGTTTAGGTGAGGGAACAATAAACTCCAGGTCAGTCGTGGGACTGGTGTGAGAACTCAAAACAGTTAGGTTCATTCTCAAAGTTGGGAACTTCACCGGATCACGCCGCTAACACGGAACGGATTTACTCCAGGTGGATACCCGTGCATATAAATGCGCAATGTCCTTTGAAAATGAAGCTATCATAAGCTCGTCCCACATCACACAATGCAAGCGCACACCAGATGGGCGAGTTTTATCTTATGATAACCAAATATGCTTTCATACGTAAAATCCTCTTCAATACCATAATATATATATATATATATATATAGTGTGGAAAACATTTCGCAAGTAAATGTATTAATCCTAGACAGCATATACCCCATAATATATGTTGCCATATATATATATACACAATCAGAATCGTATGGCTCGCATAAGAAATTTGGGTTTCCAACTTGATGATTCCTGGCACGAAAGATCAATCAGGGATACAAAATGAAGTGCTTCAACGGCTTTTTCGACCATACACGGACACCGACTACACATCGTCAGGGCAGATCAACGGTTTTCGACCAGACACGGCCCCCCGAACATACCCAACTTCCCCAGGTTCATAAGTGGTTTCCAACTGCTGCACAGCTTCATCATCAATTCATATATAAGTATAAAACCTAACCGCCAGTTTCTCATCAATCCGGGGTGTGAGGTTTGTCGATTTCACGTCATACACAAAGCGATGCTTCGATAAGCCATTCTTTGATCATCACTAGCTCGTTTCATAACTTGGGTATACCACATTGACAATTCACGACATATCACTGATTTAAATCAATGCATATCCTCTAAGTTCATATGACTTAGAGACAAGGATAATATATTGCCACAAATCCGATATACATTAACGGAAATTAGTACTATGCGGTCAACTTCAATGTCAGGCACCCCATCCATGCAAGTCCGTTCTGGGTCTGAACGAAACAACAACCCGAAAATCTTTGAATATGTTCAAGTCTCATGTAACTCATTCCTCGTATCGGGTGGCCTACCCAACCAAGACATAAATCAACAATCAATCTAAACAATTCAAATAATCCCGGTCTTCATTTGGTCGTTTACAAAGTCTTGAATAACGTCGTATTACTACTTGGAATGGTTTTTGAACATATACTCGATCCCGGTCTTTCCAAGTAATAAGCGTACTTTAAAATAGTAGCTATGGTTTACACAGGCTTTTCAATTCAAATCTCCTTCCAAATAGTTATCAATTCATATATAACTCAAGATTTGAATTACTATAAATTTCATACATCTCGTTATCATCTTATCTCTTCTTTGAAATCAAAGATTTTAACTTCGCTTCAATTCCTTACTTTTAATTTTTTTCGAATCAAAGATTTTGACTAAATTCCAATTACGATACGAATTTCCACAACTCAATCTTATGAATGGTATTATTGAAGATACGATTCACGACAGAACCCAACTCAATCGTCATTGAATCATAAATTACACATAAATTTTATCCACTTATATTCGATATAAATTCTCATAATCAACGAAAACTATAAGTAGAATAACGATATAATAATATCTTTCAAATTCCCCAGATAGTATACATTTACATCATGAGGTTCATACCAAATATCGAAGATTATTTCTATCTAGCTTATTTAAATCAAGGTGAGAACCCGTATCTTAATTGAAAGGTTTATTCAACTCTTTGACATTAGATCTGGATAGAGATACCATCAACTTATCTTCAATATTAATTTCCGTATCCAACTCATATTATAAGTGGAATAACGGTGAAATACCCTTTTAAATTCCTCATATAATAAGAGTTTTCATTTACCGAACTAATATCAAACATCCGAAGATTTATCTCCAACCATATCCAATTATTTAGTATTGAAAACCTGTATTAGTATAAATCTAAATTCCATATAAATATTTCTAATACTCTTAAACCTTTGCAAACATTCCACAAATCATTACTTATAGTTCGGAACATCGTTTACGGGTTAAAACTTCAAAATAGATTGTTTTCGAAGAAAGCATTACAATAGTGTTACAAAAGTGTTACAAACAGTTATCTTAACTATTTTGATTAGAATATCGTTTATCTTAGCCAAAACTTAAACTTTACAATTGAAAACACCTTTTCATAATTTGTAATGATTTTACAAATTTTTCCATATTTTTAAATAATTTAAAAATAGCTGTTTATAGTTATGGGCAACAATTGTTCTTACATCAATCTTTTCCAAAACGGTTTCAAACATAACTTGAAAACTATAACCCGAAATTAAAATCTGCTTTCACTCATTTGAAAGCTCTCGTAAATAGGAATCAAACGTTTTTCGTTTCGTGGAAATTCGATTTAAATTGGAAAAGTTATAAGCATTTACATATTGCCATAATGCGACAAGCTCTAATTTTGACCAAAATAATCATTATTCTTAAATACTTCAAATTACCTTAAAAATCATTATAAACTTATATAAATCATTTAAATTGACTTTTCAAATTATTTGGATTTAAAACACAACTTTTTTTTCTAATTAAACCACCATTCAAATAATTTCAAATTAGATTTTTATTTAACCATCCCATCCGTCGGATCAGTTAGGGATAGCCAGGGAGAGCAGGAAACTGATTTTCCAAACCCAAGCCTAGACACCACCCTCTCTGTTATCCTAGAACGTTCTGGTGTATATTATATCATTATTATATAAAAACCATATTCAAATTAAAAATCTCGTTTCGAATTTCAATTGAATTTTTTTTTTTTACCAAAACCAGTTTTGCATAGATATAAAGATCGTTATACAAAATCAGTACATAATTTAAATTATTTTCCAAATCCTAATTCAATATTTAAAAGTTGATATTAAATTCAAAACCAAAATTTTTAAATATTATTTAATAATTAAATAAAATCATATATATGAAGGAGAATCTAAATCGATCACCCATATATTCCACAACCACGGTGTGTTTGTGTGTGTGTGATCATACAATGCAATCATATCTATCCAAATGAACTATACGATCAAATGGATATGAATTCATTCATCACAACAACATTAAACTGTGCACAAGCGTTACGGACAATAACGCTTACTCGTGTTCAGTGTATTATCTAATTCAAGAACAACCATTCAAACATCAACATCCATCACACAATCATCATCAACAAATTATAATTAATCTCAGCTAATTAAAATTAACTAATTTAAATAAAATTTAAATTAGAAGTTCTCACCTAACAGCCTTTCAAATCTTCACGGTAGGCGAGCCTAGTTGAGTGATTCGTCGGACAGTATTTCGGCGTAACGTCTTCTTCACAAAAATATATATATAATATAATAAACACTAATCTCTCTTATATTATTAGAGGAGGAGGAGGAGAATGACGAACTTTGGCATGGTGGTGGTGGAAAAGAGGAACACTTATGCCATGGAAGCCATGGCCATAAGCTTTAGGAAGAAGGAGGAAAGGTGGAAATGGAAATGGAATGGTAAAAAATGGAGAAAGTGCCTCCTTATATAGAATGATTCAAGGGTATTTTAGACAATTTGTTTAAGGACACATGTCTTGTTCATGAGCCTTACTACATGCATGAATTCCACCTAAGAGGACACTTGGCTCATGGCATGAAATCTTCTCATGCATGATGACACATAAGAGGGACACCTAATCATCAAGGCCTTAATTAATTTATTAATTTGGTAACACATTTGTAACACTTATTAATGTAGCCAAGATTTCAACACTTATGTATTACTTGAGAAAAATTTAAATATAACTTATTTATAATTCAAAATTATTTATCTATATTATTCAGCAAATATATATTTATCAAAAATTTATACTAATAAATGGTTTAAAACAAATGCCAAAAATTTTATAAACATCATTATAAATTATCTTACTTATTGATTAAAAATTAAAAATCATTCATATGAAATCTTTTTAAAATAAAGTATCTTTACCAAATTCATTTTTTTTTTTGAAATCAATATTATTAAAATTAGAAAATATTAAACATAAATCTTATAAATAAAATTTTCAAAATAAGTTTTCTTATAAAAATCATATTACATAAAAAAAATACTTATACCAAGTGAAAATTTTATATTAAACCTTATAAAATCTTTTATATTAAGAAAAATCCAAAATTTACATAATAAAAATCCAAATCGATTTTAGTAAAATTCTGGAATGTTACATTTCTGTTGTAGGAGGAGCTAATAAATAGGGGGAGTTCATTTTTCTCTGTAAAACACATTTGTTGGATTCAAAATCTTTTATTTGTTTATCATCATCAAAAGGGGGAGATAGTTGTATATAACGGTGTTGTATACACAATTATATGATTTTTGTTTGATGATAACAACCAAATATATTTTATAAATGTGTTTGTTACTATATTGTTTCATATCTACATCTCAGAACAGAAATATAATATTAATATTTAAATGAATACTATTGCACAAGAATTAGAAATTCAAACAGTATTTTATTTAAATATAATATTTTATTTCAACATTTAAACAGTACAAATTTTATACTCCACTATTTGTACATCACTGATATATTTTTTCAACACACTCAATTTAACATACAGTTTCTTTCTATATCACTCACACTTGGTTATACAGACTCATTTTCATATACAGACACTTGTACTGACATTCACTGACACTGTTCTTGTTCTAAATTTTCTATCTTCCGTCTTCACAGCTTACAAGTCAGTCCAGTCTTCATACAGTCAGTCCAGTCTTCATACCTGTCATACAAATGAACACACACACAGTGCACTGCAATAAAAATAATATTGAACACATATAAATATAACTTTTAATTTAAAAAATTTTATTTGCCTCAGTTTTCTAGTGTGTTTCTCATCATTTTTCATGACTTGATCTGATCTGTGTCTAGCTAGTTTGTATATGTACAGGGACAGGAAATCTTATCTGATGGCTGTATATACACACGTGTATAAATATACACATGTGCACTGCCTCGCCAACCAGTGTGCAGCTGAGGAGTAGCCACATGGACCTTCTCAACTCAGTGCACATGGAGCCAAAAATCAGCAAATTCAACATGGAGCCAAAATCAAAGTGAAAGCATGGTCAAAATAGTGGAACATGATGGAGCAAATCATTTTCAGAAAAAACAATACAAAGAGTAACAGAATCTTGTCAGTTCATGAAACTTTTCAGAAAAATCATATGGTTCAGCAAAGTGGCTCATTGCATGATTCATAAGAAGCAGCAAAAGCAAGTGTATAATGTGTTCATGGCCGTTCTCAAAAGGATGATACAAGTGGCATGTCGAAGTTCAAAGTCAAGACAACAACATACAAGTGTGAAGGTAACAATGGTCGAGCACAGCATATAAACAGTGCATACAACATGATCATGTACAGCAGTGAACAACAAAAACATGGTATTGACAAACAACAAAGTGAGCAAAGCAAATGGTGTCCAGTTTTATACCCAAGAACATGGATCAGGGAAGAATTCATGGTGCAACATCAATGACAAGTGATCAAGCTTAAGTGCAAGTTCAGATCAAACAAATTTGGTGCATAACAAGTCAATGGTACAATATGCAAAACTTCAGCAAGTGTATACTAAAGATGAATGGCAAATGCACATTTACATGGTTCAAACCAAAGCAGCAATGAAAAGTGTTTTGAGTCAACATGATCGAGACAGCAATGGTGTACATGAACTAATCACAATGGATGGTGTAGCAGACTCAACAATAATGAAGTTCAACATTAAAGAGACCAACTATACATGGCTGAATTATTCAAGTCAGATTTAATGTATAAAATCGAGCCAGTTTTAAACAGTGAGATTTCACATGACAATCATGGCGCAACATCAAAGTGTATCAATACTTCAATTTACAACTCAAATGGACAACACATGCCAAATGGATAAACATGTATATTATCTCAACATTTCAAGAGCAGGTCTATGCAGTGATGATCAAGTTCAAGGTTAGAGTAAGCAAGTGGCCAAGCATGAATTGGTTCAGCAGCTAAACTAATCAGTGCAAAACAATCAGTTCAAAAATCATGGTCGAGAGTGTAAAACACAATGTTGGACTCAGTGGTGAAACTGGTGCACACAGCAAAAATGACAAGTCTGCATGGGTTCAAGTGAACATGGCCAAGAAAACATGGTAACTCAGCAACAACAAGTAGCATGGCCGAGGCATCAAGGAGCATAGTAGCAATTCAGGTATGCAAAGTTAAGCATATACATCAAAACAATGAAGCACAAAACTGGACAGGTTAAACATGGTTCAAGTGGTCACAATGCAGCATGAATTTTCAAATGCAATTCATGCCAAGTTTAAGTTTCCAGAAATCATTCTTTCTTAATTGGTCTGGAAGTCATTTTCAGAAAATTTCAATTCATATTTGGCAAGGTTTATAAATGGTTCCAGAAATTATGCAGGGATTGTTTGCAGAATTAAACTTCAGCAGTTTACAGGAAATCTAGGTTTAATCTAGATCCAACAAGTGGTATCAGAGCAGGTATTCTGTTAACTCTAGAGTGATGGTGATTTCTAGTTGTCAGTCGATAGAGAGTCAGTCCAGTTCATCTCCAACTATTTTTAATAGAACAGATTTTTTAAACTGGAAATCCAAAATGGAATTTTGTTTAAAATCTATTAATATTAAATATTGGGATGTAGTAATTAATGGATTTGATAGTATAGAAATTAATTACAATACTCGTGCTATGAAAATTATATTTGACTATCTTGGTACTGAACAGTTTAATCTTATCGGCCATTGTTTATCTGCACAGGAAATCTGGGATACTCTCAGTACGAAGTATGGAAGATCTGACAACGGCAGCTCAAAACCCGAGAAAGTCAACTCAGATTCAGAATTCCGTTTAACAGGATTTACAAATGAAAATTCAGAAGGATCAGATGATGGAAAAACAACAGATGCTGAAGTTGAAAATTTCTCATACGAGGATTTGGTTTATATGTGTGTTGATTTAACTAAATCTGTTGATAAACTCAAATCTAAAAACAAATCTCTGAAATCTAGAAATTCTCAGTTGACCAACAAAATTGATGATTTGGAATCATAGCTTGAATGTTTTAAAAATTCTTCAAATTCAGTTTGCAAAAATTGTTTGAAATTGAAAACCAATTTTGTTCATCTCAATAAAAATATTCAAAAGTTTGAAAATGAAATTTTAATCTTAAATGAGAACAAGACTGAGTTATCAAATTTGAATAATCTTTTGCAAAAGGAATTCGAAAGTTTTAAGACTGATATATATTCCAAATTTGAAATTGCTGAAAAGGAGAATTTGTTGAAATCCGATTTGATTTTGAAAGAACTGGAAAACGAGATTGAAAAATCCAAGAAATTTGGTTTTGAAAAACAAAAACTTTTTGAATCTGAGATTGCTGAGTCCCAAACCAAAATTAATCTGCTTAAAGAAGAAAATTTGGTTTTGAAATCTAATTTTGAAAGATGTAAGATCACTGAAAATAATTGTTCAGATTTATGGAAAGAAAATGGTGATCTTAAAACTAAAATTCAACAACTTGAAACAACCCTGGCAAAATTTTCAAATGGTGAGAAATCTTTAAATATGTTGTTGAAAAGTCAATTTTCATTGGGAAATAGAAGTGGACTTGGTTTTGGGAAATTTGAGTTTTCTGAAAGGAGAAGCTCAAACGATTTTAAAAATTCTTCAACTTTTTTTGAAAACAATCGTTTTGAAATTTTGAACTTTGTTAATTCCAAAGGACTTTTGAATCAAAAGCAAAATTTGAATTTGTTTTTTAATAATTCATCTAAACAATCCTTGATCCCAAAAAGAGATAAAACAAACCTCGTTAAATTCAAACAGATATGGGTTCCAAAGGAAACAAAGGTAAATTCAGATGGATTGTTATACAAGCAAGTCTGGGTACCGAAAGATGTTAATAAAACTGCGAGTGGTTTTTCTAATTTTGTTAGACCACTCAATCCTCTCAACTGTTAGGTACCGAAGAAGGGTGGATAAGGAACTACTGTGCTGAAAAGAAATTTGAAATCAAGCTGATTTATACTTCTGTATCATTTACAGTTCCTTCAGCCAAAATCTGTTGAGTTAGAGATTCTGATTTACACTGGATTCTGGTATGATCTCTAAACTCACCTCTGTAAATATTTTTCTGGTTTGATTCTTTTTCTTTTGTTTATTTCTTCTTCTTCTCCCTTCTATCTCTTTCTTCTGTCTATTCTGATTTGATTTATCACTGCCATATATATTGTGCTCCTTGAATTGCAGTATTCATGATATTCTGGAAATTTGTTTTGCGTGTATAGAACTCTAATGTTTTTAATTATTTCCAGATCTTGTAATTAATCTTGTAAATATCTGCAATTGTTTTAAAGTATATTTTTATTTCTAAATTCATAACAGTGTTGATGTATTCGTGCCATATCTTGAACACTGTTAATTAGAATTCTAAATTTTTTGAAGATCTGAAAAATTTGACGAAGTTTCACACACCTCTGCTGTTTTGAGTTTCTTCTAATTCATTTTAGAAAAGCTTAAAATATTATACTCATTACAACACACTACTACTTCTCAGTCGTGGTAATTTCATTAAATTTCAGATTGGCTTGAATATGTTAATTTATCTTGAATCAGTGATACATCCTGAAATTCATCTTTATTCATGATTATTATGGTTGAAATTTGCTTGTTCGAAATCATTTGAAATCCTTGATATTTTGAATCACACACACCTCCTAAATTTGAAATTATCAATCTTGTGTGACTGATTTATTATATTTCAAAACCTGACATTAATTCAAGCAATTTCTAATAAATTATTTTGGATCATGAATATCTATCAAACCTGATGTAAATTTTTTTTGGGCTTGTCTGAAATATTTTGGAAAAATTCTTTGAAAATTTGGTTCTGAAAATCATTGTTATTTCATGATTATTTGATTTAAATATTTGTTTGTTTTAAAATCATTTGAAATCATTGATTTATTGAATCACACACATATCTTAAATCTGAAACTAATAATTTGGTGTGATTAATTCATTGAATCTAGAGCTTTTCATAATTCTCAAATGATTTTAAATAAATGGTATTTTTTGAATCATTGAATCATGAATCATCTTGTGTGAGCAACATCTTAACAAGTCTGATTTGAAATTGTTTCTGCTGTGCTGCTCTGATACTGTCTTCAAATAACTGGCTGCTTTAATCTGACTGCTGCTCTGATAATTGTGCCAAATTTGTTTGGGCTTTGTCTTTGAAATTTCTTAAATCTGAGATATCTAGGATGTGAATATATTCCTCGTAAATAGAGACACCAAGTGGTATCAGAAGCGCCTTATATTTGTCTCACCCATCTGTACTGAGATTCAAATTTTCACCTTGTATAGATCCATACATTTTTTTTGCCTTATACAAATAAATGTGCTAAATTTGTCTGGCTGGGTTTGTGTTTAAATTTCTTTGGTCTGAGATGTCCATGATAGTCCATCAGAGTGTAATTAAATTCCTCGATAAAGGAGACTACAATTGGTATCAGCTTTTTCACTCATCTGTTTTTTGAGTTATCACCCTGTATAGATTCATTTTTTTTTGTATAAATCTGTTTAATTTCCTCTTGTAATTGATTTTCAATTTTAAAATTATTTATTGATTATTCATTCAGAAATTGAAATCAATATCCGAATTGAACTATATTTATATATAATTCATCAAAAAATATTATCAGAATTTGAAATTGTGATGAAATTGTGACTGTAGTATATTTCACTACAAGAGGGGATTTGATTTAAATTTTTCCATGATGGTTGAACGTTTATTATAATATCTTTGAACTGGCAATTATTTCACGACCAACTCCTTTATCTATCACCCGTCTTCCATCGATAATGATTTTATATTAATGTGGAGAGTTTTTTTTTTAAAAAAAAAGGAGGAGGAAAAATCATCTTGTGTTTAAAAACAGTGAAAATATTTGTGATAAAATTTGGACTATGATATTTTTCAGAATCAGTGACGATTGAAAATTTTCAATGATCTCGGTACAGTTGATCATATTTCATAATATAATTAATTTAGAAATTTCACAGTCCATCTCTGTACCTACCGCATTTCTATCATTCATACTGGTTTATATATACTGAGGAGTTTTTCTATTTTGAAGCTGAAAATAATAAATATAATTAATATATAAGAGTGTCTCTAACCTCATTTAATCCAAGCTCTGGTTATGCATGGTTATGAGACGTCTTATAATTTAAGCTGCGACGAATCCCATTTAAAAATCCAAGCTCTGGTTATGCGTGGTCAGTGTGCTCTTAAATAAAAAATAAATAAAAAGGAATTAAAGTGCTAAAAATAGAAATAAATTTGAAATTCTCCTTTGAGTATAAAAGCCAGCCTATCAATCCATCTTCTATTCTGTGAAATATGTTTAAATTTTATGACGTATTATGATTTGTTGGTTGATAGATATTGGGATTTGAGATTATTTGAGTTTGTCACTTAAATTAAATTATTTATTATAGTCCAAATCCATCACTATTTTTGTGCTTTATTTTTATAAAAATCCTTTGAAAATAATTGGAAATGAATTGTTTTTCAAACTCTCTCCATTTTATATAAAATTCATCGTATATCCGTCATTTTCTACAATGTGAAATATGCCACCTGTTCTTAGAATATTATGATTTTTGTTTGACTGATTGAGATTTATGGTGACCGTTCTTCCTCTTAAGCTGAAATTATATAGTTTAGTCATTATTTATCTATATTTTAAAATTCTGAATCCTTTTTGATGATAACAAAAGGGGGAGAATGGATGGATATTTTGATCTATGAGTGAATATTTTATAAATATTTTTACTTTTGAATTTTCATCATCATTCAGTTCAATTCATTCATGCACAGTTATAGGGGGAGTTTTCTGCTGTAGGAGGAGCTAATAAATAGGGGGAGTTCATTTTTCTCTGTAAAACACATTTGTTGGATTCAAAATCTTTTATTTGTTTGTCATCATCAAAAGGGGGAGATAGTTGTATATAACGGTGTTGTATACACAATTATATGATTTTTGTTTGATGATAACAACCAAATATATTTTATAAATGTGTTTGTTACTATATTGTTTCATATCTACATCTCAGAACAGAAATATAATATTAATATTTAAATTAATACTATTGCACAAGAATTAGAAATTCAAACAGTATTTTATTTAAATATAATATTTTATTTCAACATTTAAACAGTACAAATTTTATACTCCACTATTTGTACATCACTGATATTTTTTTTCAACACACTCAATTTAACATACAGTTTCTTTCTATATCACTCACACTTGGTTATACAGACTCATTTTCATATACATACACTTGTACTGACATTCACTGACACTGTTCTTGTTCTAAATTTTCTATCTTCTGTCTTCACAGCTTACAAGTCAGTCCAGTCTTCATACAGTCAGTCCAGTCTTCATACCTGTCATACAAATGAACACACACACAGTGCACTGCAATAGAAATAATACTGAACACATATAAATATAATTTTTAATTTTAAAAATTTTATTTGCCTCAGTTTTCTAGTGTGTTTCTCATCATTTTTCATGACTTGATCTGATCTGTGTCTAGCTAGTTTGTATATGTACAGGGACAGGAAATCTTGTCTGATGGGTGCATATACACACGTGTTTAAATATACACGTGTGCACTGCCTCGCCAATCAGTGTGCAGCTGAGGAATAGCCACATG
Organism: Allium sativum; assembly: GCA_030737875.1. Classification (NCBI taxonomy): domain Eukaryota; kingdom Viridiplantae; phylum Streptophyta; class Magnoliopsida; order Asparagales; family Amaryllidaceae; genus Allium; species Allium sativum. The sequence goes on along the minus strand of CM060913.1, from coordinate 453,922,139 downwards.
GACCTTCTCGACTCAGTGCACATGGAGCCAAAACTCAGCAAAGTCAACATGAAGCCAAAATCAAAGTGAAAGCATGGTCAAAACAGTGGAACATGATGGAGCAAATCATTTTCAGAAAAAACAATACAAAGAGTAACAAAATCTTGTCAGTTCATGAAGCTTTTCAGAAAAATCATATGGTTCAGCAAAGTGGCTCAATGCATGATTCATAAGAAGCAGCAAAAGCAAGTGTATAATGTGTTCATGGTAGTTCTCAAAAGGATGATACAAGTGGCATGTCGAAGTTCAAAGTCAAGACAACAACATATAAGTGTGAAGGTAACAATGGTCGAGCACAGCATATAAACAGTGCATACAACATGATCATGTACAGCAGTGAACAACTACAACATGGTATTGACAAACAACAAAGTAAGCAAAGCAAATGGTGTCTAGTTTTTTACCCAAGAACATGGATCAGGGACGAATTCATGGTGCAACATCAATGACAAGTGATCAAGCTTAAGTGCAAGTTCAGATCAAACAAATTTGGTGCATAACAAGTCAATGGTACAATATGCAAAACTTCAGCAAGTGTATATTAAAGATGAATGGCAAATGCACATTTACATGGTTCAAACAAAAGCAGCAATGAAAAGTGTTTTGAGTCAACATGATCGAGACAGCAATGGTGTACATGAACTAAACACATTGGATGGTGCAGCAGACTCAACAATAATGAAGTTCAACATTAAAGAGACCAACTATACATTGCTGAATTATTCAAGTCAGATTTAATGTATAAAATCGAGCCAGTTTTAAACAGTGGGATTTCACATGACAATCATGGCGCAGCATCAAAGTGTATCAATACTTCAATTTACAACTCAAATGGACAACACATGCCAAATGGATAAACATGTATATTATCTTAACATTTCAAGTGCAGGTCTGTGCAGTGATGATCAAGTTCAAGATTAGAGTAAGCAAGTGGCCAAGCATGAAGTGGTTCAGCAGCTAAACTAATCAGTGCAAAACAATCAGTTCAAAAATCATGGTCGAGAGTGTAAAACACAATGTTGGACTCAGTGGTGAAACTGGTGCACACAGCAAAAATGACAAGTCTGCATGGGTTCAAGTGAACAAGGCCAAGAAAACATGGTAACTCAGCAACAACAAGTAGCATGGCCGAGGCATCAAGGAGCATAGTAGCAATTCAGGTATGCAAAGTTAAGCATATACATCAAAACAATGAAGCACAAAACTGGACAGGTTAAACATGGTTCAAGTGGTCACAATGCAGCATGAATTTTCAAATGCAATTCATGCCAAGTTTAAGTTTCCAGAAATCATTCTTTCTTAATTGGTCTGGAAGTCATTTTCAGAAAATTTCAATTCATATTTGGCAAGGTTTATAAATTGTTCCAGAAATTATGCAGGGATCGTTTGCAGAATTAAACTTCAGCAGTTTACAGGAAATCTGATTTCTTTAAAGGCAATTTTTTTAATCAATCAAAAAAATGCAAACTTGGCAAGAAAATCAAAATTCCAGAAATTTGTTTCCTGATATAATTCAAGTTAAATTGTCAAATTTTTTGCTAAATTTTCTGGCCCAAAATCAGACAACAAAAGATCAGAATTCCATCAATTAAATTCGAGTTTTTCAAAAGAGGAAATTGTTCAAATCGGACCAAATTATTCTTGGGACAAATAAATTCTATGGACAGCAAAATTGAAGACCAGATTCATCAACATAATCAAGCAAAATCTGAAAGGGGAAAGCAACAAATCGGCCAAGTCATCTTTACGAAATCAGAGTTTCAATTATAGGATATTAATTATCCTATATAACACCATTACATCACAGGCATTTTTGATATCGAAATCCAAGCACCAATTATTAAAAGAACAAAGAGATTAACATTCAGATTTACTCACAGTTTTCAGACTGTTTCGATCTCGAGAGAAAGAGCAAAGCCCAAAATCAAAGCACCAGATATCGACAGGGATTCGAGCATCAGAAGCTTCATCCAGTTTTGAAGAAGCATCAAGCAATCGATCGATTTAGGGGCCAAAAAAGAAAAACCCTAGGCCGCCATTTTTATTCTCCAGAAAACAAAAGGGGATCGGGCAGTTGAATTAAAAAAGGGGCCGACCTATTTTCCAATTTTGACTAGGCTAAGTTTAAAAAGGGGATGACCCCTTATTTTTAACTCCTTTATTTTTACTAGGGTTTTAATCTTTGTGTTTAATTTGTTTTTTATTTGTTTGTTTGTAAAACAACTCTAAACAGTTTCTAGTGACTGTAAAATACTAGGGGAATTTCAGTCAGGGTGTTGACTGACAGTTCACAGAGTCTGTAAAATCTGATTTACTGGTTACGGGGTGGTAATCCGGGAGAATCTGATCTAGGGGTTTAGATCAGTCTACGGTTTTGAGCGTAGGGTTAGAATAGGAGCAGGGTTTGCGAGTGTACATGGTCTTGTATGCGGGAACTATTCTATCACCTAGTAGAAACCCTAGAAATGCAGCAGTGGGCAGGGTTTTGCCGAAGCTGGGTATATCTGTGTGTGATTTATTTTCTGTATTTCTGTTTCCGCTATATTCTGTGATCTGTTTATTATTATATATCTCGATAGAATTTTAATTCAGTTAAAAACTGTGATAAACCCTATTCACCCCCCTCTAGGGTTAATATAGATCCAACATAAATAAGTAGATGACAAAGATTTTTGAACCATATTTGTTGTTACCAATAAAAAAAAAGATAATAAAGTGTGTATTAGCAGAAGCAACGAGGTTTTGCATGGGCAAATAAAAGCTGAATTATCATTTAGCTTCACGACACATATAAGATATGTGTTTTGAAGCAAAGAACAAGAACCATAAAACTCCGTATGCAACACATAAGAAAGTAAAGGAAGATAACCATAAATCAAGCTATTTTTGGTCTGATCTAAAGACTCAAATCCAAAACCAAACTATATGAGTGAACAATTAACCTGGCTTTATATATATATATATATATATATATATATATATATATATATATATATATATATATGAATGACTGTAGGTCCATTAAGTATATGTGTCAATCCTAGCATATGAGTTGATTGTTTGTGACAACTTAGATCGCTGCTCCAGCCTTTGTGTCATATTTCTACTTTATCATGGGCGTAGTACTATAACTGCATAGTATAATAGAGTTATGCTTATCGATACAATTCCAAATGTTGAATACATATATCAACTGCCAAAACTTAGAATCTACACTAACCAAAGAATAAAGAATATACAAAAAAAACATACCTATGATTATAGTGGGCAATATTAGGCAAGAAAGTCCTCAAATTAGACCCCTTGCTAAAACCAGAAGTCGATGGATGCAAAGAAACTGTTGTAGTAATTTTCTCAACACCAACGATTGACACCGTTGGAACTTACCATGTTGTCTGGAATGAGCAGCGGATGTAAACTGACATAGCATAGCAAAATGATTCAAATAAGGGCTAAAATCAATTAACGACATATATTAGAAAAGAGAAAATATGGTTCCTGATTGCACAGAATCAGATCAAAGCACACTGGAACTTAAATCCACGAAATAATAACGAAGATTTCATCTACAAAAATACAAATTTCATCTACACAAATACAAATAAACGAAACCCATTTGAAATCATAAAAAAATTCACGATACAAAGATTAATTATGAGATAGTGATCAAGCAAAGTCAGTAGATATAGAAACTTCTAAATTTAACGATATAGATTTTAGAAATTATAACCAGTGAACTAAGTACCATAAAAATAAATCTGGCACATATATCTTTGCCATTTGAGCAACATGAACACCAATCGGGAGGAAATTGAGATCGAACCTGATATTATTACAGAGTCGATGTACTGAACCAGATAGACAAAGCCATCGATTTCTGGTGATTCGGCACGTCTCGTGTTGAGCCATCGCTCGATTCTGCCTTGATGTCGCACCCACATAAGATGCTAACGTCGATGGAAACGATGATGAGAGCTGTCGATATAGCTGAGGCATCGAGCTTTGATATGTGAAGAGAAGAGAAACCCTAATTTGGAAATTAAAGAGTATATGCCATCGATTAAAATTTATTTAGGTTTCTGATGCATGGGGATATGAGAGAGTAAAGCGGTAACGAAATATTAAAATAAGGGGGACGCGAAATTACCGGAGAAATCGCCATTTTAATTTTCGCAGCCCGTCTGGCATGCGAATTGTATTTCGTAACCCTTTGAATTTTTGGCCCCAAAAAAAGTAATCTGAATTTTTATACTTATGAATTTTTACAAAAGATTAAAGTAATCTGAATTTTGTACAATTTGAATTTCTGCTTAACTAACGTAAATTAAGCTTGTAACAAAATGATTTTTTTACTAGTCATCATTTATTAATAATTATTTAAAATCAGTTACTAAATACATAATCATTATCAGATATTAGTCTTGATTATCATATAATCATTAATAATTAATTATTTAACAGTATGTTTTAACTAATAATAATTAAATATTAAATATTACTTATCAATTATTAAATAGTGTTATTAATTATTATTAAGTCTTAATTATTAACTTTTTTAAACTATGTAATATTATTTTAATTAATAATTATTAGAACTTGATTATTAAATATTAAATATTAGTTTATGAATATTAAATATTAGTAATTATGTATATATTATTAAATATTACTTACTAAGTAATATATATTAATCATTAAAAGTTAATTAATAAAATTTAGTTATTAATGATTATTAATATTTGATTATTATTAATTATCAAAATTCAACTATAGCATATTTCTTTTGTATATTTATTAATAATTAACCATTAATTATTGAATATACTATTAAATATGGCAATCGCAAGCGGTATAACATTTTTAAAATTTATTAACATCGATTATTTTTTAAAATTTATTTTTACTTATCAAATACTTAGTAAAAATATAAAAGTAAAATATTTAATGAAGAATAAGCACACCAATCCCTTGCAAATCCTTTTAAAACCTACAGTAAAATAGCTTCAAAAAATACATGATGGTTAATTGTCTCAAATTGCAATGGAATTCAGCGATGAAAAAATGATGACATATTTAGAGGAATAATTATAAAAGAACAATCTAAATTTTGGGATTTAGCGTAAAATATATTGGTGTACCGACTGAAATTTGTGATGAAAGCAGAGGACTTAATTAAGAATTTAGTAATTACATTCGTTATGAGCAATGATTATTTTGCTAATTCTAAATAAGCAATGATTATAAGTTATTTATTATAGAACGTAAATTGTTATTTATTATTAGGGTTTTTAGCCTCAAAGACAAAATGAACAAAAAATTATTCCATAAGGACAAGGAGCCAAAATTTTATCCATAAGGACAAATTTTAGTGTAAAGAGAGGAATTCAAGGGCCCACTATAATTCCTCCCTTTACACTAAAATTTGTCCTTGTAGACAAAATTTTAGCCTCTTGTCTTTATTGAACAATTTTTTGTTCATTTTGTCCTTTAGGGTATTTTCTAGTTATTATTATTACTTATAAATTATTGATTAGAACAAATTAATTATTAATTATTGAACATGTTAATAATAATTAAAAAATAACACTAAAGTACATCTTAGAAAAATAATATAAACATCTCTTGCAAATCTGTTGAAATTCTGCTGTAAAACGGCTTCAATAAATATTCGTCGGTATTTTGCCTGAATTTGCAGTGGAAAATAGCAGTAGAAATTTTCTGTCGGTAAATTGACGCAATTTGCAACAACTAGTGAGGGATGACATAAAACGATGGTAATAAATTAAAGGAAAAAAGTTGAAAAAATAAAAAACTATCTCTTGAAGATCACATAGAAATCCGTCGCAAAATAACGACGATATTTTCCGCTTCTAAATATTTGACGCTAAATCGGTGTTTTCTTATAGTGTGAATGGGGCCTTATTTGAAGGGAATGGAGCAATTTCTTTGATTTACTATAAATATAATTTATTTTTATATACAACCTGACATAATATGGCGTGGATCATCGAAATCATCCGTTGGATTAGAAAATAATTGGAAAGCTTCACATTTGGATAAACAACTACTTGAACACTGGCAGTTACCAAAACAGAAACTAAAAAAATTGTCTTTAGGCAGTCTCAAGGATTTATAGGCAGATTAAAAATTGACTTTCGGTCATTAACACAAGATGTTAGAAACCAGATATTTCTGTTACAAATTTTGCAGTCTTTAGTTAAGAATTTTTTGGTAGTGTTAGAATTTAATAACTAAAAATTGCACAAGATTATGCAATTATTCAATAAATAATTGCATATATTTTGACAATTATGTCAAGAAATTGCATAATTTTCAGCAATTTTTCTTTAAATAATTGCGTAAATTTACACAATTTTTTTAATATAATTGCATAAATATCTGCAAATGTTCATTGAATAATTGCATAAATTTGTACATTTATTTCTTAACTTAATTCTAAAGACCTAATTTGCAATTTTTTTTTAATAAGGATGTATTGATTATTTTGAAATTTAATAGGGACTTTAGCGAAATTGTCCACTATTCTAAATGACATAGAACAAAGTTTGCCGAATCACTATAAAATATGATGTCTTGTTAACGACTTCTGCATTCTATGATTTGATTTGTGATTATGATTTCTCTATTAAACTGTTTGAGTATTTGTGTCATTTTTAATATTAACAAAGCCCAACTTTTTCTATCAATTTCTTTAACAATATAGAACCTACATCTCCATTATTTTCTAGCTTATAGATTACATTGTGAGGGCTTAATTATAAATATGACTAAGAACTTTCCAAATGGAGAACATGTTGAGTTTCGGTATTCCCTGCGTACCGTACGCGCTTCACCGTGTCTATCGGAGTCAACGGTCGAAGTCTCTCATGTCGGCGTCCCGATTGAACATCCCATCTGTAACACCCGTGAATTCTATGACTGTGAAACTCACAAATTAAAGTATAATTAATTTCAAATCAAAGAACTAAGGGAAACGGGATACGCCATTGCGTTCGTCTCGGAAAAATACGCGAAATAGAGTCTGAGTTTTCGAAAAACGGATATCGTATGAAGAAGTTATGGACGAACGAAGTTGGGCGAAAAACCGAAAAAGGGCCAAAATGCACTGGCGCACTTGGGAAGTGCGCCAGAACAAAAATGAACTGGCGCACCTGTGAAGTGCGCCAGTACATTTTTGACCTGGCGCACCTGCCAAGTGCGCCCAGGTCAAAAATGACCTGCTGGCCAGGTCTGGTCTAGCCCTGGCTGGCCAGGTCGGTGTGTGGTCGAATTTCTGTGGTCTGCTTTGTCATTAGGGCTAGGTGGCGGGTTTTTATTGGTCTCTCTTCCTAATGAATGGCTATGATCTAACCTAGCAACATCAATGGTCCTAATCAATTCCTAACCTCTATATAAACAACCCTAGACTAAACCCTAATCTATTCATTCAAAATAAGATTATAGCCGCCATGTTGCTGAGGAACGACAAAGAGTAGCCGCCGACTAGAGAGAGAGTTAGGAAGAAAGTTCTAAAGCCTAAAGCAATTCAAGCAACCTAAAGCTAATCAATTCAACAAAGGAATCGTGTCTCTTAATTAGAGAATTCGCCGCAACCATTGTAAGTAGAGTATTACTTTGGTATAAATAAACAACTGTGTTGATGTGTATGCTTGAATTGTGGCAATGGAAGTAATTCATGTTTGTGCAAAATTATGTTATTCATTATAAAGAACTACATGCGGTAGTTCTATGCAAATATACGTTTGGAATATTGCGCAAATTATGTAATCTATGTTGAAGCTACATGTATGTAGTTGAGTGAAATTTATGCAAGTTTGGGGCTTTGTTATTATGTCGTCATGATGTATATTTTGTGCATAAATCGTTTTGCAAGCAATTGAGACTAGTTTGGTTGTTATAGTTCATATGAAACTATGTTGGAATTTTGACACCTTAATCCATGTATTAAGTCATACTTATGAATATGGCTAGGCTATGAATGATATTTGGCATAATTGAAATCTATGATTAAGTCCATCTTGTTTAAAAGAATTATATGATGACATATGTGAGACATGGCTAGGTTAGACTCAAAAATCCCTTTTTGCAAGTTTTAAAGCAAACACCATGTTTAGGAATATTTATGCATAAGTATGTTTATACCGTCGTTATGTGATTAGACTTAAACCATGATTAAGTTGAATTATGCTTTTGTGTTAATAACAAAGTATCCCCTTTGTAAACATGTAGAAACCTTATGAACATGACTTGTTTATGTTTATGCCATGAACAAATTGAACCTTACCTATGCCATGCTTATGTTTGACATTATGCCATGTTTATGCTAGAAGTATTTATGCCATGCTTATGTTTGACATTATGCCATGTTTATGCTAGAAGTACTTATGCCATGCTTATGTTTGACATTATGCCTAAATAAGAATATAGGTTCATGTTGTAGTTAAACCTATGCAAGTTCACATGCTTTGATTCATGTCACCTATGCTACCACTATGCAAGTACACCAATATCTATTTTGTATTTCCAACGTCGTATTGCAAGTTCATGCGCTCACCTTCCCCTCTTTGTGTATACGCCATAAGCCTCCCCTTTCGCATGGCTAAATTGGGCTTTAAAAGGCTAAGCCCAATATATATATAAACGGACGTGTAAAACGGGGGAAAATAACGTTGGGTTAAAAATAAATTAATGAATGAAAATATAAAATAGAAGGGCCCAAATTCAAGTATGGGTTGGGCCCGTGATTGGTGTAACCTTTACACCATTAACTTAATAATGGGCCGCAAATATTTACATATAAATAAAGAAGAATGACAAGATATGTAAATGTAGAATATACGATGTGTTTAACCCGAGGTTGGATTGAGTTGTGATGTAAACCTGCCCGGAACCGCCCGGCTGTCCAGTAGTCACAACAATACCTATCCAATGTGGGAGGTTAAACATGGAGCCCAGCAAGGACCCGAGGTTAGACTGAGTTGTGGCGTAAGACTGCCCGGAACCAACCGGCAACAGGCAGCCACAACAATACCTGTCTAATGTGAGAGGTCAGGGCCTTAATAAGACAATTAAGGCTGAGTCAGGATTGTTAGGATTAAGTGGACTAAAAACTTAATCAAAATGGAACATGCTAAACTAAACGGACTGGTGGGGTTAGGTAGGAAACACTTAACCAACTTAGCATGTTGGCTAGAGATAGAAAACCTAGTAACGGGGGACCCTTTTCAGCAGTAACCCTAAAAGGTGTATCAGGATACCCTGAAACTAGGCAGGGTGGGGCACGATTACTGGGCTGATTGTAAGAGGTCAAATCGACGGCGGTGGTGTAGCAGTGTAGGTTCTAACGGAGTGCGGGCGTGCACACACTCCGGCGCAGAAAAATAAGGCACTGGACACCAGTAGCATACCTGTGCACTCTAAGGTTGTGTCGGGTTGCCACTATGGGACTTGATACACCCCATGGTGGGACCAGCATAGGTAACTACGGACATCGGGGGCCGTAAGACACATGTAACTTTGCGAGTAGGAGCCGATCATCATTGAATGGATCACATCACCCTGATTATGGGGTGCAAATTGGAAACTAGTTTATATGGGTTCGGAGATTAACATGGGGTACGATAGTATATTCGACCCTAGATAACTTAACCAAGTTCATAGTATTTGCCCACTTCCTGTTTTACTTATCATACCCAGTTCTTTATTCATAGACAAAGTAGTACTAGACTTACTCAGGCTTTATGTCTGACTCTATTTTTCTTTCGTCTTCTTTCTTCCGTTTTCCCCCCAGGTCCTCAGGGAGGGAACACAGCAGCTTGACCAGCCTCAGCATCCAACTTGAAGAAGAGAAATGTATTGCTTGGACTTTCCTGTTTTGAACTATGGCTTTGGACAATCCACTAAGGGGCTTTTGCAGTTTATCTATGTTTTATTTATGCTTCTTTAAATAATGTACTCAAGACAGATTATGAAAGTGATATGTTATGTTTTTGGAAAGGATGTTGTTGTAACACGTATTTGACTTAATGAAATAAAGTTTGTTGTTCTTCCGCTATTTTACAAATATGTGTTCTTATATCTGTCTTGTATATCTGTGACTTGTACTTATAAACCTCCACCAAAATTAGGGCATTCCCTTTGAGAGTGACCCTAACGGAGGTGGGGTGTTTCACTTGGTATCAGAGCGAGGTTTACCAGATAAGATAAAAAGTTTTGAAAAATTATTTTCAAAAAGGAAATTTAAAGAAGCATTTTTAAAAGATAAAATATTATTTTGTTTTAAAAGGCAAAGTCCCCAAAGCCATAGGTATTATCTCTTATCCTTCGTTTTGAATCTATCCTTTCGGTTTCAGCATGTCTGGAGACCTTACTCCCCAGCTGCTGACGCTTTCACTCCTCCTCCTCCACGTGAACCAGCAAGCGGAAGAGTCCCAGAGTAGGAAGACGAATAATAGTCAAATAAGAAAGGATCGTAACAGTAATAATAAGAAACGAGAAAAAAGGAAATGCAATTTTTGTGGTACGGAGGGGCACATAGCCAAGGATTTTAGAAAGAGGAGAAGAAAGCAAGGTGAATGTTTTCATTGTGGGGAGACTGGACACATCAGCAAAGACTGCCCTGAGAAGACAGACTTTAAGAAGGGCGGGAAAGGCAACAAAGAGAAGAGGACGTGTAATTTCTGTGGCAAAGTGGGGCACTTAGTAAAGGACTTCCCGAAAAAGAAGGCCAAGGAGAACGGTGGGTGCTTTTCTTGCGGTGAGACGGGCCATAGGGCTAAGGACTGCCCAAAGAAACGAGGACAGGGGCAGGGGGATGGATTCACCCCAGGAGCACAGGTTCATGTGCTGGAAGCGCCACCTCTGCAACAGCGAGGTACAAACACTTCTGTAGAAAGTGTAGTTTATCTTTATGATCACCCCGTTCGCACTTTGTTTGATTCTGGGGCATCACACTCCTTTATCTCGTCCGCTTTAGTAAAATCTCTGCACCTAGAAACTAGTATGGTAGAGGACCCCTTAATTGTTTCAAACCCAATTGGGGGCCCAGCTCATTTGTCTATGATCTGTGTGGGATTGAAAATTTCTATTCTAAGTGTTGAATTTCAATGCAGTGCCTTTGTTTTGGGCTTTTCGGGGTATGGTTTGATTTTGGGTAGGGATTGGCTATCCAGTAATGGGGCCATCCTTGATTGTGAGAAAAGGGTTGTTAGGCTCCTAACCCAGCTCGGTAATACTTTGGAAATTTCTTGTAATCCCTCGTATGCGGTTATGCTTAGTTATCTTGAATCACTAGATGCCTCTGTTGAAAACTTGCAATCAGTTAGAATGGTCCGGGAATATCCGGATGTCTTTGAAGAGGTGAAGGGCTTGCCTCCGAAGCGGGAAATAGACTTCCGCATATATCTTGTAGGTAATGCAAAGCCCGTTGCGTTGCCCGTTAGACATATGGCTCCACGAGAAAGGAAAGAGCTCAGTAAACAGATTAAAGAGCTTCTAGAAAAAGGGTTCATTAGGAGGAGCATTTCAGAATAGGGCGCTCCAGTAGTGTTCGCCACTAAGGCTGAAGGTTCATTTTGCTGATGCATGAGTTGCAAAGAATCACCTTAGTAAGTACATTTGGCAACATAGTTGACATCTGTTTATTTTCAAGAGATAATTCATCTATGTGGAATACCTTCTAGTAAGTGAACAAGATCCAAGATTCACTAATGAATTTTGGAGAGCTTGCATGGAACCATGAGTACGCAGTTAAGGCTTGAGCCAAGTATACTCGAAGGAGAATAAGTGGAAGAGGAACGAGAGGCAAGGGTTCCAACTCATATTTTGGAAACAAGGATTAAGAAGCTACGAAATTGTGAAGTTATAGACGGACAAAGCATAATAGAGTTAAGCTCAAGGAAGTGCGACTTAGAAGATTGAAGACTAGATTCGTGCATAATATCTCTTCTTAAGAGTATATCCTCTCGGTCCCATTCTCAATCCAATTTCTGTTGCAAACCACATAGGGAGTATGACTCATCTGTTAGTAACACATGTTGGGGCTCGAGGGTGTTCATTGGTTTGACTAAAGTTTTTGGGTTTTATAGGATACAGATTGGTCTTAGGAAGGGACTCCCTTATGACCTAAAAGGAGTCCATCATGCTTAGTTGCCTAGAATCATATATGGTGGTTGGGTTGAGTAATTCTTTGGGTGTCAGTCTGATGTTGATTTCGATCTTCGGGGCTGATGCTTAGAGAGTTCTTCTCCTAATCAATATATATGTGGCATAGGTTTTCAGTTTTGACATTGCCTAATGGGCACAAAGTTTTTACTTCGACTATACCTTTAGATAGGAACAATTGGGAAAATGGCTTATAGATTAGAGCTACCTGAGAAGTTGGCTGGAGTCCACAACGTCTTTCACGTTTCACATCTCCGAAAATGTCTGCATGAGTCTGCTGAAGTGGTAGAGCCAAATATCCTCGAAGAGGTCGAAGTGGAACGCGAAGCAATCATAAGAAGAGTTCCAACCCGCATATTAGGAACGGAAGTGAAGAAGCTACGCAACCGCGAAGTCAAGCTCGTCAAAGTCCAGTGGAGCGACGCGACTTGGGAAACTGAAGCTAAAATACGCACAGCCTACCCTTTTCTGTTCGAGGGTACATCCTTGATCTTTCCTTTTCCTTAAGTTGCGCTTTTATCTTTTTAGGTATATTTCCTCGACCGTATCTTTTAGGTAGAATCTTTTTGGATGGAAACATGTAGTTGAAACATGTTATGTATGATGGTTGCAAGTGGTTGCAAGTGATTGCTAGTGGTTGCTCGTGGTTGCATATACACACACAATCTAGGTATTAGATCGGCTCAGTCACTTCATATTGCATATGCATATATGTTTGCATTCGTATGTGGTTGAACTTTAATGTGTTGTCATGTGGATGCTGCATTTGTATTGAATGATTGTGCACTCATGTAGAATCATGAATAGAAAAATTTGCATACATAATGGATTCATGGCACTTACATAATTCGCATTAAGGAGGTCAACTGAATCAGTAGACCGCCTGATTTTGCATTAGATAAGTTCATGTACACACACACTTTGCATATGATCATGAAGCATTAGAAGTCTTTTAAGGACAATGGATGCTCGTGTTTGATGGATGAGTAGATGGATGATTGGATGTTAGGATATACATTCCTCCTAACTTGAAGATTTCGGGGACGAAATCCTTTTAAGTGGGGGAGAATGTAACACCCGTGAATTCTATGACTGTGAAACTCACAAATTAAAGTATAATTAATTTCAAATCAAAGAACTAAGGGAAACGGGATACGCCATTGCGTTCGTCTCGGAAAAATACGCGAAATAGAGTCTGAGTTTTCGAAAAACGGATATCGTATGAAGAAGTTATGGACGAACGAAGTTGGGCGAAAAACCGAAAAAGGGCCAGAATGCACTGGCGCACTTGGGAAGTGCGCCAGAACAAAAATGAACTGGCGCACCTGTGAAGTGCGCCAGTACATTTTTGACCTGGCGCACCTGCCAAGTGCGCCCAGGTCAAAAATGACCTGCTGGCCAGGTCTGGTCTAGCCCTGGCTGGCCAGGTCGGTGTGTGGTCGAATTTCTGTGGTCTGCTTTGTCATTAGGGCTAGGTGGCGGGTTTTTATTGGTCTCTCTTCCTAATGAATGGCTACGGTCTAACCTAGCAACATCAATGGTCCTAATCAATTCCTAACCTCTATATAAACAACCCTAGACTAAACTCTAATCTATTCATTCAAAATAAGATTATAGCCGCCATGTTGCTGAGGAACGACAAAGAGTAGCCGCCGACTAGAGAGAGAGTTAGGAAGAAAGTTCTAAAGCCTAAAGCAATTCAAGCAACCTAAAGCTAATCAATTCAACAAAGGAATCGTGTCTCTTAATTAGAGAATTCGCCGCAACCATTGTAAGTAGAGTATTACTTTGGTATAAATAAACAACTGTGTTGATGTGTATGCTTGAATTGTGGCAATGGAAGTAATTCATGTTTGTGCAAAATTATGTTATTCATTATAAAGAACTACATGCGGTAGTTCTATGCAAATATACGTTTGGAATATTGCGCAAATTATGTAATCTATGTTGAAGCTACATGTATGTAGTTGAGTGAAATTTATGCAAGTTTGGGGCTTTGTTATTATGTTGTCATGATGTATATTTTGTGCATAAATCGTTTTGCAAGCAATTGAGACTAGTTTGGTTGTTATAGTTCATATGAAACTATGTTGGAATTTTGACACCTTAATCCATGTATTAAGTCATACTTATGAATATGGCTAGGCTATGAATGATATTTGGCATAATTGAAATCTATGATTAAGTCCATCTTGTTTAAAAGAATTATATGATGATATATGTGAGACATGGCTAGGTTAGACTCAAAAATCCCTTTTTGCAAGTTTTAAAGCAAACACCATGTTTAGGAATATTTATGCATAAGTATGTTTATACCGTCGTTATGTGATTAGACTTAAACCATGATTAAGTTGAATTATGCTTTTGTGTTAATAACAAAGTATCCCCTTTGTAAACATGTAGAAACCTTATGAACATGACTTGTTTATGTTTATGCCATGAACAAATTGAACCTTACCTATGCCATGCTTATGTTTGACATTATGCCATGTTTATGCTAGAAGTATTTATGCCATGCTTATGTTTGACATTATGCCATGTTTATGCTAGAAGTATTTATGCCATGCTTATGTTTGACATTATGCCTAAATAAGAATATAGGTTCATGTTGTAGTTAAACCTATGCAAGTTCACATGCTTTGATTCATGTCACCTATGCTACCACTATGCAAGTACACCAATATCTATTTTGTATTTCCAACGTCGTATTGCAAGTTCATGCGCTCACCTTCCCCTCTTTGTGTATACGCCATAAGCCTCCCCTTTCGCATGGCTAAATTGGGCTTTAAAAGGCTAAGCCCAATATATATATAAACGGACGTGTAAAACGGGGGAAAATAACGTTGGGTTAAAAATAAATTAATGAATGAAAATATAAAATAGAATGGCCCAAATTCAAGTATGGGTTGGGCCCGTGATTGGTGTAACCTTTACACCATTAACTTAATAATGGGCCGCAAATATTTACATATAAATAAAGAAGAATGACAAGATATGTAAATGTAGAATATACGATGTGTTTAACCCGAGGTTGGATTGAGTTGTGATGTAAACCTGCCCGGAACCGCCCGGCTGTCCAGTAGTCACAACAATACCTATCCAATGTGGGAGGTTAAACATGGAGCCCAGCAAGGACCCGAGGTTAGACTGAGTTGTGGCGTAAGACTGCCCGGAACCAACCGGCAACAGGCAGCCACAACAATACCTGTCTAATGTGAGAGGTCAGGGCCTTAATAAGACAATTAAGGCTGAGTCAGGATTGTTAGGATTAAGTGGACTAAAAACTTAATCAAAATGGAACATGCTAAACTAAACGGACTGGTGGGGTTAGGTAGGAAACACTTAACCAACTTAGCATGTTGGCTAGAGATAGAAAACCTAGTAACGGGGGACCCTTTTCAGCAGTAACCCTAAAAGGTGTATCAGGATACCCTGAAACTAGGCAGGGTGGGGCACGATTACTGGGCTGATTGTAAGAGGTCAAATCGACGGCGGTGGTGTAGCAGTGTAGGTTCTAACGGAGTGCGGGCATGCAAACACTCCGGCGCAGAAAAATAAGGCACTGGACACCAGTAGCATACCTGTGCACTCTAAGGTTGTGTCGGGTTGCCACTATGGGACTTGATACACCCCATGGTGGGACCAGCATAGGTAACTACGGACATCGGGGGCCGTAAGACACATGTAACTTTGCGAGTAGGAGCCGATCATCATTGAATGGATCACATCACCCTGATTATGGGGTGCAAATTGGAAACTAGTTTATATGGGTTCAGAGATTAACATGGGGTACGATAGTATATTCGACCCTAGATAACTTAACCAAGTTCATAGTGTTTGCCCACTTCCTGTTTTACTTATCATACCCAGTTCTTTATTCATAGACAAAGTAGTACTAGACTTACTCAGGCTTTATGTCTGACTCTATTTTTCTTTCGTCTTCTTTCTTCCGTTCCCCCCCCCCCCAGGTCCTCAGGGAGGGAACACAGCAGCTTGACCAGCCTCAGCATCCAGCTTGAAGAAGAGAAATGTATTGCTTGGACTTTCCTGTTTTGAACTATGGCTTTGGACAATCCACTAAGGGGCTTTTGCAGTTTATCTATGTTTTATTTATGCTTCTTTAAATAATGTACTCAAGACAGATTATGAAAGTGATATGTTATGTTTTTGGAAAGGATGTTGTTGTAACACGTATTTGACTTAATGAAATAAAGTTTGTTGTTCTTCCGCTGTTTTACAAATATGTGTTCTTATATCTGTCTTGTATATCTGTGACTTGTACTTATAAACCTCCACCAAAATTAGGGCATTCCCTTTGAGAGTGACCCTAACGGAGGTGGGGTGTTTCACCATCGCCTCCCATCGAGTATATAATTTGGTATTGGTATGCACTCATTGTAACAAAAGGAATCTCTATTGTTACATGCCACCAATACCATACATATACTACGATCTTTCTTAATATTTTGCAATGTGGGACAATTCTCCCATTCAATCCACGCACCCACTTCATTTCAATGTGAGCCACGCCTAACAGAACATATTGTAGATACTATTGAACTTTTGTTGAATAAATGTTCTAAATTTGGAAAGATGGATTGCAGATTCAACTCCATTATCTGAATCTGGAGTTGATTACGAAATCAACACTGCTGCCTTTGAAGAGAGATTTGTCCAGTTCACGGTGGAACCAACATAATATATGGTATATGAAAAACTGAAAAAACATTTGTACAAATAATTAGGTAGATGCTAGAAGGTACAGAAATGCAATTCAAGGGATGTGCAAAAATTAATTCAACCGATAGGGTGTCACGGTGACCTCGGCGTGTGATTGGTGGAAATCAGGGGGCCCATACGGGTCCCTCCTTATTTCCACCAATCACAACATTGTGTCACCATGACACCCTACTTTATGGTGTCAACAAACTCACAGTGGGAATTTAGAGCAATGTGCCAGGGAATCGGCACGTCATTTTGTACCTTTTTCTTGGTCTTAGAATTTTCGCTGTAATTGTTTAAATCTATATACTCCATTAAATAAATAGTCAGATATTCTGTAAACTAACAATGACTATTTAGATTCTCGATGAAATTTGGAATTTACGTAATCATTTATGCATAGAAACCTGAAGAGTCTCTGCCAAAGCTGGCTACTTAATCGTTATAAATATGGTAACTTCTTTTGGTTCTGCTAACATACTTTGTTTTATTTAATTTGCAGCAAAATGTCTTCGATTAAATTGAAACTTCTCATCGATCTGGAAAACAATAAAGTAGTCTTTGCTGAATCGGAGAAGGAGTTTATTGATGTCCTTTTCAGTCTCCTAACATTGCCTATGAGAACTATCATCCGACTTCTAAATAAGAAGTCCTCTGTTGGATGCATAGACAACATTTACAAGAGCGTTGAAATTCTGGATTCCAAGTATTTCCATACTCTAGCTTGCAAGACCATGTTGCTTGAACCCAGAAGTTCGGCTGAGCGATTATGTGAAGATTTATATATCAATCAGAGCCGACAACCTTGAACCACGAAGAATGTATAGGTGCCCTAAATTTGAATATATGTTTAACTGAGAAAACAAAAGCATTCAGTTCTGTAGCAGGTGTGCGTTGTAAATGCGGGGAAACCATGAATCATAATATCATTTGGTTAAAGGACAAAATGGAAAAGGAAGAAGTCTTCATAAAAGAAAAAACCATTATGTCATTGGTGATGATTTGCAAGTGTTCCCTGCAACAATTTCAACTGCTGTAACTTTGTATGAAAGGTTGGGAATTGATGATGTTAACGCACTTGAAAAACGGCTTGTGGATGTTAACAGAGACCAGGTAATCAATATATATTATATTTCATTACATACGTTACGAGAACTGCACTTGCAGTGCTTAACGAACGAATTCGTAATCCACTAATGTATTGTTTGGCTACAGGTATTAAGTTTGATTAAGATGCTGCTACTATCCAGGACACCTCTTACCGATGTTTTCTTGAACAAGACTCGCACAGATGCTGAAAAAGGAAGAAATCTTACAATCCTTTCTCATGTCAAACCGGAAGGTGACACTGAAGATCAAGACAAGAAAGCAGTTTTGAAGCTTATGAGGGACAAAAATACAAAAACAGTGTTGTATGCTGAAGCAGATCATGTTATAGTTGATACTCTTTTCTCGTTTCTTACTTTTCCACTTGGTTCAGTAGTGAAACTTCTCAAAAAACATTCATTTCTAGGTTGTGTTGACAATTTATATGGTAGTATAGATATTTTGGATGCTGACAGTGGCTGCTTTGTGTCTGAGGCTCCGAAGAAGATGTTAGTGTCTCCTTGCCTTTACTTGTACTACGATTCAGGCCATCAAATACTGAAGACTGAATCTGAGGCGCTTTCTAGGCGTTCCACTCTTCTTGGTTGCGAAACTTGTTTTGATAAAGGAGCAGAAAAATGTGAGCATAATATTAGTAAAGTAATTGTTAATGAAATAAATCCAAAGATGCAAAACTTAGTCACTGATAATGGAGGAGGATTTGCAAACAAGTCGAGTAAGTTCATGATAACTAATGAATTGATGATTACACCACAGTCTTTGATCTTTGGAATTGATGTTGTCAAGGGATGGTAGGTCACTGACACCACCCTAGCTAGAAAGAAACGCATGCCCTCCCTGAGGTCCTCTTCCGTTTTTGGTTCACAATCGGGGTGTGAGGCTCACGAATCAACGCTACACAAAGCTATGTCACACAGGTCGTGCTTTGATCATCGACCACAAGATTCTGCTTTTCAACAAAAAGCTTTGATCATGGGTCTATCTATTGCCACCCCTATAAATACTCTTCACACCCCGCCTATTTGAAAAAAAACTACACATCCCACATTTTTCTCTTTTCACCCCATTTATTTCCAAATGTGTCCTTTCACTTAATCAAACTTTTTTTTCTCTTCTTTGAATCTGCATTTCATTTTTACTGCCCATCCTAAAAAAAATCAGCAAAAAAAAAAAAAAAAAAAAAAAACGATATGTTGATACGTACTATTGTCGGCTGAAAGCGTTGTTATGTAAATACCGATGTATTTTCGTGCTTTATGCAAAGTATAGTTTCAGAAAAGACTTGAATTAACAAATTTCTACGCTTAATTCTACCGTTATTTTTATTTTTCTATCGTTGATTGTGAAATGTTTGAACTATTTTAAGGGACTTAGGTTTTGTTTACATAAAATCTCTGACGCCATGCTTTGATTACTAGGTTATTTGAATTGTAATGACATCAAGAAACAATATGCATTTATATATCTAATTAATATTTAAAGGGTAAAATTGGAATTATAATTTTAAATTTTTTAGTGGGGGGTGAAGAGTAAACAGTGGGGTGGAAATAGCCGAACCCTTTGATCATTTGCCACTTAGGCATGCCACATAGGCAATTCAGTCCATGCGATTTGTAAAGGCCCGTAAATCCGTACTATCTGAGTTAACTAATAACACCACACGTCCAACCCAAATTGCACAGAAATACGAATCATTATTAGAAAGAAGTTAGAGGATGAGAAGTAGAAAGAAAGAATTATTAGAATAGAAGAAAACGAAGAAGTCAAATCTCACAGCGGAACGGATAAAATATATTTTATAACATAACTTTTGAAATACAAATCAATAACTTTATATACATACCATCATCAGAGCACAACAGTTATTCCTGGAATAGTTATAAACACATGTTTCCAGATACAACATAGTACACAGCGGAATATATGATAGTCTATAGCTAACTGGTGAAGCCTCCTGCTTCCAGCTCCTCCAAATAAATCTATAAAATCCCAACTACTTGACTGTCCGTACAAATTTGGGCACCCAAGAGTTTAGGGAAAACAACAAAATAACTCTGGGTCAGTCATGGGACTGGTGTGAGTAAACTCCAACCAATTGTTTAACTTTCAAAATCCTTTCGAAAGAAAAGATAATAGTAAGACCAGCCCACACATAAACACAGACGGTTTTTACCTTACTATAACCCAAAACACTTTGATACGAAAATCCAATGATATTATAATAATGTCTACATCAAATAAATAACCAAATAGCAGAACGCTTGCATCTCACGGCCCACATATATAGTATAAAATCAAAAACCGCATGGCGCTTATTGGAGATTGGATTCCGACTATGACAAGGTATGGAACCACCTTCCGCTAGTGTATCTCTAAAGAGGAATACACTGGGTTCAACAAGAACATCTTGCAACCCGGCCCACACATGACCGACTACTCATTTCGCTTGAGTGTATCGAATGTATATCACCAACGGTTGGGATCAGCAACCGTCTCCCGACTAGGACAGCATCGAATAGAATAAGAAATTAAATGAACCTCTAGATAGGTGATTATACATCCTAATGGGAGCGACCCACATAGCCATGCTGCCTGCCCGATTTTTGTCATTTCCCGGTTGTTGAGGCCTGAGGCTGCGATTTCTTGCAATTCATTGATAGCACAATTCCTTTGAATGCCACATTGTCAGATCCATTAATCATTTATTTGATTTGCACAAATATTTTGGATGTTATGCTAAGGGAATAAATCCGTTGCAACCATATATATTTATACAGACCAACCCATTAGATCATTGGAAATACTTTGTCAGACATTCGTCCATTTACGTTCGTTTTGGGATTTGAACGAAACCGAAGGCACAATTTCTATTTTATAGAAAAAGCCCTTGCACTTCACACCGTCTTCGATTATCTTCATATAATCTGATTCGCAACGCTACTGCCAATACAGAGTGGTTCACGGATAATAATCCAACCGGTCTCTCCATATTGACAACGATGGTCGAAAACTTCGATAGTTTGTGATTTAACTATCGAATAAAATAAGTGTTCATTCAACATATCAATTAAATCACTGGGCTCTTTAATTAATATTTCATTAATTAAATTTCTTCTCCATTTCCTTATCAATATTTGTTAACCAAATATTTTCAATAATCATCTTGGTTTCTTATGCCATTTGGAAAACGTTTCCAAATATCAACTTCTTTTATTTTCTATATATTAGAAAATATCTCTATTTGCAATCGAAAACAATTTCAACCACTTATCTCTATCCCGACTATTTTAATTATACTCAGGAAATATTTACTTTTATATTTCCAAAATTTCATCACTTGAGTTAAAACGAATGTTGTATACAACATCGTTACAAACAACCCAAAATATTTTATTCGACCAAACTATTATTCAAACACCTCGCTTCGAGACTGGACCTTGCTATTTATCCATTAAAAATGAAATCAATCAAGTTGGGGTAAGATTACCTCTCAGACCTTAACTGAAAACATCCTCAACTTCAAAACGGCAAAATCACTAACCTCGAATAAACACACTATAAAACCAAATTATTCTTTTTTTTATAACATGTATATATGCTCGCTTTCTATTTCTACTTTAGATTTCCCTTTCTGTTTCCAACACTCTATTTTGATTTCATTTCCTTATCGAATTCTACATATATCGATATATTAATTTATAACTATCAAATTATCTTAAAAATATTCTAACTCCTTAAATTCCCGGAAAAATTCGCCATAACCTCCCCTGCACCGGGAGCTTCGGGATATTTCAAATAGCCTCACATGACCCTCACCAATCCAAAAGAAAAAGAAAAAGCCAAGCGGCTTGCCGATACGGCGCATAAAACCTCATATATGAATTTAAACATGTACCTTTTTGTCAGGCACATAAATTAAATCTTCATATACTCCATCCCATACCTGTTTAACACCTGCTTACCTGTTTCAACTCCATTCATCTCAAACCAATCATTTGAGGTTAGTTTTGAATCGTTTGAATTCAGTTTCGCTCAACTTTTCTTTAACTAGCCATTTTGCCTATTTCACTCCTTTGTTTCAAATTCAAACAAATTATTTATCTTGCTCATAACCAAATTAAATTTCCATTTCAATTCTATATTCCCTTTTCGATTTCAAATATAAATTTTCAAATCGAATTCACTTATTAAAAATCAATTTTTAATTCAAAATCTCATTTAACTAATTTCTATTCAAATTAGTTAATTCTATTCAATAATCAAAAATCTGATTTCTGTTTCAAAAATCAATTCATTACTCCACCTGAGTTCACGTATAATCTACAACTCAAATATGAAATTTTCTAAATAGAAATTCGGATTTTATCCGCTCAAAATACTTTTATAAAATTAAATAAACCGTTATGGTTTTTACATGGTTATGGCGCTGTTCTTCTAAAAATTTGATTTTGACATAACTCAAAATATGTACGACGAAATCCAGATTTTTTTCCTTCATTAGAAAACTATTATCAAATCGGTTCCGACGTTTCTTGTTTCAAAGAATTCCGACTTCAATTGGGTTCTGTATACTCGATTGAAGTTCGAATCGCCAATTTACGAACTGCAGCGCTGCGGCGAGTTCGTTTTAATTATATTTATATATAAAAACTTTCAAACTTCGTCTATAATAAATTCCACTTCATTCTGATATATTTTTAATGTATATAAAATCAATTTGTCCCAATTCAACATAGCATTTCCGATCTATTTCACTTCTATTTGAAATTCTATATTCAAATTTCAATTCACTTTTATTTTTCAAATTCTATTTGAATTTCCATATTTGAATTTCCGTTATTCAAATCCCATTTGAATTTCTACGTTCAAATTCTATATTTGAATTTCCTTTGAATTTCATATATTCAAACTCCATTTGAATTTTTATATTCAAATCCCCTTTGAATATTCCATTTGAATTCTATATTCAAATTCCATAGTTTAAATTCCATTTCACTTCTAATTTCAAATTCTATAGTTAAACGCCATTTGAATTTTATTTTCAAATGTCTATAGTTAACTCCATTTGAATTCTATTTTCTTTATTCAAATCCATTTGAATTCCTTTGAATTCAAATTCTATTTGAATTCTTTTGAATTCAAATTCTATTTGAATTCTTCTGAATTCAAATTCTATTTGAATACCTTTGAATTAAAATTTATGTATATTCAAATTCTATTCAAATATAGTCTAGTTCCATTCAAATTCTATATACGAATTTTATTTAAATTTTCTATATACAAATTCTATATTTAAATCTTCTTTGAATTTCTATATTCAAATTCTATATTTAAATTCTCTATTCAAATCCCGTTTGAATTTCTATATTCAAACTCCATCCAAATTCTATATCTGACTTCTATTTTTAAATTCACATTTGAAATTAAATATTCGAATTATCCAAGTGATAATTTTCCACTTTTCATTTACAAGCACCATCTTGTTTTCTTTTTAAAACAAGTCTCGATTTCAAATTTATTTTTAAATTTCTACTTTGGAAAAAGATAATTTTCCCTTTTCAATTTCACACTCGTATTTTTATTTCTGAATTATCCAATGATAATTCTTTTCACTTCATCTATAAATTTTGTTTATAAAAGAACTATTTATAAACTTCGTTTATAAAGGAACTACTTGTTTTATTTCAAAACAAGTTTATATTTCTATTCCATTCAAATTTCAAATTCTATTTAAAAAAATAGAATTTTCCCTTTAAATCTCAAATATCCTTTTCACGATATTTTAAATAAATTAACCCTTAGCCCGGTGATATTTAAAACAATCAAATCATCAAATTTCAATCATTTGATTTTTAACATGTCATATATGAATATATGAAATCAAGCAAACAAACAAACAGATAATATATTTTTGAGTAACCCAGTTGGATTCCTCCAACCTGTTTTCTTGCATCCACAGACGTTAGTCAACATAGTAATACCCATCCTATTTCGTGGCAGGATATCGCGGTATAAAAGGGGATCCACTTATATATGTGGGCGTAGGGTCATCCGCTAATGATACTGCGGGCATCCGCTAATGAAACTGCGGGAATCCAACCAATCACCAAACCAATATATAATAGCAAGCCTACACAATTAATATTTTAAAATCAACCAAAAAGCATTTCAAACAAGCATCAACCAATTATTTTTAACGAATAAAAATAATTCTAAATAAAAGGTGAGTGAGATTTACTCACCAGGGTTTTCAGTTTGCACTTGTATCAATTTCAGTTTATATTCACCGATTTTTGAGTCTTCGAACTCCACACGGATGATTCCATTCAATTTTTCTTTGCCTAAGAAGAATTCGAATTTTATAAATTAACTACTGAATATCCTTAACAAGATTTAATACTAAAAATATACTAAAAATTAAATTCTAACTGAGATACTAATTTAATTCTAACCATTTAAAACATTTACTTCAAAAATTTTAGTTAAATTACCTTAATGTAAATTTCCATGCCTACAGACAAAGAACAAAGCGAATCCTCCTTTGCTTTCTCAGTTTGCATACTCAGACCATATTTCTTACAGCTCTTCCCTAGAATCGCAACCAATCAACATCGTTCTCCATTCCACTGCATCGGACTTTACACAGTCCCGTCATCACGTTCGCACTGTTCCAGTTGAACTCCATTTCATCATTCACGAAACCCCTAACTGTCGAAGAACCCTTACTACCCAGAGTCTTCTTGCCACCATCGTTTTCCCATTTCAATGCCCCTATGCCTCGGAATCCGCCACCGAGCTGAGCATGAACGGAACCCCCAAATCTCCAAGTCCGACAGCTTCGAACTCCCAATTTCACACATCTTCAACTTCGCAAGCCCCTCCAGTCCTTATCGCACCACACCATGAAGTCCTTATCGAGTTCAATTCTGGCCTAGAGACCACGTCGCACCACGCTTCCCTTCCAACCTCGGTATGAATCGCCGAAGACTCCCCCTTGAATCGACAGCACGCACTCGAGACCCTCGATGGTTTAAATCACGACCGCAATTTCATTTCCCCTCTTTGCTTTTGTTCAGAGAACTTTCGATTTCATTTGAGGAAGGAAAAGGGGAATTTGGGTTTTGATTTGAGGGTAGAACGAAAATAAATAATCGGTGCCATTCTTTTGTTTACTGAAGTTTTTGATTTGTGAAGTAGTAGAGGGAGGGGTCGCGGTTTTATAAAGAAGTGAGGAGGTGATCAACAATATACGGTTATTAAATGAATGCAGGGTGAAGTACATAGCAAATCTTTATATTTATTTTAAAAAGATTTTCTAATTAATTTTGATTTGATTTCGATTTGATATAAAGAGATCTTTTATACTTTTTAAACAGATGTCGATTTGATTTTCGATTTTATCCATTATAAATATCTCGGGGTTCACAGTTAAAAATCGTGAACCGCTATTTTAGCGTACCGACCGTCGTTATAATGTTATAACGCCATTTTGAATTCAACGATTATAGATTATACAATTTAATCTGAACGTATATTTAAAATAGCCATATTAAATTAACTTAAATTCAAAACAAATAAATTCTTCAACACTAAATTACTATTATCGTCGTTTATATTCAAATAGAATATATATATTGATCATCTGAACCATTTCGATTCAGTTTTATCTTCGAATTAAATTATTTCAGTTCTCGTATTTCGATGATTATCAAAATAAATCGTTTTTCGATTATTTAATCGATAATCCAATATAAAAATTCTTTTATATTATCAACACAATATTTAAAACGATATTAAATATTTAAAACTAATCATTCAAAAACCTGGGTCGTTACACGATTGATATCCATCAATATATAACCCCTGAGCTCGTACGTCTCAGAGAAGAGCGTTAAGCAAGAGAATAAATTCTCCACCGCCAAACAGATATATATTTAATAGAAATAAATCACACAGAACAAAATCCAATGTCAGACACACAGTCCATACAAGTCCGTTCTGGGTCTGAACGAAACCGGAGGCACCTTGTACCTTGCATATCCATAGATCTCCACGTAGGTCTGGACGATCACCAACTGATTCCCTCCTCTTGGGTGTACAGCCAAATCAAGATCATCAGTAATCACCCAAACGATGTAAGACTTCCGGTCTTCAACCACCGTCTTCATCCTCGACACCACGATGAATCAGTTATTCAGAATGGGATAAACCCGGTCTTTCTGAATAACTCGCGTATATAATAAACAAGTGTTACACAAACACAACATACGCCTCATTCCAATTCATAATATTCCTTTACTCAAATATTCTTATACTTTGGGAAAGGTTCCCATTAATTTTATCAAAGATAATTTCTTTAACTTTATTCTTTAATCTTCTTTTGAATATCAATTCAAATTAGTCGGGATTAGCGAACCATACCGCAGTAATCATTTATTTTATTTTCCAATCCCAACCTATTTATCCCATGAAGTAAAACTGGTCATACTTCATATCTAACACAACGGTGTTATTGGTAAATTTAGTTAACATTTCACGTTTAAATCAAATTAAAGATTTAACTATAGCCTGGAGCAAAACTGGTGATACTCCATTCTCGATCACTTCAATCTAATTAAAGATTCATTAAAACTCCACTTAGTTTTAATCTTCCCAAAAATCAATATTCTGTCTTTAACTAGGTTAAAGAACCAAAGTCATTCGAAACACGGTTCACTATAAACCCAAAATCACATTCCATTAATTATCGGGTTAAAGAACAAGTGTTATTTAAAACACCATTCACGATAAACCCAAAAATCAATTCCAATTAAATACCATTTAATTGGTACACTTCATTAAATCTAAATAAAAAGGTTTAATCTTTTTCTCAACTGGGTTTAAGAACAGTGTTAATGAAGACACCATTCACGATAAACCCAAATCACATTTGATAGTAAATACAAGGCTCTGAATAGAAAATATATTGGCTTATATTCAGTATCAAATTCTACGACCAACAAATATCGTATTGGAAATAACGATATAAATATATCTTTCAAATTTCCATAACAATATCTGTATAATCACGAAATCCAACATCGAAATATTCCAAAGAAAATTTCGATTCAAATCCATTCCAATTCAATTATTGGAAATTTTGGTTACTTTTAAAACCATTTTAAATCCAATTTATTTATTTTAAAACTAAATAAATTATTATTCTAGTTCAAAACTAGTTAATTTCGATAAAAATCTATTTTTATCTTTTCAAATATGGAGTTTTTCATCCCAATTCTCCCCAAATCATTTCTTATGATTTTACACAAATTATTACTATTTTTAATAATTTTATCAAGGCCCGTACAGCCTATTTCCATCAACGGCCATCGAACTGCACTTACAGCGACCTTTTCCAAATTTGATTTCGACATAATTCCAAATCCAACCGTTAGATTACAAATAACTAACATTCTTTAGAAAGCTCATTTCGATATGACCCAAAACGGCTTCGGTTTTAGGAGAATCCGATGGTCGGATCTCCCGTAATATCCATTCGAAGTCAATGGTCGAAATTCACGAATTATCGCGGCACGGCGCGTTCTATTCAGGCCATTATATATATATATAATACATATATTATATATATTTCGTCGACTTCCTTTCAAAACGTATTTTATTAATCGTTTTAAATTCGTTTTCGAAACGATTTCAACTTCATATTCAATTTCGAATCAAAATTGAATATTCCACATCATCGATATACAAATGATAATATTTTCAAAACATTATATTTTGAAATCACTTTCTTTTCTATATTCATTACAAAAATGAATAAAATCGATATAAATATCGTTCACGTTCAAATGACGTCAATCTAGTCAACACGGCTTTTATTCAACACATGAATGTTTATTCTATTCAACACATGAATAATTATTCTATTCAACACATGAATAATTATTCTATTCAACACATAAATTTTTATTCTATTCAACACATGAATATATATTTTATTTCAACACATGAATTTATTTCTATTCAACACATGAATTTATTTCTATTCAACACATGAATTTAATTTTTTATTCAACACATGAATTTATTTCTATTCAACACATGAATTTATTTTCTATTCAACACATGAATTCATTTTTATAATATTCCTTATTTTCAAAATTGGAATGAGGCCCAATCAATTACCATATAAGGTTAATTATATGGATTTTCTACAACACATGTATATAATAGCAAAGATAAATCATCAACCATCATCCAGAGTGCACCACACAACTGCATAAGCATTAAATATAAATAATTAACGCTTACACAGCCTATCAACCCATCGATTGACATACAACTAAAATATCGGGATTAGTGTACATCAAATATCATCCCAATAGCCGTGTGGGGTTTCAATTAAACAAACACATATTTTATTTGTGCAGTTGGGCGATGTGTAAAATTTATCGTCTCAAACAATATCAGTCAAATCGGTGTACATAAACAAATCGTCCGATTTGTTTATTACTATTTATTTTATATACACGTTAAAAATCATATTTTTAACTATAAAATATTTTCCACTATAAAATATTTTATTTCATTCCACATCACACAATCAAATTTCACAACACAACAACCAAACAAACAAGTCATCCATGGTCTGTGGACAACGGGTATCAGGTGCTGCTAAGCACCGTCTGCATCCTAGTATATATTTCAACTAGAAAAAAAAATTAAAAGTGAGGAATTCTCACCGATAGCTAAACCGAACACTGCGACTCTTCATATGTAGGAAATCTTCGCCGTGTTTCCAATCAATCCTTTTCACGTTGTTCATTGTAAAAATCACACTTTGATTTCAATGCAATAAAAATACAATTTTTATTATATATCGCTACACATATAAAAATCATATTTTTATATTCTCTATTATATAAAAATTCTATTCGTTATCCTCACTACTTCATGATAAAAATAAAGTTCATATTTTTATTTTATTTCATATATATAAAAATCGAATTTTCACTTTCACTTCATATATATAAAAATCGAATTTTTACTTTCACTTCATATATATATATATATATATATAAATCGAATTTTTACTTTCACTTCATATATATAAAAATCGAATTTTTACTTAATTAAAAATCATATCTTTATCCAGTAAAAATCTCGTCTTTCTTCTTATAAAATTTTCCCCTTTTCTACATTAAAGATCTTACCTTTCTTCATATAAAAATTCTAACTTCCCACTCATAAAAATATAATCTTTATATCGATAAAAATCGAAACTTTCTCATGATAAAATCATCATTCTTCTACACTAACATTGTATACTTCATAAAAGAAAAATCACAACTTTATTAAAGAAATAAATAAAAGAAGACTTACAATTTCCATTACGCCTTTGATCGGAGAATGGGGTTCGATGGAGGCGGTTTCAGTTTGGGTTTTAAGGGTTCTAGGGCTTGAACCTGAGAGATGGAGCTCACATTGGCTAGAGGGAAGACGGAGGGGCGTCGCTGGTGGCTCACAGGCACGGCGGTGGCTTCAGGGCGCTTGAAATGAGGGGGGGGGGTCTTCGATCCACAGCGTAGGGTGAAAAGGGGGCTCGCGACATCGGGCTGGGCACAGGTTTTTTTCACGTAGAGGGGGGGGGAGACATCGGAGGAGAGGAGGGAGGTAAGGGGACGGCGGCGATCGCTGGGGCCGGGGGGGGGGGGGGGTTGATGCGGCAGCGCGGCGACCATCAGGGCGAGGGGGTGCGGTGGCAATCTCGGCGGTGGAGCATGGAGTCGCGATGGCCTTCGTTCGTCAATTAGGTTTTTTTTTTCCTTTGTTTTTTTGATTTCGAACGGGGGGTTGAAGTGGAAAAGGGGGTATGGGGAGAGGGGTATAATATATATATATATATATATTATTTTCGTTTTATTCTCTAAAAAGGTGGGTTTTCATTCGAACCCCAAATCCAATCCAATGAGTGTCACCCCTAGCTAACTATCCCTATTCCGAACGCAATGGGATATGTTTCGTAAGATGATTCAATCGTTTTGATCAGCTTCGATTGAAATCAAAATATAAATCTATATATTGACTTTGAACGCACATTTCAATTTATCGGGGCCAAATACGGACTCTAAAAATTCCTGAAAAATATTTTCTAGCTTCGTATTGATGGTACGGTCCTAACAAAACTAGTTTCATCGAATTCTGAGACCGTTTGAAAAATGGTCATTTTCCAGTCGATTAAAATCAACTGAAACTGGTCAAATGCGTTTTTCTTTGCCACGCTCACATATTGATTTAGAAAATTATGAATTTTGAAACCTAGCAATAACTTGACATCACGGATCCAACAAAAGTGGTTTCGTCGAAAACCGAGGTCGTTTGCAAAATTTCCATTTTTAAGAACTAGAATTCCATAGCGACAATTCTGAATTTTCAACTGGGCATATCTTTTGATTCCCGCTATGAAATTTTGATTTTTCGGATTCATTGGAAAGATATTCTCAAATAGATTCAAATATTTTTGGTTTCACTAAAATCCAGTTTATTTTGAATCCTGTACATTCATTTGAATTTTCAAATTGAATTTTCGAACTACCGCGCCATTTTCAATTCCTTTTATAATTAAAATAAAATATTTATATTCTAACGACGATTCAAATAAATATATACATTCTAATTCTATTCAAAATAAATTTCTCGTCGTTATTATTTAAAATAATTCATTTTAAATATTCAAAATTCATTAAAATTGCCAAAATAAAAATTTTAAATTGGCTCAGATTTCCGGGTTATTACAATCTCCCCCATTTAAAACTTTACGTCCCCGAAAAGGAACGAAGCTGAAAGTTGTTTCACAAATCAACTCAACTTCCATTATTTTCATTACGGCTTAAGTTCTTCAACTTTTTAGTTTCTAAGAACTTTTCAAATTTTTCAAAAATTTGGCTAACACCCTAAATTTTCGAAAAATTTCGCCATAACCTCTCCTGCACCGGGGACTTCGGGATATTTCAAATAGCCTCCCATGGCCCTCACCAATTCAAAAAGAAAAAGAAACAGCCAATCGGCGCATAAAATCATCCAAACCCAATAAATTCGTAAACATGCACCTATTTGTCAGGCAAACAATTTTATTCTTCTGCTCTAGCCTCCTTGCTATGACCTATTCAATGTAAGTACTTGGATATGCATGCAATTCCAAACAATTTCAATTTAGTTCAATATTTTATCAATTGGGCTAAAGGTTCAACATTTAATTAATCAAACAACACAACCATCAATCAATCAGTGAATTAACTTTTCAAATTCATAATTTTGATATATAGTCCAAAAATCAGATTTTTGATGCCAAATCACAACAATAAGCCCTATCTAGTTTTGGTCCTCACACCGGTCTTTGGAAATATATAAATATCACACTTTCCGCACTCGAATATAAATACTGATGATGCGACCGTATCATCAGAATTATCCCCGGGCGACTAGGGTGTGATTCTATATCTATCCAGTTTATTAAAACTTCGAATACACGTTTGCAAGGCGTATATGCAAAATCTTTATATACTTGATTTTCCAACTCAATACAAATAAATAATCAAATACAAATAATTGATTTAAATTTTCAAAACAAAAATTGTTTTCATTTTTATTTTAAAAACATCACTCTTCACACTCGTTCTAGGATACTACTGATCCTATCTCTAACGAGTCATTCTCATTGGATATTACTAATCCAATCTCTGATGAATTCTTTCGTTTGATTCTAAAGTGTCTTGTTCTCCGAGCTCTGTAAACCAAAGCTCTGACACCAAGTTGAGACGACCTGAACTTCCCCAGTAAGGAAAGCCCGGTTTGCTTTGAGGATAAGACACATCGGAACGCAAACAGAAGAACATTTCATTGTATATTTACAACAATTCTATCATAATACAAGAATATACGGAGTATGAATAAATATTACACAGAAAATATCAGAGATTTAAATACATTACTGCAGACTAAAAATAATACAATACACAACTGAAAGAGATATACAGATACAGAGCTTTCCGGATATCATTCCAGCTGTAACCCAGGTTCCTGTGAACATAAACCTGCAAAACCCAAACTACTAGCTGCCCGTGACAAAATAAGGGCACCCAAAGTTTAGGTTAAAACAATAAACTCCAGGTCAGTCATTTGACTGGTGTGAGAACTAAAACAATTATTTAAAAACTTTACTTTAAATCAGATATATCAAGAGACCACGCCGTATAACACGGAACGGGTCTCCTCCCTAGAATACCAGTGCATATAACAAAACAGCGCAATGCTTTTGGGAAAAATGAAGCTATTATAAGTCCCAGGTCCCATCACACAATGCAACACAAGCCGGAGGATAGGGTTTTCCCTTATAATAGCCAAGTTTGATACGTTAAAAACAAATCATTTGATACTTTTATAAGTGTATAGTGTCAAAAGAATTTCAATCATAAATATCAATCATAGACGGCATGGGTACCATATATCATGTCGCCATACTAGGCTCTACAAATAAAACCGCAAAGTCACATATTTGGAAATTGGATTTCCGTCTATGAACCGAGGCCAGGGATCGTCCTCTACCGATTCGAGACTCTCTAGCCTGAGCCTCAGGCAAGCGCGCGGACAAGCCTTGGATCGTCAGGGCCGGTCCACCGATGTGGATTATTATGCATGAACACTACGTTTCCCTGCCCTTTGGGGCGTAAATGAGCCAAATGACACCATCAGCTCCACACAGTCACCGATATATCTGAGGCGATACGCAAAAACAACAACCACACAGGTGAAAATAATATAAATGTCAGGGCTGGTAGGTCACTGACACCACCCTAGCTAGAAAGAAATGCATGCCCTCCTTGAGGTCCTCTCCCGTTTTTGGTTCACAACCGAGGTGTGAGGCTCGCAAATCAACGCTGCACAAAGTTATGCCATACAGGACGTGCTTTGATCATCAACCACAAGACTCTGCTTTTCAACAAAAGCCTTGATCATTTGCCACTTAGGCATGCCACACAGGCAATTCACTCCATGCGATTGATATCCATCAATACATAAACCCTGAGTTCGTACGTCTCAGAGAAGGGCGTTAAGCAAGAGAATAAATTCTCCGCCGCCAAACAGATATATATTTAATAGAAGTCAATCACACAGAATTAAATCCAATGTCAGACACACAATCCATACAAGTCCGTTCTGGGTCTGAACGAAACCGGAGGCACCTTGTACCTCGCATATCCATCGATCTCCAAGTACGTCTGGACGATCACCAACTGATTCCATCGTCTTGGGTGTACAGCCCAATCAAGATCATCAGTAATCACCCAAACGATGTGAAGACTTCCGGTCTTCAACCACCGTCTTCATCCTCGACACCACGTCGAATCAGTTATTCAGAATGGGATAAACCCGGTCTTTCTGAATAACTCGCGTATATAATAAACAAGTGTTACACAAACACAACATATGCCTCATTCCAATTCAGAATATTCCTTTATTCAAATATTATTATACCTTGGGAAAGGTTCCCATAAATTTTATAAAAGATATATTCTTTAACTTTATCCTTTAATCATCTTTTGAATATCAATTCAAATTAGTCGGGATTAGCGAACCACACTGCAGTAATCATTTATTTAATTTCCCAATCCCAACCTATTCATTCCATGAAGTAAAACCGGTCATACTTCATATCTAACACCACGATGTTATCGGTAAATTTAATTACAATTTCACGTTCAAATCTAATTAAAGATTTAACTATCGCCTGGAGCAAAACTGGTGATACTCCATTCTCAATCACTTCAATCTAATTAAAGATTCATTAAAACTCCACTTAGTTTTAATCTTCCCAAAAATCAATATTCTGTCTTTAACTGGGTTAAAGAACCAAAGTCATTCAAAACACGGTTCACTATAAACCCAAAATCACATTCCATTAATTATCGGGTTAAAAAACAAGTGTTATTTAAAACACCGTTCACGATGAACCCAAAAATTAATTCCAATTCAATTCCAATTAAATACCATTTAATTGGTACACTTCATTAAATCTAAATAAAAATATTTATTCTTTTTCTCAACTGGGTTTAAGAACAGTGTTAATGAAGACACCATTCACGATAAAACCCAAATCACATTTAATATGAAATACAAGGCTCTGAATAGAAAATATATCGGCTTATATTCAATATCAAATTCTACGACCAACAAATATCGTATTGGAAATAACGATATAAATATATCTTTCAAAATTCCATAACAGTATCTGTATAATCATGAAATCCAACATCGAAATATTCCAAAGACAATTTCGATTCAAATCCATTCCAATTCAATTATTGGAAATTCTGGTTACTTTAAAAATCCTTTTCAAATCCAGTTTATTTATTTAAAAATAAATAGAATTATAGTTCTAGTTCAAAACTAGTTCATTTCGATAAAAATCTATTTTTATCTTTTCAAAATGGAGTTTTTCATCCCAATTCTTCCCAAATTATTTCTTATGATTTTACACAAATTATTACTATTTTTAATAATTTTATCAAGGCCCGTACAACCGATTTCCATCAACGGCCATCGAACTGCACTTACAGACCTTTTCCAAATTTGATTTGGACATAATTCCAAATCCAACCATTATATTTCAAATCACTAACATTCGTTAGAAGGTTCTTTTCGATACGAACCCAACGGTTCCTGTTTTAGGAGAATCCGACGGTCGGATCTCCCGTAATATCCATTCGAAGTCAATGGTCGAAATTCGCGAACTGCCGCGGCGCGGCGCGTTCCACTCAGGCCATTATATATATATAATATATATATTATATATATTTCGTCGATTTCCTTTCAAAACGTATTTTATAAATCGTTTTAAATT
The DNA here is from genome assembly GCA_030737875.1 of Allium sativum. Classification (NCBI taxonomy): domain Eukaryota; kingdom Viridiplantae; phylum Streptophyta; class Magnoliopsida; order Asparagales; family Amaryllidaceae; genus Allium; species Allium sativum. Next base: position 453,887,191 of record CM060913.1, on the reverse strand, counting down.
CATTTTCGAAACGATTTCAACTTATATTCAATTTCGAATCAAAATTGCATATTCCACATCATCGATATACAAATGATAATATTTTCAAAACGTTATATTATGAAATCACTTTCTTTTCTATATTCATTATAAAAATGAATAAAATCGATATAAATATCGTTCACGTCCAAATGGCATTAATCTAGTCAACACGGCTTTTATTCAACACATGAATGTTTATTCTATTCAACACATGAATATTTATTCTATTCAACACATGAATATTTTATTCTATTCAACACATGAATTTATATTTTATTACAACACATGAATATATATTTTATTTCAACACATGTATTTATTTCTATTCAACACATGAATTTATTTCTATTCAACACATGAATTTATTTTTTTATTCAGCACATGATTATATTTCTATTCAACACATGAATTTATTTTCTATTCAACACATGAATTTATTTCTAATCAACACATGAATTTATTTTAATAATATTCCTTATTTTCCAAATTGGAATGAGGCCCAATCAATTACCATATAAGGTTAATTATATAGATTTTCTACAACACATGTATATAATAGCAACGATAAATCATCAACCATCATCCAGAGTGCACCACACAACTGCCTAAGCATTAAATATAAATAATTAAAGCTTACACAACCTTTCAACCTATCGATTGACATACAACTAAACAATCGGGATTAGTGTATGTCAAATATCATTCCAATACCCGTGTGGGGTTTCAATCAAACAAACACATATTTTATTTGTGCAGTTGGGCGATGTGTAAAATTTATCGTCCCAATCAATATCAGTAAAATCGGTGTACATAAACAAATCGTCCGATTTGTTTATTACTATTTATTTTATATACATGCTAAAAATCATATTTTTAACTATAAAATATTTTCCACTATAAAATATTTTATTTCATTCCACATCACACAATCAAATTTCACAACACAGCAACCAAACAAACAACTCATCCATGGTCTGTGGACGACGGGTGTCAGCTGCTGCTAAGCACCGTCTGCATCCTAGTATATATTTCAACTAGAAAATAAATTAAAAGTGAGGAGTTCTCACCGATAGCTAAACCAAACACCGTGACTCTTCATATGTAGGAAATCTTCGTCGCGTTTCCAATCACTCTTTTCACGTTGTTCATAGTAAAAATCACACTTTGATTTCAACGCGATAAAAATACAATTTTTATTATATATCGCTACATATATAAAAATCATATTTTTATATTCTCTATTATATAAAAATTCTATTCGTTATCCTCACTACTTCATGATAAAAATAAAGTTCATATTTTTATTTCATTTCATATATAGAAAAATCGAATTTTTTACTTTAACTTCATATATATAAAAATCGAATTTTTTTACTTTCACTTCATATATATAAAAATCGAATTTTTTACTTTCACTTCATATATATAAAAATCGAATTTTTACTTAATTAAAAATCATATCTTTATCCAGTAAAAATCTCGTCTTTCTTCTTATAAAAATTTCCTCTTTTCTACATTAAAGATCGTACCTTTCTTCATATAAAAATTCTAACTTCCCACTCATAAAAATATAATCTATATATCGATAAAAATCGAAACTTTCTCATGATAAAATCATCATTCTTCTACACTAACATCGTACACTTCATAAAAGAAAAATCACAACTTTATTAAAGAAATAAATAAAAGAAGACTTATAATTTCCATTAGGGCTTTGATCGGAGAATGGGATTCAATGGAGGTGGTTTCAGTTTGGGTTTTTGGGGTTCTAGGGCTTGGACCCGAGAGGTGGAGCTCGCATTAGCCAGAGGGAAGACAGAGGGGCGTCGCTGGTGGCTCGCAGGCACGGCAGCGGCGTCAGGGCGCTGGAAATGAGGGGGGGGGGAGTCAACGATCCACGACGTCGGGTGAAAAGGGGGCTCGCGAGATCGGGCTGGGCACGGGGGCGTTTTTTCACGTCGAGGAGGGGGGCATCGGAGGAGAGGAGGGAGGTAAGGGGAGGGCGGCGATCGGTAGGGGGTAGGGGGGTGATGCGGCAGCGTGGCGGCCATCAGGGCGAAGGGGGCGCGGTGGCGATCTCGGCGGTGGAGCATGGAGTCGCGATGGCCTTCGTTCGTCAATTAGGGTTTTTACCCTTTTTTTTTATTTCGAATGGGGGGCTGAAGTGGAAAAGGGGGTATGGGGAGAGGGGTATAGTATATATATATTATTTTCGTTTTATTCTCTAAAAAGGTAGGTTTTCATTCGAACCGCAAATCCAATCCAACGACTCTCGCTCCTAGCTAACTACCCTTATTCCGAACGCAATGGGATATGTTTCGTAAGCTGATTCGGTCGTTTCGATCAGTTTCCGTAAAAATCAATATATAAATCTATATATTGACTTTGAACGCGCATTTCAATTTATCGAGGCCACATACGGACTCTAAAAATTCCCAAAAAATATTTTCTAGCTTCGTATTGATGATATTGTCCTAACAAAACTAGTTTCATCGAATTTTGAGACCGTCTGAAAATGGCCATTTTCCAGTCGATTAAAATCAACTAAAACTGGTCAAACACGTTTTCCTTTGCCACGCTCACATGTTGATTCAGAAAATTACGAATTTTGAAACCTAGCAATAACTTTACATCACAGATCCAATAAAAGATGTTTCATCGAAAACCGAGGTCATTTGCAAAATTTCATTTTTAAGGGCCAGAATTCCATAGCGACTATTTTGAATTTTCAACTGGGCATATCTTTTGATTCCCACTATGAAATTTTGATTTTTCGGATTCATTGGAAAGATATTCTCAAATAGATTCAAATATTTTTGGTTTCACTAAAATCCGGTTTATTTTGAATCCTGTATATTCATTTGAATTTTCAAATCGAATTTTCGAACTACTGTGCCATTTTCAATTCCTTTTATAATTAAAATAAGATATTTATATTCTAACGACGATTCAAATAAATATATACGTTCTAATTCTATTCAAAATAAATTTCTCGTCGTTATTATTTAAAATAATTCATTTTAAATATTCAAAATTCATTAAAATTGCCAAAATAAAAATTTTAAATTGGCTCAAATTTCCAGGTTATTACACATGTATAGTGGTTTTGATGAAAACAACTTTAGAAAATAATATAAAATATAAATACTAATGTTATTATAATGCGCTTATATATATATATATATATATATGTATGTATGTATGTATAGTGCATGATATAGACATGTATTGATAATGTACACTGTGCAGCATCAAGTGAAGATTCAACATGATGAAGCAGACGTAAATGTTTAAATTTTAATAGTACTTGGTCTCATTTTCAAATGGTCTTTTCCAAACAATTTTTAAATAAGCTTTGCTATCAAAATTATATTTTTTGAAACACTCATTTCAATGTTTCTAACCTTTTATATTATTTATATTTTAGTGATTATAATCTCTTATATGTTTATAATTTGATAATTTCTTTATATCTAATCTAAAAGAACCTTTTTTTTTTTGAAAATTACTAATGTGTATATGTGTGTGTGTGTGTATAGGAAGGTTATATGGCACCCCATTTTGTTAGCACCCCTTTTGCACCTTTATAATAGCCACTCATTTATTATTTATTAAGTTAGTGGAGGGAGAGAGAGTTAGTGGAAGGAGAGAGAAAGAGGATTGTGTGGTGGAAATCGGGGAGGCTAAAGGGGTGTTGGACTATTTGGGGTGCTCTTGATCGCTCCTTAATCTCCACCACTTATTCTCTCTCTTCCCATTTCAATATTATTTCTTAGTGGGAAGAGAGAGAGAGAGAGAGAATGAGTGGGGGAATGAGTGCTGGAGATTAAGGGGGAGAGTTCACGTGCAATATAAGAGGTTTAGTGGAACCCTCATCTCTCTCTCTCTCTCTCTCTCTCTCTCTCTATATATATATATATATATATATATATAATTTACATCATATTTATTGTTTTACACTAAATTACTTTGTAAAGTTTTATGAAGGTTCATTCTGATTTAAATATGTGCAAATTTGTTTAAGTGATTTTATAAAGTTTTGAATCATTTCATAAAGGAACATATTCAAAATAAATAAAAATAATGTTAACATTATTTTTCGTCAACACCAAAATATAGGGTAAGGTTGTCGACCTAGGTCAACCTAGGGATTATCTAGTCCCTTCAAGTTCGATTTAATTCGTCGTTTCCTAAATATCAAGGCCTTAGGCCCGAAGATTAGTTACTCATCTTTCAAGAAGAGGAGAGTTTTACGCTTGCGAGACTCAAGGACCAACCGTTACCTTGTGATAAAGGTTTCATAAGCTCGACAAAAGTAGAAAGCTATATGGCCTATAATGGTTACTTCGGTAGTTATGTTCAAGTGGAAGGATTGGATCGGTAATAGCAACAGGGAAAAATAAATGGTGTAGATCGCTAGGGTTAAGTATCACTTTTTTTGCTCATTTGATTGAGTACATAATCGATTATAGGTAAATCCCAAAATTGATCTACACATTAGGGTTATAAAAAAATCTAAAGTCATGTTATATAAGTGAACATTCGTTTCTTATCATTCAATGAGCATCTTGTATTTCATAAAAATTGGGTTTTCTCTCTTAGAAATGAATACAAGATTTGAGAATAAGGAAAAGTCCCCTGAAATATGACCCTTGGTGTCTTATTTATAGACAATTTGGGCCCCCTTTGATAGTAGTCTGGTAGGAATCTTAGTTTCGCTTCCAGCCTCTGGTCAGTACAAAAGAATTCTGCTATGCTAATTTGGCATAAGGACTGCTTATGAAGTCAAATTTCTCTACGTCAACCCTATGCCCAAAAAGAAGTTGGAAAATAGCACGTTGCAAAATTTCTTTACAGATTCCCTATGCATGCATTCTTACGCATTCCCTATGCCACGTTCCCTATGCCTGAATTCCTACGCGTTCCCTACGTTACCATACGTCGAAATTCAATACGATTCTATTGTATTTATCTTAATCATCTACCACACATGTCATAATAAAATGTAGTAAAACCAAACATCAACAACAGAAAGCATATCATGGTCAAATTACCATAAACTTACTACAAATGTATTTAAAACAAATCGTGTACAACAAACAATAAAATAAATTTGCTACTTAACTAAAACATGCATGTTTCATCTAATTCAAACATTGCCTGTAACAACACGGGTTTTTAACCAGTTAATTTTGAACATTTAAATTGTTTAAATGTTGTATTGGCAATATAAAAGGATTTTTATTAAAGGATTTATTTATTAAAAATGAAGTTTGAACGTATAATTTATAACTATATTTAAAACGAGCTCGAAAGGCTGCGGTAGTTCGTAATACTACGATTTGAACTTCAATTGAATATACCAGATCCAATATAAGTCGAATTCCTTCGATACAAGAAATGTTCGGTTCTGTAGAACTATTTGTTTCTACTGAAAGTGAAAAATCGAGATTTCGTCTTGTATATTGTGAGTTATTTCCAAATCAAATTTTCAAATAGTCGCTATGGAATCGTTTATAAATTATAATGATTTGTTATATAAATAAACCGATTTTAAATAATCCGAAAGTCGTTTTAGTTTGAAATATCGAGTTATAAATCCAGATATGTCTATTTTATAGGTTTATGACGTTCTAGTCGGATATATACGATAATAATGATTTATTACTATTAAATTGAGTTGTTTTGAAATTAATTTATATTTTAATCGATTTATTTAAGCCTTAAAAGTAGCCTTTTTGCAAACGACCTTCATTTCTGACCAAATCAGTTTCATTGGATTTGTAATGTTAAATTATTATATGAAAATAAATTTCATGGTGATTCGATATTGTATGTGACCACGGAAACCATAAACATTTATATTTCTATTTATTAATTTATCGATTTAATATGAAACTTAAGAATAACCAATTTTCAAACAATCTCCAATTTCAACGAAATCAATTTCTTTAAATCCATAATGATTAATTATTATAAGATTTCCAATTTGGGGTCAATTGGTGTTATTTTGATTATAATGCACGATATAAACCCATATCAATTTACATTGTGAATTTAAAAGAAAGTTGTACCAAACGATCTCGGAATTCAACGAAACCTGTTCCATCGTGTCTAGAAAATTTTATTTTGGTTGGGTTTCAAATTTTGTTGTAATTGGAATTCGTATGAGGTAGTTTTAATGTGCTACTTCGACCTTAAGTTTCATAAAATAATAAAATATTAATATCCTCCTTTATATAGACCGATACTCAACCCTACTATGTTGGTCAACTTAAAATTGTGTGGTCAACTGGTAAACAAATTTGTGCCACCACCCTCACATATTGAAAGGCCACCATTTTTCCCTAGAATTCTTCCACCGATCTTAGTCTACAGGCAATTTTTCTAGATGATTGCTAAACGAAACTTGTTCGCCGGGAGGAGGGATATGTCCAGGTGCAACCGTCGACGGTCCCATTGCCAGGAGGTCGCCTATCCCATGCCAGGAGGTCGCCTGAATCGGCCTTAAAAACAACGAAGTTGGTGAGGGTTTTACCATAGTTGTGGGTGTCGAGACAATGTCAGACCAGAGGGGATATGGCCGGTGTGAGATGACACTCGATGACATGGAGGGTGATCGATGTCCGGCATACAGTGATGACGACGGTGGGGGAAGATTGGGGAGAACGACGATGTTCGAAGTTTGAGATTCAAGGGAAATCGTGATTTTTAATTTACAGGAAAGCGGAACGCCATCGCGATTCTTAAAATCTGTTGTAAGCGGCTAATTACAGTTAATTAAACATTAGTAAGGTAGTTAGGAAATTAAGTTAACTATAGTTATTTTAAATCAACTTTAATATTGTAATGTTAATAACTCGTTCACATCTTAACAGAACTGAACCAAACTGGTAACATTGGAATCGTAACGACGAGATCTTCATTACAGAACTATTGTAGTTGAAAACAGAGCTACTGGAAATTCGTGATAAATTCAAACCCCTGTTTGTTTGTAAGCGAAATAAAAGTAGATTCGTCAACTACGAACCAATATGAGTAAACTCACTAACTCTAGCTTGTTTATATTTTTATATAAACGAGTTTTAAATTTATGTACAACAATTTTATGCTGTGTGATGGTCATTTGGATGAATGGTTATTTAATTAGTTGAAATGATTGATTGGTTATAAATATTTAATCGTTGGTTGAATTATTGATTCTGTTATCATGATATATTATATTGAAGTGAAATTGATATTATATACATGGATTAACATCTATGGACATAGGGCAATGGGTTGGAGGGATCCAACTGGATTCCTCAATATTTATATTACTATTTTCCATTGATTGTGATACATAATCTATGATTGATTATATTGTGTTTGAATTACTCTAGCCCTAGAATTTTGGTATTTAAATACCGTAAAGTATTTTTGAATGTAGAAAAGGAATTTGGAATTTAAAAAGGAAATTTATTTGCAAAATAGAAATTTAGTTTCAAATGTACTTGAAAATAGAAACTGGTTTAAATGGATAATACAAGAAGTGATTACAAACGATGTTTTTAAATTGAGTAAAGTATTTATCATGGGATAAATTGAAATAAAATTCAAGTTCTGAATGTAACGGCCCGCAAATCCATAATATCTGAGTTGACTAAAAACACCTAAGTCCAACTCAAATTGCACAAAAATATGAATCATTATTAGAAAGAAGTTAGAGGATGAGAAATAGAAAGAAAGAAATATTAGAATAGAAGAAAACAAAGAAGACAAATCTCGCAGCGGAACGAATAAAATATATTATATAGCATAACTTTTGAAATACAAATCAGTAACTTTATATACATACCATCATCAGAGCACAACAGTTATTCCTAGAACAGTTATAAACACCTGTTTCCAGATACAACACAATACACAGCGGAAAATATGAGTCTATAGCTAACTAGTGAAGCCTCTTCCTTCAAACTCCTCCAAGTGAATCTGTAAAATCCCGACTACTTGACTGCCCGTACAAATTTGGGCACCCAAGAGTTTAGGGAAAACAAACAAAATAAACTCTGGGTCAGTCATGGGACTGGTGTGAGTAAACTCCAATCATTTGTTTAACTTTCAAAAATCCTTTCGAAAGAAAGGAAAATAGTAAGACCAGCCCACACATAAACATGGACGGTTTTTACCTTGCTATAACCCAAAACACTTTGATACGAAAATCCAGTGATATTATAATAGTGTCTAAATCAAATAAACAACCAAATAACAGAACGCTTGCATCTCACGCTCCACATACATAGTATAAAATCAAAAACCGCAGGGCGCTTATTGGAGATTGGATTTCTAACATCACAAGGTATGGAACCACCTTCCGATAGTGTATCCCTAGAGAGGAATACACTGGGTTCAACAAGAACGGCCCATACATGACCGATCACTCATTTCGCTTGAGTGTATCGAATGTATATCACCAACGATTGGGATCAACAACCGTTTCCCGAATGGGACAACATCGAATAGAATAAATGAATCTCTAGATAGGTGATAATACACCCTAATGGGAGCGACCCACATAGCCATGTTGCTTGCCCGATTTTTGTCATTTACTAGTTGTTGAGGCATGAGGTTACGTTTTCTTGCAATTCATTGATAGCACAATCACTTTGAATGCAACATTGTCAGATCCATTGATCACTAATTGATTTGCACAGATATATTCTAGATATTATGCTAAGGGAATAAATCCGTTGCCACCATATATATATCCATACAGACCAACATATTCGATCATTGGAAATACTCTGTCAGACATTCGTCCATTTACGTTCGTTCTGGGATTGAACGAAACCGAAGGCACAATTTCTATTAATAGAAAAAGCCCTTGCATTTTACTCCGTGTTTGATTATCTTTATATAATCCGATTCACAATGCTACTGCCAATACAGAGTGGTTCTCGGATAATAATCCAACCGGTCTCTCCATATTGACAACGATATTGGCAAACACTTCAATAGTCGGTTATTTAACAATCGAAGAAAAACAAACACCCATTCACAGCATCAAACAATCACTGGGCCTTTTAATTTATATTTCATTAATTAAATCACTTCTCTACTTCCTTATCAATATTTGTTAACCAAATATTCCTAGTAATCTTATTGGTCTCTTACGCTATTTGGAAAAAAACATTCCCATGTATCGCCTTCTTTTATTTTCTGTATTTAGAAAATATATTCTATTTGCAATTGAAAACAATTTCAATCACTTATCTCTTTTCCGACTACTTTAATTATACTAAGGAAATATTTACTTTTATATTTCCAAAATTCCACCACTTAGGTTAAAACGAATGTTGTGTAAAACATCGTTACAACAACCCAAAATATTTTATTCAACTAACACTTATTCAAACACTTCTCCTCAAGACTGGATCTTTCTATTTATCAATTAAAAATGAAATCAATCAAGTTGGAGTATAACTACCTCTCAGACTTTAACTGAAAACATTTTCAACTTCAAAACGAACAAAACCACTTACCTCGAATAATCAACATTTAAAAAAAAAACCAATTATTCATTTTAAACCCATAATGTTTCTCTTTCTAATTTTACCAGAATTATGTATTTCTTTTTTGTTTATAATATTCTATTTTAAATTCGTTTCCTAATCGAATTCAATATTTATTAATATATTGATTTTCTACTTATCAAAATTTCTTAAAAATATTCTAACTCCTTAAATTTCCGGAAAATTTCGCCATAACCTCCTTTGTACCGGGAGCATCGGGATATTTCAAATAGCCTCTCATGGCCCTCACCAATCCAAAAGAAAAAGCCAAGCGGCTTAACGATACGACGCATAAAACCTCATATGGAATTTAAACATGTACCTTTTTGTCGGGCACACAAATTAAAATCTTCATACACTTCATATACGACATTCCATACCTGTCTAACACATATTCACCTGTTTCCAATTTATCCCAACTAAATCCAGTCATTTCTAACTCAAGTTGCTAATTTATTCTTTTAATTAGCTCTTTTGCCAATTCTCTTTAGTTTGAAAATATCATGTTCAAATATATTTTATTTCGCTTATAATCATGTCGAGATTCATTTCTAACTATATTCGATTTCGAATATATATATATATATATATATATATATATATATATACAAAACTCGTTTACCTTTCAAAGTTCAATTTCGATTCAAAATTTTCATTAACTAATTATTCTTCAAATTAGTTAATTTTATTCGATAGTTAAAAATCTGATTTTTGTTTTAAAAATCAATTCATTACTTCACATGAGTTCAAATATATTTATAACTCAAGTCTAGATTTTTCAAATACAAATTCGGATTTTTATTAACTTAAAAATCTTTTATTTATTAAAATAAACCATTATGGTTTTATAGTGGTTCTGGCGCTGTTTTTTGGAAAATTTGATTTTGACATAACTCAAAATCTATTCGACGAAATCCAGATTTTTCTCCTCTATTAGAAAACTATTATTCAATCGGTCCTGATGATTCTTGTTTCAAATAATTCCAACTTCAATTGAGTTTTGTACACTCAATTGAAGTTCGAATCGCCAATTTACGAACTGCAGCGCTGCGACCAGCTCGTTTTAATTATATATATATATATATAAAAACTTTTAAACTTCGTTTATAATAAATCCAACTCCATTCTGATATATTTTTTATATATATCAAATCAATTTTCCCAAATCAACCTAATTTTTTTGATTATCTAAAATTGACGATTTTTTCTTACTCGGAAATATATTTATTTACTTCGATCTTCTATATTTAAATTCCATTTCAATTCTATTTAAATTTCCTATATTCAATTCTCATTTCAACTCTATTTGAATTCTATATTCAAATTCCCCTTTCAACTCTATTTGAATTTCATATATTCAATTTCCCATTTCAACTCTATTTGAATTCTATATTGAAATTCTATTTCAATTCTATTTCAAATTTTCGATGTTCAAATTCTATTTGAATTTCCATATTCAATTCTTATTTGAATTTTCTATTTCCAATTCTATTCAAATTCTATATATTAAAATTTTATTCAATTTCTATATATTCAAATTCCATTCAATTTCTATTCAAAGTCTATTTGAAATTCTCTATGTACAAATTCTATTTGAAATTCTCTTTATTCAATTTGACTTCTATTTAAATAAAATTCGAATTAATCGAATTCAAATCATAAATCCTTATGAATTTATTTTAGTCCAATTTATATTCTGAACATCAGAATAAATTCCATCGTTTATTTCTTTAAAACAATTTCCCCAATTCTACTTTTAAATTCACATTTGAATTTAAATATTCAAATTATCCAATGATAATTTTTCTCACTTTATTTCTATAAACACTATTTATAATTTCATTTCAATTATCTGATTTCCATTGAAAATCATTCCATTTCATTTATAACACCGTTTATAAATTTATTTCAATTTCCTACGTTATTTTATTTATAAATATCATTTATAAATTAATCACTTCAATTTCCTGTATTATTTAATTTATAAACATAGTTTATAATCTCCATACTTGTTTAAAACAAGTTAATATATTTATAGCTCATTAAAAATTCAAATTTCTATTTTAAAAATAGAATTCCCCTTTAAAATCTCAAATATCATTTTCACTATATTTTTATATATCAACAATTGGCCACAGTGATTTAAAACATTCAAACAACTAAATTTTCAATCAAAACATTATATATGTGATAATATGTGGAAACATACAATTAATAAAATTTTGAGGAATCCAGTTGGATCCCTCCAACTTGTTCTCCTGCATCCACAGACGTTAGTTAATAGAAATAATACCCATCCTGCTTCGAGGCAGGATATCGTGGTATAGAAGGTCATCCACTATCATAGCGTGGGGCGTATAGGGTAATCATCCGCTAATGGTACCGCGGGCATCCTCTAATGATACTACGGGAAATCCAACCATCAATATATATAATAGCAACCACCAAGCCTAAATAACTAATATATTTGAGATGCACAAAAAATATTAAATGCAACCAAACAAGCAACAAACAATTATTTTTTACTGATAAAAATAATTTTAAATAAAAGGTGAGTGAGATTTACTCACCGGGATTTTTATTTGCATATCCGATACTCGATTTAGATTAATATTGCCTGGTTGACTCGAATCGACTCTAAAAATTCCAAATCACTTCGAAGGCATAACATACGTCCTTACGAACCCACCGTCCTTCGTTTTGTTAAAAATCCTAAATCTCCATTTATTTCCAAACCATTTCCATTATCCTTTAGTCACTGCCGAACTTCTAATACTGCTGTAGGATAATATAAATGCCACTTAATATTGATATTTCAATTGTTCGATCAATTTCAGTAATTAACAGTAAGTAGTTACCTTAATTCTTTTGATTAGCCTAAGCTAATCACGTTATAATTAAGATCCAAATCAAGACTCCATGTTTTAGGAAAATGCACCCAATCATGCACGCCATAAGCTTCTGTCGCACTACCCCATCATCACTGTCCGACCCCTGAAGCGAGGTTATCACCATGGACTAACCTAGCTCCTAATTCTCCTATTCCTTGAATCGCGATAGCTTGCATCGAATGCTACAGGGTAGCGACACCTTTATCATCCCAGAAGTTAACGCAATGTGTTAATCCCCTCATCAATGAAGATCGGTGCTTCCGCCCTTGAATCGAAGCCTCCAATCTAACCTCCTCTACTGAGCGGTCACCGCACCCAAACCAGAGGCGGCGCCTCCTTCCCAATCGATCCCATACTCGCTTGCACAGTTCGAACCATTGAATCATGGTGATCTCCCTTTTTTCCAATTCGCGAGCGCATCATGCTCGATTTCGAGCTTCTGAAAGTAACGCTGTTTTGAATCGCGACTTATGTTTTTGATTTGAGGAGATGAAAAGGAATTGGCAGGGTTTGATTAATTTCTCTGAGGAATGGGAAGTAATAAATAGAAGAGGAGTGAGGGGGTTAGTCGTGATTTTATACATTAGAAAAGGGGGCCAACGTACACAACGAATCTATGTATTTATTATAAAAAGATTTTCTAATTAATTTGATTTGACTTTGATTCGATATAAAGATATCTTTCATTTCTTTTAAACAGATTTTGATTTGATTTCGAGCTTATCCACAATCAAATATCTCGGGGTCCATTAATTTAAATCACGAACCGCCATTTTAACCTATCGACCGATGTTTTAAAGTAATTTCACTATTCTGAACTCAACATAATAGACTATAAAAATTTAATTCGAATGTTTATACTATATTAAATCAATATAATATAATTTAAATTCGAAAACCACAAATTCTTTGATAATAAATTATTATTTATTATCATATATATCAAATAAAATTCCTACTTATCATCTGAATCATTTTGATTCAGTTTTAACTTTGAGATTAAGTATATACCATATTACGATAATTATATATATATATATATATTCGAAATAAATCGTATTTCGATTATTAAATCTATAACGCATTATGAAATTCGATTTATATTATCAACTCAATAATTAAAACTATATTAAATATTTAAAATAAATCGACCAAAAATACGGGTCGTTATATTGTTCCCCCTTCAAATAATTTCGTTCCTGAAATTGCTAAGGTAGGAAAAATGGTACAAATCCATTACTTTTCAAAATCTCACTTATGTTGAATCTCAACTCTTCATATTTCTATGACCTTAATTCCAACCCAAACTTTTGATTTCCATTCATATGCATTCTAATTCATTCAAATTGATTTTGATTAAATTTATTCACTTTGATTCATTTAACCTGTTTAAGTTAACTTTATATTTCAGAATTTAAATTCCCGGGTTTTCATTTCAAATCCTTACAAAACCACATAAGTATATACACATATATTTATAATCATTTCATATTCAAAACATTTGAATTTTCAACTCATCTTGTTATCTTTCAAACAAATTTCCACCAAATTTTTTTCTAAGGTAGCAATCCATCACATAGAAACTCGAAAATGAACACTGATGAAGCTGCAGTCCTCATCAGAATTATTTTCCAGCCACTGAAGTGAGTTTAGTGCTTAAATAATTTCAAAACCCATTCAAAATCCTTTTAAAACAAAGCTAAATTGTTCTAATATACTTCCAAAATTATTTCAAACTTCAGAGGATTTAAATTTCAAATTTTGGTTTGAATTCAATTTTAATTCATCTCATTTGAATATTTCATTCTTATACAAATTCTATTTGGTTATATATAATTATTCAAATTTTATAATCTTATTTGATTATAATAATAACTAACATATCCATATAATATAATAGTTTCAAAAGAAATATTTCTTTTCTATCAAAATAGAAAATTTGGGTAGAATTATTTCATTTACCCACTTAAAACAATATTGTGTAAAATTCCTCTGTTAAGTATTTAGAAATTCCTATCGATTTCGTGGTGTCCCATGATTCGATCAGAATTCATAAACCACTCAATAGACTAGCCAACACAATATAAAACAAATTTTTATATCAATTAACAAATACGCACTCTCGTATATATACACTCAACTCATTCTAGGGTACTAATGACCCAATCTCTAATGAGCACAACCCCACCAAAGCCTAGGTATTCGTTCAACCTGGGCTCTGATACCAACTGTAACGGCCCGAAAATCCGTACTATTTGAGTTGACTAATAACACCATACGTCCAACTCAAATTGCACAGAAATACAAATCATTATTAGAAAGAAGTTAGAGGACAAGAAATAGAAAGAAAGAAATATTAGAATAGAAGAAAACAAAGAAGACAAATCACACAGCGGAATGAATAAAATATATTATATAGCATAACTTTTGAAACACAAATCAGTAACTTTATATACATACCATCATTAGAGCACAACAGTTATTCATGGAACAGTTATAAACACCTGTTTCCAGATACAACACAATACACAGCGAAAAATATGAGTCTATAGCTAACTGGTGAAGCCTCCTGCTTCAAACTCCTCCAAGTGAATCTGTAAAATCCCGACTACTTGACTGCCCATACAAATTTGGGCACCCAAGAGTTTAGGGAAAACAAACAAAATAAACTCTGGGTCAGTCATGGGACCGGTGTGAGTAAACTTCGATCATTTGTTTAACTTTAAAAAATCCTTTCGAAAGAAAGGATAATAGTAAGACCAGCCCATACATAAACATGGACGGTTTTTACCTTACTATAACCCAAAACACTTTAATTCGAAAATCCAGTGATATTATAATAGTGTCTAAATCAAATAAACAACCAAATAGCAGAACGCTTGCATCTCACGCTCCACATACATAGTATAAAATCAAAAACTGCAGGGCGCTTATTGGAGATTGGATTTCTAACATGACAAGGTATGGAACCACCTTCCGATAGTGTATCTCTAGAGAGGAATACACTGGGTTCAACAAGAACATCTTGCAACCTGGCCCATACATGACCGACCACTCGTTTCGCTTCAGTGTATCGAATGTATATCACCAAAGGTTGGGATCAGCAACCGTTTCCCGAATGGGTCCGCATCGAATAGAATAAGGAATTAAATGAATCTCTAGATAGGTGATAGTACACCCGAATGGGAGTGACCCACATAGCCATGCTGCCTGCCCGATTTTTGTCATTTCCTGGTTGTTAAGGCCTGAGGCTACGTTTTTTTGCAATTCATTGTTAGCACAATCACTTTTAATGCCACATTGTCAGATCCGTTAATCACTAATTGATTTGCACAGATATATTCTGGATATTATGCTAAGGGAATAAATCCGTTGCCACCATATATATATATATATATATATATATCCATACAGACCAACATATTCGATCATTGGAAATACTCTGTCAGACATTCGTCCATTTACGTTCGTTCTGGGATTGAACGAAACCGAAGGCACAATTTCTATTAATTGAAAAAGCCCATGCATTTTACTTCGTCTTTGATTATCTTCATATAATCTGATTCGCAACGTTACTGCCAATACAGAGTGGTTCTCGGATTATAATCCAACCGATCTCTCCATATTGACAACGATATTGGCAAACACTTCGATGGTCAGTTATTTAACTATCGAAGAAAAACAAACACCCATTCACAGCATCAAACAATCACCGGACCTTTTAATTTAAATTTCATTAATTAAAACACTTCTCTACTTCCTTATCAACCAAATATTCCCAGTAATCTTATTGGTCTCTTACGCTATTTGGAAAAAAACATTCCCAATGTATCACCTTCTTTTATTTTATGTATTTAGAAAATATATTATATTTGCAATTGAAAACAATTTCAATCACTTATCTCTTTTCCGACTACTTTAATTATATTCCGGAAATATTTACTTTTATATTTCCAAAATTCCACCACTTTGGTTAAAACGAATGCTGTGTAAAACATCGTTACGACAACCCAAAATATTTTATTCAACTAACTCTTATTCAAACACTTCTCCTCTAGACTGGATCTTGCTATTTATCAATTAAATATCAAATCAATCAAGTTGGGGTATAGCTACCTCTCAGACGTTGACTGAAACATTCTCAACTTCAAAACGAACAAAACCACTTACCTCGAATAATCAACATTTAAAAAAAAACCAATTATTCATTTTAAACCCGTAATGTTTCTCTTTCTAATTTTACCAGAATTATATATTTCTATTTTGTTTATAATATTCTATTTTAAATTCATTTCCTAATCGAATTCAATATATATTAATATATTGATTTTCTACTTATCAAATTTTCTTAAAGTTATTCTAACTCCTTAAATTTCCGGAAAAATTCGCCAAAACCTCCTTTGTACTGGGAGTATCGGGATATTTCAAATAGCCTCCCATGGCCCTCAACAATCCAAAAGAAAAAGAAAAAGCCAAGCGGCTTGCCGATACGGCGCATAAAACCTCATATGGAATTTAAACATGTGCCTTTTTGTCGGGAACACGAATTAAAATCTTCATACACTTCATATACGACATTCCATACCTGTCTAACACATATTCACCTGTTTCCAATTTATCCCAACTAAATCCAGTCATTTCTAACTCAAGTTGCTAATTTATTCTTTTAATTAGCTCTTTTGCCAACTCTTTTTAGTCTGAACATATCATGTTCAAATATATTTTATTTCGCTTATAATCACGTCGAGATTCATTTCTAGCTATATTCGATTTCGAATATATATATATATATATATTTACAAAACTCATTTACCTTTCAAAGTTCAATTTTGATTCAAAATTTTCATTAACTAATTATTCTTTAAATTAGTTAATTTTATTCGATAGTTAAAAAATCTGAATTTTGTTTTAAAAATAAATTCATTACTCCACTTGAGTTTAAATAAATTTATAACTCAAGTCTGGATTTTTCAAATGCAAATTCGGATTTTTATTAACTTAAAAACCTTTTATTTATTTAAATAAACCATTATGGTTTCATAGTGGTTCTGGCGCTATTTTTCTGAAAATTTGATTTTGACATAACTCAAAATCAATTCGACGAAATCCAGATTTTTCTCCTCCATTAGAAAACTATTATTCAATCGGTCCTGACGATTCTTGTTTCAAAGTATTCCGACTTCAATTGAGTTCTGTACACTCAATTGAAGTTCGAATCACCAATTTACAAACTGCAGCGATGCAGCGAGCTCGTTTTAACTATATTTATATATATAAACTTTTTAACTTCGTTTATAATAAATCCAACTCCATTCTGATATATTTTTAATATATATCAAATCAATATTCCCAATTCAACATAACATTTTCGATTATCTAAAATTGACGATTTTTTCTTACTCGGTAATATATTTATTTACTTCGATCTTCTATATTTAAATTCCATTTCAATTCTATTTGAATTTCCTATGTTCAATTCTCATTTCAACTCTATTTGAATTCTATATTCAAATTCCCCTTTCAACTCTATTTGAATTTCATATATTCAATTTCCCATTTCAACTCTATTTGAAATCTATATTGAAATTCTATTTCAAATTTTCGATATTCAAATTCTATTTGAATTTCCATATTCAATTCCAATTTGAATTTTCTATTTCCAGTTCTATTCAAATTCTATATATTAAATTTTTATTCAAATTCTATATATTCAAATTCCATTCAAATTCTATTCAAAGTCTATTTGAAATTCTCTATGTGTAAATTCTATTTGAAATTCTCTTTATTCAATTTGACTTCTATTTAAAAAAAAATTGAATTAATCGAATTCAAATCGTAAATCCTTACAAATTTATTTTAGTCCAATTTATATTCTGAACATCAAAATAAATTCCATCGTTTATTTCTTTAAAACGATTTCCCTATTTCTACTTTTAAATTCACATTTGAATTTAAATATTCAAATTATCCAATGATAATTTTTCTCACTTTATTTCTATAAACACTATTTATAATTTCATTTCAATTATCTGATTTCCACTGAAAATCATTCCATTTCATTTATAAACACCGTTTGTAAATTTATTTCAATTTCCTACGTTATTTAATTTATAAATATCATTTATAAATTAATCACTTCAATTTCCTGTATTATTTAATTTATAAACATCGTTTATAATCTCCATACTTGTTTAAAACAAGTTAATATTTTTATAGCTCATTAAAAATTCAAATTTCTATTTTAAAAAATAGAATTCCCCTTTAAAATCTCAAATATCATTTTCACTATATTTTTATATATCAACAATTTGGCCACAGTGATATAAAACATTCAAACAACCAAATTTTCAATCAACACATTATATATGTGATAATATGTGGAAACAGACAATTAATAAATTTTTGATGAATCCAGTTGGATCCCTCCAACCTGATCTCCTCATCCACAGACGTTAGTTAACAGAAAAAATACCCATCCTGCTTCGAGGCAGGATATCATGGTATAGAAGGTCATCCACTATCATAGCGTGGGGCGTATAGGGTAATCATCCGCTAATGGTACCGCGGGTATCCGCTAATGGTACTGCAGGAAATCCAACCACCAATATATATAATAGCAACCACCAATATATATAATAGCAACCACCAAGCCTAAATAACTAATATATTTAAGATGCACAAAAAATATTAAATGCAACCAAACAAGCAATAAACAATTATTTTTAACTGATAAAAATAATTTTAAATAAAAGGTGAGTGAGATTTACTCATCGGAATTTTTATTTGCATATCCGATACTCGATTTAGATTAAAATTGCTTGGTTGACTCAAATCGACTCTAAAAATTCCAAATCACTTCGAAGGCATAGCCTAGGTCCTTACGAACCCGCCGTCCTTCATTTTGTTTAAAAATCCTAAATCTCCATTTATTTCCTAACCATTTCCATTAACCTTTAGTCACTGCCGAACTTCTAATACTGTTGTAGGATAATACAAATGCCACTTAATATTGATATATCAATTGTTCGATCTATTTCAGTAATTAACAGTAAGTAGTTACCTTAATTCTTTTGATTAGCCTAAGCTAATCATGTAACAACCCAGAAAATACGAGCCAATTTAAAATTGGATATTTTAAAGCAATTTGAACAATTGAAATAGAATATTTCAATAAAATAGTGTAGTATAAATAGTGTGGCAGTTTGAAAATTTGAATTCAAACTTTGACTGACTGTACCGGGTGCAAAATATAACGGATTTTAGCGAAACCAAAAATATTTAAATCTGTTTATGAATATCTTTCTAACGAATCTGAAAAATCGAAGTTACATAGCGGGAATCAAAAGTTACGGCCAAATGAATTTTCATAAAGGTCGCTATATAAAATATATAGCCCTTGAAAATAGACATTTTGCAAACGACCTCGGAATTCGACAAAACTACTTTTGTTGGATCCGGGATGACGAACTATTGGTAGGTTTCAAATTTCATAATTTTTGAAGCTAGTATGTGAGCGTGGTAAAATAAAATGTGTTTGGTCAATTTCTGTTAAATTGGATCGGCTAAAAAAGGGCCATTTTTCAAACGATCTCATAATTCGATGAAACTAGTTTTGTTGGGACCGTAGCGTCAAAACATAGCTAGATTTATTTTTTGGAATTTTTCGAATCAGTTTGTGGCCCAGGCAAATTGAAATGTATGTTCAAATTGAATATTAAATGTTTTATACTTTAATTTGATAAATAACCGACTGTAACAATCGAATTGGCCTACGAAACATATCACATTGTGTCCGGGATGGGGGTATTTAGCTAGGGACGACAGTCGTTGGGTTAGAATTGGTGTTCGTGTGGAGAAATGCTATTTTAAAATTTAATAAATCCCACGGGCCAATCAAAATTCTCCATTCATAAAATAATAATAAAACATCAGAAACCCCTTCGACATCGACGACGCACTTCGCTCCTCCCTTCCCAAGCGATTTCCGATCGCCTCAGCCCACGCCCGACCTCGCCACCACCCGATCTCAACAACGCCGCCTCCCCTCTTCAAATCCGACCAAACCATGACCCGCCTCGTCGCCCCATCGACGAGAACGACGCCCTCAAAGTCCCGACTTCCCAGCGCCGCCACCGCCAGATCAGACCACCGGTCCCGACGAAACGCCCCTGCGCCTGAATCCCTTTCCACCCTATACGACGTCATACAACCTGATCGGGACGAAGTGCTACGGATTGCATGAATTTTCAAAACCTAGTTTTGAACAATCGTGAAAGGTATCGGCTTTAGTTTAATTGAATTGAAAATAACACTTTTAAGTGTTGCGAACTTTGAAAAATCATATCTTTATTGTGTGTTGACAAAATTCGATGAAACAGGAAACATCGTGACCGCAAGGAGGCTCTCTACCACCTAGAAGAGACCGTGGATTTTTCTGAGCTCGCTCGGACTTTTAGCACCTCGACAACCAAAGTGAGATTTCTAATTGAAATGTGAAGGGAAATGTCATGTATAAATTATATAAGCAAAATATAAATTATACACGTGTCGTATACCTCATGTACATGCGTTGTGTAAGCTATATGAGCGAAGTATGAATTATACATGCATTGTATAAATGATATGTGTGTTGAAATGTAAGTGAAATATAGAAATATTATATATATATATATATATATATATACTCCCCTCGTCCACAAACCATGGACGATATTTATTGTTTGTGAATTAGTGTGAAAAATTTGGTGAATAATGCAAATGGTTGAATAATTGTTTGTGATTGATATTGATTGGTTGTGGTTCAAAAATACCCATTGGTTATTGAAACAAATTGGAAATTATTGTGGAAATGAAAATAAAACATGCCGCCTGCATGTGAATTAGATGCATGAAATCCCCATTGTCAAAAACCGCGAGGTTTTAAGGTAAAGCGAGGAGCCGTACTCGGGACGGTGCCGGTTTTAACTACCCTACCGTTATGCTGCCGAAATTTTGAATAATATTCATGTGTTATAATTATTTTCATATGTTGAAATTATTTTCATGTGTTGAAACCAAAGTTATCTGTTGAAACTATATCCATGTGTGGAAGTGCTCATGTGTTGAGAAGTAATGTGGGAAAAATAAATTCATGTGTTGAATGAATAAAGTGTTTAAACAATAAAAATCACAATTTTTATAAAATATATGAAGTATGTAAAATATTCGCATTATAAATAAATTGTTTCAACAATAAAAATTTCATCTTTCTTATATGAACAAACTATATAAAATATCCATGTGTGGAAATGCTCATGTGTTGATAAGTGCGTGTGTTGAAAAGGTTCATGTGTTGAATAAAAGATCGAACAATAAAAATTACATTTTTATTGAAATTATGAAGTGTTAAAAACATTCATGTGTTGAATAAATATTTTAGATGATAAAAATACCATTTTTATCATATATGTGATTTGCTAAAAACATACGAGTGTTGAAATAAATATTTGTGAAATGAATATTATTTTTAACATGTATAGGAACTAAATAAAATAGTCATGTGTTGAAATATATTTTAGTTCGCCAAAAATATCATTTTTGAAATGTGAAGTGTTAAAAATAACTACTTGTTCAATTATCTAATGATATGATTTTCGCTTGTGTATGCAACATTAGAATGAATGGTGACGTTAAACCAAATTGAATCAAATATGAAGTTGAATGGAAAATGATAAGTGATAAGAATTGCACATATGTACATGCATATTTATTGAACAGGTTATAGCAAAGAGGCTAGAGAAGAGGAATAAAATAGTGTGCCCGACAAATAGGTACATGTTTACTGTTTTGCTTGGGTGATGATTTTATGAACCTGTTGGCTAGCCGCTTGGCTTTTTCTTTTTCTTTTTGAGATGAGACGCCCGTGTGGCTATTTGGGAATTTTCCCAGCCCCTCCCGTACAAAGGAATTTATGGCGAAATTTTCCAAAATTTAAAGGCGTTAGTGAAATATTTGAAGTGAAAACGATATAGAAATCGTTGAATGAACTATATTTATATATATGTATATATATATATATAATTAAAACGAATCGTGGCCATGCAGTTCGTATTTTGAAACCATGATTTCAAACGATTAGTGTGGGAAATCTGACCATCGGATTTTCCCGAAACCGCAAACGTTGGGTTCGCCTTGGAAATATCTTTCCAACGGCACCAACTTTGTAAAGATCCGACGGTTGGATTCTCCGGAATGTTTAATTCAAATCTAAAGAAAAACAGCACCATAATCGATTATATTTATATATAAATACAAATATAATTAAATTAAATTGAATAACGACACTACAGTTCATATTTTGAGATCGTAACTTCAAACGACTAGTGTGGGAAATCCGACCATCGGATTTTCCCAAAACTGAAACCATTGGATTCGTTTTGAAAAGATCTTTCTAATGGAATAAAATTTGTAAAGATCCAACAGTTAGATTTTCAGATATGTGTAAAACAAATTTAGTGAAAAACAGCGCTAGTGCCTCGGCACGACCTGAAACGTCATTTAATTAAATATGGCCGTTTTTAAATAAATAAAAATGGCGATATACCGTTATAAAATATTATAAACGATATAGAATGGAAATAAACCAATTTTGCTGTGTTTGCTTGATATGTGATGGTTGAATGTATTTAACATAAGAATTATACTAAGGAACTGAAATGTGAATGTTGAGTAATTTAACCATGTGAGGAATTGATTTGAAAATCTAAATATACGTGGATTATTTGAAAAGGCCAAGTTAATTCTCATTTCAAATAATCGATCGACGGTGAGAAGTCGAATAGATGAAGACGGTTCAAGACCGACGATCTTCACATTGGATGGATGGGCGCTACTAATGCTCGTGATTGGAGTAGCTAGCTTGAAGGAGCTGAAGTAGTAGCCGTCCGGACGTATTGTTGATTGTGTGGATATGCGAGGAATATGGTGCCTCCGGTTTCGTTCAAACCCAAAACGAACTTGTAAATGGACCATGTGTCTGACATTGGATTTTGTTCTGTGCTGATTGATCTCTGTTAAATATATATCTGCTTGGCGGCGGAGAATTTATTCTCTTTCTTAACGCCCTTCTCTGAGACGTACGAGCTTAGAGGTTATATATCGATAGAAATCAGTCGCATGGAGTGAACTGCCTGTGTGGCACGCCTAAGTGGCATATGATCAAGGCTTCTATTGCAAAGCAAAGTTTTGTGGTTGATGATCAAAGCATGGTCTGTGTGACGTAGCTTTGTGTATAATGTGGATTCGCGAGCCTCGCACCTCGGTATGAGTCAAAAACGGGAGAAGGACCACTGGGAGAAACACGACATTTCTTTCTAGCTATGGTGGTGTCAGTGACCTACCAGCCCTGACATTTATATCTACTTTTCACCTGTGTGGTTGTTGGAATTAAAGGCGCCTCGATTATAGGTCTGTAAGGACCAGGAAACGTGTGTTCAGGAATAAATAATCCTCAAAAGTAAAAGAGGACCGGCCCAGCCGATTCCAAGGATTGCTGTATGCGGTCCTGGGACATTTGCTAGAGTGTCTCGAACGAAGAGGAGCTTGCGCCTTGCCTCGACTCATGATGGAATCCATTTTCCAATACGAAATTTCGGATGTGATTGTATTACTAGTATGGCGACATAGTGGTATGGGTCATTTATGCCATCTATGATTGATATTTATGATTGAATTTGCTTTCGAAACATATGCACTAGTAATAATATCAAACATTTTTGTTTTATACGTATGAAGCATTTTTGGCCATTATAAGGTAAAACTCTACCCTCCGGCTTGCGTTGCATTGTGTGATGGGAGCTGAGTCTTATAATGGCTTCATTTTTATAAAAAGCATTGCGATGATTTAATCATTTACTTTATTTCATGCACTAGCACTCATTGGAGTAAACCCGTTCCGCGAAAGTGGCGTGGTCCTTTGATTTGCCTTATTATTGTTGTTTAATAAGTTAAGTAGATTTCTCATACCAGTCCCATGACTGACTCGTAGTTTGTTTCGCCTTGCAAACTTGGGTGCCCTTATTTTCACACGGGCTGCCTAGTTACAGGTAGCTGACATATTTTGGCTTGGCACCGCAGTAGAGGTGCACTTTTGGGCTAATGGCGAGGCTTGACTACATTGTGATGATTGTGACTTTTCCGCCATTATTGTATATGTATTATGATTCCGCCACTGGCGATGTAGACTGATGTTTAGTTTGTGTATATGTATTATGATTCTACCACAGGCGATGTAGACTGATTATGTACTGTTATGCACTAAGTTGTATCCTACACTATGCTCTCTGATGTGGTGATATATATATATATGATTCCGCTGTCGTATTTGTGAAAATTATTCTATTTCTTGTTTATGCTATTATCTGTACTCTTCTAATGATGATTAATGTGTTATATTCCAATGATTATCCTTAACACCGTGTCACGGGGTTTTGGGGTCGTCACTAATCACGTTCTAACCAAGATCCAAATCGAGACGCCAGGTTTTAGAAAAACGCACCCAATCATGCACGCCATAAGCTTCTGTCGCACCACCCCATCATCACCATCCGACCCCTGAAGCGAGGTTATCACCATTGACTATCCTAGCTCCTAATTCTCCTCTTCCTTGAATCGCGACAGCTTGCATCAAATGCTACAGGGTAGCGACACGTTTATCATCC
Source organism: Allium sativum (assembly GCA_030737875.1). Taxonomy (NCBI): domain Eukaryota; kingdom Viridiplantae; phylum Streptophyta; class Magnoliopsida; order Asparagales; family Amaryllidaceae; genus Allium; species Allium sativum. The sequence continues at coordinate 453,862,030 of CM060913.1, read as the reverse complement.
CAGAAGTTAACGCAATATGTTAATCCCCTCCTCAACGATCCGCCCTTGAATCGAAGCCTCCAATCAAACCTCCTCTACTGAGTGGTCACCGCACCCAAACCAGAGGCGGCGCCTCCTTCCTGATCGATCCCATACTCGCTTGCACAGTTCGAACCATTGAATCACGATGATCCCTTTTTTTTTCCAATTTGTGAGCGCATCATGATCGATTTCGAGCTTCTGAAAGTAAAGCTGTTTTGAATCGCGACTTATGTTTTTGATTTGAGGAGATGAAAAGGAATTAGCAGGGTTTGATTAATTTCTCTAAGGAACGGGAAGTAATAAATAGAAGTGGAGTGAGGGGGTTAGTCGTGATTTTATACATTTGAAAAGGGGACCAACGTACACAACGAATCTATATATTTATTTTGAAAAGATTTTCTAATTAATTTGATTTGATTTTGATTTGATATAAAGAGATATTTTATTTCTTTTAAACAGATTATGATTTGATTTCGAGCTTATCCACAATCAAATATCTCAGGGTCCATTAATTTAAATCAGGAACCGCCATTTTAACCTACCGACCGATGTTTTAACTTAATTTCACTATTCTGAACTCAACAGAATAGACTATAAAAATTTAATTCGAATGTATGTACTATATTAAATCAATATAATATAATTTAAATTCAAAAACCACAAATTCTTTTATAATAAATTATTATTTATTGTCATATATATCAAATAAAATTCCTACTTATCGTCTGAATCATTTTGATTCAGTTTTAACTTTGAGATTAATTATATACCATATTACAATAATTATATATATATATATATTCAAAATAAATCGTATTTCGATTATTAAATCGATAAATCATTATGAAATTCGATTTATATTTTCAACTCAATAATTAAAACTATATTAAATATTTAAAATAAATCGACCAAAAATACGGGTCGTTACACTGGATTTATACAGAAAAGTGGAAATCGAGTTTGAAATCGATAATTGTAATTGGATTTGGAGTTAGCACTTATAAAGAAAATTATTAACAATATTTTAAATGCTTGAAATAAAGAGATATTTTTATATGAATAATTATAAATAAGTAAATAAAATATAAATAGAATTTTGATTTAAGATATTATCAACTGATTTGATTTTATAAGGAAGCAATATTCATGTTTGAAATGAATAATGATAAAGAAAATATTTTGCAAATGGGTATATTTATAAGGAAAATTTGAGGTTTTGAAATATATTTAAATTGGGAATTTGAATAAAACGAAATAATGAATTCTATTTCAGGAAGTGGATTAGCTATGGATTCAAAAATATAAATGGATTGGTAATAAATCGAGAGAAGAATTCATAGAATTTCCTTTATATAAGAAAATAATATTTTTACTAATAAGCCTATTTGTTATAAAAGAGCTTACAAAAATGGAATTTTATAAGAGAAATCTTGTAAATAAGAATATAAAGAATAGAGATTTCAAAAATGGATGAAGTGAAACATGATTTAAATTTATAAAGTGACTCAATAAACAGGATTTGATTCTGTGCTGATATTTACAAATAAAAATAAAGTTGACTGGAAAAACGAGCCCAGATGTCCTATTAAGGATTGATATTCATTTTTGAAATTGAATAACAGTGTGAAAGAAAACATTTGCAAATGGGTATAATTGTAAGGAAAATTTGAGTTATACTGAAATGGTAGATTTATTCCGGAATTCGGAATATTAATCGAATATAGATTATTCGAAAGATAATTATTTATTGAAATTCGAATATATCGAATTAAGGAAAGTACTTCTTACTTTTCATTTTTAATCAAGATTTAATTATTATTATTTATTTATTTATTCAAAATAATGAATTAAAGTTATATTTTAAATTAAAATATTTCGGAAGTAGGGATTATAACGCTATCATTATAATCAATGTTTTCCATAAAGGAAATGGATTCTTAAATTGAATCCGAGAATTGCGTAAGAATTGGTTGTTAAGTATTTTAAGTTGAGAGCTTGACCGTTTCGAAGTTAAGAATTTTGTTCAGTTAAGGTATGAGAAGTAATTATACCTAAACTTGATTGACTTCATGATTGACTAAGGAATGGTTAAGGTTCGGTAGAAAAGAATGGTTAACGAAAGATTTATGGGTTGATTTGTAATAACGATGTTTTATATAACAACGATTTAATCCAATAAAAAGGATTTTGTAAACGATTTCCAAATAAAATCACAATATTTTTCTAAGCATAAAAAATGAAATGAATTGGTTAATGCGAAGTTAGGAAATGAAAATTGGAAATGTTTTCCAATGTTAATAACGTATATTTGATAAATATAGAAAATAAGAATTTGTTAATATATGGAAATGTTTTCCAACCGTAGTATGAGATATTTTCTGAAATATGGGAAATGGATAATTCGCGATCCTTGGAAATGTTTTCCAAGGATCATGGAGATAAGCAAGCTTTTAGGAATATTAGGGAAAGATAATGGAAATTGGGAAATTAATATAAAAAAAATTAATTTAAAAAGGGCCCAGTGTTTCTTAATGCTTGATCTGTAGAATCTCCATTTGGAAATAGGACTGTTGATTGTATGGATGTTCATTTGATAGTTAAATCACCAACTATCAAGGTTTTGGTTTATTTTATACTTCCGTTGTCAATACGGAGAGACCAGGATCAGGTTTATTATCAGAAAACCACTCCGTATGGGTATAAGCTTTATGAATCAACTTATGCTGAAGATGATTGAAGACGGAGTAAAGGGCAAGGGCTGTTCTATTAATCTTAGGTAAAATTACCTAACATGGATTAGAAGAATGGTGCCTTCAGTTTTTCCAGTTCCAGGACAACGTGTACGGACGAATGACTGGGAGAGTATTTCTAGATTGTCACGTACATTGATTTCTTCAAATATACCAAGTTTGGTGGCAGAGAAGGAAACTTCTCACAGCTTGACACCTATAGTATATTTGTGGATGTCAATTAGTCATTTGATAGATCTGATGATGTGGCGTTCAAGGTAAATGATGGCAAGATGTTCTTAACAGATAATCGTGACCTCAAGCCTCATAAACCGGGAAATGACAGAAATCGGGCAGGCAGCATGGCCAAGTTGGTCATTCCCATTAGGGGTATTATCACTTGATCTCGAGAAATTTCATTTCCTTCTTATTCTATTTCGCTGCCGCATGCTTTCGGTAACGGTTGCTGATCAAAACCATTGGTGATAATATGCTCGGTACACTCAAGTTAAATGAGTGACCAGTCATGTATGGCCGGATTGCAAGATGTTCTTGTTGAACCCTAGTGTATCCCCTCTAGAGTACACTGATCGGAAGGTAGTCCCATACCTTTTCATAGTTGGAAATCCATTCTCCAATAAGCACCATGCGGTTTTTGATTTTATATTATATATAGAGCGTGAGATGCAAGCGTTCCACTATGTTGCTATTTATTTGATTTAGACACTATTATAACACCACTAGATTTTGATATTAAAAATATTTTGGGTTAGCGTAAGGTAAAAACCATCCGCGATTATGTGTGGATCGGTCTTAGATTATCTTTTCTTTCAAAAGGATTTTTTAAAGTTAAATCAAGTGGTTGAAGTTTACTCACACTAATCCCATGACTAACCCAAAGTTTATTTTTTTTGTTTTACCCTAAACTCTTCGGTGCCCAAATTTGCACGAGCAGTCAAGTATTTGAGATATACTTGGAAGAGCTTGGAGTAGGAGGCTTCAGCATTAGATAGCTACTATTTATTTCCGTTGTCAATTAATTTGTTGTACTCTGGTAACAGTATATATATACATGTACTGATTTGTATTTCAAAGATCATGTTTTGTAATATATTTTATTCATTCTGCTGTGAGATTTGTGTTCTTCGTTTTCTTCTATTCTAACTTTTCTTTCTATTTCTCATCCGCTAACTTCTTTCTATTAATGATTTGTATTTCTGTGCAATTTGGGTTGGATGTGTAGTGTAATTAATCAACTCAAAGGGTATGGAAATCCGATCCATTACATTTGGTATCAGAGCTGAAGGTTGAGTAGCAACCTTGGCTCTGTGGCATGACTCAACAGAGATGGGATTAGTAATACCCCAGATTGAGTTTGAGAATTTATATGAGAGAACATATTAGTAGATTTGATATAAAATTGTTTTATATTGTGTTGATTAGACTGGTGAGTGGTTTATGAATTCTAGCCAATAGAGAATGTACAATTGTATCGATAGGTATTTCTAAACTCTAGAACAGAGAAAATCGTTATGATATTGGTTTAAAATGGGTTAACATAATAATTTTGCCTAAAAACTATTTTTGATATAAAAGGAATAATTTTCTAAAATTATTGTTTTGGTTAGTTTTTATTATAATCAAATAAGATTATAATATTGAAGTGGTTATATATAACCAAACAAAAATCTGTATATAATTGAAATATGCAAATGAACTGAAATAAAATTAAATTCAGACCAGAATTGGAATTACATCTCGGATGTTTAGAAATATTTTCTGAAGTATTTTTAAAAGTAATATAACATTATTTTGAAAGGATTTTGGATAAGAACAAATTTAAAAGGATTTGAAAATGATTAAGCACTAAAATCGCTTAAGTGGCGAGAAAATAATTCTGATAATTAATCGAGACATTATCAGTATTCATTTTCAAGTTTCTAATTTTGAGTGACAATTTGCTTCTATAATCATTCGTCGATGGAAATTTTGTTTGAAAAGAATAAGTTGTTTTAAAAATTCAAATGTTTTGCATTTGCATATACTTATAAATATATGTGTATAATCATATGATTCCAAACTGATTTAAAATAAAACCAGGGAATTTGAAGTCTGAATTTTATTTAACTTGTGTAAATTAAATGAAATGGTATAAGTAAATCAAATAGATTAAAAATTTAACTTAAGTTGAATAGAATCTTATTGGAAATTTAATTGAGTATCTTGTTAATTGAAAGTGAATAAATTTATAGAAATCAATTTGGATGGATTTGAATGTATGTGGATTATGGATTGGATGTGAAAATTTGGATTGAAAATCATTGGAAACCGAGTGAAATGGTGCGAATTAAAGAAATGAACGATTGTTAAAATGTCAATTATTGAAACTTACTTGTTTGAATTGAGTAAGTACATGTAGATGGAGTTACGTAGCTTGATTGTGGCTGCGTAAATAAGCATACGACATAAGCAAGTTCGATTAATAATGCTTATATAAGGTACGCCTATGCAAAAATACAAATTTGGGTTTTGAATTTTGTTTTCGACCATGTGGGTTGATGTATGTATATTTGTTGTTCCTGCGACATCGTAGAATTCTCTCCATACATGGGAGACTCTGCTAAAAAAATTCGAAAATTTAAGGTGTTAGAAAATTTCCAGAATTTTTGGAAATTTTCGTTGGTAAGAATGAATTAATATTTTAATTGAAGTAAATTATCCCAATTGAAAAACTGAAGTTAAGAAGTAAAAAAATGATATTTAGTTTAGCAAATAGGGTTTATGGCATTTTTCCTACCTAGTAATGTCGGCGACAAAATTCTTTTCAGGGGGAAGGAATGTAATGACCCGGATTTTTAGCCGATTAATTTTGAACATTTAAATTGTTTAAATGTTGTATTAGCAATATAAAAAGATTTTTTAAGGAATTTATTAATTAAAAGCGAAGTTTGAACATATAATTTATAATTATTATAAACGATCTCAAAATGCCGCGGTAGTTCGTAATATTATGTTTTGAACTTTATTTGAATATATAGGATCCAATATAAATCAGATTTCTTTGAAACAAGAAACGCTCAGTTTTGTTGAACTATTTATTTCTAGTGAAAGTGAAAAATTGAGATTTCGTATTGTATATTGCGAGTTATGTCCAAATCAAATTTCCAAATAGTTGTTATGGAATCGTTTATAAATTATAATGATTTATTATATAAAAAAATCGATTTTGAATAATCCGAAAGTCGTTTTGGTTTGAAATATCGAGTTATAAATCTAAATATGTTTATTTTATAGCTTTATAATGTTCTAGTCGAATATATGCGATAATAATGATTTATTATTATTAAATTGAATTGTTTTGGAAATAATTTATATTTTAATCGATTTATTTAAGAGTTAAAACTAGCCTTTTTGAAAACGACCTTCATTTTCGACGAAATCAGTTTCATTGGATCTGTAATGTTAAATTATTATATGAAAATAAATTTCGAGGCGATTGGATATCGTATGTGACCACGGTAACCATAAACGTTTAGACTTCTATTAAATAGTTTATTGATTTAAAATGAAACTTAAGAATAACCAATTTTTAAATGATCTCCAATTTCAACGAAATCAATTTTTTTAAATCCGTAATGATTAATTATTGTAAGATTTCCAGTTTAGGGTTGGAATTATTTTGATTATAATACGCGATATAAACGCATATCGATTTACGTTATGAATTAAAAAAAGGTATACAAACGATTTCGGAATTCAACGAAACCTGTTCCATCGTGTCCGAAATATTTCATTATGCTAGGGTTTCAAATTTCGTTGCAATTAGAAGTCGTATGAGGTGGTTTTATTGTGTTACTTCGAGCCTGAGTTTCTTAAAATAATAAAATGTTAATATCCTCCTTTATATAAACCCATACTCAACCCTAACGTGTGGGTAAACTAAAAATTACGTGGTCAACTGGCAAAAAAATTTGTGCTGCCACCCTCACATATTGAACGGACACCATCCCTGAAAATTCTTCTACCAATCTCGTTCTACAGGCAATTTTTCCAGACGATTGCTAAACGAAACTTGTTCACTAGGAGGAGAGCTACGTCCAAGTGCAACCGCCGGCGGTTCGGTGTTAGGAGGTCGCCTGAATCGGCGTTGAAACAACGAAGTTGGTAAGGGTTTTGCCGCAGTTGTGGGTGTTCAAACAAGGTCAGACCAGAGAGGATAGGGGCGGTATGGGACGACGCTCGATGACATGGTGAGTGATCGATGTCTGGCATATGGTGATGTTGACGGTGGGTGAAGATTGGGGCGAATGACGAAGTTTAAAGTCTGGGATACAAGGGAAAATTGTGATTTTTAATTTACTGTAGGGAGGAATGTCATCGCGATTCTTAAAATCTATTGTAAGCGGCTAATAACGGTTAATTAAATATTAATAAAGTAGTTAGGAAATCAAGTTAACTATAGTTATTTTAAATCAACGTTATTATTGTAATGTTAATAACTCGGTCACATCTTAACAGAATTAAACCAAACCGGTCACATTGGAATCGTAACTACGAGATCTTCATTGTGGAACTATTTTAGCTGAAAACAGACTACTAGAAATTCAAGAAAAATCAAATGCCTATTTGATTGTAAATGAAATAAAAGTAGATTCTTCAACTGCGAACAAATGTGAGTAAACTCATTAACTCTAGCTCGTTATATTTTTATATAAATGAGTTTTAAATTTATATACAACAATTTTATACTATGTGATGGTCATTTGGATGAATGGTTGTTTAATTAGTTGAAATGATTGATTAGTTATAAATATTTAATCGTTGGTTGAATTATTGATTCAGTGATCATGATATCTTATATTCAAGTGAAATTGACATCATATACATGGATTAACCTCTATGGACATAGGGCAATGGGTTGAAGGGATCCAACTGGATTCCTCAATATTTATATATTACTATTTTCCATTGATTATGATACATAATCTATGATTGATTAGATTGTGTTTTAATTACTCTAGCCCTAGAATTTTGGTATTTAAATACCGAAAAATATTTTTGAATGTAGAAAAGAAATTTGGAATTTAAAAAGGAAATTTATTTGCAAAACAGGAATTTAATTTCAAATGTACTTGAAAATAGAAATTGGTTTTAATGGATAATACAAGAAGTGATTGTAAACAACATTTGTAAATTCATTAAAGTATTTGTCATGAGATAAATTGAAATAAAATTCAAGTTTTGAATTTATATAGAAAAGTGGAAATCGAGTTTGAAATCGATAATTGTAATTGGATTTGGAGTTGGCAGTTATAAAGAAAATTATTAACAATATTTTAAATGCTTGAAACAAAAAGTTATTTTTGTATGAATAATTATGAATAAATAAAATATAAATAGGATTTGGATTTAATATATTATCAACTGATTTGATTTTATAAGGAAACAATATTCATGTTTGAAGTGAATTGTGATAAAGCAAATATTTTGCAAATGGGTATGTTTATAAGGAAAATTTGAGGTTTGGAAATATGATTTCAAATGGGAATTTGAATAAAAGAAACAATGAATTCTATTTTGGGAAGTGGGTTAGCTATGGATTTAAAAGCACAAATGGTTGGTGATAAATCGAAAGAAGAATTTATAGAATTTCCAATATATAAGAAAATAATTTTTTTTACTAATAAGCTTATTTGTTATAAAAGAGCTTTGGAAAATGGAAATTCTCTCGATATTTATAATTCGAAATTTAACTAGTAAATGGAATTTTTCAAGAGAATATTGTAAATAAGAATATAAAGAATAGAGATTTCAAAAATGGATGAAGTGAAACATGATGCAAATTTATAAAGTGACTTGATAACCAGGATTTGAATCTGTACTGGTATTTACAAATAAAAATAAAGTTGATTGACAAAATGAGTCTAGATGTCCAATTAAGGAATGATATTCATTTTTTAAATTGAATAACGGTGTGAAAGCAAACCAAATGGGTATAGTTGTAAGGCACATTTGAGTTAACCTGAAATGATAGTGTTAGCCTACTTTGTGAACTAGGCAACACAAAGTCAAGAAACCAACCATTGAAGAGTATTTCAAGTTATAAGACTCCGGTTCGGATCGGAAGAAAACACCACAATTCAGATTGATAGCAGCATATCGGTTCGGATCGGATAGAATTCTCTGTTCGGATCGGATGTCTCTTACTGAATAAATTGGCGAAGCATATCTGATCGGATCGGAAGGCCAATAAATCTCAAATGGATCGGAAAGTCTTTTGCTTGCCACGACGCTGTAGCGGAGCGGAGTATGATTAGTGGAGGAGAGACGTCCAAGCCACTCCGGTTCGGATCGGGTATTCCGATCCGACCCCCAACATGCACACCTCCGACCCGCACCCATGATCCAGATTAATCTCCTATAAAGTCGCCTGGAGAACCGGACCGGATATGACTAATTCCTACCCCAAACGTCCATCTCTTTGATGTGTTGTCAGCTTGATAGTCCATCCGAACCCGAAGAGAGCGCGATGGATGACACGTGCTCCGACCCGGATTGAATCTCAGGCAAATTCACACCTATAAATACCCCATCTAGAGACAAAGAGAAGGATCTTTTTCAGCACTTTTGAGAATCCAAGTACCTCCATCATCCGAATTCCTTTACTCCCGGAAAATCCAAACCATCTTTCATTTCTTGTTTTAATCATTTGAGTGAACAAAAGTGAGTTGTGAGTGAATCTTACATTGCATTTGTAACTGAATTACTGAATATAGTGAGAACTAAGTGGACGTAGGCATTTCTTCGCCGAACCACTATAAATCTTGTGTGTTCATTTTTATTTCTGTTTTATTTCATCTTGTTTCTAATCAATTTGGGTGTTAGAACCATATTTGGGTCTAACATTTTGGTGCTTTCACTGAGAATCCTCATCTAAATTCTTTATTTTCCGGGATCTCTTTCTACTTTTTGGACCGTTGAGTTCAAAGAAGTGAATCCTTAAGTTTCTCCGCTTTCTTACATTCGTTGAAGTAATTGTCAAAAACTCATGGCCAAAGGAAAAGGCAAGGAAGTTCAGTCTGTTCAAGGAAACGGAGCTGGTGAAGATCAGCAACATGCTGTTGTAACAAGGTCTCGGGGGCAGAGTTCAGCAGCAGGGAGAATCAATGCAGGAAATCCGAACCGACAGCAAGGGGAAAGCTCCGATCCGATCCGGGTAGGAGACTCTGAAGCAGTGCACTCCCCCAATCTGAACCGACCTGAGTTGCTCGCTGCACACCGATCCGACCCGGCACCCCAGCTCCGATCCGACCCGACTTCCTACCTCCGATCCGACCCGATGCTTGGTGAAGCTGGAACATCTACTCGAGACCCCACGAATGCTCCAATTCCGGCTGCCAGGGTTGGAGACCAGGTCAATCAATCTGCTCCCATCACTCAAGGAGATTTCTCGCGCTTGCTGGATATGCTTGAGAGCACGAGGGAAGCTATGAGAGTTCATGAGCGCACCAATCTCATGATGCAGGAAAATATGAGGCTCATGAGTCGGGAGATCAATGAGCTCCGCCGGCAAATAACTCCATCACCGGTGCGTCACACACCCGTAGATCAATCTTCATCTTCCGAGGAAGAGAGGCCCCGTGAACGAAGGCCACTCGAACGACCTCAGAACGTGGAGCAGCTGACGTTTGGATCTTTGGGATCTCGCGAGGATATCGCACGAGCATTAGGAAACGATAGCCCCACTCGGGGGCAAAGACTCCAGTCCCCTCTTCCCGAGATCGACCGGGAACGCAGGGAAAGGAATCGAGCAGAGGCAGCTCGAAGAAGAAGGGCATCTCCTGAGCAAGAGCCCCGAAGGAACTCGGACACTAGGGCCAGGGAACCTGAGCAGCCCCTGACTAGTGCCGACGTGCAGGCAATGGTTCGCCGAATTATGTCCGAGAGACGGAATTATACGAATGAAGACTGTGGCATTGAGCGAAGCCATACCCCGTTCACTGACGATATCCTAGACTTCCAGTTTCCCCGACGCTTTAACTTGCCACAGATGGACAAATACAACGGAAGGACTGATCCGGGACAGCATTTGATGCGGTATTCGTGGCTCATGAACGCCGCTGCTGCCCCTGATGAAGTGAAGTGCAAAGCATTCCCAATCTACCTGGAAGATGTGGCATTATTCTGGTTTACCCGGCTTCCTCCTCGTTCAATTTCTAATTACAAAGAACTAAGCGAGTGTTTCATGAACCAGTTCCGACTACATGCTCGAAAGTCCAAGAGTGTTATTGAATTGTCGAGGATCAAACAGGCACCGGGAGAGTCTTTAAGGGCATATTTAGATCGTTTTAACCAAGCTGTAACTGAGGTCAGTGACCCGCATGAGCCCACTATTCTGATGGCATTGAAGGAAGGAGTCGATCCTGAATCTGAGTTTGGAGACTACCTTTCTGGGAAGACACCCCCCACAAGGGCAATATTCTACGAAAAAGCCGATATTTATCTGAGACGAGAGGAAGCCAGGGCAAACCGAAAAAGAAAGTCTGAGACAGCTTCAAAGGAGAATGTGCAGAGTAATATTGCCGTGAAGCAGTCTGGGGAAAGTTCTGGCAAGGTCGAAGTAAATGTAGGAAACAAGGGTGGAAACAGCAATACTGGAAATGGGGGAAACAATAACAACCGTAATTCGAACGGTAACAGGAGAAACAGAAATAGGGGAAGCGACCCAAACAAAAGGCCCCGATTCCAGAACTACGAGAACTACACACCATTGAATGACACCCTGGAAAATATTTACCTGGACACGTACAATGTGTTGCAGTACAAAAGACCGCCACCTCGTGATTCGACCGAGAAAGAAATGGCGACAGGCAAATTTTGCTTGTTTCACGGAACACATGGACATTCAACCAATGAGTGTCGGCATTTGAGGGATGTAATTGAAAAGCTGCTGCGTGAAGGAAAGTTGGATGAGTACAAGGTTGCCCCGAGGGACAGGGGGCAAGGAGAGCAGGCTCCAAAACAGATCCTACCTGCTCCTAAGCCTACCGCGCAGCAGAAAGGTAAAGGGATCGTCATCAACTCCATAGTAGGCGGACCTCACCCGGCAATCCGAAGTTTTAGGTCAATGGACCAATATGTGAATGCTGCCAAGCATCTAGACGTGAATGAAGGTGACGATTTGGAAGATGTCACCCCTATAAAACAACAAAAAACCATGTTCGATGACGTGGTATTTCGCAGCCGAGACAACACGGGGATACAATCTCCCACCAATGATCCTTTGGTTATTACTACCACTATTGGGCCGGCTTTGGTCCATAAGGTATTAGTAGACAACGGAAGTTCCGTTAATATTTTGTTCAAGAAGTCATTTGATCAGATGAAGCTTGAGCCCGAAGATCTGAAACCTTGTGAAGGATGGATTAGAGGCTTTAACGGAGCGACGACAGCTCCCATGGGATATATAGAGTTGCCCGTGACCTTAGGGCAAGGAGAACGTAGAAGAGTGCGAATGCTTCAATTCGTAGTATTGGATGTAGATTCGCCCTATAACGCATTTTTAGGGAGACCTGCCCTCGCTGAATTTAGAGTTTTTATTGCCCCTTGGTGCTTGTTACTAAAGTTCCCAACAGAAGTCGGAACTGGAGTAATAAGAGGGGATCAGGTTTCTGGACGGGCCTGCTATGTGGCCGAACTGAAGATGTTGATGAAAGGAGTTAATGCTAAGAGTAAGGATGCCTCATCTCCCTCAAAGGGGGATTCGGCATAGCAATTAGAGAGATTGAACCCAAGGGAGTTGCCCAAAGGAACGCCTGAAGACCTGGATCCTAGAAAAGACGAGGAACCAGAGGCTAGGAATGCAACTCCTAATGAAGCGACAGTGGAAATTCCTGTTGATAAAGCTGATCCGACGAAAGTTTTGAAGATTGGTTCCCAATTGGATCCACGTCGTGCTGAAGAGCTGACAGACTTCTTGAAGGCAAACTTAGATGTGTTCGCCTGGACCCATGCTGACATGTGTGGGATATCGCCTTCCATTATCAGTCACAAATTGAATGTAAATCCGAAGCATCCGCCTGTGAAGCAAAAGAGACGCATGCTGGGCCCAGAGAGGTCGGCTGCTCTCAAAGAAGAAGTAGAGAAATTGAAGCAAAATGGATTTATTCGAGATTCGACATATCCCGACTGGATATCGAATCCTGTCTTGGTAAAAAAGCCAAACGGAAAGTGGCGAACTTGTATTGACTTTTCAGATTTAAATAAGGCTTGCCCAAAAGATAGTTTCCCACTTCCCAGGATTGACCAGCTTGTAGACTCGACAGCAGGTCATGAACTTCTCTCTTTCATGGATGCATACTCTGGATACAATCAAATTCCTATGCATGTACCAGACCAAGAGCATACAAGTTTCATTACGAATTTGGGATTATATTGTTATGTTGTAATGCCGTTCGGATTAAAAAACGCTGGAGCTACTTATCAGCGATTGGTAAATAGAATGTTTTATGATCAAATAGGAAAAACTATGGAAGTTTATGTGGATGATATGCTTGTTAAATCAAAGCAGTCCTCCAGTCATACGCAAGACTTAGCAGAAATGTTTGGTATCTTGCGAAAATACCGTATGAAATTGAATCCTTTAAAATGTTCATTTGGAGTGGCGTCGGGAAAGTTCCTTGGCTTCATTGTGAGTTCCCGAGGAATTGAGATCAACCCTAGCCAGATAGCGGCGATTAGAAATATCAAAGAACCAAGGAGAATTAAAGACGTCCAAAGTCTGGCAGGGAAGGTAGCGGCGCTGAGTAGATTCATCTCCAAAGCCACCGATAAATGTGTTCCATTTTTTGATTTGATAAAAAGGGGAAAGAAGAACTTCCAGTGGACTCCCGATTGTGGCGAGGCTTTTCAAAATCTGTTAGAGCTATTAGAGAAACCGCCAATCTTATCAAAGCCCATAGATCACGAAGAACTATTTGTTTATCTAGCAGTCTCGGCTCACGCTGTCAGCACAGTTCTGGTTCGAGAAGAAGACAAAGTACAAAGGCCAGTATACTATGTGAGTAAGAAATTAGCAGCGGCAGAGCGCAACTACCCAAAGATCGAGAAGCTCGCTTACAGCCTCTTGATCGCATCCCGAAAACTCCGTCACTACTTCCAAGCCCATCCAATAACCATATACACCGATCAGCCGTTAAGACAGGTGTTGCAGAGACCCGAAGCGTCGGGAAGGTTGATTAAATGGAACATAGAACTAAGCCAGTTTGATTTGAATTTTCAACCACGAAAGTCAATCAGGGGGCAAGCTCTAGCAGACTTTATTGCAGAGTTCACCATTCCAGAGGAAGAAATAATCAATGACCGAGTGGTCAAATCCGAGGATAAGCTGGAGATGAATCCGTGGAAATTATTTACAGATGGAGCTAAAAATGACCGAAGATCCGGAGCTGGAATTGTCTTAGTCACTCCGGAGGGACGGTCGTTATATTACGCCCTGCGATTAGAATTTTCGGCAACAAACAATGACTCTGAGTATGAAGCCCTGATTGCCGGGCTGAAACTCGCTAAAGACCTCGGAGTAAAAATGATGGACATATTTTGTGACTCTAAGATTGTTGTTTGTCAAGTGCGAGAGGAATTCGCGGCTCGAGGAGCTCGACTTGTCGCTTACCTCAAGAAAGTGAAAGAGCTATTAAGTAGCTTAGAGCGGTACAACATAACACATATTCCCAGAGTAGAAAACCAGAAAGCGGATAGACTAGCAAAATTGGCTAGTTCCGACAATCCAGAAGAGACTGAGGTAATCCCAATTGAAACGTTGGAATCGCCAAGCTTTGAGTCAATGGAAATTGAATTCGTTCATGAAGCGGAACCAGAGAAGGAGTCATGGATGACTCCAATCAAGAGTTTTCTTAAGAATGGGACACTCCCATCAAAGAAAAGTGAGAAAAGAGCTGTAGTTCGCAAAGCTGCCAGATACGTTATGCAAGACGATACTCTCTATAGACAAGGATTTTCTATGCCCCTGTTACGATGTATCGCACACGACGACATCAAGCGTGTACTGAGAGAAGTGCACGAAGGTGAGTGTGGAGATCATACAGGAGGTCAAACTTTAGCAAAGAAAATATTACGGTACGGATACTTCTGGCCTACGATCAACAAAGATGCAGCTGATTATTCACGACGCTGCGATAAGTGCCAGAGATTCGCCAAAATCCCCAGGGCACCATCAACCCAGCTTAAATCGATGGTGAGTCCTTGGCCATTTGCCACATGGGGAATCGATATCATTGGAGTTTTACCGATTGCTAAAGGGGGAGCTAAGTATGCCATAGTAGCCGTGGATTATTTCACAAAGTGGGTGGAAGCTGAGCCCCTGACTAAGATCACCACAAGAAAGGTGATAAGTTTTGTGGTCAGAAATATTATATGCCGATTCGGGATCCCAAGGACGATTATTACTGATAACGGGACCCAATTTGATAGCACTGAATTCAGAAATTTTTGCCAGAAATATAAGATAGACAAACGATATACTGCAGTTGCCTATCCACAATCGAATGGGCAAGTAGAGGCGATAAACAAGGTAATAAAATCTATCCTCAAGAAGAGATTAGAGCGTGCAAAGGCAAAATGGGTTGATGAATTGCCCCTAGCCTTGTGGGCATATCGAACAACGTTTAAAACGGCTACTGGTCATACCCCTTTCTCTCTCTCCTTTGGCTCAGAAGCAGTAATTCCGGTTGAACTGGAAGTTCCTTCCCACAGGGTGACGTATTATGACCCGATGACGAATCGAGCACTTTTACTTGAGTCTCTTGATGAAGTCGAAGAGAAAAGGGACGAAGCAGACTTGCGTGCAGCAAGACATCGGCGTCAGATGGCACGCTATCATGACAAAAAAGTTCGCCTCAGAACTTTTGAACCAGGAGATTTGGTGCTAAAGAGAGTTTTTCCATCTCTTCCTCACCTCGGCCCAAAATGGGAAGGACCCTTTGTCATCCAACGGAAACTTGATAAAGGAACATTCAAGTTAACGACCGTAGATGGCGAAGAAGTCCCTCGAGCATGGAATGCCCAACACTTAATGCGATATTTGGATTAGAAATGCTATACTTTTTGCTGTTCTTTCTGTAAACTCTGTAATAAGGCACGACTTGCCTTGGGAAAATCTGATGATATGAATAAAGGACTATAAAGTGGATGTAGGCTACGACTTAGCTGAACCACTATAAAAATATTGTGTGTTATTTACTTTTATGCATTTACATTCATTAGTTGTTCTGTTGTGATTATAAAACACAGGATAACTCAGAACCTAAAAAAAAAAAAAAAAAAAAGGTTGAAACAGTTTGGACATAAAAAGAGGCACAATGGTTATTTGTGCAATAAGACATAAAAGAATGAAAAAACGACATTCTAACTCTAACTCTCCAGAGAAAGAGAGAGAGTATAAAAGCGTCTCAGACTGAGCGCTGAAAAAGAAATTCCATTCTGAACTCTAACTCTCCAGAGAAAGAGAGAGAGTACAAAAGCGTCTCCGACTGAGCGCTGAGAAAGAGGTTCAACTCCGAACTCTAACTCTCCAGAGAAAGAGAGAGAGTATAAAAGCGTCTCCGACTGAGCGCTGAGAAAGAGGTTCAACTCCGAACTCTAACTTTCCGGAGAGAAAGAGAGTATAAAGGCATCTCCGACCGAGCGCCGAGAAAGAAATCTTTTCCCGTTAAACGACCGGGGAATAAACAAATAACCGAACTCGAACTCTAACTCTCAAGAGAATGAGAGAGAGTATAAAAGAAATGCCAGGAAAAACAACAGGTATTGATGACACAGGAAATGCTATCCCGTTAGGGAGTCGGGAGCATTCAGATTGCATGGTTAAGCACTGAATAACTTGTGGAGATTGACTGGGGACACATATACATACACATATCTCCCCTCTCCACAACTTTGTTTCATAACTATAGATATGCATTTTTACATAAGTGCAGAACTGCTAACAGATAAACATTGCAAAAAGTGAATTATTTTTATTTACAAATGAATGAATTTGTACAGGGAAATAACTGAAAAAGAAAGCGCGGAAGCTGCTGGTGTAGCAGCACTTATTGGTTTACAAAAATGCTAAAAAGATACAGGGGAACCCACTATTTGGGTTTGGGATGAGCCTTCGATTTCTTGGCAGCTTTTTCCGCATCTTTTGCTTCCTTCTCGGCTTCAGTCAATATCCGCTTTGATTTCTTTTTCCCTGAAGATTTAGTACTGGAGCCAGCAGACTTCTTCCCGGAGGGCGGGGCACTGGAATCAAGAGAAGATTTTTTAGCAAGTTCTTCGGTAATAGATCTAGTTGAGAGCTTAACAACTAACCTTGAACCTGCATCCACAACTGCAAGGGGCTTGAGGACCTCAGGATCTAATTCTTCGGCTTTTAACTGCAAGCGCTTGTCTTGGTCGGCCTTCATGGCCGCCAAGGTAATGTCATCGGCGCTTTTTGACTCCCCGGTTATTGTAACCTCTGGTTCCTCATCATGCCCCTCGTCTCCTCCGTCGTCTTTTAGAGCTGCAATCATTTCTTCATCATGGGGAGTAGTGACCTTAGTTGGCTCACTTCTTTCCCCCAGGTCTGTTGAAGCAGCCTTGTCTTCCCCTTCTTTGACCCTATCAGCGGGTTGTGTCCCAGCGGTAGCTCCTTGAGCTACATCTGTCTTCGCGGATGATTCAACGCCTACAAAATGAGAAACATTGGTTATCAACTCAGGCGAGAGCAAAGGATTTCTCATCGAACGTTCGGTTATGTAGCCAAAGGTAGTAGTAGCCTTGACAAATTGAGGAGAAAAGATAGGGATACCTTCTGAAGACTTTTCAGCGGGGGTGACTACTACCTCTGGAGTTATTTCAGGAATGGGAGATAGCAAAGTTGTTCGGGGAATTCCCGGGTTTTCGGGATCATACCCTTCTACTTCGGGAGGTACAGGAGCAGAAGAAGAGGAACCAGCTTCAGGGACGGTTTTCTGTTTAGACTTCTGCCTCTCTTCTTCCATGGCCTCAGCAATTAGACGGCGCCCTTCAGCTAGGCGCTCCGGTTCGTCGTCTCTTAGGTATTTCTCCATCAGCTTATCTTCATCGAGGGACTCGACCTTAAGCTCTTCTTTTTCCCACTCGACGATTTGATTCCACACATGAACCAAAGTGGATGGATAGTCCTCGATCCAGGAAATGTTTCGACGACGAATAATGTGCGCGAAGAATTCGATCATTAGTTCGCCGAAGCCCTGAATATCGGCCTCCGCCTCTGATAATTGTTTGCGGGTTTCCTCCGCAGATTTAATGGCGCATTCCACATTGCCCTCAGCCAGAGCAGCCCTGTTTTCCGCCTCTAACAATTTTGAAGCCAAGTCAGCGTTTTTCTTTTCTAACTCAGCACTCCTTTTCGCTAGCTCAGCATTTTTCTGCTCAAGCTCAGCATAAGCAAGACGTGTCTTAGTAGCCTCTGATTTGGCTTCGTCAGCTTGCTTCTTCAACTCAGAACGCTCCTGAGTGTGGGATTCTAGCAAATCATGATAGCGCTTTTGCATGTCCTCAAACTGTTGTTTGAAGTTAGAAGCGTTCTTTTGAGCGACAGCTAGTTGAGCTTGAGTGTCTTCTAAGTTTTTTCCTAAGGTTTTTAAGGCCTTAGCATCCTCCTCTGCGGTCTTCTGCATTGAGTCAGCATTTGTCATTAGAGTGCGGATGATTCTAGAAAGAGTGCGGGAATACTTGAACATCTCGGTGTATTGTTTTTCCACCAAATCAATCTTTGCTCTGGCCTCCTCTGCCCAATTAGAAGAAATAGGTTCAAGGGAAGGTAGAAAGGTCAGAGTCTCGAAGTAGTGCTCGGGAAATTGATCCTTTAAATATGCCAGCCTTACTGCGGTTCCCGCATCTGGTGGAGGAGGGGCGAGGATTGTTAGTTCAGTGTCCCTTCCTGAAGAAGATTCTGTAGAACCCTTGTCTGTCCGAGGTCGCTTAGTAGCAGGGACTTTTTGCTTACTTCTAGACCCAGTTTCCTTTGGAGGAGTTTTCTCTCTACTCCGCTTTTCATGGGAGGAAGTGGAATCCCTAGATTGTGGTCTATCCTCCTCCCTACGACCTTGATAGCTTTTGTATTTTTCTTGCTCCGGTCGAACTGGTGAGCGGGAGCGTGAGGATCGAGATCGATAAGGATCATAGGGTCTTCTTTCCTCCCTACCGCGGTCATCCCGGCGATTATACTCGGCATCCTGAGGAGGATTGGACATGCTGCGGCGAAGCTTTCTTATATCATAAGAGGATCGAGACATTGTACCTGCACGATAAAATTAAACGAAGTTTAGAATCGACGGATCCATGGAGAAAGAAGTGCAATGAATGCTAGTGCTACGGTGTAAAGTGCATCCTATGTGGTGTGTGTGTCCCCCCAACCAACCCGAGTCTGAAGCTAGACTGGTGCGGGCAGGCTCTTTGGCCTTAGCAGGAGTAGTCTCTTCAGAAGAAGTGAAGACTAAAGGGTCCTTTCTGAAATCTTCTGAAGTATATATAGTCTCGGGTAAGGGGAGATCCCCCAAACCCTGAAATATGTGCTCGTCGGTGCTAGGAACATCCCCTTCGGAAGCGTGAAGTGGCGATCCTTGGGGAGATTTTGATTTGTCTAGCGAGGTAGTTTCCTCGGGGGCAATATACCCTTCACGATGTTTTTTGGCCAGATTAGCCAGTTCATCATCTTGAGTGGAAGAGGGAGAGGGTGAAGTTTGAAGAGAAGCTGCAGGAATTCCCGAGCCTTCTCCTATTTCTGGAACTGTTTCCACTGGAGGAATATATGCATAAGGGACCGTCCCATGACCGATGCTACGGAAGACGGATAGCAGCCCGTGAAAATGAAGGTACTCATCTTTAAGGACCTCGTCAATAGTAAGGAATTTTTGGTCGCCGTTGAGAAGACGGTGCATTCGATCAAAGAACGCTTGGTCTGATACCTGTTTGGGATTGTCGACTGCAAATAAAAAGGAAAACAGGTCAGGGAGATGATTCAAGTGTATAGAGTTCAGGATCAGAAAATCAGTGCTTTACTTGATTTTGTCCATCTTCTGGCGCATCCAGACTGTTGCTTTATATAGAACCACTCTAGTCTGGAATCTCCAGCTTTGCTGCTAAACGGCGTAGAGATTATCTTCCTCTTTGGGACCGACTCAAAGTAACAGAAAGAAGGGGTTTCTCTAGTCCGATGTTTGAAATTATAGAAGAAATGAACATCGTCGAACGTGAGCTCCACGCCTAGAATTTCACGATATGCTATGAATAAGGTATGCAGATAGGCGTATGAATTGGGATGCAGTTGCATGGGGGCAATCCGCATTTGTCTTAAGAAGTCGACGATGAAAGGCGAGAATGGAGGAATGGCGCCAACCATGCACATCAGACGAGTGACCGTCATATATCCTTCTGGAGGGTTATGGGGACGGTCAGAACGTGAGGGCACTAAAGTGTCTCTCTTCATTATTCCATACTTCAAGCAAATTCTCACGAGTCGGTCGTTGTCAATTGTTGATTCTACGGAATCTGGAGGTGACTCCAATATAATGGCTGAGTCAAATTCATCGGGTGCTCGATTGTCACCAATCCCTCCTTCCTCCTCAAAGCCTAGGGAAACTTCATTTTCTGAAGACATTTCGTCGCTTTCCCGATGACCAACTCTGTAATCCGGACCCTTGTTGTCCCATTCTGGGTCAGATGAAGAAGATATATCCTCGAGAGTGATTTTGTTGGAAGTTTCTGGAGCTTCTTTCCTCTCAGCTAAACGAGAAGAGCGTCTGGGCCTCATTGTCATGGAACTATTGAAGAAGCAATAGCACGGATTAGAGTGAATTATCCCGTGTCCCCCTTTTTGTGTATGTGTGTGAACTAAAGTGTGTGCAGCAAATGTGGGAAATACAAAATAGAAGTACAGCAATGTAAGACGAAGCTTTAAAGAGAAAGTAATAGTCA
The DNA here is from genome assembly GCA_030737875.1 of Allium sativum. NCBI lineage: Eukaryota > Viridiplantae > Streptophyta > Magnoliopsida > Asparagales > Amaryllidaceae > Allium > Allium sativum. The sequence continues at coordinate 453,841,277 of CM060913.1, read as the reverse complement.
GAGTTGTCCTTGATTCTCGTTTATGTTCATAAGGCACTATCCTAACTGTCCGCGAAGCATATTCGTCTAGAGTAAGCGTTAGTTGAATTAATTGGGTAGTCTTTGTGTGCCAAGTTTGATACGTTCGGTTCGGTTCGGATATACATATGATGGCTGGCTCAATACAAACACAGATAGTGGTCGGTTCGGATGTATCATTAAAGCAAGGCCAGTACAAGACAAGGGAAGCAACGGGTTCGAAAGCAGGACTGATCTGATCGGATCGGGTGACCCGATCCGAACCGAACTAGCACCACTCAACCGATCCATTTACTTCAACCTTCACTTCTCCGACCCGAACCGACGTTTTCTTTCCTCCCTGTCTTTCTAAAGTGTGTAACCCGAACCGATCCCTTATCCTACTCCTTCCTTTCCGCTCCTCCGTCTTCTACCCGAACCGACTCCAGTTGGTCACCACGCTCCTCGTCTTCTTCCTCTTTCCCCCCTTTCTCACAAACAAGTTAATGTTATCACCAAAGCTATCGTTAAGGGCAGAAATTTGCCCTCTCCAGCTTCGCAACGCCTCGAAGCGACGGCGCATCCACCAGAAACGACGTGGAGTTCAAGCGAAGCCTGTGGCTAAACCATCCCAATCCAACACAAATTGAAATCAAGAGCAATTACTATGAAGCTATTCGAGATTAAAGAGCTACCTACGTGTTCGATTTAAGAAATCTACGAGGGATAGTTTCAGAATATTCGAGTTTCTGATGTTTTCAATACTAAGGTCCGAGCGGCAACAGAAAAGAAGGAGAAAAGAATGAAGGCAGTAGTGAATTTATATAAAGAATGGTGTTGACTCCTCGTCTCCCTATTTTGTCTCGCCCGCTCAGACCGGAGTGGAAGCCCAGTAGCACAACTCTCTCTGAAGGCCCAATGTCTAAGAACTAAATCCACGAATATGCTTCGGATCGGAATCCGAACCGAGTGGAAACTTCACACGTTGATTTAGCATCCGACTCGAATTGAAGAGAAGGAGAGTAAAGGAGGAGCATACCTGCAAGAAGCATTACATGGCGAGATGAGTTCCCAAATTTGCTCAGAAATGAAGAAAATGTGTTCGGGTCGGACGCCGAACCGAACAAGAAATCTGTGCGTTACTCCTGACAATTCTGGTTAAACGACATCAAAGCACGCTTTGTACAACGAAAGCATCCTTTGAGGGGGCAAAATGTTAGCCTACTTTGTGAACTAGGCAACACAAAGTCAAGAAACCAACCATTGAAGAGTATTTCAAGTTATAAGACTCCGGTTCGGATCGGAAGAAAACACCACAATTCAGATTGATAGCAGCATATCGGTTCGGATCGGATAGAATTCTCTGTTCGGATCGGATGTCTCTTACTGAATAAATTGGCGAAGCATATCTGATCGGATCGGAAGGCCAATAAATCTCAAATGGATCGGAAAGTCTTTTGCTTGCCACGACGCTGCAGCGGAGCGGAGTATGATTAGTGGAGGAGAGACGTCCAAGCCACTCCGGTTCGGATCGGGTATTCCGATCCGACCCCCAACATGCACACCTCCGACCCGCACCCATGATCCAGATTAATCTCCTATAAAGTCGCCTGGAGAACCGGACCGGATATGACTAATTCCTACCCCAAACGTCCATCTCTTTGATGTGTTGTCAGCTTGATAGTCCATCCGAACCCGAAGAGAGCGCGATGGATGACACGTGCTCCGACCCGGATTGAATCTCAGGCAAATTCACACCTATAAATACCCCATCTAGAGACAAAGAGAAGGATCTTTTTCAGCACTTTTGAGAATCCAAGTACCTCCATCATCCGAATTCCTTTACTCCCGGAAAATCCAAACCATCTTTCATTTCTTGTTTTAATCATTTGAGTGAACAAAAGTGAGTTGTGAGTGAATCTTACATTGCATTTGTAACTGAATTACTGAATATAGTGAGAACTAAGTGGACGTAGGCATTTCTTCGCCGAACCACTATAAATCTTGTGTGTTCATTTTTATTTCTGTTTTATTTCATCTTGTTTCTAATCAATTTGGGTGTTAGAACCATATTTGGGTCTAACAGATAGATTTATTCCGGAATTCGGAATATTAATCGAATATTGATTATTGAAAGAGAGTTATTTATTGAAATTCGAATATATCGAATTAAGGAAAGTACTTCTTACTTTCCATTTTTAATCAAGATTTAATAATTATTATTTATTTATTTATTCAAAATAATTAGATAAAATTATATTTAAATTAAAATGTTTCGGAAGCAGGGACTATAACACTATCGTTATAATCAATGTTTTCCGTAAAAGAAATGGATTCTTAAATTGAATCCGAGAGTTGCATAAGCATTGGCTGTTAAAGATTTGAAGTTGAGAGCTTGACCATTTCGAAGTTAAGAATGTTGTTCAGTTAAAAGTCAAAGAGGTAATTATACCCCAATTTGATTGACTAAGGAATGGTTAAGGTTCGGTAGTAAAGATTGGTTAACGAAAGATTTATGGGTTGAGTTGTAATAACGATGTTTTACATAACAACGATTTAATCCAATAAAAAACATTTTAGGAAACATTTTCCAAATAAAATCATAGATATTTTTCTAAGCATAGAAAATGAAATGAATTGGTTATTGAGAAGTTAGGAAATGAAAATTGGGAATGTTTTCCATTGTTAATAACGTATATTTGCTAAATATAGAAAATAAGAATCTGTGAATATATGGAAATGTTTTCCAACTGTAGTATGAGATATTTTCTGAAAAATGGGAAATGGATAAATTGTGATATATGGAAATGTTATCCAAGGATCGTGGAAATAAGAAAGCTTTGTGAGACGACCCCAAACCCCGTACTGACGGCGGCAAGGGTAATCCTTGGAATATAACATAGAAACAGATAATAACAGAACAGAATTAAATAAATACACCAGATAATGAACAATAGAATATACTGGATAAACGTAATCATCAGAGTTACACAGTAAACAGGATCATACTTAGTACAAATACAGTTCAGCTATACATATGTCTACAGCGGAAAAACAAACATAATGTACAATAGGAGCTAAACAGCATAAATAGAGATAAATAATAGAATCCATCTTCAGCTCCAGCTATCCAGAAAGAGCCAGCTAGACCTGAATATAAGGCTGCCCGTGTAGAAAAAGGGGCACCCGAGTTTGAAAGTGAAACAAACCACGAGTCAGTCATGGGACTAGTATGAGAAATCTACTCAACACATTTTTAATATGGCTAATCACAGGACCACGCCACTTTCGTGGAATGGGTTTACTCCATCGGATCGCCAGTGCTTTAAAACAAATAATTCTTTTAAACATCGCAATGCTTTTTATAAAAATGAAGCCATTATAAGACTCAGTTCCCATCACACAATGCAACGCAGACCGGAGGATAGAGTTTTTACCTTATAACGGCCAAAATATGCTTGATACGAATAAAACAAAGGCATTTGATATTATTACTACTGTTTATATGTTTTGGAAACAATTTCAAATCATAACTATCATTCATATACGACATTAATGCCCCATACCACTATGTCGCCATATATAGGTATACAATAAAAACCACACGGTCACGTATTTGGAAATTGGATTTCCGTCATGAACCAAGGCAAAAGATAGTCCTTACCGAATTCGAGACGCTCTAGCCCGTGTCTCAGGATCAGAGCTCGAGTGACCCTAGAATCGTCAGGGCCGGTCCACCGATGTGGATTAAAATTCCTGAACACTGCGTTTCCCCGCCCTATGGGGCGTCAATGAGCCAACGAATAACTCCATCGGTCCCTGATCGACCGATATAACCGAGGCGCCTCGCAATCCATCATCCACATAAGTAAAATGACAGGCCGTGTAAAAACACCGACACAACTCCAAGCTAGAAGGAAACACATGCCCTCCCTGGGGTCCATCTCCCGTTTCTGGTTCATATCGGGGTGTGAGGCTCGCGAATTCACGTTACAGACAAAGCTACGCCACACAGGCGGTGCTTCGATCATCACCACAAGACTTTGCTTTTCAACAGAAGCCCTGATCATTTGCCACTTAGGCATGCCACACTAGCAATTCATGCCATGCGACTGATGTCCATCGATATACAACCTCTGAGCTCGTGCGTTTCAGAGAAGGGCGTTAAGCGAAAGAATAAATTCTCTGCCGCCAAACAGATGTATATTTAATAGAGATCAATCAACACAGAATAAAATCCAATGTCAGACACACAGTCCATTTACAAGTCCGTTTTGGGTCTGAACGAAGCCGGAGGCACTATATACCTCGCAAACCCATCGATCACCACGTACGTCTGGACGATCACCACTCATTATCCATATTTCGGGATGCCTCCCGATCAGGACCTCGGTTACCATCCAAACGAGGTGAAGATCTCCGGTCTTCGACCACCGTCTTCATCTTCGATTTCTTATCGTTGATTCAGTTATTCAGAATGGGATAAACCCGGTCTTTCTGTGCAACTCGCGTATATAATAAACAAGTGCTACACAAACACACATACGCATCATTTCAATTCATTAGTCACTAACCGTCAATCAATAAGAGAACGATTTCCCAAATATTAACCCCGAAGGCCGAAACCAACATCAGATCAATACCCAAGAAACCATTCGACTTGGCCAAACTTCAGTTAGTTTCTAAATTTCACATCCATATTGTTTATAATATTTTATAACGATTTATCGCTATTTTTATTTATTTCAAAATAGCCAATTTATTCAAAACGACGCTTCGGGCCATAACGCGGCCGTGGCGCTGTTTTTCTTCAGATTTGATTTACACATATCTGAAAATCTAACCGTTGGATCTTCACAAAATTTATATCATTAGAAAGATCTTTTCAAAACGAATCCAACGGTTCTAGTTTTGAGAAAATCCGACGGTCGGATCTCCCGGTATAATCGTTTGAAGTTTCGATTTCAAAATACGAACTGCAGCGTCGTTATTCGATTATATATAATTATATATATATATAATCGATTCTGGCGCTGTTTTTCTTCAGATTTGAATTAAACATTCTAGACAATCCAACCGTTGGATTTTTACAAAGTTGGTGCCGTTGGAAAGATATTTCCAAAGCGAACCCAACGGTTGCGGTTTCGGGAAAATCCGATGGTCGGATCTCCCGGTATAATCGTTTGAAATCACGGTTTCAAAATACGAACTGCAGCGTCGTTATTCGATATATTTCAATTCTATTTATATATATATATATCGTTTCTTCGATTTCAAAACTATATGGTTTTCATACATTTGATAAAAATGATATTTTTATCTATTTGTCTTCTATTTCGACACTTCACTATCTTTAACAATTCATGTATATAATAGAAGTGTGATTTTTAATGTAAAACAATTTATTTCAAAACGCGACTATTTTATATAGTTAATATAGGTGATAAAAATAGGATTTTTATTATAAAACAATTTATTTCAAAACAAGATTATTTTATACATTTCATATTGATGTTAAAAATGGGATTTTTATTATAAAACAATTTCTTTCAAAATATGAATAACATTCAACACATGAATTTCAATTCAATGAATGAATTTTCATTCAACACATGAAGGTTTTCTATAGTTTATATAAATCGATAAAAAGGTGATTTTTATATTTAAAACACGAATATATTCATCGCATGAATTTCAATTCAATGAATGAATATCGATTCACCACAGGAAGGTTTTCTATAGTTTATATAAATCGATAAAAAGGTGATTTTTATATTTAAAACACGAATACCATTCAACACATGAATTTGATTCAACGAATGAATTTTTATTCAACACATGAAGGTTTTCTATTCAACAGACGAATATAGTTTCAACACAGGAAAATAATTCTAACGCATGAATATTATTCAAAATTTTGGCAGCATAACGGCAGGGTAGTTAAAACCGGGACCGTCCCTAGTACGGCTCCTCGCTCTACCTTAAAACCTCGCGGTTTTTGACAATGGGGAATCATGCATCTAGTTCGCACGCAGGCGGCATGTATATTTATTTCATTTCCACAAACTAGTCCTATGTGGTTTCAACCAAATATTTCTCAACCACAAACAGGTATTTTTCAACCACAATCAATCAATATCAACCACAAACAATTCCAATCAACCATTCGCTATCAATCAATTTTCACACCAATCACAACCAATAAATATCGTCCATGGTTTGTGGACGAGGGGCGTATATATATATATATATATATATATATATATATATATATATATATAGCACTTCACTTCTATTTCAACACATATATAATTTTTACAACGCATATACAACTTATACATCGAACGTACAACTTATACAACGCTTATACAAGAGGTGTACAATGCTTATATAACTCATACATCGACTATATAATTTATACATCGTCGTTTTCCATATCGTTTATAATTTATAAATCTCACATTGGGTTCCACTCCAGCAAAAATAGCAGAAGGCTCAGAAAAATATGCGGTCTCTTCTAGAAGGTAGAAGACGTCCACACGAGTCCACTGTCTCTTGTTTCACTGAATTTCGTCAACAAACGAAAAAGATATGATTTTTTCAAGTTTGCAACGGTTTAAAGGTGTTAAAACTGCGGAAAATAAACAAAGCCGTATGATTTCTAACCTGTTCAAAACTAGGTTTTAGTTTTTCGTGAGAACCGAGCAGTGTGGAGACGATCGGAGGGTACCACGGCCTAGAGCTACGAGAGGGCTTCCTGGCGATGGGGGTCTCGTGCAGTTCGACGCTCCCAGGTGGCGGCGGCAGCGGCTTGAGGCTCCGAACTTCGTGGGCGTGATTCGCACGCAACTCGAGATGGTAGGGGGCGAGGCCTACACGGATTTGAAGAGGGGAGTGAGGGCTACTGAAAGTTTAACTGCGTCGATGGTCAATGATGATCGGAGCGACCGTAAATCGCTTGGGAAGCGGCGATGCGGTTTCCGTCGTTCGTTCTGATGGGTTACGGGGAGAGAGAATTCCGGTCCAATGAGAGTTTTTTTTTATTTATATGTTTTAAAAACCCAAAAATACCCCCTGTTCCACACGAACACCAATCCAAACCCAACGACTATCGTACCTAGCGTTTTACCCCCATTCCGAACACAATGGGATATGTTTCGTAGGCCCATTCGACTGTTTCAGTCAATTTTCCTTCAATTTAAAATATATAACATTCAATATTTGATTTGAACATACATTTCAATTTGCCAGGGCCACAAACTGATTCGAAAAATTCCAAAAAAATAAATCTAGCTATGTTTTGACGATATGGTCCCAACAAAACTAGTTTCGTCGAATTCTGAGACCGTTTGAAAAATGGCCCATTTCTGGTCGATCCAATTTAACTGTAATTGACCAAAACACATTTTCCTTTGCCACGCTCACATACTAGCTTCAAAAATTATGAAATTTGAAACCTAGCAATAACTTCACATCCCGGATCCAACAAAAGTGGTTTCGTCGAATTCCGAGGTCGTATGCAAAATGGCCATTTTCACGGGCTATATAAATTCCATAGCGACCTTTCTGAAAATTCATTTGGCCATAACTTGTGCTTTCCGCTATGAAACTTCGATTTTTCAGATTCGTTAGAAAGGTATTCACTAACAGATTTAAATATTTTTGGTTTCACTCAAATCCGTTTTTTTTTTGCACCCGGTACAGTCCGACAAATTTTGAATTCACTTTTTGAAACTGCAGCGCCTTTTCAGGGCTTGTTTATAATTAGAATTAATTATATTCGTTTTCAAACGTCGATTCAAACTCACTTTTCATCGTTATTATTTAATATATTTATTTTAAATATTTAAAATCAACTAAAATAGCCAATTTAAAATTTTTAAATTGGTTCAGATTTTCCGGGTCGTTACACTTTGAGGAATATCTCGGAAAGATATTGGAAGTTGGGAAATTAATTTAAAAAGGCCCCAGTGTTTCTTGGTGCTTGATTAGTACAATCTCCATTTGGAAATAGGACCATTTATTGTATGGATGTTCCTTTGATAGTTAAATCACCAACTATCAAAGTTTTGGTTTATTTTATACTTCTATTGTCAATATTGAGAGACATGATCAGGTTTATTATCTGAAAACCACTCCTTGTAGGCATAGCGTTGCAAATAAATTTATGCTAAAGATGATTCAAGGCGTAGTAAAGTGCAAGGTCTGTTATGTAATTCTTAGGTAGAAATTGTCCAAGATGGACTAATAGAATGATGCCTTCGGTTTGTCCAGTCCCAGGACAACGTATATGGACGAATGACTGGGAGAGTATTTTTAGATGGTCACGTACATTGATTTCTTTAAATATAACAAATTTGGTGGCGAAAAAAAAAACTACTCTCAGCTTGACACCCATAGTGTATTTGTGGACGCCAATTAGTGATTTGACGGGTATGACGATGTGGCATTCAAAGTAAATGGTGGCAAGATGTTATTAAAAGATAATCGTGACATCAAGCCTCATCAACCGGGAAATGACAGAAATTGGGCAGGCAACATAACCAAGTGGGTCATTCCCATTAGGGGTATTATCACCTGATCTAGAGAAATTTCATTTGCTTCTTATTCTATTTCTTTGCGGTATGCTTTCGGTAACGGTTGCTGATCACAACAGTTGGTGATAATATGATCCGTACACACAAGTTAAATGAGTACGTGGTCAGTCATGTGTGGTCGGTTTGCAAGATGTTCTTATTGAACCCTAGTATATCCCCTCTAGAGTATACTGATTGGAAGGTGGTCCCATACCTTGTCATAGTTGGAAATCTATTCTCCAATAAGCACCTTGTGGTTTTTGATTTTATATTATATATGGAGTATGAGATGCAAGCGTTCCGCTAAATTGCTATTTATTTGATTTAGACACCATTATAATATCACCAGAGTTTGTTATCAAAAATATTTTGGTTATCGTAAGGTAAAAACCATCCGTGTTTATGTATGGATCAGTCTTACGATTATATTTTCTTTCGAAGGGATTTGTAAAAGTTAAATCAAATGGTTGGAGTTTACTCACACCAGTCCCATGACTGAACCAGTGTTTATTTTGTATTGCTTTACCCTAAATTCTTAGGTGCCCAAATTTGTACAGGAAGTCAAGTAGTTGTGCTTTTCAGATATGCTTGGAAGAGCTTAGAGCAGGAGGCTCCAGCATTAGATAGCTACTATTTATTTCCGTTGTGATGTATTTTGTTGTACTCTGATAATGGGATGTATATACATGTACTGATTTGTATTTCAAAGATTACGTTATATAATATATTTTATTCATTACGCTATGAGATTTGGGTTCTTCATTTTATTCTATTATAACTTTTCTTTCTTTCTATTATTCATCCTCTAACTTCTTTTTATTAATGAATTGTATTTCTATGCAATTTGGGTTGGGCGTGTGGTGTAATTAGTCAACTAAAAGGGTATGGAAATTCAGGCCATTACATTACCTTATACAAATAGAACGTCAAACTCACAACCAAAATAAGAATAAATCACGCATTATGTCATATATATGATTCTGTCCCAAACCTCAACTTTCGTATAAAGTCCTACACAGAACTCATCTCCTCCTTCACAGAACATAAATCTCCTTGTAGTTTGTTAATCGTAACATACATTTCTTGATTTTTTACTCCTTAGCTATTCTACTTTCTCCACAAGTTTCTCTCTGTCATTTGAAATTTCAAACCTAGCAGTGTATGTATTTTCTCTATATATGTGCATATAAATTATTTACCCCAATTAGAACAACGAATAAACAGAACTAAATATTGGTACATAGCATTAAATATCGGTACGTAACAGAAGATTCTGTAAACTATGAAAATATCTTTGACATTTTTTTGATATAACATAGGTGAATAAATCTAAAATAACATAGACAATGAAAACAAATGCAAAAATGAAAAGACACAAAACCGTCTTTGCAGTTGCAAAAGCACCGTTCACTTCCTTTGACAATGAAAAAAATGCAAAAATGAAAAGACATAGCATCGTCTTTGCAATTGCAAAGGCACCTGTACATTACCTTCGAAGCAAAGCCAGTGCACATGTGCCTTTGCAATTGCAAAGGCACAATGCCTTTGTAATTTGCAAAGGCACAGTTTGCTCAGTGCCTTTGCAATTTGCAAAGGCACAGCTGCATACTGCCTTTGCAAAATGAAAAGGCACAACTGCACGATGCCTTTGAATGCAAAGGCACTGTGCCTTTGCGATTTGCAAAGGCACAACACAACACCTTGGCGATTTGCAAAGGCATAGCTCAACATGTTTGCAATTTGCAAAGACACATTTTGCTTAGTGCCTTTGCAATTTGCAAAGGGTCATTTCTGCACAATGCCTTTGCATGCAAAGGTACATTTGCGATATGCCTTTGCAATTTGCAGAGGCACAACTCAGTGCCTTTGTTGCTCGGTGCCTTTGCAAAGGTACATTTTGCTCGTGCCTTTGCAAACTGCAAAGGCACAGCTACATAATGCCTTTGCGATTCAATGGCATAGCTCAGTGCCTTTGCAAAATGCAAAGGCACAATTTGCTCAGTGCCTTTGCAATTTGTAAATGCACATTTTGCATAGTGGCTTTGCATGCAAAGGCACTGCGTTGTGCCTTTGGAAAATGAAAAGGCACATTTTGTTCAGTGCCTTTGTAGTTTGCAAAGGCACATTTTGCATAGTGCCTTTGCAAAAAGCAAAGGCACAACTGCACAGTGCCTTTGCAAAATGCAAAGGCAAAGGCACAGTTTTGTACCTTTGCATGCAAAGGCACATTTGCGTTGTGCCTTTGCGATTTGCAAAGGCACAGCTCAGTGCCTTTACGAAATGCAAAGGCACATTTGCACAACTCCTTTGCAAAACTCAATGGCACAACGACGTGCCTTTGTGATTTGCAAAGGTAAATTAGCATAGTGCCTTTGCAATTTGCAAAGGCATGCACAGCATTATCAGCCATATATAATAGTAGAATTAAACGGAAGGATGAGCAACATTCTAAGTCTACATATACAAGTTGAATAACTACTACAGAATCACCTAACAAGGTGACATTATGACAAGTTAACGTTTATAATAAACAACTTATTATATTAATTGCTACACTGATCATCTGACATAAGACTATCCATGAGATTAACTAAACATCTAGATAAACATGTACCTACTCCAACATCTTGCGCTTGATGAGTTGACAATTTCTGTTAGACTGGTAATCGAAATGCCCAAATTTTGACCAAGCACTAAAGCTTGTGAAACCCCAAGCATGCTGATAGCAGCAACCAAATTATTACATATCTCAGCAGCCGGCTAAAAACATTTTAAATCCAAATGTTGTACATGGGGTTTTTGTTTTGCTTTATTTGTGAAGGGGAAAACTTACAGCGCCATTTTTAGAGAACTTAGTTTTTGCTAAATAGAACCAAATAGGGATATTCAATGGAAACAAAACCAAATGCATTTAGGAGGTTGGCACTTGGCAATATTACTTAGTTCTAAAATCATGTTATGATATTTCCAACTTAAGAATGTATCTAATAAAAGATGGGCATATGTTTCTCATGTGATAACAAAAATGTAAAAACACATCCACAGTTACAAGGAAGAAAATATGCTGCCTCCACAATCAATTATCAAATCATAACTGGGATTTATACAAAGAAGACATCATATAGTCTTATCCAAGCACTCTAAATAGAAGTAATAGTTCAATAATGATGCTTAGGATGCATCCTATTTAAGTCAAAATTAACACAGTAAGCAATTATAATTATTAAGAAATAACATTAGGTCGATTCAAATAGTTTAACACAGATATAATATATAAATGAAGCAATAGCGATAGACATTGAGCATCCATAAAACAAAGATAAGGATAAATATGTAATTGATGTCGGGGAATTGAATAAAATAAACGTGGTTGCAGGAAATGGAGGCAAAGAAGGTAGAGGAGGCAGGGGCAGTTGCGCAGAGCAGCCATGGTCGGCGGCACAGTTGCAAGCACGAGAGACGGCGCGGAGCAGGTGGGGGTGGCGGCTCAAATGATTTAGGTTTTCCTTTTTTAATCTGAACAACATATGAATGAAAAAGAAACAACGGTGTTTGTTTTATATCCATGGACCATAATTTTAGAAAATCCATTTAAATAAATTCCAACATGCTTACAACATATACGAAATGAGTAGTGAATTTCCTACGGAGTCCCTACACCTTCCACATATTTTCACATTTTCCCTACATCACCCCAATGCGGCGTAGGGGTGACGTAAGGAATTGTGGGTTGGAAAATTGCCCGTGCAGCATGGGGTGGCGTAGGTAGTTCTGGATTGGAAAATTGTCCTCTTTTTTTAGTGGGTGTCGTCCCGCCTTGGCGTTTTCTGGTGTCGGTTTTCTTTGCTTTGGTTATGATTCCATGGTGCCGGTAGTCAACTCTGAGTATTAGTCCGCTCTAGTGGCTTCAAGTTCCAGTGTCAGCTTAGCATGGCGATATCGACACCAAATATATTAGTGTGGATAGCTTTCTTCTGCTCTAGTGCCACTACTGACTTTGTGTTTCTGAATGCGGTCTTTATACTTCATTCTTTATGACTTTGATGTCTTCTTTGGTATCGATAGAACATTGCTTGCTACTGTATTGGTCTTGTGATTTCATCTTCACTAACCAATATTGAAACCAAGCCAACTGCTTGCACATATTGGTTTTGATAATGTGCCTTTCTTTAGTATCGACGTCGAATGTTCTGCACAATGATGTTGGTGTCGTTAGCACGTAAAGTATGTTTTGGTGCTACCCAGATATTTTGCTTATTTTCGATATCGTCCAAGTTCTTTTAAGTCCCTTTGCCTCTGAATTCGGCTCTTTAGGTTTTTGTTGTGGCATTGAATCACTACGATAACCCTTCACCATTTCTCTGGTTTCGGTATTAAATTTTGGTAGTAACATTTTCCCTCTTGTGAAAGGGATATTTTCGACTTTTCATGACAATAACTTTGGATTTTGCTTTGTGTTGGATTGTTAATACATTATTTTCTCGCCTTTTGGCCTTCTAGGATTGATCTGGACCATTTGATCTATAGTCATTTGTACAACCCTGATGAAATGTGCTTTTTAGTAAAAAGACTCTTCTTCTTCCTTCTTTATTTTCTTCTTGTAAAACAATTACACTCAAACAAAATCATCGTTATTTGAAACCTCGTAAGCTTTTCAGAACTAGAGATCTGATCTTTTCTTTGTAATATTTATTTTATATGAACCGATTTAAGTTAAGATCCAAAAATCGTTATCTCTCTGAGATCGATTATGAATTCATCTGAGGTTACAAATAAACTCTGATTTCTTATTTGAATGAAATCGAGTAAACCTTAATTAGCTTAAATAGATATTAATTGTGAATCATAAGGAGTTATCATCTATCATTCCTAATTATTTGAAGTTATATGTTTTTCTGGGTTTAAAATGCAAATTATCGTGTTGGAAACAAAGGATCTGAATTACTTTCGTAAGAATAAAATTCACTTCGACATCAATGAAATTGAAGCTAATTGCTATTAGTTCCTTTCAGTACCAGTCCACTGATACCAAAACTAATGCTTCCTTTGATTTTGTTGGAGACTTGGTGTTGGTTAGACGCAACTAATATGATATACTCTTGGTTTCGATTCCATTGGTACCCCATCTTAATTTCCTTTAGTATGAGTTAAATTTTTGGTATCGACAATACATTATTTGGTTTTGAGCTGCCAGTACTTAAAATTTGATCTGTTCTTGGTTTTGGTTTCACCCTTTTTCCAATTACAGCCGATACTAAAACTTAACCTCATTTGGAAAGTGAATAGTATCATGACACTATGTCAACTTTTTCAAAAGTTTGACCCTATTTTCAGTATCATTTGTCTTGGTGATGACGACACCAAAAACTTAGCCTTTTAGCATATGTATAGTGCATGGCATTATGTGAGTTTTGTTAAGAATCCAATTCTAATGACTCATGTTATGTTTCAATTTCTTATGAGAATATTAGATAACTAATGTTAATGAGTTCTCATCATGGTTTTAAACTTGGAACAGTCCACACTCACTTTAAGCAAATTATTTGTTTTATTTTTCCTAACTTTTATTAGATCATCATGCTAAAGTGTTTTATGAAATAATATCACCTGACAGCATCATGTTTAAGGAGCAAAGTGCCAATTAATCGAATCCAGGTGATTATTCCACCTCTCGGCCAAAGAAGGAAATTGTTCCACGACATTGTCTAATCCAATCTCAAAATGAACTAGGCACGATTCTTAAGGAATTTCGTATGAGTGGGATAGACACCATTCCTGCTTCTGAAAATGATACTATTCAGAATCCACTAGAAGGATTATTTGCGTATTCGGCGATTCATATCTGGCATGGTGGCTTCTTCCCATTCCTAGATTTCATTTCAAGGTTTTTACAACATTTGCGGCTAGTTACGATTCAACTGACTCAAATACATATACCTATCTTTTATGTCTTGAGTTACTAACTCTTGAGTCGGGGCAGTCTTCCCTCAGTGCTGGTTTCTTCATCATTTGCTACGACTATCTGTTGCTAAAGGAGGAGATTCACCTATACTTCATGTGAATCCAACAAAGAAACTAACCAGTGATGGTATTAGTAAGTTTAAAGACTGGGAAACTCAATTTTTATATATCAGGTACCCCCGAGTATCACAGGCATTTTTTCCACTCCTGGTGAGTTTTTATTCTTTTGTATCTATTGTGTCATCTCCATGCTTTGTCTAATCTTTGTTTCTTTTCAGCCTCTACACCCAGCAAGAAAAGTTTAAGTAATGACGAAGCTCAGGGTGTTAATGTAATTTATAAGGCTTCTGCGAAATTGGGAAAGCGATCTCTTGCTGACTTTGGACAACCTCAAGAAGCATGCCAACCACCTCTTCATTTTTCTAGTGCTAAGCATTTAACCTAAGGTTCATACCTGTTTACTCCACTGATTCCTTTGTTTTCGGGTGCTACAAGTAAGATTGCTCTTCTATAGTGACATCAAAATATTATGTTACATTTAGCCTATTGAGTTCTACTTTTCTGATGTCACTGTTTTGATTAGCTATTGAAGCTTCTACTGGGAAATCTAGCCTGAATTCTCTAGCTCAATTTAAGGCAGTAGCTAAGAGAAGATTTATCATGACTACTAATGAGCCAGCTTTGAAAAAGCAAAAAGACAGAACATATAACCATTCTTCTCTTTGTAAGGGCATTGTCGCTGAGTCCATTGAGCAGTGCACCCCTGACCCTACTGTTCTTTCTACTAATGTTACTCATGTCACTGATTCTTCCCAAACGACGACCACGAGTAGTGATTTTGTTAACCGTATTCGGGTGCTTGACTCTACAAGATACTTAGATTTGGTGGAACACAAGCTAAGTGTGCATTATTTTCCCAAACATGCCAATCCCTCTGGGCCATCTTCACAGATTCAAGATTTTGATGAAATTATAAGACTTGATCTCTTCTTTGAAGATATTACCAATACTATTTTACCCTCTTCGTCTTCAGACCTGATGAATTTGCGTCAATCTCTCATCTAGCAATAACTTTTGGGACTGTCTTGTTTTTCTTAGTTTCTTTCATCTTTTATTCTTATATAAATGTCGATTCTGCTTTCTTCTTTTCAGATAACCAAAAAATGATTCTCCTTTCAGGAGATGTCTACTTCGTTCTCTTCTGAGATTGCAAAGTTCGAAGAGGAGAAATCCGCCCTGGAGTCCAAGGTCAATGCTTTGAGTGCGACGAAGGAAGAGCTTGAGAAATAAAATATGTAGTTAAAATCATCTCTTGAAAAGGCCGAATCGGAACTCCAGGAAGAGAAAAAGGCCAAGAATATTTTATTTGACAAAGTTTCAGCTCTTGAGTCATCCAAGCAGGATCTCGAAGATGAGAAAGCACGAATAGTGACCAATTATGCTGACCAACTGAAAGAGAAAAATGACCGTCTTTTTAAGACCTTGAATGTGCTTTCTAATGCTAAACGAGTAATTTCTGATGCTAAAGATGGAATTTCTTCATTCTAGGAATCTTATCTTCTAGAGGCGACGTTGAACTCTTTCGAAGACACCCTTTTCTTGGTATGCTCGGATAACTTCCAAAAGTATCCTAAATGAAATTCCTGTTGATTGATCCTCCTATTATGGGCATCATTATGAACAGAATTGAGCAAATGAAGCAAGGGATTCAAGTACCTGAAAGAGATGCGATGAAGCCCAAGTAGTTACTATTTATTGAAGATCTTGCTAATGATTTTATCCCATATGACGAAGAGGAGGAGTCGCTGCTATTGACAACGAGAGAGGTGATGGTGGTGACGATCTTGATTCCAAATACAAAGACCGTCATGGTGACTTTAGTGGAGTATTTGACATCCCTCATCCTTCTACTCGAAATGTTGAGTTAATACATAATATAAACAATAGGTGTTTTAACGAACATGATCATTCTTTGTAATCTCTAAAGTGTGCGTATTCTCAAAACAACTCGAATCTTTTTGGGATAAGTATAAGAGTTTATGTTGTAAAATCTTCTGTTAAGCATAATTTTATCATTACCATCCTTTTAAAGTAAGAGTTGTGAATAACTATTTCTTATTTTACTTGTTAATAGGGGATTCAATCCAAAATTTCACCTTCACATCTGACGGAAGAACCATTAATAATTATAGCAGAGGCGTGTTCTCAAACAGGTTCCCTCTACAACTCAAAAAAAGCAATTTATATTCAAAAGTTGACCATTATGAACTTGAATGAGCAAATAACTATTTTGGAAGGCCAAATGAAAAAAAAAACAATCTTTGAGTTGAAGAGACAGATGAGGGTCAATCCCCCCATCGATACTAATGAAGAATTGAGCAGATTAATTTAACAAATTACCGATTTAGAAATTGAGTTGGACGAATCCAAAGCAAGTTGTAATGCTTGGGAGTTTGTCTTAGAGAATCCTGACCCTGACCAAGGCCATAAATAAATCAAAAACGCAGTCATTGAGAAATTTCCTACTTGGTAAATCACCCTCAAGGGTTTAATGAGTCAATTGTTGTTAGGAGGTATAAGAGTGTTAAGACAGAAACTAGGAATTTTATGAGGCATAACGTCAGAATGATGTGAATGAGTAGATGTAAAATACTTGATGTTATCGTGGTATAAGAATCCAACTTCCGTATTTGATAATTCGGGAAATGAATGATAATTCGTGAAATGACTGTAAATAATTCTGTAAAATGGCTTTGTAAATTGTGTAGGTATCACCTGATGTGTAATCCTCATTTGTTTTAAGAACATCCTCATCTAGGAGTTTCACTGCATTATTCTGCATAAAGCTCAACACATAACATTTTTGCATTATCCTTTTGCTAATAGTAAGATGTATACAATAATTTGCTCAGTTTATATGAGCCACTATCTGGGTCGTAACCAACTAATAGACGAATCTTGCGATAGGTTGAAACGATCATTTGCATTTTATATTGTATCATAATAATGAATATATATTTTGTACATATGAGTTTAGAAATCTCCCTATGTGAGATGTGGGAGATCATGATCTTTGTTGGAATGCTTTATAGATAGCTGACCTGAGATATCAACCCGAGTACTGATTTGCAAATCCTTTTTTGGAAATGATAATTACAGTCTTACCACTTAGATTAGGGTGCTAGAAAAGGAATCCATAAATTCTCTTCTTGAAGCATAGGAAGAAGTTCTGCAGCCCATGTTTAGGCATTCGTAAAAAAAACCCAGAAATCCACCTTTGGAAAACGGTAAAAATTCTGACACCCAGATTCGTGTATTTGACAGAAGATCTGAAATCCATATCTTGCAATAACAGAAGTCTCGAACCAAAATTGAGATACAGTTAATTGTTAAAAGACTAGAAATCCATATCTGGCAATAATAGACGTCTCGAACTGAAACATAGATTTGGGTATTTAATAGAAGATCGAAAATCCATATCTGGCAATAATAGGAATCCCGAACCGAAACTCATTTTCGGGTATTTGATAGAAGACCAGAAATTCAATTCTGGCCATAGTAGAAGTCCCGAACCGAAACATATATTCGATTATTTATAGTTTTGTTACCCATTTCGGGTTTGATTTTCAAAGTAGAGGATGTGCGTGCTTTGTGAGCCACTATCTGGTCTTTGATTGTCCGTTTCATCCTTGTGAGCCACTCTCTGGGATTTGTGTGTCTGGTGCGCTTGGCTAGCTTATTCTCAAATAAGGCCCAAGGACTTACCTAGCCTTCCTCTAGGAGGCTCGTTACCCTGGCCATCGTTGGTGGTAATAAGGGATTAGATGCTTTATCATGGCCATCGTAGGCAAGGATAAAGGCTTACTCTTTTGATGCTTTACCTTGGCCATCGTAGGCGGTCATAGAGGCATACACATCACCCTCTCTTCCAAGGGGTGCCTTAACTTGGCCATCGTAGGCGCGAATACGGGATTTTGATGCTTTACCCTGGCCTGATATGATTTGGACGCGGATAAGGCTTACACTCACTCCCCTTCCGAGGTGTGCCTTACTTAGGCCGTCATAGATGGGAGTAAGGGTTTTAAAAGCTCCGCCTCGAGGATGGAGGCTTACTCTTTTGATGCTTTAACATGCCTCTTTCTTATTTGGATGCGACTAAAGGCTTACACATCGCTTCCCACAAGGAGATGCCTTGCCGTGGCCATCCTGTTGCAAACAAGGGTTTTCTACCATCATAGGTAGCTTCACCCGTTACAGCTGATTCCAATTTTAAGGAGTTTTCATACTCCCAACCATGTAGACATTCTTTCTTCAAGGAATCCTTTGTAACAGCTTGTTAAATCTTCTTTACATATCTGTATATCTAGACTTGATTAAAGAACATGTTGATCATTCGTTCTAGAACTCTACAGTGATTGGTTTCATGTCTATTCATCATATGGTAGTAGTATGGCCCTCCCAATTTCACTTCATACTGGGGTTTCTTCTTTAATGATGGCCAAAAGTTAAGCTCATTTTTGGTTAAGAAGTAGATATTTTCAGTTGAGGTAGAATGTTTGCATTCTTCAGGTAATCTTGACTCAAAGACTCCCTTTCGACGTCAGAACTTATCCCTTTCGTTACTCAGCTTTATCACTTCATCTTTATCTTTTAGTTTTCTTTTCACTGTATCTTGAGACTGAGGTGCACCTTTTCTAGACCATCTTGAGGTAAAGTGTTTGAATCCTCCATTATTCTTTGCTTGAATATAGTTCCCTTAGCCTGTGCGTGGATGACTTCTTTTATGTGAGAGAATAGGTTATATTCTTTTGATGTAGGACCACTTAATTAAAGCAAACATGGGGGTTAATACTATATGGAAAGGGTAAATGCTCCAACGTTCAGGGTTATTGTTTCTACTTCCTTTTCCTTGTTCATGATTTGCAGGACTTGCATTCTTAGCCCTTGTTCTTACATAATTCTAGAATCACTGATGTTCGAAGCAAAAGACTTTTGTTGAGTCCTATTGTCCATGGTTTATTTCTTCAAAATTAAACCAATAGGTTGAAACAACTAGGGATGTGGTTGTCAACCACATGGTTTGAGGTTCAAGCCCTCCTTCTAACACCAAAATGTTAACGTTATTTTTCATCAACACCGAAATATAGGGTATGGTTGTGGACCTAGGGGAATCTAGGGACTATCTAGTTCCTTCAAGTTCGACTTAATTGGCCGTTTCCTAGATGTCATGGTCTTAAGCCCAAAGATTAGTTACTCATCCTTCAAAAAGAGCATCACGCTTACAGACTCAATGACCAACAATTACCTTGGGACAAGGGATTCATAAGCTCAGCACAAGTAGAAAGCTAGATGGCTTATAATGGTTACATCGGTAATTATGTCCAAGTAGAAGGATTGGATTGGTATTAGCAATAGGGAAAAATAAATGGTGTAGATTGCTAGTGTTAAGTACACTTTTATTGCACATTTGATTGAGTACATAGACGATTACAAGTAAAATCCCCAAATTGATTAACATATTAGGGGTTTCTCTCTTAGAAATGAATACAAATTTGAGAACGAGGAAAAGTCCCCTAAAATGTGACCTCTGGAGTCTTATTTATTGACAATTTGGGCCCTCTTCGGCAGCAGTCTAGTAAGAATCCTTGTTCCGCCTCCGGCCTCTGGCATAGTCCCGCATTGGCGGTTTCCGATGTCGGCTTGCTCTGCTTTGGTAATGATCCCATGGTGCCGGTAGTCAACTCTGAGTATTAGTCCACTCTACTGGCTTCAAGTTCCAGTGTTGACTTAGTATGGTGGTATCGAAACCAAGTATATTGGTATCGACACCAAGTATAGTGGTGTGACGGAGGAGACCATATGAGAAGAGTACTATGAGGAGTACCTAGATGTTGGGCAAAACTACATATATACTATATTAGGTTTAACCTACTGAGGAGTAGGTGAGTATGACGTGAGTGTAGAGCCTTGAGTGTTATTAACCCAGATAACCTAATAATTAAGAAAATATGACTGAACGGTATAGGTAGTGTTATTTCAAATGTATAATTTGTCCTCTCGCTAGAAATTTGTGTTCTCACCCCCTCCCCTCATAACATGCTCATAGGTTAGATTTATGGCAGAGATTTGGTAGCCTTTAGACACTTATTAGACAGTGTTATTATTTTGGAAAGGCCATATTTGATTCTTATATTCTATCCATTCCGATGTGAGATGTTTTATTAAGCTCTTATATATTTATTATCTCTGTCTTTTCTGCAGGATACCAGACAAACCAACTTGAGCTTCGATGGATTGAGATTTTTGAAAAAAATTTGGTTTGTCGAAATTCGGGTTGTTACATCTGGTATCAGAGCTCAGATTTTGGATTCTTAAGTATAGATAATGAGTGAGCATATTTGTATTTTTAAAATACAAATATATTATATATATACATACTCAGATCCATAAAGGAACCAACTAAATAGGAAGAGCGACATATCAAAAGAGATGGGATATCAGCCATGTACACTAAAGAAATGGTTACGGAAATTTGAGAATAGGAAACCCTTAGGTGGTTTGGGTGAAAATTTACATTGGGTTTCGTAAGGGAAAAAGATAGATCCCATATTGTAGTATCTGAAATGTTAGTATTTCAGATTAAGGGTTCGGTAGCAGAGCTTTATAAATTGGGAAGGAGTAAAAAGATAAATGGATTAGGTGTGTGTGTGTATATATATATATGTGTGTGTGAGAAAAATGACTTTGTAGAAATTTTTAGGAAAGTATAAGTAAGTCAGAAACCCCCTTTGAGTTTAACCCCATTGTTAACTTTAAGAACTTGAAATTTTAAAAGCTTTTGGGTGATAGTTTATTGTGCTTTTCAAGTTTTTACCTTAGAAGCTTACAATTTTAAAATATGTACTAGCTAAATTGTGTAGAAGCAATTCTTCAAACAATAAGAGGTATTTTTTACATTTGAAAAAAATATGTAAGAAACGTATTTGAAAAGTACATATTGTGTTTTGAAAAAAAATATGGTATATTTTGGAAATGGTGATTTCTTATGGAATTTTTATCTCAAATAAATTCTTTTAGAAAAATGTGCACATTATAGAACATGTATAGCTTGTTAGATTTTAAGCCATAAAATATGAAAGAATTAAATAAGAAAACATAGAAAAGATTGCATTTTGTCAAAAGCTAAAATTTTTGGTAAGGAAAACTTTGAAAATCTCTACTCTCTTGACATGAGTTTTTGACAATTGGTTTGACATAAATTTTGGTGGGTGGATAAAATAAGTTGTTAAAAATTTAGAATAGAGTAAATGTTTGGAATAAATTTATAAATTAGCACCTAGTTGTAAGTAATTGAATAGCGTAGTAAAAATGAGCTACTGTGAAATTAATTGATAAATAGTTGTCACTACACCAAATGCATAAATTAGAAATGCATGCTTTTTTAACACTGAAATGCTTGTGTAGTGTTTCTGAGTCTGCAATAGTTGTTTAATGTTTCATTGCGTAATTAGGTGTTTCTACATTAATTCCATTATTATTTGGAATTAAATAAAATTTTAATTCTTTAGGGAATATATGACATCATTATTCTCGTCCAGCGGGTCAACCCGTTAAAACAAAACCATTCCGAAATTTAAAATCCACTCGGTTCTCTCGCAGTTAGGGCTCCCTCCCATTTGCCTTGCTCACCCCCAATTATTCTTTCTCCGCTATCGAGCTCTTATTATATAAATTTATTGTTTGACCTCGATTTGCAGATTTTCTCAAAGACCTAAGGTATCGCATAGTTTAATCTTATTTGTATGCTTCGAGGTAGTTGTAGTTCACATCAAAAGTTATACTCAATAACATGACGCTTATGCTAACAATTCTTCGACCCGTATCTTTACGGCATAACAATTTATTTATTTAAATATTTAGTTAGTGATTTAGAGGGTTAAAGGGTTGTTTAATTAAATAATATTTAATATTTAATTATTTAAATAATAGAATAATATATTTAATTCCGAAATAGTCGGAAATAGTGAATTGACAATATAATATGAACTGGACAATTTAAAATACATACAATTCAGTTTGGAATTGAATTCGAATAACGAATATATTGTATAAACGGAAGTTGAAGATAAAATTATATTATAATTATAATCGAGCTCGAAATGGTGCGGTAGTTCGCAGTTTGGCGATTTGAACTTCAACTGAATATACAGAGTCCATTTTAAATCGGATTTCTGTGAAACAAGAAACGTTAGGAGCTGGTGAAGTATATTTTTCTAGTAGAAGATAAAAATCGGGATTTCGTCATGTAGATTTTGATTTATGTCCAAATCAAATTTTAGAAAAGTCACTATGGAATTCCTTTATAAATTATAGCGATTTATTTATATTATAAAAGGATTTTTCAATATAAATTGAATATCAATTCAACCGGGATTTGAATATCGAGTTATGAATCCAATTGGAGCTATACGATATTCTATGTGAATATATATACGATAATATATATATTTAATTGTATTTAATTTAATTGTTTTGAAATATATTTATATATTTAAATGGGTTATTTAGAGCTTTAAAAATAGTCAGTTTTGCAAACCACCTACGTTTTCGAAGAAACCAGTTTTGTTGAACCGCAATATTAAATTATTACTAGATTTCAATTTTTGTGATTTTTGGAGTCAGTATGTGGCCGTACCGATTTTTAATGTGAAAAACAGTCGATATGGTGACGGTTAAAAATAGGCTGTATGAGCAAACGGAGTCGGAATTCGACGAAACAAGTTTCGTTGGGTCCGTAATGTCAAACTCTAGTTACCTATCCATTTTCATCGAAATTGGATGCGCTATGTGACCACACGAAATTTTAAATAATAAATACAAATAACAATAGCTTATAATATTGATTTAAATCAAATAAAAAATATATATATCTCTTCTATAAATAGGTCACTACCCCTCTAACCCTAAATCAAACTATGCCGAAGTCAACAGACAATGAGCTGCCACCATCTCTAATCTTTGAAAAATCAGTAAAAATAAAACACAAAACGAAATTGATTGAGTTTAGGTCCTATAGGTTTGTCTACTTGTAAGCTTCGATTTGGCATAGGGTTCCACGAGTACGATGATGTTTTGCTCGCTGACCTTTTAGTGGCAGCGCAGGCTAAGGCTTCAACATTTTTGGAATTGAAGCATCGATCTTTGAAATGGAATATGGATTCGATTATAGCATGAAGAATAACATCTGCAGGGAATTTTTGGAAGGGTTCGAGGCAGGTTGAAGTCGCGAGTTGCACAGGAGGCATCGTAAAGCGTGAGGACGAAATTTCGGGAAGTGGCGATACCAGTTAGAGTTGATTAAATCTGGGATGAGGAGATGGGGTTTGAGATGAGAAGGATGATGAGATTTTCGGATTTGGGAATGGTGAAGTAACGACGGAGGTGTAGGGATTGGAAGTCACGAATTGTTTGTAAATGAGCGGAGCAAGGTAGCGAGTTTCATCTGGAGAAGATTGAATATTGTTTTTAACGGGTTTTGCAATTGGGCCAATAAAGAAAAGGTTAAGCCCAAATTTAATTAAGTTTAAATTTAATTCAAATGTATATTAACTTTGTAATATCGTAACTACCTCATATGAGATAGGAATTCAGCGAAACAAGATCCGTTGGGATCGTATGAACAGACACTACCTAGTGGAATTGACTAGGAGTGAATCGGAGCTCATTACAATTTATAGCAAAATAAATTGTCCGTCTGAATTAAGCGATGATTATCGTTATTAATGATGATCGTCCAATGTGAGTAAAACTCACCAACTCTATCAGTTATATTTTTAACGTATTTTAGAACTTATAAATGATGACTGATATTTGTGTTGACTGTTTGATATAATTGCTGATTGATTGGTTGAAAATATCGATATAATTATATATATATATATATATCGTTAATCAAATATTGATTCTGTTTATCAGAATATTTCATATTGAAATGAAATTGATGTGAATTATATTGTGTAACATCTATGGATGTAGGGAAACAGGTTGGAGGGACCCAACTGGGTTCCTCAATATATAAAATACTGTTTTGTTTCATGTATTGTAATATATGATGTGATATATAATCTGTTGTTGATTATGTGTGTTTGAATGATACCGATCATTGTTATTTGGTATTTTAGATACCGTAAGAAATACTAGGATGTAGAAAAGGGGATTTTCAAAGTGTACTTTGAAAATGAATTATTTATATAAAATCAATGGATTTTATATATAAAAAGAAAAGGATTTTATAAAAGAAAATAATTATAAAATCAAAGAATTAGATAAAAGGAATATTTGTGAAAACAAATAGAAAAGGAATATTTGTGAAAACAAATAGAAAAGGAAATATTTGTGAAAACAAATAGAAAAGGAAATATTTATGAAAACAAATTGAAAAAGAAATATTTGTAAAACATTTACAAATAGAATTGAAAAGGGAATAATTGTAAAACATTTATAAATTGATTATGAAAGGGAAATATTTATTTGTTAAATAAATAGAAGATGAAAGGGAAATATTTATTTGTTAAATAAATTGAAAGATAAAAAGAACATTTATTCGTTAAATAAATAGAAGATAAAAAGAATATTTATTTGTTAAATAAATAGAAAGATGAAAAGGATATTTATTTGGGAAAATAAATAGAAAGATAAAAGGAATATTTATTTAGAAAATAAATAAAATATCATAAAAGGAAATATTTGGAAAGTAAGTAGGATTATAAAAGGAAAATGGAATTAATCGAGTTAGATTTAATTGATTAGAGTTAATGAATTAGAATTAATCGATTAGAGTTAATCGAATGGAGTTAACCGATTAGAGTTAATTGAATGGAGTTAATCGATTAGAGTTAACTGAATGGAGTTAATTGATTAGATTTAATTGATTAGAGTAAATCAGAAGGAGTTAATCTAATAGAGTTAAAGAAGTTAGTCGAATATAGTGTATTCAAATAGAATTAAAGAAGTTAATCGAATATAGTTTATTCGAATAGAATTAAAGGAGTTAATCGAAATGAGTTAAATCAAATATTAGTTAGTCGAATAGAGTTATCGAATAAGAGTTATTCGAAGTAGAGTTATCGAATGTTAGTTTTTCAAAAGGAGTTATCGAATATTAGTTATTCGAAAGGAGTAAATCGAATATTATTTATTTGAAAAGGAGTTAATCGATCAAGAGTTAGTTGAATATTAGTTATTCGAATAAAGTTAATATAATTGGAGTTACTCGGATTAGAGTTATTCGAATATAGTTTATTTGAAGAAAGAGTTATCGAATAAGGTTATTCGAAGAAAGGAGTTAATCGAATATAGTTTATTCGAAAAGAGGTTATCGAATATTAGTTATTTGAACAGAGATTATTGAATATTAGTTATTCGAAAGGAGTTATCGAATATTACTTATTCGAAAGTTGTTAATCGAATATAAGTTTATTCGAAAGGAGTTAATCGAATATTAGTTATTTGAATATTAGTTATTCGAAAGGAGTTAATCGAATATAAGTTTGTTTGAAAGGAGTTAATCGAATATAGTTTATTCGAAAGGAGTTAATCAAATATAGTTTATTGGAAAGGAGTTAATCGAGAGGAGTTAATTGATAAGAGTTAATTGATAGAGTTAATCCAATAGAGTTAATCAAATAGAGTTAATCCAATAGAGTTAATAAAATAGAGTTAATCCAATAGAGTTAATCAAATAGAGTTAATAGAATAGAGTTAATCGAATAGAGTTATCGAATAGAGATTGATTCGAAAGAGAGTTACGTAAGGAAGTTTGTTAAAGGTTTAAAAGGTGAACCTTGTCTGTTTTGAAGTTAGAAATGTTGTTCAGTTAAGGTCTGAGAGGTAGTTATACCCCAACATGATTGGCTTCATTTCTAACGAAGGAATGGTTAAGGCTTGACAGTGAAGATTGGTTAAGTGAATTTAGTTAACGAGTAAAATGGTTTGAGTTGGCATATCGATGTTTGATTTAAACATTTGTTTAAATCCAATGAATGAGTTTTGGACACATTTTCCAAATATAATCAGAGATATTTTCTAATCATAGAAAATGAAATGTTTGATGATAAAGAATACTGGAATGGCAGTGATACGTGAAAAAGAGATGGAAATGTTTTCCAACGATTAATAACGTATATTTTCTAAATTTAGAAAATGAGAAATTTTGAATATATGGAAATAAGAGATAAAGTAATGAACTAAAGAGATAAATGTTAAATGATCTTTGATCGATATAATTTCCATCTGGAAATAATATTGTTGTTTGCATACATGTTTTCTTTGATAGTTAACTCACCGACTATCGAAGTTTTGACTATTTTTCCGTTGTCAGTACGGAGAGACCGGGATCAGGTTCATTATCTGAAAACCACTCCATATGGGCGTTAGCGTTGTGATCAAATATAATGAAGATAATTGAAGACGGAGTTATGCAAGGGATGTCCTATTTACAAAATAGTGCCTTCGGTTTGTCCAGTCCCAGGACGACCTGTATGGAAGAATGTTTGACAGAGTATATTTAATGGATCGCGTAAGTTGATCTCTTCAAACGTATTTACATTTGGTGGCGGAGGAATTCGTTTCTCTTACCGGTATACCCATGGTACTTTTGGGTAAATTAATTTGTGATTTGGCGGGTATGACGATGTGACATTCAAAGTGAATAAATGGGTGATCTGTCAGGGATAAGCGTGGCCTCTAGCCTCACAACCGGGAAATGACAAAAATTGGGCAGGCAGCATGGCTAAGTGGTTGGCTGCCAATTAGGGTGTATTATCACCTATCTAGAGATATTCATTTCATTATGTAATATATTGTTGATGTTGTCCCATTCGGGAAACGATTGCTGATCCCAATCGTTGGTGATATACATTCGATATACTCAAGCGAAATGAGTGGTTGGTCATGTGTGGCCGGGTTACAAGATGTTCTTGTTGAACCCAGTGTATTCCTCTCTAGAGGTACACTATCGGAAGGTGGTTCCATACCTTGTCATAGTTGGTAACCATTATCCAATAAGTGCTCGTGGTTTTGATTGTATACTACATATGTGGAACGTGAGATGAAAGCGTTCTGCAAGATGATTATTATATTCTGGTTGATAGACACTACTATAATATCAAAAGAGTTTTGATATAAAAGATCATTGTTTCTTTCAAAATGATTTGAAAGTTAAATCAAATTTATTTGGATTCTCATAAGGGAAAAACCCGTTGTGTTATAGTGCGTGGTCTTATGAGATATCGTTTTATTTCTCAAACTGTTTTAAATTGTTTTACTCACACCTGTCCTATGACTGACCCGGAGTTTATTTTGTTTTGTTTTCCCTAAACTCTTAGGTGCCCAATTTTGTATGGGCAGTCAAGTAGTCGGGATTTTACAGATATACATGCAAAGATGGAGCAGGAGGCTTCAGCAACATTTTTATAGCTATTGTTTTTTTCTTCCGCTGTGATGTAGGTGATGTATTTTGATAATGATATGTATATTCAAGTACAATCTTTTGTTTCAAAGTTATGTTATATTTTATTCGTTCCGCTATGAGATTCGTGTTGCTCTGATGTTGTATGTTCATCATCTTCTTCTATTCTAAGTTTTTATATTATCTATCCTCACCCTCTATTTTCTTTCTATTAGTTTTCTAGTTTCTAGTGCAATTTGAGTTGGACTTGGTTTATTTGGTCAGTTCAAATTGTACCGGAATTTCGGGACACTACAGTTGGTATTAGAGCTTAAGGTTAAGTAATTACCTTGACTCTGTGGCGTGACTCAGTAGAGATGGGGTTAGTAATACCCTAGATTGAGTTTGAGTGTATATATACAAGTGAACGTATTCGTTATTCAATATAAAATGGTTTTATATTGTGGAGATTTATTGGTTGAGTTGTTTATGAGTTCTGGTCGATCAATTTGATCCACTGTATCGGTAGGAGTTTCAAAGCACTTGAATACGATGAACCGACACAATATTGTTTGAAAAGAGGGTAAATGAAATAATTTTACCCAAATTATATTTTTGATATAAAGGATATATATTGAAATGATTATAATATAATGGATATATTGGTTGTTATTATAATCGAGTAAGATTATAAATTAAATGGTTATGTAAATAACCAATCAGAATTCATGTAAGTGTAGTATATGAGATCAGATGGATTAAATCTGGAATTTTAATTAGAATTGAAATTAAAACCCTGGAAATTTGGAAAGGTGTTTGTAAACGGATTTGGAATTAATATATGAAAATTTTAGAATCCTAGGAGTTTTTAAATTGTTTACAGCATTATGAAAGATATTTTTGAAATGGTTTCGAAAGTGATATAGTATTGAACTCACTTCGATCGCTGGAAAATAAATTCCGATGATGAAGTCGACCATCATCGGTGTTCATTTTCGAGGTTCTAAGTGACGGATTACTACCTAAGATTTTGTTTTTGGAAATATTTTGAGAAAAGAAAATTGTTTTGAATTCCAAAAAGGGATATTAGATTTTAGAAAAGCAAAGTTATTTAAAATTCCCAAGGAGAGATTGTTTGAATTAAAAACCAAACTGAATTGAAATTTGGGGAAAGAAAATTGGAATTAAAATAAAGCCAATTAAGTGGAAATTGAATTGAAATTTGCAAAAGCAAATTGGAGTTGAAATAGGATTATAAGGATATCGAGAAATTTGGATTTCTAGGATAGAAGTTTGAAATGAGATTCAGTTTGGATATATGCGAATGGTTGTGTTGAGGATAAAAACTGATTGGAATTTGATTGGAATGATATTGATATATGCTGAATTGATAACAGATGGAAAGGATACAATGATATGCTCGACAAAATGGTACAAGTTTATTTTCACATGAGTTTGATGAGTATTTGGCAAGCCGCTTGGCTGTTTGATGTTCTTTCGGGTTGAAGAAGGCCTAGAGAGGCAAGTTGGGGTTTGAGCTATTGACAAGTACAAAGGAGGTGCTGGCGAATTTTTTTGAAAAGTTAAGGTGTTAGAAATTTTTCAGAATATTAGAAAATTTTCATTTGATAAGAATGAATTAATGAATATTTAATTGAAATTAAATTGGTTCAGTTGAAACTAAAGTTAAGAGGTAAACGAATAAGTTCTAACCAGTCAACAGGGTTTGTTTTCTACCTTAACAATTTCGAGGACAAAATTATTTTAAGGAGGGAAGAATGTAATGTCCCGTATTTTTACGGTTTAATAATTAATTTATTTAATTATTTAATTAGTGATTTAGAGGATTAAAGGGTTGTTTAATTAAATAATATTGAATATTTAATTAATTTAAATAATAGAATAATATATTTAATTCCGAAATAGCCGGAAATAGTGAATTGACAATATAATGTGAACTGGACAATTTAAAATATATATAATTCAGTTTGGAATTGAATTCAAATAACGAATATATTATATAAATGGCAGTAGAACGTAGAATTATATTATAATTATAATAGAGCTCGAAATGGCGCGGCAGATCGCTATTTGGTGATTTAAACTTCAACTGAATATACATGGTCCGTTTTAAATCGGATTTCTGTGAAACATGAAACGTTAGGAGCTGGTGAAGTATATTTTTCTATTGGAAGAGAAAAATCGGGATTTTATCGTGTAGATTTTGATTTTATGTCCAAATCAAATTTTAGAAAAGTCGCTATGGAATTCCTTTATAAGTTATAGCGATTTATTTATATTATAAAAGGATTTTTCAATATAAATTGAATATCGATTCAATTGGGATTTGAATATCGAGTTATGAATCCAATTGGAGCTATACAATATTCTGTGTGAATATATATACGATAATATATATATAATTGTTTTTAAATATATTTATATATTTAAATGGGTTATTTAGAGCTTTAAAAATAGCTAGTTTTGCAAACGACCTCCGTTTTCGACGAAACCCGCTTTGTTGAATTCGCAATATTAAATTATTGCTAGATTTAAATTTTCGTGATTTTTGGAGTCAATATGTGGCCGTACCGATTTTTAATGTGAAAATAGTCGATACAGTGACGGTTAAAAATGTGTTGTGCAAGCAAACGGAGTCGGAATTCGACAAAACCAGTTTCGTTGGGTCCGTAATGTTAAACTCTAGCTGCCTGTTGTAACACCCTGAATTTTTGAATAATCGAATCAACTAAATTAAAGAATAATTAATCTCAGATGTGAGAATTAAGGGAAACGGGTTGTGCCATTGTGTTCGTCTCGGAATTCTGGTTGAGATAGAGTCTGAGTTTGCGTAAATTGGATTCCGTATTAAAAAGATATCTTTAAATTAAATATTGCAGCAAAACATGAAAAAAAAGAATGAGAAAAGAATAAATGTTTAGCATTGTTCTAAGGTTTGTAAGCAAAAGACTTAGTAGCTCATTTGGTTGGAACACGTGACTTGCATACAAGGGGTACAGAGTTCGATCCCCCCCAGCGCCATATTTTTGTTTTAGGGGAATGACTTAAAATGGCTTAGTGTGAACACAGTTCAAAAAGTGGTTTAGTGTGAGAATGGGTAATTAATATATACGGTAAAAGGGAGAATATGTAATTAACAATAATAGATTTATAATTTACATATAAATATGAAGGATAAACATGAAAATTACATGGCATAGATTGGTTCATGAAATGGTATATTTAGTATACCATTAATTGTGAGCATAATTAAAAATATAGTTATGGCATAATTAAAATGGGAATAATTTACATATGGAATTTGTCATAAATAAGAAATATGTAAATTATAGAAAAAAATGAACATTTAATACACTATGCTGAGTCATTAAGGCTGAGGTGTCACCCTATCTTGTTTGGATGGTTTAGGTTGCTTCTAGGTTGGTCAGATGGCCTAAATTAATCCTAAACTCTATAAAAACACCTCTAGACTCAAACCCTAAAATCAAAACAAATTTAGATTCATGGCCTGCATGCCGTCACCTAGCAACTCAGCATAGCCGCCACCAATTAGAGAAGAAGAAAGCTAGTCAAAATCAATCCTTTTCAACTTTAACAACGAATCTTCTTCAAGGGAAAGCTATTACAACTTCAGGACTCAGAATTCATAATTCAAGACCTTCTCTGAATTGTGAGTTCGATAATTTTAATAAAATAATTAGTAAATTAATTGGACTGAGTTATGATGTGGACTATTTGGATATGATGTTTGACCGCATGTTATTATTCATGTAGTAAAATT
The DNA here is from genome assembly GCA_030737875.1 of Allium sativum. Taxonomy (NCBI): domain Eukaryota; kingdom Viridiplantae; phylum Streptophyta; class Magnoliopsida; order Asparagales; family Amaryllidaceae; genus Allium; species Allium sativum. Next base: position 453,809,494 of record CM060913.1, on the reverse strand, counting down.
GTGATGTTTATGTTGTAAATTCTATGATGATATCTTGTAAAGTTGTGATCATCTATGTTGTAAATTTATGATTGGCTTATGTATAATTGAATCACCATGTTGTTCATATGCTAGTTTGGGTATGTTGATTCATATGATAAATCATAAGTATGTATGCAAGTTTAGATTTTTATTAAGACATGAATCATATGCAAGTTGGGGAAAATTATATGTATAACCTTATATGCTTCATGGCATCTATTTTAGATCTATAGTTAGGCTATGACATGTGTGAGTTATATGCCAAATTTTACATGCTAGTTTACATGTTTAGATGTAAGTTTATACCATTGTTATGTTGCATAAATCACATATGCAAGTTTATAGGAATACATGTGTTTGAAAATGAATCATGTTATACAAGTTTGTGGTTACTGCCTATGTAAGTTTACACCTTTAGATGTACGTCTATGACATACATGATTTATGCAAGTTTGTGACCATTATCTAAACAAGTTCACACCTTTAGATTTGGATTTATGACATATGTAATTTTATGCAAGTTGTAACTTTGGCCTACGCAAGTTTTAGATGTAGAACATCATTCACACATGCAAGTTCACCCCTTATGCTTAGATCTAGTTTTAATTATATGTATGTTGTGATGTTTTCTCTTTATTCCATGAGTTAGACTATTCGAATCTAACGTATATTTTACGTTAAACGAATGAACGTACAACGTGGGGCAAAAGGGAATAATGTTAAAAGATTTAATTGGCATAAATGCCTTAAATGACATAAAATAAATTTGTAATGAAAATTGGTATGATTTTACATACCATAAATGGATGGACATAATTGAGTCAATTATGGACATCGTTAAATTTGGAATTGATTGATAATTGGAATAGGGAAAGTAATTCAAATTGGGGAATGATTTAATTAGGAGTAATTAATCGTCCAAGACACGAGGTTAGGCTCTTTTGTGCTGTAAGACATCCCAGACCTGCTCGGCAAATCCAGCTGCCACAAATGCCAGTCTAATGTGGGAGGTCTTAGGCATAAATTAAATACGTAACAATTGTAAAGACACGAGGTTAGGATCTTTTTTGGTGTCAGACTGCCCGGACCCGCCCGGCAAATCCAGCTGCCACAAATGCCAGTTTAATGCGAGAGGTCTTTATGAGGTAACGGTCTTAATGAATTAAGAAACACTTAACCAGATAAACATGTAGTAGGACATGAGGGGGTTAAGTGGGTGCCTTGGGTGGCATGTGGAATCTAGTGGGTGCCTTGGGTGGCATTTGAAATACGATTAGACATACTTAACCAAAATTGAAATATGTAATTGAAACATGAATAAGAAGTGGGTTAAGTGGGAAATACTAAAGGGGACCAAGCTTAGGTGGATAGCTTGTGTCACGTCATGGGGGCCCATTTCAACCAGTAACCCAAACGTATCTTTGTGGGCTCGACCCGAGTCGAGGACGGGACACGCACACTGGGCTTGACTGTAAGAGGCCAAACCGGGTTAGCGGTGGCAACGCAAGTCCAATGGGTTCATATGCGTGTGTAGACCCGGGATGGTAGGTAAGACATTGTTGCATCATGTAGGTATAAGCCGTGCATCTCTGGTAGTATTGGGTTGCCACTTTAGGTAGTGATACACCCCACTGTGGGACCAGCACGGGTATTTACGAGTTAGGGAGCCGATCGAATGGGGAAGGTAGTGGGTACGACTAGTGGAGATAGGAGCAGGCGACACCTATGACAACAGCTAGGAGTACAACTACCATATTATGAATATTGTAATTAGAATGGGGAGGATAGTGGGTACCACTAGTGGAGATAGGAGCAGGCGTCACCTATGACAGCAGCTAGGGGTACACGAAACTACCATGATTATTATCACTTATGTTCAGTAGGCGCGATCAACCTTAGGGTGACTAGTGGTGGTGCAGTATACTAGTGGTGGTGTAGTATAGCAATTATCTCAGAGTGTTGGTATAGTTTAGTAATTATCTTACAGTGGGTAAGGTGCGCTTTAACGATATCGTTGTTCATCCTGTTTCCTTGTTTACTCTGCCATACTCAATGGTTCATGGTCATTTCTTGATTTTCCAACTTATTCCTTAGCCTAGTTACTTTGGTGATTATATTGTTAAAGTTATCGCACTCGCAAGACTTTATGTATGACCCCCTTTGTTTCCTCCTCTTTTCTTCCTTTTTCCCCTCCCCCCAGGTGCTCAGGTTGGAACTAGCACCAGTGGAGCTTGATTTTGGACAGTTGTGCTTCTTGCTTTTAGAAGATTGCTTGGATCGCTGAAGTAAAGTTCAGCCTCTCTTTTATTTATGGCTATTTTGTATTGGGGATTATGTCTTTCAATTTATGTACTTTGATTTAGTCAGGATGGATATTATGTACTTGGCTCTAGTTTTGACGATGTAATCAAACATATGTATTTTCCGCTGCAATGAAATAAAGTTTTTAATTTTTCAAGTACTGTTTATATCCGTCTTGTTGTTAAGTTTCTATTCTATACTCACTTAAAAGCTCCATAGAAGTTAATGCATTCCCTTTATGAGTGACATTAATGGACATGGGGTGTTACACCTGTCCATTTTCATCGAAATTGGATACAGTATGTGACCACACGAATTTTTAAACAATAAATACAAATAATGGTTGCTTATAATATTGATTTAAATCAAATAAAAAATACTCTTCTATAAATAGGCCACTACCCCTCTAACCCTAAATCAAACTTTGCCAAAGTCAACAGACAATGAGCCGCCGCCATCTCTAATCTTTGAAAAATCAGTAAAAATAAAACACAAAACGAAATTGATTTATTTCAGGTCCTATGGGGTTGTCTACTTGTGAGCTTCGATTTGGCGTAGGGTTCCACGAGTACGATGATGTTTTGTTCGCTGATCTTTTAGTGGCAGCGCAGGCTAGGGCTTCAACATTTTTGGAATTGAAGCATCGATCTTCGAAATGGAATATGGATTCGATTATAGCATTAAGAATAGCACTTGCAGGGAATTTTTGGAAGGGTTCGAGGTAGGTTGAAGTCGCGAGTTGCACGGGAGGCATCGTACAACGTGAGGGCGGAATTTATGGAAGTGGCAATACCAGTTCGAGTTGATTAAAATTGGGATGAGGAGATGGGGTTTGAGATGAGAAGGAAGATGAGATTTTCGGATTTGGGAACGGTGAAGTAACGAAGGTGGTGTAGGGATGGGATATCACAAATTGTTTGTAAATGAGCGGAGCAAGGTAGCGAGTTTCTTCTGGAGAAGATGGAATACTGTTTTTAACGGGTTTGGCAATTAGGCCAACAAAGAATAGGTTAAGCCCGAATTTAATTATGTTTAAGTTTAATTCAAATGTATATTAACTTTGTAATATCGTAACTACCTCATACGAAATCGGAATTCAACGAAACAAGATCCGTTGGGATCGTGTGGACAGACACTACCCAATGGGACTGACTGGGAGTGAATCGGAGCTCAATACAATTTATAGCAAAATAAATTGTCCGTCTAAATCAATCAATGATGATCGTCCAATGTAAGTAAAACTCACCAACTCTATCAGTTATATTTTTTTAACGTATTTTTAGAATTGATAAATGATGACCGATATCTGTGTGTTGACTGTTTGACTGAATTGCAAATTGATTGGTTGAAAATATCGATATATATATATATATATATCGTTAACTAAATATTGATTCTGTTTATCAGAATATTTCATATTGAAATGAAATTGATGTGAATTATATTGTGTAACAACTGTGGATGCAGGGAAATAGGTTGGAGGGACCCAACAGGGTTCCTCAATATATAAAATACTGTTTTGTTTCATATATTGTAATATATGATGTGATATATTAAAATGACCCAGATTTCCGTAACATCAGAGTTGACTATATACATCATACGTCCAACCCAAATATCACGAAAATACGAAACATTTTTTTTTAGAAGAAAGAGATAGAAGAAGAACAGAAATAACAACACAGAATCTCACATCGCAGCGGAACAAAATATAATATATTATAACTTTTGAAATACAAAATATCAACTGTATAACATACACTTATCAGAGTACAATACTTACAACACATCGGAACAAAACTCTATATAACTAACGCTGAAGCCTCTTGCTCCAAGCTCCTTTAGATAGATCTGTAAAATCCTGAACTACTTGACTGCCCGTACAAATTTAGGCACCTAAGAGTTTAAGTAGAACAAAACAAAACAAACTCCGGGTCAGTCATGGGACTGGTATGAGTTAACAGTTTTAAACAGTTTCAGAAAACTAAATGATATCTCATAAGACCACGCCGTATGACACGGAACGGGTTTTCCCCTTATGAGAATCCAAACACTTGACTTATCTTTCAAATCCCTTTGAAAGGAACGATAATCTTTATATCAAAAACTCTTTTGATATTATAATGATGTCTAAATCAAGTAGATAACAATCTAGTGGAACGTTTGCATCTCACATTCCACATATAATATACAATCAAAACCGCAGGCACTTATTGGGTAATGGATTTCCAACTATGACAAGGTATGGAACCACCTTCCGCTGGTATATCTCTAGAGGAGAATACACCGAGTTCAACAAGAACATCTTGCAACTCAGCCACACATGACCGACCACTCATTTGGCTTGAGTGTATCGAATGTATATCACCAACGGTTGGGATCAGCAGCCGTTTTCCCGAATGTAACAGCATCGACAATAGATTTTTAGAAATAAATAAAACTCTAGATCAGGTGATTATACAGCCTAATAGGTGCGACCTACATAGCCATGTTGCCTGCCTGATTTCTGTCATTTACCAGTTGATGAAGCTAGAAGCTACGCTTTATCATCACACCAGATCCACTTCGAATGCCGCATCGTCAAATCCATCAAATCACCGATTGACGTCCTCAACAGTACATTACGTGTTAGCTAAAAGAAGTTTCCTTCTCCGCTTCCACTCTTGGTACGGTTGAAGAAATCAATGTACGTGACCTTTCTGGAAATACTCTCTCAGACATTCTTCCATACAAGTCACCCAGGAACAGGATGAACTGAAGGCACTATTTCTATTAATAGAAAATGTCCTTGCACTCTACTCTATCTTCGATTATCTTTATATAATCTGATTCGCACGCTACTGCCAATACGGAGTGGTTCTTCGGATAATAATCCAACCGGTCTCTCCATATTGACAACGATGGTCAAAACTTCGATAGTCTGTGATTTAACTATCAAATAAAAACAAGTGTTTCGGTAGTCGATGATTTAACTATCGAATAAAACAAGTGTTCATCCAAACATCAAACAATCACTGAGCCCTTAATTAATATTCCATTAATTAAATCACTTCTCTATTTCTTTATCAATATTTGTTAACCAAATATTTTCAATAACTATATTGGCCTTTTACGTTATTTGGAAAACATTTCCGAATATCGCCTTCCTTTATTTTCTAAAATTTAGAAAATATATGTTATTTATAATTGGAAAATATTCCAATTACTTATCTATTTTCCAATCTTGTTTATTCCTATACTTAGGAAATATTTATTATTCTATTTCCCAGCTTACACTTATTTGGGTTAAAACAGATGTTGTGTAAAACATCGTTACAACAACCCAAATACTATATTCAACTAACTCTTATCCAACATTTCTCTTCGAGCCTGAAATCTTATTATTTATTTGTTAATAATGAAATCAATCAAGTTGGGGTATAACTACCTCTCAGACCTTGACTAAATAACATTTATAACGTCAAAACAGATAAGACTACTTACTTGAATGATCAATACAATACAACTAATTCTTCACTTTTAAACACATATACACTTTCTCTTTCTATTCTTTCGATATTTTATTCTAGACTTCCTTTTTGATTATACTATCCTATTTCTATGTTCGTTTCCTTATCGACTTCTATATATATCGATACGTTGATTTCTAATTATCAAATTATCTTAAAAATATTCTAACTCCTTAAATTCCCGGAAAAATTCGCCATAACCTCCTTTGTACCGGGAGCTTCGGGAAAATCCCCAAACTGCCACACAGGCCCTTTCTAATCAAAAAGAAAAGGAAAAGCCAAGCGGCTAGCCGATACGGCGCATAAAATTTCATATGTGAATTAAATACGTACCTTTTTGTCGGGCATTTCTATTTATATACCTTCTGACACTTTATTCCAAACCTGTCTCCTGTATATTTATACTTGTCCAATCTATTTTAACTATACAAATCGTTTTAACTAAATTTGTTAAATAAATTTGTTACTTAACTCTTCAGTCTATTTCACCTTCATATTTGAACATGACATGTTCAAATATATTTTAACTTGCATATTAACAAATTCTGATTATACTCATACTCTCGTTTCCTTATCGATTTCTTATTCAAATTCCAATTCAATTCTATTTGAATTCTCTTTATTCAAACTTCATTTGAATTCTATTTTCAAATTCTATAGTTTAAAGTCCATTTGAATTCTATATTCAAATTCTATAGTTTAAAGTCCATTTGAATTCTATATTCAAATTCTATTTGAATTCTCTGCATTATTTATAAACAACGTTTATGACTTCACTTAAAATCCCCCATTATATATTTATAAACAAAGTTTATAAATTCAGTTCAAATCCCATATTTTCCTTTATAAACAAAGTTTATAAATTCAATTCAAGTCCCATATTTTCCTTTATAAACAAAGTTTATAAATTCAATTCAAATCCCATATTTTAATTTATAAACAGAGTTTATAAATTCAATACTCGTTTTATATATCTTCAAAACAAGTAAATATTTCCAATAGTTCATTAAAAATTCAAATTCTATTTATAAAAATAGAATTCACTTTTTAAATCCCAAATACCCTAATTTTCCTTTATAAATCAATATCCCAAGCCCCAGTGATATTTAAACAATCAAATCAACCAATTTTCAATCATTTGATTTTTAACACATCATATATGAATATATATGAAATCAAACAAACAACAACAGATAATATATTTTTGAGGAATCCAGTTGGATTCCTCCAACCTGTATTCCTGCATCCACAGACGTTAGTCAACATAGTAATACCCATCCTGCTTCGAGGCAGGATATCGCGGTATAGAAGGTCATCCACTAATCATAGCGTGGGGCGCATAGGGTAATCATCCGCTATGGTACCGCGGGCATCTTCTAATGAGACTACGGGAATCCAACCAATCATCAACCTAATATATTATATATATATATATCCTAAATAACTAATATATATTTTAAAACAATCAGACAGCATTCAAACAAGCACAGACAATTATTTTTAACTATATAAAAATAATTTCTAAATAGAAGGTGAGATTTACTCATCGGAATTTTAATCTGTACTTTTACCAATTTCCATTTCCTTTCATTGATTTCTGAGTCTTCGACTCCACACGAATGGTTTTTTTATTTGATTTATCCTCTCCTAAGAAAAATTCGAACTTTATAAGTAAGTTAATGAATTTTCTTACCAAGGTTTTGTGTCGAGAATATACTAAAATAAATTTTCCTTTATTTCTAACTTTCCGGTTTTCGATTTGATAATGAACTTTAAATCAAAATATTTCACTCATATAATTTAAAATTTATATAATGATTTTACTAACTAAATTTCCCTTTTTGTTTCCAAATTCCGGATTTGCATTAAAACGACATTCCTTTTCTTTACGGTGTACACATCTGTTTTTAAAACATTTACTAATCAAATTAAAATAGGAATTCACCTCATTTTACGATTTTGCAAACTTGTGTACATTAAATATATTGCATTAAGATCTTTGATCAAATAAAATTAAGCAAATTAACTAATTAAATTATTAAATTAATACCTTAATCCCACTTGGACATTTCATCGAGCAACTCGCAATCAATCTATGTACTGCTCCTTTCTCTCAGTCCTTTCCCACTACATCCAAGCTCTCGTATCACCTTCACCTTTTTCTCAGCAGCGAGCCTTCCTCCATCGTCGCATCAACCCAGTAAACAGACGCACCACATCCCTCAATGAATCACGTCTGTCTGAAGGTTTCAAACTCCAGAAAGCATCATCGCACCATCATTGAGAAAAAATGCAAACTCCGGAAACCCTAGGTGTTGTCGCGACCCGTGCTTCACCGAGTTCTACCCAATCCCAAAGTCCTAGCGTGCGCCTGCTGAAACTGGGTGATCGAGCGAAGGATCGGACCCCCTGATGCCATCGTGATAGGTTGGAGATCCACCTGATAACACGCATATGTTGAAGATCCTCTCGAACCAGATCCAAAAAGCCCATCGCGCCTGAGTCTCGAACAAGTCTGGTGACTTCCGACCCCAATTTGATTACGCGATAATGATTTAGAGTTTGGGTTTATTCTTTTCGATTCTGAAATCCAGCAAAGAGAAGGGTAGTGGCCATTTTATAAAGGAGGGGCGTGGTTTATATTTTGAACAGCGAGGCCTACATTTTTGGGCATGCTGGAAGCTTTGGATCCATTTGAAGAAGAATGAAATGAATGGTTTAAAAAGGGGAAGACGTGGTCTAAGAGGGAACAAGTATTTTATTTTAAATTTGTTTTAACTTTAAAACTATATCCTTAAAACTTTCAATAGCCTTTGATTTCGAACTTCTTTCTGAACCTAACAACTGTAAATTCTAGGGTAATACCCCTATTCCGGACACACTGGGATAGGTCACGAGGTCCAATTCGATCATCTGAAGGAGATATTAATTTAAATAAATATAAATTAATTTCATACAATTTATTCTTCTCGATAATAAATTAATATTACTATCGTTATAAATTCAATTAAAATTTCCCATTAATTATTTGAACTGTAAAAATTTTGAATTCATCTAAATCCTTTTTCGTATTCTGTTATTTTAATATATTCGATATTAAATCGAAATTGATAACTTAATATAAAATTCCATTTATATTATCCACCCAATATTTAAATCCGTATTAAATATTTAAAATTAACCCATAAGGATCCGGGTCATTACAATCTTCCCCACTTAAAATAATTTCGTCCTCGAAATTGCTAAGGTAGAAAAAGCGCTACAAACCCATATTTTTTTTCAAAACTTATTTATGTAGATACTCAACATTTCAACTTCCTTACGTAACTCTCTTTCGAATAAATTCCTATTCGATAACTCCTCCCTTCGAATAACTATATTTGAAAATCTCTCTATCGAATAACTAGATTCGAAATCCTTTCTTCGAATAAACTATATTCGATTTACTCTATTCAATTTACTCTTATCAATTAACTCTATTTGATTATCTCTTTCCACTTAACTCCTTCTGAATAAGCTATATTCGATAACTCCTTTAACTCTATTCGGATAAACTATATTCGATCAACTTTAATTGAATAACTAACATTCAATTAAATCCTAATTCGATTAACTATGTTCAATTAACTCTATCTGGTTAACTCTAAATTTGAATAACAAATATTCGATAAATTCTAATTGAATAACTAATATTCAATTAACTCTACGGATTAACCTTAACTGATTAACTCTAACTGGTTAATTCCTACTCTAATCGATGTATTCTAACTCTAATCGACTTCTCCTATTCGAATAGCTCCTTTTGGATAACATTTATTCATTTATAAAGATTTACTTTTAGTAACGGTTCTTCACTTTATAAATGTTCTCTTTAATAACGTTACCTCACTTATACAAGTGTTGTGTACCCCTTCTATTTAAAACTATCGGCGTTAAAAACCAATATCTCTTCTCTATATAAGTTGAGACTTATATATTCCATTTATCGAATGATAAATATTTAATTTAATTTATAAACTGTTATTTATAAAATTAATCTTTTCTATTTATTCGTTAAAAATAGATTTCCATTTTCTATTCATCTTCTGAATATTCCTTTGATTAAATTCTATTTATTTAACAAATAAATATCTCATTTATAACATTCTATTTATTTTCTATAAATAAATATTTCCATTGAATCTATTTGTAAATGTTTTACAAATATTTCCTTTTAAATTCTATTTGTAAATGTTTTTACAAATATTTCTCCTTCTATTTGTTTGCATATAACTTCCTTTGTATTTGTGTTACAAATATATTTCCTTTATTCACACCCAATTCATATTTCATTCACATTGATTTTACTCAATTTATTCATTTCGATCCATTTAACTTACTTAAGTTAAATTTAATTTCAATCATTCAAATTCCCATTAACTAGTTGCTAATTAACCGTTTTGCCTATTTCACCCTTTTTATTTGAATATAACTTGTTCAAATATATGTCAACTTAATTATAAACTAATCGAATTATATTTTCAACTCGAGTTATATATTCGATTTCGAATATAAATTTTCAATCTCTTTCACTTATCCAAATCCCAATTTCGATTCAAATTTCCTTTAACTAATTATTTTCCAATTTAGTTAATTCTATTTAACCATTAAAAATATGATTTTTGTCTTAAAAATCATTTCACTCACTTCATTGGAGTTCATATTTATTTTATATCTCCAGTCTGGATTTTTCTAATGCCAATTCGGATTTTATTTCCTAGAAATCCTTTTATTTAATTAATTAAACCGTTATGGTTTTATAATAGTTCTGGCGCTGCTTTTCTAAAAATTTGATTTTGATATAACTCAAAATCTATACGACGAAATCCAGATTTTTCTCTTTCATTAGAAAACTATTGTTCAACCGGTCCCGACGATTCTTGTTTCAAAGAATTCCGACTTCAATTGAGTTCTGTATACTAAATTGAAGTTCGAATTGCCAATTTATGAACTGCCGCGCTACGGCGAGCTCGTTTTAATTATATTTATAAATATAAACGTTTTAACTTTGTTTATAATAAATACAACTCCATTCTGATATATTTTCAATATATATCCAATCCATTTCACATAATATTCCCGATCTATTTCACTTTTAATATTCAAATCCTATATTTTCCTTTATTTTACTTCTATTCAATTTCTATTTGAATTTTCTTCTATTCAAATTCTATTTCAATTCCTTATCTTCAATTTCTATTTGAAATCCTTTGTTCAATTTCTATTTGAAATCTTTTGTTCAATTTCTATTTGAAATCTTTTGAATTTAAATTATATTTTAACTCCTTTGAATTCAAATTCTATTTCAAACTTTATATTTTCTTTGAATTCAATATTCAACCTCCACTTTATATTCTCTTTGAAATTCTATTTAACCAAATTCCATTTGAATTCTAATATTCAAATCTCTATTTGACTTTTCTTTATTCAAATCCATTTGAATTCCTTTGAATTCAAATTCCATTTCAATTTTTCTTATACAATTTCTATTTGAATTTTCTTTATTCAAATACTATTTAAATTTCTATGTTCAAATTCTATATTTGAATTCCCTTATATTTTACTTCTATTTGTAATCTATATTCCAGTTCTCAGTTCAAAATTCCTTTGAAGTTATATAAATATATACATATATTTATATCTATCTCAAATTCAAAACATTTGAATTTTCAAACAACTTGTTTCTTTTCAAACAAATTCCATCAAAAACTTTTCTAAGGCAGCAATTCATCACTTAGAAACTCGAAAATGAACACTGATGATGTTGTGACCATCATCAGAATTATTTCCCAGCTACTGAATGAGTCCAGTGCTATATTTCTTTCAAAATCCATTCAAATGATTTTTATTCAAAAATCCTTCCAAAATAAAGCTATATTATTTTAATAAAATTCAGAAAATATTTTCCAACTTCCCAGGATTTTAAATTCAAAATTCCTGGTTTGAATTCAACTCTAATTCATCTCATTTGGATATTTCATTCTTATACCAATTATGTTGGTTATATATAACTATTTCCGTTTTATAATCTCATTCGATTATAATTCCAATAATCAACTCAACCATTTAAAACAATATCGTGTCAAATCTTCTGTTCAAGTGTTTATAAACTCCTATCGACATCGTGGCGTCCCACGATTCAACCAAAATTCATAATTCACTCAACAGACTAGTCAACACAATATAAAACAGTTTTTATATCAAATAACAAATACGCTCGCTCGTATATATATATATATATATATATATATATATACACACACACACACTCAACTCATTCTAGGGTACTACTGACCCTATCTCTAATGAGCACATTCCAACAAGCCTAGGTATTCGCTCAACCTAAGCTCTGATACCAACTGTAATGACCCAGATTTCCGTAACATCAGAGTTGACTATATACATCATACGTCCAACCCAAATATCACGAAAATACGAAACATTTTTTTTAGAACAAAGAGATAGAAGAAGAACAGAAATAACAACACAGAATCTCACATCGCAGCGGAACAAAATATAATATATTATAACTTTTGAAATACAAAATCTCAACTGTATAACATACACTTATCAGAGTACAATACTTACAACACATCGGAACAAAACTCTATATAACTAACGCTGAAGCCTCTTGCTCCAAGCTCCTTTAGATAGATCTGTAAAATACTGAACTACTTGACTGCCCGTACAAATTTAGGCACCCAAGAGTTTAAGTAGAACAAAACAAAATAAACTCCGGGTCAGTCATGGGACTGGTATGAGTTAACAGTTTTAAACAGTTTCAGAAAACTAAATGATATCTCATAAGACCACGCCGTATGACACGGAACGGGTTTTCCCCTTATGAGAATCCAAACACTTGACTTATCTTTCAAATCCCCTTAAAAGGAACGATAATCTTTATATCAAAAACTCTTTTGATATTATAATAATGTCTAAATCAAGTAGATAACAATCTAGTGGAACGTTTGCATCTCACATTCCACATATAATATACAATCAAAACCGCAGGCACTTATTGGGTAATGGATTTCCAACTATGACAAGGTATGGAACCACCTTCCGCTGGTATATCTCTAGAGGAGAATACACCGAGTTCAACAAGAACATCTTGCAACTCAGCCACACATGACCGACCACTCATTTGGCTTGAGTGTATCGAATGTATATCACCAACGGTTGGGATCAGCAACCGTTTTCCCGAATGGAACAACATCGACAATAGATTTTTAGAAATAAATGAAACTCTAGATCAGGTGATTATACAACCTAATAGGTGCGACCTACATAGCCATGCTGCATGCCCGATTTCTGTCATTTACCGGTTGATGAGGCTAGAAGCTACGCTTTATCATCACACCAGATCCACTTCGAATGCCACATCGTCAAATCCATCAAATCACCGATTGACGTCCTCAATAGTACATTACGTGTTAGCTAAAAGAAGTTTCCTTCTCCACTTCCACTCTTGGTACGGTTGAAGAAATCAATGTACGTGACCTTTCTGGAAATACTCTGTCAGACATTCATCCATACAAGTCACCCAGGAACAGGATGAACTGAAGGCACTATTTCTATTAATAGAAAATGTCCTTGCACTCTACTCCGTCTTCGATTATCTTTATATAATCTGTTTCGCACGCTACTGCCAATACGGAGTGGTTCTTCGGATAATAATCCAACCGGTCTCTCCATATTGACAACGATGGTCAAAACTTCGATAGTCTGTGATTTAACTATCAAATAAAAACAAGTGTTTCGATAGTTGATGATTTAACTATCGAATAAAACAAGTGTTCATCCAAACATCAAACAATCACTGAGCCCTTAATTAATATTCCATTAATTAAATCACTTCTCTATTTCTTTATCAATATTTGTTAACCAAATATTTTCAATAACTATATTGGCCTTTTACGTTATTTGGAAAACATTTCCGAATATCGCCTTCCTTTATTTTCTAAACTTTAGAAAATATATGCTATTTATAATTGGAAAATATTCCAATTACTTATCTATTTTCCAATCTTGTTTATTCCTATACTTAGGAAATATTTATTATTCTATTTCCCAGCTTACACTTATTTGGGTTAAAACAGATGTTGCGTAAAACATCGTTACAACAACCCAAATACTATATTCAACTAACTCTTATCCAACATTTCTCTTCGAGCCTGAAATCTTACTATTTATTTATTAATAATGAAATCAATCAAGTTGGGGTATAACTACCTCTCAGACCTTGACTAAATAACATTTATAACGTCAAAACAGATAAGACTACTTACTTGAATGATCAATACAATACAACTAATTCTTCACTTTTAAACACATATACACTTTCTCTTTCTATTCTTTCGATATTTTATTCTAGACTTCCTTTTTGATTATACTATCCTATTTCTATGTTCGTTTCCTTATCGACTTCTATATATATCGATACGTTGATTTCTAATTATCAAATTATCTTAAAAATATTCTAACTCCTTAAATTCCCGGAAAAATTCGCCATAACCTCCTTTGTACCGGGAGCGTCGGGAAAATCCCCAAACTGCCACACAGGCCCTTTCTAATCAAAAAGAAAAAGAAAAGCCAAGCGGCTAGCCGATACGGCGCATAAAATTTCATATGTGAATTAAATACGTACCTTTTTGTCGGGCATTTCTATTTATATACCTTCTAACACATTATTCCAAACCTGTCTCATGTATATTTATACCTGTGCAATCTATTTTAACTATACCAATCGTTTTAACTAAATTTGTTAAATAAATTTGTTACTTAACTCTTTAGTCTTTTTCACCTTCACATTTGAACATGACATGTTCAAATATATTTTAACTTGCATATTAACAAATTCTAATTATACTCATACTCTCGTTTCCTGATCGACTTCTTATTCAAATTCCAATTCAATTCTATTTGAATTCTCTTTATTCAAACTTCATTTGAATTCTATTTTCAAATTCTATAGTTTAAAGTCCATTTGAATTCTATATTCAAATTCTATAGTTTAAAGTCCATTTGAATTCTATATTCAAATTCTATTTGAATTCTCTGCATTATGTATAAACAACGTTTATAACTTCACTTAAAATCCCCCATTATATATTTATAAACAAAGTTTATAAATTCAGTTCAAATCCCATATTTTCCTTTATAAACAAAGTTTATAAATTCAATTCAAATCCCATATTTTACTTTATAAACAAAGTTTATAAATTCAATTCAAATCCCATATTTTAATTTATAAACAGAGTTTATAAATTCAATACTCGTTTTATATATCTTCAAAACAAGTAAATATTTCCAATAATTCATTAAAAATTCAAATTCTATTTAAAAAAATTGAATTCACTTTTTAAATCTCAAATACACTTATTTTCCTTTATAAATCAATATCCCAAGCCCCAGTGATATTTAAACAATCAAATCAACCAATTTTCAATCATTTGATTTTTAACACATCATATATGAATATATATGAAATCAAACAAACAACAACAGATAATATATTTTTGACTAATCCAGTTGGATTCCTCCAACCTGTTTTCCTGCATCCACAGACGTTAGTCAACATAGTAATACCCATCCTGCTTCGAGGCAGGATATCGTGGTATAGAAGGTCATCCACTAATCATAGCGTGGGGCGCATAGGGTAATCATCCGCTATGGTACTGCGGGCATCCGCTAATGAGACTGCGGGATTCCAACCAATCATCAACCCAATATGTTATATATATATATATATATATCCTAAATAACTAATATATATTTTAAAACAATCAGACAGCATTCAAACAAGCACAGACAATTATTTTTAACTATATAAAAATAATTTCTAAATAGAAGGTGAGATTTACTCACCAGAATTTTAATCTGTACTTGTACCAATTTCCATTTCCTTTCATTGATTTCTGAGTCTTCGACTCCACACGAATGGTTTTTTTTTATTTGATTTATCCTCTCCTAAGAAAAATTCGAACTTTATAAGTAAGTTAATGAATTTTCTTACCAAGGTTTTGTGTCGAGAATATACTAAAATAAATTTTCCTTTATTTCTAACTTTCCGGTTTTCGATTTGATAATGAACTTTAAATCAAAATATTTCACTCATCTAATTTAAAATTTATATAATGATTTTACTAACTAAATTTCCCTTTTTGTTTCCAAATTCCGGATTTGCATTAAAACGACATTCCTTTTCTTTAAGGTGTACACATCTGTTTTTAAAACATTTACTAATCAAATTAAAATAGGAATTCACCTCATTTTACGATTTTGCAAACTTGTGTACATTAAATATATTGCATTAAGATCTTTGATCAAATAAAATTAAGCAAACTAACTAATTAAATTATTAGATTAATACCTTAATCCCACTTGGACATTTCATCGAGCAATTCGCAATCAATCTATGTACTACTCCTTTCTCTCAGTCCTTTTCCCACTACATCCAAGCTCTCGTATCACCTTCACCTTTTTCTCAGCAGCGAGCCTTCCTCCATTGTCGCATCAACCCAGTAAACCGACGCACCACATCCCTCAATGAATCATGTCTGTCTGAAGGTTTCAAACTCCAGAAAGCATCATCGCACCATCATTGAGAAAAAATACAAACTCCGGAACCCCTAGGTGTTGTCGCGACCCCTGCTTCACCGAGTTCTGCCCAATCCCAAAGTCCTAGCGTGCGCCTGCTGAAACTGGGTGATCGAGCGAAGGATCGGACCCCCTGATGCCATTGTGATAGGTTGGAGATCCTCCAGATAACACACATATGTTGAAGATCCTCTCGAACCAGATCCAAAATGTAACGACCCACAAATCCGTACTATCTGAGTTGACTAAATACACCACACGTCTAACCCAAATAATACAGAAATACGAACCATTAATATAAAGAAGTTAGAAGATGAGAAATAGAAAGAAAGAATTGTTAGAATAGAAGAAGAACGAAGATCATAACTCACAGCGGAACGAATAAAATATATTATATAACATAACTTTTGAAATACAAATCAGTAACTTTATATACATACCATCATCAGAGCACAACAGTCATTTCTGGAACAGTTATAAACACCTGTTTCCAGTTACAAACAAGGTCCACAGCGGAATATATAATAGCCTATAGCTAACTGGTGAAGCCTCCTGCTTCCAGCTCCTCCAAATGAATCTGTGAAATCCCGACTACTTGACTGCCCGTACAAATTTGGGCACCCAAGAGTTTAGGGAAAACAAAACAAAATAAACTCTGGGTCAGTCATGGGACTGGTGTGAGTAAACTCCAACCACTTGTTTAACTTTTAAAAATCCTTTCGAAAGAAAAGATAATAGTAAGATCAGTCCACACATAAACACGGACGGTTTTTACCTTACTATAACCAAAAACACTTTGATACGAAAATCCAGTGATATTATAATAATGTCTACATCAAGTAAATAACCAAATAGTAGAACTCTTGCATCTCACGCTCTACATATATAGTATAAAATCAAAAACCGCATGGCGCTTATTGGAGATTGGATTTCCAATATGACAAGGTATGGAACCACCTTCCGACTATGTATCTCTAGAGAGGAATACACTGGGTTCAACAAGAACATCTTATAACCCGGCCCACACATGACCGACCACTCATTTCGCTTGAGTGTATCGAATGTATATCACCAACGGTTGGACTCAAACCACCGTTTCCCGAATGGGCAGAATCGATAGAATAAGAACAAAAGGAATTTCTCTAGATAGGTGATTATACACCCTAATGGGTGCGACCCACATAGCCATGTTGCCTGCCCGATTTTTGTCCTTTCCCGGTTGTTGAGGCCTGAGGCTACGATTACTTACCATTCCTTGATAACACAATCACTTTGAATGCCACATTGTCAGATCCGTTAATCACTAGTTGATTTTGCACAAATATTCTGGATATTATGCTAAGGGATAAATCCGTTGCAACCATATATATTCATACGGACCAACCCATTTGATCATTGGAAATACTTTGTCAGACATTCGTCCATTTACGTTCGTTCTGGGACTGAACAAAACCGAAGGCACAATTTCTATTACTAGAAAAAGCCCTTGCACTTCACTCCGTCTTCAATATATTCAGCATACTTGGTTCGCAACGCTTATGCCGATACGGAGTGGTTTTTCGGATAATAATCCAACCGGTCTCTCCATATTGACAACGATGGTCAAAAACTTCGATAGTCTGTGATTTAACTATCGAATAAAAACAAGTGTTCATCCAACATATCAAACAAATCACTGGTCTCTTTAATTAATATTCATTAATTAAATCTCTTCTCCATTTCCTTATCAATATTTGTTAACCAAATATTTTCAATAATCATCTCGGCCTCTTATGCCATTTGGAAAACGTTTCCAAATATCAACTTCTTTTATTTTTTATATATTAGAAAAATCTCTATTTGCAATTGGGAACAATTCCAATTACTTATCTCTATTCCTTTTTGTTTACAACATTCGATTTTTATATTCACTTTCCTATCGAATTCAATACGTCGATACAATGATTTCAAATCATCAAAATATCTTAAAAATATTCTAACTCCTTAAATTTCCCGGAAAAATTCGCCATAACCTCCCCTGTATCGGGAGCATCGGGAAATTTCAAATAGCTTTCCCGGTCCTTCTAATCTCAAAAAGAAAAAGAAAAAGCCAAGCGGCTTGCCGATACGGCGCATAAAACCCATATATGAATTTAAACATGTACCTTTTTGTCGGGCACATAAATAAAAATCTTCATATACTCCATCCCATATCTGTTTAACACCTGTTTACCTGTTTCCAATTCAATTCAACTCAATCCATTCGTTTGAATTCAATCGTTTGAATTCAGTTTCGCTCAATTATTCTTTAATTAGCCTTTCTGCCTATTTCACTTCTTTGTTGAACATAACATGTTCAAACAAAATATTTAACTTGCTCATAACCAAATTTCGTTTCAATTTCAATTCTAGTTTCCTTTTTGATTCCGAATATATATATTTTCAAATCGAATTCACTTATTCAAACCCCAATATCCCTTTGAAAACTCATTAACTAATTTCTATTAAGTTTAGTTAATTCTATTCAATAAATCAAAATCTGGTTCCTGTTTCAAAAATCATATTCATTTACACAACTTGAATTCGCATATATTTTGCAACTCAACTCGGAGATTTTCTAAATAGAACTTCGGATTTTATTTGCTTAAAATCCTTTTGTAATATTAAATAAACCATTATGGTTTTAAAACGATTCTGGCGCTGTTTTTCTGAAAATTTGATTTTGACATAACTCAAAATCTATACGACGAAATTCATATTTTTCTCTTTCATTAGAAAACTATTATCAAACCGGTCCTGACGTTTCTTGTTTCAAAGAATTTCGACTTCAATTGGGTTCTGTATATTCAATTGAAGTTTGAATCGCCAATTTACGAACTGCATCGCTGCGACGAGTTCGTTTTAATTATATTTATATATATAAACTTTTTAAACTTCGTTAAATGAATTCAACTCCCTTCTAATATATATATAGATATATATATTCCAAATTCCATTTGAATTTTTACATTTCAAATTCCATAATTTTAAATCCTGTATTCAAATCCCATTTGAAATCCTTTATTCGAATTCCATTTCAAATTCTTTATTCGAATTCCATTTCAAATCCTCTATTCGAATTCCATTTCAAATCCTCTATTCGAATTCCCATTTCAATTCAACTCCTTTTTGAATTTCTATATTTGAAATTCATACTTGAATTTAGATATTCAACTCCATTTTGAATTCCCTTTTGAAATTCAAATATTCAAACCCCATTTGAATTTCTATGTTCAAATCTATTTCCAACTCTATTTGAAAAATATTCCAATTTTCTTTCAAACACCATTTAATTCTAAATTCGAATTCATTTACAAATACCATTTGAATTCTAAATTCAAATTCATTAGTTAAACTCCACATTTAATTTTCTTGAATCCCAATACCTTAATTTATTCCTTTGAATTAAATTCCACTTTAAATTCTATAATCAAATCCCTTTTGAATGGTTATATTTGAAAATCATATTTGAATTTAAATATTTAAACTTCATTTAAATTTCTATTTGAAATCTCATATTTAAATCCCATTGGAATTTCTTTATTCAAACCCATTTGAATTCCTTTGAATTCAAATTCCATTTCAAACCATTTGGATTTCCTATTCTACTTTGAAATCCTATTTTCAAAGTTTATTTCAAATTCTATTTTTAAATTCTATATTCAAATCCCTATGTGAATTTCTTTATTCAAATTCTATTTCGATTCTCTTATTCAAATTCCATTTTGAACTCTCTTATTCAAATGCTGTTTGAATCTCTTATTCAAACTCTATATTTAAAATTCCATTTGAACTTCCATATTCAAATTTCTATATTTGAATTTTATTCGAATTCTATATCCAAATCTCTATTTGAATTTTCTTTATTTGAATTCCTTCGAATTCAAATTCTATTTTAATTCCTTGAATTCAAATTCTATTTTTCATTCTAATTTCGTCTATTCAAATTCTATTTGAACTTCTATTTGAATTTCTAATATTCAATCCCCTTTTAGAATTCAAATATTTAAACTCCTTTTCTAATTCTACTATTCAATTGTTATACTCAAATTTCATTTGAGTTATATATTTAAAATTTCATTTTCACATCTTATTTTGAAATTTCATTTCAAATCCCAATTTCACATTTGTATTTCTATTTCTGAATTATCGAATGATAATTCTTTTCACTTCATTTATAACTTCGTTATAAAAGAACTATTTATAAACTTCGTTTAAAAAGAAACTACTTGTTTTATTTTTCAAAAACAAGTTTTTATTTTTATTTCCTTTTAAATTCAAATTCTATTTAAAAATAGAAATTTCCCTTTTAAATCTCAAATATCCTTTTAATTGGCCCAGTGATATTTAAAACAATCAAATCACCAAATTTTCAATCATTTGGTTTTTAACACATCATATATGAATATATATGAAATCAAACAAACAACAAACAAATAATATATTTTGAGGAATCCAGTTGGATTCCTCCAACCTGTTTTCCTGCATCCACAGATGTTAGCACATAAATAATACCCATTCTGCTTCGTGGCAGAATATCGCGGTATAGAAGGTCATCCACTAATCATAGCGTGGGGCGTATAGGGTAATCATCCGCTATGAAACTGCGGGCATCCGCTAATGAGACTGCGGGAATCCAACCAATCAATCAACCCAATATATATATATATATATATATATATATATATATATATATAGCCTAAATAACTAATATATATAAAGCCAGCAGAAAAATCCAAACAAGCAGCAACAATTATTTTTAACGAAATAAAAATAATTATAAATAAAAGGTGAGTGAGATTTACTCACCAGGATTTCTATTTTCTGAATATCCAGCTTAATCCCATACCGCGTAGCTACAAACCTACTCGTCTCGTCTCGCATGAATTTACCAAGCCCCTATGATTATTTATTTAATTTAACGATCAATGATTTTTGATTTAACTTTACTACTAACGATGAATAAATAAATTATCCTAAGTATTTTAAATTTCGGAAAACGAATACCTTACTACTTCGACCATTCGCAAAGCTAACTCAAGAAATGTTGAATCATTTCCACTGTGATCAGCCCCAAACACAGCCAGCCTTCATTATAGCATTTCAACGAACATCTCGCGTTCAATCTACTCACCATCAGTTTAGACTCCCTATTAACCATCATACCTGAACCAGCGTCGACCTCTACAGAGGAAGCCACACCCTTTTTCTACCTCGCACCATCACAGCTCGCTCATCAGCGAATTCGAATGGCACCCCGTCGCCTCCAGAAATCGCGACATCCAAATCACGGATCTGCTGACCCCTTCCATTTCGATTACAGGAAATCGCGAGGACCCCATCGCATACCTCAACTTCATTCAACTAACACCAAACCCAACCATCACTAACGCAAGGTGCCTGCCCCTCCACGAACGCGAATTTGGAACTTGTCTGGCCTACCGATGCTTCCATCTTTCCAAATCGCGAAACCTAAATGTCGCCGCCCAGTCTCGAGTTTCCTTCTTCGATATTGAATCTGCATCGCACGGAAATTTGAAGGCTCCAAAGGGCTTTTAGCTGATCGAACCAACTTGCGTTTCATTTTAGTTTGATTTTAGAAATGTGGATTACAAAGGGCGATGGCCTCAATATATAGAGGTGCAGAAGGAAACAGATAGTACTTTGGCCATTAAATTTGTGTTTGCTCGATAACGATGGTAGGAGACAATTTTATCAACTCGAAGAGAACTTAGGTCTGCGCGATAAAATTATAGGGTGGTTGTATTGTTAAATAGGTCGGCTGATATATTTTTAATTCCCCTTATTCTTTATTTTATTTTAGTTTAAAACAAGGTGGATTTTATTTTTTTGAAATAACTCACAAGATCTCGTGGTTCCCAAATCGCTGTTCAACCGTGATGACCAACGTTTTCAACAATATTTATTATTCTAGACTTGGCAGAATGGTTTCAAAAATTAATGTTAACTGTACCGAAGATATTACAATTTAAATTAACGATTCAAATTAAATTCTATTTAAAATATAAATCAATTTCAAACAATTAAATTCATCGAAATAAATTATTATTATCGATCTTATTCAATATAGAATATATATATTGTCCGACATAATCATTTTGATTAAGTTAACTCTAAATTCTGGTGTTTGTTGTTTCCGTCTACCATAATTCGATGTATTTGATATTGAATCGTATATTGATTATTAAAAAAAATCCATTTATTATTCAAATTCAACACTTAAACTAATCTAATTATTTGAAATAAATTTAAATATTCAAAAATAAATGGCTAAAAAATCAGGGTCGTTACATTCCTTCCCCCTTAGAAGAATTTCGTCCTCGAAATTGCTAAAGTAGGAAAATGGTACAAACCTATTACCTTTCAAACTCCTTTATGTTGAAACTCACCTCCTTATATTTCAACATATTTAATTTCACCAAAACTTTTGGTCTTCCTTCATTTAATTTGAATGATCTACGATCAATCCATTTATATCCAATCTATGTTCTATTAAACCAATTCAAATTGATTTTAATCAATTTATTCACTTCGACCCATTTAACTTGTTTAAGTTAAATTTCAATTCCAGAATTCAAATCCCTGGGTTTTCTTTTCAAATCCTTTGAAATACATAAATGTTTACTTATATTTATTTATTTTCATCTCAATTCAAAACATTTGAATTTTCAATCTACTTGTTTTCTTTCAAACAAATTTCCATCAAAAACTTTCTAAGGTAGCAATCCATCACTTAGAAACTCGAAAATGAACACTGATGATGCCGCGACCATCATCAGAATTATTTCCCAGCCATCGAAGTGAGTTCAGTGCTTTATTATTTCAAAATTCATCTAAAATGATTTTCTTTCAAATCCTTCTAAAACAAATCTATATTATTTTAACATACTTTGAAAAATATTTTTCAACTTCCCAGGATTTTGAATTCTTAATTCTGGTTTGAATTTAATTCTAATTCATCTCATTTGTATATTAAATTTCTATACAAATTCTATTTGGTTATAATTAACCATTCTAAGTTTATAATCCCATTTGATTATAAAATCAACATCCAACACATCCATATAATAATAATTCTAGAAAATTATTCTTTCTATATCAAAATAGAAATTTTGGGTTAAATTATTTCATTTACCCACTTAAAAACAATATCATGTCGTATTTTCTGTTCAAGTGTTTAGAAATTCCTATCGACTTCGTGGCGTCCCACGATTCGACCAGAATTCATAAACCACTCAACAGACTAGCCAACACAATATAGAACAACTTTTATATCAATCTACAAATACGCTCTCTCGCATATATACGCTCAACTCATTCTAGGGTACTACTGACCCTATCTCTCATGAGCACATGCCACACCAGCCTAGGTATTCGCTCAACCTAAGCTCTGATACCACCTGTAACGACCCGCAAATCCATACTATCTGAGTTGACTAAATACACCACACGTCTAACCCAAATAATACAGAAATACGAACCATTAATAGAAAGAAGTTAGAAGATGAGAAATAGAAAGAAAGAAATGTTAGAATAGAAGAAGAACGAAGATCATAACTCACAACGGAACGAATAAAATATATTATATAACATAACTTTTGAAATACAAATCAGTAACTTTATATACATACCATCATCAGAGCACAACAGTCATTTCTGGAACAGTTATAAACACCTGTTTCCAGTTACAAACAAGGTCCACAGCGGAATATATGATAGCCTATAGCTAACTGGTGAAGCCTCCTGCTTCCAGCTCCTCCAAATGAATCTGTGAAATCCCGACTACTTGACTGCCCGTACAAATTTGGGCACCCAAGAGTTTAGGGAAAACAAAACAAAATAAACTCTGGGTCAGTCATGGGACTGGTGTGAGTAAACTCCAACCACTTGTTTAACTTTTAAAAATCCTTTCGAAAGAAAAGATAATAGTAAGATCAGTCCACACATAAACACGGACGGTTTTTACCTTACTATAACCCAAAACACTTTGATACGAAAATCCAGTGATATTATAATAATGTCTACATCAAGTAAATAACCAAATAGTAGAACGCTTGCATCTCACGCTCTACATATATAGTATAAAATCAAAAACCGCATGGCGCTTATTGGAGATTGGATTTCCAATATGACAAGGTATGGAACCACCTTTCGACTGTGTATCTCTAGAGAGGAATACACTGGGTTCAACAAGAACATCTTGTAACCCGGCCCTCACATGACCGACCACTCATTTCGCTTGAGTGTATCGAATGTATATCACCAACGGTTGGACTCAAACCACCGTTTCCCGAATGGGCAGAATCGATAGAATAAGAACAAAAGGAATTTCTCTAGATAGGTGATTATACACCCTAATGGGTGCGACCCACATAGCCATGCTGCCTGCCCGATTTTTGTCCTTTCCCGGTTGTTGAGGCCTGAGGCTACGATTACTTACCATTCCTTGATAACACAATCACTTTGAATGCCACATTGTCAGATCCGTTAATCACTAGTTGAGTTTGCACAAATATTCTGGATATTATGCTAAGGGATAAATCCGTTGCAACCATATATATTCATACAGACCAACCCATTTGATCATTGGAAATACTTTGTCAGACATTCGTCCATTTACGTTCGTTCTGGGACTGAACGAAACCGAAGGCACAATTTCTATTACTAGAAAAAGCCCTTGCACTTCACTCCGTCTTCAATATATTCAGCATACTTGGTTCGCAACGCTTATGCCGATACGGAGTGGTTCTTCGGATAATAATCCAACCGGTCTCTCCATATTGACAACGATGGTCAAAAACTTCGATAGTCTGTGATTTAACTATCGAATAAAAACAAGTGTTCATCCAACATATCAAACAAATCACTGGTCTCTTTAATTAATATTCATTAATTAAATCTCTTCTCCATTTCCTTATCAATATTTGTTAACCAAATATTTTCAATAATCATCTCGGCCTCTTATGCCATTTGGAAAACGTTTCCAAATATCAACTTCTTTTATTTTCTATATATTAGAAAAATGTCTATTTGCAATTGGGAATAATTCCAATTACTTATCTCTATTCCTTTTTGTTTACAACATTCGATTTTTATATTCACTTTCCTATCGAATTCAATACGTCGATACAATGATTACAAATCATCAAAATATCTTAAAAATATTCTAACTCCTTAAATTCCCGGAAAAATTCGCCATAACCTTCCCTGTATCGGGAGCATCGGGAAATTTCAAATAGCTTTCCCGGTCCTTCTAATCTCAAAAAGAAAAAGAAAAAGCCAAGCGGCTTGCCGATACGGCGCATAAAACCCATATATGAATTTAAACATGTACCTTTTTGTCGGGCACATAAATAAAAATCTTCATATACTCCATCCCATATCTGTTTAACACCTGTTTACCTGTTTCCAATTCAATTCAACTCAATCCATTCGTTTGAATTCAATCGTTTGAATTCAGTTTCGCTCAATTATTCTTTAATTAGCCTTTCTGCCTATTTCACTTCTTTGTTGAACATAACATGTTCAAACAAAATATTTAACTTGCTCATAACCAAATTTCGTTTCAATTTCAATTCTAGTTTCCTTTTTGATTCCGAATATATATATTTTCAAATCAAATTCACTTATTCAAACCCCAATATCCCTTTGAAAACTCATTAACTAATTTCTATTAAGTTTAGTTAATTCTATTCAATAAATCAAAATCTGGTTCCTGTTTCAAAAATCATATTCATTTACACAACTTGAATTCGCATATATTTTGCAACTCAACTCGGAGATTTTCTAAATAGAACTTCGGATTTTATTTGCTTAAAATCCTTTTGTAATATTAAATAAACCATTATGGTTTTAAAACGATTCTGGCGCTGTTTTTCTGAAAATTTGATTTTGACATAACTCAAAATCTATACGACGAAATTCATATTTTTCTCTTTCATTAGAAAACTATTATCAAACCGGTCCTGACGTTTCTTGTTTCAAAGAATTTCGACTTCAATTGGGTTCTGTATATTCAATTGAAGTTCGAATCGCCAATTTACGAACTGCATCGCTGCGGCGAGTTCGTTTTAATTATATTTATATATATAAACATTTTAAACTTCGTTAAATGAATTCAACTCCCTTCTAATATATATATATAGATATATATATTCCAAATTCCATTTGAATTTTTACATTTCAAATTCCATAATTTTAAATCCTGTATTCAAATCCCATTTGAAATCCTTTATTCGAATTCCATTTCAAATTCTTCATTCGAATTCCATTTCAAATCCTCTATTCGAATTCCATTTCAAATCCTCTATTCGAATTCCCATTTCAATTCAACTCCTTTTTGAATTTCTATATTTGAAATTCATACTTGAATTTAGATATTCAACTCCATTTTGAATTCCCTTTTGAAATTCAAATATTCAAACCCCATTTGAATTTCTATGTTCAAATCTATTTCCAACTCTATTTGAAAAATATTCCAATTTTCTTTCAAACACCATTTAATTCTAAATTCGAATTCATTTACAAATACCATTTGAATTCTAAATTCAAATTCATTAGTTAAACTCCACATTTAATTTTCTTGAATCCCAATACCTTAATTTATTCCTTTGAATTAAATTCCACTTTAAATTCTATAATCAAATCCCTTTTGAATGGTTATATTTGAAAATCATATTTGAATTTAAATATTTAAACTTCATTTAAATTTCTATTTGAAATCTCATATTTAAATCCCATTGGAATTTCTTTATTCAAACCCATTTGAATTCCTTTGAATTCAAATTCCATTTCAAACCATTTGGATTTCCTATTCTACTTTGAAATCCTATTTTCAAAGTTTATTTCAAATTCTATTTTTAAATTCTATATTCAAATCCCTATGTGAATTTCTTTATTCAAATTATATTTCAATTCTCTAATTCAAATTCCATTTTGAACTCTCTTATTCAAATGCTGTTTGAATCTCTTATTCAAACTCTATATTTAAAATTCCATTTGAACTTCCATATTCAAATTTCTATATTTGAATTTTATTCGAATTCTATATCCAAATCTCTATTTGAATTTTCTTTATTTGAATTCCTTCGAATTCAAATTCTATTTTAATTCCTTGAATTCAAATTCTATTTTTCATTCTAATTTCGTCTATTCAAATTCTATTTGAACTTCTATTTGAATTTCTAATATTCAATCCCCTTTTAGAATTCAAATATTTAAACTCCTTTTCTAATTCTGCTATTCAATTGTTATACTCAAATTTCATTTGAGTTATATATTTAAAATTTCATTTTCACATCTTATTTTGAAATTTCATTTCAAATCCCAATTTCACATTTGTATTTCTATTTCTGAATTATCGAATGATAATTCTTTTCACTTCATTTATAACTTCGTTATAAAAGAACTATTTATAAACTTCGTTTAAAAAGAAACTACTTGTTTTATTTTTCAAAAACAAGTTTTTATTTTTATTTCCATTTAAATTCAAATTCTATTTAAAAATAGAAATTTCCCTTTTAAATCTCAAATATCCTTTTAATTGGCCCAGTGATATTTAAAACAATCAAATCACCAAATTTTCAATCATTTGGTTTTTAACACATCATATATGAATATATATGAAATCAAACAAACAACAAACAAATAATATATTTTGAGGAATCCAGTTGGATTCCTCTAACCTGTTTTCCTGCATCCACAGATGTTAGCACATAAATAATACCCATTCTGCTTCGTGGCAGAATATCGCGGTATAGAAGGTCATCCACTAATCATAGCGTGGGGCGTATAGGGTAATCATCCGCTATGAAACTGCGGGCATTCGCTAATGAGACTGCGGGAATCCAACCAATCAATCAACCCAATATATATATATAGCCTAAATAACTAATATATATAAAGCCAGCAGAAAAATCCAAACAAGCAGCAACAATTATTTTTAACGAAATAAAAATAATTATAAATAAAAGGTGAGTGAGATTTACTCACCAGGATTTCTATTTTCTGAATATCCAGCTTATTCCCATACCGCGTAGCTACAAACCTACTCGTCTCGTCTCGCATGAATTTACCAAGCCCCTATGATTATTTATTTAATTTAACGATCAATGATTTTTGATTTAACTTTACTACTAACGATGAATAAATAAATTATCCTAAGTATTTTAAATTTCGGAAAACGAATACCTTACTACTTCGACCATTCGCAAAGCTAACTCAAGAAATGTTGAATCATTTCCACTGTGATCAGCCCCAAACACAGCCAGCCTTCATTATAGCATTTCAACGAACATCTCGCGTTCAATCTACTCACCATCAGTTCAGACTCCCTATTGACCATCATACCTGAACCAGCGTCGACCTCTACAGAGGAAGCCGCACCCT
This sequence comes from Allium sativum, assembly GCA_030737875.1. Lineage (NCBI taxonomy): Eukaryota > Viridiplantae > Streptophyta > Magnoliopsida > Asparagales > Amaryllidaceae > Allium > Allium sativum. The sequence goes on along the minus strand of CM060913.1, from coordinate 453,780,599 downwards.
TTTTCTACCTCGCACCATCACAGCTCGCTCATCAGCGAATTCGAATGGCACCCCGTCGCCTCCAGAAATCGCGACATCCAAATCACGGATCTGCTGACCCCTTCCATTTCGATTACAGGAAATCGCGAGGACCCCATCGCATACCTCAACTTCATTCAACTAACACCAAACCCAACCATCACTAACACAAGGTGCCTGCCCCTCCACGAACGCGAATTTGGAACTTGTCTGGCCTACCGATGCTTCCATCTTTCCAAATCGCGAAACCTAAATGTCGCCGCCCAGTCTCGAGTTTCCTTCTTCGATATTGAATCTGCATCGCACGGAAATTTGAAGGCTCCAAAGGGCTTTTAGCTGATCGAACCTACTTGCGTTTCATTTTAGTTTGATTTTAGAAATGTGGATTACAAAGGGCGATGGCCTCAATATATAGAGGTGCAGAAGGAAACAGATAGTACTTTGGCCATTAAATTTGTGTTTGCTCGATAACGATGGTAGGAGACAATTTTATCAACTCGAAGAGAACTTAGGTCTGCGCGATAAAATTATAGGGTGGTTGTATTGTTAAATAGGTCGGCTGATATATTTTTAATTCCCCTTATTCTTTATTTTATTTTAGTTTAAAACAAGGTGGGTTTTATTTTTTTGAAATAACTCACAAGATCTCGTGGTTCCCAAATCGCTGTTCAACCGTGATGACCAACGTTTTCAACAATATTTATTATTCTAGACTTGGCAGAATGGTTTCAAAAATTAATGTTAACTGTACCGAAGATATTACAATTTAAATTAACGATTCAAATTAAATTCTATTTAAAATATAAATCAATTTCAAACAATTAAATTCATCGAAATAAATTATTATTATCGATCTTATTCAATATAGAATATATATATTGTCCGACGTAATCATTTTGATTAAGTTAACTCTAAATTCTGGTGTTTGTTGTTTCCGTCTACCATAATTCGATGTATTTGATATTGAATCGTATATTGATTATTAAAAAAATCCATTTATTATTCAAATTCAACACTTAAACTAATCTAATTATTTGAAATAAATTTAAATATTCAAAAATAAATGGCTAAAAAATCAGGGTCGTTACACAAAAAGCCCATCGCGCCTGAGTCTCGAACAAGTCTGGTGACTTCCGACCCCAATTTGATTATGCGATAATGATTTAGAGTTTGGGTTTATTCTTTTTGATTCTGAAATCCAGCAAAGAGAAGGGTAGTGGCCATTTTATAAAGGAGGGGCGTGGTTTATATTTTTAACAGCGAGGCCTACATTTTTGGGCGTGTTGGAAGCTTTGGATCCATTTGAAGAAGAATGAAATGAATGGTTTATAAAGGGGAAGACGTGGTCTAAGAGGGAACAAGTATTTTATTTTAAATTTGTTTTAAATTTAAAACTATATCCTTAAAACTTTCAATAGCCTTTGATTTCGAACTTCTTTCTAAACCCAACAACTCTAAATTCTAGGGTAATACCCCTATTCCGGACACACTGGGATAGGTCACGAGGTCCAATTCGATCATCTGAAGGAGATATTAATTTAAATCAATATAAGTTAATTTCAGACAATTTATTCTTCTCGATAATAAATTAATATTAATATCGTTATAAATTCAAATAAAATTTCCCATTAATTATTTGAACTGTAAAAATTTTGAATTCATCTAAATCCATTTTCGTATTCTATTATTTTAATATATTCGATATTAAATCGAAATTGATTATTAAATTGATAACTTAATATAAAATTCCATTTATATTATCCACCCAATATTTAAATCCGTATTAAATATTTAAAATTAACCCATAAGGATCCGGGTCATTACATATATAATCTGTTGTTGATTATGTGTGTTTGAATGATATCGATCATTGTTATTTGGTATTTTAGATACCGTAAGAAATACTAGGATGTAGAAAAGGGGATTTTCAAAGTGTATTTTGAAAATGAATTATTTATATAAAATCAGCGGATTTTATATATAAAAAGAAAAGGATTTTATAAAAGAAAATAATTATAAAATCAAAGAATTAGATAAAAGGAATATTTGTGAAAACAAATAGAAAAGGAATATTTGTGAAAACAAATAGAAAAGGAAATATTTGTGAAAACAAATAGAGAAGGAATATTTGTTAAAAAAAATAGAAAAGGAAATATTTGTGAAAACAAATAGAAAAGGAAATATTTGTGAAAGCAAATTAAAAAAGAAATATTTGTAAAACATTTACAAATAGAATTGAAAAGGGAATAATTGTAAAACGTTTATAAATAGATTATGAAAGGGAAATATTTATATGTTAAATAAATAGAAGATGAAAGGGAAATATTTATTTGTTAAATAAATTGAAAGATAAAAAGAATATTTATTTGTTAAATAAATAGAAGAAAAAAAGAATATTTATTTTTTAAGTAAATAGAAAGATAAAAGGAATATTTATTTAGAAAATAAATAAAATATCATAAAGGAAATATTTGGAAAGTAAGTAGGATTATAAAAGGAAAATGGAATTAATCGAGTTAGAGTTAATCGATTAGAGTTAATCGAATTAGAATTAATCGATTAGAGTTAATCGAATGGAGTTAATTGTAGTAACCCGTAACTCCCCCGTAAGGAAAGCCCGGATTGCTTTGAGAACAACATACATCGGAACGCAAACAGAAGAACATTTCATTGCTTATTACAACAATTCCATCAGAATACAAGAATATACAGAGTATGGATAAATATTATACAACAAGGAATATCAGAGATTTAAATTACATTTAAATACATAGCAGCGGAGAAAACAATACAAAGCACAACTGAAGGCGATATACGGATACAGAGCTTTCCGAATATCATTCCAGTTGTAAACCAGGATCCTGTGAATATAAATCTGCAAAACCAAAACTACTAACTGCCCGTGTCAAAAATAAGGGCACCCAGAGTTTAGGTTAAAACAATAAACCCCAGGTCAGTCATGTGACTGGTGTGAGAACTAAAACAGTTATTTAAAACTATACTTTGAAAGAGAGTAATTCAAGGGACCATGCCGTATAACACGGAACGGGTTTCCTCCCAAGAACACTAATGCATATAACAAAACAGCACAATGCTTTTTGGAAAAATGAAGCTATTATAAGACCCAGGTCCCATCACACAATGCAACGCAAGCCGGAGGATAGGGTTTTCCCTTATAATAGCCAAACATGCTTGGTACGTTTAAAATAAATCATTTGATACTATTATAAGTGTATAGTGTCAAAACAATTTCAATCATAAATATCAATCATAGACAGCATGGGTACCATATATCATGTCGCCATACTAGTTCTACAATTAAAACCGCAATGTCACGTATTGGAAATTGGATTTCCGTCATGAGTCGAGGCAAGGGGCAAGCTCCTCTCCGTTCGAGACACTCTAGCAAATGTCTCAGGACCACACACAGCGATCCTTGGAATCGGTTGGGCCGGCTTTCTCTTACTTTTGAGGATTGGCAATTCCTGGACACACTTTTCCCGGTCCTATAGGACCTATATAATGGTCTGTACGTCGGCTCACATAGTGCCAGTTATCGACCTTTAATCGAGGTGCCTCGCATTCCAGCAACCACACAAGTAAAAAGTATATAAATGTCAGGGCTGGTAGGACACTGAAATCACCCATAGCTAGAAAGAAACGTCGTGTTCTCCCAACGGTCCTTATCCCGTTTTTGACTCATACCGAGGTGTGAGGCTCGCGAATTAACGTTATACGCAAAGCTATGCCACATAGGTCGTGCTTTGATTATCAACTACAAGACTTTGCTTTTCAACAGAAGCCTTGATCACTTGCCACTTAGGCATGCCACATAGGCAATTCACTCCATGCGACTGATGTCTATCGATATACAACCTCTGAGCTCGTACGTCTCAGAGAAGGGCGTTAAGCAAGAGAATAAATCCTCCGCCGCCAAACAAATGTATATTTAATAGAGATCAATCAACACAGAATAAAATCCAATGTCAGACACACAATCCATTTACAAGTTCGTTCTAGGTCTGAACGAAACCGAAGGCACTTTCCTCGCATATCCATCGATCTCCAAGTACGTCTGGACAATCACCAACTGATTCCCTCCTCTTGGGTGTACAGCCCAATCAAGATCATCAGTAATTACCCAAACGATGTGAAGACCTCCTGTCTTCAACCACCGTCTTCATCTTCGACTTATCGTCGAATCGGTTATTCAGAATGGGTATAAACCCGGCCTTTCCGAATAACCCACATATATAATAAACAAGTGCTACACTAACACAACATACGCCTCATTCCAATTCAGAATATTCTTTTATTCAAAATTTCACATTCTTAGGAAAAGGTTCCCATTAATTTTATCAAAGATAAATTCTTCTAAATTTATTCTTTAATCTTCCTTTTGATATCAAATCAACCCATGTTAAGGTTTTCCAAACTAGTCGGGATTAGCGAACAACACCGAAGTAATTATTTATTTTATTTCCCAATCCCAACCTATTCATCCCATGGAGGAAAACTGGTAATACTCCATATCTAACACCACGGTGCTATCAGTAAAATTAATTACCATTTCACGTTCAAATCTAATTAAAGATTTAACTATCGCCTTGGAGCAAAACTGGTGATACTCCATTCTCGATCACTTTATTCTAATTAAAGATTCATTAAAACCCCACTTAGTTTTAATCTTTAACTCGGTTAAAGAACCGATGTCATTTAAAACACGGTTCACGATAAACCCAAAATCGCATCCCATTGTTAATCGGGTCAAAGAACAGGTGTTATTCAAAACACCGCTCACGATAAACCCCAAAAATCCAATTTAAATTCAATTCCAATTAAATACTAATTAACTCAGCTATTTCACTAAATATTAATTAAAAGATTTATTCTTTTCTAAACTGGGTTCAAGAACAGTGTTATTTAAGACACCATTCACTACGTACCCAAAATCCCATTTGATATTAAATACAAGGCTCTGAATAGAAAATATATCGGCTTATATTCAATATCAAATTCTAAAACCAAAAAATATCGTATTGGAAATAACGATATAAATATATCTTTCAAATTTCCACAACCATATCTGTATAATCAAAAAATCCAACATCGAAATATTCCGAAGATAATTTCGATTCAAATCCATTCCAATTCATATATTGGAAATTCTGATTATTTTTAAAACCACTTCAAATCTAGTTCAAAACTAGTTCATTTCGATAAAAATATATTTTTACCCTTACAAATGTGGAAATTTTCATCCTAGCTCTTTCCAATTCATAAATTATGATTTTACACAAATTATCAATATTTTTAATAATTTTATCAAGGCCCGTACAGTCGGTTTTCAATATCGGCCACTGAACTGCACTTACAGCAACCTTTTCCAAATTTGATTTGGTCATAATTCCAAATCCATCTGTTAGATTTCAAATTTCTTATATTCATTGGAAAGCTCTTTTCGATATGAACCCAACGGTTCCGGTTTTAGGAGAATCCGGTGGTCGGATCTCCCGCAAGTCAACTCAAAGTCAATGGTCAAAATTCGTGAACTGTCGCGGCGCGGTGCTTTCTATTCAGGCCATTTAGTATATATAATATATATATTATATATATTTCGTCGATTTCAATTCAAAACGTATTTTATAAATCGTTTTAAATCCGTTTTCGAAACAATTTCAACTTCATATTCAATTTCAAATCAAAATTGAATATTTCATATCATTACCATATAAATGATAATATTTTCAAAACGTTATATTTTGAAATCTCTTCTTTTTCTATATTCATTATGAAAACGAATATAATCGATATAAATATCATTCACGTCAAAATGACGCATCTTTAATCAACACTGCTTTATATATTTTAATAACTTCGTTATTCTATTCAACACATGAATATTTTCTTCAACACATGAATATATATTTTTTTCTTTCAACACATGAATATTCTCAACATATGAGTAATGTCAACACATGACTATTTTTGTTGTTTAATATATTTTATAAAATTATGATAAAGATGTAAATTTTATTGTTTAAAATATTTTACTCAACACATGAATATTTTCAACACATGAATATATATTTTATTCAACACATGAATATTCTTTATTCTATTCAACACATGAATATATATTTTATTCAACACATGTATATAATAGCAACTATAAATAATCAACCATCATCCAAAGTGCACCACACAACTGCATAAGTATTAAATATAACTAATTAACGCTCATAAAGTCTGTTAATCAAACGATCGACATATCACTAAACAATTAGGATTAGTGTACGTCAAATATCGTCCCAACACCCGTGTGGGGTTTCAATCCACAAACACTGAGTATTATTTGTGCAGTTGGGCGACGTGTAAAATTTATTGTCCCAATCAATGTCCTTCAAATAGGTGTACATAAACAAACTGTCCGGTTTGTAAATGAATATTTATTTATTCACATTCACGTTAAATTAATCGATTAGAGTTAATTGAATGGAGTTAATCGATTAGAGTTGACTGAATGGAGTTAATTGATTAGAGTAAATCAGAAGGAGTTAATCCAATAGAGTTAAAGAAGTTAATCGAATATAGTTTATTCGAGTAGAATTAAAGGAGTTAATCAAATATAGTTTATTCGAATAGAATTAAAGGAGTTAATCAATAGTAGTTAATCAAAATGAGTTAAATCGAATATTAGTTAGTCAATAGAGTTATTCGACTAAGAGTTAATCGAGTAAGAGTTAGTCGAGTGTTAGTTAATCGAGTTAAAGTTAGTCGAGTGTTAGTTAATCGAATAGAGTTCGTCGAGTATTGATTTATCGAAGATAAGAATTTATTCGAAAAAATTATTCGAAGTAGAGTTATCGAATAAAAGTTATTCGAAGTACAGTTATCGAATATTAGTTATTCGAAAGGTATTAGTTATTCGAAAGGAGTAATCGAATATTAGTTATTCGAAAGGAGTTAATCGAACAAGAGTTAGTCGAATATTAGTTATTCGAATAAAGTTAATTGAATTAGAGTTAGTCGGATTAAAGTTATTCAAATATAGTTTATTCAAAGAAAGAGTTATCAAGTAAGGTTATTCAAAGAAAGGAGTTAATCGAACATAGTTTATTCGAAAAAAGGTTATTGAATATTAATTATTCGAAGAGAGATTATCGAATATTAGTTATTCGAAAGGAGTTATCGAATATTAGTTATTCTAAAGGAGTTAATCGACTATAAGTTTATTTGAAAGGAGTTAATCGAATATTAGTTATTCGAAAGGAGTTATCGAATATTAGTTATTCGAAAGGAGTTAATCGAATAAAAGTTTATTCGAAAGGAGTTAATCGAATATAGTTTATTCGAAAGGAGTTAGTCGAATATAGTTTATTTGAAAGGAGTTAATCAAGAGGAGTTAATTGGTAAGAGTTTGATAGAGTTAGTCCAATAGAGTTAATCAAATAGAGTTAATCCAATAGAGTTAATCAAATAGAGTTAATCCAAAAGAGTTAATCAAATAGAGTTAATAGAATAGAGTTAATCGAATAGAGTAATCAAAAAGAGATTGATTTGAAAGAGAATTACGTAAGGAAGTTTGTTAAAGGTTTAAAAGGTGAAGCTTGTCTGTTTCGAAGTTAGAAATGTTGTTCAGTTAAGGTCTGATAGGTAGTTATACCCCAACTTGATTGGCTTCGTTTTTAACTAAGGAATGGTTAAGGCTCGACAGTGAAGATTGCTTAAGTGAATTTTGTTAACGAGTAAAATGGTTTGAGTTAGCATAGCGATGTTTGATTTAAACATCTGTTTAAACCCAATGAATGAGTTTTGGGAACATTTTCCAAATATAATCAGAGATATTTTCTAATCGTAGAAAATGAAATGTTTGATGATAAAGAATACTAGAATGATAGTGATACGTGAAAAAGAGATGGAAATGTTTTCCAATGATTAATAACGTATATTTTCTAAATTTAGAAAATGAGAAATGTTGAATATATGGAAACATGAGATAAAGTAATGAACTAAAGAGACAAATGTTAAATGATGTTTGATGATATAATTTCCATCTGGAAATAATATTATTGTTTACACACATGTTTTCTTTGATAGTTAACTCACCGACTATCGAAGTTTTGACCATTTTTCCGTTGTCAATACGGAGAGACCGGGATCAGATTCATTATCTAAAAACCACTCTGTATGGGCGTTTGCTTTGCGATCAAATATGATGAAGATAATTGAAGATGGAGTTATGCAAGGGATGTCCTGTTTACAAAATAGTGCCTTCGGTTTGTCCAGTCCCAGTATGACCTGTATGGAAGTATGTCTGACAGAGTATATTTAATGGATTACGTAAGTTGATCTCTTTAAACGTATTTACATTTGGTGGCGGAGGAATTCGTTTCTCTTAGCTGTATACCCGCGGTATTTTTGGGGAAATCAACTTGTGATTTGGCGGGTATGACGATGTGACATTCAAAGTGAATAAATGGGTGATCTGTCAGAGATAAGCGTGGCCTCTAGCCTCACAACCGGGAAATGACAAAAATCGGGCAGGAAACATGGCTAAGTGGTTGGCTGCCAATTAGGGTGTATTATCACCTATCTAGAGATATTCTTTTCATTCTATAATCTATTGTCGATGCTGTCCCATTCGGGAAACGGTTGCTGATCCCAATCATTGGTGATATACATTCGATACACTCAAGCGAAATGAGTGGTCGGTCATGTATGGCCGGGTTGCAAGATGTCTTGTTGAACCCAGTGTATTCCTCTCTAGAGGTACACTATCGGAAGGTGGTTCCATACCTTGTCATAGTTGGTAATCCAATATCTAATAAGTGCTCGCGGTTTCGATTGTATACTATATATGTGGAACGTGAGATGAAAGCATTCTGCAAGATGATTATTATATTATGGTTAAAAGAGAGTACTATAATATCAATAGAGTTTTGATATAAAAGATCATTGTTTCTTTCAAAATGATTTGAAAGTTAAATCAAATTGATTTGGATTCTCATAAGGGAAAACTCGTTCCGTTATACGGCGTAGTCTTATGAGATATCGTTTTATTGCTCAAACTATTTTAAATTGTTTTACTCACACCAGTCCCATGACTGACCCGTAGTTTATTTTTTTCCCCAAAAGTCTTGGGTGCCCAATTTTGTATGGGAAGTTAAGTAGTCGGGATTTTACATATATACTTGGAAAGCTGGAGCAGGAGGCTTCAGCAGCGTCTGTATATCTATTATTTTTTTTCTTCCGCTGTGATGTAAGTGATGTACTTTGATAATGATATGTATATTCAAGTACAATCTTTTGTTTCAAAGTTATGTTATATTTTATTCATTCCGCTATGAGATTCGTGTTACTCTGATGTTGTGTTTTCTTTTTCTTCTTCTTCTTCTATTCTAAGTTTCTATCTTATCTATCCTCACCCTGTGTTTTCTTTCTATTAGTTTTCTGGTTTCTAGTGCAATTTGGGTTGGACTTGGGTTATTTGGTCAGTTCTAATTGTACTGAAGCGACCCGATACTTCCTCGTGAAAGAAAGCACGGATGGTGTTGAGGACAACACACATCGGAACGCAAACAGAAGAACATTTCATTGTTTATTATAACAATTCCATTAGTATACATGAATATACAGAGTATGAATAAATATTATACAACAAAGAATAACATAGATTTAAATACAGTACTGCAGCGGAAAAATAATACAAAACACAACTGAAAGTAATACACGGATACAGAGTTTTCCGAGCATTGTTCCAGCTGTAAATCAGGATCCTGTGAATATAAATCTGCATAACCAAAACTACTAGCTGCCCATGTCAAAATAAGGGCACCCAGAGTTTAGGTTAAAGCAATAAACTCCAGGTCAGTCATGGGACTGGTGTGAGAACTAAAACAGTTATTAATCTTTATTTTAAAGTTAGGTAAATCAAGGGACCACGCCATATAACACGGAACGGGTTTCCTCCCAAGAATACCGGTGCATAAAACAACAACGCAATGCTAAATAAAGAACAATGAAGCTATTATAAGACCTAGGTCCCATCACACAATGCAGCGCAAGCCAGAGGATAGGGTTTTACCTTATAATAGCCAAAGAATGCTTGATATGCTAAATTTCATCTTTTGTTATTAATCAGACTCCAACCGTAAATTAGTAAGAGAACGATTCCCTAAGTATTAAACTCGAAGGCCGAAACCAACATCAGACCAATACCAGGAAACCACCCATCTTAGCTCGTTTCCAGTTAGTTTCTGATTTTATATACAATCATAAATATCAATCATAGACGGCATGGGTACCATATATCATGTCGCCATACTAGGCTCTACGATCAAAACCGCAAATGTCATGTATTGGAAATTGGGTTTCCTCCTGTGAACCGAGGCAAAAGATAGTCCTCTACCGATTCGAGACGCTCTAGTCCGTGTCTCAGGTCAGAGCTCGAGTGACCTTTGGATCGTCAGGGCCGGTCCACCGATGTGGATTAAAATGCCTGAACACTGCGTTTCCCCACCCTTTGGGGTGTCAATGAGCCAACAAATGACTCCATCGGCTTCACAAAGTCACCGATATATCCAAGGCGCCTCGCAAACCAACAACCACATAAGTCAAACTCGTCAGGGCATGTAAAACCACTGACGGCACTTCTAACTAGAAGGAAACACATGCCCTCCTTGATGTCCTCTCCCGTTTCTGGTTCACAACAGGGGTGTGAGGCTCGCGAATCAACGTTACACAAAGCTATGCCACATAGGCTGTGCTTTGATCATCAACCATAAGACTCTTCTTTTCAATAGAAGCCTTGATCATTGCATCTTAGCATGCTACACAGGCAAACCACTCCATGCAGCCGATATCCATCAATCACACAGAATGATATCCAATGTCAGACACACAGTCCATTTACAAGTCCGTTCTGGGTCTGAACGAAACCGGAGGCACCTAGTACCCCGCATATCCATCGATCTCCAAGTACGTCTAGACGATCACTAACTGATTCCCTCCTCTTGGGTGTACGGCCCAATCAAGAACATCAGTAATCACCCAAACGACGTGAAGACCTCCGGTCTTCAACCACTGTCTTCTTCTTCGACTTATCGTCGTATCAGTTATTCAGAATGGGATAAACCCAGTCTTTCCAAATAACTCGCGTATATAATAAACAAGCGTTACACAAACACAACATACGCCTCATTCCAATTCATCAGTCACTAACCGTAAATTAGTAAGGGAACAATTCCCCAAATATTAACCCCGAAGGCCGAAACCAACATCAGATTAATACCCAGGAAACCATTCATCTTAGCCAACCTACAGTTAGTTTCTAAATTTCACATTCTTAGGTAAAGGTTCCCATTAATTTTATCAAAGATAAATTCTTTTAAATTTATTCTTTAATCTTCCTTGGAATATCACTTCAAACTAGTCGGGATTAGCGAACCACACCGAAGTAATTATTTATTTTATTTCAAAATCCCAAACTATTTATCCCATGAAGTAAAACTGGTCATACTTCATATCTAACACCACAGTGTTATCGGTAAATTCAATTACCATTTCATGTTCAAATCTAATTAAAGATTTAACTACCGTCTGGAGTAAAACTGGCGATACTCTGTAATGACACGGAAAATCTGAACCAATTTAAAAATTTTAAATTGGCTATTTTAGTGGATTTTAAATATTAAAAATAAATATTTTAAATAATAGCGAGGGAAATTAAGTTTGAATCGACGTTTGAAAATAAATATAAATATTTCTAATTATAAACAAGGCCTGAAATGGCGCGGTAGTTTCAAAAATTGGATTCAAACTTTGACTGACTGTACCGGATGAAAAACAAAACGGATTTGAGTGAAACCAAATGGCCATTTTGCAAATGACCTCGGAATTCGACGAAACCACTTTTGTTGGATCCGGGATGTCAAATTACTACTAGGTTTCAAATTTCATAATTTTTGAAGCTAGTATGTGAGTGTGGCAAAGGAAAACGTGTTTTGGTCAATTACAGATAAATTGGATCGACCAGAAATGGGCCATTTTTCAAACGGTCTCAGAATTCGACGAAACTAGTTTTGTTGGGACCGTATCGTGAAAATATAGCTAGATTTATTTTTCGGGAATTTTTAGAATCAGTATGTGGCCCCGGCAAATTGAAATGTACATTCAAATCGAATATTGAATGTTTTATATTTTAATTTGAGGAAAAACTGACTCAAACAATCGAATGGGCCTTCGAAACATATCCCATTGTGTTTGGAATGGGGGTATTTAGCTAGGGACGGCATTCGTTGGGTCTGAATTGGGGTTCGTGAGTGAAAGAGGGTATTTTCGAAATTTAAAAATATATAAATAAAAAAAATATGATTGGTCCACCTTAGATTTCTCTCTTCCTATTTTTCCTTCGAACCCCCCCCCAATCGATGGCGCCTGCAGATCCTTCCTTCTCTTCTCTTTTTCTCCTTCCACACGCAGAATTAAACCCCCCTCCAGTAGAGAAATTTGTAGCCCTTCCCTCGATCTTCAAATCCATGGTGGTTGTGCCCTTCCTCGTCGTGTCCTCCTCGAGAATCAGGCGCCTGAAGTTCCAAACTTTGGAGCTCCGCCGCCGCCACTAGAAGCCATCGCAAGGGGCCCCACTTCTGGCGCTGGTGCGCCTCTCCTTGCTCTCCATCGTGGTGTTCTCCAATCGCGGTAATACTACACGGTTTGGAAGTAAGATTGAGACCTAGTTTTGAATTAAAATAGGAGGTAACGGCAGTTAAAATTATTTTATATATTATAGCACTTTAAAGCCCTACGGTTTTCGATTTCACTGTAAAAATCATATCTTTTTCGTTTGTTGACGAAATTCAGTGAAACAAGAGATAGTGGAATCGTGTGGACGTCTTCTACATTCTAGAAGAGACCGCATATTTTTCTAAGCCTTCTGCTATTTTTGGTGGAGTGGAACCCAATGTGAGAAATCTAAACTATAAACGATATGGAAAATGATGACGTATAAATTATATAGTCGATGTATGAGTTATATAAGTGTTTTACACCACCTGTATAAGCGTTGTATAAGTTGTACGGTCGATGTATAAGTTATATATGCGTTGTAAAAAATTATATATGTGTTGAATAAAAGTGAAATTTACTTATATAAATATTTATATATACAGGCCCCTCGTCCACAAACCATGGACGATATTTATTGGTTGTGATTGGTGTGAAAATTGGTTGATAGCGAATGGTTGATTAGAATTGTTTGTGGTTGAAATTGATTGATTGTGGTTGAAAAATACCCGTTTGTGGTTGAGAATTATTTGGTTGAAACCACATAGGATTAGTTTGTGGAAATGGAAAAAAATATACATGCCGCCTGCGTGCGAACTAGATGCATGAAATCCCCATTGTCAAAAGCTGCGAGGCTTTAAGGTAGAGCGAGGAGTCGTACTAGGGACGGCCCCGGTTTTAACTACCCTGCTGTTATGCTGCCGAAATTTTGAATAATATTCATGTGTTAGAATTATTTTCATGTGTTGAAACTATATTCGTGTGTTGAATAGAAATTCATGTGTTGAATGGTATTCGTGTTTGAAATAAATTGTTTTATAATAAAAATCCTATTTTTATCACCTATATGAACTATATAAAATAGTCGTGTTTTGAAATAAATTGTTTTATAATAAAAATCCTATTTTTATCACCTATATGAACTATATAAAATAGTCATGTTTTGAAATAAATTGATTTATAATAAAAATCCTATTTTTATCACCTATATGAACTATATAAAATAGTCGTGTTTTGAAATAAATTGTTTTACAATAAAAAACCTATTTTTATCACCTATATGAACTATATAAAAAAGTCGTGTTTTGAAATAAATTGTATTGCAATAAAAATCACATTTTATTATATACATGAATTGTTAAAAATAGTGAAGTGTTGAAATAAACGTCGGGTGGATAAAAATATCATTTTTATCAAATGTATGAAAATAATATAGTTTTGAAATAAAAGAATCGATTATATTTATATATATATATATAAATAGAATTGAAATATATCGAATAATGAAGCTGCAGTTCGTGTTTTGAAACCGTGATTTCAAACGACTAGTGCGGGAGATCCGACCATCGGATTTTCCCGAAACCGAAACCATTGGGTTCGCCTTGGAAATATCTTTCCAACGATACCCACTTTGTGAAAATCCAGCGGTTGGATTGTCTGGAATGTTTAATTCAAATCTGAAGAAAAACATATATATATAATTAAATTAAATCGAATAACAACGCTGCAGTTCGTATTTTGAAATCGAAACTTCAAACAAGTGTACCGGAGATCCGACCGTCGGATTTTCCCAAAACTGGAACCTTGGATTCGTTTTGAAAAGATCTTTCTAATGATATAAAATTTGTGAAGATCCAACAGTTAGAATTTCAGATATGTGTAAATCAAATCTGAAGGAAAACAGCGCCACAGCCACGTTATGGCCCGAAGTGTCGTTTGAATGAATTGGCTATAAATAAATAAATAAAAATAGCGATAAATCGTTATAAAATATTATAAATGATATGGAATGTGAAATTTAGAAACTAACTGAAGGTTAGCTAAGTCGAATGGTTTCCTGGGTTTTGATCTGTTGTTGATTTCGGCCTTCGGGGTTAATATTTGGGAAATCGTTCTCTTATTGATTTACGGTTAGTGACTGATGAATAGAAATGAGGCGTATGTTGTGTTTGTGTAGCACTTTTTATTATATACACGAGTTGCTCAGAAAGACTGGGTTTATCCCATTTTGAATAACTGAATCGACGATAAGAAGTCGAAGATGAAAACGGTGGTTGAAGACCGGAGGTCTTCACCTCGTTTGGATGGTAACTGATGTCCTGATTGGGAGGCATCCCGAAATTTGGATAATGAGCGGTGATCGTCCATACGTACATGGAGATCGAGGGTATGCGAGGTATATAGTTCCTCCGGTTTCGTTCAGACCCAAAACGGACTTGCAAATGGACTGTGTGTCTGACATTGGAATTCATTCTGTGTGATTGATAGTCATCAGTTGCATGGTTTGAATTTCCTATGTGGCATGCTAAGATGCAGTGATCAAGGCTTCTATTGAAAAGTAAAGTCTTGTGGTGATGATCAAAGCACCGTCTGTGTGGCGTAGCTTTGTGTATAACGTGAATTCGCGAGCCTCACACCCCAGTATGAACCAGAAACGGGAGAGGACCTCAGGGAGGGCATGCGTTTCCTTCTAGCTAGAGGTGGTGTCAGTGCTTGAACTGGCTGACATTTATATTATTTTCACCAATGTGTTTATTGCTGTTGCGAGGCGTCTCGGTTATATCGGTCGATCCTGGACCGATGGAGTCATTCGTTGGCTCATTTATGCCCCAAAGGGCGGGGAAACGTAGTGTTCAGGCATTTTAATCCACATCGGTGGACCGTCCCTATGCTCCAAGGGTCGATGCGTTCTGATCCTGAGACTCGGGCTAGACAGTCTCGAATTCGGTAAGGACTATCTTTTGCCTTGGTTCATAATGGAAATCCAATCTATTACTTAAATAGGAAAGGAAGAACCACGCAACACGTGTCAGTCGCACATCATTTTCCCTATTTCAATGTGTTTCCCTTACTTCTCCCCTCCGCTTATCCGTCAACTGTTTTCCCTTCTTCCCCCTTACAACATACAGGGCATACCCTCCCCTTTTCCTCAACCGCCCAACCACCGACAGCACTTCATTCCAGTCAAAATACAATTTTTCCTCAGTCGAACACCAGGACTACCACTCACACCCGTTATCTCTCCCTCCACTTACTTCACCAATATATTCCGCCATCTAACATTCGTTCTTCTCCCCATCACCCGCCTTACTTTTGTTTCACACGACTTAATACCCTTCCCATCCCAATGCAATTTCTGCGCTATTGCTGTATCGATGTTGATGTACACCTATCTGCTTGCCATCCTCCGTCTGCTGCGTAATTGCAAAACATCCACTTTTTTGAAGGTATGTTTCTTTCTACGTCCCCCCATTTTGTTTTGAACCGCTCTGATTTGCACTCCTTGAATCAAGTCCACTGCTTTGCACTAAAATTTTGTAACCAAACCTGATGAATTTATCACCAGTACCCGTAGTGTTCAAGTAATCACCATCTGCATTACTTCCCCTTTTTCATTGTCCCAGTTCAGTATTGACACTCATTTTACTACATTGTTCAAGTACCAACCGCATTATTTCCCCTTTCTCAAATTCCCAGTTCCGTATTCAGACCCGCACATCATTACGATTTGAATGTAATATACTACCACATATCATGTGTTAATTACTCACACAACTTATGGTCTGTGTGAATTACCATGCAATGTTGGATCTTACTCATGTCTGAGTCGTAAATGAATATGTTCCCACCAATTTGGCGGAGATTAAATGTTATTTGTTATAACTACCGACCGTGCCTGCCTCATATTTGTCTACAAATACGCTTATTACGTATGAGCCGTGCATTACATGATTACAAAACTACTCACTACGTGAATGGTAGATAACCAACTACCCATTGGTGAATTTTGTTTAACGAAACCCCTTTACAGTTACATTTTTTCAAATTGTTCACTATGCGCATTCTACACCATATGGCAAGTATACAACTGGTATAAATTGATATATAAAAATGGGTTATAATAGTAGCTCGCAAATGGAAATTGAATACCCAGGTACTATCGGGATTGGAAAGTCCAATTTTTGCACGACAAAATCTATTTCCCCAACGTACATATGTTTCTTGATTCTATTTTCCACTATTTTCTCAGTTTGCAACCTATCTGCTTACCGGTTCAGTACACATTTTGTAGTTGCATTAACACATGACAGTAACTGATTTAATTTTATTAATTTGTCAATGCCTATATCTTACAGTACAAATATTTGGTACACACTTTTGGATGTATGGCAGATGACTCCTGATTGCTCACCCTGGTTACGTACTCCATTGTTGCAGTTGCCCACAAACAAGGGCAAGCATTTGCATGCCCACAAACAGTTTAGTATCATGGTTACGTATCATTTGCCCTTGATTACACGGTGTGAAAGAATAATATACCACACCAAATACAACACGTGCTAAGTAATTAACGCCTCCCTACCAAGTACTGCAAATTATTTGTGGGTAAACAAGCGAATGTACAGTCAACTTTTTCTGGTCAACATTAACAAATGAACAAATTTCAAGAGCCAAGCAACACAGATAATGATGTGATGTATAATTGAAATTGTCACAAAAGTATTAAAAAACCAAATACTGCTTGTACTCACGGTAACGATATTCATTTATCAGTGCATATATTTTATTAGTACATATGCATTACATGCCGCTGATTATACATGTATAATACATAATTTAGTTGCTAAATGTTTACTTCCTGCTGCACAATGGTTTGTACCCAATTTTCAAAAGTTGTATTTTTTTCCGTTTACCTCTGCACACATTTGTTTTTGCAGCCCACCTGATGGGACAATTACAACTACCAATTCATTGGCTTTGAATATTACATTTGGCTGTCCTATTTTCGTCAACAATAACGAACTTACTCCCGATTGGTGATGTTAACTATTTTTTAATAACCATTTTTAATTACAAACTTTAGCGACTTCCCACTTTCCTCTCGATTTTAGTCGAACTATGTATTCAACTACTTACCTTTGACATAATTTCAGTCATACAATTATGCATCCATAATTCTCCTCATCTGTTGTTTTTTACATAACATTATGTGGACTAAACCATCATACCTTACAATTTCATGATCGCCTCAGGTTTACCTATTAGTCTACCGTACAATATGACCAACCAACTGAGTACTGCTGTTTCATCCACTACTACCATCGAATTATCAGTTCTAATACAATATGTACATGTACTATTGTCAGTGTTCCCTGTGGTGAATGGGTTTTTAACCATGCATGTTAAACAATTAGTCCTTTTTCTTTTCATAATGTACTCCCCTCATAATTTTATTGAACAAAGTTCACAAGTGTAGGTTTGTAATACGCTTGGAAAATCCAGTTATATTCTTTTAACTTTTTCTTCTTAAATTGACAGAATAGTTTTTACTACCATCTAATTTTTTAATATGTATCTACTACATCGAACTTAAGTTTTATACGGTCTACATGTTGGTCACGCCTAAAAATGTTATATGCTGCAATACTTAACTTCATCATTATTCCTTTTTTAGCTTATATATGCGTTGTTTTAATTTATCACCCTTTTATCAGCATTTAATTGGTTTCACCCACCGGTATTTATAGTATTTCTCAGCTTATGATCGTTCCTCTTACGCAGGCTAATGTTAATAACATTATACCATCACCGTGTCCGTCTCCTGCCTGATTACGTATGTCGTATTTTTGGGTATCCAGCCGTATTAAAAAGAGTAGCGACAATTTATTCTGCCCACATTTGGATTCAGTATCCAATTTGCTGAACTGGAAGAATTACATAACTTATCCGTACATGACTACAACTGCACGGGATATGTACAGTTGACAACAAGAATCTGTGGTCATTCAGGCAAATAATATGAGACATGGATTTCTCTATGTAAACAATATGATATACGTAGCTTTCTACCTTACTATTGTCTAATCTGTAGTCCTTTTTAGTACTCGATAATTGTAGTGAAAAAGTCATGCGATCGCGAAATAGTTGCACTATTAGGCCAAACGTAATTTCGTCATTCTGTTCATGATAGCAGAAGCAAGCTTACGCTGTATCACTAATTTTTTCCCTCCATCGGGGTATTCATAATAGTATAACGTTAATTTTATTTTCGTCAAAGTTATGTTATATATTTTACAGCTAAATTTAGCATTATACATTTTCAAATTTTGTTACGACTACAATACCTAGACAAACCATTTTGGGAAATTTGTAGCTTCCCCACATGTCAACAACAAGGGTGTATACCACGCACGGTCGTATGATTTGAAAATTGATGTTTACATGTGCTGACTATCTAATTGTTTCAGTTTTGGGGGATTGTTCTCTATTTTTCATTCTTTCGTACGTATGATGCACTTGGTATGGTTGTACATATTTCATTCACTCTGAGCATAACCTTTTTATCGCTATAACTCAGCATACATGACAAATGCAACAGGTGATACACGCACATGATTTCATACCG
This sequence comes from Allium sativum, assembly GCA_030737875.1. Taxonomy (NCBI): domain Eukaryota; kingdom Viridiplantae; phylum Streptophyta; class Magnoliopsida; order Asparagales; family Amaryllidaceae; genus Allium; species Allium sativum. The sequence goes on along the minus strand of CM060913.1, from coordinate 453,761,389 downwards.
TACCTTCTGCGTTATGATTTTCTTACTACTTCATTGCATGTGACAACAATTGTTCTTCACATCAGCTAACACTATTACTGCTGTTTGCTAGAAGTAGGATGCGCAACTGTGAAAAGATGAAGGTACGTGGAAGGAAAAGAAAATTATATGTAGACTCACCAAAGAAGCATAGAGGAAGAGACAATGACAACACAGTACGAGCAAACAGACATTTACGACAAAGTCAACGTGAAAATCATCAACATACTGATACGCAACAAGTAAATAGTCAACTTACAGGTATGATATGACACATTTACCCGGTTAATTTCATTTATTTTCTACTAGCCTCTACCCTATATTGACTGCGCACAAATATAAAAATATGTAAATGTAAATATGTATATGTTTGCACACACACACACACACATTCATATACACTTGTTTATGTTCGTATGTACTTGAAGGAACAGTAGTTCGTTTGCACATAGGACCAACTGCACGTGGGTGTAAGGGACACAGTTGCAGACCAGGTATTCATAATTTTTTTTCATTATTATGTATCACACCCATTATAAACCAGAATTATTATTTTTCCTTTTCTTTTTTTTCCACCAATTCATATTCTTACGTCGCTGTCTGATTGATATTGCGTAAGGTACACGAAAGAGATCACGCTTAGGCACAAATGTACACGAGAATGCTTATCCTACGTATTCTACCACGTAAATTCAGTGTCACAGGCCATTATAACACGTAGATAATTATACCAATCTTTTGCAGGAAAAATGTTTGAGTCGTTTAATATTGGTCTGCCAACCTTTTGCTGCACACACTGCAACGCAACAATGTGGTATGAGGAGAGGTGTAGAAAAACCCGAGGTACGTCGAATCCTAAATTTTCAATTTGCTGCAAAGCTAGAAAAATTGAGCTCCCTCCATCTAAGAACTGTCCTCCTTACTTACAACAATTGCTGGATTATAATGGAGAACCGAAATCCATACGATTTCGACAGAACATTCGTACATACAATTCTATGTTTGCCTTTACCTCGATGGGTGGACACGTTGACAGTTCAGTTAATTGTGGTAGAGGGCCATATGTATTCAGACTTAATGGTCAAAAATACCATCAGATTGGTTCTCTTCTACCGACTGACGGACATGCCAAATTTGCTCGACACAGAAAATGAGGTGGCCAACAGGATTAATGTATCACGTCTGTCTGCAACCGGTAACAGTTTAGATCCTCAAACTGTAGCTAATTTAATAGTGCTCTTTAACGACTGCAATGAACTAGCTAAAGCATTTAGAATGGCAAGAGATAGATTTCAGCAGAGTAATCTTCATAATGTGACTCTACATCTACGAGAGAGATGAGAGGGAGATGGCAGACAGTATAACTTGCCAACTTACTCAGAAATTGCTGCCTTAGTTACAGGCAACGGTATGCGAGCAGAGGGTTTTTGTGACATAATTATTGAAGAGAAAACGGGATTGCTGAAACGAATAAACGAGAAACACCCAAGTTTTATGTCAATGCAATATCCGGTTTTGTTTCCATATGGGGAGGATGGATATAGGATTAACATTTGTTATAAACATGTATCTGAAAATTCGGTGACCTCTGATGACATGGTAACTATGAGGGAGTACTACACATATGTACTGCCATTTAGAGAAGGCCAAGGTAATACACTATTATTGGGTGGACGATTATTTCAACAATTTTTGGTTGATGCATATTGTTGTATTGAGGAGGATCGATTGAATTGGATACGGAATAATCAGCGAAATATTAGATGTGAAGTGTACAAAGGTCTGACGGATGCGGTTACTATCGGAGATACATCTGCTATATCAATTGGTCGAAGAATGGTTTTGCCATCAACGTTCACTGGAGGGCCTAGATATATGGTACAAAATTACCAAGATGCCAAGGCAATCTGTCGATGGGCTGGTTCTCCAGATTATTTTATAACATTTACATGCAACGCAAAGTGGCCTGAGATTGCAGATTGTTTACGTTGCATCCCCGGACAGCGACCTGAAGATAGGCCTGATACAGTTTCTAGAGTTTTCCACATAAAGTTAGCAGAATTAATACGTGATTTGAAGGACAGAAAACATTTCGGAAAGATAAACGCTGGTACTTTCTCAATTTATTTTACACTATTATCTTGGAGAATCTTTGTATACTCTATTCTAAATTTGCATCACCATAATATTCATTTCACATGCAGTTTTGTACACCATTGAGTTCCAGAAACGCGGATTACCTTCCGTTGGTATATCTTTAGAGGAGAATACACCGAGTTCAACAAGAACATCTTGCAACTCAGCCACACATGACCGACCACTCATTTGGCTTGAGTGTATCGAATGTATATCACCAACGGTTGGGATCAGCAACCGTTTTCCCGAATGGAACAGCATCGACAATAGATTTTTAGAAATAAATGAAACTCTAGATCAGGTGATTATACAGCCTAATAGGTGCGACCTACATAGCCATGCTGCCTGCCCGATTTCTGTCATTTACCAGTTGATGAGGCTAGAAGCTACGCTTTATCATCACACCAGATCCACTTCGAATGCCACATCGTCAAATCCATCAAATCACCGATTGACGTCCTCAACAGTACATTACGTGTTAGCTAAAAGAAGTTTCCTTCTCCGCTTCCACTCTTGGTACGGTTGAAGAAATAAATGTACGTGACCTTTCTGGAAATACTCTCTCAGACATTCTTCCATACAAGTCACCCAGGAACAGGATGAACTGAAGGCACTATTTCTATTAATAGAAAATGTCCTTGCACTCTACTCTGTCTTCGATTATCTTTATATAATCTGATTCGCACGCTACTGCCAATACAGAGTGGTTCTTCGGATAATAATCCAACCGGTCTCTCCATATTGACAACGATGGTCAAAACTTCGATAGTCTGTGATTTAACTATCAAATAAAAACAAATGTTTCGATAGTCGATGATTTAACTATCGAATAAAACAAGTGTTCATCCAAACATCAAACAATCACTGAGCCCTTAATTAATATTCCATTAATTAAATCACTTCTCTATTTCTTTATCAATATTTGTTAACCAAATATTTTCAATAACTATATTGGCCTTTTACGTTATTTGGAAAACATTTCCGAATATCGCCTTCCTTTATTTTCTAAACTTTAGAAAATATATGTTATTTATAATTGGAAAATATTCCAATTACTTATCTATTTTCCAATCTTGTTTATTCCTATACTTAGGAAATATTTATTATTCTATTTCCCAGCTTACACTTATTTGGGTTAAAACAGATGTTGTGTAAAACATCGTTACAACAACCCAAATACTATATTCAACTAACTCTTATCCAACATTTCTCTTCGAGCCTGAAATCTTACTATTTATTTGTTAATAATGAAATCAATCAAGTTGGGGTATAACTACCTCTCAGACCTTGACTAAATAACATTTATAACGTCAAAACAGATAAGACTACTTACTTGAATGATCAATACAATACAACTAATTCTTCACTTTTAAACACATATACACTTTCTCTTTCTATTCTTTCGAGATTTTATTCTAGACTTCCTTTTTGATTATACTATCCTATTTCTATGTTCGTTTCCTTATCGACTTCTATATATATCGATACGTTGATTTCTAATTATCAAATTATCTTAAAAATATTCTAACTCCTTAAATTCCCGGAAAAATTCGCCATAACCTCCTTTGTACCGGGAGCTTCGGGAAAATCCCCAAACTGCCACACAGGCCCTTTCTAATCAAAAAGAAAAGGAAAAGCCAAGCGGCTAGCCGATACGGCGCATAAAATTTCATATGTGAATTAAATACGTACCTTTTTGTCGGGCATTTCTATTTATATACCTTTTGACACTTTATTCCAAACCTGTCTCCTGTATATTTATACTTGTCCAATCTATTTTAACTATACCAATCGTTTTAACTAAATTTGTTAAATAAATTTGTTACTTAACTCTTCAGTCTATTTCACCTTCATATTTGAACATGACATGTTCAAATATATTTTAACTTGCATATTAACAAATTCTGATTATACTCATACTCTCGTTTCCTTATCGATTTCTTATTCAAATTCCAATTCAATTCTATTTGAATTCTCTTTATTCAAACTTCATTTGAATTCTATTTTCAAATTCTATAGTTTAAAGTCCATTTGAATTCTATATTCAAATTCTATAGTTTAAAGTCCATTTGAATTCTATATTCAAATTCTATTTGAATTCTCTGCATTATTAATAAACAACGTTTATAACTTCACTTAAAATCCCCCATTATATATTTATAAACAAAGTTTATAAATGTAACACCCCGAAAAATTCTATAACTGTGAAATTAACAAATTAAAGCATAATTAATCTGAAATCAAAGAACTAAGGGAAACGGGATACGCCATTGCGTTCGTCTCGGAAAAATACGCGAAATAGAGTCCGAGTTTTCGAAAAACGGAGTCCGTATGAAGAAGATATGGCCTTCGGAAGTTTTGAATTAAATTTAAAATTCAAACAGAATAAAATAATTAAAAATCGGGCCCAGTGGGCCAGGGCGGATAAACACCCGCCTAGGCCACCCAGGTCGACTGGGCTGTCGACCTGGGCTACCCATGTCGACAGGGCTGTCGACAGCCCTGTCGACAGGGGTGTCGACCTGGTCGAGCCCAGTCAACCTGGCTGGCCAGGTCTGTGTTTGGTCGAATTTCTGTGGTCTGCTTTGTCATTAGGGCTAGGTGGCGCGTTTTTATTGGTCTCTCTTCCTAATGAATGGCTACGATCTAACCTAGCAACATCAAGGGTCCTAATCAATTCCTAACCTCTATATAAACAACCCTAGACTAAACCCTAATCTATTCATTCAAATTAAGAACATAGCCGCCATGTTGCTGAGGAACGACTAAGAGTAGCCGCCAACTAGAGAGGGAATTAGGAAGAAAGTTCTAAAGCCTAAAGCAATTCAAGCAACCTAAAGCCAATCAATTCAACAAAGGAATCATATCTCTTAATTAGAGAATTCGCCGCAACCATTGTAAGTAGAGTATTACTTTGGTATGAATAAACAATTGTATTGATTTGTATGCTTGAATTGGGATAATAAAGTAGTTCATATTTGTGCAAAATTATGTTATTCATTATAAAGAACTACATGCGGTAGTTCTATGCAAGTATACGTTTGAAATTCATGCAAGTTTGGGGCTTTGTTATTATGTCATCATGATGTATGTTTTTGTGCATAAATCATTGTGCAAGTAATTGAAACAAGTTTGGTTATTATAGTTCATATGAAACTATGTTGGGATTTTGACACCATAATCCATGTATTAAGTCATGCTTTTGCAAACTTATGAATATAGCTAGGCTATGAATGATATAATTGAAATCCATGATTAAGTCTATCTTGTTAACAAGAATTATATGATGACATATGTGAGACATGGCTAGGTTAGACTCAAAAATCCCTTTTTGCAAGTTTTAAAGCAAACACCATGTTTAGGAATATTTATGCATAAGTATGTTTATACCATCGTTATGTGATTAGACTTAAACCATGATTAAGTTGAACTATGCTTTTGTGTTGGTAACAAAGTATCCCCTTTGTAAACATGTAGAAACCTTATGAACATGACTTGTTTATGTTTATGCCATGAACAAATTTAACTTTACTTATGCCATGCTTATGTTTGACATTATGCCATGTTTATGCTAAAAGTATTTATGCCATGCTTATGTTTGACATTATGCCATGTTTATGCTAAAAGTATTTATGCCATGCTTATGTTTGACATTATGCTATGCTTATGCTAGAAATATTTATGACATGCTTATGTTTGACATTATGCCTAAATGAGAATATAGGTTCATGCTGTAGTTAAACCTATGCAAGTTCACATGCTTTGATTCATGTCACCTATGTTACCACCATGCAAGTACACCAATTTCTATTTTGTATTTCCAACGTCGTATTGCAAGTTCATGCGCTCACCTTCCCCTCTTTGTGTATGTAATCATGTCATAAGCCTCCCCTTTTCGCATGGCTAAATTGGGCTTTAAAAGGCTAAGCCCAATATATATAAACGGACGTGTAAAACGGGGGAAAATAACGTTGGGTTAAAAATAATTAATGAATGAAAAATATAAAATAGAAGGGCCCAAATTCAAGTATGGGTTGGGCCCATGATTGGTGTAACCTTTACACCATTAACTTAATAATGGGCCGCAAATATTTACATATAAATAAAGAAGAAAGACAAAATATGTAAAAGTAGAAAATACGATGTGTTTAACCCGAGGTTGGATTGAGTTGTGATGTAAACCTGCCCGGAACCGCCCGGCTGTCCAGTAGTCACAACAATACCTATCCAATGTGAGAGGTTAAACATGGAGCCCAATAAGGACCCGAGGTTAGACTGAGTTGTGGCGTAAGACTGCCCGGAACCAACCGGCAACAGGCAGCCACAACAGTACCTGTCTAATGTGAGAGGTCAGGGCCTTAATAAGACAATTAAGGCTGAGTCAGGATTGTTAGGATTAAGTGAACTAAAGACTTAATCAAAATGGAACATGCTAAACTAAACGGACTGGTGGGGTTAGGTTAGGAAACACTTAACCAACTTAGCATGTTGGCTAGAAATAGAAAACCTAGTAACGGGGGACCCTTTTCAGCAGTAACCCTAAAAGGTGTATCAGGATACCCTGAAACTAGGCAGGGTGGGGCACGATTACTGGGCTGATTGTAAGAGGTCAAATCGACGGCGGTGGTGTAGCAGTGTAGGTTCTAACGGTGTGCGGGCGTGCACGCACTCCGGCGCAGAAAAATAAAGCACTGGGCACCAGTAGCATACCTGTGCATTCTAAGGTTGTGTCGGGCCGCTGCCATGGGACTTGATACACCCCATGGTGGGACCAGCATAGGTAACTACAGACATTGGGGGCCGTAAGACACATGTAACTTTGCGAGTAGGAGCCGATCATCATAGAATGGATCACATCACCCTGATTATGGGGTGCAAATTGGAAACTAGTTTATATGGGTTCAGAGATTAACATGGGGTACGATAGTATATTCGACCCTAGACAACTTAACCAAGTTTATAGTGCATGCCCACTTCTTGTTTATACTTATCATACCCAGTTCTTTATTCATAGACAAAATAGTACTAGACTTACTCAGGCTTTATGTCTGACTCTACTTTTCTTTCGTCTTCTTTCTTCCGTTTCCCCCCCCCCCCCCAGGTCCTCAGGGAGGGAACACAGCAGCTTGACCAACCTTAGCATCCAGCTTGAAGAAGAGAAATGTATTGCTTGGACTTTCCTGTTTTGAACTATGGCTTTGGACAATCCACTATGGGGCTTTTGCAGTTTATCTATGTTTTATTTATGCTTCTTTAAATAATGTACTCAAGACAGATTATGAAAGTGTTATATTATGTTTTTGGAAAGGATGTTGTTGTAACACGTATTTGACTTTATGAAATAAAAGTTTGTTGTTCTTCCGCTGTTTATAAATATGTGTTCTTATATCTGTCTTGTATATCTGTGACTTGTACTTATAAACCTCCACCAAAATTAGGGCATTCCCTTTGAGAGTGACCCTAACGGAGGTGGGGTGTTTCAATAAATTCAGTTCAAATCCCATATTTTCCTTTATAAACAAAGTTTATAAATTCAATTCAAATCCCATATTTTCCTTTATAAACAAAGTTTATAAATTCAATTCAAATCCCATATTTTAATTTATAAATAGAGTTTATAAATTCAATAATCGTTTTATATATCTTCAAAACAAGTAAATATTTCCTATAGTTCATTAAAAATTCAAATTCTATTTATAAAAATAGAATTCACTTTTTAAATCTCAAATACCCTTATTTTCCTTTATAAATCAATATCCCAAGCCCCAGTGATATTTAAACAATCAAATCAACCAATTTTCAATCATTTGGTTTTTAACACATCATATATGAATATATATGAAATCAAACAAACAACAACAGATAATATATTTTTGAGGAATCCAGTTGGATTCCTCCAACCTGTTTTCCTGCATCCACAGACGTTAGTCAACATAGTAATACCCATCCTACTTCGAGGCAGGATATCGCGGTATAGAAGGTCATCCACTAATCATAGCGTGGGGCGCATAGGGTAATCATCTGCTATGGTACCGCGGGCATCTTCTAATGAGACTGCGGGAATCCAACCAATCATCAACCTAATATATTATATATATATATCCTAAATAACTAATATATATTTTAAAACAATCATACAACATTCAAACAAGCACAGACAATTATTTTTAACTGTATAAAAATAATTTCTAAATAGAAGGTGAGATTTACTCACCGGAATTTTAATCTGTACTTTTACCAATTTCCATTTCCTTTCATTGATTTCTGAGTCTTCGACTCCACACGAATGGTTTTTTTATTTGATTTATCCTCTCCTAAGAAAAATTCGAACTTTATAAGTAAGTTAATGAATTTTCTTACCAAGGTTTTGTGTCGAGAATATACTAAAATAAATTTTCCTTTATTTCTAACTTTCCGGTTTTCGATTTGATAATGAACTTTAAATCAAAATATTTCACTCATCTAATTTAAAATTTATATAATGATTTTACTAACTAAATTTCCCATTTTGTTTTCAAATTCCGGATTTGCATTAAAACGACATTCCTTTTCTTTAAGGTGTACACATCTGTTTTTAAAACATTTACTAATCAAATTAAAATAGGAATTCACCTCATTTTACGATTTTGCAAACTTGTGTACATTAAATATATTGCATTAAGATCTTTGATCAAATAAAATTAAGCAAATTAACTAATTAAATTATTAAATTAATACCTTAATCCCACTTGGACATTTCATCGAGCAACTCGCAATCAATCTATGTACTGCTCCTTTCTCTCAGTCCTTTCCCACTACATCCAAGCTCTCGTATCACCTTCACCTTTTTCTCAGCAGCGAGCCTTCTTCCATCGTCGCATCAACCCAGTAAACAGACGCACCACATCCCTCAATGAATTACGTCTGTTTGAAGGTTTCAAACTCCAGAAAGCATCATCGCACCATCATTGAGAAAAAATGCAAACTCCGGAACCCCTAGGTGTTGTCGCGACCCCTGCTTCACCGAGTTCTGCCCAATCCCAAAGTCCTAGCGTGCGCCTGCTGAAACTGGGTGATCGAGCGAAGGACCGGACCCCCTGATGCCATCGCGATAGGTTGGAGATCCTCCAGATAACACGCATTTGTTGAAGATCCTCTCGAACAAGATCCAAAAAGCCCATCGCGCCTGAGTCTCGAACAAGTCTGGTGACTTCCAACCCCAATTTGATTACGCGATAATGATTTAGAGTTTGGGTTTATTCTTTTCGATTCTGAAATCAACCAAAGAGAAGGGTAGTGGCCATTTTATAAAGGAGGGGCGTGGTTTATATTTTGAACAGCGAGGCCTACATTTTTGGGCGTGTTGGAAGCTTTGGATCCATTTGAAGAAGAATGAAATGAATGGTTTAAAAAGGGGAAGACGTGGTCTAAGAGGGAACAAGTATTTTATTTTAAATTTGTTTTAACTTTAAAACTATATCCTTAAAACTTTCAATAGCCTTTGATTTCGAACTTCTTTCTGAACCTAACAACTGTAAATTCTAGGGTAATACCCCTATTCCGGACACAATGGGATAGGTCACGAGGTCCAATTCGATCATCTGAAGGAGATATTAATTTAAATCAATATAAATTAATTTCATACAATTTATTCTTCTCGATAATAAATTAATATTACTATCGTTATAAAAATAAAATTTCCCATTAATTATTTGAACTGTAAAAATTTTTAATTCATCTAAATCCATTTTCGTATTCTGTTATTTTAATATATTCGATATTAAATCGAAATTGATTATTAAATTGATAACTTAATATAAAATTCCATTTATATTATCCACCCAATATTTAAATCCGTATTAAATATTTAAAATTAACCCATAAGGATCCGGGTCATTACAATCTTCCCCACTTAAAATAATTTCGTCCTCGAAATTGCTAAGGTAGAAAAAGCGCTACAAACCCATATTTTTTTCAAAACTTATTTATGTAGATACTCAACATTTCAACTTCCTTACGTAACTCTCTTTCGAATAAATTCCTATTCGATAACTCCTCCCTTCGAATAACTATATTTGAAAATCTCTCTATCGAATAACTAGATTCGAAATCCTTTCTTCGAATAAACTATATTCGATTTACTCTATTCAATTTACTCTTATCAATTAACTCTATTTGATTATGTCTTTCCACTTAACTCCTTCTGAATAAGCTATATTCGATAACTCCTTTAACTCTATTCGGATAAACTATATTCGATCAACTTTAATTGAATAACTAACATTCAATTAAATCCTAATTCGATTAACTATGTTCAATTAACTCTATCTGGTTAAATCTAAATTTGAATAACAAATATTCGATAAATTCTAATTGAATAACTAATATTCAATTAACTCTACGGATTAACCTTAACTGATTAACTCTAACCGGTTAATTCCTACTCTAATCGATGTATTCTAACTCTAATCGACTTCTCCTATTCGAATAGCTCCTTTTGGATAACATTTATTCATTTATAAAGATTTACTTTTAGTAACGGTTCTTCACTTTATAAATGTTCTCTTTAATAACATTACCTCACTTATACAAGTGTTGTGTACCCCTTCTATTTAAAACTATCGGCGTTAAAAACCAATATCTCTTCTCTATTGTTAGACCAAAAAATGGTCCTAACACCCAATTGATCGTATTTTGCAGAGAATATTGAGGAATCATGAACTAAAAACAAGAAAAGTCAATCAACACACGAAATTTATAGTGGTTCGGCGTTAATGAGCCTACATCCACTTCATAGTTTCTCATTTCATTCATGGATTACAATTACAAGGAATTTAATCACTCAATCATTCAAATACAATGAATAATTCTCTCCGAATTCATTGATTTTCATTGGAGAAGAAGGTGGTTATTGGTGGGGGAATTCGGCCATGGCTACCATGTATGAATGAAATGCCAAAAGTCCCTTCAAATGGCCATGTTGTGGTGTATTTATAGCTGTAGAGAAGCTCTGGGCAGTTCCGGTTCGGATGGGCCACGTGGCATGACCGGAGGAGATTTCAGAAGTAGTGGAGAACGTGGAAAAGTGGCTACCAGGTCGTGCTTTGCCAAGTGGAGTCCGATCCGCAATTGTAGGAGTCGGTTATGCCAAGAGAAGAGGTCAAACTCCATGTGTAGAAGCAGGTCCAATCGGTTTGGATCGGACCCGAACCGAACCAGTTGTTCGAGCAGAATGCCTGCACGCACTTCTGTACAGAATACTTCAGGCGGTTCGGGTAGAGGGTACTCCGATCCGATCCGGGGAAGGGGATCCGATCCGATCCGAATGGAAGGATCCGATCCGATCCGATTCAAAAGGAGGGATCCGATCCGATCCGATAGGGGGATCCGATCCGGTGACATTTGCATGTATAATTCAAATTTTCCATCTTTCTATCACTCCATCCAAGTGATCGCCAATCAATGTAAGTTCATACTCAAGTCCCTGGCTTTGGGTAGCCTGGTCACAAAGCAGGCTAACATTTTGCCCCCCAAAGTACATCTTATCGCAGATGAGATGTGCTTTGATTAAGTCAAGATAAATCTTTTTAGAACGTCATCCACCCTTGAGGAGGTTTTATTAGATTGTTGCGTTACTTCCATGGGTGCTAGTTAGTACAAATTCTATGGAAGGAGTAGTCGAAATGATCGGGTAACCGTTTTAAACATCGTCGAATCAAGATGTTGATCTCCTTCATGATAAGTCATATAGGGTCGTTGGCTCTTGTGTGAGATCGTGCATACACGGGACATTGCTAAACGACTTCGTTCCCCAAACGAGTCAAGTGTATTATCGATTCAGGGTTTCTTTTACACATAAGTCAATGTATGAACTAGATATCCAAATCATGTGGTAGTATAAGAATCTTCTGGCCTTGAGCTAGTATTTAGACTGTTGGGATAGACCACATCATACTTGGTGCATGCGTCTTTCATTTGCGCTCGTCTTGGGACTATCTGGACATCAGGATAGTAATCAGATCATACTAAAAGAAATCCACGAATAAGTTCATCATAATCGTAAGGCAGTAAAGGAGTTCTCCACATTCTCTAGTTTATAGAGTTGTAGATCAATTCTTTGAAGTCATGCTTGACCCATTAGTTGGCTTGCTTAGACGGTCAAGATGAATCATGTCATATTCCAGAGATATAAGGTATATGTTCTGAATCAAGCATCGAGTAAGGGTCATGTTCAAAGTCAGTTTGTCAGTTGAAGCTCGTGCTCCCAACATCAGTGTAGGAAAAGCGAAGTCAATGCTCATGCCCTCAGCGTCGGTGGGGGTTGGACCAGGTCAATCGGACATCCAGTCTGTAAGCCTTTGAACTTTCTTTCTTCACATCGGGTTGGAGCTGCAGGTTCAGCAATCTTAGTCACCCTATGTCGTTATGTGCACATTCCCAAGTCATCAAGGGTTGGAGTTGTATATGCGAATAGTCGAATCACATTCGCGTTGGGGTCAACCCATCTGTTTAGCCAGAAAGCAGTGATCGCCTTATTGAGTATATTAGCAAACTTAGATACTCTCCTCGCATCAGCTGCAGAGTTAAGTAAGCTCGCCAATCTTGCAAGCGAGCGAACGTCGTTAGTGAGTTATTCGAGCTCCTTCGTTCACGCTTTGGCATAATCCGAAATAGCCATCATAGTCTTGTTGAGTCTATCTCCCATGCTTGGTTCCATTAAGCTTGACAATCAAGACCACGGGCCCGATTAATGACATTGGTCATTTCCAGAATTGTAAAATCCTGTTAGTCTTTCCTGGGGCTTTTCTTTTTCCTTTATTATTTCAAGAGTCAGATGGTGCTCCATTCTATCGTGAAGACATTGAGATCATCCATTTCAACATTAGCACACTCTTATTGCACGAATCTGTCTGTCTCAGGATAGGATTTTCCAACGTTTCTAGGAGAATCTCATGGTAAAGAGATACCGAGGTTTGTTTCAGAGGTGAATCTGCCAAGTCCTCTTGGTGGGTCTCGATGCAAAGAGATTTTGAAGTTTGAGATATCCAGAATACCGGATACTACAGCAATCAACGCTATATATGGTCCAGGTCGATTTACCGATGCCATTGTGGCGGTGATTCTTTCAAGGAATGCATGCAGGGTCTCACCTGATCTCTGTTGAAGCATCAATTAATGTTGCCAATTTGGCCCTCATCTTTGAGAAGTTGTCGCTAATTACCTAATTTTAGCGCTAGTGCCCCCAGTATGAAGTCTTAAATTGGGTTGAAGCCGGTTTCTGGCTTCTTGGTTGCGCATATGTAATAGCCGTCAATCAGGCTTCTGTTTTTTAAGTCTGGATGGTGATCCGCTACTTGGATGTATGCAGGTTGTTCTTGAGGAGCCATTCTTCTGCTTATAGTCTGGGTTATTGTGAAGCTCAGATAATCGTAAATGTGCCAAAAGCTGGCAGATAGTCAGATGATGATGTTCGAAGCTCTTATCTTGTACTCCCCATCCATGGGGATTTTACTAAACGGTGGTCATCAAATCCACGTATTCTCTGAATTCATACTCCCTCATCGAGCTGTGAGTTAGAGTTTGATAGAAAATGATTTGTTCGTGTCTGACTCATGTTAGTTTTGGATCTCCCATCCAAGCTCTGAGGATTGGAGTCGAATTGCGATATGTCATATTATTGCCACTTCGAATGCTTCTACTTTCCCCCTTCATGAGGAGCCTCATGTTGAGGTTGAGCTGGGTTTTAAACATTCCTCCGAATTGGAGCAAAGGCTGGTCGGGCTTCGTTTAATTTTTCGGTGGCTCTTACATATCCATCGTTTTCATCCAAAATGTTACCGTCGGAAGTTGCATGCTACAAATGCCTCGGAGGAGGTTGGTTGCATCTTGTTTCATTAAAGACGACTATGCCAACTCGTCCTAGGGTCCCATATGATCTGGACCATGGAGCAAGGAGTGTTTGAGCCAAGTTCATTGTCGCTTGAATTTCCATGGTGCTCGCTCCAGCGAGTAAGCCGTAGTTACTCGGCCTTCCGTCTATCCAAGTAAAAAAGTTATCCATCATTTTCTGTCGTTTCCAGAGAAGTTTGTCTCACTGAGCCATCTGAGTTCACAAATCAGCAAGGGTACCATCCATTTCATATCTAGCTTGACATGCTGAGGGATCATCACAAGAAGAAATCTGCTACCTTCCTTCGATCCTAGCGCCTTCTGCGCCTATATCCTCGGCACGGAAGAAATTTCTATCTTCCTTCTTCTTAGCTTTTGAGTCTGAGTGTCAGGCAATTCGCCCCCTCGCAAGTTAGGAGACAAAGCAATGGCATCTCCCTTTACATGGGGTCTTTCAACCGGGATGTCGGTCCGGACTAGCAAATGGACATTCACTCTGCATCCATTTCGTGGTCCTCAAGCAGCCTGTCAAGATCGAGGTATAAGTTAGACACAGACATATAACATTTATGAATATTTTCAACAGTGCGGCCCCAGTCCGGGGGTAATGGATAAAGGTTGGCAGTTGTATCACATCCCTTTTAAATTTAGACGTGGATGCACAGAAGGGAGACATTGTTTTCAAAGCTTATGTGATTGAGTTATCCAAGTGCTCGAGTTATCGCGTTTTCTATTCAATATATTTGCGAGGTAGCACTCGTCGTTGCACTTGGGCTATGGCCAGTCACACATGGGTGTGTATGTTGATTTGATATATCACTCTTAGGACCTCCTTTCGGTGATTGCATTGAGTCGTGTGGGAAGCTTAGCATTAGAAGTCGACGTCATTCCTTCAAACACGACCCCTTTGTTGTTGTACACGAGTATCCCTTGTGTCTTTGCTTTGTATCTGTACATAATCTTGCAATTCGAAAAAGAATAGTCAGCTTAGTCTTGCAAGCTACTAAGTCAATCTTTAAGTCACAAGCAATTGTAGCTCAAAATGAAAACATGTTGAGTGCTAATCTATCTAGCATAGAATTATTAAATGTCAAAGTGTCAGGTGTCGTAGTTTGGAGGTATAGTGTCTGTAGCCTCCATTTAACTTTGAAACACGGGTCGCGTCCGAAGCGTGTTTGAAGTTAATTCAGAAATCTATGTCCGTGCCCCCAGCGTTGATGGGAGCCGGATTAAGTCATTCGGATGTCCGATCCGTAAGTCTTTTATAATCATGTCCTCAGTCGGAGGGCAATGAAGATTGCATCCACGTCGCAGCATTGTCCTTTATACTCTCTCCCAAGTCGTGAGAGTTAGAGTTATGGACGTCGCGGTTCGTCCTTTATACTCTCCCAAAGTCAGTTTGGGTTAGAGTTGTGGATCGAGTGGTCTTAAATCTTGGCGCGCCTGTCACACTCGTCCTAAGTTTATACTCATATCCAAGCTCTGAGGATTAGAGTTAGTCAGGCAAACAGTCGGGTCACATTTGCCTTGGCATTGTCCCTTTGCTCCCATGTCAAGGGCAAAGGTCGCCATCAGGGATGGTCGGTTCACGTCCCTGTTGATTTTATACTCCTCCCGTCGGAAGCATGGGAAAGAGTTAAAGATGTTGTTGGAGAGTGGTCGAGTCATACTCATCCTCGTCTTAACATTTCCCTTTTGCCCCCACATCGAAGGCAAAAGTTATGTCGTTCATGTGATCGTGCCCCTGTCATTTTTTCACTCTTATCGTTGGATCAGGGGATGGAGTCATAGAACTGCTAAGTGGTTATGTCACACACGAGTATATCTCTATGTCGTGTCTGGCAAATTAAAGGCTAGATGTTGAGGATGCCTCATTTGTATGCCTATGCATAGATATGTTGAAATCATGTGCATATATTCGCTTGCCCCCTACTTCAAGGGCAAAAGGTCCGTGAATGAATGGTCGAACTTCATTTATGTCAGGTTGTTGGCATCAGGAGGGAGAATAGTTGAATCACGTTCGTCAAAGCTTTACGTTCCTCCGACTAAACCATGGAAGGAGTAGTTGGCACCAAACTTCGGGTACCTGCATCATTCATATCGCATGAGTTAGTCATGTCCATAACTCAGGCAGCATGTAAAAGTAAATTGTATGATTGAAAAGTAAGCATATCAAGGGGCAGTGCTGCCTCCTTTAACGGATCGAGCCATGTAGACGGTCGAACTGCATCCATCCGGAATCGGATTCCGACGTTGAACGTCAATGCACAATTATCTTGAGGTCTTCCACGTGTGAGCCAATGAATGAATGGTCGCCTTGGATCCATCCTAAGCTATACAACTTCTCTCAGGTGAAGGACGTGGCTCTGTAAACGAGCAGTTCAATCGGGCTCGTTACGGCAATGCTCCATAATTATTCCTGTAGGTGCTCAAAGTTTGATCGGTACCAGATTCGGGGTACCTACATCATCCATATATAAATTCATGTGAGTTAGTTACATCAATAACTCATAAAGCATGGAAATATAACAGTCATGGTTAAAAAGTAATCCTGTTAAAGGAATGGATATCATTCTATGCGAAGATGGCATTGCACGCTCTTTGCAGGTCCATTTTTCCTCACTACATCTCTGTCAGGGGATGGCTGTCAAAATCTTTAACTGGAGATGAACGTCTTTTCAAACTGTTGTGGGGTGGCGGTCCTAAGAATGAACAAACCTTGATTAAGGACTTGGAGTGACAAAGGCAACTAGGTAAATACTATAAGCGAATGACGAGGTCGCATCTTATTTGAATCGCCTTCTTGCCCCCATGCTAAGGGCAAGGATTGAGTATAAGGGAGTCATGGCTGCTAGGGGGATAGTCATATCTCATCCATCCGCAGATATGCCTTTAGTCCCACGTTGGGAATAAGATCTAATGCACATATAATCAACCAGCACCCAGGCTTAAGTGCTCTAAACCTTTTAACTTGCCACCTCTATCGAGTAGCATCTCCTAATTAGCTAAATAGCAGGCTCTTCCAGTAACATAGTCGCCATGGACCATTCCCATTTCATCTTTCATTGGGAATTTTAGCAATAGATACCAGGGTGCAATGTATGCTCTAATCGCCGCTAGAGCTGGTCAGTTTAGACCTTAGTCAGATAAACTTGACTACAATAGCATGGCTTCCAAGGCTTGAAGTAATGTTCACGTTTCTATCACAATTTATGTATGAAGCCGAGGGCTAACGGTCGATTCATATTTGTTTTGATCTCGAACTCTCATCTCTTGACAAAGGTCATATGGTGACTGGTGAGCAGTCAAGTTGCTATCATCCGAGCAAAGATTCATATGTCCAATCATGGCCTGCAGGGGTTCAGCTGTTACCAATCGTTGGGAACCAAAGTATGTTGACCTAACCCTTATTCGATGGAAATCAGTCTTCCTCTATGTGATTGACAGCAAATAGCCATTGCAAAGGTTAGCTATGTTCTTCGGGAGGTGAGACGCAGGACATTTTATTCATCACATCATACAATTGAAGTGTAGCTTTGGGATGTTGGGATCTTTAGCTGCTTTCTGGTATCCCACTATTGACAATCATGGTCACTAAGATCATATGAATCATCTTTGAAGTAGTGTTCGAACTGTTCTATATAACTGTCATTCGATGCTCCGCCGATTGGACAAGTTTAAGTCATATAAATGGGATGGTCACTACTCATTAGGGAACAACATCAGTTGCATTGTTGAAATCTACACTATCGGTGTTCCAGAAGATGAGGCTACTATTAGACAATCATTATCTCATATACTGTCGTTGTTAGCAAGCTGAATCTGATTGACAGCTCCTCCCATTGAATGGCATCGGCAAATAGAGGCTATGGCTTCTGGAGGAATCCAAGTCGTTGCTATTTGGTTGTCATATTCTTTGACTATCAACCTTATCTTCATTAACAAACTTTGATGACTACTGTTGGTCAAAATATATGTCGAGCCGAAGGCGAGACGTGATCCGAGCCGAAGGTGAGGCCGTCAGCGGGTCCGGGCGCAGCGCCGGCGGGGGTCCGGGGCCTTTTCTGATTTTTTCGATTTTGGAAGATGGAGCCTTTTCTGAAATGATCTTAAAAATGTATTTTTTCCAAAAATAGCTGTTTCGGGTCGGATCGGATCATGCCTTCAAATTTGCGGTTCGGAGATTGTCTTCAGGTCGGGTCGGATCGGACTAGTTCCTCCGAGCCGGATCGGAGACGTCATTAGCTAGTCGGTTCGGTATATATGAAAGAGCCGGTTCGGATCTCCTCCTCCTGTTCGGATCGGTCTTCCCTACCCTGCATCTCCACTTTCCTGCGGTTCGGGTCGTGGCACCCTCTTCGGTTCGGTTCGGAGATGCATCATTGGGTCGGGTCGGAGCACTGTCCCCGGGTCGGTTCGTGGTGCCACTCCTTTATGGCTCGGGTCGGGGGTACACATCCGATCCGAGGATAAATCTTGCCAGGAACTTGAAGTACTTGGCTCTCTTTCGAGGTGATAGGGGATCGGGTCAGATTGAGGTGTCAGTATCGGGTTGGTTCGGGTCCGATCCGACCCGGGCACACTTGAACCAGTGACTGGAATGAAACTTGCAGCCTTCTTGTCATCTTGTTCTGTACTCAATTCATTTCTGCGAGAAGCCCGTCGCTTTTTATCTTTTCTTGTAGGTATGGAAAACGTGGATTATCTCTTCGGATTTGGTGATCCAAACAATAGAATAATAATCCAGAAAGCTGAGGATTCAATCTTCTCAGTGAAAGCACCAAAATGTTAGACCAAAAAATGGTCCTAACACCCAATTGATCGTATTTTGCAGAGAATATTGAGGAATCATGAACTAAAAACAAGAAAAGTCAATCAACACACGAAATTTATAGTGGTTCGGCGTTAATGAGCCTACATCCACTTCATAGTTTCTCATTTCATTCATGGATTACAATTACAAGGAATTTAATCACTCAATCATTCAAATACAATGAATAATTCTCTCCGAATTCATTGATTTTCATTGGAGAAGAAGGTGGTTATTGGTGGGGGAATTCGGCCATGGCTACCATGTATGAATGAAATGCCAAAAGTCCCTTCAAATGGCCATGTTGTGGTGTATTTATAGCTGTAGAGAAGCTCTGGGCAGTTCCGGTTCGGATGGGCCACGTGGCATGACCGGAGGAGATTTCAGAAGTAGTGGAGAACGTGGAAAAGTGGCTACCAGGTCGTGCTTTGCCAAGTGGAGTCCGATCCGCAATTGTAGGAGTCGGTTATGCCAAGAGAAGAGGTCAAACTCCATGTGTAGAAGCAGGTCCAATCGGTTTGGATCGGACCCGAACCGAACCAGTTGTTCGAGCAGAATGCCTGCACGCACTTCTGTACAGAATACTTCAGGCGGTTCGGGTAGAGGGTACTCCGATCCGATCCGGGGAAGGGGATCCGATCCGATCCGAATGGAAGGATCCGATCCGATCCGATTCAAAAGGAGGGATCCGATCCGATCCGATAGGGGGATCCGATCCGGTGACATTTGCATGTATAATTCAAATTTTCCATCTTTCTATCACTCCATCCAAGTGATCGCCAATCAATGTAAGTTCATACTCAAGTCCCTGGCTTTGGGTAGCCTGGTCACAAAGCAGGCTAACATCTATATAAGTTGAGACTTATATATTCCATTTATCGAATGATAAATATTTAATTTAATTTATAAACTGTTATTTATAAAAATTAATCTTTTCTATTTATTCGTTAAAAACAGATTTCCATTTTCTATTCATCTTCTGAATATTCCTTTGATTAAATTCTATTTATTTAACAAATAAATATCTCATTTATAACATTCTATTTATTTTCTATAAATAAATATTTCCATTGAATCTATTTGTAAATGTTTTACAAATATTTCCTTTAAAATTCTATTTGTAAATGTTTTTACAAATATTTCTCCTTCTATTTGTTTGCATATAACTTCCTTTGTATTTGTGTTACAAATATATTTCCTTTATTCACACCCAATTCATATTTCATTCACATTGATTTTACTCAATTTATTCATTTCGATCCATTTAACTTACTTAAGTTAAATTTAATTTCAATCATTCAAATTCCCATTAACTAGTTGCTAATTAACCATTTTGCCTATTTCACCCTTTTTATTTGAATATAACTTGTTCAAATATATGTCAACTTAATTATAAACTAATCGAATTATATTTTCAACTCGAGTTATATATTCGATTTCGAATATAAATTTTCAATCTCTTTCACTTATCCAAATCCCAATTTCGATTCAAATTTCCTTTAACTAATTATTTTCCAATTTAGTTAATTCTATTTAACCATTAAAAATATGATTTTATTCTTAAAAATCATTTCACTTACTTCACTGGAGTTCATATTTATTTTATATCTCCAGTCTGGATTTTTCTAATGCCAATTCGAATTTTATTTCCTAGAAATCCTTTTATTTAATTAATTAAACCGTTATGGTTTTATAATGGTTCTGGTGCTGCTTTTCTAAAAATTTGATTTAGATATAACTCAAAATCTATACGACGAAATCCAGATTTTTCTCTTTCATTAGAAAACTTTTGTTCAACCGGTCCCGACGATTCTTGTTTCAAAGAATTCCGACTTCAATTGAGTTCTGTATACTAAATTGAAGTTCGAATTGCCAATTTACGAACTACCGCGCTACGGCGAGCTCGTTTTAATTATATTTATAAATATAAACGTTTTAACTTTGTTTATAATAAATACAACTCCATTCTGATATATTTTCAATATATATCCAATCCATTTCACATAATATTCCCGATCTATTTCACTTCTAATATTCAAATCCTATATTTTCCTTTATTTTACTTCTATTCAATTTCTATTTGAATTTTCTTCTATTCAAATTCTATTTCAATTCCTTATCTTCAATTTCTATTTGAAATCCTTTGTTCAATTTCTATTTGAAATCTATTATTCAATTTCTATTTGAAATCTTTTGAATTTAAATTATATTTTAACTCCTTTGAATTCAAATTCTTTTTCAAACTTTATATTTTCTTTGAATTCTAATATTCAACCTCCACTTTATATTCTCTTTGAAATTCTATTTAACCAAATTCCATTTGAATTCTAATATTCAAATCTCTATTTGACTTTTCTTTATTCAAATCCATTTGAATTCCTTTGAATTCAAATTCCGTTTCAATTTTTCTTATACAATTTCTATTTGAATTTTCTTTATTCAAATACTATTTAAATTTCTATGTTCAAATTCTATATTTGAATTCCCTTATATTTTACTTCTATTTGTAATCTATATTCCAATTCTCATTTCAAAATTCCTTTGAAGTTATATAAATATATACATATATTTATATCTATCTCAAATTCAAAACATTTGAATTTTCAAACAACTTGTTTCTTTTCAAACAAATTCCATCAAAAACTTTTCTAAGGCAGCAATTCATCACTTAGAAACTCGAAAATGAACACTGATGATGTTGCGACCATCATCAGAATTATTTCCCAGCTACTGAATGAGTCCAGTGCTATATTTCTTTCAAAATCCATTCAAATGATTTTTATTCAAAAATCCTTCCAAAATAAAGCTATATTATTTTAATAAAATTCGGAAAATATTTTCCAACTTCCCAGGATTTTAAATTCAAAATTCTGGTTTGAATTCAACTCTAATTCATCTCATTTGGATATTCATTCTTATACCAATTATGTTGGTTATATATAACTATTTCCGTTTTATAATCTCATTCGATTATAATTCCAACAATCAACTCAACCATTTAAAACAATATCGTGTCAAATCTTCTGTTCAAGTGTTTATAAACTCCTATCGACATCGTGGCGTCCCACGATTCAACCAAAATTCATAATTCACTCAACAGACTAGTCAACACAATATAAAACAGTTTTTATATCAAATAACAAATACGCTCTCTCGTATATATATATATATATATATATATATATATATATATACATACATACACTCAACTCATTCTAGGGTACTACTGACCCTATCTCTAATGAGCACATTCCAACAAGCCTAGGTATTCGCTCAACCTAAGCTCTGATACCAACTGTAATGACCCAGATTTCCGTAACATCAGAGTTGACTATATACATCATACGTCCAACCCAAATATCACGAAAATACGAAACATTTTTTTTAGAAGAAAGAGATAGAAGAAGAACAGAAATAACAACACAAAATCTCACATCGCAGCGGAACAAAATATAATATATTATAACTTTTGAAATACAAAATCTCAACTGTATAACATACACTTATCAGAGTACAATACTTATAACACATCGGAACAAAACTCTATATAACTAACGCTGAAGCCTCTTGCTCCAAGCTCCTTTAGATAGATCTGTAAAATCCTGAACTACTTGACTGCCCGTACAAATTTAGGCACCCAAGAGTTTAAGTAGAACAAAACAAAATAAACTCCGGGTCAGTCATGGGGCTGGTATGAGTAAACAGTTTTAAACAGTTTCAGAAAACTAAATGATATCTCATAAGACCACGCCGTATGACACGGAACGGGTTTTCCCCTTATGAAAATCCAAACACTTGACTTATCTTTCAAATCCCTTTGAAAGGAACGATAATCTTTATATCAAAAACTCTTTTGATATTATAATAATGTCTAAATCAAGTAGATAACAATCTAGTGGAACGTTTGCATCTCACACTCCACATATAATATACAATCAAAACCGCAGGCACTTATTGGGTAATGGATTTCAACTATGACAAGGTATGGAACCACCTTCCGGTGGTATATCTCTAGAGGAGAATACACCGAGTTCAACAAGAACATCTTGCAACTCAGCCACACATGACCGACCACTCATTTGGCTTGAGTGTATCGAATGTATATCACCAACGGTTGGGATCAGCAACCGTTTTCCCGAATGGAACAACATCGACAATAGATTTTTAGAAATAAATGAAACTCTAGATCAGGTGATTATACAACCTAATAGGTGCGACCTACATAGCCATGCTGCATGCCCGATTTCTGTCATTTACCGGTTGATGAGGCTAGAAGCTACGCTTTATCATCACACCAGATCCACTTCGAATGCCACATCGTCAAATCCATCAAATCACCGATTGACGTCCTCAATAGTACATTACGTGTTAGCTAAAAGAAGTTTCCTTCTCCGCTTCCACTCTTGGTACGGTTGAAGAAATCAATGTACGTGACCTTTTTGGAAATACTCTGTCAGACATTCATCCATACAAGTCACCCAGGAACAGGATGAACTGAAGGCACTATTTCTATTAATAGAAAATGTCCTTGCACTCTACTCCGCCTTCGATTATCTTTATATAATCTGTTTCGCACGCTACTGCCAATACGGAGTGGTTCTTCGGATAATAATCCAACCGGTCTCTCCATATTGACAACGATGGTCAAAACTTCCATAGTCTGTGATTTAACTATCAAATAAAAACAAGTGTTTCGATAGTCGATGATTTAACTATCGAATAAAACAAGTGTTCATCCAAACATCAAACAATCACTGAGCCCTTAATTAATATTTCATTAATTAAATCACGTCTCTATTTCTTTATCAATATTTGTTAACCAAATATTTTCAATAACTATATTGGCCTTTTACGTTATTTGGAAAATATTTCCGAATATCGCCTTCCTTTATTTTCTAAACTTTAGAAAATATATGCTATTTATAATTGGAAAATATTCCAATTACTTATCTATTTTCCAATCTTGTTTATTCCTATACTTAGGAAATATTTATTATTCTATTTCCCAGCTTACACTTATTTGGGTTAAAACAGATGTTGCGTAAATCATCGTTACAACAACCCAAATACTATATTCAACTAACTCTTATCCAACATTTCTCTTCGAGCCTGAAATCTTACTATTTATTTGTTAATAATGAAATCAATCAAGTTGGGGTATAACTACCTCTCAGACCTTGACTAAATAACATTTATAACGTCAAAACAGATAAGACTACTTACTTGAATGATCAATACAATACAACTAATTCTTCACTTTTAAACACATATACACTTTCTCTTTCTATTCTTTCGATATTTTATTCTAGACTTCCTTTTTGATTATACTATCCTATTTCTATGTTCGTTTCCTTATCGACTTCTATATATATCGATACGTTGATTTCTAATTATCAAATTATCTTAAAAATATTCTAACTCCTTAAATTCCCGGAAAAAATCGCCATTACCTCCTTTGTACCGGGAGCTTCGGGAAAATCCCCAAACTGCCACACAGGCCCTTTCTAATCAAAAAGAAAAAGAAAAGCCAAGCGGCTAGCCGATACGGCGCATAAAATTTCATATGTGAATTAAATACGTACCTTTTTGTCGGGCATTTCTATTTATATACCTTCTAACACATTATTCCAAACCTGTCTCCTGTATATTTATACCTGTGCAATCTATTTTAACTATACCAATCGTTTTAACTAAATTTGTTACTTAACTCTTCAGTCTTTTTCACCTTCGCATTTGAACATGACATGTTCAAATATATTTTAACTTGCATATTAACAAATTCTAATTATACTCATACTCTCGTTTCCTGATCGACTTCTTATTCAAATTCCAATTCAATTCTATTTGAATTCTCTTTATTCAAACTTCATTTGAATTCTATTTTCAAATTCTATAGTTTAAAGTCCATTTGAATTCTATATTCAAATTCTATAGTTTAAAGTCCATTTGAATTCTATATTCAAATTCTATTTGAATTCTCTGCATTATTTATAAACAACGTTTATAACTTCACTTAAAATCCCCCATTATATATTTATAAACAAAGCTTATAAATTCAGTTCAAATCCCATATTTTCCTTTATAAACAAAGTTTATAAATTCAATTCAAATCCCATATTTTACTTTATAAACAAAGTTTATAAATTCAATTCAAATCCCATATTTTAATTTATAAACAGAGTTTATAAATTCAATACTCGTTTTATATATCTTCAAAACAAGTAAATATTTCCTATAGTTCATTAAAAATTCAAATTCTATTTATAAAAATAGAATTCACTTTTTAAATCTCAAATACCCTTATTTTCCTTTATAAATCAATATCCCAAGCCCCAGTGATATTTAAACAATCAAATCAACCAATTTTCAATCATTTGATTTTTAACACATCATATATGAATATATATGAAATCAAACAAACAACAACAGATAATATATTTTTGACTAATCCAGTTGGATTCCTCCAACCTGTTTTCCTGCATCCACAGACGTTAGTCAACATAGTAATACCCATCCTGCTTCGAGGCAGGATATCGTGGTATAGAAGGTCATCCACTAATCATAGCGTGGGGCGCATAGGGTAATCATCCGCTATGGTACTGCGGGCATCCGCTAATGAGACTGCGGGATTCCAACCAATCATCAACCCAATATTATATATATATATATATCCTAAATAACTAATATATATTTTTAAAACAATCAGACAGCATTCAAACAAGCACAGACAATTATTTTTAACTATATAAAAATAATTTCTAAATAGAAGGTGAGATTTACTCACCGGAATTTTAATCTGTACTTGTACCAGTTTCCATTTCCTTTCATTGATTTCTGAGTCTTCGACTCCACACGAATGGTTTTTTTTATTTGATTTATCCTCTCCTAAGAAAAAATCGAACTTTATAAGTAAGTTAATGAATTTTCTTACCAAGGTTTTGTGTCGAGAATATACTAAAATAAATTTTCCTTTATTTCTAACTTTCCGGTTTTCGATTTGATAATGAACTTTAAATCAAAATATTTCACTCATCTAATTTAAAATTTATATAATGATTTTACTAACTAAATTTCCCTTTTTGTTTCCAAATTCCGGATTTGCATTAAAACGACATTCCTTTTCTTTAAGGTGTACACATCTGTTTTTAAAACATTTACTAATCAAATTAAAATAGGAATTCACCTCATTTTACGATTTTGCAAACTTGTGTACATTAAATATATTGCATTAAGATCTTTGATCAAATAAAATTAAGCAAATTAACTAATTAAATTACTAAATTAATACCTTAATCCCACTTGGACATCTCATCGAGCAACTCGCAATCAATCTATGTACTACTCCTTTCTCTCAGTCCTTTTCCCACTACATCTAAGCTCTCATATCACCTTCACCTTTTTCTCAGCAGCGAGCCTTCCTCCATTGTCGCATCAACCCAGTAAACCGACGCACCACATCCCTCAATGAATCATGTCTGTCTGAAGGTTTCAAACTCCAGAAAGCATCATCGCACCATCATTGAGAAAAAAATGCAAACTCCGGAACCCCTAGGTGTTGTCGCGACCCCTGCTTCACCAAGTTCTGCCCAATCCCAAAGTCCTAGCGTGCGCCTGCTGAAACTGGGTGATCGAGCGAAGGATCGGACCCCCTGATGCCATCGCGATAGGTTGGAGATCCTCCAGATAACACGCATATGTTGAAGATCCTCTCGAACCAGATCCAAAAATCCCATCGCGCCTGAGTCTCAGACAAGTCTGGTGACTTCCGACCCCATATATATATATATAGCCTAAATAACAATGAAGCTGCGGCGTATAGGGTAATCATCCGCTATGAAACTGCGGGCATTCGCTAATGAGACTGCGAAAATCCAACCAATCAATCAACCCAATATATATATATATATATATATATATATATATATATATATATAGCCTAAATAACTAATATATATAAAGCCAGCAGAAAAATCCAAACAAGCAGCAACAATTATTTTTAACGAAATAAAAATAATTATAAATAAAAGGTGAGTGAGATTTACTCACCAGGATTTCTATTTTCTGAATATCCAGCTTAATCCCATACCGCGTAGCTACAAACCTACTCGTCTCGTCTCGCATGAATTTACCAAGCCCCTATGATTATTTATTTAATTTAACGATCAATGATTTTTGATTTAACTTTACTACTAACGATGAATAAATAAATTATCCTAAGTATTTTAAATTTCGGAAAACGAATACCTTACTACTTCGACCATTCGCAAAGCTAACTCAAGAAATGTTGAATCATTTCCACTGTGATCAGCCCCAAACACAGCCAGCCTTCATTATAGCATTTCAACGAACATCTCGCGTTCAATCTACTCACCATCAGTTCAGACTCCCTATTGACCATCATACCTGAACCAGCGTCGACCTCTACAGAGGAAGCCGCACCCTTTTTCTACCTCGCACCATCACAGCTCGCTCATCAGCGAATTCGAATGGCACCCCATCGCCTCCAGAAATCGCGACATCCAAATCACGGATCTGCTGACCCCTTCCATTTCGATTACAGGAAATCGCGAGGACCCCATCGCATACCTCAACTTCATTCAACTAACACCAAACCCAACCATCACTAACGCAAGGTGCCTGCCCCTCCACGAACGCGAATTTGGAACTTGTCTGGCCTACCGATGCTTCCATCTTTCCAAATCGCGAAACCTAAATGTCGCCGCCCAGTCTAGAGTTTCCTTCTTCGATATTGAATCTGCATCGCACGGAAATTTGAAGGCTCCAAAGGGCTTTTAGCTGATCGAACCTACTTGCGTTTCATTTTAGTTTGATTTTAGAAATGTGGATTACAAAGGGCGATGGCCTCAATATATAGAGGTGCAGAAGGAAACAGATAGTACTTTGGCCATTAAATTTGTGTTTGCTCGATAACGATGGTAGGAGACAATTTTATCAACTCGAAGAGAACTTAGGTCTGCGCGATAAAATTATAGGGTGGTTGTATTGTTAAATAGGTCAGCTGATATATTTTTAATTCCCCTTATTCTTTATTTTATTTTAGTTTAAAACAAGGTGGGTTTTATTTTTTTGAAATAACTCACAAGATCTCGTGGTTCCCAAATTGCTGTTCAACCGTGATGACCAACGTTTTCAACAATATTTATTATTCTAGACTTGGCAGAATGGTTTCAAAAATTAATGTTAACTGTACCGAAGATATTACAATTTAAATTAACGATTCAAATTAAATTCTATTTAAAATATAAATCAATTTCAAACAATTAAATTCATCGAAATAAATTATTATTATCGATCTTATTCAATATAGAATATATATATTGTCCGACGTAATCATTTTGATTAAGTTAACTCTAAATTCTGGTGTTTGTTGTTTCCGTCTACCATAATTCGATGTATTTGATATTGAATCGTATATTGATTATTAAAAAAAATCCATTTATTATTCAAATTCAACACTTAAACTAATCTAATTATTTGAAATAAATTTAAATATTCAAAAATAAATGGCTAAAAAATCAGGGTCGTTACACAAAAAGCCCATCGCGCCTGAGTCTCGAACAAGTCTGGTGACTTCCGACCCCAATTTGATTATGCGATAATGATTTAGAGTTTGGGTTTATTCTTTTCGATTCTGAAATCCAGCAAAGAGAAGGGTAGTGGCCATTTTATAAAGGAGGGGCGTGGTTTATATTTTTAACAGCGAGGCCTACATTTTTGGGCGTGTTGGAAGCTTTGGATCCATTTGAAGAAGAATGAAATGAATGGTTTAAAAAGGGGAAGACGTGGTCTAAGAGGGAACAAGTATTTTATTTTAAATTTGTTTTTAATTTAAAACTATATCCTTAAAACTTTCAATAGCCTTTGATTTCGAACTTCTTTCTGAACCCAACAACTCTAAATTCTAGGGTAATACCCCTATTCCGGACACACTGGGATAGGTCACGAGGTCCAATTCGATCATCTGAAGGAGATATTAATTTAAATCAATATAATTTAATTTCAGACAATTTATTCTTCTCGATAATAAATTAATATTACTATCGTTATAAATTCAAATAAAATTTCCCATTAATTATTTGAACTGTAAAAATTTTGAATTCATCTAAATCCATTTTCGTATTCTATTATTTTAATATATTCGATATTAAATCGAAATTGATTATTAAATTGATAACTTAATATAAAATTCCATTTATATTATCCACCCAATATTTAAATCCGTATTAAATATTTAAAATTAACCCATAAGGATCCGGGTCATTACATATATAATTTGTTGTTGATTATGTGTGTTTGAACGATATCGATCATTGTTATTTGGTATTTTAGATACCGTAAGAAATACTAGGATGTAGAAAAGGGGATTTTCAAAGTGTATTTTGAAAATGAATTATTTATATAAATTCAGCGGATTTTATATATAAAAAGAAAAGGATTTTATAAAAGAAAATAATTATAAAATCAAAGAATTAGATAAAAGGAATATTTGTGAAAACAAATAGAAAAGGAATATTTGTGAAAACAAATAGAAAAGGAAATATTTGTGAAAACAAATAGAGAAGGAATATTTGTTAAAAAAAAATAGAAAAGGAAATATTTGTGAAAACAAATAGAAAAGGAAATATTTGTGAAAGCAAATTAAAAAAGAAATATTTGTAAAACATTTACAAATAGAATTGAAAAGGGAATAATTGTAAAACGTTTATAAATAGATTATGAAAGGGAAATATTTATATGTTAAATAAATAGAAGATGAAAGGGAAATATTTATTTGTTAAATAAATTGAAAGATAAAAAGAATATTTATTTGTTAAATAAATAGAAGAAAAAAAGGATATTTATTTGTTAAGTAAATAGAAAGATAAAAGGAATATTTATTTAGAAAATAAATAAAATATCATAAAAGGAAATATTTGGAAAGTAAGTAGGATTATAAAAGGAAAATGGAATTAATCGAGTTAGAGTTAATCGATTAGAGTTAATCGAATTAGAATTAATCGATTAGAGTTAATCGAATGGAGTTAATTGTAGTAACCTGTAACTCCCCCGTAAGGAAAGCCCGGATTGCTTTGAGAACAACATACATCGGAACGCAAACAGAAGAACATTTCATTGCTTATTACAACAATTCCATCAGAATACAAGAATATACAGAGTATGGTTAAATATTATACAACAAGGAATATCAGAGATTTAAATTACATTTAAATACATAGCAGCGGAAAAAATAATACAAAGCACAACTGAAGGCGATATACGGATACAGAGCTTTCCGAATATCATTCCAGTTGTAAACCAGGATCCTGTGAATATAAATCTGCAAAACCAAAACTACTAACTGCCGTGTCAAAAATAAGGGCACCCAGAGTTTAGGTTAAAACAATAAACCCCAGGTCAGTCATGTGACTGGTGTGAGAACTAAAACAGTTATTTGAAACTATACTTTAAAAGAGAGTAATTCAAGGGACCACGCCGTATAACACGGAACGGGTTTCCTCCCAAGAACACTAATGCATATAACAAAACAGCACAATGCTTTTTGGAAAAATGAAGCTATTATAAGACCCAGGTCCCATCACACAATGCAACGCAAGCCGGAGGATAGGGTTTTCCCTTATAATAGCCAAACATGCTTGGTACATTTAAAATAAATCATTTGATACTATTATAAGTGTATAGTGTCAAAACAATTTCAATCATAAATATCAATCATAGACGGCATGGGTACCATATATCATGTCGCCATACTAGTTCTACAAATAAAACCGCAATGTCACGTATTGGAAATTGGATTTCCGTCATGAGTCGAGGCAATGGGCAAGCTCCTCTCCGTTAGAGACACTCTAGCAAATGTCTTAGGACCACACACAGCGATCCTTGGAATCGGTTGGGCCGGCTTTCTCTTACTTTTGAGGATTGGCAATTCCTGGACACACGTTTCCCGGTCCTATAGGACCTATATAATGGTCTGTACGTCGGCTCACATAGTGCCAGTTATCGACCTTTATTCGAGGTGCCTCGCATTCCAGCAACCACACAAGTAAAAAGTATATATATGTCAGGGCTGGTAGGACACTGAAATCACCCATAGCTAGAAAGAAACGTCGTGTTCTCCCAACGGTCCTTATCCCGTTTTTGACTCATACCGAGGTGTGAGGCTCGCGAATTAACGTTATACGCAAAGCTATGCCACATAGGTCGTGCTTTGATTATCAACTACAAGACTTTGCTTTTCAATAGAAGCCTTGATCACTTGCCACTTAGGCATGCCACATAGGCAATTCACTCCATGCGACTGATGTCCATCGATATACAACCTCTGAGCTCGTACGTCTCAGAGAAGGGCGTTAAGCAAGAGAATAAATCCTCCGCCGCCAAACAGATGTATATTTAATAGAGATCAATCAACACAGAATAAAATCCAATGTCAGACACACAATCCATTTACAAGTTCGTTCTAGGTCTGAATGAAACCGAAGGCACTTTCCTCGCATATCCATCGATCTCCAAGTACGTCTGGACAATCACCAACTGATTCCCTCCTCTTGGGTGTACAGCCCAATCAAGATCATCAGTAATTACCCAAACGATGTGAAGACCTCCTGTCTTCAACCACCGTCTTCATCTTCGACTTATCGTCGAATCGGTTATTCAGAATGGGTATAAACCCGGCCTTTCCGAATAACCCACATATATAATAAACAAGTGCTACACTAACACAACATACGCCTCATTCCAATTCAGAATATTCTTTTATTCAAAATTTCACATTCTTAGGGAAAGGTTCCCATTAATTTTATTAAAGATAAATTCTTCTAAATTTATTCTTTAATCTTCCTTTTGATATCAAATCAACCCATGTTAAGGTTTTCCAAACTAGTCGGGATTAGCGAACAACACCGAAGTAATTATTTATTTTATTTCCCAATTCCAACCTATTCATCCCATGGAGGAAAACTGGTAATACTCCATATCTAACACCACGGTGCTATCAGTAAAATTAGTTACCATTTCACGTTCAAATCTAATTAAAGATTTAACTATCGCCTTGGAGCAAAACTGGTGATACTCCATTCTCGATCACTTTATTCTAATTAAAGATTCATTAAAACCCCACTTAGTTTTAATCTTTAACTCGGTTAAAGAACCGATGTCATTTAAAACACGGTTGACGATAAACCCAAAATCGCATCCTATTGTTAATCGGGTCAAAGAACAGGTGTTATTCAAAACACCGCTCACGATAAACCCCAAAAGCCCAATTTAAATTCAATTCCAATTAAATACTAATTAACTCAGCTATTTCACTAAATATTAATTAAAAGATTTATTCTTTTCTAAACTGGGTTCAAGAACAGTGTTATTTAAGACACCATTCACTACGTACCCAAAATCCCATTTGATATTAAATACAAGGCTCTGAATAGAAAATATATCGGCTTATATTCAATATCAAATTCTGAAACCAAAAAATATCGTATTGGAAATAACGATATAAATATATCTTTCAAATTTCCACAACCATATCTGTATAATCAAAAAATCCAACATCGAAATATTCCGAAGATAATTTCGATTCAAATCCATTCCAATTCGTATATTGGAAATTCTGATTATTTTTAAAACCACTTCAAATCTAGTTCAAAACTAGTTCATTTCGATAAAAATATATTTTTATCCTTACAAATGTGGAAATTTTCATCCCAGCTCTTTCCAATTCATAAATTATGATTTTACACAAATTATCAATATTTTTAATAATTTTATCAAGGCCCGTACAGTCGGTTTTCAATATCGGCCACTGAACTGCACTTACAGCAACCTTTTCCAAATTTGATTTGGTCATAATTCCAAATCCATCTGTTAGATTTCAAATTTCTTATATTTATTGGAAAGCTCTTTTCGATATGAACCCAACGGTTCCGGTTTTAGGAGAACCCGGTGGTCGGATCTCCCGCAAGTCAACTCAAAGTCAATGGTCGAAATTCGCGAACTGTCGCGGCGCGGTGCTTTCTATTCAGGCCATTTAGTATATATAATATATATATTATATATATTTCGTCGATTTCAATTCAAAACGTATTTTATAAATCGTTTTAAATCCGTTTTCGAAACGATTTCAACTTCATATTCAATTTCAAATCAAAATTGAATATTTCATATCATTACCATATAAATGATAATATTTTCAAAACGTTATATTTTGAAATCTCTTCTTTTTCTATATTCATTATGAAAACGAATATAATCGATATAAATATCGTTCACGTCAAAATGACGCATCTCTAATCAACATTGCTTTATATATTTTAATAACTTCGTTATTCTATTCAACACATGAATATTTTCTTCAACACATGAATATTTTTTTTTTCTTTCAACACATGAATATTCTCAACATATGAGTAACGTCAACACATGACTATTTTTGTTGTTTAATATATTTTATAAAATTATGATAAAGATGTAAATTTTATTGTTTAAAATATTTTACTCAACACATGAATATTTTCAACACATGAATATATATTTTATTCAACACATGAATATTCTTTATTCTATTCAACACATGAATATATATTTTATTCAACACATGTATATAATAGCAACTATAAATAATCAACCATCATCCAAAGTGCACCACACAACTGCATAAGCATTAAATATAACTAATTAACGCTCATACAGTCTGTTAATCAAACGATCGACATATCACTAAACAATTAGGATTAGTGTACGTCAAATATCGTCCCAACACCCGTGTGGGGTTTCAATCCACAAACACTGAGTATTATTTGTGCAGTTGGGCGACGTGTAAAATTTATTGTCCCAATCAATGTCCTTCAAATAGGTGTACATAAACAAACTGTCCGGTTTGTAAATGAATATTTATTTATTCACATTCACGTTAAATTAATCGATTAGAGTTAATTGAATGGAGTTAATCGATTAGAGTTAACTGAATGGAGTTAATTGATTTGAGTTAATTGATTAGAGTAAATCAGAAGGAGTTAATCCAATAGAGTTAAAGAAGTTAATCGAATATAGTTTATTCGAGTAGAATTAAAGGAGTTAATCAAATATAGTTTATTCGAATAGAATTAAAGGAGTTAATCAAAATGAGTTAAATCGAATATTAGTTAGTCAATAGAGTTATTCGAATAAGAGTTAATCGAGTAAGAGTTAGTCGAGTGTTAGTTAATCGAGTTAAAGTTAGTCGAGTGTTAGTTAATCGAATAGAGTTCGTTGAGTATTGATTTATCGAAGATAAGAATTTATTCGAAAAAATTATTCGAAGTAGAGTTATCGAATAAAAGTTATTCGAAGTAGAGTTATTGAATATTAGTTATTCGAAAGGTATTAGTTATTCGAAAGGAGTAATCGAATATTAGTTATTCGAAAGGAGTTAATCGAACAAGAGTTAGTCGAATATTAGTTATTCGAATAAAGTTAATTGAATTAGAGTTAGTCGGATTAAAGTTATTCAAATATAGTTTATTCAAAGAAAGAGTTATCGAGTAAGGCTATTCAAAGAAAGGAGTTAATCGAACATAGTTTATTCGAAAAAAGGTTATCAAATATTAGTTATTCGAAGAGAGATTATCGAATATTAGTTATTCGAAAGGAGTTATCGAATATTAGTTATTCTAAAGGAGTTAATCGACTATAAGTTTATTTGAAAGGAGTTAATCGAATATTAGTTATTCGAAAGGAGTTATCGAATATTAGTTATTCGAAAGGAGTTAATCGAATATAAGTTTATTCGAAGGGAGTTAATCGAATATAGTTTATTCGAAAGGAGTTAATCGAATATAGTTTATTTGAAAGGAGTTAATCAAGAGGAGTTAATCGAGAGGAGTTAATTGGTAAGAGTTTGATAGAGTTAGTCCAATAGAGTTAATCAAATAGAGTTAATCCAATAGAGTTAATCAAATAGAGTTAATCCAAAAGAGTTAATCAAATAGAGTTAATAGAATAGAGTTAATCGAATAGAGTAATCAAAAAGAGATTGATTTGAAAGAGAGTTACGTAAGGAAGTTTGTTAAAGGTTTAAAAGGTGAAGCTTGTCTGTTTCGAAGTTAGAAATGTTGTTCAGTTAAGGTCTGATAGATAGTTATACCCCAACTTGATTGGCTTCGTTTTTAACTAAGGAATGGTTAAGGCTCGACAGTGAAGATTGCTTAAGTGAATTTTGTTAACGAGTAAAATGGTTTGAGTTAGTATAGCGATGTTTGATTTAAACATCTGTTTAAACCCAATGAATGAGTTTTGGGAACATTTTCCAAATATAATCAGAGATATTTTCTAATCATAGAAAATGAAATGTTTGATGATAAAGAATACTAGAATGATAGTGATACGTGAAAAAGAGATGGAAATGTTTTCCAATGATTAATAACGTATATTTTCTAAATTTAGAAAATGAGAAATGTTGAATATATGGAAAGAGGAGATAAAGTAATGAACTAAAGAGACAAATGTTAAATGATGTTTGATGATATAATTTCCATCTGGAAATAATATTGTTGTTTGCACACATGTTTTCTTTGATAGTTAACTCACCGACTATCGAAGTTTTGACCATTTTTCCGTTGTCAATACGGAGAGACCGGGATCAGATTCATTATCTGAAAACCACTCTGTATGGGCGTTTGCTTTGCGATCAAATATGATGAAGATAATTGAAGATGGAGTTATGCAAGGGATGCCCTTTTTACAAAATAGTGCCTTCGGTTTGTCCAGTCCCAGTGTGACCTGTATGGAAGTATGTCTGACAGAGTATATTTAATGGATCACGTAAGTTGATCTCTTTAAACGTATTTACATTTGGTGGCGGAGGAATTCGTTTCTCTTAGCTGTATACCCGTGGTATTTTTGGGGAAATCAACTTGTGATTTGGCGAGTATGACGATGTGACATTCAAAGTGAATAAATGGGTGATCTGTCAGAGATAAGCGTGGCCTCTAGCCTCACAACCGGGAAATGACAAAAATCGGGCAGGCAGCATGGCTAAGTGGTTGGCTGCCAATTAGGGTGTATTATCACCTATCTAGAGATATTCTTTTCATTCTATAATCTATTGTCGATGTTGTCCCATTCGGGAAACGGTTGCTGATCCCAATCATTGGTGATATACATTCGATACACTCAAGCGAAATGAGTGGTCGGTCATGTATGGCCGGGTTGCAAGATGTCTTGTTGAACCCAGTGTATTCCTCTTTAGAGGTACACTATCAGAAGGTGGTTCCATACCTTGTCATAGTTGGTAATCCAATATCTAATAAGTGCTCGCGGTTTCGATTGTATACTATATATGTGGAACGTGAGATGAAAGCATTCTGCAAGATGATTATTATATTGTGGTTAAAAGAGAGTACTATAATATCAATAGAGTTTTGATATAAAAGATCATTGTTTCTTTCAAAATGATTTGAAAGTCAAATCAAATTGATTTGGATTCTCATAAGGGAAAACTCGTTCCGTTATACGGCGTAGTCTTATGAGATATCGTTTTATTGCTCAAACTATTTTAAATTGTTTTACTCACACCAGTCCCATGACTGACCCGTAGTTTATTATTTTTTTTTCCAAAAGTCTTGGGTGCCCAATTTTGTATGGGAAGTTAAGTAGTCGGGATTTTACATATATACTTGGAAAGCTGGAGCAGGAGGCTTCAGCAGCGTCAGTATATCTATTATTTTTTTCTTCTGCTGTGATGTAAGTGATGTACTTTGATAATGATATGTATATTCAAGTACAATCTTTTGTTTCAAAGTTATGTTATATTTTATTCGTTCCGCTGTGAGATTCGTGTTACTCTGATGTTGTGTTTTGTTTTTCTTCTTCTTCTTCTATTCTAAGTTTCTATCTTATCTATCCTCACCCTGTGTTTTCTTTCTATTAGTTTTCTGGTTTCTAGTGCAATTTGGGTTGGACTTGGGTTATTTGGTCAGTTCAAATTGTACTGAAGCGACCCGATACTTCCTCGTGAAGGAAAGCACGGATGGTGTTGAGGACAACACACATCGGAACGCAAACAGAAGAACATTTCATTGTTTATTATAACAATTCCATTAGTATACATGAATATACAGAGTATGAATAAATATTATACAACAAAGAATAACATAGATTTGAATACAGTACTGCAGCGGAAAAATAATACAAAACACAACTGAAAGTAATACACGGATACAGAGCTTTCCGAGCATTGTTCCAGCTGTAAATCAGGATCCTGTGAATATAAATCTGCATAACCAAAACAACTAGCTGCCCATGTCAAAATAAGGGCACCCAGAGTTTAGGTTAAAACAATAAACTCCAGGTCAGTCATGGGACTGGTGTGAGAACTAAAACAGTTATTAATCTTTATTTTAAAGTTAGGTAAATCAAGGGACCACGCCATATAACACGGAACGGGTTTCCTCCCAAGAATACCGGTGCATAAAACAACAACGCAATGCTAAATAAAGAACAATGAAGCTATTATAAGACCCAAGTCCCATCACACAATGCAGCGCAAGCCAGAGGATAGGGTTTTACCTTATAATAGCCAAAGAATGCTTGATACGCTAAATTTCATCTTTTGTTATTAATCAGACTCCAACCGTAAATTAGTAAGAGAACGGTTCCCTAAGTATTAACCTCGAAGGCCGAAACCAACATCAGACCAATACCAGGAAACCACCCATCTTAGCTCGTTTCCAGTTAGTTTCTGATTTTATATACAATCATAAATATCAATCATAGACGGCATGGGTACCATATATCATGTCGCCATACTAGGCTCTACGATCAAAACCGCAAATGTCATGTATTGGAAATTGGGTTTCCTCCTGTGAAC
The DNA here is from genome assembly GCA_030737875.1 of Allium sativum. Lineage (NCBI taxonomy): Eukaryota > Viridiplantae > Streptophyta > Magnoliopsida > Asparagales > Amaryllidaceae > Allium > Allium sativum. The sequence goes on along the minus strand of CM060913.1, from coordinate 453,723,692 downwards.
CGAGGCAAAAGATAGCCCTCTACCGATTCGAGACGCTCTAGTCCGTGTCTCAGGTCAGAGCTCGAGTGACCTTTGGATCGTCAGGGCCGGTCCACCGATGTGGATTAAAATGCCTGAACACTGCGTTTCCCCACCCTTTGGGGTGTCAATGAGCCAACAAATGACTCCATCGGCTTCACAAAGTCACCGATATATCCAAGGCGCCTCGCAAACCAACAACCACATAAGTCAAACTCGTCAGGGCATGTAAAACCACTGACGGCACTTCTAACTAGAAGGAAACGCATGCCCTCCTTGATGTCCTCTCCCGTTTCTGGTTCACAACAGGGGTGTGAGGCTCGCGAATCAACGTTACACAAAGCTATGCCACATAGGCTGTGCTTTGATCATCAACCACAAGACTCTGCTTTTCAATAGAAGCCTTGATCATTGCATCTTAGCATGCTACACAGGCAAACCACTCCATGCAGCCGATATCCATCAATCACACAGAATGATATCCAATGTCAGACACACAGTCCATTTACAAGTCCGTTCTGGGTCTGAACGAAACCGGAGGCACCTAGTACCCCGCATATCCATCGATCTCCAAGTACGTCTAGACGATCACTAACTGATTCCCTCCTCTTGGGTGTACGGCCCAATCAAGAACATCAGTAATCACCCAAACGACGTGAAGACCTCCGGTCTTCAACCACTGTCTTCTTCTTCGACTTATCGTCGTATCAGTTATTCAGAATGGGATAAACCCAGTCTTTCCAAATAACTCGCGTATATAATAAACAAGCGTTACACAAACACAACATACGCCTCATTCCAATTCATCAGTCACTAACTGTAAATTAGTAAGTGAACAATTCCCCAAATATTAACCCCGAAGGCCGAAACCAACATCAGATTAATACCCAGGAAACCATTCATCTTAGCCAACCTACAGTTAGTTTCTAAATTTCACATTCTTAGGTAAAGGTTCCCATTAATTTTATCAAAGATAAATTCTTTTAAATTTATTCTTTAATCTTCCTTGGAATATCACTTCAAACTAGTCGGGATTAGCGAACCACACCGAAGTAATTATTTATTTTATTTCCCAATCCCAAACTATTTATCCCATGAAGTAAAACTGGTCATACTTCATATCTAACACCACGGTGTTATCGGTAAATTCAATTACCATTTCATGTTCAAATCTAATTAAAGATTTAACTACCGTCTGGAGTAAAACTGGCGATACTCTGTAATGACACGGAAAATCTGAACCAATTTAAAAATTTTAAATTGGCTATTTTAGTGGATTTTAAATATTTAAAATAAATATTTTAAATAATAGCGATGGAAATTAAGTTTGAATCGACGTTTGAAAATAAATATAAATATTTCTAATTATAAACAAGGCCTGAAATGGCGCGGTAGTTTCAAAAATTGGATTCAAACTTTGACTGACTGTACCGGATGAAAAACAAAACGGATTTGAGTGAAACCAAATGGCAATTTTGCAAATGACCTCGAAATTCGACGAAACCACTTTTGTTGGATCCGGGATGTCAAATTACTACTAGGTTTCAAATTTCATAATTTTTGAAGCTAGTATGTGAGTGTGGCAAAGGAAAACGTGTTTTGGTCAATTACAGATAAATTGGATCGACTAGAAATGGGCCATTTTTCAAACGGTCTCAGAATTCGACGAAACTAGTTTTGTTGGGACCGTATTGTGAAAATATAGCTAGATTTATTTTTCGGGAATTTTTAGAATCAGTATGTGGCCCCGGCAAATTGAAATGTACATTCAAATCGAATATTGAATGTTTTATATTTTAATTTGAGGAAAAACTGACTCGAACAGTCGAATGGGCCTTCGAAACATATCCCATTGTGTTTGGAATGGTGGTATTTAGCTAGGGACGGCAGTCGTTGGGTCTGAATTGGGGTTCGTGAGTGAAAGAGGGTATTTTTGAAATTTAAAAATATATAAATAAAAAAAATATGATTGGTCCACCTTAGATTTCTCTCTTCCTATTTTTCCTTCGAACCCCCCCCCCAATCGATGGCGCCTGCAGCTCCTTCCTTCTCTTCTCTTTTTCTCCTTCCACGCGCAGAATTAAACCCCCCTCCAGTAGAGAAATTTCTAGAAATTCCCTCGATCTTCAAATCCATGGTGGTTGTGCCCTTCCTCGTCGTGTCCTCCTCGAGAATCAGGCGCCTGAAGTTCCAAACTTTGGAGCTCCGCCGCCGCCACTAGAAGCCATCGCAAGAGGCCCCACTTCTGGCGCAGGTGCGCCTCTCCTTGCTCTCCATCGTGGTGTTCTCCAATCGCGGTAATACTACACGGTTTGGAAGTAAGATTGAGACCTAGTTTTGAATTAAAATAGGAGGTAACGGCAGTTAAAATTATTTTATATATTATAGCACTTTAAAGCCCTACGGTTTTCGATTTCACTGTAAAAATCATATCTTTTTCGTTTGTTGACGAAATTCAGTGAAACAAGAGAATTTTATCTTTTCTAACTCTGTCTGTAACTCACTAGAGGCTCGGGAAAAAAAGAGAAGATGGATACGAACTCGTGTGGACGTCTTCTACATTCTAGAAGAGACCGCATATTTTTCTGAGCCTTCTGCTATTTTTGGTGGAGTGGAACCCAATGTGAGATATCTAAACTATAAACGATATGGAAAATGATGACGTATAAATTATATAGTCGATGTATGAGTTATATAAGCGTTTTACACCACCTGTATAAGCGTTGTATAAGTTGTACGGTCGATGTATAAGTTATATATGCGTTGTAAAAAATTATATATGTGTTGAATAAAAGTGAAATTTACTTATATAAATATTTATATATACACGCCCCTCGTCCACAAACCATGGACTATATTTATTGGTTGTGATTGGTGTGAAAATTGGTTGATAGCGAATGGTTGATTAGAATTGTTTGTGGTTGAAAAATACCCGTTTGTGGTTGAGAATTATTTGGTTGAAACCACATAGGATTAGTTTGTGGAAATGGAAAAAAATATACATGCCGCCTGCGTGCGAACTAGATGCATGAAATCCCCATTGTCAAAAGCTGCGAGGCTTTAAGGTAGAGCGAGGAGTCGTACTAGGGACGGCCCCGGTTTTAACTACCCTGCCGTTATGCTGCCGAAATTTTGAATAATATTCATGTGTTAGAATTATTTTCATGTGTTGAAACTATATTCGTGTGTTGAATAGAAATTCATGTGTTGAATGGTATTCGTGTTTGAAATAAATTGTTTTATAATAAAAATCCTATTTTTATCACCTATATGAACTATATAAAATAGTCGTGTTTTGAAATAAATTGTTTTATAATAAAAATCCTATTTTTATCACCTATATGAACTATATAAAATAGTCATGTTTTGAAATAAATTGATTTATAATAAAAATCCTATTTTTATCACCTATATGAACTATATAAAATAGTCGTGTTTTGAAATAAATTGTTTTACAATAAAAAACCTATTTTTATCACCTATATGAACTATATAAAAAAGTCGTGTTTTGAAATAAATTGTATTGCAATAAAAATCACATTTTATTATATACATGAATTGTTAAAAATAGTGAAGTGTTGAAATAAACGTCGGGTGGATAAAAATATCATTTTTATCAAATGTATGAAAAGAATATAGTTTTGAAATAAAAGAATCGATTATATTTATATATATATATAAATAGAATTGAAATATATCGAATAACGAAGCTGCAGTTCCTGTTTTGAAACCGTGATTTCAAACGACTAGTGCGGGAGATCCGACCATCGGATTTTCCCGAAACCGAAACCATTGGGTTTTCCTTGGAAATATCTTTCCAACGATACCCACTTTGTGAAAATCTAGCGGTTGGATTGTCTGGAATGTTTAATTCAAATATGAAGAAAAACAGCGCCAGAATCGATTATATATATATATATATAATTAAATTAAATCGAATAACAACGCTGCAGTTCGTATTTCGAAATCGAAACTTCAAACAAGTGTACCGGAGATCCGACCGTCGGATTTTCCCAAAACTGGAACCTTGGATTCGTTTTGAAAAGATCTTTCTAATGATATAAAATTTGTGAAGATCCAACAGTTAGAATTTCAGATATGTGTAAATCAAATCTGAAGGAAAACAGCGCCACAGCCACGTTATGGCCCGAAGTGTCGTTTGAATGAATTGGCTATAAATAAATAAATAAAAATAGCGATAAATCATTATAAAATATTATAAACGATATGGAATGTGAAATTAGAAACTAACTGAAGGTTAGCTAAGTCGAATGGTTTACTGGGTTTTGATCTGTTGTTGATTTCGGCCTTCGGGGTTAATATTTGGGAAATCGTTCTCTTATTGATTTAAGGTTAGTGACTGATGAATAGAAATGAGGCGTATGTTGTGTTTGTGTAGCACTTTTTATTATATACACGAGTTGCTCAGAAAGACCGGGTTTATCCCATTCTAAATAACTGAATCGACGATAAGAAGTCGAAGATGAAAACGGTGGTTGAAGACCGGAGGTCTTCACCTCGTTTGGATGGTAATTGATGTCCTGATTGGGAGGCATCCCGAAATATGGATAATGAGCGGTGATCGTCCATACGTACGTGGAGATCGAGGGTATGCGAGGTATATAGTGCCTCCGGTTTCGTTCAGACCCAAAACGGACTTGCAAATGGACTGTGTGTCTGACATTGGAATTCATTCTGTGTGATTGATAGTCATCAGTTGCATGGTGTGAATTTCCTGTGTGGCATGCTAAGATGCAGTGATCAAGGCTTCTATTGAAAAGTAAAGTCTTGTGGTGATGATCAAAGCACCGCCTGTGTGGCGTAGCTTTGTGTATAACGTGAATTCGCGAGCCTCACACCCCAGTATGAACCAGAAACGGGAGAGGACCTCAGGGAGGGCATGCGTTTCCTTCTAGCTAGAGGTGGTGTCAGTGCTTGAACTGGCTGACATTTATATTATTTTCACCAATGTGTTTATTGCTATTACGAGGTGCCTCGGTTATATCGGTCGATCCGGGACCGATGGAGTCATTCGTTGGCTCATTTACGCCCCAAAGGGCGGGGAAACGTAGTGTTCAGGCATTTTAATCCACATCGGTGGACCGTCCCTATGCTCCAAGGGTCGATGCGTTCTGATCCTGAGACTCGGGCTAGACAGTCTCGAATTCGGTAAGGACTATCTTTTGCCTTGGTTCATAATGGAAATCCAATCTATTACTTAAATAGGAAAGGAAGAACCACACAACACGTGTCAGTCGCACATCATTTTCCCTATTTCAATGCGTTTCCCTTACTTCTCCCCTCCGCTTATCCGTCAACTGTTTTCCCTTCTTCCCCCTTACAACATACAGGGCATACCCTCCCCTTTTCCTCAACCGCCCAACCACCGACATCACTTCATTCCAGTCAAAATACAATTTTTCCTCAGTCAAACACCAGGACTACCACTCACACCCGTTATCTCTCCCTCCACTTACTTCACCAATATATTCCGCCATCTAACATTCGTTCTTCTCCCCATCACCCGCCTTACTTTTGTTTCACACGACTTAATACCCTTCCCATCCCAATGCAATTTCTGCGCTATTGCTGTATCGATGTTGATGTACACCTATCTGCTTGCCATCCTCCATCTGCTGCGTAATTGCAAAACATCCACTTTTTTGAAGGTATGTTTCTTTCTACGTCCCCCCATTTTGTTTTGAACCGCTCTGATTTGCACTCCTTGAATCAAGTCCACTGCTTTGCACTAAAATTTTGTAACCAAACCTGATGAATTTATCACCAGTACCCGTAGTGTTCAAGTAATCACCATCTGCATTACTTCCCCTTTTTCATTGTCCCAGTTCAGTATTCACACTCATTTTACTACATTGTTCAAGTACCAACCGCATTATTTCCCCTTTCTCAAATTCCCAGTTCCGTATTCAGACCCGCACATCATTACGATTTGAATGTAATATACTACCACATATCATGCGTTAATTACTCACACAACTTATGGTCTGTGTGAATTACCATGCAATGTTGGATCTTACTCATGTCTGAGTCGTAAATGAATATGTTCCCACCAATTTGGCGGAGATTAAATGTTATTTGTTATAACTAACGACCGTGCCTGCCTCATATTTGTCTACAAATACGCTTATTACGTATGAGCCGTGCATTACATGATTACAAAACTACTCACTACGTGAATGGTAGATAACCAACTACCCATTGGTGAATTTTGTTTAACGAAACCCCTTTACAGTTTCATTTTTTCAAATTGTTCACTATGCGCATTCTACACCATATGGCAAGTATACATCTGGTATAAATTGATATATAAAAATGGGTTATAATAGTAGATCGCAAATGGAAATTGAATACCCAGGTACTATCGGGATTGGAAAGTCCAATTTTTGCACGACAAAATCTATTTCCCCAACGTACATATGTTTCTTGATTCTATTTTCCACTATTTTCTCAGTTTGCAACCTATCTGCTTACAGGTTCAGTACACATTTTGTAGTTGCATTAACACATGACAGTAACTGATTTAATTTTATTAATTTGTCAATGCCTATATCTTACAGTACAAATATTTGGTACACACTTTTGGATGTATGGCAGATGACTCCTGATTGCTCACCCTGGTTACGTACTCCGTTGTTGCAGTTGCCCACAAACAAGGGCAAGCATTTGCATGCCCACAAACAGTTTAGTATCATGGTTACGTATCGTTTGCCCTTGATTCCACGGTGTGAAAGATTAATATACCACACCAAATACAACACGTGCTAAGTAATTAACGCCTCCCTACCAAGTACTGCAAATTATTTGTGGGTAAACAAGCGAATGTACAGTCAACTTTTTCTGGTCAACATTAACAAATGAACAAATTTTAAGAGCCAAGCAACACAGATAATGATGTGATGTATAATTGAAATTGTCACAAAAGTATTAAAAAACCAAATACTGCTTGTACTCACGGTAACGATATTCATTTATCAGTGCATATATTTTATTAGTACATATGCATTACATGCCGCTGATTATACATGTATAATACATAATTTAGTTGCTAAATGTTTACTTCCTGCCGCACAATGGTTTGTACCCAATTTTCAAAAGTTGTATTTTTTCCGTTTACCTCTGCACACATTTGTTTTTGCAGCCCACCTGATGGGACAATTACAACTACCAATTCATTGGCTTTGAATATTACATTTGGCTGTCCTATTTTCGTCAACAATAACGAACTTACTCCCGATTGGTGATGTTAACTATTTTTTAATAACCATTTTTAATTACAAACTTTAGCGACTTCCCACTTTCCACTCGATTTTAGTCGAACTATGTATTCAACTTCTTACCTTTGACATAATTTCAGTCATACAATTATGCATCCATAATTCTCCTCATCTGCTGTTTTTTACATAACATTATGTGGACTAAACCATCATACCTTACAATTTCATGATCGCCTCAGGTTTACCTATTAGTCAACCGTACAATATGACCAACCAACTGAGTACTGCTGCTTCATCCACTACTACCATCGAATTATCAGTTCTAATACAATATGTACATGTACTATTGTCAGTGTTCCCTGTGGTGAATGGGTTTTTAACCATGCATGTTAAACAATTAGTCCTCTTTCTTTTCATAATGTACTCCCCTCATAATTTTATTGAACAAAGTTCACTAGTGTAGGTTTGTAATACGCTTGGAAAATCCAGTTATATTCTTTTTACTTTTTCTTCTTAAATTGACAGAATAGTTTTTACTACCATCTAATTTTTTAATATGTATCTACTACATCGAACTTAAGTTTTATACGGTCTACATGTTGGTCACGCCTAAAAATGTTATATGCTGCAATACCTAACTTCATCATTATTCCTTTTTTAGCTTATATATGCGTTGTTTTAATTTATCACCCTTTTATCAGCATTTAATTGGTTTCACCCACCGGTATTTATAGTATTTCTCAGCTTATGATCGTTCCTCTTACGCAGGCTAATGTTAATAACATTATACCATCACCGTGTCCGTCTCCTGCCTGATTACGTATGTCGTATTTTTGGGTATCCAGCCGTATTAAAAAGAGTAGCGACAATTTATTCTGCCCACATTCGGATTCAGTATCCAATTTGCTGAACTGGAAGAATTACATAACTTATCCGTACATGACTACAACTGCACGGGATATGTACAGTTGACAACAAGAATCTGTGGTCATTCAGGCAAATAATATGAGACATGGATTTCTCTATGTAAACAATATGATATACGTAGCTTTCTACCTTACTATTGTCTAATCTGTAGTCCTTTTTAGTACTCGATAATTGTAGTGAAAAAGTCATGCGATCGCGAAATAGTTGCACTATTAGGCCAAACGTAATTTCGTCATTCTGTTCATGATAGCAAAAGCAAGCTTACGCTGTATCACTAATTTTTTCCCTCCATCGGGGTATTCATAATAGTATAACGTTAATTTTATTTTCGTCAAAGTTATGTTATATATTTTACAGCTAAATTTAGCATTATACATTTTCAAATTTTGTTACGACTACAATACCTAGACAAACCATTTTGGGAAATTTGTAGCTTCCCCACATGTCAACAGCAAGGGTGTATACCACGCACGGTTGTATGATTTGAAAATTGATGTTTACATGTGCTGACTATCTAATTGTTTCAGTTTTGGGGGATTGTTCTCTATTTTTCATTCTTTTGTACGTATGATGCACTTGGTATGGTTGTACATATTTCATTCACTCTGAGCATAACCTTTTTATCGCTATAACTCAGCATACATGACAAATGCAATAGGTGATACACGCACATGATTTCATACCGTACCTTCTGTGTTATGATTTTCTTACTACTTCATTGCATGTGACAACAATTGTTCTTCACATCAGCTAACACTATTACTGCTGTATGCTAGAAGTAGGATGCGCAACTATGAAAAGATGAAGGTACGTGGTAGGAAAAGAAAATTATATGTAGACTCACCAAAGAAGCATAGAGGAAGAGACAATGACAACACAGTACGAGCAAACAGACATTTACGACAAAGTCAACGTGAAAATCATCAACATACTGATACGCAACAAGTAAATAGTCAACTTACAGGTATGATATGACACATTTACCCGGTTAATTTCATTTATTTTCTACTAGCCTCTACCCTATATTGACTGCGCACAAATATAAAAATATGTAAATGTAAATATGTATATGTTTGCACACACACACACACACACTTTCATATACACACGTTTATGTTCGTATGTACTTGAAGGAACAGCAGTTCGTTTGCACATAGGACCAACTGCACGTGGGTGTAAGGGACGCAGTTGCAGACCAGGTATTCATAATTTTTTTTTCATTATTATGTATCACACCCATTATAAACCAGAATTATTTTTTTTCCTTTTCTTTTTTTTTCCTTTTCTTTTTTTTTCCACCAATTCATATTCTTACGTCGCTGTCTGATTGATATTGCGTAAGGTACACGAAAGAGATCACGCTTAGGCACAAATGTACACGAGAAAGCTTATCCTACGTATTCTACCACGTAAATTCAGTGTCACAGGCCATTATAACACGTAGATAATTATACCAATCTTTTGCAGGAAAAATGTTTGAGCCGTTTAATATTGGTCTGCCAACCTTTTGCTGCACACACTGCAACGCAACAATGTGGTATGAGGAGAGGTGTAGAAAAACCCGAGGTACGTCGAATCCTAAATTTTCAATTTGCTGCAAAGCTGGAAAAATTGAGCTCCCTCCATCTAAGAACTGTCCTCCTTACTTACAACAATTGCTGGATTATAATGGAGGACCGGAATCCATACGATTTCGACAGAACATTCGTACATACAATTCTATGTTTGCCTTTACCTCGATGGGTGGACACGTTGACAGTTCAGTTAATTGTGGTAGAGGGCCATATGTATTCAGACTTAATGGTCAAAAATACCATCAGATTGGTTCTCTTCTACCGACTGACGGACATGCCAAATTTGCTCAGCTGTATATCTACGACACAGAAAATGAGGTGGCCAACAGGATTAATGTATCACGTCTGTCTGCAACCGGTAACAGTTTAGATCCTCAAACTGTAGCTAATTTAATAGTGCTCTTTAACGACTGCAATGAACTAGCTAAAGCATTTAGAATGGCAAGAGATAGATTTCAGCAGAGTAATCTTCATAATGTGACTCTACATCTACGAGAGAGAAGAGAGGGAGATGGCAGACAGTATAACTTGCCAACTTACTCAGAAATTGCTGCCTTAGTTACAGGCAACGGTATGCGAGTAGAGGGTTTTTGTGACATAATTATTGAAGAGAAAACGGGATTGCTGAAACGAATAAACGAGAAACACCCAAGTTTTATGTCAATGCAATATCCGAATTTGTTTCCATATGGGGAGGATGGATATAGGATTAACATTTGTTATAAACATGTATCTGAAAATTCAGTGACCTCTGATGACATGGTAACTATGAGGGAGTACTACACATATGTACTGCCATTTAGAGAAGGCCAAGGTAATACACTATTATTGGGTGGACGATTATTTCAACAATTTTTGGTTGATGCATATTGTTGTATTGAGGAGGATCGGTTGAATTGGATACGGAATAATCAGCGAAATATTAGATGTGAAGTGTACAAAGGTCTGACGGATGCGGTTACTATCGGAGATACATCTGCTATATCAATTGGTCGAAGAATGGTTTTGCCATCAACGTTCACTGGAGGGCCTAGATATATGGTACAAAATTACCAAGATGCCATGGGAATCTGTCGATGGGCTGGTTCTCCAGATTATTTTATAACATTTACATGCAACGCAAAGTGGCCTGAGATTGCAGATTGTTTACGTTGCATCCCCGGACAGCGACCTGAAGATAGGCCTGATATAGTTTCTAGAGTTTTCCACATAAAGTTAGCAGAATTAATACGTGATTTGAAGGATAGAAAACATTTCGGAAAGATAAACGCTGGTACTTTCTCAATTTATTTTACACTATTATCTTGGAGAATCTTTGTATACTCTATTCTAAATTTGCATCACCATAATTTTCATTTCACATGCAGTTTTGTACACCATTGAGTTCCAGTAACGCGGATTACCTCATGCTCATATTTTTCTTTTTGTACGTGCTGAAGATCGGCCGAAGATAGCCTTTGAGGTCGATAAAGTCGTAACATCTGAATTTCCTAATATTCGTAAAGACGCACTTGCTTTCCATTCAGTTAGCCAGATCATGGTCCACGGCCCCTGTGGTGCGGAAAACCCGAAATGCCCATGCATGGTAGCCGGTAACTGCTCCAGACATTACCCTAAACCCTTTTAAAATGAAACAACTTTTGACAAGAATGGATTTCCAAGGTATAGAAGACGAGATAATGGAACCTACATTATAACAGCATCTGGATTCAAATTAGACAACCGTTGGGTAATTCCTCACAATACTGATTTGGTAGTCAAGTTTCAAGCACATATCAACGTTGAGATTTGTAATAGATCAAAGTCAGTTAAATATTTGTTCAAGTACATTAACAAAGGTCATGACAGAGCAACCGTTGTAATTGAGGAAAATAATGTGACAAGTCATAAATTCGTTAGACGGGTAGACGAAATAAAGAGATATCTAGATTGTCGCTACATTTCTGCATCAGAAGCAAGCTGGAGAATTTTTAAGTTTGACATTCAGTATCGAAAGCCCGCTGTCGAACGCCTGCAATTTCACCTGCCAGAGGAACATAATGTGGTTTTCCATGCTAATGATAATTTGGCTGAATTGGTAACCAGATCTTCCGTGTCTGAAACTATGTTCACAAAATGGATGGAAATAAACAAAGAAATCGAGGATGCCAGATCACTCACTTACGTTGACTTCCCAACTAAGTGGGTATGGAATAAAAAAAATGAATGGCACAAAAGGAAGAAAGGATATACAATCGGCAGACTGTATTTTGCACATCCAACGTGCGGAGAAAGATTTTACTTGAGAATGCTATTGAACATTGTGAAAGGCCCAACTTGCTACGACGAGCTAAGGACAGTGAATGGTGTATTATTTGACAGCTACGAAAGTGCATGTGCTGCTCGGGGGCTGTTGGAGGATGATAATGAGTGGAATGTCGCATTATCTGAAGCTGCACATTGGGCGTCTGCACCAGCACTTCGAGATATGTTTGTCATGATTCTCCTCTTCTGCGAGGTATCTGATCCGATGCAACTATGGAATAAGAACTGGAAATTTTTTTCAGACGATCTACAATGGCAGCACCTACAACATTGTCATGATCAACATGATGACATAGATGAAACCCAATTGAAGATGGAAACTTTATTAAAAATTGAGAAAGTATGAATACAAACAATAGATCGCTGAAAGAATTTGCCGTGATGCCATATCCTGAACAACCAACATGTTATGACAATAATAGCGTTTTTGTACGAGAAGAACAAAGCTATGATCATCGCTCTTTACAGGTTGAGTCAGAAATGCTGGTTCAGTCATTAAACAGGGAGCAAAGAACAATTTTTGTTGTTATTACTTTGAGTGTTGCAAACAATATAGGAGGATTTTATTTTGTTTATGGTTCAGGCGGTACTGGTAAAACATTTTTGTGGAAAACCATCATCACGTACTTGCGAGGAAGAGGAAAAATTGTCCTAGTTGTTGCTTCGTCCGGAATTGCTTCGTTGCTACTGCCTGGAGGCAGAACTGCACAATCAAAGTTCAAAATTCCAATAACATTAGACAATAATTCCACATGTAATATATCTAAGCAATTGGCTTTGGGTGAACTTCTAAAAGCGGCTGAATTAATTATTTGGGATGAAGCACCTATGATGCACCGTAACGCACTTGAAGCTTTCGAGAAAAGCTTAACAGATATAATGCGCACCAACGAACTTTTACAAGAAGACAAACTTTTTGGAGGAAATGTCGTTTTACTTGGTGGTGATTTTCGTCAGACTTTGCCAGTTATTAACAAAGGTTCTAGGCAAATGATTGTAGCTGCTTCAATCAACAAATCCACTTTATGGTCAAATTGTACGGTTTTTGTGCTTAAAAAAAATATGCGCCTGCACAAGGGAGCGTCTACATGCTCAAACGTTGACAACATACAATCATTTTCAAACTGGGTTCTGTAGATCGGTGATGGAAATGTGCCTGTGATTTCTGTAAACAGCGATGACGAACCATCATGGGTCCAAATTCCTGAGCAGTATTTACTCAACTCTACTTCGAACGGTTTGACATCTATTGTCGACACTGTATATCCTGATTTAACCAATAGATTACTAGAAGAAGACTACTTGCGTAATAGATGTGTGCTAGCACCCACCAATGAGTCAGTAGCCGAGATAAACTCATACACTATATCCCTCAATGATGGAAGCCTTAAAACTTATCTCAGTGCAGATTCCATAAGTCCTGCTTCCGAAGGGGTAGAAGATCAGCATTTATTGTATATGCCTGAATTTTTAAACACCCTGAAAATTTCTGGATTACCTAACCATAACTTGCAACTTAAAATTGGAGTTCCTATCATGCTGTTGAGAAATATAAATCAAAATTTAGGGCTATGCAACAGTACACGCTTGATTGTAACTCAGCTAGCACAAAGAGTTATTGAGGCAGAAATAATTACAGGAAATAATGTAGGAAGAAAAGTTCTTATTCCGCGGATTGTTCTGACGTCTTCCGATACAAAATGGCCATTCATACTGCGAAGACGTCAATTTCCTGTTACGGTTTGCTTCGCAATGACAATTAACAAAAGTCAAGGACAAACACTAGATAATGTTGGCATTTATTTACCACGACCTGTTTTCAGCCATGGTCAATTGTATGTCGCACTTTCACGAACTACATCTCCTGCCGGTGTGAAAATTTATATAGGTCAATCGGAAGGTGGATTACCAGGATACACCAAAAACATTGTGTACAAAGAGGTTTTCGACGGGATAACAGGTACCTTTACAATCCATCTCAGCTCTTTTTTACCCCATTGCATCTACTGCATCATCGACTGTTACTCAGCACCAACTATCCATTCTTAAATTTTGATAGTTTAGAATGTTTTGTTCTTTATTTACTGAAAATTTTTGGCCTGCAAAATCTAACAAGTTTTAAGAAGCCAACTTCTAACTCCTGAACATATTATGCTAGGTTGTATTTTTCTAACATACATCCTCAACCCAGGTTGCCATGTATCATATTTCAGTACAAAATTGGTTTCATTGTTTACGTCGGCAATTGTTCCTCACTAAATCTGATTATTTCATTTTAAATTGAAGTTACAGTATATATGATACGAAACAAAAAATAAACAATAGGAATAAAATTTAATTGTCGTACGACTTTTCAACTAAGTACTAATATTATTATTACCAATTAAAATTAGTACCATTGGTCATTGAGCACTTACACATTAAGAAATGAGATATTTTAATGCAGAATATAAAAATTAAATTTTTTTTAACACAACAAGGCTAGAAGAAACTAAATGCAATTGCCACTTTGGAATTGAAGGAAATACAACAAACGATTGTTGCTAATCTTTATTACATGCTTATATACAATCAGGAATTGAAATTATATTCATTACGGATGCTGTTTGTTATGCTTATTTTTTATTGAGTATGTATTCTTAATTTTTAACGCTCTATCCCTATTCTAATAACTGCAAACATTTTCCACAGTTTGGTCTCGCTCAATTGCCGATGATTACTACTAAACCTTTTTATCTTTAACATATGATACTTAATGTGTTTTTTTTAAATTACATATCCTAATCATGAACCTAACATTTCATTTTTTTAATAACCTTGTTGGGAAACAATGGCTGAGTCGCGGACTAGGTCGCTTTCTTGAAGACGATTCGGCGATCTGGTCGGAGGTGCAAACCAGTTCGTTCCTTCGCCGCCGCCTCTAGGATAAAACAGCCTCAAAAACAATAATCTATTTGCTTGCACAACAAATCGGTGCAGATTTGCACTTTCTGAAAAAATTGCTCGAAAATTTCTGAGAAGAGAATTTTTAATGGCGGCTGAGAGAAGAGAGAATTTTCAATTCGGTAGTCTTCTCGTCTGAGGCTAATGACAATATATAGAACGAAAATTAGGGTTTGGGTTTACAGAATAGTGGGCCGCTAAAATTTGGGGGATATAATTTTTACCGTTGCAGAAATCTTTTTCCATAAAAAAACGGTTCGAAAAAGGCTAAGTTTTATGGTCCAAAAAATATAAGTGTCTACACCACAAAGCCCAAGGCCGAGCCGAGCCGGACCGGACCGGGCCGGGCCGGGTCGAGTCGAGTCAGTCGGTCGTACGCGCGTGTGTGGTGGTCATATGATGCATGGTCTCCCTCCTCACAACAATGCATGTATTGGGAGCCCAAGGCCCCAACATGATTTCTTAGAAACAAGTATAAAAGCTTGCCTCTTCTATATAATCCCATGATGTGGGACTATTCCCATATAGGAGCCATTCTTACACTTATTCAAGATTTTTAATAATTCACTTAATGTATGTAAAACATTTCCAACAATCCCCCACTTGAATTTTTAAAAAATATTTTCGAGCAGTTTCTTAAAAACATAAGATTGTGCATAAACAAAGGTGTCTTTCGACTTGAACCTTTGCATAGTGAATAAGATTTAGTTTTTACTAGAGTGACACGTAGTCTTGAACTCTATTCCTGACATCAAACCACACACAACCTTTTCTATATTGCAATCAAATAAGCCCGTGCATTTATGGCCATGCACGTCTATCCTAGTTTAGTGAATGCTCTAGAAGTTTTGCCCGAAACTCCATAGGAAACGGCCACATTTCCACATTCACAAAGGTGAGTCTATCAAGAGCACTCCTGAAGGTAGGTACTCCACTCTACATAGAGTATAGATCTCATTAAGAGTTTCTATTAACTCATACTCTAATCACTTCAGGAATACATGCTTCTTGGTTTATTAAATAGCATGTTCAACTCATATCACTACACAACTTGTTATTACCCATTGAACCTAGTTCTTGGGATCTCCAGTCATTTAGGTCAGGTTACCATTGTGCGTGACTCAACAATCTAAGGGAAATAGTCCCATTCTTTTAGAAGAGTTATGGACTTTCTCTCTGGACAGTCCTTTCGTCAAAGGATCTGCCAAATTTTCCTCACTACGTACGTAATCCACTCTAACGGTACCTGTGGAAAGTAGTTCTCTAACCGTACTGTGCTTACGACGTATTTGTCGTCTCTTACCGTTATAATATCGGTTCTGAACTTTTGCAATAGCCGCGGTACTATCGCAATGTATCAACTCAGCTGGTATCGGTTTTTCCCATAAGGGAATCTCAGCTAGCAGATTTCTCAAGTACTCTGCCTCTTCACTAGCTGTAGCTAGTGCTATTATCTCGGACTCCATAGTAGACTGAGCCAAAATAGTCCGTTTCTTGGATTTCCAAGATACAGCTCCTCCAGCGATGCTAAATATATAGCCACTAGTCGCTTTAGAATCATCAGATAAGGTATTCCAGTCTGCATCGGAATATCCTTCAAGTACAGCTAGAAACCTTTCATAATGTAATCCAAGGTTCATGGTTCGTTTAAGGTATCTCATTACCCTTTCAATAGCTTTCCAGTGCTCTATACTAGGTCTACTGGTAAACCTGCACAATAATCCCACGACATAGGCAATGTCGGGTCTAGTACAATCAGTGGCATACCGAAGGCTGCCAATGATGCTCGCATAATCAGACTGTCTTACACCTTCACCAGTGTTCTTAAATAACTTTACACTGTGATCATATGGTGTACTTGCAGGTTTACAGTCAAAGTAATTATATTTCTTTAGTATATTCTCAATGTAATGAGATTGATCCAAAGAAATTCCCTTTTCTGACCTAGTAATCTTAATACCAAGGATTACACTCGCTTCACCTAGATCTTTCATATCAAAATTGTCACTTAATAAGGATTTGACTGAGTTTATGGCATGAATATTTGACCCAAAAATGAGTAGGTCATCTACATAAAAGCATATAATAGTGCAAATGTCATTCTCAGATTTGTAATAAATGCATTTGTCACTTTCATTAATTTTAAAACCATTTGAAATGATTAAGTTATCAAATTTTTCATGCCATTGTTTAGGTGCTTGTTTTAAACCATATAATGATTTATCCAATTTACATACTTTATGTTCTTGACCATGTACTACAAATCCTTCAGGCTGGTCCATATAAATTTCTTCGTCTAATTCACCGTTCAAAAAAGCAGTTTTAACATCCATTTGGTGTATAAGTAAGTTATGAATGGAAGCAAGTGAGATTAATACCCGAATGGATGTTATTCTAGTTACAGGCGAAAAAGTGTCAAAGAAGTCTATATTTTCCTTTTGTTTAAAACCTTTAGCTACTAGTCATGCTTTATATTTATCTATAGTTCCATCAGGTTTTAATTTCTTTTTAAGTACCCATTTACAGCCTATAGACTTACAAACAAGGGGTAAATCTACCAAGTGCCAAGTCTTATTGGATTCTAAAGAATCCATCTCATCGTTTATAGCCTCTTGCCAGAAATCGGCATCTAAAGAAGATAAGGCTTCTTGGAGGTTTATAGGATCCTCCTCAATAGTAAGAACACAAAAATCTGAACCAAATTCTTTTATGGTTCTTGCTCTTTTACTTCTTCTAGGTTCTGCTTCAGAATTTTCATTAAGTTCTGTTCTAATAGGCATATTTGAAGTGCCCCCACTATTCCTTAATTTGAAAGGAAATTTAGTTTCATAAAAATCGACATCATTTGATTCAATTATATTATGTGCATTAAGGTCATAAAATCTATATGCTTTGCTTTTAATAGCATAGCCTATAAATGCACATTCATATGCTCTACTTGCCAATTTTATTCTCTTAGGGTCTGGAATGCGAACATATGCTAAACAACCCCAAGTTCTAAAGTATGAGACATTGGGTTTATGATTCTTTAAAATTTCATAAGGTGAAATTTTATTCTTAGATTTAGGGATTCTATTCAGAACATAACATACAGTCAATAAAATATCCCCCCACCAATGTTTTGCTGCACCAGAATTTAATAATATGGCAACTACTAGTTCGGTAAAGGTCCTATTTTTCCTTTCTGCTTTACCGTTCATTTCAGGTGAGTAGGGTGCAGTTCTCTCATGTACTATACCATGTTGTTTATAGAAATCCAGAATAGAATTAGATTCATATTCTGTTCCTCTATCACTACGAAGTCTCTTAATTTTTCTATTTGCTTGATTCTCAATCTCAGTTTTGAATGTTTTAAACATGTCAAAAGCATCACTTTTATTTTTCATAAGATATACATATGTGAAATCAGAGCAGTCATCAATAAAAGTGATAAAATAACGATGTCCCTGTCTAGTTAAAGTGCCATCAAGTTCACATATGTCAGAATGAATTAAGTCTAAGGGTTCAGAAACTCTATCAACAGATTTGTGAGGTTTCTTTGTGATTTTAGCTTGTGTACAGAATTCACATTTATCAGATTCAGATTCTGTCATTTTAGGTATCATATCTAGGGTGCTCATGTTACGAATAATTCGATTATTAACATGACATAATCTAGAATGCCATATATTAAAATCACACAACATGTAAGCAGAAGTAGTCACTTTATTAGATTCAACATTCAGTTTAAACATACCCTCACAAGCATAACCCTTTCCCACAAAAGTTCCCTTATAAGTAAGAGTGTACAAATCAGCTCCAATAACTTGAGTGAAACTAGCCTTATTAAGGAGGAAGCCAGAGACCAGATTCTTTCTTATCTTTGGAGTGTGCATAACATCTTTCAGAATTACAGTTTTTCCAGAGGTGAACTTGAGTTCCACATTTCCAATCCCCGCAACTGTAGTGGTGTGAGAATCTCCCAACAGCACTTTCTGATTTTCAGCAGCAGTGTATGTAGAGAACATGCCACGATCATAGCAGACATGGCGAGAAGCACCAGTGTCTACCCACATACCCTCTGATCCACCAACAAGGTGAATCTCAGTAACCATAGCCGTAAGAGGCTCCTCAGTCAGGTTAGCCTGCGGTGCAGAGCTTGGCCTATTCCGGCACTTTCGTGCCATATGCCCTGGTTTTCCACAGTTGTAACAAAGAAACAACTGTCCAGAGTCATTCTTTTGGGCTAGTTTCTGCTGTCCTTTTGGGTTTCCTTGCGGATTCCCATTCTGTATGTTGCGCCTATTCTGATTCTTAAAAGATTTCTGATTTGGTTTCAGAACAGCGGGAGTGGTCTTCTTAGTACTGTTGTTATTCACAATCAGCACCTCTTCTTTCTGGTCCTGCTTGCGTGCCTCCTCCTCAATACGGAGGCGTGTAATCAAGCTTTCTAAGGAAAATTCCTTAGTCTTATGTCGCAAAACATTCTTAAAATCTTTCCAGCCTGGGGGTAATTTTTCAATGATAACAGCAATTTGAAATTGTTCGTCCAAGACCATACCTTCGGAGATGATCTCATGAGCTATTTTCTGCAGCTCATGAGACTGCATCTCTACCGATCTATCATCAGTCATCTGGTACTTTAGATAGCGGCTCACAGCATATTTCTTTGCCCCTGCCTCCTCTGTATCATATTTCTTCTTCAGTGCTTCCTAGATCTCCTTTGTTGTCTTTTCATCTGAGTTATAATAATCATACAGATCATCGCTCAGTCCGTTCAGAATAAAGTTCTTGCATAGATAATCTTGTTCAGTCCAGGTCTGCAGTTGCTTTGACTGTTCAGTCCATGATGCCATGTTCGCTGCATCAGTCTCAGCAGGTTTATCTGGAAGCTGCGGTTTGTCAGTAGTCAGCGCAGCCACAACCTTTATGATGGTGAGGAAGAACTCCATCTTCTGACTCCATCGTTTGAAATGCAGGCCTTCAAATCTGAAAGGAGCAGCCGTCACAAGAGGGTTCTGGAAAGCAGAGGGTGGAGCAGAATCGTCTAGGGTTGAATTGGAAGCCATTGTTTCGGCTCGTCTTCAAATTGTTGGGAAACAATGGATGAGTCGCGGACTAGGTCGCTTTCTTGAAGACGATTCGGCGATCTGGTCGGAGGTGCAAACAAGTTTGTTCCTTCGCTGCCGCCTCTAGGATAAAACAACTTCAAAAACAATAACTGATTTGCTTGCACAACAAATCGGTGCAGATTTGCACTTTCTGAAAAAATTGCTCGAAAATTTCTGAGAAGAGAATTTTTAATGGCGGCTGAGAGAAGAGAGAATTTTCAATTCGGTAGTCTTCTCGTCTGAGGCTAATGACAAAATTAGGGTTTGGGTTTACATATTACCGTTGCAGAAATCTTTTTCCATAAAAAAACGGTTCGAAAAAGGCTAAGTTTTATGGTCCAAAAAATATAAGTGTCTACACCACAAAGCCCAAGCCCAAGGCCGAGCCGGGCCGGGTCGGTCGCGCGCGCGTGTGTGGTGGTCATATGATGCATGGTCTCCCTCCTCACAACAATGCATGTATTGGGAGCCCAAGGCCCCAACATGATTTCTTAGAAACAAGTATAAAAGCTTGCCTCTTCTATATAATCCCATGATGTGGGACTATTCCCATATAGGAGCCATTCTTACACTTATTCAAGATTTTTAATAATTCACTTGATGTATGTAAAACATTTCCAACAAACCTTATATGCGAAATCATTCGTACATGTTAACCTTTCTTTGATGTATACTTCTATGTAATCAATTGTTATTAACAAAACAAACTCTTAAGTATCCATGTACATTAATATCATTTTTCTATCATACCAATTTCTGATCTCACACAAATTCCCATATTTCATTTACGACAATACGTGGGTGTCCACACTTGCTCAGACATAATTCTATTTCACCAGCTTTGTGGGTACCCTCAAATATGTTTACTGTACAATACCAAATGAGGTACACATGTATGAGCATAATTGTACATGTACTTTGTTTATGTCTGTTTCAGAAATTGTACACATATGTTTGGTTTCCACTCATATTCACTACATTTGAAATGCAATCTTAGCTGATTGAATTCACATTAAAAGATTTGAATCAAGTTTTTTTTGTCCACTGACAGATTAAACTAATAGACTAAACCAAATTACTTAAATATTTAATGTATACATGTTACATTTTGTTTACAAAAAAAAACATGATATCACAAATGAAATAGCTTCTTACATTGTCCTAAATTTTTTTATCACTGAAGTTCACATTGACCTAACTTAAACTTCCTTTCCACTCCAGGTTCAATCTTCTCGAATCCTTCCTACTTTTAATGAACTGAGCTGTTATTACACAAATAAGCTTTCCAACATATACAGCATGTATTAAATATTTTATGCCGTTGAGCAGCTCATACATACACTAATGTATGTCAAACATTTATGACGAACGGTATTGTAGTTCTCAAACCCATATTATAAATAATATAATTATGAGAATGGAAATATTTCACTCTTTTGTGGCTTTTCTTACGTCACATTCGGAGTAAGATTATATTACCCTTTTTTCATATTAATATGTAGTTATTTAATTATATATCATGTAACTGAGCACAATTTTTGTCACATGACAACCAGTACGCCTCACACATTGTTTATTTACTCTAATAAGTTAATTCCATGACAAAAAAGCTTCACTGGATCTATCAAGAACTGTTACCTAACTGATCCAATCAATAAGGATGGTACACATGTTCATACACTGCCCTCTCATGATCTTATCTCTTATTTTCTGTTGGATTCTGAAGGTATGGGTTTGATTTACTTTTACACCATTTAGATATCTTCGTTTCATGTTGCATTTGCCGATTGTTTTTGTTACATCTTCCGTGCTTTCCTTTTGTTCTGCACTTATGCAACAAGATAATAATATTGCAGTCTTGCATTACTGAGCATAACTGAGTTTTCTATCATTCAATCTGCGAGGCATTTACCATTCCAGTTAAATTATTGACACGACATGCAAGTTTACTTTCCATTGCTATCTTTTACGTTTCGCTATTCATACAACATTTTTCTCATATTTCATTTTTGTGCTACCTTGATTATTGGTTATTTATTATGCTTAGCTCAGTAACCCAAAATTCTTCGTTTATGTAACTTTAGGTTGCTTAATCAGTTAACCTTTCTGTAATTTTACTATATACACAAATTACATAATCATTACTGTTACCCCTATTTCATTTCCATACATGGTATTACAGTGTTTGCCTCACTTTATCGTACTGTCATATTCCCCATAACTGAACATTGTTTATAATCTCCATACTTTTGATACTATTGCAGACTATAATCAACTGCACCAGGACGGCGTTGATTCAGAACATTCATTGACATGCTCCTCTACTTACGGTTCCGCCTCCGAATACTCCGTACATTTATACGCTTCCTTTTCACACCCTGCAATACATGTTGACTCATGATTGCATCTCATATCAGAATTTACAACTTAGAGAGTTAATTTTCATTACCACACACAACTATTTACTGCACTAATCCATTTGAACATGGTTGACATCCGTAACAAACAAATTTGAATGTAATTTTATGTTTGCATGCCATTCTGCGCAATTACAACTCACTTCGGAATCTGTTATTACAAAACTGTAGTAAACATATGCGGTCGTGTATCGTCTTAAACTACAAAATTTTCTGTTTGCCATTACCACTTGAACTATAGCACCTTCTTTTTTTGGTGTAACAGCACTGCTATCCACACAATAAAGTTAGCACATCAAACATTACCTTTGTTCATGTTACCAGTCTGCTGCATTACAGATAATGAGACCATCTATTGATCTGCTAGACTAATTGATTGTTTGCCAACAGATACACAATCGATGACAAGTTTAGATTTGCAGCTGATCAGGTTCAATCATTTACGGTCATCCAGATCATCGTTACAAATAGTAAGCAATTGTAATTATTTCCATAACATGTAGTTCACTAAAACGTTTGCTCCCAACCTTTCGTGCTTTATTACCACACTGTTATGCACAACGTCCTGCGATGATAACAAATTTGTCGGAATAGTCTTATTAATTCCCTACTTATAGACCTTGGACTTA
The DNA here is from genome assembly GCA_030737875.1 of Allium sativum. Lineage (NCBI taxonomy): Eukaryota > Viridiplantae > Streptophyta > Magnoliopsida > Asparagales > Amaryllidaceae > Allium > Allium sativum. Next base: position 453,700,555 of record CM060913.1, on the reverse strand, counting down.
GCTTTTTACAACAAAAGTTAAACCTCCTTGGGTATTACGTAATCAACCAAGACCAATCCATAAGCCACAACGATTTGATTTCACTTTTCAAACCTCAACCAGTAATATGTGTGAGCTGACTTATTTTAACATATGCTCTGATGATTAGCCTTCCTTTGACAACTATAACATGCTTCAAGTACACCTTTAAACCTGCCTTTTGTCATCATTTTGTTACTTTTTGTACTACAGCTTTGTTCATACATTCTACACCTTGGTTATTTTAAGTGTCACATCCCATTCTCAACTTAGGATCAACTATTACTGCCATGACAATTAAGTTAACAAGTTACATTTATGTTTACATCAAAGAATACACGCACCAGCACTTATGTGGAATACCTAATTGAAGTGTACAAAAAATCAACTATGTTTAATCTCGTCTTACATGTCGTTGTATCTGCTATGTATACAGCCTTTTCTTCAAATAAAAATTTAATTGTACATAGCTGATGGTATTGGCAGGTGTGTGGTTTACACAAGTTATGTTACTTACTGCATTCACTTCATGATTATCGTGCAATCAGCATTAATTACATTACCTTATTCTCTCAACCATCACCAAGTCACATGTTCAAAGATTGTCATATTAGAACGATGATGTATTCGCTGGTCTACTTTGTAATGTGTTAACCATGATGTACTATTCGTTCAACGTAAGCCATCAAAAATCAATAATATTGTACACTTAATTACCTACCTCAAATTTGCAGGTTTTCTGAATGGCGGTCCTGATCCAACCATGATGGCAAACATGCAAGACACAACAGTGCAAAAATAAATTGTACATGGATTCACAACGACATCGTCAAATTTCAACCATTACTCCCTGACATTGTGTGTATTCAACTACGTTGCAGTCTACAAACTCTTTTGCTAAACACATATACTATTTTACTTTATCATGTTCATTTTCAAATTTGTTCAGCTGTATATTAAAATTTGTAGTATAATCCTTAACTTTTTTCATGTTCATGTTCCATGTTTGGGTTTACCATTGCTACTCCACTTACCATTCAAATTATTAACTTATACCGTTTCTATTTTCTACTTCATCTTTCTGCAGTACGACGAAATGGCTGTATCTATATTACATTACGTTTATTTATATAATGTATTTGTTTGTGAATAAATTCATACTTCAAAACAGACTGAACATGTGTATTACAAATGCACAAAGTTTTACATTTTATCAGCTTTCATTTTATCAGCTTCACATTACGCGACAGACTGAACATGTGTATTACAAATGCACAAAGCATGTGGTCGCTCAGCAGTCCAAACTAACATGAAATTAACAGATGTGTCCGCCACATACAGGAGTACACATATAAAACGTCATGTTTTCCTAAACCCTCCTTCTCCCGATTGGAATGCACTGCATATAACGAGCGTTTCACAACTACGCCTTCGTTTGCCAACTATTGACCCGTTTATACTACGCACTGATTGATTTGATAACTTAGATTTATCGTCACCATACGAACATCATACCCAGCTGACCGACTTTTTTTCCCCATTTGGTAAACCAGTTAAAAAGCGTAATAACCTTAAATTTACACCTTAGTGACATTACATGCACCATAGTGCATTTTACACATTCACATTACTATATATTTTAATATATATTCTGCATCATTTTAAGCGATTACATTATTTCCTCTTATTTTTTCCTGTCCTACTTTTACACATGCATGGTTGACTTGCAAATACATTTACTCATTCGTGTCTATATACAGATATATCAAATTTTGATCTCTGAATAAACTACCTTGGTTCTGATAACCACCGTATAAGTTACGTAAACTGCGTAGGCAACATTATAACTTGGCAGCATGTGTTATACTCTCTTAAATTTATTAAACCAAACACCAGTGCCATCGGCTTCGCAATTGGCACAGATGGTCTTTACGATAAACGTACGTCAGGTCTGTCTGTATACCAAAAATTTCCATACCGAACTTCATCGGATAAATACGGTTTCCTGGACCACTTATACGTGAATCAAATGTTCCCCATACAACAACTGCTTAAGACCCTCTAACCGACCACTAATCTTAGGTAGCCAATTATAAGTCACAGTTATTATAACTTCTCACGCAACATATAGATATATATATATATATATATATATATACACTTCCTAATAATCACACCAATAATATTCATCTCTCCCAATTTTTAACTGCAAACCAGAAACTGCCTCATCGGTAACCGCAAGCTTTGTACTTTCCGTCCTCGGTCATTTCTTCCTATCCAATACATGCACACCACCGCATATTGCTTCTCCACCATTGTTGTCACTGACGTTTCCATTTTTTAAACTCACGCTGCAGGTTTACAAATGGATGATCAGTACCCATTGCTGCCTGAACTTACAAATGGCGCACACTGGATTACAATCCAAGTCAGAGTTTCACGAATGTGGAATTCCATATCCAAAGCAAAGGAAGTGTACTCCCTTAACTTGCAACTACTGGACATAAAGGTTACTGACTCACTCTTCTCTTTTCATTTGATTGTTTTCCTCACTTACATGTTACCGACTATTTCTCTTCTACCTCCATGTAGGGTAATCAAAAGCATGCTCTCATTCCTAAAGGGCTTCTTCAGAAATATGAAAACACATTTGAAGACCAATGCATTTATGAAATAAAAAACTTTAGTGTCGTCATGCCAAACCTACGTACCGTGTAATTGACGACAGTTTGATGATCTTAGTACGTAGAGACACCGAAGTACGCCGATTGCATGACATGCTGACTGAAATTCCTACTCATAAGTTTGGATTTGTGAACAAAGATGTGTTGGCTACCAGGGTTGACAGACTGAATCAACTAATTGGTAGTTTATCAACTTTTTATCACAAACTACGTTTCCGCAGTTGTTACGGCATCACCATTCAGATATATTCCCACATTTGTTATTTTATACCCACAGATATGGCTGGAGTACTGACGTTCATCTCTTCCGTCAAGCCAACTACAACAACAATGGGGTTTCAAACTATAAAGCGAGAGTTACAATTGCAAACTTTAGGGTAAACACATATTTACTAATTCCACCTGGTAAAAGTCGTACTAACTTTCCCTACCACAATTCTTACTTACTACACAGTGGACGATCCTTTACTATCACTCTTTGGGCTGAAAAAACAAATTTAGTTGACACCACTGCTGCTTCTACTTCCAAAAATCTACCCACGGTGGTCATTACATCATTATTAGTAAAACTTTACAAAGGCAATACATGAACTATTATGCATGTCTTCCTACTATTATTTCCTCAGTTTCATATTGAAAAATATGTCCAAATTAATACAAGTCAACCTGTAACCATTTAACTTAGGTGATTTCACCTTCTCCTCCACCAACGCAACTCATTATTACGTCGATTTGAACATGCCGGAACTGAAAACCATGAACACTACGTGAGCACAATTTATTTAACAATCGCTTTTTTATACTATATTTCCTTCGGTTATACAACAAGTTAATTACTGCTCTTCCAGCATCATGGCTGCTGGCATGACCACCAACGACATGTCAGTCGAACATCTACCAATATCTGACAAAAAAGAAGATATTACAGCCATCCACTCAACTATTGCATCCGTCCTGTCGGATATAAGAGAAGCAAGTTGTTCGGTACATGCTTTTACTCGCAACTTAAATAAACTAAGAGTTTGCTCATTATTTTAAGTTTGCCAACCAGATTTTAAACTGTTGCACTAAACCTTCTGCTCACATATTTGGCTAACTATATGCCAACATATATGTCGTACAGGGGAAACGATGCATTGTACCCGTAACTATCCTCTAGATTAACACTTCAAGTGGGTGGTATTACCTTTCGTGCCCTCTATGCAGAAAAACTGTACGAAAGGAAGAAAACATTTTTAAATGTCCAAAGTGTCGTAAACCAGTTGACCATCCTCTGCATAGGTATGCATACATTACGTAATCTCCTCCAACTTTAACGTTGTGTCAACTAATTATAATGCTGCAGATATCGACTGACAATTGACGTTTTTGATCATACGGCCTCAGCTACGGTCGTAGCGTTCGATAAGGATGCAACCTCTTTGCTTAACAAATCTGTCGACGAACTTATTGGTCTAGACAAATTGGTGATTTTTTACCTACTCCCCAACAACAGTCACTTTTTTACATCTCACTTTACATACTTTGCTTCACCACAAAGTTATTTTAAACTACCACATCTTTTTCATACGCAGGAAAATGGGTTACAAGTGATTAACAAGCTTTTCAACCACTTCATCGGTCTGGAGACACAAATGGAATTTAGGCCAACTAACTACGATATCATCAACCGTGGAAAAACACTTACAACAAGCAAAATTGGACAGATTCATGCACCGTACCGCAACAAGCAGAATACTTCCAAGGAAGACAAATACCTTTTCCATACTGATGACAATGTGTCCTCTCAATTAACAAGCGAGTCTGCTGCCATTGAACCTCAATGTAAAAAATTAAGCTCATCAGCTTCCTCCCACCTATACGTACACCTTAATTACTTTATTATTTGTACTCATCTCGTTTTCCTACTGTTATCTCCAACATGCAGACAGAAGGGAAAGATGAAGATAGAGCAGGTTATAATTGGTTACTAACTCATTTAATTTCTATTACAACCTATTTGTTAAATTCACCTACGTTAACTACCTAATCTTCAATGGTATTGAGCTGCAAAAGGAAAACTCACCTCCAGATGAATCTAAACGTACGAATAGTGACACAGGAGTGATCATCAAGGTAGAACATATACGTCTGCATGATTACTATCAACCATAATATGCTCGCTAACCACTACTGCTTCCAATAACAGGATGAAACATGGGATGAGAACAAAGCTAAAAAAGCAGGGAAAAAATTGGCTACCAAACGTACGAGGAAAGCCTGATCATTATACCATTTCAATGACCACGTACACCAGCAAAACGCTATAACCCACTACTGTATTTATGTGTGTGCTATTTCATCCTATTTTCTATGTTTGTCCACTGCGTGTACATATTCAATTGTTTTAGTTTATCCGCTTCAGCTATTGTACCTATTATTTATGTTTGTATTCGTCGAAACTTAAACTTCTGTGTTGTAATCATATGTTAGTAATTGCATTTTTATGTAGTTCTCTCTTTATATTAACCTTACTTTTCGATCACACGGACTTATGACAACCTAATGCCATCTATATCAGCGTCTCATTTTTATATATATCAAAATGTTCACGTACACATTCATGCTGCTTCACCGACCTTTGTAAAAAAAACACATAATACAGAAAGCTTATTTACGTTAGCAAACTTTTGCTTCAGATCAACATCTCTGACACAATTACCTTTCCACGACTTTACTAATATATATTCATAACCCGTTGTTTTTAATTATTGACTTCAATTTTCAGTTCAACAATATGACATTTTAAATGATCCAACAAACATTTTAACTTCTTAAAACAAGTAACAAACCTAAAACCAGTTCCTATGCAACTAAACTAAATAATGCGTACATAAACAGTACATTTACAATGATAAACCAATTTGAGTGAAACCATGCATACCGCATTATACATTACCGACTTCAAACGTTCCCACACAATTAACACAAGCACTTAAAACATGCCTACTACAACTTGACAAACACTTGCAATAAAAGCATAGAACAACGTATCACTAAAATTTAGACCGTACTGTAAATGTCAATGCACATGACATGAACAAACATATAATCGTCTACCAACGGCATGTTCCATTCTAATTCATAATACCTTCGGTTATAGAACCACAAATGAAACCTTTGTACACTAATTAACTGCACGTATTTTACCATGAATTGGGAATATACCTAATATTGATTCAAAACAACTCATGAAATCAACAGCACAAATCAACCCCCAATTACAGAAATTAATAATATGCAGTATACGCGACGTCCTTTTCTCCACCTAAACTAATGCAACATGCCTTTAGCCTCACATTGCCCGTATGCGAAGCACGTGTCCCACACTAGTTTCCAAATACGTGACTGTGCGGTTTTGATTGTATATATATATGGCGACATGATATATGGTACCCATGTCGTCTATGATTGATAGTTATGATTCGAAATTGTTTTTGGAAACATGTAAACACTAGTAATAATATCAAATGCTTTTGTTTTATTCCTATCAAGCATATTTTAGCCATTATAAGGTAAAACTCTATCCTTCGGTTTGCGTTGCATTGTGTGATGGGAACTGAGTCTTATAATGGCTTCATTTCTATAAAAAGCATTGCGATGTTTAAAAGAATTACTTGTTTTAAAGCACTGGCAATCCAATAGAGTAAACCCGTTCCGCGAAAGTGGCGTGGTCCTGTGATTAGCCAATTGTATAATGTGTTGAGTAGATTTCTCATACCAGTCCCATGACTGACTCGTAGTTTGTTTCACTTGCAAACTCGGGTGCCCTTATTTCTACACGGGCAGCCTTGTATTTAGGTTTTAGCAGGCTCTTTCTAGATAGTTGGAGCTGAAGATGGATTCTATCATTTATCTCTTTTTATGTTGTTCAGCTCCTATTGTACATATTATGTTGTTTTCCGCTGTAGACATTTATGTATAGCTGAACTGTATTTGTACTAAGTATAATCCTGTATATTGTGTAACTCTGATGATTACGTTTATCTAGTGTATTATTTGTGCATTATCTGGTGTATTTATTTATTTCTGTTCTGCTAGTACCTGTTTATGTGTTATATTCCAAAAATTACCCTTGTCTCCGTCGGTATTGGATTTGGGGTCGTCTCATACTCCATTCTCGTTCTTTTCAATCTAAATAAATATTCATTAAAACTCCACTTAGTTTTAATCTTTAACTAGGTTAAAGAATCAATGTCATTTAAAACACGGTTCACGATAAACCCCAAAATCACATCACATTTCATTTAGTCCCTAACCGTAAATTAGCAAGTGAGCAATTCGCTAAGTATTAACCCGGAAGGCCGAAACCAACATTACATCAATACCCCAGAAACCATTCAACTTAACTAATCTCCAGTTAGTTTCTGATTTTCTTAGCTCCATTGGGTCTAAGAACAGTATTATTGAAGATACCGTTCACAACAACCCAAAATCACATTCCATTAATTATCGGGTTAAAGAACAAGTGTTATTTAAAACACCGTTCACGATAAACCCAAAAATCAATTCAAATTCAATTCCAATTAAATACCATTTAATTGGTACACTTCATTAAATCTAAATAAAAAGATTTAATCTTTTCTCAACTGGGTTTAAGAACAGTGTTAATGAAGACACCGTTCACGACAAACTCAAATAACATTTGATATTAAATACAAGGCTCTGAATAGAAAATATATCGGCTTATATTCAATATCAAATTCTACAACCAACAAATATTGTATTGGAAATAACGATATAAATATATCTTTCAAATTTCCATAATAATATTTGTATAATCACGAAATCCAACATCGAAATATTCCAAAGACAATTTCGATTCAAATCCATTTCCAATTTATATATATTGGAAATTCTGGTTATGTTTCAAAACCATTTCAAATCCACTTTATTTATTTAAAAATAAACAGATTTATAATTCTAGTTCAAAACTAGTTCATTTCGATAAAAATATATTTTTATCTTTTCAAATATGGAGTTTTTCATCCCGATTCTTCACAAATAATTTCTTATGATTTTACACAAATTATTATTATTTTTAATAATTTTATCAAGGCCCGTACAGTCGATTTCCACCAACGGCCATCGAACTGCACTTACAGTGACCTTTTCCAAATTTGATTTGGACATAATTCCAAATCCAACTATTAGATTTTTAGTTTTTATTATTTGTTAGAAAGTTTTTTTTTGGTACGAACCCAACGGTTCCGGTTTCAGGAGAATCCGACGGTCGGATCTCCCGTAATATCCGTTTGAAGTCAATGGTCGAAATACACGAACTACCGCGGCGCGGCCCGTTCTATTTAGGCCATTATTCATATAATATATATATTATATATATTTCGTCGATTTCCTTTTAAAACGAATTTTATAAATCGTTTCAAATTTGTTTCAAAAACAATTTCAACCTTCATTTCAAATTCAAATCAAAATTGAAATTTCCATTATAAATTCTTTTTGCATTCATTTCTATTTGATTTCAATTCAAATCGATTTCAATTCAATTTCAGTTCGTTTTCAATTCAATTTGAATTCATTTCAATTTGAATTCATTTTATATTCTATTCAATTCAAATTCATTTTATATTCTATTCAATTCGAATTCATTTTTTATTCTATTCTATTCGAATTCATTTTATATTCTATTCAATTCAAATTCATTTTATATTCTATTCAATTCGAATTCATTTTATATTATATTCAATTCATTTTTATTTTATATTCTATTCAATTCATTCCAATTTCAAATCTATTCAATTAAATTCAAATTTCAATTCATTTCAATTTAATTTGAATTTTGAAATCACTTTCAATATGCATTGAAAAATGAATAAAATCGATATAAATATCGTTCACGTCAAAATGGCATCAATCTAATCAACACGGCTTTTATTCAACACATGAATATATATTTTCAATTCAACAAATGAATTTTCTTTACTATTCAACAAATGAATTTTCTTTATATTCAACAAATGAATTTTCTTTATAATTCAACAAATGAATTTTCTTTACTATTCAACAAATGAATTTTCTTTACTATTCAACAAATGAATTTTCTTTATATTTTCCAAATTGGAATGAGGCCCAATCAATTACCACATAATGTTAATTATATGGATTTTCTACAACACATGTGTATATAATAGCAACGATAAATCATCAACCATCATCCAGAGTACATTCTACACTGTATAAGAATCGAATATAAATATTCAACGCTTATAACAGCCTGTCAATCAATCGATCGACATACAGCTAATTATTGGGATTAGTGTATGTCCAATTTCATCCCAACACCCATATGGGGTTTCAAACAATCAAACACAGATTTTATTTGTGCAGTTGAGCGATGTGTAAAATTTATCGTCCCAATCAATATCAATCAAATCAGTGTATATAAACAAATCTCCGATTTGTTTATAAATATTTATTTTATATACACGTTAAAAATCATATTTTTAACTATAAAATATTTTCCAACATAAAATATTTTATTTCACTCCACATCACACAATCAAATTTCACAACACAACAACCAAACAAACAAGTCATCCATGGTCTGTGGACGACGGGTGTCGGGTGCTACTAAACACCGTCTGTATCCTAGTATATATTTCAAACTAGAAATAAAAAAAAAACAAAAGTGAGGAGTTCTCACCGACTAGCTAAACCAAACGCCACGACTCTTCTTATGTAGAAATCTTCGTCGTGCTCGCCTTTTGTCACTTTCGTTGTCCGTAGCCACTACATATATAAGAATCACATTTTTATACTGCTATCTTTAAAATAAAAATCACATTTTTATTTGTTCACTTTCAATTTAAAAATCATATTTTTCCTTAACTATTCTAATTATCAAAATAATATTTTTACTTTGCTATATATATGATAAAAATCACGTTCTTTTATTCGCTACTACATACAAGGAAAAATTATATGTTTACAATGCTCTTTATAGATAAAACTCTATTTTTACACCGCTACTATATAGATAAAAATTCTATTTTTATCTACCGCTACTATATAGATAAAATTCTATTTTTCTACCAATACTATATAGATAAAAATTCTAATTTTATCTTGCTAGTAATATAATAAAAATTATATTTTTATTACTCTACATGAACAAAAATCATATTTTTATTCTTCCTATGATATAAAGATCGAATTTTTATTATCTATATAATATAAAAATCATATTTTTACATGGCTACTTCTATAAAGATCACATCTTTATTATTTCTACTATATATAAATCACATTTTTAATTTTCTACCAATATAAAAATTATATTTTTAACCTTTCTATAATATAAAGATTATATTTTTAACCTTCTACTAATATAAATGATTAAAAATCCCACCTTTTCACGATTAAAAATCAAATTTTTTTAATGATAAAAATAAAACCTTTTGCTAATTAAAATTTTTAACTTCTCTAGTTATAAAAACTATATACTTCTTCATTATACAAATAAAATCAGAAAACAAAATAAAGAAAATATATATATATGTATAATTAAAACAAACTTACATGTTTTAGATCGGAGGGGGGGGGGGTTTGTTGCTGCGAGGTCAAAGCGGGGTTCAGGGGGTTGCGGTGGAGGATATTGCCGGCGGTGGGGTGCTGTCTCAGGCGAGGGGCGGCGGACCAGGGGGAGATTTCCGTTGGTGGGGTCTTCGATTAGGGCGTGTTTGATTGAAGAACAAAGGGAAGGAGAAGAAGAGGAAGAAGAGGATGGCGGATGACTAGGGCGACGGCGGAATGGGGTGGCGATGGGTAGGGGAGGCGTGTCGATCGTGGTAGTGGTCGATTGCGATGGTCATCGCCATTTTTTTCCTTTCTATTGATAACGGGTTTGACCCGATAAAGAGAGGGGGGAGGGTTTTAAAGGAAGATATATATTATTTAATTATTTCAAAAAGGTAGTTTTTATTTTGACCTCGAAACGAGACCCACCGCCTGTCGTCCATAGCTATCTACCCCCATTCCGAACACAATGGGATATGTACCGTAGGCTGATTCGATCGATTCGATCATTTTTCGTCAAAATCCAAATATAACTCTATATATTGAATTTGAACGCACATTTCAATTTACCGGGCCCACATACTAACTTGAAAAATCCTCGAAAAATATTTTCTAGCTCCGTGTTGATGATACGGTCCTAACAAAACTAGTTTCGTCGAATTCTGAGACCATTTGAAAAATGGCCATTTTCCAGTCGATTAAAATCAACTAAAACTGGTCAAACGCGTTTTCCTTTGCCACGCTCACATATTGATTCGAAAAATTACGAATTTTGGAATCTAGCAATAACTAGACATCCCGGAGCCAACAAAAGTGGTTTCGTCGAAAACCGAGGTTGTTTGCAAAATGGCTGTTTTTAAGGGCCAAAATTCCATAGCGACTATTCTGAAATTTCAACTGGGCATAACTTTTTATCCCCGCTATGAAATTTCAATTTTTCGGATTTATTGGAAAGATATTCTCAATTAGATTCAAATATTTTTGGTTTCACTAAAGTCCGGTTTATTTTGCACCCGGTATATTCATTTGAAATTTGAAATTGAATTATCGGACTACCATGCCATTTTCAATTCCTTTTATATATATAAATAAATATTTATATTCTAATGACGATCTATATAAATATATACATTCGAATTCTATTCAAAATAAATTTCTCGTCGTTATTATTTAAAATAATTCATTTTAAATATTCAAAATTCATCAAAATTGCCAAAATAAAAAATTTAAATTGGCTCGGATTTCCGGGTTATTACAATCTTCCCCACTTAAAACTTTTCATCCCCGAAAAGGAACAAAGCCGAAAGTTGTTTTACAAACCAACTCAACTTTCATTATTTTCTTTACGGCTTAAGTTCTTCAACTTTTCAGTTTCTAAGAACTTTTCAAATTTTTCAAAAATTTGGCTAATACCCTAAATTTTCGAAAAACTTTGCTATAACCTCCCGTGCACCGGGGACTTCGGGATATTTCGTATAGCCTCCCATGGCCTTCTTCGGTCCAAAAGAAAAAGCCAAGCGGCTCATAAAATCATCATCACCCAAACAAAACAGTAAATTATGGTAAACATGTACCTATTTGTCGGGCAAACAAATTTTATTCTCTGCTCTAGCCTCCTTGCAATGACCTGTTCAATGTAAGTACATGTATATGCAAGCAAATGCGATAAATTTTCAATACAATTTACTATTTGGTTCAAATTGGCTATATGGTTCAAATTTAATTAATCAAACTATAATCAAACAACACAACCATCAATCAATTAGTTGATTAGCTTTTCAAATTCATAATTTTGATATATAGTCAAAAATCAAATTTTTGGTGCCAAATCACGACAATAAGCCCTACCTAATTTCGGTTCTCGCACCAGTCAATTGGAAATATATAGAAATCCCACCTTCGAAACTCGAAAATAAATTTTGATGATGACGCGTCAATCATCAGAATCATGTCCGAGCAACTAGAGTGATTCTATATCTACCCAGTATATTAAAATTTCGAATGCACGTTTGCAAGGCGTATATGCAAAATCTTTATATATTGGATTGTCCACATCAATATAAATAAATATTCAAATACGTATAAAACAATTTAAATTTCAAAAAAAGTTTGTTTTCATTTTTATTTTTCAAAACAACACTATTCACACTCGTTCTAGGATACTACTGATCCCATCTCTAATGAGTCATTCTCATTGGATATTACTAATCCAATCTCTGATGAATTCTTTCGTATAGTTCTAATGTGTCTTGTTCTCTGAGCTCCGTAAACCAAAGCTCTGATACCAACTGAAGCGACCCGATACTTTCCCGTGAAGGAAAACACGGATGGCGTTAAGGAAAACACACATCGGAACGCAAACAGAAGAACATTTCATTGTTTATTACAGCAATTCCATCAGAATACAAGAATATACAGAGTATGAATAAATATTATACAACAAAGAATAACAGAGATTTAAATACAGTACTGCAGAAGAAAAATAATATAAAACACAACTGAAAGTAATACACGGATACAGAGCTTTCCGGGCATTGTTCCAGCTGTAAATCAGGATCCTATGAATATAAATCTGCAAAACCAAAATTACTAGCTGCCCGTGTCAAAATAAGGGCACTCAAAGTTTAGGTTAAAACAATAAACTCTAGGTCAGTCATGAGACTGGTGTGAGAACTAAAACAGTTATTAATCTTTATTTTAAAGTTAGGTAAATCAAGGGACCACGCCGTATAACACGGAACGGGTTTCCTCCCAAGAATACCGGTGCATAAAACAACAACGCAATGCTAAATAAAGAACAATGAAGCTATTATAAGACCCAGGTCCCATCACACATTGCAGCGCAAGCCGGAGGATAGGGTTTTACCTTATAATAGTCAAAGAATGCTTGATACGCTAAATTTCATCTTTTATTATTAATCAGACTCCAACCGTAAATTAGTAAGAGAACGATTCCCTAAGTATTAACCCCGAGGGCTGAAACCAACATCAGACCAATACCCACTTAGCTCGTTTCCAGTTAGTTTCTGATTTTATATACAATCATAAATATCAATCATAGACGGCATGGGTACCATATATCATGTCGCCATACTAGGCTCTACAATCAAAACCGCAATTGTCACATATTGGAAATTGGGTTTCCTTCTGTGAACCGAGGCAAAAGATAGTCCTCTACCGATTCGAGACGCTCTAACCCATGTCTAAGGTCAGAGCTCGAGTGACCTTTGGATCGTCAGGGCCGGTCCACCGATGTGGATTAAAATGCCTAAACACTGCATTTCCCCACCCTTTGGGGTGTCAATGAGCCAACGAATGACTCCCTCGGCTTCACATAGTCACCGATATATCTGAGGCGCCTCGCAAACCAACAACCACATAAGTCAAACTCGTCAAGGCGTGTAAAACCACTGACGCCACTTCTAACTAGAAGGAAACGCATGCCCTCCCTGATGTCCTCTCCCGTTTTTGGTTCACAACCGGGTGTGAGGCTCGCGAATCAACGTTACACAAAGCTATACCACACAGGCTGTGCTTTGATCATCAACCACAAGACTCTGCTTTTCAACAGAAGCCTTGATCATTTGCATCTTAGCATGCCACACAGGCAAACCACTCCATGCAACCGATATCCATCAATCACACAAAATGATATCCAATGTCAGACACACAGTCCAGTTACAAATCCATTCGGGGTCTGAACGAAACCGGAGGCACCTAGTACCCCGCATATCCATCGATCTCCAAGTACGTCTGGACGATCAGTAACTGATTCCCTCCTCTTGGGTTTACGACCCAATCAAGATCATCAGTAATCACCCAAATGACGTGAAGACCTCCGGTCTTCAACCACCGTCTTCTTCTTCGACTTATCGTCGTATCAGTTATTCAGAATGGGATAAACCCGGTCTTTCTGAATAACTCGCATATATCATAAACAAGTGTTACACAAACACAACATACGCCTCATTCCAATTCATCAGTCACTAACCGTAAATTAGTAAGGGAACAATTCCCCAAATATTAACCCCGAAGGCCGAAACCAACATCAGATCAATACCCAGGAAACCATTCATCTTAGCTAACCTACAGTTAATTTCTAAATTTCACATTCTTAGGGAAAGATTCCCATTAATTTTATCAAAGATAAATTCTTTTAAATTTATTCTTTAATCTTCCTTGGAATATCACTTCAAACTAGTCGGGATTAGTGAACCACATCGAAGTAATTATTTATTTTATTTCCCAATCCCAACCTATTTATCCCATGAAGTAAAACTGGTCATACTTCATATCTAACACTATAGTGTTATCGGTAAATTCAATTACCATTTCACGTTCAAATCTAATTAAAGATTTAACTACTGTCTGGAGTAAAACTGGCGGTACTCCATTATCGATCTTTTCAATCTAATTAAAGATTCAATTAAACTCCACTTAGTTTTAATCTTTAACGAGGTTAAAGAATCAGTGTCATTTAAAACACGGTTCACGATAAACCCCAAAATCACATCACATTTCAATCAGTCCCTAACCGTAAATTAGCAAGTGAGCAATTCCCTAAGTATTAACCCCAAGGTCGAAACCAACATCAGATCAATACCCCAGAAACCGTTCAACTTAACAAATCTCCAGTTAGTTTCTGATTTTTTTAGCTCCATTGGGTCTAAGAACAGTATTATTGAAGATACCGTTCACGACAACCCAAAATCACATTCCATTAATTATCGGGTTAAAGAACAAGTGTTATTTAAAACACCGTTCACGACAAACCCAAAAATCAATTCAAATTCAATTCCAATTAAATACCATTTAATTGGTACACTTCATTAAATCTAAATAAAAAGATTTAATCTTTTTCTCAACTGGGTTTAAGAACAGTGTTAATGAAGACACCATTCACGACAAACCCAAATCACATTTGATATTAAATACAAGGCTTTGAATAGAAAATATATCAGCTTATATTCAATATCAAATTCTACGACCAACAAATGTCGTATTGGAAATAACGATATAAATATATCTTTCAAATATCCATAACAATATCTGTATAATCACGAAATCCAACATCGAAATATTCCAAAGACAATTTCGATTCAAATCCATTTTCACTTTATATATATTGGAAATTCTGGTTATGTTTCAAAACCATTTCAAATCCACTTTATTTATTTAAAAATAAATAGATTTATAATTCTAGTTCAAAACTAGTTCATTTCGATAAAAATATATTTTTATCTTTTCAAATATGGAGTTTTTCATCCCGATTCTTCACAAATCATTTCTTATGATTTTACTCAAATTATTATTATTAATAATAATTTTATCAAGGCCCGTACAGTCGATTTCCACCAACGGCCATCGAACTGCACTTATAGTGACCTTTTCCAAATTTGATTTGGACATAATTCCAAATCCAACCGTTAGATTTCTAGTTTCTAATATTCGTTAGAAAGCTCTTTTCGGTACGAACCCAACGGTTCCGGTTTCAGGAGAATCCGACGGTCGGATCTCCCGTAATATCTGTTTGAAGTCAATGGTCGAAATTCACGAACTACCGCGGCGCGGCGCATTCTATTCAGGCCATTATATATATAATATATATATATTATATATTTCGTCGATTTCCTTTTAAAACGAATTTTATAAATCGTTTCAAATTTGTTTCAAAAACAATTTCAACCTTCATTTCAAATTCAAATCAAAATCAACATTTCCATTATAAATTCTTTTTACATTCATTTCTATTTGATTTCAATTCAAATCGATTTCAATTCAATTTCAGTTCTTTTCAATTCGATTTGAATTCATTTTATATTCTATTCAATTCGAATTCATTTTATATTTTATTCAATTCAAATTCATTTTATATTCTATTCAATTCGAATTCATTATATATTCTATTCAATTTGAATTCATTTTATATTCTATTCAATTCGAATTCATTTTATATTCTATTCAATTCATTTTCGTTTTATATTCTATTCAATTCATTCCAATTTCAAATCTATTCAATCAAATTTGAATTTCAATTCATTTCAATTTAATTCGAATTTTGAAATCACTTTCAATATTCATTGAAAAATGAATAAAATCGATATAAATATCGTTCACGTCAAAATAGCATCAATCTAATCAACACGGCTTTTATTCAACACATGAATATATATTTTCAATTCAACAAATGAATTTTCTTTACTATTCAACAAATGAATTTTCTTTATATTCAACAAATGAATTTCCTTTATAATTCAACAAATGAATTTTCTTTGCTATTCAACAAATGAATTTTCTTTATATTCAACAAATGAATTTTCTTTACTATTCAACAAATGAATTTTCTTTATATTTTCTAAATTGGAATGAGGCCCAATCAATTACCATATAATGTTAATTATATGGATTTTCTACAACACAAGTATACAATAGCAACGATAAATCATCAACCATCATCCAGAGTGCATTCTACACTGTATAAGCATCAAATATAAATATTCAACGCTTATAACAGCCTGTCAATCAATCGATCGACATACAACTAATTATTGGGATTAGTGTATGTCCAATTTCATCCCAACACCCATGTGGGGTTTCAAACAATCAAACACAGATTTTATTTGTGCAGTTGGGCGATGTGTAAAATTTATCATCCCAATCAATATCAGTCAAATCAGTATATATAAACAAATCTCCGATTTGTTTATAAATATTTATTTTATATACACGTTAAAAATCATATTTTTAACTATAAAATATTTTCCACTATAAAATTTTTTATTCCACTCCACATCACACAATCAAAGTTCACAACACAGCAACCAAACAAACAAGTCATCCATGGCCTGTGGACGACGGGTGTTGGGTGCTACTAAACATCGTCTGCATCCTAGTATATATTTCAAACTAATAATAAAAAACAAAAGTGAGGAGTTCTCACCGACTAGCTAAACCAAACGCCATGACTCTTCCTATGTAGAAATCTTCGTCGTGCTCGCCTTTTGTCACTTTCGTTGTCCGTAGCCACTACATATATAAGAATCACATTTATATACTGCTGTCTTTAAAATAAAAATCACATTTTTATTTGTTCACTTTCAATTTAAAAATCATATTTTTCCTTAACTATTCTAATGATCAAAATCATATTTTTACTTTGCTATATATATGATAAAAATCACGTTCTTTTATTCGCTACTACATACAAGGAAAAATTATATGTTTACAACGCTCTTTATAGATAAAACTCTATTTTTACACCGCTACTATATAGATAAAAATTCTATTTTTATCTACCGCTGCTATATAGATAAAAATTCTATTTTTCTACCGCTACTATATAGATAAAAATTCTATTTTTATCTTGCTAGTAATATAATAAAAATTATATTTTTATTACTCTGCATGAACAAAAATCATATTTTATTCTTCCTATGATATAAAGATCGAATTTTTATTATCTATATAATATAAAAATCATATTTTTACATCGCTACTTCTATAAAGATCACATCTTTAATATTTATACTATATAAAAATCACATTTTTAATCTTCTACCAATATAAAAATTATATTTTTAACCTTTCTATAATATAAAGATTATATTCTTAACCTTCTACTAATATAAAAATTATAATTTTAACCTCTTTCTCTTCGCTTTCATATGATTAAAAATCCCACCTTTTCACGATCAAAAATCGAATCTTTTTAATGATAAAAACCAAACCTTTTGCTAATTAAAAATTTTAACTTCTCTAGTTATAAAAATTATATACTTCTTCATTATACAAATAAAATCAGAAAACAAAAGAAAGAAAATAAATATATATAAAAAATTAAAACAAACTTACAGTGTTTTAGATCGGAGGGGGGAGGGTTGTTGCAAGGTCGGAGCGGGGTTCAGGGGGTTGCGGTGGAGGATGTTGCCGGCGGTGGGGTGCGGTCTCAAGCGAGGGGCGGCATACCGGGGGAGATTTCCGTTGGTGGGGTCTTCGATTGGGGCGCAGTCGATTGAAGAACGAAGGGAAGGAGAAGGAGAGGAAGAAGAGGAGGGCGGATGACTGGGGCGACGACGAAATGGGGGTGGCGATGGGCAGGGGAGGCGCGTCGATCGTGGCAGTGGTCGATTGCGATGGCCATCACCATTTTTTTCCTTTCTATTGATAACGGGTTTGACCCGATAAAGAGAGGGGGAGGGTTTTAAAGGAAGATATATATTATTTAATTATTTCAAAAAGGTACTTTTTATTTTGACCTCGAATCGAGACCCACCGCCTATCGTCCTTAGCTAATTACCCCCATTCTGAACACAATGGGATATGTATCGCAGGCTGATTCGATCAGTTTTCGTCAAAATCCAAATATAACTCTATATATTGAATTTGAACGCACATTTCAATTTACCGGGCCCACATACTAACTTGAAAAATCCTCGAGAAATATTTTCTAGCTTCGTATTGATGATACGGTCCTAACAAAACTAGTTTCGTCAAATTATGAGACCATTTGAAAAATGGCCATTTTCCAGTCGATTAAAATTAACTGAAACTGGTCAAATGCGTTTTCCTTTGCCACGCTCACATATTGATTCGAAAAATTATGAATTTTGGAATCTAGCAATAACTAGACATCCCAGATCCAACAAAAGTGGTTTCGTCAAAAACCGAGGTCATTTGCAAAATGGCTATTTTTAAGGGTCAAAATTCCACAGCGACTATTCTGAAATTTCAACTGGGAATAACTTTTTATCCCCGCTATGAAATTTCAATTTTTCGGATTCGTTGGCAAGATATTCTCAATTAGATTCAAATATTTTTGGTTTCACTAAAATCCGGTTTATTTTGCACCTGGTATATTCATTTGAAATTTGAAATCGAATTATCGAACTACCGCGCCATTTTCAATTCCTTTTATATATATAAATAAATATTTATATTCTAACGACGATCTATATAAATATATACGTTCGAACTCTATTCAAAATAAATTTCTCATCGTTATTATTTAAAATAATTCATTTTAATTATTCAAAATTCATCAAATTTGCCAAAATAAAAATTTTAAATTGGCTCGGATATCCGGGTTATTACATGTACCGGAATTTCGGGACGCTACAAGATCTATATCCTTCGGTATGTTTTCATTCTTCCAGAGTTGATTGCTTCCATGAATCGATTACTAAAATAATTTTTGTTTATATTGAAAACTATGGTATCGCTTATAATTAAAACAATTTAGAAGTCACTATGAAAGGAAATGATGGTATCGTTTGATGGAATCATGTTCATCGACCATCTTGTTACGACCCGAACTTCCCCGGTCTCCGAAGAGAAGAGAAAGAACGAATTGTATTGAGAACACGACAAAATAGAACGCAGACGGAAGAACATTTCATTGTTTATTACAACAATTCATCAGAATACAAGAATATACAGAGTATAAACAAATAATATACATTCGATAAATATCAGAGATTACAATACATTACATAGCAGCGGAAAATAATACAAAATACAACTGAAGGAGATATATGGAAACAAAGCTTTCCAGATATCGTTCCAGCTGTAAATCAAGATCCTGTGAATATAAATATGCAAAACCAAAACTACTAGCTGCCTATGTCAAAATAAGGGCACCCAGAGTTTAGGTTAAAACAATAAACTCCAAGTCAGTCATGGGACTTGTGTGAGAACTAAAACAGTTATTATTCTTTATTTTAAAGTTAGGTAAATCAAGGGACCACGCCGTATAACACGGAACGGGTTTCCTCCCAAGAACACCAGTGCATAAAACAACAGTGCAATGCTAAATAAAGAACAATGAAGCTATTATAAGACCCAGGTCCCATCACACAATGCAACGCAAGCCGGAGGATAGGGTTTTTACCTTATAATATCCAAAGAATGCTTGATACGCTAAATTTCATATTTTATTATTACTATAAGTGTATAGTGTCAAAAAATTTTCAAATCATAAGTATCAATCATAGATGGCATAAGTGCCCCATACCTCTATGTCGCCATATATAGGTTATACAATCAAAATCGCAAAGTCACGTATTGGAAGTTGGATTTCCATCTGTGAACCGAGGCAAAAGATAGTCCTCACCGATTCGAGACTCTCTAGCCCGAGCCTTAGGACCCAGACACAGGTGAGCCCTTGGATCCTCAGGGCCAGTCCACCGATGTGGATTAAACTTAAACCCTGAACATGTGTTTCCCCGCCCTATGGGGCGTAAATAAGCCAACGAATGACTCCATCGGACCCGGATCGTCCGATTAAACCGAGGCGCCTCGCAACAGCAACAACCACATAAGTCAAACTCGTCAGGCCGTGTAAAACCACTGACGCCACTTCTAGCTAGAAAGAAACGCATGCCCTCCCTGACGTCCTCTCCCGTTTTGGTTCACACAGGGGTGTGAGGCTCGCGAATCAACGTTACACAAAGCTTTGCCACACAGGCCGTGCTTTGATCATCACCACAAGACTTTGCTTTTCAATAGAAGCCTTGATCAATTGCCACTTAGGCATGCCACACAGGCAATTCACTCCATGCGTTTGATATCCATCAATATATAACCCCTGAGCTCGTACATCTCAGAGAAGGGCATTAAGCAAGAGAATAAATTCTCCGCCGCAAAATAGATATATATTTAATAGAAATCAATCACATAGAATAAAATCCAATGTCAGACACACAGTCCATTTACAAGTTCGTTCTGGGTTTGAACGAAACCGGAGGCACCTAGTACCCCGCATATCCATCGATCTCCAAGTACGTCTGGAAGATCACCGACTGATTCTCTCCTCTTGGGTGTATGGCCCAATCAAGATCATCAGTAATTATCCAAACGACGTGAAGACCTCCGGTCTTCAACCACCGTCTTCATCTTCGACACCACGTCGAATTAGTTATTCAGAATGGGATAAACCCGGTCTTCCTGAATAACTCGTGTATATAATAAACAAGTGTTACACAAACACAACATACGCCTCATTCCAATTCAGAATATTCTTTTATTCAAATATTATTATACTTTGGGAAAGGTTCCCATTAATTTTATCAAAGATAAAAAAATTATTCTTTAATCTTCTTTGAATATCAATTCAAACTAGTCGGGATTAGCGAACCACACCGGAGTAATCATTTATTTTATTTCCCAACCCCCACCTATTCATCCCATGAAGTAAAACTGGTAATACTTCATATCTAACACCACGGTGTTATCGGTAAATTCAATTGCCATTTCACGTTCCAATCTAATTAAAGATTTAACTATCGCCTGGAGTAAAACTGGCGATACTCCATGCTTGATCTTTTCAATCTAATTAAAGATTCATTAAAACTCCACTTAGTTTTAATCTTTAACTGGGTTAAAGAATCCGTGTCATTTAAAACGCGGTTCACGATAAACCCAAAATCACATTCCATTAACTATCGGGTTAAAGAACAAGTGTTATTTAAAACACTGTTCACGATAAACCCAAAAATCAATACCAATTCAATTCCAATTAATTATTATTTAATTGGTACACTTCATTAAAAATAAATAAAAAGATTTAATATTTTTCTCAACAGGGTTTAAGAACAGTGTTAATGAAGACACCATGCACAACAAACCCTAATCACATTTGATATTAAATACAAGGCTCTGAATAGAAAATATATCGGCTTATATTCAATATCAAATTCTACGACCAACAAATATCGTATTGGAAATACCGATATGTATATATATATATATCTTTCAAATTTCCATAACGATATCTGTATAATCACGAAATCCAACATCGAAATATTCCAAAGACAATTTCGATTCAAATCCATTCCAATTCAATTATTTGAAATTCTGGTCACTTTTAAAACCCCTTTCAAATTCAATTTATTTATTTAAAATAAATAGAAGTATCATTCTAGTTTAAAACTAGTTCATTTTGATAAAAATCTATTTTTATGTTTTCAAATATGGAATTTTTCATCCCAATTCTTCCCAAATCATTTCTTATGATTTTACACAAATTATTACTACTTTTAATAATTTTATCAAGGCCCGTACATTCGCTTTCCATCAACGGCCACCGAACTGCACTTACAGCGACCTTTTCCAAATTTGATTTGGACATAATTCCAAATCCAACCGTTAGATTTCTAATTTCTAATATTCGTTAGAAAGCTATTTTCGATACGAACCCAACGGTTTCGGTTTTAGTAGAATCCGACGGTTGGATCTCCCGTAATATCCATTCGAAGTCAATGGTCGAAATTCGCGAACTACCACGGCGCGACGCGTTCTATTCAGGCCATTATATTATATATATAATATATACTTCGTTGATTTCCCTTTAAAACGTATTTCTATAATTCGTTTTAAATTCGTTTTCAAAACGATTTCAACTTCATTTCTAATTCAAATCAAAATTGAATTTTTCCTTATAAATTCGTTTTAAATTCATTTCAAATTGATTTCAATTCAAATTGATTTCTAATTCCATTTCAGTTCATTTTCAATTCAATTCAATTTCAATACGAATTTATTTCTATTCAATTTCAATTTGAATTCATTTCAATTTGAATTTCAATTCTTTTCAAAATATCAGATTTTGAAATCACTTTCGATATTCATTATAGGGCTGCACACAACCCATATCCAACCCGACCCAACCCACCAACCCGACCCAACCCACATAAATCCAACCCAACCCATCCTAGTTCGGATCGGATATGGGTTACAATTTGTAACCCATACTATATTCGGGTCGGGTTTGACATTTTGTTCAACCCAACCTCATTTTAACCCAACCCAAACCTATTTAAAAAAAACTAATTTAATATCCATTCAATTAAAATTAGAATAGTATAATCCTAGAATAATGTTTATGTATTCTATAATAAATGTACAAAAAATTATTTCATGTCAATCCAAACTAGATAGAATTTGATAAATATATTTTAAAGAGCATTTTAATGTATTTTAAAATGAAACACTTGCTCAACTATGTAGTAAATTAATTTCATATGATGTGTTTTACAATGAAATTTTAATTATATGTCTTGTAATGAATCGGTTATTTTAAATGCATTATGCTAGCTAAAATCTGATATATTATGCTGAATATTTTTATATAATTTTTAGAAAAAATCCCTCATATTCTCATTTTTTATTGTATTTAAGTGACCCAACCCAACTTTACTTAACCCGATCCAACCCATACTTTAACCCAACCCATATCCAACCTCATATAGGGTCGTGTACGGGTCGAGCTACCTTAAACCCATACCTATGCGGGTCGGATAAAGTATTTGATCTAACCCGACCCAACCCATACTTTGTGCAGCCCTAATTCATTATAAAATGAATAAAATCGATATAAATATCATTCACGTCAAAATGGCGTCAATCTAATCAACACGGCTTCATGTACTTCTGTTTTAAATTATTCTATTTCAAATATTTCTATTCAAAATATTTCTATTCAAATATTTTATATAAATATTTCTATTCAAATATTTTATTTCAAATATTTCTATTCAAATATTTTATTTCAAATATTTCTATTCAAATATTTCTTTTTCAAAACTGGAATGAGGCCCAATCAATTATCATATAATGTTAATTATATGGATTTTCTACAACACATGTATACAATAACAACGATGAATAATCAACCATCATCCAAAGTGCATTCTACACTGTATAAGCATCAAATATAAATATTTAACGCACATAACAGTCTGTCCATCAATCGATCGACATACAGCTAATTATTGGGATTAGTGTATGTCATATATCATCCCAATACCCGTGTGGTGTTTCCAAGCAATCAAACACAGATTTTATTTGTGCAGTTGGGCGATGTGTAAAATTTATCGTCCCAATCAATATTCGTCAAATGTGTGTATATAAGCAAATCGTTTGATTTGTTTATATTAATTTATTTCATTTCATATACATGTTAAAAGTTCTATTTTCAACTATAAAATATTTTTAACTATATAAATATTTAATTTCATTTCACATCACACAATCAACTACACATCAAAATCAAACAAACAAGCATACAAGCCGTCCATGGTCTGTGGACGACGGGTGTCCGGTGCTACTAAACACCGTCTGCATCCTAGTATATATTATAACTAGAAAAGAAAAATTAACATGAGAAATTCTCACCGACTAGCTAAACCAAACGCCGCGACTCTTCATATGTAGAAAACTTCGCTATGCTTGTCCTTCGTTACTTTCGTCGCCCGTATTCTCTACATATATAAAGATCACATTTTTATAATCTCTATCTTCTAAAAATCATATTTTTATTATCGCCACTATATAAAAATCATATTTTTAATTCTCTACATAAACAAATATCACATTTTTACGTCCTCTACATAATAAAGATTACATTTTTAATTGTTCAAAAATCAAATCTTTTCATGTTTAAAACTCTACTCTTTTCGTGTTTATAAAATTGAACTTTTATCTATATAAAAATCCCGACTTTACATTTTCAAAAATCACTTCTTTATGTTATAAAACATCATTTTCTATTTTAAAAATGTGGTCTTTACTATTTTAAAAATGAGGCCTTTACTATTTTAAAAATCTAAATTTTCCTATTATAAAAATATGAACTTTATCATATGAAAAGTCAAATCTTTATGGTTCTAAAAATCAAATCTTTTTTTCATATGAAATCTATATAAAAAATCCAACCTTTATTAGTATGAAATCTATATGAAAATCCATTTACATAAGAATCGAATTTTTTCATATTTAAAAATCTCACCTTTCCTATATTAAAAATACGATCTTTTCACTTTTAAAAATACGATATTTTCAAAGTTAAAAATCCCGTCTTTATAAAGTTAAAAATCAAATCTTTTTGTTATTAAAACATTATAAGAATCATTACCATGAATAATAAAGAAAATCAATTTTTTTTTTCAAACTCGCTTATATATTTAAAACTGAAAATAAATAACGAAATGTAAATAAAATAATTAAAACTCACATTTTTATTGAAGGAAAGGGGTTTCACGTTGGGTCAGTGGCCAGAGGGGGGGTGTTTGCTCATCGGCGTCGGTCTGGGATCGGCGAAGGGGCGGCGGCGGCATTGGTTGGGTGGTGGCGGCTGTGGTGGGTTCCGGGTCTGGTGGCGCCGGGTTTCAAGGCATGGGGTTCGTGGGTACGGTCGCGAGAGAGGGGAGGAGAAGGTGCGGGGGGGGATCCTGGGGGGCGGTAGCCTCCTGAGGTGGCGGCGACGCCTCTAAGGGGGGGGCAACGGTGAATTTAGGTTTTGTTTTTTTCTCTTCTGTTGATCGAAGGAATAAGGGCTTAGGGGAGAGAGAATGTGAGGGTAAGGGGGGTTATTTATTATTTTATTTATATATTCTTTTTTTCAAAAAGTTAACTTTTTAATTCAACCTCAAAACGAGGCCCACCGCCTGTCGTCCATAGCTAATTACCCCCATCCCGAACACAATGGGATATGTATCGTAGGCTGATTCGATCGTTTCGATCAGTTTTCGTCAAAATCAACATATAACTCTATATATTGAATTTGAACACGCAATTCAATTTGTCGGGGTCACCTACTAACTCGAAAAATTCCAAAAAAATATTTTCTAGCTTCGTATTAACGATACGGTCCTAACAAAACTAGTTTCGTCGAATTCTGAGACCATTGGAAAAATGGCCATTTTCCAGTCGATTAAAATCAACTGAAACTGGTCAGACGCGTTTTCCTTTTCCACGCTCACATATTGATTCGAAAAATTACGAAATTTGGAATCTAGAATTAACTTGACATCACGGATCCAACCAAAGTGGTTTCGTCGAAGTCCGAGGTCGTTTGCAAAATTTCCATTTTTAAGGCCCTGAATTCCATAACGACTATTCAGAATTTTCAATTGGACATATATTTTGATTCCCGCTATGAAATTTCTATTTTTCGAATTCGTTGGAAAGATATTCTCAAATAGATCCTAATATTTTTGGTTTCGCTAAAATCCGGTTTATTTTGCACCCGGTACATTCATTTGAAGTTTGAAATCGAATTATCGAACTACCGCGCCATTTTCAATTCCTTTTATAATTATATATATAATTATTTATATTTATATTCTATCGATGATTCGAATAATATATACGTTCGAATTCTATTCAAAATAAATTTCTCGTTGATATTATTTAAAATAATTCATTTTAAATATTCAAAATTCGCTAAAATTGCCAAAATAAAAAAATTTAAATTGGCACGGATTTCCGGGTTATTACAATCTCCCCCACTTAAAACTTTTCGTCCCCGAAAAGGAAAGCAGCCGAAAGTTGTTTAACTAATCAACTCAACTTTCATTATTTTCTTTATGGCTTAAGTTCTTCAAGTTTTCAGTTTCTAAGAACTTTTCAAATTTTTCAAAAATTTGGCTAACACCCTAAATTTTCGAAAAATTTCGCCATAACCTCCCCTGCACCGGGAGCACCGGGAGAATCCCGAAATTGCCATACAGGCCCTCTGATCTCAAAAAGAAAAAGAAAAAGCCAAGCGGCTAGCCAATCGGCTCATAAAATCATCACCCAAACAAAACAGTAAATTATGGTAAACATGTACCTATTTGTTGGGCAAACAATTTTATTCTTCTGCTCTAGCCTCCTTGCTATGACCTGTTCAGTGTAAGTATATGTATATGCAAGCAAATCCGACTAATTTTCAACACAATTCACTATTTGATACAATTTGGTTAAATGGTTCCAATTTTAATTAATCAACCAATAATCGAACAACACAACCATCAAT
This sequence comes from Allium sativum, assembly GCA_030737875.1. NCBI lineage: Eukaryota > Viridiplantae > Streptophyta > Magnoliopsida > Asparagales > Amaryllidaceae > Allium > Allium sativum. The sequence goes on along the minus strand of CM060913.1, from coordinate 453,673,486 downwards.
CAATTAGTGAATTAGCTTTTCAAATTCATAATTTTGATACATAGTCAAAAATCTCATTTTTGATGCCAAATCACAACAATAGACCCTATCTAATTTTGGTTCTCACACCAGTCTAATGGAAATATATAGAAATCCCACCTTCGAAACTCGAACAAAAACACTGATGATGAGATCTCAATCATTACTATTTTCTCCGGGCGACTAGAGTGTGATTCTATATCTATCCAGTATATTAAAACTTTGAATACCCGTGGATCAGAAGTATATGCAAAATCTATATATACTGGATTGTCCAAATTCAATACAAATAATTATTCAAATACGTATAAAGCGATTTAAATTTCAAAACAAAATTTGTTTTTATTTTAAAAATATACTCTTCACACCCGTTCTAGGATACTACTGATCCTATCTCTAACGAGTCATTCCCATTGGATATTAATAATCCAATTTCTGATGAATTCTTTCGTTTGGTTCTAATGTGTCTTGTTCTCTGAGCTTTGTAAACCAAAGCTCTGATACCATGCTCTTACGACCCGAACTTCCCCGGTCTCCGAAGAGAAGAGAAAGAATGAATTGTATTGAGAACACGACAAAATAGAACGCAGACGGAAGAACATTTCATTGTTTATTACAAAAATTCATCAGAATACAAGAATATACAGAGTATAAACAAATAATATACATTCGATAAATATCAGAGATTACAATACATTACATAGCAGCGGAAAATAATACAAAATACAATTGAATGAGATATACGGATACAAAGCTTTCCGGATATCGTTCCACCTGTAAATCAGGATCCTGTGAATATAAATCTGCAAAACCGAAACTACTGGCTGCCCGTGTCAAAACAAGGGCACCCAGAGTTTAGGTTAAAACAATAAACTCCAGGTCAGTCATGGGACTGGTGTGAGAACTAAAACAGTTATTATTCTTTATTTTAAAGTTAGGTAAATCAAGGGACCACGCCGTATAACACGGAACGGGTTTCCTCCCAAGAACACCAGTGCATAAAACAACAGCGCAATGCTAAATAAAGAACAATGAAGCTATTATAAGACCCAGGTCCCATCACACAATGAAACGCAAGCCGGAGGATAGGGTTTTTACCTTATAATATCCAAAGAATGCTTGATATGCTAAATTTCATGTTTTATTATTACTATAAGTGTATAGTGTCAAAACAATTTAAAATCATAAGTATCAATCGTAGACGGCATAAGTGCCCCATACCACTATGTCTCCATACATAGGTTATACAATCAAAATCGCAAAGTCACGTATTGGAAGTTGGATTTCCATCTGTGAACCGAGGCAAAAGATAGTCCTCACCGATTCGAGACTCTCTAGCCCGAGCCTCACGACCCAGACACAGGTGAGCCCTTGGATCCTCAGGGCCAGTCCACCGATGTGGGTTAAACTTAAACCCTGAACATGCGTTTCCCCGCCCTATGGGGCGTAAATGAGCCAACCAATGACTCCATCGGACCCAGATCGTTCGATTAAACCGAGGCGCCTCGCAACAGCAACAACCACATAAGTCAAACTCGTCAGGCCGTGTAAAACCACTGACGCCACTTCTAGCTAGAAAGAAACGCATGCCCTCCCTGACGTCCTCTCCCGTTAATGTTTACACCGGGGTGTGAGGCTCACGAATCAACGTTACACAAAGCTTTGCCACACAGGCCATGCTTTGATCATCACCACAAGACTTTGCTTTTCAACAGAAGCCTTGATCAATTGCCACTTAGGCATGCCACACAGGCAATTCGCTCCATGCGTTTGATATCCATCAATATATAACCCCTGAGCTCGTACGTCTCAGAGAAGGGCGTTAAGCAAGAGAATAAATTCTCCGCTGCCAAACAGATATATATTTAATAGAAATCAATCACACAGAGTAAAATCCAATGTCAGACACACAGTCCATTTACAAGTTCGTTCTGGGTCTGAACGAAACTGGAGGCACCTAGTACCCCGCATATCCATCGATCTCCAAGTACGTCTGGACGATCACCTACTGATTCTCTCCTCTTGGGTGTACGGACCAATCAAGATCATCAGTAATTATCCAAACGACGTGAATACCTCCGGTCTTCAACCACCGTCTTCGTCTTCGACCCCACGTCGAATTAGTTATTCAGAATGGGATAAACCCGGTCTTCCTGAATAACTCGCGTATATAATAAACAAGTGTTACACAAACACAACATACGCCTCATTCCAATTCAGAATATTCTTTTATTCAAATATTCTTATACTTAGGGAAAGGTTCCCTTAATTTTATCAAAGATAAATTCTTTAAATTTATTCTTTAATCTTCTTTGAATATCAATTCAAACTAGTCGGGATTAGAGAACCACATCGGAGTAATCATTTATTTTATTTTCCAATCCCCACCTATTCATCCCATGAAGTAAAACTGGTAATACTTCATATCTAACACCACGGTGTTATCGGTAAATTCAATTGCCATTTCACGCTCAAATCTAATTAAAGATTTAACTATCTCCTGGAGTAAAACTGGCGTTACTCCATTCTCGATCTTTTCAATCTAATTAAAGATTCATTAAAACTCCACTTAGTTTTAATCTTTAACTAGGTTAAAGAATCCGTGTCATTTAAAACACGGTTCACGATAAACCCAAAATCACATTCCACTAACTATCGGGTTAAAGAACAAGTGTTATTTAAAACACTGTTCACGATAAACCCAAAAATCAATACCAATTCAATTCCAATTAAATATTATTTAATTGGTACACTTCATTAAATCTAAATAAAAAGATTTAATCTTTTTCTCAACTGGTCTTAAGAACAGTGTTAATGAAGACACCATTCACGACAAACCCTAATCACATTTGATATTACATACAAGGCTCTGAATAGAAAATATATCAGCTTATATTCAATATCAAATTCTACGACCAACAAATATCGTATTGGAAATAACGATTTGTGTATATATATATATATATATATATATATCTCTTTCAAATTTCCATAACGATATCTGTATAATCACGAAATCCAACATCAAAATATTCCAAAGACAATTTCGATTCAAATCCATTCCAATTCAATTATTGGAAATTCTAGTTACTTTTAAAACCCCTTTCAAATTCAATTTATCTATTTAAAATAAATAGAAGTATCATTGTAGTTCAAAACTAGTTCATTTTGATAAAAAATCTATTTTTATCTTTTCAAATATGGGGTTTTTCATCCCAATTCTTCCCAACTCATTTCTTATGATTTTACACAAATTAGTACTATTTTTAATAATTTTATCAAGGCTCGTACATTCGCTTTCCATCAACGGCCACCGAACTGCACTTACAACGACCTTTTCCAAATTTGATTTGGACATAATTCCAAATCCAACCATTAGATTTCTAATATTCGTTAGAAAGCTCTTTTCGATACGAGCCCAACGGTTCCAGTTTTAGGAGAATCCGACGGTCGGATCTCCCGTAATATCCGTTCGAAGTCAATGGTCGAAATTCGCGAACTGCCGCGGCGCGACGCGTTCTATTCAGGCCATTATATTATATATATAATATATACTTCGTCGATTTCCCTTTAAAACGTATTTCTATAATTCGTTTTAAATTCGTTTTCAACTTCATTTCTAATTCAAATCAAAATTGAATTTTTCCTTATAAATTCATTTTAAATTCATTTCAAATTGATTTCAATTCAAATTGATTTCTAATTCAATTTCAGTTCGTTTTCAATTCAATTCAATTTCAATATGAATTCATTTCTATTCAATTTCAATTTGACTTCATTTCAATTTGAATTTCAATTCTTTTCAAAATATCAGATTTTGAAATCACTTTCGATATTCATTATAAAATGAATAAAATCGATATAAATATCGTTCACGTCAATATGGCATCAATCTAATCAACACGGCTTCATATACTTCTATTTTCAAATATTCTATTTCAAATATTTCTATTCAAAATATTTCTATTTGAAATATTTCTATTTAAAAATTTTATTTCAAATATTTCTATTCAAATATTTTATTTCAAATATTTCTATTCAAATATTTTATTTCAAATATTTCTATTCAAATATTTTATTTTAAATATTTCTTTTTCAAAACTGGAATAAGGCCCAATCAATTACCATATATTGTTAATTATATGGATTTTCTACAACACATGTATACAATAACAACGATGAATAATCTACCATCATCCAAAGTGCATTCTACACTGTATAAGCATCAAATATAAATATTTAACACTCATAATAGTCTGTCCATCAATCGATCGACATACAGCTAATTATTGGGACTAGTGTTTGTCATATATCATCCCAATACCTGTGTGGGGTTTCCAAACAATCAAACACAGATTTTATTTGTGCAGTTGGGCGATGTGTAAAATTTATCGTCCCAATCAATATTAGTCAAATGTGTGTATATAAACAAATCGTTCGATTTGTTTATATTAATTTATTTCATTTCATATGCACGTTAAAAATTCTATTTTCAACTATAAAATATTTTTAACTATATAAATATTTTATTTCATTTCACATCACATCACACAATCAACTACACATCAAAATCAAACAAACAAGCATACAAGCCGTCCATGGTCTGTGGACGACGGGTGTCGGGTGCTACTAAACACCATCTGCATCCTAGTATATATTATAACTAGAAAAGAATATTTAAAGTGAGAAGTTCTCACTGACTAGCTAAACCAAACGCCGCGACTCTTCATATGTAGAAAACTTCGCCGTGCTTGTCCTTCGTTACTTTCGTCGCCTGTATTCTCTACATATATAAAGATCGCATTTTTATAATCTCTATCTTATAAAAATCATATTTTTATTATCGCTACTATATAAAAATCATATTTTTAATTCTCTACATAAACAAAAATCGCATTTTTACGTACTCTTCATAATAAAGATTACATTTTTAATTGTTCAAAAATCAAATTTTTTCATGTTTAAAACTCTACTCCTTTCGTGTTTATAAAATCGAACTTTTATCTATATAAAAATCCCGACTTTACATTTTCAAAAATCACTTCTTTATGTTATAAAACATCATTTTCTATTTTAAAAATGTGGTCTTTACTATTTTAAAAATGAGGCCTTTACTATTTTAAAAATCCAAATTTTCCTATTATAAAAATATGAACTTTATCATATGAAAAGTCAAATCTTTATGGTTCTAAAAATCAAATCTTTTTTTCATATGAAATCTATATAAAAAAACCAACCTTTATTCGTATGAAATCTATATGAAAATCCATTTACATAAGAATCGAATTTTTTCATATTTAAAAATCTCACCTTTCCTATATTAAAAATATGATCTTTTCACTTTTAAAAATACGATATTTTCAAAGTTAAAAATCCCGTCTTTATAAAGTTAAAAATCAAATCTTTTTGTTATTAAAACATTATAAGAATCATTACCATGAATAATAAAGAAAATCAATTTTTTTTTCAAACTCGCTTATATATTTAAAACTGAAAATAAATAACGAAATGTAAATAAAATAATTAAAACTCACATTTTTATTAAAGGAAAGGGGTTTCACGTTGGGTCAGTGGCCAGAGGAGGGGTGTTTGCTCATCGGCGTCGGTCTGGGATCGGCGAAGGGGCAGCGGCGGCATTGGTTGGGTAGTGGCGGCTGTGGTGGGTTCCGGGTCTGGTGGCGCCGGGTTTCAGGGCATGGGGTTCGTGGGTACGGTCGCGAGAGAGGGGAGGAGAAGGTGCGGGGGGGATCCTGGGGGGCGGCAGCCTCCTGAGGTGGCGGCGACGCCTCTAAGGGGGGGGCGACGGTGAATTTAGGTTTTGTTTTTTTCTCTTCTGTTGATCGAAGGAATAAGGGCTTAGGGGAGAGAGAATGTGAGGGTAAGGGGGGTTATTTATTATTTTATTTATATATTCTTTTTTTCAAAAAGTTAACTTTTTAATTCAACCTCAAAACGAGGCCCATCGCCTGTCGTCCATAGCTAATTACCCCCATCCCGAACACAATGGGATATGTATCGTTGGCTGATTCGATCGTTTCGATCAGTTTTCGTCAAAATCAACATATAACTCTATATATTGAATTTGAACGCGCATTTCAATTTACCGGGCTCACGTACTAACTCGAAAAATTCCTGAAAATATTTTCCAGCTTCGTATTAACGATACGGTCCTAACAAAACTAGTATCGTCGAATTCTGAGACCGTTGGAAAAATGGCCATTTTCCAGTCGATTAAAATCAACTGAAACTGGTCAGACGCGTTTTCCTTTGCCACACTCACATTTTGACTCGAAAAATTACGAAATTTGGAATCTAGCATTAACTTGACATCACGGATCCAACCAAAGTGGTTTCGTCGAAATCCGAGGTCGTTTGCAAAATTTTCATTTTTAAGGGCCTGAATTCCATAGCGACTATTTAGAATTTTCAACTGGACATATCTTTTGATTCCCGCTATGAAATTTCAATTTCTCAGATTTGTTGGAAAGATATTCTCAAGTAGATCCTAATATTTTTGGTTTCGCTAAAATCCGGTTTATTTTGCACCCGGTACGTTCATTTGAAGTTTGAAATCGAATTATCGAACTACCGCGCCATTTTCAATTCCCTTTATAATTATATATATAATTATTTATATTTATATTCTATCGACGATTCGAATAATATATACATTCAAATTCTATTCAAAATAAATTTCTCGTTGATATTATTTAAAATGATTCATTTTAAATATTCAAAATTCGCTAAAATTGCCAAAATAAAAATTTTAAATTGGCTCGGATTTCCGGGTTATTACACATCTCTTTGGTTTCATAGAGGTGCTTTTTAGTGTTCGTTAAGTGTAATAATTTTAGCGTGGGGTTGAATGGGTATACATTGCATTTAACGATCTTACAAGCTATTTGAGTAGTTAACTGATTAACCCAGATTTTGATAGCTACGTGGTTTTAGTGCCATATCCTTTCTTCTATTTTGCGATTGTTGTTTACTGTTTGGCTCCTTAGTTAAAACTAGTGATATTTAGTAGTAATGCTGATAGGCTTAATAATTTGCTTGTAGTCGTTTGAAAGTCTGCTAATGAAGAAATTTCTCATTATCTTGTTATATTATGGTGGTCAGACCGGTTTCAGTTTTTCTATTTTTTTAGGCCAAGTCCTCTTGGTATAGCGCTGAGTTTTTCGTGTCTCATACTTAGATATATATTCTCAGACTCAGTGAAAATCTTTTTATTAAGTTCAGAGTTGTTTTCTAGCTTGGTATTATTCTACAGTGTTCCATTTGCATGTTTTCGGTGACTAGTGTAATTTGATTCTCTAGGAGATTCTCATAGATGTGGTCTATTAATCCATAAACATATTATGTTCTCCAGATTGAAAGGTTGTTTGTTTCTTAAATAGTGTTGCAACTATCAATTCAATATGTTTTAATGTTGAAGACGGTCTACGCAAATTTTTTGTGCTGTGTGGGAGAAATGTCTGTATAAATTGAAATTGAAATTTAAATTTACTATGGTTCATTTGGTGGTTTTGGCTGGTGTATAGGGCCATTTAATTTTTTATAGACCTAGTGTTTACTTGCATAAAAGTTATGTCTGGTTTTGCATTCCAATTGGCAAAATTTCCAAGGAGATAAAATAATTTACAACTTGCCATTTTAGCATACAACAAACATTACTGAACCGTGGCCTTAGTAGGCTTAATTTTCACATTTCCATTAAATTTTGAATATTCGTCTTGTCAATATTCCATATGTACATTAATTAACAATGTCTTCCTTGTCAATATTCCATATGTACATTTATAAATTTATCGGAATTTTTAGCATTATTATTAACATTACTTGCTGATTTCAGAATCCTATAGCAATCAAAATTTTGCATTACTTACTGATTTTGAAAAATAGTCTGATTTCTTTCGACCCACAGATGTGAAATCATAATGGAAATTGCTACGTCCATTGAGTCAGTAAGGGATTCCTTTCTTAATTACTGGTTGCTGCATTTTTGCTGCAGGCATATTCTGAATCGTAAAAGAAGTGCAGTAAGCTCGTTTATTCATAACTTTAAACTAATCACACTATTCAATTTTGTAGAAATAGTACGTATATACTATATTCTACTAACTTATAGAACTTGTTTCTGATTTTTAGCTTGGTTTCTGATTTTATATTGTTCTCCCAATTATTTAACTGGGATAGGAATTAAACAGTCAACTTGGACTTGGCAATACTAAAGATTCTCTTATACCGGTGAAGATTGAAGCATTCAAGGTATAACATGAATCATACCTTATTCCTTTCAGTTGCATGGTACAATGATTTTACTTTTTATTTTCCTTTCATTCATGTTTCAGTCATGTTCTTCCTGGAATGATAAGGGTTGTGAATTTAATTTTCAGTCAAAACTTCAGTTTACAGAGTATTGGTATTTATAATGGTTGATGCATGTTTTCTTTTCGATTAGTTAGGAATTCCCATCAAAATGATCGCAGCTGGAGCAAAGCATACAATTGTTATAACTTAAAATAAATGTAGATTAGTATGAAATTTGATCCTGAAAATCATGTGATAATAGCTTAAAATAGTGGCAATAGTGGCTTTTGATCCTGAAAGAACAATTTTTTCTAATTTCCACATATAGTTCGGGCCATCATTTCTGATGTGTTACTAAAATTTTGTGAAATTTTAATAGTGGAAATATAGAAATGTTGGATTGTGAAAGAAGTGGTGACTTGTACTATTATGGATTATCTGACCATAACGCCCATGTCAACTATATCTATAGCGACCCAAGAATTTGGTAGGCTTTTCAACCATCCCTTATCCCTAAAGGAAGAGGGTCAACCTCCCACTGTGGTTTACACTGGTACCTCAGAACTGCTTTTACGGCCAGCCTCGCGACTCTACCAACCCACATTGTTGGGAGATGTAGGGGTAAGAGTCTCCCGTTCGCCACCTAACGCAAAGCGAGAACCCCTTATTATCCATACCAATTAAGTAACCAGCTCTGATACCAACTGTAGCGACCCGGGAATTTCAACGCTTGAATCCAGACACTAATACACCTCGTGTCCAAAACTGTAGTATCGAAAACCCAGAAAGCTAATAGAAAGTAGTTAGAGGGTGAGAGAAGAAAGAAAGAAATATTAGAATAAAAGAATAAGAAGATCAGAGTCTCACAGCGGAATGGACAAAGTATAATAATCAATAATACTTTATACAAAAAGATTTGTATATATATGATTACACATCAGAGTACACATTCAGAACAATACAACACAGCGGAAATAAACTAGTACCAGTAAACATATGGAATACGTCTCGGCTTCAACTCCTTTTTGCAGCTCCAAGCGATACCTAACCTGATAATGTGTTCGGTCTGACCCGAGCACATTTGAAGCAAAGCAAAATTCACCCGGATTAGTCTGGAATACTTTCAGTGACAAATTCATAACACAACAACTTGTTTAACTTTGAAAATTTCTTTTTGAAAGAAAAGATAATAGTAAGACCAATTCACACATAAACACGAACGGTTTTTACCTTACTATAACCCAAAACATTTTGAAATCAATATCTTGTTTTGATATTATATTAGTGGTCTAAATACAAATAGATAGAATCTAGCAGAACGTTTGCATCTCACGCTCCACATATATAGTATACAATCAAAACTACGGGCGCTTATTGGAGATTGGATTCCGACTATGACAAGGTATAGGACCACCTGCCAATAGTGTATCTCTAGAGGCGAATACACTTGGTTCAACAAGAATGTCTTGCAACCCGGCCCACACATGACCGACCACTCATTTCACTTGATTGTATCGAATATATTATCACCTCACGGCCGCACAACTACCATTTTCCCGGGAGATATAGAAATGAAAAGAAGTAACAAATATGAATATTCTCTAGATGGTGACAATACAGCCTAATGGGTTGACCCACATAACCATGCTGCTTGCCCGATTTTTGTCATTTCCCAATTGATGAGACTTGAGGTTATAATCAACTTTTGAAACATCTGACCACCATTCACATCGTCCATACAAGTCATCCAGGAACAGGATTAACCGAAGGTACTCTCCTACTGCATCCAACATAGGAATCACCCCATGGATCAACAGCGAGAAGTCCTTACAACCCATAGATTCCAATCACGAAAGGATCATAGTATATCTCTAGGGATCAACCAGAGATTATAAGTAACTCCTCCGTTCATGAAGATCTACGGTCTTCAATTGCTCCATCTCGATCAACGTCTTCGACGTATTCGTGTTTATTGGTTAGAATGATTTTCGATTATAAATTCGATCCCGGTCTTTCCGTACCAATAACGTTAGGTCAGATTTTGATATTCGGTTATTGAACTATCAAAATAAATAACCATAAAAATAAACAGATCCATTGGTTTATCACATAGCATCATTTGGCCATTTAATAATAATATATCAGTTGAAATATCCAAAAATAATATATTAGTTTGATATATAATTATACTCAAACTATTATACCTAGATAATATCTTAAAATCATATCTAACTTAACCTTCAACTAACATTTCAAAACATTACTGTAACATTTATTTTTATCTTATCGATTCAACTTATCATTTAATCATTACGACATCTTCTTTGACTTTATTATTTGAAAACCAAAATCTCCACTCATCCCCTTTCAGAATAAACCCAATTAAATCCCATTTCCTAACCTTGAAAATATTGTTATATTCCCACCAATCTCCTTTTTAATTCTTTTATTATGAGAATACCATTTCATACCATCAAGCCCCTTTTTATTTCCTTTAATTTTGGAATCTCATTAGATATATACTTCCATATCCTTCAATTAACGTACACTATTATTTTCCCAAAATAATTTACTCAAATCTCTTTACCATTACAACCAATATTATCCTTTGATAATCCTGAAGTTGTTCAAGTTGGGGTATTTTAATTACCTCTCAGACCTTGATCAACAACGTTCTCATCTTAAGATAGATATCAGTTGTAATACAAAACCGATACTCATTTCCATATCACAACCAATCACATTTTAATTCCATGTTGATGAAATACCATCTCTTCTTTGAAATAATGGTTCTATATCGCCTCTTTATAATTTATTTCGTTTAACTACTCTAAGTCAAATTTGGGTTTACGTTTGATTTTCCATTTCAAATCTCTACTTGTTTCTAACCGTAAATCAGTCAGAAAATAATCCTCTAAATATTGACCCCGAAGGTCGAAACCAACATCAGATCAATATTCAGAAAATCAATTATCCCAACTGATTCCCAGTTAAATTCAAATTCTTAAATTTCAAATTTTGGCATTTACTTTATTCAAATGTCACTTCTAATAAATCGTCATATTTATATATTCAATATAAACTAGGGTTTTATAACTTCGTACAAAATCCAATTAAATATAATTTAGTAAGAATCAAGTTAAACTTCGATTTCACATTATAAATATTAAATCACTTTATTCGATAAACATGACTTTAAACTTCTTCGACTTTCCTTACTATATTTCCTATTCCAAATTATCGCTTTGATTCTTAATAAATGACAAATAATCAAATTTCAACATTTATTAAAATACAACTGGATTACTTAATTAACTACTCTCTTTAAATAAATGAACTAATTAAATAAACAATTTCAGTTAATGTCGTTAACTTGTTCAACTCTAACCCGTTAGTCAATCATTATTGATATTTAAATTAATTAATATTTAATTAATTTAAACATCCTATTCACTTTGATTTTTATTCAAACCGAAGTAAACCTATTACGTTAATTCTGATTGCTTAGATTAGCTATAAAAAAATCGTTTAATAACCACTTGATAAGCACGTGCTTCGCACACGATAGATTTGGTACAAAAATGGTAATTTGTGATTAAACCAATTAATGTATATATATGTGGTTGAATTTCTCCTTTTCAGAACTTCATTTAAAATAATACATTTAAAAATATATTTTTAGTTGTAAAATAAATTTCATAACTTCATTTCTAATGATTCACCTGACGGTGAATCGATCTTTATAAAACGGTGTATATCTGGGTCATCTGCTATTTCTTCTGTAATCATTACTATATATTGATTCAAAGTTCAACCACAATCAATGACCAACAGGGTTTTTAAAGTCAACAAGTTTTAAATAGTTCATATAAATTATGAAATAACAGCATACTAAATATTTGAGGAATCCGGTTTGATTCCTCATATCTGTTCTTCCCTACATCATAGATCAACATATAATTTATAACAGCATATGATTTTAATTTGAATATATTATCTGATGATAATATAATCAACCATATAAATCAACCATAGGCATTCAAGGCATTCAATCAACCAATTATCAATGATTTAATCTAATTATATGAACTTAGCACATCCTAGTATTTCAGAAATGTGTGAGAATCAACTCACCTTTGGTGTTCAATCGACGGTTCGCCTTGTTTAATTTTAAACCGACGTTTAAAATTAAGTGGAAAACCCGGTTGCTTCCATTCCTTTCTGAATCATCACCACAGTGTAGTGATCCGTACTGCGATTCCGATGTGACTGTTTTTTCAAGATTCTGACAACGTATGAACATCTTATGATTATTACAAAATTGTATAACCTTAATTAATCACCAACCCAGATAGGCTCTTAAGACACGTCATTAGAGTATTTGTAAAAATGTGTTTTGCTCCTTTTTCTGTCCACAAAAACCCGACCCTCTTTGTCTCTGCTATTGTTGTCCCTTTATTTCTATCGAACCCGGAGACAGGCTTATCCATTCACCTTCCTTAATCCTTTCGCTCTCATATATATATATATATATATATATATATATATATATATATATATATATATATATATATATAGTTACGAAGGGCCCAATCCCATCTATTTGCTAGGCCCATCTTTCTATTCCTTCTCGCATACTTCATTTTCCTGAAGCCTTCTACACGTTCTTCTCCACATCTATCACCTTCCCACTTCCTTTTATAGCACCACCATCTTTTTTTTTTCTTTACTTTTTTTTTTCTGCTAAAAGACTCCATGCAACTCCACTTTATAATTTCCTCTCCTGAAACTCGTTCGCCCCCCTTACCATGAAACCTGACACCCTGGCCATACTTCTACAGCTAAACTCATCCTCCGCCACATGGAGAAAGACACCGAGACCACGTCGAACTCTCCCTTTCTTCAATGTTATAAAATGCTCCAGCACCATTTAAACGCGCCATTTCCCTTGCCTTCACAACCGCATCCATCCCCTTCATACCCGAACGCCTGCCACTTCTTCTTCTTCTTTTTTTTTCTCTCTCCAAAAGCCTGCAACATTTCTAGAAAGAAAACTCCCCAACCACACAGAAACTCCTTCCATCGCCTACACGTTCTTCACAGCATGGTCCCATCCCAAGAACTATCCGCCGAAACCTCCTTTCTATTTTTATATTCTCCTTCATGCATCCACAGTTCACCCACCATACTCCTCCTTGTTACCTTGCGCAACCACTTCTTGTCATAGCCACTTCCCATGAAATTGTGATTTCCAGGTGAATATGATGAAAATCTCCTCACTTACAAACATATGCCGCCATCTCCTCATGGTGTCAGACCTCTGACGGTCGCCTTCAGGCAAAGACCAGACAAAGACTTCCCCCTCGTCACTGACCTCATCTCAACCGGCGAACTATGATGCCCAAAATCTTTTGAAATCATGGTGACTTCGACTTCCAGTTTTCGAATGGAACTTCGACCCATTCATTGTCAAAACATAGCTCGTCTCAACAATGAACTTGACGTCCGTCACTTTGTTTTATCCTCCCTCCTGCTACCGCATACGCTCAGCCTTCCCACAAATTTGCAATGACAACGTCAACAACTACAATTGGCTTTCATTTCCAAGTCTGCAACTTCACGAACCCATAGCACCTCAGTACAACTTCACGAGGTCGGCTCCTACGTACTGCCACCATTCCATGCTGTCTTGGAACTGTCCCCCAAACCCTCCTTTATCACCACTAACGCACCTCCACCCAGGGTCAACACCACTACCAGCATTCTATATATATTATACTTCATATTTTTTTTCTGATTTCTATGCTGTTTTTAAGTTTGGGTTTGAATGGGAAATAGAAGGAGAAGCTTGGATTTTGCGTTTTGGAAGTTGGCTCCTATATTTATACATGCAACGACTTGGCTCCCACGGTTCTTTCAGGTACCGAGAGGCATGTGGGTAGCTTTAGAGTAGCTGATGCATTTCAATTTTTCACCTTACTTCTCCTTTCAGTTCATAGCTGGGTGACGAGATTTCCTTTTATAGCCGTTTGGTTTGTTCGTAGATAGGTCTGCTTTTGTCCATCACTGTGCCTTGCGTGAGCTGTATATGACGTTGAAAACATGGGCTTCCCTTTCAAAACTCATGAGTTTTCTTTTATATACAATAGGCCGTTGCGTGTTTAGGAGATATAAGGTAGGGTATGGTGCTAGTTTAGGGAGGGTGCAGTGTGTTTTCAATTGACATTAGGCCCTGTATGTACATTTCCATGTGTTAAGTTTAAATGCAGAAAGAAATGTCAGTACATATTTGCATGCTCTATTTTAAATATGAAATGATATATCGAGGGCAGCTGAATTTTCATGAGAAAGGAGAAAAGACGAGGTAGGCAGTAGCTGAAGCAAATAGGAGTTGACACAATTTCCTTAAGAATGAAGTTTTCCCCATTTTTTAAAACATAGGTCTGCTCGTATGTACTGTAAGGTAGATGTTAGTATGGTCTGTTTCCATCAATTAGGATATGGTTCGCACGTCTCTACCATCAGGTTTTCGGGAAGGTAAATTAAGGGTTGAAGGTTTATTTTTATTATTTATTTGATTTAATTTTGGTGGAATTGACTAACGATATTTTAGTATAAAGTTAACGTACCCCGTTGTATAAAACTCCATCCACATATGACTCGCTATTGATAGAAATAAAAATACCGTTGCGTACAATAGTGTGCCACGATCACAAATATATAATAAAATAGACCAGTTAATTAATTCTGTGAAATTCCAAATGTGTTGATACTGGATGTAAAAACACTTCAAATAAAAAATTGCTTATTTTACGAAATAAAAATTACAGTAAAATTCTAAAAATTAAATTATGACTACGCCTCAAAGATCTTATCCAAATTCGAAACCAATAATTAATTATATTAAATTATCATTATAGTTTATAACTGATTCCACAACAACTATTTCAGAATTTGATTTGGACGTAAAATAAAATTTACAATACGAAAAATTGATTTTTCTCTTCCATTAGAAAATTATTATCAATTAGATTCGGACATTTCTTGTTTCACAGAAATCTGACTTAAAATGGATTCGGTATAATCAATTGAATTTCAAAATCGATTTTACGAACTACCGCGCAGTTTCGAGTTCGTTTTTAAATTAATATAAATATACCATTCAGTCATTGTTAAACTAACGAATTCGATATTTGATTCCATAATTAATTCAAATAAAGTATTTAAAACAAATTTAAATATTCGAATCAAATAGATGAAAAATCTGGGTCGTTACATTCTTCTCCCCTTAAATAAATTTCGTCCTCGAAACTGCTAGGTAAAAAGAATGCTCCAACCGCAATTATTTTCAGAATAATTGATTTAAAATATTATCAAAAATATTACCAAGTTATAAATTTTTCGAAAAATTCGGCAGCACCTTCTCTGCACGTTTCGATTGAAACAACTATAAACGCCACTCTGGGCCTCTCATATTGATCCGAAGAAAATAAAAGCCAAGCGGCTACCCATCTTGGGTATAAATTCAAACACCCAAACAATAATATTAAGGTTTACCTTTTTGTAGAGCACTCATTACTTGAATCACGAAGTTCAGTAACTAACTGCTCTTCCATTTTCATCCTGTACTCAACTCGATATATAATGGAAATAACTTACATAGGGTTAAACCAATTAGTTCTATTTCATGTTGATTTTATACCCAAATTTAATTTCTAGTTTTCAGTTCATTCAACTGTTGATGAATTATTATATTCGTCTAGCAAACAATTCACAATACACAATAACTTTAACCAAATCATTTCATTTTATTTAACTTTTTTTTCAGTTAAATATTTAATTCCATATTCAAATTTTATCCACCAGTTCTATAATTTAAATTTCCTTCTAGTTTTATTAAACCATTCAAATTTTATTACCACTAAATCTCATTATAACAAGCCCAACTCATTCATTGGTTCTAAATCCAATTCAAATCCATATACAATTCAGTTCCCCTGATATTTTATTCATAACTAACTCTTGTATATATATTCCATTCCAATTCAGCATATATTGAATTTTTTCTCAATTAATTTACTCCAAATCAGCTCAAATCCATAATTATGCAATATATTCCAAACATACAATCCAAAAAATTTCCATTTATTCTGTTTGGATACATTCACTTTTTATTTTATACAACACAAGTCAAATCCCAGTTGGCTTGTCTCAATTCCAATTCAAGAATTTAGTTTAACTCATACAAATTTTGAATTAAATAATAATTTGATAAAATTATAAATTTTACTTTTTTATAAAATAATTATGGGTCGAAGTAGTATAAAAATAATCGTATATTCAAATTACAAGTATGCACTCTCGTATATATACACTCAACTCGATCTAGGGTATTACTAGCCCAATCTCTATCGAGTTACACCACAGAGCAATGGTTTATGGGACGGATTGCAAGATGTTCTTGTTGAACCCAGTGTATTCACATCTAGAGATACACTATCGGCAGGTGGTCTTATACCTTGTCATATTCGGAATCCAATCTCCAATAAGCACCCGTGGTTTTGATTGTATACTATATATGTGGAGCGTGAGATGCAAACGTTCTGCTAGATTCTATCTATTTGTATTTAGACCACTATTAATATCAGAACAAGATATTGATTTCAAAACATTTTGGGTTATAGTAAGATAAAAACTGTCCGTATTTATGTGTGGATTGGTCTTACTATTATCTTTTCTTTCAAAAAGAAATTTTCAAAGTTAAACAAGTTGTTGTGTTATGAATTTATCACTGAAAGTATTCCAGACTGATCCGAGTGAATTTTGCTTTGCTTCAAATGTGCTCGGGTCAGACCGAATATATTATCAGGTTAGGTATCGCTTGGAGCTGTAGAAAAGGAGTTGAAGCCGAAGACGTATTCCATATATTTATTGGTACTAGTTTATTTCCGCTGTGTGTTGTATTGTTCTGAATGTATACTCTGATGTGTAATCATATATATACAATTCTTTTTGTATAAAGTATTATTGATTATTATACTTTGTCCATTCAGTTGTGAGACTTTGATCTTCTTATTCTTCTATTCTGATATATTCTTTCTTTCTTCTCTTACCCTCTAACTTCTTTCTATTAGCTTTCTGGGTTTTCAATACTAGAGTTTTGGACACTAGGTGTATTAGTGTCTGGATTCAAGCGTCGAAATTCCCGGGTCGCTACAGTTGGTATCAGAGCTGGTTGCTTAATTGGTACAGATGATAGGAGGTTCTCGCTTTGCGTTAGGTGGCGAACGAGAGACTCTTACCCCTACATCTCCCGATAATGTGGGTTGGTCGAGTCGCGAGGCTGGCCGTAAAAGCAATTCTGAGGTACCAGTGTAAGCCACAGGGGGAGGTTAGCCCTCTGCCTTGGGGGATGAGGGATGGTTGAGAAGCCTAACAAATTCCCGGGTCGCTACAATATCTAGCTTTACCATGTTAATTTGATGATTATTGTGTAATAACCAAATTGTTTAAAACAAATATAGCATTTTTGTTATAATAAAATTGTTAAAAACAAATAGATCATTTTTGTTAAGTAGAAAAGTGTTGAAACAAAATATTCATTTTTGTTAAATAGAAAAGTGTTGAAACAAAATATTCATTTTTGTTAAATAGAAAAGTGTTGAAACAAAATATTCATTTTTGTTAAATAGGAAAGTGTTAAAAAAATATTCATTTTTGTTAAATAGAAAAGTGTTGAAACAAAATATTCAACTTCTTATATAGAAAAGAGTTAAAACAAAATATTCATTTTTGTTAAATAGAAAAGTGCTAAAACAAAAGTTATATTTTTTTCAAGTAGATTTGTGTTAAAACAAAAATATCAATTTTGATGAATTAGACTATTGTTAACAAAATAAAAATATCATTTTTAATTGTTTTGTTGAAATAGATTTGTTAACAAAATAAATTATCTTTTTATACTGTCATGTAATAATTTATCTTTTTATTTTGTCACTAGAATTATAAACATGTTCATATGACAAATCTTTTTATCTTGTCACTAGAATTATAAACATGTTCATATGACTAAGTTGTCTTTTATTTTTTCATTAGAAATGTAGTCAAGGTTATGAAAATAAAAAACATCTTTTTATCTGTCATATATGAACATTGAAATTCTTTAAAATAAAAACCATCTTTTTATTTGTCATATAGGAACACTGAAATTATTGAAAATAAAATTCCCTTTTTATTTGTCATATATGAGCATAGGAATTGTGGAAAATTGTTTAACAATAAAAATTTACAATTTTATTGTATATTAGAAATGATGAAAAACATGCATTGTTTTACATAGAAAAATGTTCATTTGATTATTTATGTTTTGTTAGTTAAAACATTATCATTCACATGTTAGAAACATAGTAAAATGTTCATTTGATTATTTAAGTTTTGTTAATTGAAACATTATCAGTTATATACTAGTAACATAGTAAAATGTTCATTTGATTATTTATGTTTTGTTAATTAAAACATTATCAGTTATATGTTAGTGAAATAGAAAAATGTTCATTTATGAAACATATGTTGATTCATTAAAAAATAGTGTCACTTAACATTGTTAGCATTATAAAAATGCCAATTAGTTAGGACATGTTTTGTGAAACAAAAATACATTAGTTAGAATAATGTTTTGTGAAAACAAAAATAGCACTTTTGTTGTGTTAGACAAGAATAAGAACATTTCAGTTAAATATATGCTCGTTAGGCAAAAATGTCAATTTTATCATGTTAAGATAGAATAAAGAGAATTAGGTGTAAAAAATGTATTGTCATTAAAAATGACATTTTTATCATGAGAAATTAAAATAAATAATCATTGGTTAAAATGTTTTATTAGATAAAAATATCGTCTGTATCATGTTAATGAAATGAAATAAATAATCATGTCTTGAAATATATGTTGTGATGTTGAAATGTTTAACGTATTAAAAATAATGTTAACATTAATGTGATAGTAAAATTAAATTATAAATATCCATTTATAATTTTAAATAGTGTAAATTAGTTAAAAAGAAAATAAATCAAACCAAATTAGAATTGGTTAAAGTATTAACCAATAATTTATTTAAATAAATAAACTGTTGTTGTTTGAAAACGCCACATGGGTATTGGGATGTTATTTGACATACACCAGTCCCAATATTTAATTAATTGTAAATCGATGGATTAACAGTCTGTGATGAGCGTTATTTATTTATTTTAATGCTCACATAGTTGTAAACTTCACTTTGGGTGTGAATGGATTGTTTGATGATTGTTATCATTATCGTTGAATATATGCAATGTATGAAATCCATATAACTGAATTTATATGTTAATTGATTGAGTCACATTCCAATTCAGAATATTTTTAAATAAATAATATTTTTATATAAAGAATATTTTAAATAAAGAATATTTTTATATAAAATAATGAATATTTTTATATAAAGAATGTTTTAAAATAAAGAATATTTTTAAATAAAGAATGTTTTAAAATAAAGAATATTTTTATATAAAGAATGTTTCAAAATAAAGAATATTTTAAAATAAAGAATATTTTAAAATAATGAATATTTCAAATTAATATTCAATGAAGAATAAGATTATGATTTTTATGTCCATTTTAGGGTGGACACAAAAATATAAAAATATGAAGCTGAATTAAATAGAAAACGTTAATTTACCCCGAACGGGTTTATCAGTCGATTTTATTCATTTTATAATGAATATAAAAAAGGAGTGATTTCAAAATTTAATATTTTGAAAATATTAATATTTTAGTATGATTCTGATATAGAATATTCAATTTTGATTTAAAAAATTGAAGTTGAAGTAAAACTCCTTTTAAAACGAATTTATAAATATTTTATAAAATACATTTTAAAAGGAAATCAACGATATAATATATATATATATATATATAATGGCCTGAATAGAACGCGCCGCGCAGCGACCGTTCACGAATTTCGACCATTAACTTCAAATTGATGTAACGGGAGATTCGACCGTTGGAATCTCCTAAAACTAGAGCCGTTGGGTTCGTATAGAAAAGAGATTTCCTATTAATATAAGATATTTGAAATCTAACGGTTGGATTTGAAATTATGTTCAAATCAATTTTAGAAAAGGTCGCTATAAGTGCAGTTCGAAGGCCGTTATTGGAAACTGACTGTACAGGCCTTAATAAAATTATTAAAAATATGGAAAAATAATGTAAAATCATAATAAATGATTTGGAAAGATTTTGGATGAAAAATTCCATATTTGAAAAGATAAAAATATATTTTTATCGAAATGAACTAGTTATTAACTAGAATACATCTTTAAATTAAGATTTAATGAAGTTTTCCAATTAATTAATATATAATTGGAATTAGATAAAATAAATTAGATTTTTCAGTTTATCGTGAATGGTGTCTTCAATAACACTTTTCTTAAACCCCGTATGAAAAGAATAAATCTTTTAATTAAGATTATTAGAGTTTCCAATTATATTTAGTAATTGGAATAAAATGAAATTTGAATTGGGTTTATTGTGAACTGTGTTTTTAACGACATTCGTTCTTTAACCCAATTAACAGAGAAATATAATTTGAAATTTATAAATCTTTTATTAAGATTTAAATGAAAATTTTCCAAAGTAAAGTTTTCCAATTTAATATATTAAATTGGAATTGAATGGAATTCGATTTAATAATAATCGAGATGAGCTTCTGTGAATGAAGACCGTTATTATATATGGAATTTAAAAGACTTTGTCATTATTTATATTATCAGTCTGATACGGAAATTTATATCGATTATATGTTGATTTGATTTCTGTGAAAATTCCATATTTAATGGAAGATGATATTTGGGTTTATCGTGAACAATGTTTTTAAATGACATTAGTTCTTTAACCCAGTTAAAGACAAGATTAATTTCTTAAAGTTGACTAATCATAAAGTAATGATTTTTGATATCAAAACCAAATTGGAGTTTTAATGAATTTTTAAAGAAGATCAAAAAATAAATTAAAAAGAATTTATATTTGATAAAATTAATGGGAACCGTTCTTTAATAATGTGAATATTTTATTAAAAGAATATTCTGAATTGGAATGAGGCGTATGATGTGTTTCAATAGCACTAAATTAGCGATTATGAAATATGTGAGTTATTCGGAAAGACCGGGTTTAACCCATTCTGAATAATAACTACGACGATTAAAAGTCGAAGATGAAGACGATGGTTGAAGACCGGAGATCTTCACATTGTTTGGATGATTACTGATGTCTTGATTGGGAGCCATCCCAAAACAAGGTAACAAGTGGTGATCGTCCAAACGTACATGGAGATCGACCGGATATGCGAGGACCTCTCTCATGTATTGGACATATAGGATAAGGAATAAGATTCCTCCGGTTTCGTTCAGACCTAGGATGGACTTGTAAATGAATGATATGTCTGACGTTGTACTCCTTTATGTTGTATTCGTTGACCTCTGCTAAATATATATTTGTTTCGCGGCGGAGAATTTATTCTCTTGCTTAACACCCTTCTCTGAGACGTACGAGCTTAGAGGTTATGTACTGGCAGAAATCAATGGTATGGTATGGTTTGACAATGTGGCATGCTAAGATGCAAATAATCAAGGCTTTTGTTGAAAAGCAGAGCCTTGTGGTTGATGATCAAAGAACAACTTTATTTAGCATAGCTTTGTGTAGCAATACTTCGCAAGCCTCACATCCCGGTATGAACCAGAAATGGGAGAAGGACCCCAAGGATAACATGCGCTTCTTTCTAGCTAAAAGTGGTGTCTAGGTTTTACAAGCCCAGATATTTTTACTTATGTGGATTATGGAAAGCAAGGTACCTCGGATTTGAGTCCCCAGTGGCTCTATTTTACGCCCTATTGGGCGGGGAAACGTATTGTTCAGGCATGACCAATCCACTAACATATTTATGGACCGGCCCTGGCGCTTTTAGGTGCAGTTGCGGCTGTATCCTAAGGCTTGGGCTAGAGAGCCTCGAATTCGGTAAGGACGATCTCTTGTCTTGGTTCATGATGGAAATCCAACTTCCAATACGACACCATAAGGTTTTGATTGTATAACTAGTATGGCGACATAGTATAGGGTAACTATGCCGTCTATGATTGATATATTATGATTGAAATGTTCTTGAAACATATATACACTAATAATAATATCAAATCCGTTTTATCGTATCAAGCATTTTTGACCATTATAAGGTAGAACTCTATCCTCTGGTTTGCGTTGCATTGTGTGATGGGACTTGAGTCTTATAATGGTTTCATTTTTTCTATAAAGCATTGCATTGTTTAATGATTTACTTTATTTCTTGCACTGGCAATCCAATGGAGTAAACCAGTTTCGCGGTAGTGGCATGGTCTTGTGATTATCCTTGTTATTAAATAGGTTAAGTAAGATTTCTCGTACCAGTCCTATGACTGACTCATAGTTTTTTTCACTTGCAAACGTGGGCGCCCTCTTTTCCATACGGGTTGTCGAGTGACTTGTTTTACAGACATTTATTATTGAGCAGGATTCTGGATCGAAGCTTAAAGCTGTGTCCAGAGCATTAATAGTCTTCCGTTGTGTTAGTTTATTTGTTCCGTTGCACTGTATTAAATTTATTGTAAATAAATCTTCCGCTGTTGTATTATTATTTATTCGATGTGCTCTGATATTCTGTATTCTAATGTAACATTATTATAATGTTTATAAAAGTCTTCTGTTATTTGTTTTGATGTGTTGTATGCCCAAAGTTAGTGTATCTGGTGATTTTCCACGAGGGGAATTTTCGGGTCATTACATGTGGTACCAAAGCTTTGGTTAGCTCAAATCTTTGAGGTACAACTCCTTAGAAATGAACAAAAGACTCATCAGAGGTAGGATTAGAAATATCCTATAAAGGAATACTCATTAGAGATAGGATCAGTAGCAACCTAGAATGAGAGAACTCATTAGAGATGGGGTTAGTAATGCTCTAGAATGAGTTGAGAGAGACAAGTTTATAACTAACGTATTTGCGATTATATATATAATTCGATTTTAGAAAATATGATTTTTGAATATATACAAGTTATGTATATTTGAAAAGCTAATCAACTAATTAATTGATGATTGTGTTGTGTGATTATTAGTTCAACCAATAAAAATTATTGAAACCAATAAAAAAAGGAAAGTTGAGTTTGTTAATTAAACAATTTTCAGCTTCTATCCTTTTCGAGGACGAAAAGATTTTAGGTGGGGGAGATAGTAACAACCCGGAAATTCAGAATCAATTTAAAAAATTTATTTTAACAATTTTAATGGATTTTGAAATTTTAAAATGATTTATTTTAAATAATAATGACTAAAAAATTATTTTAAATAAATTTAGAACGAATATATTTATTTTAATTTTAAAAGGAGTTAGAAAGAGCGCGGTAGTTTGAAATTTTGAATTTGAACTTTGAATGAATGTACAGGATTCAAAATAAATCAGATTTCAGTAAAACCAAAAATATTAGAATCTGTTTAATAATATCTTTCCGACAAATCCGAAAAATTGAAATTTCATAGCGGGAATCAAAAGTTATGGCCAGTTGAATATTCAGAATAGTTGCTATGAAATATAATATAATATGTAGCCCGTATAAATAGCCATTTTGCAAACGACCTCCATTTTCGACAAAACCACTTTGGTTCGATCCGGAATGACAATTTATTGTTAGATTCCAATTTTCATAATTTTTGGAATTAATATGTGGGCGTAGCAAAAGAAAACGTGTTTGTCAATTTCAGTCAAATTGGATCGACCAGAAAATGTTCATTTTTCGAACGTTCTCCAAATTCGACAAAATTAATTTTTCTAGGACCGTATCGTCAAAATATAGCTATATTTATTTTTCGGGAATTTTTGGAATCTGTATGTGGCCCTGGTAAATTTAATTGTACGATCAAATTAAATAATTAAATGTTTTATATTTTAAATTAAAGAAAAGTGGGCCGAGACGATCGAATGGGCTGATGAGACCTTGTCCATTGGGTCCAGAATAGGGCTATTTGGCTAGGGGCAACATTCTTTGGGCTGGATTTGGAGCTACTAAAAGTTAACAGGCTTTTCTAAAAATTAAAGGATTTAATAGATATTTTATTATAAATATTGGATAACTAAAACCCTAGAAACAAACATAGCCGCCGTTTGCTTATTTCAATGGCAGAAAACGTCCATATTTAATTCCTCAAAATCTCCTAATCTACACATTGATTCATGAATCATCCAACGCTAAAGATGATCGGCTCACTTAGATCTATTCATCCAACGGTTATGATTGAATTTAGCATCGTGAGTTGTGAGAATTTTCGTCCTAAACACAGTGCGTTCATGGCGGATTTTAAGGCGTGGGGGGGGGGGGGGGGTGCGCACTGACCATGTTTACTGGCGGTGACAGGTGGCTTCAGGGTGCTTCAGGTAAAGTTAGTAGATCGAAGTCTGGCGGCTTCGATTTTGGTGCAGTGGAAGATTTTCAATGTCGAAGTATGGGTTTCGGTTACAGTATCTTTCACGATGGAAGAGAAGTAATTAAGGGGGTAAGAGGGATTAGTCATTAATTAACTATTTATTTAATTATGTAACCGAATATATAAACCGCTATATCTTTGTGATATGAAATTAGAATTCAGTGAAACTGAAAGCATTGGAATCGTGAAATCCGGATCTACCTCATGGAACATACCATAACAGTTTTAGAGCTTTCTACAATTTTAAATGGAGTATAATCGATGTGAGAATTCTATTTATTTTATTAAAAATAATTAATTATGATTGTGATTTTTTTCAATCCGCTGTTAAATTATGTTTGATGTTATACGTGATTTGATCTGGAATTGATGATTGATGTTGTCATGTAGACTTGTTAATTTGATGATTATTGTGTTATAACCAAACTGTTGAAAACAAATATAGCATTTTTGTTATAATAAAATTGTTAAAAATAAATAGATCATTTTTTTAAATAGAAAAGTGTTGAAACAAAAGATTCTTTTTTGTTAAATAGAAAAGTGTTGAAACAAAATATTCATTTTGTTAAATAGAAAAGAGTTAAAACAAAATACTCATTTTTGTTAAATAGAAAAGTGTTGAAATAAAATATTCATTTTTGTTAAATAAAAAAGTGTTAAAACAAAATATTCATTTTTGTTAAATAGGAAAGTGTTGAAACAAAATATTTATTTTGTTAAATAGAAAAGAGTTTAAACAAAATATTCATTTTTGTTAAATAGAAAAGTGTTAAAACAAAAATTATATTTTTCTCAAATAGATTTGTGTTAAAAAAAATATCAATTTTGTCGAATTAGATTATTGTTAGCAAAATAAAAATATCATTTTTAATTGTTTTGTTGAAATATATTTGTTAACAAAATAAATTATCTTTTTATATTGCCATGTAAATAATTTATCGTTTTATTTTGTCACTAGAATTATAAACATGTTTATATGACAAAATTATCTTTTTATCTTGTCACTAGAATTATAAACATGTTCATATGACAAAGTTGTCTTTTATTTTGTCGTTAGAAATGTAGACAAGGTTATAAAAATAAAAACCATCTTCTTATCTGTCATATACGAACTTTGAAATTATTGAAAACAAAAACCATCTTTTTATTTGTCATATAGGAACACTGAAATTATTGAAAATAAAATTCCCTTTTTAATTGTCATATATGAGCATAGGAATTGTGGAAAATTGTTTAACAATAAAAATTTACATTTTTATTGTATATTAGAAATGATTAAAAATGTTCATTTGATTTTTTATGTTTTGTTAGTTAAAACATTATCATTCATATGTCAGAAACATAGTAAAATGTTCATTTGATTATTTGTGTTTTGTTAATTAAAACATTATCAATTATATGCAAGTAACATAGTAAAATGATCATGAAACGACCCGCAAATCCGAGCTATCTGAGTTGACTAAATACACCACCCGTCCAACCCAAATAACACAGAAATACGACTCATTATTAGAAAGAAGTTAGAGGATGAGAAATAGAAAGAAAGAAATATTAGAATAGAAGAAAAACGAAGATCACAACTCACAGCGGAACGAAGAAAATATATTATATAACATAACTTCTGAAATACAAATTTGTTTTGTACATATATACATACCATCATCAGAGTACACATAACATTTGATCCAGCGGAAGTAACTCTAAATAACTAACTTTGAAGCCTCCTGCTTCAAGCTCCTCCAAGTGTATCTGTAAAAGCCTGAAACACTTGACTGCCCGTACAAATTTGGGCACCCAAGAGTTTAGGAAAAACAAAACAAAATAAACTCTGGGTCAGTCATGGGACTGGTGTGAGTAAACTCCAACCATTTGTTTAACTTTAAAAAATCTTTTCAAAGAAAAGATAATAGTAAGACCAGCCCACACATAAACATGGACGGTTTTTACCTTACTATAACCCAAAACACTTTGATATCAAATCCAATGATATTATAATAATGTCTACATCAAGTAAATAACCAAATAGCAGAACGCTTTCATCTCACGCTCCACATATATAGTATAAAATCAAAAACCCGCATGGCGCTTATTGGAGATTGGATTTCCAACATGACAAGGTATGGAACCACCTTCCGATGATGTATCTCTAGAGGCGAATACACCTGGGTTCAACAAGAACATCTTGCAACCCGGCCCACACATGACCGACCACTCATTTCGCTTGAGTGTATCGAATGTATATCACCCACGGTTGGACTCAAACCACCGTTTCCCGAATGGGCAGAATCGATAGATTTAGAAACAAAAGGAATTTCTCTAGATAGGTGATTATACACCCTAATGGGTGCGACCCACATAGCCATGCTGCCTGCCCGATTTTTGTCATTTCCTGGTTGTTGAGGCCTGAGGCTACGCATGCTTACCATTCATTGATAGCACAATCACTTTGAATGCCACATCGTCAGATCCGTTAATCACTAGTTGAGTTTGCACAAATATTCTGGATATTATGCTAAGGGATAAATCCGTTGCAACCATATATATTCATACAGACCAACCCATTTGATCATTGGAAATACTTTGTCAAACATTCGTCCATTTACGTTCGTTCTGGGACTGAACGACACCGAAGGCACTATTTCTATAAATAGAAAAGCCCTTGCACTTCACTCCGTCTTCAATATATTCAGCATACTTGGTTCGCAACGCTTATGCCGATACGGAGTGGTTCTTCGGATAATAATCCAACCGGTCTCTCCATATTGACAACGATGGTCAAAACTTCGATAGTCTGTGATTTAACTATCGAATAAAAACAAGTGTTCATCCAAACATATCAACAAATCACTGGGCTCTTTAATTAATATTCATTAATTAAACCACTTCCCTATTTTCTCAATCAATATTTGTTAGCCAAATATTTTCAATAATCATTCTTGGATCTTATGCCATTTGGAAAACGTTTCCAAATATTAACTTCTTTTATTTCTATATATTAGAAAATATCTCTATTTGCAATTGAAACAATTTCAATCACTTATCTCTATCCCTTTTTGTTTACAATATTCGATTTTTATATTCACTTATCTATCGAATTCAATACGTCGATACAATGATTTCTAATTATCAAAATATCTTAAAAATATTCTAACTCCTTAAATTTCCGGAAAATTTCGCCATAACCTCCCCTGTATCGGGAGCATCGGGAAATTTCAAATAGCATCCCGGTATCTTCTAATCTCAAAAAGAAAAAGAAGAAGCCAAGCGGCTTGCCGATACGGCGCATAAATCTCATATATGAATTAAACATGTACCTTTTTGTCGGGCACATAAATAAAAATCTTCATATACTCCATCCCATATCTGTTTAACACCTGTTCACCTGTTTCCAATTCAATTTAACTCAATCCATTCGTTTGAATTCAAATTCAAATCGTTTGAATTCAGTTTCGCTCAATTATTCTTTAATTAGCCTTTCTTGCATATTTCACTTCTTTGTTGAACATGACATGTTCAAATAAAATGTTTAACTTGCTCACAACCAAATTGAATTTCAACTTCAATTCTAGTTTCCCTTTTGATTATGAATATAAATTTTCAAATCGAATTTTCTTATTCAAAGCCCAATATCCCTTCGAAATCTCATTAACTAATTTCTATTCGAATTAGTTAACTCCATTCAATAAATCAAAAATCTGATTTCTGTTTCAAAAATCAACCCATTACTCCACTGGAGTTCACATATATTTTATAACTCACATCTGGATTTTCTAAATAGAAATTTCGATTTTTATTTGCTTAAATCCTTTAATTTAATTAAATAAACTATTATGGTTTTAAAATGCTTATGGCGCTGCTTTTCTGAAAATTTGATTTTGACATAACTCAAAATCTATACGACTAAATTCAGATTTTTCTCCTTCATTAGAAAACTATTATCAAATCGGTCCTGACGTTTCTTGTTTCGAAGAATTCCAACTTCAATTGCGTTCTGTATACTCAATTGAAGTTCGAGTCGCCAATTTACGAACTGCAGCGCTGCGGCGAGTTCGTTTTAATTATATTTATATATATAATAACTTTAAACTTCGTTTTAAAATGAATTCAACTCCACTTTTATATATATATTCATATATATTTCAAATTCATTTGAATCTTTACATTTCAAATTCCATAGTTTTAAATCCTGTATTCAAATCCCATTTGAAACCCTTTATTCGAATTCCATTTCAAATTCCTTATTCGAATTCCATTTCGAATTCTTTATTCGAATACCATTTCAACTCTATTTGAATTCCCTTGATTCAAATTCCAATCTCACCTTTTATTTGAATTCTATATTTCAAATCCCAATTCCTTTCTATTGGATATTCAAATTCAATACTTGAATTTCTATTTAAATCTCTATTCAAATTTCATATTTCAATTCTTCTTTTGAAATTCTATATTTCAAATGCTATTCGATTTTTCTTTGAAATTCTATATTTCAAAGTCTGTTCAATTCTTCTTTGAAATTCTATATTTCAACTTACATTTCTTTTATTTACAATTCCATTTTTGAATTTCCTTTATCCCAACCCCATTTGAATTCCTTTGAATTCGAATCCTATTTCAATTTCCTTGAATTCAAATCCCATATTTAAATTCCTTTGAATTCAAGTTCTATATTTGAATTCCTTTTGAATTTATATAGTCAAATTCTCTTTCAATTATATTTGAATTCAAATGTCATTGCAATTCTATTTTTGAAATTCTATTTTCAAAGTCTATTTCAAATCCCTTTTTAAAAATTCTGTTTTGAAATTCTATTTCAAATTCTATTTGAAAATTTTATTTCAAATTCTCTATATTCAAACACCATTTGAAAGTTCTATATCCAAATCCACTTTGGATTTTCTATTTGAATTCTAAATTCAAATTCCCATTTCCTTTTCTATTATTCAAATTCTATATTTAAATTTCCTTTCGAATCATATTTTCAAAAACACTTGGATTTCTATATTTTGAATTATCAAATGATAATTTTTTTTTCCACTTTATTTATAACTTCGTTATAAAAGAACTATTTATAAACTTCGTTTATAAGGGAACTACTTGTTTTATTTTTCAAAAACAAGTTCATGTTTTTATTTCCATTTAAAATTCAAATTCTATTTAAAATAGAATTTTCCTTTTTAAATCTCAAATATCCTTTCACGCTATTTTTAAATATCGTTACTTAAGCCCAGTGATAAAACACACAAAGCAACCAATTATTTATTTTTCTAACACATCATATATAACAATATATATGCAAACAAATAAACAAACAGATAATATATTTTTGAGGAATCCAGTTGGATTCCTCCAACCTGTTTTCCTGCATCCACAGATGTTAGCACATAAATAATACCCATTCTGCTTCGTGGCAGAATATCGCGGTATAGAAGGTCATCCACTAATCATAGCGTGGGGCGTATAGGGTAATCATCCGCTATGAAACTGCGGGCATCCGCTAATGAGACTGCGGGAATCCAACCAATCAATCAACCCAATATATATATATATAGCCTAAATAACTAATATATAAAACGAGCAGAAAAATCCAAGCAACAACAATTATTTTTAACGAAATAAAAATAATTAAAAATAAAAGGTGAGTGAGATTTACTCACCGTGATTTCCGTTTTCGCTGAATATCCCATTAAAAATTCTATCTCGTAGCGCCTGTGAATCATCTCTATTTGTTTCAACTGAATTCATTTCGTACCTTGCTCCGAGGCAAACCAAACGAACGACGATGCTCACCCAACCCCAAAAAAATACTGCCTTCTACCTCTTTGGCATTTCGTTGAACATGTTACAGGCAACATCATTGCTGCCACATCAAAGCCGACCTCTGCCCCCAACAGTGTCACTACAGAAAAACCCTCGACATAAAATTTCACAGAAATGAACCATACTTCGGCAATGAGTGATAATTTCATCGCTAAATTCTACTGCACCCTTAGACTCCTTTATCCATGCCAAAATCAAAAACAAAGGAGCCCTAAGTCGCGACAGTAACTATCGAGCCTCGCATCACACTAGCACCGAACGAAATCCAGTTTCTAATTCGACTTCACCCTTAGCACAACTCCGGAAAACCCACGACCAACCACTTCGAACCCATAATCGCGAGCGCTCTCCATGTCCAGTCGAGCTCCCAGAAATCGCACCCCACGAAGTCCCTTCCGTCTCTCCCTCTTTTTCTTCGAACGCGATTCGAATAGCTCAATACCCATAACCTGAATCGCACCTGAGCTTTGAACAACTAACGGATCCTACTCGAATTGATTTATGCGATAATGATTTGGGTTTTTTTTTTTTTTTTTTATTGCTTGAAAAAGAACGAATGAAGGCAGAGAGGATTCAGAATCGAAGTGATAACAAAGGCAAGGCCTTTATTTTATAGGTGTGAATGAAGACAGAAAGTACATGGTAATTAAATTGAAGTTTTGCTTTGCTGTTAAGGTAGGAAGAAATTTTGACAGCTCGAGGAAGAAGGCTTGCGATGTTGGTCGGTCTGATATTGGAAATGGGAGACAAATTTCTAGCTTGAGGAAGAATAGGTCTGCGATGTTTGATGGTTTAGGGTGGCGCCATTTATTTGTTGTCTTTATTTATCGTGCAGCTGGGAGACCACACTGAACTGGAAAAAGATGTATGCTACGGTAGGCTTAGCGTAGTAAAGAATAGTCAGCTATTTATTTGTATGTTTCTTGTTCTTTATTTTATTGGTTTTAAAACCATGTATATTTATAACTTACAAGATCTTGAGGTTTCCGAACCGCTATTTAACCGTGACGACCAACGTTTTCAACCATATTTGCTATTCTAGATTTAGCAGAGAAGTTTCTGAAATTAAATTTAACTAAAACGAGAGATTACAATTTAAATTACGATTTAAATTAAATTCGATTTAAAATATAAATAAATTTCAATAAAATGTAATTCATCTATAAAAATTTATTATCATCGTTCTAATTCAACATAGAATTTATATTAATCGACTGAATTGGCTCAACTCAGTTTTAACTCAACGTCAAATTATTTATCGTTCTAGTATTACGGCAATTCAATATATTCGATATTAAATCGTATATCGATTATTAACCCGATAAATTCCATAATAAAAATCCATTTATATTCGAATCAATATTTAAAACCATACTAAATATTTAAAATAAACTGTTCAAAAATCTGGGTCGTTACATTCTTCCCCCCTTAAAATAATTTCGTCCTCGAAATTGCTAAGGTAGGAAAAATTGTATGAACTCACTGTTTTTCAATAATTCACTTATGTTGAAACTCAACTCCTCATATTTCTATGACTTTAATTTCAACCAAAACTTTTGGTTTCCATTCATATGCATTCTAATTCATATTCATTTCAATTTATTTCAAATTGATTCTAGTCCATTGATTCACTTCGACCCATTTAACTAGCTTAAGTTAAATTTTAATTCCAGAATCCAAATCCCAGGGTTTTCATTTCAAATCCTTTTTGAAATCACATAAATAAATACATATATTTATTTCTATATTAAATTCAAAACACTTGAATTCTTCCCAAAACAACTTGTTTTCTTTCAAACAAATTTCCAACAAAACTTTCTAAGGTAGCAATCCATCACTTAGAAACTCGGAAATGAACACTGATGATGTTGCAATCATCATCAGAATAATTTCCCAGCCACTGAAGTGAGTTCAGTGCTTTATTATCTCAAAATCCATGATTTTCTTTCAAATCCTTTAAACAAATCTATATTATTTTAATATACTTTGAAAAATATTTTCAACTTCCCAGGATTTAAATTTTCAAATTCTGGTTTGAATTCAATTCTAATTCATCTCATTTGTATATTTAATTCCTATACAATTTCCATTTGGTTAACCATTCTAAATTTTTAATCTCATTTGATTATAAAGTCAACATCCAACACATCCATATAATAATAATCCTAGAAAATTATTCTTTCTATATCAAAATAGAAATTTTGGGTAAAATTATTTCATTTACCCTCTTTAAAAACAATATTGTGTTCAATCCTCTGTTCAAGTGTTTAGAAATTCCTATCGACTTTGTGGCGTCCCACTATCCGACCAGAATTCATAAACCACTCAACAGACTAGCCAACACAATATAAAATAATTTTTTTATATCAATTTACAAATACGCGCTCTCGTATATATACACTAAACTCATTCTAGGGTACTACTGACCCTATCTCTAATGAGCACATGCCACACAAGCCTAGGTGTTCGCTCCACCTAAGCTCTGATACCAACTGAAACGACCCGCAAATCCGAGCTATCTGAGTTGACTAAATACACCACCCGTCCAACCCAAATAACACAGAAATACGACTCATTATTAGAAAGAAGTTAGAGGATGAGAAATAGAAAGAAAGAAATATTAGAATAGAAGAAAAACGAAGATCACAACTCACAGCGGAACGAAGAAAATATATTATATAACATAACTTCTGAAATACAAATCTGTTTTGTACATATATACATACCATCATCAGAGTACACATAACATTTGATCCAGCGGAAGTAACTCTAAATAACTAACTTTGAAGCCTCCTGCTTCAAGCTCCTCCAAGTGTATCTGTAAAAGCCTGAAACACTTGACTGCCCGTACAAATTTGGGCACCCAAGAGTTTAGGAAAAACAAAACAAAATAAACTCTGGGTCAGTCATGGGACTGGTGTGAGTAAACTCCAACCATTTGTTTAACTTTAAAAAATCTTTTCAAAGAAAAGATAATAGTAAGACCAGCCCACACATAAACATGGACGGTTTTTACCTTACTATAACCCAAAACACTTTGATATCAAATCCAATGATATTATAATAATGTCTACATCAAGTAAATAACCAAATAGCAGAACGCTTTCATCTCACGCTCCACATATATAGTATAAAATCAAAAACCCGCATGGCGCTTATTGGAGATTGGATTTCCAACATGACAAGGTATGGAACCACCTTCCGATGATGTATCTCTAGAGGCGAATACACCTGGGTTCAACAAGAACATCTTGCAACCCGGCCCACACATGACCGACCACTCATTTCGCTTGAGTGTATCGAATGTATATCACCCACGGTTGGACTCAAACCACCGTTTCCCGAATGGGCAGAATCGATAGATTTAGAAACAAAAGGAATTTCTCTAGATAGGTGATTATACACCCTAATGGGTGCGACCCACATAGCCATGCTGCCTGCCCGATTTTTGTCATTTCCTGGTTGTTGAGGCCTGAGGCTACGCATGCTTACCATTCATTGATAGCACAATCACTTTGAATGCCACATCGTCAGATCCGTTAATCACTAGTTGAGTTTGCACAAATATTCTGGATATTATGCTAAGGGATAAATCCGTTGCAACCATATATATTCATACAGACCAACCCATTTGATCATTGGAAATACTTTGTCAAACATTCGTCCATTTACGTTCGTTCTGGGACTGAACGACACCGAAGGCACTATTTCTATAAATAGAAAAGCCCTTGCACTTCACTCCGTCTTCAATATATTCAGCATACTTGGTTCGCAACGCTTATGCCGATACGGAGTGGTTCTTCGGATAATAATCCAACCGGTCTCTCCATATTGACAACGATGGTCAAAACTTCGATAGTCTGTGATTTAACTATCGAATAAAAACAAGTGTTCATCCAAACATATCAACAAATCACTGGGCTCTTTAATTAATATTCATTAATTAAACCACTTCCCTATTTTCTCAATCAATATTTGTTAGCCAAATATTTTCAATAATCATTCTTGGCTCTTATGCCATTTGGAAAACGTTTCCAAATATTAACTTCTTTTATTTCTATATATTAGAAAATATCTCTATTTGCAATTGAAACAATTTCAATCACTTATCTCTATCCCTTTTTGTTTACAATATTCGATTTTTATATTCACTTATCTATCGAATTCAATACGTCGATACAATGATTTCTAATTATCAAAATATCTTAAAAATATTCTAACTCCTTAAATTTCCGGAAAATTTCGCCATAACCTCCCCTGTATCGGGAGCATCGGGAAATTTCAAATAGCATCCCGGTATCTTCTAATCTCAAAAAGAAAAAGAAGAAGCCAAGCGGCTTGCCGATACGGCGCATAAATCTCATATATGAATTAAACATGTACCTTTTTGTCGGGCACATAAATAAAAATCTTCATATACTCCATCCCATATCTGTTTAACACCTGTTCACCTGTTTCCAATTCAATTTAACTCAATCCATTCGTTTGAATTCAAATTCAAATCGTTTGAATTCAGTTTCGCTCAATTATTCTTTAATTAGCCTTTCTTGCATATTTCACTTCTTTGTTGAACATGACATGTTCAAATAAAATGTTTAACTTGCTCACAACCAAATTGAATTTCAACTTCAATTCTAGTTTCCCTTTTGATTATGAATATAAATTTTCAAATCGAATTTTCTTATTCAAAGCCCAATATCCCTTCGAAATCTCATTAACTAATTTCTATTCGAATTAGTTAACTCCATTCAATAAATCAAAAATCTGATTTCTGTTTCAAAAATCAACCCATTACTCCACTGGAGTTCACATATATTTTATAACTCACATCTGGATTTTCTAAATAGAAATTTCGATTTTTATTTGCTTAAATCCTTTAATTTAATTAAATAAACTATTATGGTTTTAAAATGCTTATGGCGCTGCTTTTCTGAAAATTTGATTTTGACATAACTCAAAATCTATACGACTAAATTCAGATTTTTCTCCTTCATTAGAAAACTATTATCAAATCGGTCCTGACGTTTCTTGTTTCGAAGAATTCCAACTTCAATTGCGTTCTGTATACTCAATTGAAGTTCGAGTCGCCAATTTACGAACTGCAGCGCTGCGGCGAGTTCGTTTTAATTATATTTATATATATAATAACTTTAAACTTCGTTTTAAAATGAATTCAACTCCACTTTTATATATATATTCATATATATTTCAAATTCATTTGAATCTTTACATTTCAAATTCCATAGTTTTAAATCCTGTATTCAAATCCCATTTGAAACCCTTTATTCGAATTCCATTTCAAATTCCTTATTCGAATTCCATTTCGAATTCTTTATTCGAATACCATTTCAACTCTATTTGAATTCCCTTGATTCAAATTCCAATCTCACCTTTTATTTGAATTCTATATTTCAAATCCCAATTCCTTTCTATTGGATATTCAAATTCAATACTTGAATTTCTATTTAAATCTCTATTCAAATTTCATATTTCAATTCTTCTTTTGAAATTCTATATTTCAAATGCTATTCGATTTTTCTTTGAAATTCTATATTTCAAAGTCTGTTCAATTCTTCTTTGAAATTCTATATTTCAACTTACATTTCTTTTATTTACAATTCCATTTTTGAATTTCCTTTATCCCAACCCCATTTGAATTCCTTTGAATTCGAATCCTATTTCAATTTCCTTGAATTCAAATCCCATATTTAAATTCCTTTGAATTCAAGTTCTATATTTGAATTCCTTTTGAATTTATATAGTCAAATTCTCTTTCAATTATATTTGAATTCAAATGTCATTGCAATTCTATTTTTGAAATTCTATTTTCAAAGTCTATTTCAAATCCCTTTTTAAAAATTCTGTTTTGAAATTCTATTTCAAATTCTATTTGAAAATTTTATTTCAAATTCTCTATATTCAAACACCATTTGAAAGTTCTATATCCAAATCCACTTTGGATTTTCTATTTGAATTCTAAATTCAAATTCCCATTTCCTTTTCTATTATTCAAATTCTATATTTAAATTTCCTTTCGAATCATATTTTCAAAAACACTTGGATTTCTATATTTTGAATTATCAAATGATAATTTTTTTTTCCACTTTATTTATAACTTCGTTATAAAAGAACTATTTATAAACTTCGTTTATAAGGGAACTACTTGTTTTATTTTTCAAAAACAAGTTCATGTTTTTATTTCCATTTAAAATTCAAATTCTATTTAAAATAGAATTTTCCTTTTTAAATCTCAAATATCCTTTCACGCTATTTTTAAATATCGTTACTTAAGCCCAGTGATAAAACACACAAAGCAACCAATTATTTATTTTTCTAACACATCATATATAACAATATATATGCAAACAAATAAACAAACAGATAATATATTTTTGAGGAATCCAGTTGGATTCCTCCAACCTGTTTTCCTGCATCCACAGATGTTAGCACATAAATAATACCCATTCTGCTTCGTGGCAGAATATCGCGGTATAGAAGGTCATCCACTAATCATAGCGTGGGGCGTATAGGGTAATCATCCGCTATGAAACTGCGGGCATCCGCTAATGAGACTGCGGGAATCCAACCAATCAATCAACCCAATATATATATATAGCCTAAATAACTAATATATAAAACGAGCAGAAAAATCCAAGCAACAACAATTATTTTTAACGAAATAAAAATAATTAAAAATAAAAGGTGAGTGAGATTTACTCACCGTGATTTCCGTTTTCGCTGAATATCCCATTAAAAATTCTATCTCGTAGCGCCTGTGAATCATCTCTATTTGTTTCAACTGAATTCATTTCGTACCTTGCTCCGAGGCAAACCAAACGAACGACGATGCTCACCCAACCCCAAAAAAATACTGCCTTCTACCTCTTTGGCATTTCGTTGAACATGTTACAGGCAACATCATTGCTGCCACATCAAAGCCGACCTCTGCCCCCAACAGTGTCACTACAGAAAAACCCTCGACATAAAATTTCACAGAAATGAACCATACTTCGGCAATGAGTGATAATTTCATCGCTAAATTCTACTGCACCCTTAGACTCCTTTATCCATGCCAAAATCAAAAACAAAGGAGCCCTAAGTCGCGACAGTAACTATCGAGCCTCGCATCACACTAGCACCGAACGAAATCCAGTTTCTAATTCGACTTCACCCTTAGCACAACTCCGGAAAACCCACGACCAACCACTTCGAACCCATAATCGCGAGCGCTCTCCATGTCCAGTCGAGCTCCCAGAAATCGCACCCCACGAAGTCCCTTCCGTCTCTCCCTCTTTTTCTTCGAACGCGATTCGAATAGCTCAATACCCATAACCTGAATCGCACCTGAGCTTTGAACAACTAACGGATCCTACTCGAATTGATTTATGCGATAATGATTTGGGTTTTTTTTTTTTTTTTTTTTTATTGCTTGAAAAAGAACGAATGAAGGCAGAGAGGATTCAGAATCGAAGTGATAACAAAGGCAAGGCCTTTATTTTATAGGTGTGAATGAAGACAGAAAGTACATGGTAATTAAATTGAAGTTTTGCTTTGCTGTTAAGGTAGGAAGAAATTTTGACAGCTCGAGGAAGAAGGCTTGCGATGTTGGTCGGTCTGATATTGGAAATGGGAGACAAATTTCTAGCTTGAGGAAGAATAGGTCTGCGATGTTTGATGGTTTAGGGTGGCGCCATTTATTTGTTGTCTTTATTTATCGTGCAGCTGGGAGACCACACTGAACTGGAAAAAGATGTATGCTACGGTAGGCTTAGCGTAGTAAAGAATAGTCAGCTATTTATTTGTATGTTTCTTGTTCTTTATTTTATTGGTTTTAAAACCATGTATATTTATAACTTACAAGATCTTGAGGTTTCCGAACCGCTATTTAACCGTGACGACCAACGTTTTCAACCATATTTGCTATTCTAGATTTAGCAGAGAAGTTTCTGAAATTAAATTTAACTAAAACGAG
The DNA here is from genome assembly GCA_030737875.1 of Allium sativum. Taxonomy (NCBI): domain Eukaryota; kingdom Viridiplantae; phylum Streptophyta; class Magnoliopsida; order Asparagales; family Amaryllidaceae; genus Allium; species Allium sativum. The sequence goes on along the minus strand of CM060913.1, from coordinate 453,634,832 downwards.
AGATTACAATTTAAATTACGATTTAAATTAAATTCGATTTAAAATATAAATAAATTTCAATAAAATGTAATTCATCTATAAAAATTTATTATCATCGTTCTAATTCAACATAGAATTTATATTAATCGACTGAATTGGCTCAACTCAGTTTTAACTCAACGTCAAATTATTTATCGTTCTAGTATTACGGCAATTCAATATATTCGATATTAAATCGTATATCGATTATTAACCCGATAAATTCCATAATAAAAATCCATTTATATTCGAATCAATATTTAAAACCATACTAAATATTTAAAATAAACTGTTCAAAAATCTGGGTCGTTACAGATCATTTGATTATTTATGTTTTGTTAATTAAAACGTAATCAGTTATATGTTAGTGAAATAGAAAAATGTTCATTTATGAAATATATGTTGATTCATTAAAAAATAGTGTCACTTAACATTGTTAGCATTACAAAAATGCCATTTAGTTAGGACATGTTTTGTGAAATAAAAATACATTAGTTAGAATAATGTTTTCTAAAAACAAAAATATCACTTTTGTCGTTTTAGACAAGAATAAAAACATTTCAGGTAAACATATGTCTCGTTAGACAAAAATGTCAATTTTATCATGTTAAGATAGAATAAAGAGAATTAGATGTAAAAAATGTATTGTCATTAAAAATGACATTTTTATCATAAGAAATTAAAATAAATAATCATTGGTTAAAATTTTTTATTAGATAAAAACATCGTCTCTATCATGTTAATGAAATGAAATAAATAATCATGTCTTGAAATATATGTTGTGATGTTGAAATGTTTAACGTATTAAAAATAATGTTAACATAATGTGATAGTAAAATTAAATTATAAATATCCATTTATAATTTTAAATAGTGTAAATTAGTTAAAAAGAAAATAATTCAAACCGAATTAGAATTGGTTCAAGTATTAACCAATAATTTATTTAAATAAATAAACTGTTGTTGTTTGAAAACCCCACACGGGTATTGGGGTGTTATTTGACATACACTAGTCCCAATATTTAATTAATTGTCAATTGATGGATTGATAGTCTGTGATGAGCGTTATTTATTTATTTTAATGCTCACATAGTTATAAACTTCACTTTGGGTGTGAATGGATTATTTGATGATTGTTATCATTATCGTTGAATATATGCAATGTATGAAATCCATATAACTGAATTTATATGGTAATTGATTGGGTCGCATTCCGATTCAGAATATTTTTAAATAAAGAATATTTTTATATAAAGAATGTTTTAAAATAAAGAATATTTTTATATAAAGAATGTTTAAAATAAAGAATATTTTTATATAAAGAATGTTTTAAAATAAAGAATATTTTTATATAAAGAATATTTTTAAATAATATTCAATGAAGAATAAGATTATGATTTTTTTGTCCATTTTTGGGTTTACACAAAAATATAAAAATATGAAGCCGAATTAACTAGCAAACGTTATTTTAACCCGAACGGGTTTATCGATCGATTTTATTCATTTTATAGTGAATATCGAAAAGGGGTGATTCCAAAATTTAATATTTTGAAAATATTAGTATTTTAATATGATTCTGATATAGAATATTCAATTTTGATTAAAAAATTGAAAATGAAGTTAAAATCATTTTAAAACAAATTTATAAATATTTTATAAAATACATTTTAAAAGAAAATCGATGATAATATATATATATATATATATTTATTGGCCTGAATAGAACACGCCGCGCAGCGACCATTCGCGAATTTCGACCATTAACTTCAAATTGATGTAATGGGAGATCCGACCGTCGAATTCTTCTAAAACTGGAACCGTTGGGTTCGTACCAAAAAGAGCTTTCCAATTAATATAAGAGATTTGAAATCTAATGGTTGGATTTTGAATTACGTCCAAATCAATTTTAGAAAAGGTCGTTGTAAGTGCAGTTCAGTGCCCGTGGTTGGAAACCGACTGCACAAGCCTTAATAAAATTATTAAAAATATGGAAAAATTATGAAAATCATAATAAATGATTTGGACAGATTTTGGTTGAAAAATTCCATATTTGAAAAGATAAAAATATATTTTTATCGAAATGAACTAGTTATTACCTAGAATAAATCTTTAAATTAAGATTTAATGAAGTTTTCCAGTAAATTAATATTTAATTGGAATTAGATAAAATAAATTGGATTTTTAGGTTTGTCGTGAATGGTGTCTTCAATAACACTGTTCTTTGTAATGGCGCGTTTTGTTAGCTGTCGAATAATTAATTTATTTAATGATTTATATATCGATTTGGCGATATCGATAACTTAAAGTAACGTTCGAACTTATAATTTCTAATTATAATTAAAACGAACTTGAAACGTTGTGGCAGTTCGCAATTTGGCGATTCGAACTTCAACTGAATATACAGAATCCGTTTTAAGTCGAATTTCTGTGAAACAAGAAACGTACGGATCTGTTGAACTATATTTTTCATATGGAAGAGAAAAATCGAGATTTCGTCGTGTAGATTTTGAGTTATGTCCAAATCAAATTTCAGAAAAGTCGCTGTGGAATTCCTTTATAATTTATAAAGTAATTATTTATTTTTTAAAAAGGAATTTCAATATAAATCGAATATCGGGTTGACCCAGAAGTGAATATCGAGTTAGAAATTCATATAGGAATATTCTGAAGCTGTACGATATCCCACTGTGAATATAGACGATAATATTTATTTTTAAATATTAAATTTAATTAAATTTAAATATATTTATATATTTAAATTGGTCATCCAGAGCTTTAAAAATACACTGTGTGAGCATACGAAGTCGGAATTCGACGAAACCAGTTTCGTTGGGACCGTAATGTCGAACTCTAGTGGCATGTCAATTTTCGTGATTTTAGGAGATCGTATATGATCGCACGAATTTTTAGAAGACTGAAATGAATATAAAACAATAAAAAGAAAATATCTAAACTCAATGAAAGGACAAAACAAAAGCCACATGGTCATCGTTTTAGCGCCACACAAATATAATCCCGTCCCCTATAAAATAGTTCTCTGAGCCGCCACAACTTCGGGTTCCAATGTGAAAATTCTAACCTTCAAAAATCCATTAAAAATCAATACAAAATTAATAATTCATTCTTCGTATATACTCGGGTTCAGGATAGTGTCCTCTTCATTTTGATATGGGTTTTAGGGCACTCGAATTCCTTTTCGTTGAAGTCAGTGTGTTCACCGGAAACTAGTGTTAATGATTTTGGTAAATTTGAGGTAGTAATCGGATTTCTGAGCATCGTATGTTGGTTCAGGAAGGTAGGTGGCGCTCGTGAGCCAAAATTTGGGGTGTTCAGTGCTTTTTGGGGTCAATGCCTGTACGGGTTTGAGCGAGAGTGGTTGTCGACGGGTTTTGATTGGGGAGGGCGTGTTGCACGAAAGAGGTATGAGGTGAAAGAGGAGATGAAGGGAAGAATTCTAGTGATTTTAGTTCGATTTCTAAAGTGATGGATAAGGAGAGAATGGTGGAGGAAGATGTAGAACTGGTTTGAAACAAACGGGAGTGGTTCTGGAGCTTTTTGCGTTGGAGAAGAAGAATGGTTCGGGTTTGGGCCAAGTAGAAACGGGTATGGGCCGATTAAAAGGGTAAAAGCCCAACTAATGGTTTAATTAAGTTTTATTTTAAATCTAAAATATGTATTAACTTGTTAATGATGTATCTTGACCATACGATGTCAGAATCACAAACCGTAAGTTGCGTTGGGATCGTATGGACGAGAGCTTCACAATGAAGCTGACTGGAAGTGGATTCGAGCTCGTTTGAATTTATGGCGAAATAAATTGTTTGATTCAAATCAAACCACAGTTTATCGTTCTTTAACGATGAACTGCAAATGTGAGTAAATCTCACTAACTCTGAACAGTTTATAATTTCATGTTGTATTGTTAGAACTGTTAAAATTGTCTGTTTGACTGTGTGTTGATTGTTTGATTGAACTGCTAGTCAGTTAGTTAAATTTCTATATTGATTCTGTTTAACAGAATATATCATATGGAACTGAAAGTGATGTTATCTATATTGTCTAACATCTGTGATGCAGGGAAACAGGTTGGAGGAATCCGACTGGATTCCTCAACAGTTATTTTATTATTTTTCATATATTGTTATATGATGTGATATAAAATCTGTGGGCGATTATATGTGCTTGGACGATATTGAACATCGTGATTTGATATGATTGAATACCATAACATACCGAAATGTTGATAAGGGGATTTTCAATGTTATATTGAAAATGAATCTTATTTATAAAATCGATAGGATTTTATAAAATGAAAACATTTATTTAATTAGAAAATAAATAAATGAAAAAGGAAACATTTATTTAGAAAATAAATGAAATAAAATAGAAACATTTATTTAGAAAATAAATGAATTTGAATATAAAGGAATATTTATTTAGGAAATAAATAAAGGAACATTTATTTAGATTTTAAATAAATGGAATAAAGGAATATTTATTTAGGGAATAAATAAAGGAACACTTGTTCGGAAAATAAATAGAATTATACAAGGATAGATTTAAACACGTGCTTCGCACACAAGTATAACGCGATATGGATTTTAAGGAGATATTAAATAGGAAATCTATTTTTAACAGATAAAGTGAGAAGATTTAATTTATAAATAATGTTTTATAAATTAAATAAAATATTTATTGTTTGATAAATGGGATATATAAGTTTGAACTTATATAGAGAAGTAGAAATTGTTTTTAACACCGATAAAGTAAATAAACGCTGTTAAAGGGAAATCCTTAGAAGGGGAGAAACGTTATTAAAAGGACATTTATAAAGTGAAGAACCGTTACTAAAAGTAAATCTTTATAAATGGATAAACGTTGTAAAAAGTTAATCTTTATAAATGGATAAACGTTGTAAAAAGGAAATCTTTTGAAATGAATAAACGTTATAAAAAGGAGTTAATCGAATTTAGTTATTCGAAATGAGTTATTCGAATTAGATATTTGAATAGAGTTAAACACATTAGAGTTATTCGAATTAGTTATTCGAATAGAGTTAAACACGTAAGAGTTAATTGAATGTTAGTTAATCAATTTGAGTTAATCGAATTTAGTTATTCGAGAAGAGTTAAATCGAATTTAGTTATTCGAAAGGAGCTAATCAATTTGAGTTAAGTTAATCGATTTGAATTAAGTTGAATCAAAATGGAGTAAATCGATATGAATTAAGTTAATCGAGTTAGAGTAAATCGAATATTAGTTATTCGAAGGTAAGTTATTCGAATTAGTTATTCGGAGGAGCTAATCAATTAAGTTATTCGAATTAGTTATTCGAAGGAGTAAATCAAATTATGTTAATCGATTAGAGTTGAGTTAATCGATTTGGGTCAAGTTAAGTTATCGAGTTAAGTAATCGAGTTAAGATTTATCGAGTTAAGTAATCGAGTTAAGAAAATCAAGTTAAGTTAATTGAATAAGTTATTCGATAAGAGTAAATCCAATTAAGTTAATCGGATGTTAGTTATTCGATAAGAATTGACACATTTAAGAAAATCGAATATTTGTTATTCGATAAGAGTTAATGAAATAGAGCCAACCAAGAAGAGTTATTCGAATATTAGTTATTCGATAGGAGTTAATCGAAATAGAGTTTATCGAATATAAGTTATTAAAAAGGGAGAGTTAATCGAATAGAGATTTCTCGAAAGAGAGTTATACGTCGAATTCGATTATAGCGAATTCGGGAAAGTACTATTTACTTTCCAGGGTTTAAATCAAGATTTAGTTATTGATTTAGAAATTAGGTGTCTGTTAAATTATTCGAGTTAGGAAATAAATTTATAATTTAGGAGATATTTTAGGGGTAGGAATTATAACGTTATAGTTATAATCAAACGTTGTCATATAAGAAGTGGATTCGTAACCTGAATCCAAGAATTTGCGTAAACAGATGATTGTAAAAAGTGAGTGATGAGCTTCATCTATTTCACAGTAAAGGACGTTGTTCAATTAAGGTCTGCGAGGTAATTATACCCCAACTTGATTGACTTCATAATTGACAAAGGAATAGTTGTGGTTCGATCTAAAAGGTTGATTAGGAATAAAGTTAAGGAATAAGCGATAAATGGATTAAGCAAAACGATGTTTTATACAACGTTCATTGGAAATCCCTAAATGAGTTTTGGAAACGTTTTCCAAATATAGTCAGATATGTTTTCTAAACATAGAAAATGAAATGTTTTCATGATAAGAATTTAAGAAATAAAGTTAAGCAAATTCAGAAACTAACTGGAGAGGGTAAGTTGAATGGTTTTCTAAGTAACGATTTGATGTTGGTTTCGACCTTCCGGATTGATACTTAGAGAATTGTTCTCATACTAGTTACAGTTAGGGACTGATAGTTGCAAAATAATAGTGATGTGAAAATAAGCTATGGAAATGTTTTCCAATGATTAATAACATATATTTTCTAAATATATGAAATAAGGAAATATGAACATATATATGTATATGATGATTGATCGATCGAATTTCCATTTGGAAATAAGATCGTTGTTTGTACACCGACATGTTTTCATTTGATAGTTGAATCACAGACTATCAAAGTTTTGACCCTATTTACGTTGTAAATATGGAGAGACCGGTTGGATTATTATCCGAAGAACCACTCCGTATTAGCATAAGCGTTGCGAATCAAGTACGCTGAAGATAATTGAAGACGGAGTGAAGTGCAAGGGCTATTGTGAAAAGCCTAGGTAGGATGGATTCACTGAATAGTGCCTTCGGTTTATTCAGTCCCAGAACAACGTATATGGACGAGTGTCTGACAAAGTATTCTTAACGAATCATATATGTTGATCTCTTTAAACGTATTACGTTGGTGGCGGAGAAATTCGTTTCTCTTAGCTTTTATACCCGTGATGCCTTGTGAAATCGATAATGATTTGGCTGGTATGACGATGTGGCATTCAAAGTAATTGAAGAAATAATCTGTCAAAGTGATAAACGTGACCTCAAAACCTCACAACCGGGAAATAACAGAAGTTGGGCTAGGCAGCATGGCTAGTTGGGCCATACCCAAGCAGGGTGTATTATCACCATTTAGAGAATATTCAATTGTACTTCTTTATAATCTATTTCAATGTTGTCCCTTATCGGGAAGGATGGTTGCTGATCCCAACCATCGGTGATAATATATTCGTTACACTCAAGCTAAATGAGTGGGCGGTCATGTGTGGCCGGGTTGCAAGACGTTCTTGTTGAACCCTAGTGTATCTCCTCTAGAGTACACTGATCGGAAGGTGCTCCCATACCTTGTCTGTTGTAATCCAATCTCCAATAAGCGCTCACGGTTTTATTTATATACTATGCATGTGGAACGTGAGATGCAAGCGTTCTGCTAGATTGATATCTATTTGTATTTAGACATTATTATAATATCAGAAAGATATCCTTTATTTAACCAAGTGTTGGAGTTTTATTCACACCAGTCCCATGACTGACCCAGAGTTTATTTTGTTTTGTTTCCCCTAAACTCTTGGGTGCCTAAATTTGTACGGGCAGTCAAGTAGTCGAGATTTTACAGATACACTTGGAGAGCTTGGAGCAGGAGGCTTCAGGATTATAGCTATTATTATTCCGCTGTGTTGTTAAGTGTTGTACTTTGAAATAGTATGTATATATGAGTACTGATTTGTATTTCAAAGTTATGTTATATTTTATTCATTCCGCTGTGAGATTCGTGTTTACTCTGATGATGTAAGTTCTTCTTCTTCTTCTATTCTATTAGTTCTATCTTTTCTTCCTCACCCTCTACTTTCTTTCACTAACATCTCGGAATTTTCGACTCTCGAGGAGTCGAAAATTTCCAGCCGTTACAGTTGGTATCAAAGCTTAAGTTAAGTGATTACCTTGGCTCTGTGGCATAACTCGATAGAGATGGGATTAGTAATATCCTAGATTGAGTTTGAGTGTATATTTATGAGCGCGTAATTGTTATTCAATATAAAATGGTTTTATATTGTGGAGACTCATTGGTTTAGTGGCTTATGAATTCTGGTCGATCAGTTTGATCCACTGTATCGATAAGGGTTACTAAACACTCGAATACGATGAACCGTCATGGTATGTTTTGGAAGAGGGTAAATGAAATAATTTTTCCCAAAATATATTTGTTTATAGAAGAAATATATATCTTGAAATTATTATAGTATATTGATTGTGTTGGTTGTTATTATAATCGAATAAGATTATAAAAGGGTGAAATGGTTATAAATTACCAATCAGAATTCATATGAATGTAATATATGAAATAGTTTTAATTAAATATGAATTTAAATCAGAATTTGGAATTTAAAATAAGGAAATTTTAAGTTCCTGGGAGATTTTGAAATGTTTTCAAGCAGTGTGAAAAATATTTGAAATGTATTTCAAAATGAAAAGGTTTAAAATGATTTTGAAAAGAGATATAGTATTGAACTCACTTCGATAGCTGGAAAATAGATTCTGATGATGAATCTAGACATTATCAGTGTTCATTTTCGAGTTCTAAGTGACGGATTACTACCAAAGGTTTTGTTTTTGAATTGTTTTGAGAAAACAAGTTGTTTAGAAATTCAAAGGTTTTGAATTGGCATTATGATTTCAAATTGATTTGAAAGAAACCCAGGAACTTAAGTTCTAGAATTAAAATTTAACTAATGAAGTTAAATAAAATGAGATGGTAAAAATAAATTGAAATTTAACTTGAACCGAGTTAAATAAAATTGAATTGGATTAGAGATAATCTAGAATGGAACCAAATTGATAAGTCAATAATTTGGAATTTGATATTAGAGTTCGAATGAAATTCGATTTGGATTTGAGGATATGAACTGATTGGAGATCAATTGGAATGGATAACATTGGTATATGTTGAAGTGGTAGCAGATGAAAGGGATAGAGTTAAATGCCCGACAAAAAGGTACAAGTTTATATCATATATGAGTTTGGATTTTATGAGCCGAATTGGCAAGCCGCTTGGCTATTTTGATTTCCTTTTGGATTGGAGAAGGCCTAGAGAGGCGAGTTGTGGTTTGATGTATTGATCCGTACAAAGAAAGTTATGGCGAAATTTTTCGAAAATTTAAGGTGTTAGAAAATTTCCAGAATTTTTGAAAATTTTAGTTGGTCGGAAATGAATTAATAAATTAATTAAAATTAAAGGGGTCCAGTCGAAACTGAAATTTAGAGGTAAAAAGATTTTTAAATCTAGTTAGTAGAGTTAGTAGCATTTTTCTAACTTAGCAATTTCGAGGACGAAATTATTTTAAGGGGGGAAGTCTGTAATGGCGCGTTTTGTTAGCTGTCGAATAATTAATTTATTTAATGATTTATATATCGATTTGGCGATATCGATAACTTAAAGTACAACGTTCGAACTTATAATTTCTAATTATAATTAAAACGAACTTGAAACGTCGTGGCAGTTCGCAATTTGGCGATTCGAACTTCAACTGAATATACAGAATCCGTTTTAAGTCGAATTTCTGTGAAACAAGAAACGTACGGATCTGTTGAACTATATTTTTCATATGGAAGAGAAAAATCGAGATGTCGTCGTGTAGATTTTGAGTTATGTCCAAATCAAATTTCAGAAAAGTCGCTGTGGAATTCCTTTATAATTTATAAAGGAATTATTTATTTTTTAAAAAGGAATTTCAATATAAATCGAATATCGGGTTGACCCTGAAGTGAATATCGAGTTAGAAATTCATATAGGAATATTCTGAAGCCGTACGATATCCCACTGTGAATATAGACGATAATATTTATTTTTAAATATTAAATTTAATTAAATTTAAATATATTTATATATTTAAATTGGTCATCCAGAGCTTTAAAAATACACTGTGTGAGCATACGAAGTCGGAATTCGACGAAACCAGTTTCTTTGGGACCGTAATGTCGAACTCTAGTGGCATGTCAATTTTCGTGATTTTAGGAGATCGTATATGATCGCACGAATTTTTAGAAGACTGAAATGAATATAAAACAATAAAAAGAAAATATCTAAACTCAATGAAAGGTCAAAACAAAAGCCACATGGTCATCGTTTTAGCGCCACACAAATATAATCCCGTCCCCTATAAAATAGTTCTCTGAGCCGCCACAACTTCGGGTTCCAATGTGAAAATTCTAACCTTCAAAAATCCATTAAAAATCAATACAAAATTAATAATTCATTCGTGGTATATACTCGGGTTCAGGATAGTGTCCTCTTCATTTTGATATGGGTTTTGGGGCACTCGAATTCCTTTTCATTGAAGTCAGTGTGTTCACCGGAAACTAGTGTTAATGATTTTGGTAAATTTGAGGTAGTAATCGGATTTCTAAGCATCGTATGTTGGTTCAGGAAGGTAGGTGGCGCTCGTGAGCCAAAATTTGGGGTGTTCGGTGCTTTTTGGGGTCAATGCCTGTACGGGTTTGAGCGTGAGTGGTTGTCGACGGGTTTTGATTGGGGAGGGCGTGTTGCACGAAAGAGGTATGAGGTGAAAGAGGAGATGAAGGGAAGAATTCTAGTGATTTTAGTTCGATTTCTAAAGTGATGGATAAGGAGAGAATGGTGGAGGAAGATGTAGAACTGGTTTGAAACAAACGGGAGTGGTTCTGGAGCTTTTTGCGTTGGAGAAGAAGAATGGTTCGGGTTTGGGCCAAGTAGAAACGGGTATGGGCCGATTAAAAGGGTAAAAGCCCAACTAATGGTTTAATTAAGTTTTATTTTAAATCTAAAATATGTATTAACTTGTTAATGATGTATCTTGACCATACGATGTCAGAATCACAAACCGTAAGTTGCGTTGGGATCGTATGGACGAGAGCTTCACAATGAAGCTGACTGGAAGTGGATTCGAGCTCGTTTGAATTTATGGCGAAATAAATTGTTTGATTCAAATCAAACCACAGTTTATCGTTCTTTAACGATGAACTGCAAATGTGAGTAAATCTCACTAACTCTGAACAGTTTATAATTTCATGTTGTATTGTTAGAACTGTTAAAATTGTCTGTTTGACTGTGTGTTGATTGTTTGATTGAACTGCTAGTCAGTTAGTTAAATTTCTATATTGATTCTGTTTAACAGAATATATCATATGGAACTGAAAGTGATGTTATCTATATTGTCTAACATCTGTGATGCAGGGAAACAGGTTGGAGGAATCCGACTGGATTCCTCAACAGTTATTTTATTATTTTTCATATATTGTTATATGATGTGATATAAAATCTGTGGGCGTTTATATGTGCTTGGACGATATTGAACATCGTGATTTGATATGATTGAATACCATAACATACCGAAATGTCGATAAGGGGATTTTCAATGTTATATTGAAAATGAATCTTATTTATAAAATCGATAGGATTTTATAAAATGAAAACATTTATTTAATTAGAAAATAAATAAATGAAAAAGGAAACATTTATTTAGAAAATAAATGAAATAAAATAGAAACATTTGTTTAGAAAATAAATGAATTTGAATATAAAGGAATATTTATTTAGGAAATAAATAAAGGAACATTTATTTAGATTTTAAATAAATGGAATAAAGGAATATTTATTTAGGTAATAAATAAAGGAACACTTGTTCGGAAAATAAATAGAATTATACAAGGATATATTTAAACACGTGCTTCGCACACAAGTATAACGCGATATGGATTTTAAGGAGATATTAAATAGGAAATCTATTTTTAACAGATAAAGTGAGAAGATTTAATTTATAAATAATGTTTTATAAATTAAATAAAATATTTATTTTTTGATAAATGGGATATATAAGTTTGAACTTATATAGAGAAGTAGAAATTGTTTTTAACACCGATAAAGTAAATAAACGCTGTTAAAGGGAAATCCTTAGAAGGTGAGAAACATTATTAAAAGGACATTTATAAAGTGAAGAACCGTTACTAAAAGTAAATCTTTATAAATGGATAAACGTTGTAAAAAGTTAATCTTTATAAATGGATAAACGTTGTAAAAAGGAAATCTTTTGAAATGAATAAACGTTATAAAAAGGAGTTAATCGAATTTAGTTATTCGAAATGAGTTATTCGAATTAGATATTTGAATAGAGTTAAACACATTAGAGTTATTCGAATTAGTTATTCGAATAGAGTTAAACACATAAGAGTTAATTGAATATTAGTTATTCAATTTGAGTTAATCGAATTTAGTTATTCGAGAAGAGTTAAATCGAATTTAGTTATTCGAAAGGAGCTAATCAATTTGAGTTAAGTTAATCGATTTGAATTAAGTTGAATCGAAATGGAGTAAATCGATTTGAATTAAGTTAATCGAGTTAGAGTAAATCGAATATTAGTTATTCGAAGGTAAGTTATTCGAATTAGTTATTCGGAGGAGCTAATCAATTAAGTTATTCGAATTAGTTATTCGAAGGAGTAAATCAAATTATGTTAATCGATTAGAGTTGAGTTAATCGATTTGGGTCAAGTTAAGTTATCGAGTTAAGTAACCGAGTTAAGATTTATCGAGTTAAGTAATCGAGTTAAGAAAATCAAGTTAAGTTAATCGAATAAGTTATTCGATAAGAGTAAATCCATTTAAGTTAATCGGATGTTAGTTATTCGATAAGAATTGACACATTTAAGAAAATCGAATATTTGTTATTCGATAAGAGTTAATGAAATAGAGCCAACCAAGAAGAGTTATTCGAATATTAGTTATTCGATAGGAGTTAATCGAAATAGAGTTTATCGAATATAAGTTATTAAAAAGGGAGAGTTAATCGAATAGAGATTTCTCGAAAGAGAGTTATACGTCAAATTCGATTATAGCGAATTCGGGAAAGTACTATTTACTTTCCAGGGTTTAAATCAAGATTTAGTTATTGATTTAGAAATTAGGTGTCTGTTAAATTATTCGAGTTAGGAAATAAATTTATAATTTAGGAGATATTTTAGGGGTAGGAATTGTAACGTTATAGTTATAATCAAACGTTGTCATATAAGAAGTGGATTCGTAACCTGAATCCAAGAATTTGCGTAAACAGATGATTGTAAAAAGTGAGTGATGAGCTTCATCTATTTCACAGTAAAGGACGTTGTTCAATTAAGGTCTGCGAGGTAATTATACCCCAACCTGATTGACTTCAGAATTGACAAAGGAATAGTTGTGGTTCGGTCTAAAAGGTTGATTAGGAATAAAGTTAAGGAATGAGCGATAAATGGATTAAGCGAAATGATGTTTTATACAACGTTCATTGGAAATCCGTAAATGAGTTTTGGAAACGTTTTCCAAATATAGTCAGATATGTTTTCTAAACATAGAAAATGAAATGTTTTCATGATAAGAATTTAGGAAATAGAGTTAAGCAAATTCAGAAACTGACTGGAGAGGGTAAGTTGAACGGTTTTCTAAGTAACGATCTGATGTTGGTTTCAACCTTCCGGATTGATACTTAGAGAATTGTTCTCATACTAGTTACAGTTAGGGACTGATAGTTGCTAAATAATAGTGATGTGAAAATAAGCTATGGAAATGTTTTCCAATGATTAATAACATATATTTTTTAAATATATGAAATAAGGAAATATGAACATATATATGTATATGATGATTGATCGATCGAATTTCCATTTGGAAATAAGATCGTTGTTTGTACACCGACATGTTTTCATTTGATAGTTGAATCACAGACTATCAAAGTTTTGACCCTATTTACGTTGTAAATATGGAGAGACCGGTTGGATTATTATCCGAAGAACCACTCCGTATTAGCATAAGCGTTGCGAATCAAGTACGCTAAAGATAATTGAAGACGGAGTGAAGTGCAAGGGCTATTGTGAAAAGCCTAGGTAGGATGGATTCACTGAATAGTGCCTTCGGTTTATTCAGTCCCAGAACAACGTATATGGACGAGTGTCTGACAAAGTATTCTTAACGAATCATATATGTTGATCTCTTTAAACGTATTACGTTGGTGGCGGAGAAATTCGTTTCTCTTAGCTTTTATACCCGTGATGCCTTGAGAAATCGATAATGATTTGGCTGGTATGACGATGTGGCATTCAAAGTAATTGAATAAATAATCTGTCAAAGTGATAAACGTGACCTCAAAACCTCACAACCAGGAAATAACAGAAGTTGGGCTAGGCAGCATGGCTAGTTGGGCCATACCCAAGCAGGGTGTATTATCACCATCTAGAGAATATTCAATTGTACTTCTTTATAATCTATTTCAGTGCTGTCCCTTATCGGGAAGGATGGTTGCTGATCCCAACCATCGGTGATAATATATTCGTTACACTCAAGCTAAATGAGTGGACGGTCATGTGTGGCCGGGTTGCAAGACGTTCTTGTTGAACCCTAGTGTATCTCCTCTAGAGTACACTGATCGGAAGGTGCTCCCATACCTTGTCTGTTGGAATCCAATCTCCAATAAGCGCTCATGGTTTTATTTGTATACTATGCATGTGGAACGTGAGATGCAAGCGTTCTGCTAGATTGATATCTATTTGTATTTAGACATTATTATAATATCAGAAAGATATCCTTTATTTAACCAAGTGTTGGAGTTTTATTCACACCAGTCCCATGACTGACCCAGAGTTTATTTTGTTTTGTTTCCCCTAAACTCTTGGGTGCCTAAATTTGTACGGGCAGTCAAGTAGTCGGGATTTTACAGATACACTTGGAGAGCTTGGAGCAGGAGGCTTCAGGATTATAGCTATTATTATTCCGCTGTGTTGTTAAGTGTTGTACTTTGAAATAGTATGTATATATGAGTACTGATTTGTATTTCAAAGTTATGTTATATTTTATTCGTTCCGCTGTGAGATTCGTGTTTACTCTGATGATGTAAGTTCTTCTTCTTCTTCTATTCAATTAGTTCTATCTTTTCTTCCTCACCCTCTACTTTCTTTCACTAACATCTCGGAATTTTCGACTCTCGAGGAGTCGAAAATTTCCAGCCGTTACATTCTTAAACCCCATATGAAAAGAATAAATCTTTTAATTAAGATTATTAGAGTTTCCAATTATATTTAGTAATTGGAATAAAATGAAATATGAATTGGGTTTACTGTGAACTGTATTTTTAACGACATTCGTTCTTTAACCCAATTAACCGTGAAAATATAATTTGAAATTTATAAACCTTTTATTAAGATTTAAATGAAAATTTTCAAAGTAAAATTTTCCAATTTAATATATTAAATTGGAATTGAATGAAATTCGATTTAATAATAATCAAGACGAGCTTCTGTGAATGAAGCCCATTATTATATATGGAATCTAAAAGTTATTCCATTTATATTATCAGTCTGATACGGAAATTTATATCGATTATATATTGATTTGATTTCTGTGAAAATTCCATATATAATGGAAGATGGTTTTTGGGTTTATCGTGAACAATGTTTTTAAATGACATAAGTTCTTTAATCCAGTTAAAGACAAGATTAATTTCTTAAAGTTGATTAATCATAAAGTAATGATTTTTGATATTAAAACCAAATTGGAGTTCTAATGAATCTTTAAAAAGAAGATATTTATCTTTGATAAGATTAATGGGAACCTTTCCCTAATAATGTGAACATTTTATTAAAAGAATATTCTGAATTGGAATAAGGTGTATGATGTGTTTCTATAGCACTAAATTATCGATTATAAAATATGTGAGTTATTCGGAAAGACCAGGTTTAACCCGTTATGAATAATTACTATGACGATTAAAAGTCGAAGATGAATACGGTGGTTGAAGAAAGGAGATCTTCACATTGTTTGGATGATTACTGATGTCTTGATTGGGAGTCATCCCAAGACAAGATAATAAGTGGTGATCGTCTAAACGTACTTGGAGAGCGACCGGATATGCGAGGACCTCTCTCTTGTATTGGACATATGGGACGAGGAATAAGGTGCCTCCAGTTTCGTTCAGGCCCGGACATACTTGTAAATGGATGGTATGTCTGACGTTGTAGTCCTTTATGCAGTATTTGTTGATCTCTGCTAAATATATATCTATTTGGGGGCGGAGAATTTATTCTTTTGCTAAACACCCATCTCTAAGACGTAGGAGCTTAGAGGTTATGTATTGGCAGAAATCAATGGTATGGTATGGATTGACAATGTGGCATGCTAAGATGCAAATGATCAAGGCTTTTGTTGAAAAGCAGAGCCTTGTGGTTGATGATCAAAGCACAGCTTTATTTAGCATAGCTTTGTGTAGCGATACTTCGCAAGCCTCACACCCCGGTGTGAACCAGAAACGGGAGGAGGACCCCAAGGAGAACATGCGTTTCTTTCTAGTTAGAAGTGGTGTCTGGGTTTTACAAGTCCAGATATTTTAACTTATGTGGATGATGGAAAGCATGGTACCTCAGATTTGAGTCCCTAGTGGCTCTATTTTATGCCCCATAGGGCGGGGAAATGTATTGTTCAGGCATGACCAAACCACTAACGTATTTGTGGACCGACCCTGACGCTGCTAGGTGCAATTGCGGTTGTATCCTAAGGCTCGGGCTAGCGAGTCTCAAATTTGGAAAGGACGATCCCTTTCCTTGGTTCATGATGGAAATCCAACTTCCAATACGACACCATACGGATTTGATTGCATAACTAGTATGGCGACATAGTATATGGTAGCTGTAACAACCCGGAAAATCAGAACCAATTTAAAATTTTTATTTTGGCAATTTTAATGAATTTTAAATATTTAAAATGATTTATTTTAAACAATAACGATAAGAAATTTATTTTGAATAGAATTAGAACATATATATTTATTTGAATCGAAGTTAGAATATAAAAATTTATTTTTACTATAAAAGGAACTGGAAATGGCGTGGTAGTTTGAAAATTCGATTTCAAATTTAAAATGAATGTACAGGATTCAAAATAAACCAGATTTTTGCGAAACCAAAAATATTAGAATCTAGTTGAAAATATCTTTCCAAAGAATCCGAAAAATCCAAATTTCATAGCGGGAATAAAAAGTTATGTCAAGTCGAAAATTCAGAATAGTCGCTATGGAAATATAGCCCTTAAAAATAACGTTTTTGCAAACGACCTCCGTTTTCGACGAGACCACTTTTTGTCAGATCCGGGATGTCAAATTACTACAGATTCCAATTTTCATAATTTTTGGAATCAATATGTGAGCGTGGCGAATTTAAACGTGTTTGGTAATTTCAGTTTGAATTTAATCGACTGGACAATGACCATTTTTCAATCGATCTCCAAATTTGATAAAATTTGTTTTTCATGACCGTATCATCAAAACATAGCTAGATTTATTTTCCTGGAATTTTTGGAGTCAGTGTGTGGCCCCGGTAAATTAAAATGCACATTTAAATTGAATATATATAGATTTAAATTTTAATTTAAAGGAAAACTAATTGTAATGGTCGAATTGGTTTGTGGGACATATCTCATTATATTCGGAATGAGGGTGTTTAGTTAGGGACGACAGTCATTGGGTTTGAATTGGAGTTTGAATGGAAAAGCAACTTTATGGAAATTTAAAATAAATAAAAAATATATATTTATATATATCCTCTCCCCTCTCTTTATTCTCCAGTCAACGCTTTAATTAAAATAAAATAAAAAAAGGGGGGAAACCCCCCGATCGATTCAGCCGCAAGTCGCCTCACCCCCCGGCCACGCCTCCCTAGGCGGGGCGCTCCCCTCTGATCTCCCCCTCCCCCCAACCTCTCCGTCCCTCTGTTCTGCCTCCCCTTTCTCCACCCTCCATCGCAGAAACCTCAACCAACGCGAGACCTACGAGCCGAAGAACCAACACCACAGATTCGCCACTGCCCTAGCACCCTATCGACTCCGACGCCACCTGAGCCTCCTGCGCTGCCGCCTTCAACTGCTTCCCGCATCACCCGGTTGTAGCTCGCGCATCAGTCATCCCCCCTCTCTCGATTTCTACTGTAAGTATTTTTTTTACTTATTTGTTTTTTTATTTTAATGTAATTAGTTTTTAAAATTATAAAAATCAGTTTTTTTTTAAATAGAATAGTAATAAAAGTATGGTTTTGTTTATATAAAAGAACATGATGTTTATGGTATGAGAAAGTTTATATTTTTATATTAAGAGAGTTTATAAAATTTTTTATTAAGAATGTTTATATTTTTATATAAGGGAAGCTTATATTTTTATATAAAGAAAGTTTAGGTTTTTATATGCATAAAGTTAAGATTTTTATTTGAATCAAAATATGATTTTTATCATACGTTTGAAATATTTTTATGAAGATAAAAATATAATCTTTTATATACATGATAGCGTTATAAAAATATAATCTTTATATAGAAGATAGCATTATAAAAATATATTCTTTATATAGAAGATAACATTATAAAAATATGATCTTTATATAGAAAATAGAGTAATAAAAATATGATTTATATATATACGAAGTAGCAATAGAATTATGATTTTTATATATATGAAGTAGCAATAAAAATATGATTTTAATATATATGAAGCAGTGATAAAAATTCGATTTTTATTATATATATATAGCGAAGTAAAAATATGGTTTTTAATATATAAACATCATATTAAAAATGTGATTTTTATTATGAACTGCGCGGAAAGGACTGCATTAGAATTTTAGACAAATCCAAACGATTCAGAAATAGAACTGGAGGAGTGGATCCCAAAGGTGAGAACTTCTCACTTTAGTTTTTTTTTCTAGTTAAAATATATACTAGGATGCAGACAGTGCTTAGCAGCACCCGACACCCGTCGTCCATAAACCATGGACGACTTGATTGATTGTGTTGTGTTGTGGATATTGATTGTGCTTGTGATGTGAAAGTAAAATAAATTATTCATGTGTTGAAATAAATATTTTTATAGTTAAAAATATATTTTTTAACGTATGTATGAAGAAAATAAAAATTCATTTACAAATCGGATGATTTGTTTATGTACACTGATTTGACTGATATTGATTGGGACGATATATTTTACACATCGCCTAACTGCACAAATAATAATCAGTGCTTGTTGTTTGAAAACCCCACATGGGTATTGGGAAGATATTGGGCATACACTAATCCCAATATTTAATTGTATGTCAATCGATTGGTTGACAGGCTGTTATAAGCGTTAAATGTATATTTAATGGTTATGCGGTGTAGAATGCACTCTAGATGATGGTTGACTGTGTTTGATTGTTGTGGTGTACATGTGTTGTATGAAATCCATATAAATAAAATTATATGGTAATTGACTGTGTCGGATTCCAGTTCAAAAAGAATGAATATTTTAAAATAACGAATATTTTAAAATAGTGAATATTTTAAAATTATATTCAGTAAAAGATCGAAATCTGATTTTGATATCCGATTTGGGATGGACACAAAAATATTTAAATATATAAAGCCGTATTGATTAGATTAATGCCATTTTGGACGTGAACGATAATTATATTGATTTCATTCATTTTTATAATGAATATCGAAAAGGAAATGATTTCAAAATCTAATGTTTTGAAAATATTATCATTTATATATTAATGATATGGAATATTCAATTTTGATTTAAAATTGAATATGAAGTTGAAATCGTTTTGAAAACGAACTTAAAACGATTTATAAAATACATTTTAAATGGAAATAGATGAAATATATATTATATATATATATATATAATGGCCTGAATAAAACGTGCCACGCCGTGGCAATTCGCGAATTTCGGCTGTTGACTTCGAACGGACATTAGGGGAGATCCGACCGTCGGATTCTCCTAAAACCGGAACCGTTGGGTTCGTATCGAAACGAGCTTTCCGAGAATATAAGGGATTTGATATCTAACGGTTGGATTTGGAATTATGTTCAAATCAAATTTGGAAAAGGTCACTATAAGTGCAGTTTGATGACCGTTTATGGAAATCGACTGTACGGGCTTTAATAAAATTATTAAAAATATCAATAATTTGTGTAAAATCATAATAAATGATTTGGAAAGAATTGGGTTGAAAAATTCCATATTTGAAAAAATAAAAAACATATTTTTATCGAAATTAACTAGTTATGAACTAGAATTATAAATCCAATATTTGTAAAATAAATAAATTGGATTTGAAATGGTTTTAAAAATAACCAGAATTTCCAGTATATGAATTGAAATGGATTTGAATTGAAATAATCTTCGGAATATTTCGATATTGAATTCCGTGATTATACGGATATTGTGGAGGAATTTGGAAGATATATATATCGTTATTCCAATACATATTTGTTGATTTGAGAATTTGATATTGAATATAAGCCGATATATTTTCTATTCAGAGCCTTGTATTTAATATCAAATTGGATTTTGGGTTTATCGTGAACGGTGTTTTAAATAACAGTTGTTCTTTAACCCGACTAATAATGGAATGAGATTTTCGGTTTGTCGTGAATGGTATCTTTAATAATACTGTTCTTAAACCCAATGGAGTTAAGAAAATTAGAAACTAACTGGAGATTAGCTAAGTTGAATGGTTTCCTGGGTATTGATCTGATGTTGGTTTCAGTTTTCGGGATTAATACTTAGGGAATTGTTCTTTTACTAATTTATGGTTAGAGACTGATGAGATGGGGTCTTCAGTAACACTGTTCTTAAACCCCGGGTGAAAAGAATAAATCTTTTAATTAAGATGTAGAGAAGAATTACCAATTAATTAACATTTAATTAAAACTGAAAATGGAATGTGAATTGGGTTTATTGTGAACTATATTTTTAACGACATTCGTTCTTTAACCCGATTTACAGTGAAATGTGACTTGGAATTTATAAATCTTTTTATTAAGATTTAACGGAGATTTTCCAAGGTAAAGTTTTCCAATTTAATAGATTGAATTGGAATTGAATGGAATTCGATTGGATAATAATCGAAGTGAACTTCTGTGGAGGAAGAAGGTTAATACATATGGAATTTAAAAGGCTTTGCCATTATTCCATTTATATTATTAGTTGGATACGGAAATTGATATCGATTATATATTGATTTGTTTTCCGTGAAGATTCCATTAATGGAATGTGATTTGGGTTTATCGTGAACTGTGTTTAAAATGACATTAGTTCTTTAACCAGTTAAAGACAGGATTACGTGTCTAACATTGGATTTTATTCTATGTTGATTGATTTCTATTAAATATATATCTGTTTGGCGGTAGAGAACTTATTCTCTTGCTTAACGCCCTTCTCTGAGACGTATGAGCTCAGAGGTTATATATAGGAAGAAATCAATAGTATGGTGTAGATTGTCGATGCCGCATGTTTGTGTTTCCAAAGTTAAATAATCATTAATATTGATTTTTGGGAAGATTAAAACTAAGTGGAGGTCTAATAAATCTTTAATTAGATTGAAATGTGAATTGATAATTTAAATTATCAAATTTGGGAAAAGATCGAGAGTGGAGTATCACCAGTTTTTCTCCAACCGATAGTTAAATCTTTAATTAGATTTGAACGGGAAATGGTAATTAGATTTACCGATAACACCGTGGTGTTAGTTATGGGGTAATACCAGTTTTGCTCCATGGGATGAATAGGTTGGGATTGGGAAATTAAATAAATGGTTAGTTCGGTAAGGAGTGTTAATCCCAACTAACTTGGAAAACCTTAATATGGTTTGAATTGATATCCAAAGGAAGATTAAAGAATAAATTTTGAAGAATTTATCTTTGATAAAATTAATGGGAACAAATCCCCAAAGATGTGAATATTTAAATAAAAGAATATTTAGAATTGGAATGAGGCGTATGTTGTGTTTTTATAGCCTTTGTTTATTATATACACGAGTTATTCGAAAAGGCTGGGTTTATACCCATTCTGAATAACTGATTCGACGATAAGTCGACAATGAAGACGGTGGTTGAAGACCGGAGGTCTTCACGTCATTTGGATGATTACTGATGTCTTGATTGGGCTGTACACCCAAGACGAGATAATAAGTGGTGATCGTCCAAACATACTTGGAGATCGACGGATATGTGAGGGCCTCTCTCCTGCATTGGACATATGGGACGAGGAATAAGGTGCCTTCGGCTTCGTTCAAACCCGGAACAAACTTGTAAATGGATGTGTGTCTGACATTGGATTTTATTCTATGTTGATTGATTTCTATTAAATATATACCTTTTTGGCGATAGATAATTTATTCTCTTTCTTAACGCCCTTCCCTGAGATGTACAAGCTCAGAGGTTATATATCGATAGATATCAGTCGCATGGCATGAATTTCTTGTGTGGCATGCTGAGATGCAAATGATCAAGGCTTCTGTTGAAAAGCAGAGTCTTGTGCTTGATGATCAAAGAACGACCTTAAATGGCCTAACTTTGTGTATAGCGTTCATCCGCGAGCCTCACACCTCGGTATGAGTCGAAAACGAGATCGGACCATTGGGAGAACGTGGCGTTTCTTTCTAGCTACGGGTGGTGTCAGGGTTTTGCAAGCCCTGGCATTTTGATATTTTTACCTATATGGTTGTTGGATTGCGAGGCGGCTCGGATATATCGGTTTCTACGGAACCGATGGATATAGGTCCTATAGGACCGGGAAACGTGTGTTCAGGAGTAACTAATCCTCAAACGTAAGGTAGGACCGGACCAACTGATCCAAGTGTTCACTGCGGGGGATCCTGAGGCATTTGCTCGAGTGTCTTGAATCGGAGAGGAGCCATCCCTGGCCTCGACTCATGACGGAAATCCAATTTCCAATATGTGACATTTTAGTTTTATTTGTAGAGCCTAGTATGGCGACATAGTGGGATGGGGCACTATGTCGTCTATGATTGATACATTTATATTTGAAGTTGTTTTCATACACTTTGCACTATAATAGTATCAAAATGATTTGTTTTAAATGTACCAAGCATGTTTGGCTATTTTAAGGTAAAACTCTATCCTCCGGCTTGCGTTGCATTGTGTAATGGGACCCGAGTCTTATAATAGCTTCATTTTTCCAAAGAGCATTGCGCTATTTATTCTATGTACTGGTATTCTTGGGAGGAAACTCGTTCCGTGTTATATGGCATGGTCCCTTGATATACAATATTTTAAAGTAAAGTTTTAAATAACTGTTTTAGTTCTCACACCAGTCGCATGACTGACTAGAGTTTATTGTTTTAACCTAAACTCTGGATGCCCCTATTTTCCACACGGGTAGCTAGAAGTTTTGGTTTTGCGGATTTATATTCACAGGATCCTAGTTTACAGCTGGAACAATATTCGGAAAGCTCTGTATCCGTTTATCCATTTCAGTTGTGTTTTTGTATTATTTTCCACTGCATTGTAATTTAAATCTCTGATATTTTTCTAATGTGTAATATTTAATCATACTCTGTATATTCTTGTACTCTGATGTAAATTGTTGTAATAAGCAATGAAATGTTCTTCTGTTTGTGTTCTGATTCGTCGTGTTCTCAACTCTATCCGGGCTTTCCTTTATGGGGAAGTTCGGGTCGTTACAATAGCTATGTTGTCTATGATTGATATATTATGATTAAAATGTTTTTGATACATATATACACTAATAACAATACCAAATCTATTTTATCGTATCAAGCATTTTTGACCATTATACGTTAAAACTCTATCCTCTTGTTTGCGTTGCATTGTGTGATGGGACTTGAGTGGTAATGTCTCGTATTTTAGCGATATAATAATTAATTAATTTAATTATATAGATATTGATTTAGAGAATATATTGATTGTTTAATTAGATACTTGAATATTTAATTTAATTAAATAATAGAATAATATATTTAATTCTGAAATAATCAGAATTAGTTGAAATGGCAATATCACGTGAATTGGGAAATTCAAAATATATAATTCAGTTTAATGTTTGAATTACGATAACGAATATATTTAATTAACAAAAGTTGAACATATAATTTATATTATAATTGTAACCGAGCTCGAAAGGGCGCGGCAGTTCGTAATTTGGCGATTCGAACTTTAAACGAATATATAGAAGCCGTTT
Organism: Allium sativum; assembly: GCA_030737875.1. Taxonomy (NCBI): domain Eukaryota; kingdom Viridiplantae; phylum Streptophyta; class Magnoliopsida; order Asparagales; family Amaryllidaceae; genus Allium; species Allium sativum. Next base: position 453,610,822 of record CM060913.1, on the reverse strand, counting down.
TAAGTTGGATTTCTGTGAAACAAGAAACGTTCAACACTGGTGAAGTATATTTTCTAATGGAAGAGAAAAAATCGAGATTGCGTCTTATATATTGGAAGTTATGTCCAAATCAACTTTGTAGAAAAACAACGGCGAAATCGTTTTAGACCATAACGATATATTTAATTATAATTAAATATTGGCCTCGAATTTAGACAAGCCCTTTGAGACGTAGTGATAATTTAATTTTTAGAATTTTACTGTAATTTTTAATTAATTAAATAAACAAATTTTATTTAGAGTATTTTGCACCCTTAATCAACGATTTTGGGGTTTCACAAAATGAGTTAATCTACCGGTATTTTTATATTTTGAAATCGTGGTACCTTACTGGTCATAATGGTATTTTTATATCTGTCCATAACAACTCGTATGGAATGAAATATTACATAGCGAGGTACACTAAGTTTTATAACTTAAAACTAATTTTTTTGTTCATTTTTCACGATAAAAAATGGTGCCACCTTTCTCTTTTTTCCAGCAACGTGGGGGCATGACATCCTCAAAACAATCAAAGGAAATTTCCACAAATCCTATGAATAATCGTTTCTAACCCTAACTAAATTCTTCAGCACTCAAACAGCACGCCGCCACTTTTCTATTTTCTTTTCATAAAAATAAAAAACAAAACCCTCTGTCAAAATTCAAAACGCAAGAAACCCAACATACGAATGGGCTTAATGTTGAGCATTTCCTCACCGCGCTGGTAGGGATGCCAGTTCTAGTCCTTGTGTTGAGCTCGAGAGGACAAGTTGAAGATGGGAGAGGCATGGGAAAGTGGCGGAACTGGAAAGGCAAGAACTGTAGAGGAGTGCGAGTTCAAAAATCTCGAACGGAAGAAAAGCCGCGTCATATTGTTTACATGAGCATGTGTGTTGTGTACAAAAGGACATGGTGTATTTAAGGGGAGGAATGGTACTATGACGAGTGCAGAAGTTCTTGTTTTGGAAGGGATAAGGTTGAAACTGGGAACGCATTTTGTATTGGGGAAGTCACAGGAGATCCAAAGAGGAGTCTGACACTGGTCAGTAGGGTACACACGTGGGGGAAGGCTGGAAACGAGGTGAACGGGGTTGGATTTTAGTTTGCTGCGAAGAAGGTGAACGTCGAGTCTTTCCTGATGGTGGAGCAGGTGTGGCGTTAACGGCAGTTTGGAGAAACAGCATGGAGTGGGTTACTGAAAATTGCATTGGAACATGAGGTGGAAGAAGGAGTATTTTGGGCCGACAATTTTGGATAAGGCCCAATTACTAAAGTTTTAATTTAAAACCCTTTAAATGTTATATAAACTTATAAATTTAATATATCGATTATAATATATCAGAATTGGATGAAAAAAGATCCGTTGGGATCGTATGGACGACAGCTACAGAATGGAACTGACTGGAAGTCCATCGGAGCTCGTTACAATTTATAGTAAAATAAATTGTCCGTCTAAATCAAGCGATGGTTATCGTTATTAACGATGATAGTCCAATGTGAGTAAAACTCACTATCTCTGATCAGTTTATATTTTTTATAAATTGTACTTTATTTTTGATAAATAAATGATTGATTGTTGTGTATTGATTGTTCGGACTGTTAAATAGATTTGATTGAAAACGTAGATATAGTTATATATATATAAATCGACAATCAAATATTGATCATGTTTAACAGTATATTTCATGATGAAATGAAATTGATGTGAATTATATTATATTGTGTAACATTTGTGGATGCAAGGAAACAGGTTGGAGGGATCCAACTGGATTCCTCAACATTTATTTTACTATTATTAATATATTGTGATATATGATGTGATATATAATCTATTGTTGATTATGTGTGTTTGAATGATATTGATCACTGTTGTTTGGTATTTTAAATACCATAAGAAAAACCTGGGATGGTGAGACAACCCCAAACCCCGTGCTGACGGTGGCAAGGGTAATCTTTGGAATATAACACAGAAACAGATAATAGCAGAACAGAAATAAATAAATACACCAGATAATGCACAATAGAATATACTGGATAAATGTAATCATCAGAGTTACACAGTATACAGGATCATACTTAGTACAAATACAGTTCAGCTATACATAAATGTCTACAGCGGAAAACAAACATAATGTACAATAGGAGCTGAACAGCATAAAAAGAGATAAATGATAGAATCCATCTTCAGCTCCAGCTATCCAGAGAAAGCCAGCTAAAACCTGAATACAAGGCTGCCCGTGTAGAAAAAGGGGCACCCGAGTTTGAAAGTGAAACAAACTACGAGTCAGTCATGGGACTGGTATGAGAAATCTACTCAACACATTTAAAATATGGCCAATCACAGGACCACGCCACTTTCGTGGAACGGGTTTACTCCATTGGATTGCCAGTGCTTTAAAAACAAATCTTTCTTTTAAATATCGTAATGCTTTTTATAAAAATGAAGCCATTATAAGACTTAGTTCCCATCACACAATGCAACGCAAACCGGAGGATAGAATTTTACCTTATAATGGCCAAAATATGCTTGATACGAATAAAACAAGGGCATTTGATAATACTACTAGTGTTTATATGTTTCAAAAACAATTTCAAATCATAACTATCAATCATAGATGACATGAGCGTCCCATGTCACTATGTCGCCATATGTAGGTATACAATCAAAACCGCATAGTCACGTATTTGGAAATTGGATTTCTGTTATGAACCAAGGCAAAAGATAGTCCTTACCGACTTTGAGACGCTCTAGCCCGTGTCTCAGGCAAGTACTCAGTCAAGCCTTAGGATCGTCGGGGTCGGTCCACCGATGTGGATTAAAATTCCTGAACACTATGTTTCCCCGCCCTATGGGGCGTCAATGAGCCAACGAATGACTCCATCGGTCCTAGATCGACCGATATAACCGAGGTTCCTCGAAATCCATCATCCACATAAGTAAAATGTCAGGCCATGTAAAAACACTGACACAACTCCTAGCTATAAGGAAACACATGCCATCCCTGAGGTCCTTCTCCCGTTTCTGGTTCATACCGGGGTGTGAGGCTTGCGAATTCACGTTATACACAAAGCTACGCCACACAGGTGGTGCTTTGATCATTACCACAAGACTTTGCTTTTCAACAGAAGCCTTGATCACTGCATCTTAGCATGCCACAAAGGTAATTCACACCACGCAACTGATGGTTATCAATCACACAGAATGAATTCCAATGTCAGACACATAGTCCATTTGCAAGTCCGTTCTGGGTCTGAACGAAACCGAAGGCACTAAATACCTTGCATATCCATCGATTACCACGTACGTTTGGACGATCACCACTCATTATCCATATTTCGGGATGCCTCCCAATCAGGACATCAGTTACCATCCAAACGAGGTGAAGATCGGTCTTCAACCCCCGTCTTCATCTTCGATTCCTTATCGTCGATTCAGTTATTCAAAATGGGATAAACCCGGTCTTTCTGAGCAACTCGCGTATATAATAAACACGTGCATTCATTAGTCACTAACCGTAAATCAGTAAGAGAACGATTTCCCAAATATTAACCCCGAAGGCCGAAACCAACATCAGATCAACACCGAGGAAACCATTCAACTTAGCCAACATTCAGTTAGTTTATAAATTTCACATCCATATCGTTTATAATATTTTATAACGATTTATCGCTATTTTTATTTATTTTAAAATAGCCAATTTATTCAAAACGGCGCTTCGGGCCATAACGCGGCCGTGGCGCTGTTTTTCTTCAGATTTGATTTACACATATCTGAAAATCTAACCGTTGGATCTTCAAAAAATTTACATCATTAGAAAGATCTTTTCAAAACGAATCCAATGGTTCCAGTTTTGGGAAAATCCGACGGTCGGATCTCCCGGTATAATCGTTCGAAGTTTCGATTTCAAAATACGAACTGTAGGTCATTATTCGATTTAATATAATTATATATATATATATATAATTGATTCTGGCGCTGTTTTTCTTTAGATTTGAATTAAACATTCCAGACAATCCAACCGTTGGATTTTTACAAAGTTGGTGCCGTTGGAAAGATATTTCCAAAGCGAACCCAACGGTTGTGGTTTCGGGAAAATCCGATGGTCGGGTCTCCCGCACTAATCGTTTGAAATCACGATTTCAAAATACGAACTGCAGCTTCGTTATTCGATATATTTCAATTCTATATATATATATATATATTTACATATATATATATATATATCGATTCTTCGATTTCAAAACTATATGATTTTCATACATTTGATAAAAATGATAATTTTATCTAACTGTCTTCTATTTCAACACTTCACTATTTTTAACAATTCATGTATATAGTAAAAATGTGATTTTTATTGTAAAACAATTCATTTCAAAACGAGATTATTTTATATATTTCATATTGATGATAAAAATAAGATTTTTTATTATAAAACCATTTATTTCAAAATACGAATACCATTCAACACATGAATTTCAATTCAACGAATGAATATCGATTCAACACATGAAGGTTTTCTATAGTTTGTATATATAGAGAAAAAAATGTGATTTTTATATTTAAAGCACGAATACCATTCAACACATGAATTCCTATCTAACGAATGAATATCGAATCAACATATGAAGGTTTTCTATAGTTTATATATTTACAGTAAAAATGTGATTTTTATATTTAAAACACGAATACCATTCAACACATGAATTTCTATCCAACGAATGAATATCGATTCAACACATGAAGGTTTTCTATAGTTTATATATATATAGAGAGAAAAAAAATGTGATTTTTATATTTAAAACACGAATACCATTCAACATATGAATTTCTATCCAACGAATGAATATCGATTCAACACATGAAGGTTTTCTATAGTTTATATATATAGAGAAAAAAATGTGATTTTTATATTTAAAACACGAATACCATTCAACACATGAATTTCTATTCAACGAATGAGTTTCAATTCAACACATGAAGGTTTTCTATTCAACGAATAAATATAGTTTCAACAAATGAAAATAATTTTAACACATGAATATTATTCAAAATTTCGGCAGCATAACGGCAGGGTAGTTAAAACCGGGACCGTCCCTAGTATGGCTCCTCGCTCTATCTTAAAGCCTCGCAGCTTTTGACAATGGGGAATCATGCATCTAGTTCGCACGCAGGCGGCATGTATATTTTTTTCATTTCCACAAACTAATCCTATGTGGTTTCAACCAAAGATTTCTCAACCACAAACGGGTATTTTTCAACCACAATCAATCAATTTCAACCACAAACAATTTCAATCAATCATTCGTAATCAACCAATTTTCACACCAATCACATCCAATAAATATCATCCATGGTTTGTGGACGAGGGGCGTATATATATATATATGTTTATATATAGCATTTCACTTCTATTTCAACACATATATAATTTTTACAACGCATACATAACTTATACATCGAACGTATAACTTATACAACGCTTATACAAGAGGTGTACAACGCTTATATAACTCATACATCGATTATATAATTTATACATCGTTGTTTTCCATATCGTTTATAAATTAGAAATCTCACATTGGGTTCCACTCCACCAAAAATAGCAAAAGGCTCAGAAAAATATGCGGTCTATTCTAGAATGTAGAAGACGTCCACACGGTCACGATGTTTCATGTTTCATCGAATTTCGTCAATACATGAAAAAGATATGATTTTTCAAAGTTTGCAACGGTTTAAAGGTGCTAAAACTATTGAAAATAAACATAGCCGATACCTCAGTTTTTGATTCGAAACTAGGTTTCAAATTATCTTCAAATCCGTTGATCGTTGCTTCGATCAGCTTGCGCCACCTTGACGGGCTAGGAGAGGCACACGTGCGCCAGGGAGGGGGAGGAGTTCGACGCAGCAGGGGCGGCGGGGCGGCGATTTGAAGACCGTGACTTTGGAGAGGTCAAACTCGAGAAATACACAATGGTTTGAGGTGGGGTTTGTTTTGATTTGAAGAGGGCGTCGAGCTCTTCGAAAAGTTCAATTGTGGTCGGGTCTATCGAGGCGTGGTTTCGCCGAAAAAAGGGAGGGAAGGTTGGAGCGTTCGCCGTCGTTCAGGGGGGGGGGGGTTTCCAAATAAAAGACGGGGAGAGAGAAAATGAAGGCCCAATCACGTTTTTTCTTTATTTTATATATTTTTAAATTTCGAAAATACCCCCTTTCACACACGAACACCAATCCAAACCCAACGACTGTCGTCCTTAGCGTTTTACCCCCATTCTGAACACAATGGGATATGTTTCGTAGGCCCATTCGACTGTTTCAATCAGTTTTCATTCAGATTAAAATATAAAACATTCAATATTTGATTTGAACGTACATTTCAATTTGCCAGGAACACAAACTGATTCAAAAAATTCCAAAAAAATAAATCTGGCTATATTTTGACGATACGGTCCCAACAAAACTAGTTTTGTCGAATTCTGAGACCGTTTGTAAAATGTCCCATTTCTGGTCGATCCAATTTAACTTTAAATTGACCAAAACACATTTTCCTTTTCCACGCTCACATACTAGCTTCAAAAATTATGAAATTTGAAACCTAACAATAACTTCACATCCTGGATCCAACAAAAGTGGTTTCGTCAAATTCCGAGGTCGTTTGCAAAATGGCCAATTTCACGGGCTATATAAATTCCATAGCGACCTTTCTGAAAATTCATTTGGCCATAACTTTTGCTTCCCACTATGAAACTGCGATTTTTCAGATTCATTAGAAAGGTATTCACTAACAGATTTAAATATTTTTGGTTTCACTCAAATCCGTTTTGTTTTGCACCCGGTACAGTCAGTCAAAGTTTGAATTCAAATTTTGAAACTACCGCGCCATTTCAGGCCTTGTTTATAATTAGAATTAATTAATTATATTCCTTTTCAATTGTCGATTCAAACTCAGTTTTCATCTTTATTATTTAAAATAAATATTTAAAATCCCCTATTTTATCCAATTTAAATTTTTTAAATTGGTTCAGATTTTCCGGGTCGTTACAGATGGAAAAGGAAAATTACAATAACTATATTGAAATAAAATATTATATAAAATCGAAAGATTTTATATAGAAGGAAGATTTCAAACTGTATATTAGGATAGAATATTTATAAAATCAAAGGATTTTATATAAAGGAATATTTATAAAATCAAGGGATTCTATAAAGAAAATTATTTGTAAAACAAATATAAAGGAAATTATTTGAAAAACAAATATAATGGAAATTATTTGTAAAACAAATATATAGGAAATTATTTGTAAAACAAATATAAAGGGAAATATTTGTAAAACAAATAGAAAGAGAAATATTTGTAAAACATTTACAAATAAAATAGAAAGAGAAATATTTGTAAAACATTTACAAATAAAATAGAAAGAGAAATATTTGTGAAACATTTACAAATAAAAAAGAAAGAGAAATATTGGTAAACATTTATAAATAAAGGTATAAAAAGGAAATGTTTATTTAGAAAATAAATAGAGTTATAAAAAGGAAATATTTATTTAGGAAATAAATAGAGTTATAAAAGGGATTTATTGGGAAATGAAAAAGAATGTCATATAAGGAAATATTTGGCAAATGAATAGAATTTTGCATTAGGAAAGTTTAGACCCGTGCTTCGCACATGGGTATAACATGATATGGATTTAAAGCAAAGATTTTAAATAGAATATGTTGTAACCAATAGATTGAGAAGATTAGTTTATAAATAATATTTTATAAATAAAATATGTATCATTGGATAAATAGAATATATAAGTCAGGGCTTATACAGAGAAGTAAGAATCGATTTCAACATCGATATTTGAAACTGAATATGGACGTAGAGTTAATCAAAGGAGTTAATCAAAATGAGTTAGAGTTAGAGTTAATCGATTAGAGTTAGAGTTAACCAGTTAGAGTTAATCAGTTAGAGTTAATCGATTAGAGTTAAATCGAACTAGAGTTATTCGAATAGAGTTAATCGAACAAGAGTTAGTCGAATATTTGTTATTCGAATAGAGTTAATTGAATTGGAGTTAAATCGAACTAGAGTTATTCGTATCACTACAACAAAAATACCATATTACAACTATAATTTTACAACGGTCAAAAAATGTCAGTTGTAATAAAGGTTTTTTACAACTTTTATTTTTAGAAAGTTGTAATAAACTTATTTTCAACAACTCTTTTATTTTCCCTGTTGTAATAGATGTTTATTACAACTTTTCTTGTTTGCCATTTGTAATAGATGCGTATACATGATAACCATAATTTTTTTATTAGAAAGTTATATAAAATTATTTTCAACAGCTCTTTTTTATTATAAATAATAATTTAATAATAAATAATATATATATATGATAATTATTTTTTATAATTAATATTCAATTATAACTTACAAATAAAAAGTGATAATAATTAAGAAATAATATTCAGCACTTTAATAAAATTAATTTTCAGAAATTCATGCCATATTTATCATATAAATTCACTTATTAATTTTATCTTATAATATCTAGTTCTCTAAATTGTGGTCTGCGATGGAAGAAAAGCTGGTGGGATGTCGCAGAAAATGTTGGCGGGAATAACGAAAAATTGGCTCCAAAGTCTACTCACGTGTTATATTTCCACTTCCTCACGCAGGCCTCGCATCACTGTCCCTAAATCAATCCACAACCATAACTCAAAATCGATCCTTTTCCAATCCCTTCCGACTCCATTTAGTTCTCATTAATGGAAGCTTCAGAAAAATTCATCTCTTTGTTTATTCAGTCGAAACTTCAGCACAATCGGATTAGTGGTTCTACTTGAATCTCAAAGGATCAAGCCTTCATAATAGGGTTATTTAGCGGTACCGGTTTTATTCATACCATTCAATGCCGAAGATCTTTTTCTCCTTAACCTATCCTCGGGGTTCGGATCTAAACTGCCGCCGCTTTATACAAATTACTCTGGGTAAGAAATCGATCTTGCTCTCAACATTTAAGATTTGGGGATTTGCGGTGTTTAATTCATTGTTAACCCTTCGAGTCTCGATTGCTCCAAGTAAGCTATCTTTTTTAGCTTGTTCGATTTTCAATGATGCTTGCTTGCACTTTAAAATTCATATGCTATTGAGTTAAAATTGATTTACATCTTAGTTAGATAGTTGCTAAATGTAATTAGGTATTTGTTAAAAAATTGGTGGGATGTCGATTCATACAATAACTTGCTAACATATTTATTAGTTTCTTTTTGCTAATTAATTCTTTGCTGCTAGTTAGGGATATCTTGAATCGCCTTCATACAATAACTTGCTCGCCTCCGTTCTACCTTAGTTGTCTCAATCTAGGATGGTGGTTCTTCTGTTTAATTCTTTGTTGCATTTTTTGCAAGACATGCGAAGTTCTTGCATATGTAGTAGCTCCATCGTACATTTTTGTCATCGGGTAGGCTCCATAATGATTTGTTGATTGGAAGAGGTTTAGTGTAGAATTTTGGTGCATGAGAGAAGCATCTTCTTATTGGTAATGAATCACAACCATGCACCTATATATAAGAACATAAGAATTCAGACGATATATGCAAGCTTTTAGTAAAATAAGCACTGATTACTTGATTCATGCTTTCTGGTATGTATATGTATGTACCATGTTTGTGTAGATATATCGATTTATAGAATCCATTAAGGGTGAACCAGTCCATGTCAAAATAGATTGAAGTGATTTAGAATATAAAGAAAAGTTTGTACCATCAATTTTCGTGCTAGCCTCCAGTCATCATTGCAAAAATTAACAACATCACAATCCATGTACTCTTCTAACTCTTCTTTCATTAAGAAGCAAGCATGACCAATGCTAGTGAATGCTCCATTATCTCCCATAATATTTTGCTTCCCTAATCTATAAGGCTTTATCTTTGCATACTTTTGTATTTCTTGGGTAAGAAAGAACTCAATAGCTTCATCAAAGTGATGGACATTGCTTCTTAACAAAGGGCGTGCAACTCCAAATTTGACTTCTTTGATTTTCCGATTTTGGGTACTATTTATGTCAAATGATCCCACAAGGCTTAATATTTTAGTCAGAAAAGCCAGATGTTTTAGTGTTTCATTCTTTATTTCAGATTCTCCTTGCCTTGATATTAATTCTTTCAAGCTTTGGATTTGTTTTACTGGTTTTTCAATGATGGTTTCTTTCGCTTTGTTCCCTTCATTTTCTAAACTTTGATAATTGATGGTTAAGTAGGCTGAAAATCTGGTGGCCAATGATGGGTATGATATTTGGAAGTAGAATCTTACAAGTGTGACGGTGGTGAATAATAATGCAAGAATTGCGAAGAGAAATGCTAGCGTATATACTTTTTTCTGAAGCCTTAGATTCGGGAAAGGATCTACATTTCTCATGAATTTTTACATCTAGTAATTTGTATATCAGAAAAATATGGATCTGAAATAGTACACCAAAGAATAATGACCATGTAAAATGGAGAAGAAGCAATATAAGAAGTTGAAGAAGAAGATGCGCTGAATACTAGCTAAGAACGTAGAGGAAACAAAGAGTCAACCAGTTAAAGTTAATGGAGATTGAAGTAAAGTCCATATCCCCAGATGTCAACATAACTTGCCCTGGAAGTACATTCTCCTATCTTTATTCTAATTTGTTTAACATCATATTAAATATAGGGCTGCATTTGCTACCATTCATGTATTTATTTCCCATATGATTTTGTTAACTGACCACTCAATTGTCCTGTACTATTTGACTTGTTCAGGTACAAATTTAATTTAGTTTAACTATCAACATATTTGTCATTATCTTAGCATATACCAATACATTGCCCATGGTGCATAATACAAACTTTACTCACCGAGTCACCATACAGATTTTATAGTTATTTAGCGCACAAAAATTACTAACAAATAATGAAATCAAGAGCCGCAGTTTAATATCCTAGGCAAATGGTGTAGAAGTACATAATGATATAACATTATTCCTTATTATTCAACACATCAGAGAGAGTAGGAAGTTTAATCTCTCCATTCACGCACACATGTACAGTGAAATTCCTGACAAGTGGGAGATCAACGGTAAACCCGACACACAACTCATAGTCAATATCCCAATCTCTACCTACGTCTTTCATCATGCTCATCAAGGAATTACAAGGCACTTTCATAGGAACATCGAGCTTCATCCTTGAGTTTCCTGCTAGTGAACCTGGATCAGGTATCATGCCTAAAAGCACAACACTGTAGAACACAAAAAATTAAAAATCAAATAGAAAACCATTAAAATACATAGATATTAAGGCAAATGCCTGAAGAAAAATATACAATTCAACCTGCCAGCACTTTTGAGAGTGTAGGAGGCCTCACATACAGGAATGGAAAAACTATAAGGATTCTTTACATCAATATTTCCAATGAATAAAGCGAAGTCTCTACTCATTTCTTTGATGAAGTACTTTTTCAACACTTTCATAGTATACTTTGCTGCGTTAGTACGTTTTGTCAGTTTGCCTTAATATTTAACATTTCATGTAGTTTGAATTAAAAATTAACGACTCTATTGTTTCACTAGAATTTTACTGTAGATTCTTCTTTGATGGTACCCGATTGCCATTTCATGATGGATACAACAATAGAGACACAGTGAAGCAGCTAAGTAATGCACCATTTATCTCATATACTAATTTTTACTAATCTTCTCCTTCTAGCAATTGCTGCTATATGCTAAAATTAGTCAATTTGGTGAAGGACCAACATTAGTATACTACGTACAAACAGGTATGTGTTTCCAAAATTAAATATATAGTTGCTAATTAAATAACACAAATTCTTGTTTGCACAGACTTAAACACACATTATTGTTATTTTTATGCTCAAATGAAGCATGCTAATGGCTCATCAAGGGTTTGTTTTTGGACTAATTATATTTGGTTTACTTTTTCAGGCCTTGAGCAAGCTTTATGATGAGTTCCTTGGTAACATGCCTGCAAATAGACAGGCTACTTAGTTGTTTGTTAATGCTACTCTAGATGAGAGTAACCTCTGTGGACAATTCTCATATTTCTGCTAATCAAGTTCGGTCAGAATCATCTTCGATTGATGTCATTGATCTTGTGTACCCTATTGAAGTGTTGGACTGTATGTATTGTGTTTTGTAAGCGTATTATGTAAAAAAAACGATGAGAGTTTGAAAATATTAATAAATTGTATTGGTTCATGTTTTAAGTTTGTTTGATATCTTAAATTTTGTAGATAATATGTTCCGGAATGAAATCTTTTACCAGTAATATGTATATAGTTTTTGGATATATTACAATTGTAAAATAGTAGTTATAATAAAATATATCACAACGGTTATAAAAAGTTGTAAAAATTATAACAATAACGGTGCATAGCAGTTGTAATAAAGTTTATTACAACTGTGGAAAACAGTTGTAAAATATAAATTTCACAACGGTGTTGCAACGGTGCAAAAAAGTTGTAAAAGATTTTGGTTTATTACAACTTCTTAATAGACGACGATGGCACCACTGTTGTAAAAAGTCTTTTACAACTTTTTTCCACCGTTGTAATATGGTCAATTTGTTGTAGTGAATAGAGTTAATCGAACAAGAGTTAGTCGAATATTTGTTATTCGAATAGAGTTAATTAAATTAGGGTTATTCGAATATAGTTTATTCGAAGAAAGAGTTATCGAATAAGGTTATTCGAATAAGAGAATTAATCGAATATACTTTATTTGAATAGAGAAAGAAATTATCGAATATTAGTTATTCGAAAGAAATTATCGAATATTAGTTATTCGAAAGAAATTATCGAATATTAGTTATTCGAAAGAAATTATCGAATATTAGTTATTCGAAAGGAGTTATCGAATATTAGTTATTCGAAAGGAGTTAATCGAATATTAGTTATTCGAAAGGAGTTAATCGAATATAGTTTATTCGAAAGGAGTTAATTGATAAGAGTAAATTAGTTATAGTTAATTGAATAGAGTTAATCCAGTAGGGTAAATCAAATAGAGTTAATCCAATAGAATTAATCAAATAGAGTTAATAGAATTGAGTTGATCAAATAGAGCTAACTGATAAGAGTAAATCGATTAGAGTTAATCGAATAGCGTTAATTAAATAGAGTTATTCGAATATAGGTTATTCGAAGAAGAGAGATTATAGAATATAGTTTATTCGAAGGAAAGAGTTATCGAATAGAGATTTATTCGAAAGAGAGTTACGTAAGAAAGTTTGTTAAAGATTTAAATGATAAACTTTGACTATTTCGAAGTTAAAACATTGTTCAATCAACGTCTGATAGGTAATTATAGCCCAACTTGATTGACTTCCTTCTTAACTATGGAATGGTAAGGTTTGATCGTGGATGATGGTTAAGTGAATTTAGTTAATGAGTGAAATGGTTTGAGTTGGCATGGCGATGTTTGATTTAAACATCAGTTTAAATCCAGTGAAGGAGTTTTGGAAATGTTTTCCAAATAAGAATCGAAATGTTTTCTGATAATAGAAAATAAGAATTTAGAATATATGGAAACAGGAGATAAGTAAATTAACGAACTAAAGAGATAAATGTTAAATGATGATTGATCGATAAAATTTCCATCTGGAAATAATATCGTTGTTTGCACACGTGTTTTTCTTTGATAGTTAAATCACAGACTATCAAAGTTTTGACCATTTTTCCGTCGTCAATACGGAGAGACCGGTTGGATTCTTATCCAAAGAACCACTCCATTTGGGCGTTAGCGTTTCGAATCAAATAGATCGAAGACAAATTGAAGACGGAGTAAAGTGCAAGGGCGGTTGTATAAATCCTATGTAGAAATTGCCTAAGATGGATGCACAGAATAGTGCCTTCGGTTTGTCCAGTCCCAGGACAACTTAAATGGACGAATGTTTGACAGAGTATATCTGGTAGATCACGTAAGTTGATCGTTTCAAACGTATTTACATTGGTGGCGGAGGAATTCGTTTCTCTTAGCTTATACCCGTGGTATTTTTGGGGAAATCAATTTGTGATTTGACGGGTATGACGATGTGGCATTCGAAGTAAATGGAGGAGTGATCTGTTAAAAGATACGTTTTGACCTCGAGCCTCATCAACTGGGAAATGACAAAAATCGGGCAAGCAGCATGGCTAAGTGGTTCGCAACCAATTAGGGTATATTGTCACCATCTAGAGAATATTCATATTTGTTACTTCTTTCAATTATGTATCTCCCTGGAATGGTTATGTTGGTTTACCAACTGTAAGGTGACAATATATTCGATACACTCAAGCAAAATGAGTGTTCGGTCATATGTGGCCGAGTTGCAAGATGTTTTTGTTGAACTCCAGTGTATCGCTTCTAGAGTACACTGAGCGAAAGGTGGATCCATACCTTGTCATAGTTAGAATCCATTCCCCAAATAAGAGCCCGTGGTTTTGATTGTATATTATATATGTAGAACGTTAGATGCAAGCATTTCTACTAGATTGATTTTACTTGTGTTAGACATTATTATAATATCATAATAATATTGTTTTATTAATGATTTGGATTATCGTAAGGTAAAAACCATCCGTGTTTATATGTGGATCGGTCTTATGATTATCCTTTGTTTCAAAAGGATTTTGAAAGTTAAATCAAATAATTTGAGTTTACTCACACCAGTCACACGACTGACCCGGAGTTTATTTTGTTTTGTTTTCCCTAAACTCTTGGGTGCCCAATTTTATACGGGCAGTCAAGTAGTCTGGATTTACAGATACTTGAAGAGCTGGAGCAGGAGACTTCAGGATTATATAGCTATGGTCTTTTCGCTGTGTTGTAAGTGCTGTACTTTGGAAATGATATGTATATTCAAGTACAGATTTATATTTCAATGTTATGTTATAAAACATATTTATTCGTTCCGCTGAGAGATTCGTGTTTACTCTGGTGTTGTATGTTCTTCTTCTTCTATTCTAAGTTTCTATCTTACCTATTCTCACCCTCTATTTTCTTTCATTAACTACCGGTATTTTCGATTTTTGGAAAATCGACGTGGGTCTTATGTCGATGACCAAAGATCGCAAATTTCCGGGACGTTACATGAGTCTTATAATAGTTTCATTTTTTCTATAAAGCATTGCGTTGTTTAACGATTTACTTTATTTCTTGCACTGGCAATCCAATGGAGTAAACCCGTTCCCCGATAGCGGCGTGGTCCTGTGATTAGGCTTATTATTAAATAGGTTAAGTAAGATTTCTCATACCAGTCCCATGACTGACTCGTAGTTTGTTTCACTTGCAAACTTGGGTGCCCTCTTTTCCACATGGGCAGTGGAGTGGCTTGTTTTGCAGACATTTATTGTTGAGCAAGATTCTGGATCGAAGCATAAAGCTGTGTCCAGAGCATTGATAGTCTTCCGCTGTGTTAGGTTATTTATTCCGCTGCACTATATTAAAATTATTGCAAATAAATCTTCCGTTGTTGTATTATTATTTATTCGATGTACTCTGATATTCTGTACTCTGATCTAACATTATTATAATGTTTATAAAAGTCTTCTGTTATTTGTTCTGATGTGTTGTATGCCCAAAGTTAATGTATTCGGCGATTTCCCGCGAGGGGAATTTTCGGGTCATTACAATAGTCCCAGGTTAAACCTAGACATATTGTTGGCCAAGTGAAATAGCTATGGTCAATTTATTCCCACTTTCTTGATTTTGGAA
Source organism: Allium sativum (assembly GCA_030737875.1). Lineage (NCBI taxonomy): Eukaryota > Viridiplantae > Streptophyta > Magnoliopsida > Asparagales > Amaryllidaceae > Allium > Allium sativum. Next base: position 453,595,081 of record CM060913.1, on the reverse strand, counting down.
GATTAACTATATGAAGCTGTGTAAAAAGATAGGCATTGTAATTTCTTATGTGGTTACATTATACAGTTCATGCTTTATGATGTGGTATAACGTGATATTTAATGCATCATGTGATTATATAACAAGCAGGGGTTATAATAAAGCAATTTTATCGAATAAGGCTATGTAAATAATAGGAAAGTGAACTAATACACTAATAACAATGTCCATCGCTAGAGGTGGTGCAGCCGAATGACTTACCAATGACTATTCTCAAGAATAAATAGCTTAACCAAATGAATATATGAGATCTTCAAGTAATTCACCGTGTTGCCTTGATTCACATACTTTGATTTCTACATTGTATGGGAGAGACAGAGGAGATTATTGCATTAGAAGGTTATGCGAACAGTTAGATATATATACCTACGGGTCATTAGAATTATTATTTTACGATTTTATAAAACTATATTCTGTGCTAACCATGTTATTCTTACATTGTTCCTTCTGTAGATATGGATTTCAAAAGGACAATAAAATGAATCAAGGTGCATAGAAAGTGAGCAAGTTTGGTTGTCTTTATCTGTTGTTTTATTACATTGCAATCTTATATTTGTTGTGTAGGTTAGATTTGTTGCGTATACTTGTATTTTTTTGTTTCTTTGAAGATATGTTTTATCTTTGTTCTATAGTAATCTGTTTATGGTAAATTTGCATATGATTTTTTTAAAATATTTTCTGGCTTTTAACTTGGAGAATGAGTGGATCTATTTGCGTTATTGAAGGTATCAGTTGTACATTTGAAACTCTTTGTAAGTGCTGCGGGTTGTCATTTTGGAACACCTAGCAGGTGTTGTTGGTTATTATTTTGAAACACTTATTTAGTGTTGCTAATTATATTCTTGAAACACTCACTAAGTGTTGTAGATTATAAGCTAGAAACACTCACTAAATGTTTCAATCTGTTAATCTGAAACATGCACCAAGTGTTTCAACTTGTCAATTTGAAACATAATATAGGTGGTTCAAAAATCTGCAACACACTCACCTGCAACATCCAAAACGTGTTTCTAAAAATTTTAGCAATATTTTACTACCATTTCAAATTGGTCATTTTGGTGTTGTGTGTCCTTGTCTACTCCAGTTTTTATGAATTGAAAAAAAGAGAGATTTTTGTGTTTTTTTATGAGATATCATTTTTCTATGGTTTGGGAAAAATGAGTTTTAATGAGGAAAAATAAAATTTTGAAGCTTTAATGTTTGTAAAAAGGTGATAAAGCCAAACCACGTTTTTAAATCATGGAGTAGGTAAGGAGTAGTACCTAGTAAAGACGAAGAATATTTTTTAGGTTATAAAGTAGATAGCAAGAATTAATTTGGAATGATAGTAATTCTCTTAGAGTGCATAATCACTATAAAGCCTAGGTTATTGCTTGGAAAAATCTGTTTAGACACAACAAGGATAGTTGTGATAAGTAGATGGTAGAGGGAAAGTGAGTTGTTTAGATTTTGCGGTTTGGACTTTTCTTTGTCAGTGGGGACATGGTCATTGGATTCTTCTCCCTTGTTAATAGCTGAGTAGTGTGCTTGTTTTCCTATTTCAGTTTTGAAAGAATTAGAAGGCTTATTTAAAATTAAGCTTAGATTGGTGAATTAAGTTAAATGAGCTAAAGAAAAGGTGATAATATAACTAAAAGAAAACAAACAATTTTGACTACTGCATAAATAAAGAACAATAAAAGAAAATGGATTCTTCCAAAGTTTGAAAATCTGAAAAGAAAATTTTCTTATGCAAACCATGCTTGGAATAGAGAATAGGAATTTTTGTAAAATTAGCAATTAAGTTTTCCAAGAATGGGGGAAAAGGTTACGTAAAAGTGGATGGAAAATATGTAATTTTCCATTTTCTACTTCTTTTTGACATAAGAAATCAAATTCAGAAAATAAGACATTTTTGTAATTCACAAATTAAAAGTTGGTTTATAGGTTTGGATGCAAAAATTGGATGAACTATATTCTTTCTTTGTAAGAGTATAAATAAAATTGGATGAAAAAGTGATTTTGATTTTCAAATTATTGCATTCATATAGAAATTGCCAGTATATTTAGGATGTGTTCATCATGTTCTCAAAAGGTTTTTAAGAAATTTTTTGCATTCATACTGGAGGTACCGCTTAGGTATTCATTGCAATCATATATTATTATGTTGTGTTACACTTTGCACAAGTGCACAAATGGTTGCAAAAATTCGATGTACACATGATGGTTGTAAACTATGCAAGGAATTACATAATTTTACCCTTACCAGATTCGGCGATGAATTTGCTAAAGGTGGAGAAACATAACACCCCTCATTTTTAATTAAATAACAAAATAAAATTTGTATAATTTTCAGAATTTGGCCACGGAACTAGCATCATTGCATCCATGCCTATTTTCTGATTCATTTAACCTATGACTTGCTGAAACAGATATAAAACAAAAAAGTTATCTTTGAATGAAGTATTAGAACAAATGTGAGAAAGAAGATATAAGAAAAATTATATATATAGTTGAGTATGTATATATATGTACACACACATGTATGTGTGCATATATGTATATATGTGTATGTAAATATATATATATATATATAATCTATAAGTAACCTGTAATCAATCAAAACGAGTATGAAATAAATGTCGGCATAACATCGTTTGAATTTTGAAAAGAAATGATGTTCTGCGTAGATATATACGCATAAATTCAAAAATTGAAATTAAAGCGTAATTTAAGTGCAAAAGTAATAAATGTGAATGAATGTAAAATAGGCAAGAGAATAGTTGCATTTGAAATTTGAATATATGTTAAAAGGAAGAAAACAATGAATTGATAACATTATTAATGACATTAATTGAGCAGTTATTAACGGACAACGATTTGAAGAGTAATACGCATATATATGCGTATAGCTTCCAACTCAAATTTTCTGAGACAATGCCATGACTCTGCCATTCTCATTCTTCTAAAAATCTTTCAGAAATAAAAATATTAATTTTTAGGAATTCTAATTCAAGATTTGAAGATAAAGAATGTAGATCTACAATATAGGTATTCATATTTCTTGTCTACGTGAGGTAAATTCTGTGAATCTGAATTATCGAGGTTTATTTCTTTCTTTTTGGTATCAAATTTTAAAATCCCGGTTATCTCGATACTAGATTTAATCAGAAAGACCACGGAATAGCAGATCAGAATCAGGTTTAAGAATTGGAAAGTAATCAGGTGAGTGGATTTAAATTATATCTTTTGGTAACAGTATATTTATCGTTTATATTCTCTGTAATCCTTAACATGATAAATAATTGAAATTTATGGTAATTGCGATATAATCTATTCCTTGAGTATGTTAAAAATATTGCTGTTGTACAAATTTATTCTAATAATTCTCTGTTTAGGTTAAGAATTACTGTAATACAGAAATGGTAAAATTTGATAATAATTATGCATACATTCTTAAGATTGCTATTCAATAATAAATTGGATATGTTGTAAAAGGGGATTACAAAGAATTGTGGAAATAATGGTATAAGAATTGATATGCCTAATTTTATATAGAAATTTACAGTAATTGGAAACGATATATGAAGAACAAGAATTAACAACTAACTAAGAAAATAAAAAGGGGAAATTAGTAGTATACTGTGTTTGTTGGATTTGGAAAAAATGGATACATTTCCATAACGGCCAAATTATTGAGAATTTTGTTACAAGTAAAGAAAAAAAGGATTATTGTGAAATAGGGATTCTTTTACCATATTGCACATTAATCAGATAAACTATATAGTATGTCCATGATGAAAATAAAAGATATAGCTTGCAACTACAGATCTTAATTGACGTACGTTATGAAAATAGATCTTACATATTTCTACTAACTAATCTAATGAGGTATGTGAAATATATTTTTCTGAAATAATAAGAATATACAAGATGCTAATTAAAGAAAGATTACAATAGTAAAAGTTGGTTCATATTAAGGAACCTAAGAAGAATTGTGATGAACGAGGAATATAACCTATTATAATTAATTATATGAATGGGAAGGAAATATAATAGGTATGGTTGTCCTAGGGACAAGTGTTATTATAATGCAAGTAATAATTATTGTTGAACAAAAACTTATTAATAAACCTTAGTTAAGGGAACTTAGTTAATAAGCAAACCAACAACAATGGTTATGGAAACAATGCAAGATAAGGTTATGATTGAATAAGGGAGGATAAAGTAAGTTTATTATTAGTAGACTTACAATTATAAATATTAAGTCTAATAAGTGTAATAAACAATAAGCAGAAGTCCGTTTCGGCGGCATAGGGCATATTAAAGAAAGTAAGCTGCTAATTGTGAGCTAATGAACCAAGCAACTTGAATAAAAAGTGAATATATGGATAATCAAGTTAATTAGCAATGTGATGAAATAAAGCAAGTGCATGATTAAAAGATTAGACGTAGGATCTAATAACGCGATGGCATGACGCGTTGGAATCAATCCGTACATTTGGAGATGAAGAACCCAACGGGGTAGATCATTGCGGTGTATGGAGACATGAGAGGAGCACGTCCAACTGATTATTCTATGGGACTAGAGTGAGACATGTGTCTTCTACGGGACATGATAGGATAATCCGTGATGGTCCTCTATGGTAGGTTTCAGGCTGTACCTACAGAGGTGTAGTCTGCACGATACCATCCGGTAAGTATACCATGACTGCAACTGTGGTGTAGCGGTCAGAAGGTTGTAGCAGATGACATTGGGTGTGTAACGACCCGGATTTTTCGAACGGTTATTTTAAATATTTAGTATCGTTTAAATATTGGATTAACAATAAAAATATATATATATAGTGAATTATCGATTAAATAATCGAAATACGATTTATTTTGATAATTATCGTAATATGAAACAGTAACAATTGAATTCAGAGTTAAAATTGTATCAAAAACAATTCTAAAGATTTTTATATATTCTATTTGATTTAGAACGATAATAATTGGTTGAAACCGATTTACATTTTAAACAATTTAATTTAACACAATGAAATGGTGATTTTTTCCAAACAGTCTTAGAATAGTGCTAACTCCAGGAATGTAGGTCACTACGCTAAATTCAGGATTTCAGAAACACTAGGTATTTTGAAATTTCTGAAGTGTATCGGTTCACATAAATAAAATAAAATAAAACAAAATCAAATCAAAATCTTTTCAAATTTTGCAAGCCGACCTATACTCATCAGCCACCCTAAAAACTGGAAAAATCGTACATTTATTTCTCCTTGAGCAGAAATAATGGTCTCACTCCCTCAGTATCATGGAAACAGGAAATTTAATGGAGAATGTACGTTTGCCTCCCTCTGGTCTATATAAAGTGGCGACTTCTTTCTCCTCTTCCATTCAGATAATCAGAAACCAAGTCCTCAGTTTAAAAAAAAAAAAAAAAAAGGGGAAATCGAATACGAATATGATTTCGAATTCATTTTAGGGGTTTGACATTCGATGTCGAGTATTGAATTTGGGGAGATGCGGTTTTTATCCAAGCTCGAATTAGGGCATCGACATCAGGGTATGGGTTTTGACAAGTGGAGGACGTTGAGGTTCGATCTGAGTTCCTGGGCGAACTAAGCATGGTGAGGCGCATCAATGATGGTTGTTCAAGGTGGGCTCGAAGCAGAAAGTGCCACACCCTGTATAGTTGCGATCTGGACATCGCGCTAAGGGAGGATCAACGTCAGTAACTGGGTGGGTGCGATAGGGGCTGCGTTGGATTTGACAAAGTGGGGTTCGAACTGTTGAGCGAGATGGAGGGTTGCGATGTCGGATGTTCAACTAGAAGATGGTGCAGCAGTTCGACTATGGGCCTGGGGTGATCCGATTGACAGATCGTGATCTATAGGGCAGTGGAGACAAGGTGTTCGATGTAATGCCGGAGTGGATGGTGCAAGGGTTTGGGCTGTTTTCAACAGGATTGATCGATGGTTATGGGGTCGCTTCATGTTTAGCTTCGTAGTTATGTGGGAAATAAGGTATACAATTTTATTATACATAAAAGAATTTATTATGTTTAATATAGATAAATGTTTAATCATTAAAATTAAAATGAATAATGGTAGGTGCAAGTAAATTCATTTGAGAGGCTTCAAGTAAATTCATGGCGTAATGATATGGGATTAAATAAGATAGTCAGCAAACGAAATCAAGTGAGTAAATCTCACTCACCTTTAGAATTATTTTTATTTCGTTAAAAATAATTGTTTGTTACTTGTGTGAATGTTTTCTGGTTGTTTTATATATATTAGTTATTTAGGCTATATATATATATTGGGTTGATTGATTGGTTGGATTCCCGCAGTCTCATTAGCGGATGCCCGCAGTTTCATAGCGGATGATTACCCTATACGCCCCACGCTATGATTAGTGGATGACCTTCTATACCGCGATATTCTGCCACGAAGCAGAATGGGTATTATTTATGTGCTAACATCTGTGGATGCAGGAAAACAGGTTGGAGGAATCCAACAGGATTCCTCAAAAATATATTATCTGTTGTGTTGTTTGTTGTTTGCTTGATTTCATATATTAATATATGACGTGTTAAAAATCAAATGATTGAAAAAATGGAGTGATTTGATTGCTTTAAATATCACTGGGCCAAGTGTTAATTTATTAAAATATCATGAGAAAGATATTTGAGGTTTAAAAGAAAATTCTATTTTTCCTAAATAGAATTTGAAATTCAAGTAGAATTTGAAAATATAGGATTTCAAATGGAATATTGAAATAAAATTTCAAAATAGAATTTTGAAATGAAATTTCAAAATAGAACTTGAAATAGAATTTTTAAGTGGAAATTTAAATAGAATTTAAATATTTGAAATTCAGAAGAAAATTTAAATAAGATTTGAAATGGGATTTTTAAATATGTAAATGAAATTTGAGTATAACATTTGAATTTTAAAGGGAGTTTAAATATTTGAATTTTAAAAGGATATTGAATATTAGAAGTTCAAATAGAATTTGAATAGATGAAATTAGAAGGAAAAATAGAATTTGAATTCAAGGAATTAAATTATAATTTGAATTCGAAGGAATTCGAATAAGAAATTCAAATAGAGATTTGAATGTAGAATTTCAAAATAGAATTTGAAATATAGAATTTCAAAGAAGAATTGAATAGAATTTGAAATATAGTATTTCAAGGAAGAATTCAAATGTGAAATTTGAATAGAGATTTGAATTGGAATTCAAATATGAAATTTGAATAGAGATTTGAAATAGAAATTCAAGTATTGAATTTGAACATGGAATTGAATACAGAAATTCAAGTAGAAATTTGAATATGAGATTTCAAATATAGAATTTGAAATAAACTTTGAAAAATAGGATTTTCAAAGTAGAAATTGAAAATAGAATTTCAAATAGGATTTCAAAGTAGGAAATCCAAAAGGATTTTGAAATGGGATTTGAATTCAAGGGAATTCAAATGAATTTGAATATTAGAAATTCAAATGGTGTTAATAAAATTTGAATATTAGAAATTCAAATGGTGAAAATGAATTTGAATATTAGAAATTCAAATGGTATTGAAAATGAATTTGAATATTAGAATTCAAATGGAAAATGGAATTTGAATATAAGAGATTCAAATTGAATTTAAATCGGATTTGATCTATGGAATTTGAATATGAAATTCAAATGGGTTTAAAAACTATGGAAATTTTGAATATAGAATTTAAAAAGGAGTTGGAATATTTGAACTTCAATAGAATGCAAATATAGAAATGGGAATATAGAAGTTCAAATGGGATTTAAATATAAAGTTTAAATAAGAGAATTCAAATGAATTCAAGTTAGAATTTGAATATAGGGAATTCAAATAGAAATTTAAGTATTGAATTTGAATATCAAATAGAAAAGGAATTGGAATTTGAAATATAGAATTCAAAAGTGAGATTGGAATTTGAATCAAGGAATTCAAATAGAGCTAAATAGAGTTGAATTCATTTTAAAGAAGTTTAAAGGGTTTTATATATATAAATATAATTAAAACGAACTCGCCGCAGCGCTGCAGTTCGTAAATTAGCGATTCGAACTTCAATTGAGTATACAGAACGCAGTTGAAGTCGGAATCCTTTGAAACAAGAAACGTCAGGACCAGTTTGATAATAGTTTTCTAATGAAAGAGAAAAATCTGAATTTCGTCGTATAGATTTTGAGTTATATCAAAATCAAATTTTCAGAAAAGCAGCGCCAGAATCGTTTTAAAACCATAATGGTTTATTTTAATGTTATAAAAGGATTTTAAGCAAATAAAATCCGAAGTTCTATTTTGAAAATTTCGGGGTTGAGTTGTAAAGTATATGTGAATTCAAGTTGTGTAAATGAATATGATTTTGAAACAGAAATCAAATTTTTGACTTTGAATAGAACTAACTAATTTGAAATAGAAATTAGTTAATGAGATTTCGAAGGGATATTGGGCTTTGAATAAGAAAATTCGATTTGAAAATTTATATTCGAAAAAGAAAAGAGAACTAGAATTGAAATCGAAATTCAATTTGGTTATGAACGAGTTAAATATTTTGTTTGAACATGTTATGTTCAAACAAAGAAGTGAAATAGGCAAAAGGGGCTAATTAAAGAATAATTGAGCGAAACTGAATTCAAACGATTCAAAATTGAATTCAAACAAATGGATTGAGTTGAATTGAATTGAAAACAGGTGAACACGTGTAAGCAGGTTTGGGATGGAGTATATGAAGATTTTTTATTTATGTGCCCGACAAAGAGGTACATGTTTAATTCATATATGAGATTTATGCGCCGTATCGGCAAGCCGCTTGGCTTTTCCTTTTTCTTTTTGATTAAGGAAGATACCGGGAAGCTATTTGAAATTTCCCGATGCTCCCGATACAGGGGAGGTTATGGCGAAATTTTCCGGGAATTTAAGGAGTTAGAATATTTTTAAGATATTTTGATAATTTGAAATCATTGTATCGACGTATTGAATTCGATAGTAAAGTGAATATAAAATCGAATGTTGTAAACAAAAAAGGGATTGAAATTGTTTTCAATTGCAAATAGAGATATTTTCTAATATATAGAAAATAAAAGAAGTTAATATTTGGAAACGTTTTCCAAATGACATAAGAGGCCGAGATTGATTATTGAAATATTTGGTTAACAAATATTGTTAAGGAAATGGAAAAGAGATTTAATTAATGAAATATTAATTAAAGAGCCCAGTGATTTGGTTGATATGTTGATTGAACACTTGTTTTTATTCGATAGTTAAATCACAGACTATCGAAGTTTTGACCATCGTTGTCAATATGGAGAGACCGGTTGGATTATTATCCGAAGAACCACTCCGTATCGGCATAAGCGTTGCGAACCAAGTATGCTGAATATATTGAAGACGGAGTAAAGTGCAAGGGCTTTTCTAGTAATAGAAATAGTGCCTTCGGTTTCGTTCAGTCCCAGAACGAACGTATATGGACGAATGTCTGATAGAGTATTTCCAATGATCAAATGGGTTGGTCTGTATGAATATATATGGTTGCAACGGATTTATCCCTTAGCATAATATCCAGAATATTTGTGCAAACTCAACTAGTGATTAACGGATCTGACAATGTGGCATTCAAAGTGATGATGCTATCAAGGAATGGTAAGTATGCGTAGCCTCAGGCCTCAACAACCGGGAAAGGACAAAAATCGGGCAGGCAGCATGGCTATGTGGGTCGCACCCATTAGGGTGTATAATCACCTATCTAGAGAAATTCCTTTTGTTTCTAAATCTATCGATTCTGCCCATTCGGGAAACGGTGGTTTGAGTCCAACCGTTGGTGATATACATTCGATACACTCAAGCGAAATGAGTGGTCGGTCATGTGTGGGCCGGGTTGCAAGATGTTCTTGTTGAACCCAGTGTATTCCTCTCTAGAGATACACAGTCGGAAGGTGGTACCATACCTTGTCATGTTGGAAATCCAATCTCCAATAAGCACCATGCGGTTTTTGATTTTAAAATATATATGTGGAGCGTGAGATGCAAGCGTTCTGCTATTTGGTTATTTACTTGATGTAGACATTATTATAATATCACTGGATTTGATATCAAAGTGTTTTGGGTTATAGTAAGGTAAAAACCGTCCATGTTTATGTGTGGGCTGGTCTTACTATTATCTTTTCTTGAAAAGAGTTTTGGAAGTTAAACAAGTGGTTGGAGTTTACTCACACCAGTCCCATGACTGACCCAGAGTTTGTTTTTTTGTTTGTTTTCCCTAAACTCTTGGGTGCCCAAATTTGTACGGGCAGTCAAGTGTTTCAGGCTTTTACAGATACACTTGGAGGAGCTTGAAGCAGGAGGCTTCAACGTTAGTTATTTAGAGTTACTTCCGCTGGATCAAATGTTATGTGTACTCTGATGATGGTATGTATATATGTACAAAACAGATTTGTATTTCAAAGCTTATGTTATATAATATATTTTATTCGTTCCGCTGTGAGTTGTGATCTTCGTTTTTCTTCTATTCTAATATTTCTTTCTTTCTATTTCTCATCCTCTAACTTCTTTCTAATAATGAGTCGTATTTCTGTGTTATTTGGGTTGGACGTGTGGTGTATTTAGTCAACTCAGATAGCTCAGATTTGCGGGTCGTTTCAGTTGGTATCAGAGCTTAGGTTGAGCGAACACCTAGGCTGGTGTGGCATGTGCTCATTAGAGATAGGGTCAGTAGTACCCTAAAATGAGTTGAGTGTATATATATACGAGAGAGCGTATTTGTTAGTTGATATAAAAATTGTTTTATATTGTGTTGTCTAGTCTGTGAGTGGTTTATGAATTCTGGTCGAATCGTGGGACGCCACGAAGTCGATAGGGATTTCTAAACACTTGAACAGAGAAATTGAACACAATATTGTTTTAAAGTGGGTGAATGAAATAATTTTACCCAAAATTCTATTTTGATATATAACTAATAATTTTCTGAAATTATTGGATGTGTTGATTGTTATCGTTATAATCAAATTTGATTATAAAAATTGGAATGGTTATATATAACCAAAATAAAACTTGTATATAACATATACAAATGAGATGAATTAGAATTTAATTCAAACCAGAATTTGGAATTTTAATCCTGGGAATTTGGAAAATATTTTCAAAATATTTTCAAAATATATTAAACAATATAGCTTTGTTTTGTAAAGGATTTGAATAAATACCATTTTTGAATGGATTTTAGAAGTAATAAAGCACTGAACTCACTTCGGTGGCTGGGAAATAATTCTGATGATGACTGCAGCCTCATCAGTGTTCATTTTCAAGTTTCTAAGTGATGGATGGCTACCTTAGAAAAAGTTTTAGATGGAAATTTGTTTGAAAGAAAACAAAGTGGTTTGAAAATTCAAATGTTTTGAATTGGAAATGAAAATAAATATATGTGTATATTTATGGGATTTCAAAAGAATTTGAAAGAAAAACCCTGGGATTTGAATTCTGGAATTAAAATTTAACTGAAGCAAGTTAAATGGTTCGAGGTTAATAAATTGACTAGAATCAATTTGAAATAAATTGAAATGAATATGAATTAGAATGCATATGAATGGAAACCAAAAGTTTTGGTTGAAATTAAAGTCATAGAAATATGAGGAGTGAGTTCAACATAAGTGAATTGTTGAAAAGTAATGAGTTTGTACCATTTTTCCTACCTTAGCAATTTCGAGGACGAAATTATTTTAAGGGGGGAAGAATGTAACGACCCGGATTTTTCGAACGGTTATTTTAAATATTTAGTATCGTTTAAATATTGGATTAACAATAAAAATATATATATATATAGTGAATTATCGATTAAATAATCGAAATACGATTTATTTTGATAATTATCGTAATATGAAACAGTAACAATTGAATTCAGAGTTAAAATTGTATCAAAAACAATTCTAAAGATTTTTATATATTCTATTTGATTTAGAACGATAATAATTGGTTGAAACCGATTTACATTTTAAACAATTTAATTTAACACAATGAAATGGTGATTTTTTCCAAACAGTCTTAGAATAGTGCTAACTCCAGGAATGTAGGTCACTACGCTAAATTCAGGATTTCAGAAACACTAGGTATTTTGAAATTTCTGAAGTGTATCGGTTCACATAAATAAAATAAAATAAAACAAAATCAAATCAAAATCTTTTCAAATTTTGCAAGCCGACCTATACTCATCAGCCACCCTAAAAACCGGAAAAATCGTACATTTATTTCTCCTTGAGCAGAAATAATGGTCTCACTCCCTCAGTATCATGGAAACAGGAAATTTAATGGAGAATGTACGTTTGCCTCCCTCTGGTCTATATAAAGTGGCGACTTCTTTCTCCTCTTCCATTCAGATAATCAGAAACCAAGTCCTCAGTTTAAAAAAAAAAAAAAAAGGGAAATCGAATACGAATATGATTTCGAATTCATTTTAGGGGTTTGACATTCGATGTCGAGTATTGAATTTGGGGAGATGCGGTTTTTATCCAAGCTCGAATTAGGGCATCGACATCAGGGTATGGGTTTTGACAAGTGGAGGACGTCGAGGTTCGATCTGAGTTCCTGGGCGAACTAAGCATGGTGAGGCGCATCAATGATGGTTGTTCAAGGTGGGCTCGAAGAAGAAAGTGCCACACCCTGTATAGTTGCGATCTGGACATCGCGCTAAGGGAGGATCAACGTCAGTAACTGGGTGGGTGCGATAGGGGCTGCGTTGGATTTGACAAAGTGGGGTTCGAACTGTTGAGCGAGATGGAGGGTTGCGATGTCGGATGTTCAACTAGAAGATGGTGCAACAGTTCGACTATGGGCCTGGGGTGATCCGATTGACAGATCGTGATCTATAGGGCAGTGGAGACAAGGTGTTCGATGTAATGCCGGAGTGGATGGTGCAAGGGTTTGGGCTGTTTTCAACAGGATTGATCGATGGTTATGGGGTCGCTTCATGTTTAGCTTCGTAGTTATGTGGGAAATAAGGTATACAATTTTATTATACATAAAAGAATTTATTATGTTTAATATAGATAAATGTTTAATCATTAAAATTAAAATGAATAATGGTAGGTGCAAGTAAATTCATTTGAGAGGCTTCAAGTAAATTCATGGCGTAATGATTTGGGATTAAATAAGATAGTCAGCAAACGACAAGTGAGTAAATCTCACTCACCTTTAGAATTATTTTTATTTCGTTAAAAATAATTGTTTGTTACTTGTGTGAATGTTTTCTGGTTGTTTTATATATATTAGTTATTTAGGCTATATATATATATTGGGTTGATTGATTGGTTGGATTCCCGCAGTCTCATTAGCGGATGCCCGCAGTTTCATAGCGGATGATTACCCTATACGCCCCACGCTATGATTAGTGGATGACCTTCTATACCGCGATATTCTGCCACGAAGCAGAATGGGTATTATTTATGTGCTAACATCTGTGGATGCAGGAAAACAGGTTGGAGGAATCCAACAGGATTCCTCAAAAATATATTATCTGTTGTGTTGTTTGTTGTTTGCTTGATTTCATATATTAATATATGACGTGTTAAAAATCAAATGATTGAAAAAATGGAGTGATTTGATTGCTTTAAATATCACTGGGCCAAGTGTTAATTTATTAAAATATCATGAGAAAGATATTTGAGGTTTAAAAGAAAATTCTATTTTTCCTAAATAGAATTTGAAATTCAAGTAGAATTTGAAAATATAGGATTTCAAATGGAATATTGAAATAAAATTTCAAAATAGAATTTTGAAATGAAATTTCAAAATAGAACTTGAAATAGAATTTTTAAGTGGAAATTTAAATAGAATTTAAATATTTGAAATTCAGAAGAAAATTTAAATAAGATTTGAAATGGGATTTTTAAATATGTAAATGAAATTTGAGTATAACATTTGAATTTTAAAGGGAGTTTAAATATTTGAATTTTAAAAGGATATTGAATATTAGAAGTTCAAATAGAATTTGAATAGATGAAATTAGAAGGAAAAATAGAATTTGAATTCAAGGAATTAAATTATAATTTGAATTCGAAGGAATTCGAATAAGAAATTCAAATAGAGATTTGAATGTAGAATTTCAAAATAGAATTTGAAATATAGAATTTCAAAGAAGAATTGAATAGAATTTGAAATATAGTATTTCAAGGAAGAATTCAAATGTGAAATTTGAATAGAGATTTGAATTGGAATTCAAATATGAAATTTGAATAGAGATTTGAAATAGAAATTCAAGTATTGAATTTGAACATGGAATTGAATACAGAAATTCAAGTAGAAATTTGAATATGAGATTTCAAATATAGAATTTGAAATAAACTTTGAAAAATAGGATTTTCAAAGTAGAAATTGAAAATAGAATTTCAAATAGGATTTCAAAGTAGGAAATCCAAAAGGATTTTGAAATGGGATTTGAATTCAAGGGAATTCAAATGAATTTGAATATTAGAAATTCAAATGGTGTTAATAAAATTTGAATATTAGAAATTCAAATGGTGAAAATGAATTTGAATATTAGAAATTCAAATGGTATTGAAAATGAATTTGAATATTAGAATTCAAATGGAAAATGGAATTTGAATATAAGAGATTCAAATTGAATTTAAATCGGATTTGATCTATGGAATTTGAATATGAAATTCAAATGGGTTTAAAAACTATGGAAATTTTGAATATAGAATTTAAAAAGGAGTTGGAATATTTGAACTTCAATAGAATGCAAATATAGAAATGGGAATATAGAAGTTCAAATGGGATTTAAATATAAAGTTTAAATAAGAGAATTCAAATGAATTCAAGTTAGAATTTGAATATAGGGAACTCAAATAGAAATTTAAGTATTGAATTTGAATATCAAATAGAAAAGGAATTGGAATTTGAAATATAGAATTCAAAAGTGAGATTGGAATTTGAATCAAGGAATTCAAATAGAGCTAAATAGAGTTGAATTCATTTTAAAGAAGTTTAAAGGGTTTTATATATATAAATATAATTAAAACGAACTCGCCGCAGCGCTGCAGTTCGTAAATTAGCGATTCGAACTTCAATTGAGTATACAGAACGCAGTTGAAGTCGGAATCCTTTGAAACAAGAAACGTCAGGACCAGTTTGATAATAGTTTTCTAATGAAAGAGAAAAATCTGAATTTCGTCGTATAGATTTTGAGTTATATCAAAATCAAATTTTCAGAAAAGCAGCGCCAGAATCGTTTTAAAACCATAATGGTTTATTTTAATGTTATAAAAGGATTTTAAGCAAATAAAATCCGAAGTTCTATTTTGAAAATTTCGGGGTTGAGTTGTAAAGTATATGTGAATTCAAGTTGTGTAAATGAATATGATTTTGAAACAGAAATCAGATTTTTGACTTTGAATAGAACTAACTAATTTGAAATAGAAATTAGTTAATGAGATTTCGAAGGGATATTGGGCTTTGAATAAGAAAATTCGATTTGAAAATTTATATTCGAAAAAGAAAAGAGAACTAGAATTGAAATCGAAATTCAATTTGGTTATGAACGAGTTAAATATTTTGTTTGAACATGTTATGTTCAAACAAAGAAGTGAAATAGGCAAAAGGGGCTAATTAAAGAATAATTGAGCGAAACTGAATTCAAACGATTCAAAATTGAATTCAAACAAATGGATTGAGTTGAATTGAATTGAAAACAGGTGAACACGTGTAAGCAGGTTTGGGATGGAGTATATGAAGATTTTTTATTTATGTGCCCGACAAAGAGGTACATGTTTAATTCATATATGAGATTTATGCGCCGTATCGGCAAGCCGCTTGGCTTTTCCTTTTTCTTTTTGATTAAGGAAGATACCGGGAAGCTATTTGAAATTTCCCGATGCTCCCGATACAGGGGAGGTTATGGCGAAATTTTCCGGGAATTTAAGGAGTTAGAATATTTTTAAGATATTTTGATAATTTGAAATCATTGTATCGACGTATTGAATTCGATAGTAAAGTGAATATAAAATCGAATGTTGTAAACAAAAAAGGGATTGAAATTGTTTTCAATTGCAAATAGAGATATTTTCTAATATATAGAAAATAAAAGAAGTTAATATTTGGAAACGTTTTCCAAATGACATAAGAGGCCGAGATTGATTATTGAAATATTTGGTTAACAAATATTGTTAAGGAAATGGAAAAGAGATTTAATTAATGAAATATTAATTAAAGAGCCCAGTGATTTGGTTGATATGTTGATTGAACACTTGTTTTTATTCGATAGTTAAATCACAGACTATCGAAGTTTTGACCATCGTTGTCAATATGGAGAGACCGGTTGGATTATTATCCGAAGAACCACTCCGTATCGGCATAAGCGTTGCGAACCAAGTATGCTGAATATATTGAAGACGGAGTAAAGTGCAAGGGCTTTTCTAGTAATAGAAATAGTGCCTTCGGTTTCGTTCAGTCCCAGAACGAACGTATATGGACGAATGTCTGACAGAGTATTTCCAATGATCAAATGGGTTGGTCTGTATGAATATATATGGTTGCAACGGATTTATCCCTTAGCATAATATCCAGAATATTTGTGCAAACTCAACTAGTGATTAACGGATCTGACAATGTGGCATTCAAAGTGATGATGCTATCAAGGAATGGTAAGTATGCGTAGCCTCAGGCCTCAACAACCGGGAAAGGACAAAAATCGGGCAGGCAGCATGGCTATGTGGGTCGCACCCATCAGGGTGTATAATCACCTATCTAGAGAAATTCCTTTTGTTTCTAAATCTATCGATTCTGCCCATTCGGGAAACGGTGGTTTGAGTCCAACCGTTGGTGATATACATTCGATACACTCAAGCGAAATGAGTGGTCGGTCATGTGTGGGCCGGGTTGCAAGATGTTCTTGTTGAACCCAGTGTATTCCTCTCTAGAGATACACAGTCGGAAGGTGGTCCCATACCTTGTCATGTTGGAAATCCAATCTCCAATAAGCACCATGCGGTTTTTGATTTTAAAATATATATGTGGAGCGTGAGATGCAAGCGTTCTGCTATTTGGTTATTTACTTGATGTAGACATTATTATAATATCACTGGATTTGATATCAAAGTGTTTTGGGTTATAGTAAGGTAAAAACCGTCCATGTTTATGTGTGGGCTGGTATTACTATTATCTTTTCTTGAAAAGAGTTTTGGAAGTTAAACAAGTGGTTGGAGTTTACTCACACCAGTCCCATGACTGACCCAGAGTTTGTTTTTTTTGTTTGTTTTCCCTAAACTCTTGGGTGCCCAAATTTGTACGGGCAGTCAAGTGTTTCAGGCTTTTACAGATACACTTGGAGGAGCTTGAAGCAGGAGGCTTCAACGTTAGTTATTTAGAGTTACTTCCGCTGGATCAAATGTTATGTGTACTCTGATGATGGTATGTATATATGTACAAAACAGATTTGTATTTCAAAGCTTATGTTATATAATATATTTTATTCGTTCCGCTGTGAGTTGTGATCTTCGTTTTTCTTCTATTCTAATATTTCTTTCTTTCTATTTCTCATCCTCTAACTTCTTTCTAATAATGAGTCGTATTTCTGTGTTATTTGGGTTGGACGTGTGGTGTATTTAGTCAACTCAGATAGCTCGGATTTGCGGGTCGTTTCAGGGTGATTCAGAGATTTGCCTTGTCGGTGGAAGAGGTTGGTCATGACCAAATTTGGGATAGTAATCGTCGAACACCTATCATCGGTAGTTAGTGGGATGTGGAAAGACTAAGGGCTAAACCAACAGACAACGTACTTTCACTATCGAGGCGTTGGTGAGGGAGATGCCAAATTGGATGCTAGATTGGTTGTTAAGGGCACATCATTAGATCCTGGTGTAGGGCCAGGGTGGGGCCATAGCCATGTGAAAATACAAACTACATATGAATATTTGTATTGTAGACCTAATAAAGCTGTCATTTACATATATTAAAAGCTCCCGACCGAATTTCATGCATTGGATGCAGCCCTACTATAGGACTCGGGTTAGTAGGCAGTCCATTCGTGTGAGGGTCTAGATATATGCATTAGGTGGTGTATTGTAGACATTAGGGCATTACTCTGTGTTGAGACATGATTCGACCAAGGATTTCAGATACGAGGATCCGTATGCTTATATGCAATAATGATATAGATTTTTATGTGCGGTTTGGTGTAGGATGGAGATTGTATATGCTTCCATGTTTTGACAGCGGAGACCGTATAAGGAGGGTACTATGGGGAGTACCTTAAGATGTTGGGCATAGCACATATATATTATATTATGTTTAACCTATTGGGAAGTAGGTGAGTACGACATGAGTGCAAAGCCTTGAGTATTATTAACCCAAATAACCTAATAATTAAGAAAATATGATTAAACGGTATATCTATGGTTATTTCAAAAATTCGAGCTTCGATATATTGGGATTTTTGAAAAAAAATCGATCTATTGTAATTCGGGTTTTTACAGAAAGCATACCCTGGATAACGATAACCTTTCCTATCTCTGCCGCTGTTGGACACTAGACATAGAAAGAACAACATTGATAGCATATGCTCTCACCAACTGCTTATCTTTTGGGGGCTTTGGGCCATCTTTCTTGAAGTGTCCCTCTTTATCAAAATTGAAACACTTCCGCAAAGCCGTCTTGGACCTACAATCCTTGACATGATGGCCCTTCTTGCCACAGTCATAGCACTCAATCTCTTTCTTAACCTTCTTCTTTTGTCTATCCTTGGACTAGAATTTATTCCTTTTATTGGTAAACTTCTTCTTGCCTCCACCGCCTATCTGCGGCTTTCGCTCTTCCTCAGAAACAACAGCGGTTTCAGTCTTTATCTTGGGCTAAAGGCTTTCCGACCTTAAAGCTTTCCCAATGATGGACTTGAAAGTCTCATCATATGATTAATAAGCCTGTCCCTCAAGTAATAATCCAAGACGGCGATGAATTTCTCATTCTTACTGTTGACGGTGTTGATAAAAGACATCCCATATTTCGACAAAGCGTTAAAGTAAGCAACATACTCAGTAACAATTCTATTTCCTTGCTTTAGCTCAGCAAACTTTTGTAACAGTTCTGACTTCTGAAAAGCCGCAATAAACTTCCCACAGAACCAAGCTTTGAATTAATCCTAAGTAAATTGATAATCGGGAGTAGCAGCTTTAATGGCATTCCACCAATTCATAGTGTAAAAGCCCGTAAATCTGTACCCATTGAGCCGACGAATTACAACCCACGTCCAATTCAAATTGCACGAAATTACGATTGTTTAGTAGAAAGAAATTAGAGGATGAGAAATAGAAATAAATAAATATTAGAATAGAAGAAAAGAAGAAGAACATCAGAATCTCACACTGGAACGAATAAAATATAATATATCAAATCTCTTTACACAAAAAGAAACTGTGTATACATACCCATCATCAGAGTACATCATATATCAGACACAGTGGAAATAAACTGTAAATAACTAATGGTGAAGCCTCCTACTTCCATCTCCTGAAACTCCAGTGGGACCTAACCTGGAAATATACTCCGTCTGACCCGAGCATATTTGAAGCAAAGCAAAATTCACCAGGATCAGTCTGGAATACTTTTCAGTGATAAATTCACAACAAACGACTTACTTAACTTTAGAAATACTTTTTGAAGGAAAAGGATAATAGTAAGCCCAGCCCACACATAAACACGAACGGTTTTTACCCTACTATAACCCAAAACATTTTTGATATATCAAAATCTAGTGATATTATAGTAGCGTCTATCAAACCATAAATAATTAACCATCTAGCAGAACGCTTGCATCTCACGTTCTACATATTTATTATAAAATCAAAAACCCCATGGCGCTTATTGGAGATTGGATTCCAACTATGACAAGGTATGAGACCACCTTCCGATCAGTGTATTCTAGAGGGGATACACTGGGATTCAACAAGAATATCTTGCAACCCAGTCACACATGACTGACCACTCATTTAGCTTGAGTTTATCGAATATATTGTCACCCCTTTATGGTTTTAAGGGCCCATAGTACATCCGCGGAGATAAAGAAACGAAAGAGGAACAAATAATGAAATTTTTGTAGATGGTGACAATATACGCTGCTGGGAATGACCCACCTAGCCATGCTGCCTGCCTAATTTTTGTCATTTCCCGGTTGATGAGGCTTGAGGTCACGTTTATCTTTTCAGAACAGCACATCTCCATTTACTTTGAATGCACATCGTCAGATCCATCAAATCACTAATTAACGTCCACAAATATACTCTGGGTGTTAAGCAAAAGAATTTCTCCTCTATCAAACTCGTTATATTTTTAAAAATCAATGTACGTGACCCTCAGAAAATACCCTGTCAGAAATTCGTCTATACAAGTCATCCAGGAACAGGATAAACCGAAGGCACCCTCCTACCGCATCCTATATTGGAATCACCCCAATGATCAGTAGCGAGTAGTCCTTGCAATCCGTAAATTTCAATTACGATAGAACCACAATGTATCTCTTTTGTGGGAGCGACCCAGAGATTATAAGTAGTTCTTCTGTTTCATGAAGATCTATGGTCTTCAACGCTCCATCTTTAATTTCTGAAAATTAATTTCAAATGCAACGTCGGTTCGAAGTGGTTTTTGGTCTAGTTCGCATCCTGGTCTCTTCGAAACAGCACGTCAAAAAGTCCAATAGAATATTTCATTGATAGTCGGGTTTTAACTATCAATCCAATAATAATGATAAGTACATTGGAAGCTCAGACCCTTTGAGAAAAACCATTCATTTAAACCATTATATTGATTTAACATTATTACAGTATCATAAAACATTTCCATTTCTTTTACCCTGGAAATATTTCTTTATATTCTTCAAAATTCCCTTTTAAATTTACTTCGTAAAATATCGATATATTATTCACTTAATGGTGTAACTCCAATTATCAATTATCGTACGGCCAAAAACGATGTCAAGCGACATTTTAGTTATTATATAACCCAGTTAGTTTTATTAAAGTCAGACTTCAAATATTACTCTTAATTCAAATCATTTTGGAAATATATAATTCAAATATTTACTTTTGTTTCTCATTCAACATAATCATTTCCAATTCTTTGGGAAAACATCGTTGTTTAATTATTACTCAGAAGAAACATATTTCAAACCATATTATCTCATTACGCTTCAAACCAGGGCCAAGCAATGTTAAATTATACATTGTTTATTTTTAAATCTCAATACTTTAATTATATTTTAAAATCTCGCAAATGTTGCAATATAATAAGCTAGTCTCAAATCCTTTACCCTTACAAACTAATATCATCCCTCCATAATAGTGAAGCCGTTCAAGTTGGGGTATTTTAATTACCTCTTAGACCTTAAGCGACAACGTTCTTATCTTAAGATAATAAAAGTTTGAAACTCAAAAATATAATATATTATTCTCATTTCCATTTAATATTTAATTTAAATATGGTTTTATAAACCACTTTCTTTCATTCGAAAACCCACTTTATATTCTAGTCCCTTTTTCTTAATTTGCTAATTAAGTAAATTATTTACCAACCCTTTTCTATAATCTTTTTATACAACTTCATCTATAACTTGGATTATATTGCAATAATTCATTTATTAATACTTACCTATAACCGTACAACATATTTAAAACTAAATTTGGATTTCGTTACTAAATCCATTACGTAACTCCTTATACCAATCCATCAATCAATTTCTCGTTTCATTTACATTCATTTACTCAACTAGGTAAAATCTCATTAAATTTTCATATTAGCTTACTAGTCTTTTTATAACCTTCTGTTTATAAACTTGGATTTGTTATATAATTCATTTACCGAATCTTTACGCAAATCCATATTTAGTAACTTATTATACTTAACTTGTTTTTAATTCCCAAAGGCTATTTACCCTCTTCCCTTTTTCTTATAATCGTCTTACTTAGCCTAATTATTAAGTAAAAATTTATTTGGAGAAACATTCCTTTTAAATCCAACCCTTTTTCAACCTGGTATATAAAACTTGGAATTTTTATAATTCCCTTTACCCGATTCAATTAAAAATCTTATTACTCTTGATTACTTCTTAAATGAGTAAATCACTTTGATAATTACTTTATCATCAAATTGAAGTAATTTACTTCCTTATTAACACCAATAGAATAATAATTCATTATTCAAAAGATTATTAGATAATAATAAAATAAATATTTTTAAAACATAGTTAATCAAAGATAAATTAACTACTTAGAACGTTCATTAAGTTTAACCATCGTTCGTAAACTATTTGTATTAGATTAAATTAAGTGAAAATTAGGCACACATCCCTAAAACCAAATTTAATCAGGCACACATCCCTTATTAAGTTTTCATGTAAACCCACCCCCTATTTTGGAAGTTCCGCTCCCTGTTTTGCCAACTTCCGCCATTTACGTTTTCTGGCCAGAATTTTATGCGCTGCTGATTAAAAAAAACAAAAAAAAAATTAAAATCTGCAAATGTTAAGAGAAGTTTACGGAAATTTAAAAAAAAATTGCATACATGTGTTCAAGAATTCACAATACCTGCACACATGTATGCAAATATTGCATAAGCCATTTCCTTTTGAAATTCTGACCCGAAATTTGCATACTTGTGTGCAACTTTTCAAACTTCTTGCACACATGTATGAAATTATTGCATGAAGCAAATTGAAGTAACATTTTGCCTGTGGATTCTTGCACACGTATGTGCATGTTTTCTGGTTTTAATGCATACATGCATGTAAATTAATATGAACTGATACGCATGCAAGTGAATTTTTGCACACTAGTATGCTAGAATTATGCTATACTTGTACAGATGTATGCAAGTAAATCAACAAAGATGCATGACAGGAAAACATGCACAGATGTATGAATGAAAATACAAATATGTGCATACTTGTATGCATTTAAATGCTATTTTCGTTGTTTTTCTGTTTTTTTGGTTTTGACGTGATGATTGTTTGGGCTGATTTTTTTTTGCGTTTACCTGTTTTAGTCAAATACGAATTTATGTGATTTTTTTAAGTGAATTTTCGAAAAATAGGAACTAAATTTACAATAAGTTTATGACCAGAGTGAGCCTAATTTTAAAACTTAATAAGGACTTATGCCAAATGGACCCCCTTAAATTAATCTAATATCCAATCTTCATTAAACAATTGACTTTGTCGACTTATAAACATTAGTTAATTGACTAATCCACCTTCTTAAGTTAATTATCAACTTAATTAACTTAGTAATATTGTTTAATTGTTTAAATAAACAATTTTCTAAGGGGTATTTGGTTTTAAGGACACATTCCTCAAAAAAATTAGATCAAAGGACAACTAAGTTTGATAATTAAATGAAGGACAAAGACCAAGTAGTATTATATCAACATGAAGTTCACTTTAATTTTATCATTATTACTAAATTAATTAAAAAATAAACGATTTACCTTAAAATTGAAAAAAAAAGTGATTTCAAAATTATTTTAGTTTATTGATGTTATTATAAACATATATAAATATTCAGCTCGGAAAGCTAAATGAATATAGCTTTATTACTTAAAAATATAGCTTTATATTGTATCACTCAAATACAAAATTAAGTCATTTTAAAGCTAATCTCATTTGCACCAGAGAAAAGCTATATCGAAAATAACGAAGCTATATGCATATAGCTTTCCGTCCTGCATTTTTTTATACTCATTTTCTCCTATATTTATGATACCAAAAACATTTCATAATTAATTTTTACTAGTTTTTAATCTTATAATCACAGAAAAGGGTTTTCGTATTAGTTTTTATTATTTGTGAAATGTAATGTGTGTCCTTAGTTTAAAATATTTGGACATTTTTCAATTAAATCATGAAAGTTGTCCTTGATTTACATTACGAAAGTAGCTTATCCTTAGATCTAATTTTATTTTAAAATGTGTCCTTGAAACAAATATCCACATTTTCTAATTTCTCAACCCCTAGGTTAATTAATATTTCTCTGCTCATTTAAGAATTCGTTACAAAATATTTAATAATTTCTTTGTATAACATGATTATAAATAACGATATATTTATCAACTTATATTTAAGTAATTTTGGAAACTCTGATTCAGTTGTAAAAATATATTTTATAACTTAAAACTTCGTCTATCCGCCAAACGACAAACAACGTCATAAAACGATTGATTTAAGGTCCAATCCCTTAATCAATATTGTTTATTGATTAAAATATACCAATCGTTGATTATAAGTTCAACCGTTAACCTCCATTCAACCATCTACATCCAAACAGGTTATAACATCATTTAGGATAAACGATTCATACGTGAATAATGTGAACAAATCAATAATATACAGTTTATTTGAGGAATCTGGTCATATCCCTTCAACCTGTTCTTCGCTGCATCACAGATCGTACTATAATTTTATAACAACATATGAAACAATAATTTAAACTAAAACATCCAATACGACATAAATATAATGTCGACAATCATTAAACAAACAATACGCAACCATCGAATCCAATCAACCAATTAATTATGATTTATAGTTATATGAATTTAGCACATCATAGAATTCCAGAAAAGTGTGAGAGTTAACTCACCAATTATTTTGGTTCGACGGTTTCAGCATTGTCTTGTTTAATTTTAAACGAGCGTATAAAATTAAATGAAATTCCATTTGCATCTGATACCGACCAACTCAGCTCAACTATATAGGTTTTTCCAATACGATTCCATCACCTCCTATTTTTTTCAATTCTGTGATGGTACAGGTAAGTTATTGCGACTACAATCCTAATAATTTAACGATTAATAATATTAAGTTAATAAGTAACTAATGTTCACTAATTACCTTATTCAACGATTAGCTTAAGAGGATCCAACCCTTAATCTTCCCAGGCCGACGCATCTCTTTGGAAAAACGTTTAACCTCTCCTTACTTTATTTTATTTTGTTATATAAATATATATAACACGCAGACCCAAGGCCCATTCACAAGTTCATAGCCTACCTAAGTTCTCTTCTAGCCTTCCAGGCATATATCTCCTCTCCCATAAACTACTGTTCCAGTAAACATTTTATGGCCGCAACTTTAACCATTTTATTCCCGATCATGCTAGAATGACCGGAGGAAAAAGCGGTGAAAAAAGTAGGATCTGAGAATGAACGGGGAGAAATTTAGGGGGAAGTCCGAAATTCATGGGAGGATTTGTCATCCAACGACTCTAATCAATTCGGTGAAAATGACTCCAGAATCATGTGAACAAAACGAATAGGTTCGAAAAGATTTTGCACATTGCTTTGTCTAGTACTCTCAACATAATGACACAGAATCATGTGAGGAAGGCAATAACATGCGGGGGAGACAGTAACGACACATGAAACAGTCAGAAGTAAAATACAGGGAAATAATCAGAAGAAAATTTTAGAAGTTTTAAGTAGAACTGACGGACGATTTTTTTTTACGAAATGACCAATTATATCTTTACGAAGATGACTAACAATACTTTCGGTGTATAACGCTGGACATCCGCAGTTTCCAAAAACCCATACAAATTCCAGTCGTAACTAAATTGGAAACTAAATGATAAATTTAAATTTTCGGATACAATGGAATTGATATAACATACATTAATTTTAATATAAAAACATTAACTAAAAATTATTATTTACATAAACATTCAAATAGAATTGTATATATAACTTTAAAATATATTGGTTTAGATTATATACTCAACATATTGAATTCTGAGTCAAAATGATCTTCAATTTATAAAAATCCGTTTTATTTATATAATAATCGTTATGGTTTATTAACGAGTTCCATAGTGACTTTTTTAAAATTTTGATTTGGGTATAAAACAAAATCTACAATATAAAAACTTGATTTTTAGCTTCATTAGAAAATTATTATCCAATAGATTCGAACATTTCTTGTTTCAAATAAATCCGACTTAAATTCGATCTTGTACAACAAATTAAAGTTCGAAACGTTACATTATGAACTCCATGCCACTTTAGCTCATTTTATAATTAAATTATAAATTAAACGTTCAAACATCGTTCAATAAGTAAATACATTTATAAAATTGAATATAAACTTAAGTAAAACCTCTTATATTACCAAATCATACAATATTGCAAATTCGGCCAATTTTGACAATTTCAAAATCAAATTATTATCTTATTATTTAAACAAATAAAATATTCAAAAAGATTAAATTCAACCATTTAAAATCCAAATCAAACATTTAAAACAAATTTAAATATTAAATCAAATAGATAAAAATCTGGACCGTTACACATAGCCCTGCCTTGAAGCTGACACGAAGCCAACCTCCTCTTCATGGCCTCATCGAGCCTAAGATATTCAATGATATACTCATAGATATCAACCCAACCCTAAACCTCCATAATTGACTCCACTCCTAGGAATGGTTTACCACCTAAATTGGTGAAATCCTATCCAACTTAGCAATGTCGACCTTGGGTGCCTGCATAAGTGCATCCCCACCTTTAGCAACATTTAGAGCAGCTCCTTGAGCATTCCTAAACATCTCTTTCATGAAAGTAGTAAACATTGTCCACATATTAGGAGTATTGACATTGTTGGCTCTGATCCTGCTCCTTTCTCAACTCCAGAAGCGGAGTTCCTAGCAGTGTTCCTCGCTTGACAACTCATCGTTTAAACTGTTAAGAAGTCGATTAATCGCTTTTCCAAGGAATCTTACTTACGGCGCATGTGCATGTGCAGTGCGACTTCATCCTTAAGTATATACTAATACTGTATATATAGGTATAGTTTTGAAAAACCAATATATCGCAAATATGTGCTCTCGTATATGTATAATCATTCCCTGTACTTCCCACTTAGTTTAAACTATGCATCTTAAGCTCTGATACCGAATGTGACGATCGCCCTGTACTAGTCGATACCCAACGAGTTGCGATGTGGCGGTGCTCGACTAAAACAAGGCGGTCTTCATGGTTGAAATAAGAAAACTCATACCTCATAGATCAAATAAAAAAATATAATAATAACATAAGTCATGATAAAAAACAAGAGAGATGGTGTAAACTGAACGAATCATAACATCAGAATAGCAGATCCATATCATAGTAATAAACCAAATATTTAGATACATGTACATCTCCAAATTACCGTCTCATCACAAAATACACTATTAATGCCAAAAGTAGTTATCAACATAAGTAAACAAAGAAAAGAGTGTGTATATATATACTACGTGGAAGCCTTCTGCCTATCTCCGTCAGCTACTCAGGTACACCAGCCTGTCTCTAGTCCGCTCTTTTAAGAGCTCCCAGAGTGATAAGAAGCAATGCATAAACCCTCATGTAATGACCCGCATTGTCAGGGGTATTATAATTAATTTATTTAATTATATATATCGTAAGGTAGTGAATTAAATAGAGGTTTAATTAAATAATATGGAATATTTAATTAAATAATTAAATAATATATTTAATTCAGAAATAATCAAAAATATTGGGAATCACAATATTCTGTGAACGGGGTCGTCCCTTAGATTTAATTCAGCTTGGAGTTGAATTATATTGACGAATATACTCAATCGAAGTCAGTTTGAACGTATAATTATAATATAATTAAAATAGAGCTTGAAATGGCGCGGCAGTTCGCTATTTGGCGATTCGAACTTCAACTGAACGTACAAGATTCGTTTTAAGGTGGATTTATGTGAAACAAGAAACGTGTGGAGCTGGTAGAGTATATCTTTCTAGTGGAAGAGAAAAATCGGGATTTCGTCGTGTAGAATTTGATTTACGTCCAAATCAAATTTCAGAAAAGTCGCTGTGGAATTCCTTTATATTTTGCAATGCTTTATTTACGTTATAAAAGGATTTTCGATATAAATTGAATATCGAGATAATCTGGAATCTGAAATATCAAGCTGTAAATTCTGATATGATATTCTGAAGCTGTACGATATCATATGTGAAGATATACGATAATATAAATTTATTTATATTTAATTCAATTTTATTCCAGAGCTTTAAAAATAGCCGGTTTTGCAAACGAAGTCGGAATTCGACGAAACTAATTTTGTTGGATCCGCAATGTTAGATTATTGCTAGATGTCAGTTTCCGTGATTTTTAGAGTCAGAGTGTGGGCGTACGAGATTTTAATGTGAAGAACAGTCAGCATTTTGACGGTTAAAAATACGCTGTGTGAGCATACGAAGTCGGAATTCGATGAAACTAGTTTCGTTGGGACTGTAATGTCGAACTTTAGCTACATGTCCAGTTTCGTAATTTTTGAGTATCGTGTGTGATCACATGAATTTTTAGAGAGCAAAAATGAATATAGAAAGGAGAATATACCGGGAATATTCCATTCCACAAAATATCTAAATTTTCTAAATTTCCTATATATACCCCCACCTTCCACTAAAACCTAATTCCCATTCACTTTCTGGTCAAACATTTCATTTTTCTGCCGTTGTCTCCTTACAGCGAAATGAAAAAAAATGGCAAACAAAGAAATCAAAAGAAATATAAAACAAATACTACAAATCATTTCCTATATATATTTAGATTCCCAGAGGCTTGCTCTTCAACGCAGCAGCACTTATGGTGAACTCGACGGCACCTTTCTGGGTTGGATAATCAATGCAGTGAGGCTAGGGTTGTTGATTTCGAGTTCGTAGAGCATCGAGGTGTGATGTTGTTGTTGGATTTGGGTATGTGGTCGGATTTGGTTTCATTTGTGATACTTTGGTGAAATTCCGGATCAGGAAGTGTCGCGGGTCTTCAACAGGCTCCGTCGAAGGGGGTGTCGCGAGAAACAGGTGGACGGCGAGTACGTGATTGAGGGCACTAGGTGGATGAGATGTTGATGGAGATCATGGTGCTACACTCGGTTTGAACTTCACTGAACAGAAAAGGAGTTATGGGGAAGCAAGAAATCGTGAATGGCAAAAGAGAAATATCCTGGAGTTCGTGATTTCTATTTTGGGGAAGACAAAGGTTGGGTACGGGTCAGGTGGAAGGGAGATGGGCCAAGGGTATTTGGTAAGGCCCGTTATTTAATTTAAATAGAAATCAAGTTTAAATCAAATGAGTACATAACTTGTAAAGCATATAACTTGATCATACGATGTCAGATTGATGAACCGTAAGTTGCGTTGGGATCGTATGGACGGACACTACACGATGAGACTGACCGGAAGTGGATTGGGACTCGTTTGAAATTATGGCGAAATAAACTGTTTGATTCAGATCAAACAACATTTTATCGTTCTTTAACGATGAACTACCAAAGTGAGTAAAACTCACCAACTCTGAATAGTTCTATTTTTTACAACGTATTCTTAGGACTGTTAAATATTGTCTGTTTGACTGTGTGTTGACTGTTTGATTGAACTGCTAGTTAGTTAGTAGACATTATATATATACATTTATATATATATATATATATATATATAAACCGTTAAATATTTATATGTCAATTCTGTTTATCAGAATATTTCACAGTGAAGTGAAATCGATGTTAATTATATTGTCTAACATCTGTGATGCAGGGAAACAGGTTGGAGGAATCCAACTGGATTCCTCAACATTTATTTTACTGTGATTTATATATATTGTGATATATAATCTGACGTTGATTATGTGTGTTTGGACGATATTTATCGCTGTTATATGGTGTGTTAAATACCATAAGAAATACCAGAATATGGAAAAGGGATTTTCAAAGTATATTTTGAAAATAATTTATTTATATAAAATCAATGGATTTTATATTATAAAAGAAAAAGGGATTTTGAATAGAAAGAATTATATTTGTTAATCAAATATAAGGGAATTATATTTGTTAATCAAATATAAGAGAATTTATTCGTTAATCAAATATAAAAGGAATTTATTTGTTAATCTAATATAGAAGGGAATTTATTTGTTAATCAAATATAAAGGAAAATATTTGTCAAACAAATATAAAAGAGAAATATTTGTAAACCATTTACAAATAGGTTATAAAGGATTTATTTATTTAGGGAATAAATAAAGGTATAAAGGATTTATCTATTTAGGGAATAAATAAAAGATTAAAGGAGATATTTATTTGATAAATAAATAGGATTAAATCAAAGGAATATTTATTTGTTAAATAAATAGGATTTAATCAAAGGAATATTTATAAGGAAGATAAATAGAAGTAAGTCAAGAGAATATTTAGAAGATGAATAGAAAATGGGAATCTGTTTTTAACAGATAAATAGAAAGGATTAATTTATAAATAACAGTTTATAAATTAAATATATATTTATTATTCAATAAATAGAAAATATAAGTTTGAACTTATATAGATAAGAGATATTGGTTTTAACACCGATAGTTT
The DNA here is from genome assembly GCA_030737875.1 of Allium sativum. NCBI lineage: Eukaryota > Viridiplantae > Streptophyta > Magnoliopsida > Asparagales > Amaryllidaceae > Allium > Allium sativum. The sequence continues at coordinate 453,564,652 of CM060913.1, read as the reverse complement.
TAAATAGAATGGGTACACAACACTTGTATAAGTGAAGTAACGTTATTAAAGAGAAACATTTATAAAGTGAAGAACCGTTACCAAAAGTAAATCTTTATAAATGAATGAACGTTATCAAATAGGAGTTAAACAGTTAAGATTAACCCAAAGGAGTTAAATAGTTAGGGTAGGCCAGTTAGAGTTAACCAATTGGAGTTAAACAGTTAGAATTAATCAATTAGAGTTAAACATATAGGGTTGACAAGTTGGAGTTAAACAGTTAGGGTTAACCAGTTAGAGTTAATCAGTTAGAGTTAACCAGTTAAAGTTAGAGTTATTCAAATGGAGTTAATCAAGTAGAGTTAATCGAATATGGGTTATTCTAAGTGAGTTAATCGAATATTGGTTATTCGAAGTAAAGTAATCGAATATTTGTTATTCGAAGTGAGTTAATCGAATATTGGTTATTCGAAGTGAGTTAATCGAATATTGGTTATTCGAAGGGAGGAGTTATCAGATCTAGCTATTTGAAAGGAGTTAGTCGAATATAGTTTATTCGAATAGAATTGAAAGGAGTTAGTCGAATATAGTTTATTCGAATAGAATTGAAAGGAGTTAGTCGAATATAGTTTATTCGAATAGAATTGAAAGGAGTTAGTCGAATATAGTTTATTCGAATAGAATTGAAAGGAGTTAGTCGAATATAGTTTATTCGAATAGAGTTAAAGGAGTTAATCGAATACAGTTTATTCGAATAGAGTTAGAGGAGTTATCGAATATTGGTTATTCGAAGTGAGTTAATCCAAAGGAGTTAATCGAATATAGTTTATTCGAATAGAGTTAGAGGAGTTAATCGAATACATTTTATTCGAATAAAGTTAGAGAAGTTATCGAATATAGTTTATTCTATAGGAGTTAAGTGAATAGAGTTAATCCAAAGGAGTTAATCGAATAGAGTTAATTGAAAGAGTTAATCGAATATAGCTATTCGAAAGAAAGGTTAAGTAAGGAAGTTAGTTAAAGAAATATAAAGTGAACTTTGCCTATTTCAAGGTTAGAAATGTTGTTCAGTTAAGGTCTAAGAGGTAGTTCTACCCCAACTTGATCGGCTTCGTTTTTAACTAAGGAATGGTTAAGGTTCAGCAGTAAAGGATAGTTAAGTGAATTTAGTAATTAAAGGAAATGGTTTGAGTTGGCATAGCTATGTTTTATCTAAACATCTACTTAATCCAAACGTAAGAGTTCTGGAAATGTTTTCCAAACAAGAATCGGAATTGTTTTCTAATATAGAAAACGAGGGATGGAAATGTTTTCCAGTGTTAATAACATATATTTTCTAAATTTAGAAAATAAGAAAATGTTGAATATAGGGAAACGGGAAATGACAAATAAGATAAATAAATGATAAATTAATTAAAGGGATAAAAGTTGTTTGATGATTGATCGATATAATTTCCATCTGGAAATAATATCGTTGTTTGCACACTTGTTTTTCTTTGATAGTTAACTCACAGACTATCGAAGTTTTGACCATTTTAACGTTGTTAATATGGAGAGACCGGTTGGATTATTATCCAAAGAACCACTCTGTATTGGCATAAGCGCTGCGAATCATTTATGCCAAAGATAATTGAAGACTGAGTAAAGTGCAAGGGTTGTTGTATAAGTCTTAGATAACAGTGACTAAGATGGATATACTGAATAGTGCCTTCGGTTTTTCCAGTCCCAGGACAACTTGCATGGACGAAGGTCTGACAGAGTATACCCAATGGATCGCGTAAGTTGATCTGTTCAAACGTATTCATGTTTGGTGGCGGAGGAATTCGTTTCTCTTAGCTGTATACCCGTGTTATTTTTGGATAAGTCAATTTGTGATTTGGCGGGTATGACGATGTGACATTCTAAGTGAATGAGGATGACTTGTGTGGATGAATGTCTGACAGAGTATTTCCAGAGAGGTCACGTACATTAATTTCTTCAACCGTACCAAGAGTGGAAGCGGAGAAGGAAACTTCTTTAGCTAACACGTAATGTACTGTTGTAGACGTCAATTAGAGATTTTCGATGGATCTGACAATGTGGCATTCGAAGTGAATCTGATGTGATGATAAAGCGTAGCTTCTAGCCTCATCAACCGGTAAATGACAGAAATCGGGCAGGCAGCATGGCTAAGTCGGTCGCACCGAAGTAGGGTGTATAATCACCTAATATAGAGTTTCATTTATTTCTAAAAATCTATTGTTGATGCTGTCCCATTCGGGAAACGGTTGCTGATCCCAACCGTTGGTGATATACATTCGATACACTCAAGCGAAATGAGTGGTCGGTCATGTGTGGCCGGGTTGCAAGATGTTCTTGTTGAACCCAGTGTATTCCTCTCTAGAGGTACACTAGCAGAAGGTGGTTCCATACCTTGTCATAGTTGGAAATCCATTATCCAATACGTGCTTGCGATTTTGATTGTATACTATATATGTAGAACGTGAGATGAAAGCGTTTCTGCTAGATTGATATCTATTTGTATTTAGACATTATTATAATATCAGAACGATATTGCTTTGTCAAAGATGTTGGATTCTCATAAGGGAAAAACCCGTTCCGTATTCACGGCGTGGTCTTATGAGATATCATATACCTGTTTAAACTGTTTTACTCACACCAGTCACATGACTGACCCGGAGTTTATTTTGTTGTTTTCCCTAAACTCTTGGGTGCCTAAATTTGTACGGGCAGTCAAGTAGTCGAGATTTACAGATATACTTGGAGAGCTTGGAGCAGGAGGTTTCAAGATTTATAGCTATTGTTTTTCCGCTGTTGTTGTAAGTGTTGTATTCTGATAAAGTGCTATTGTATACATAACTGTTATATTTCAAAGTTATGTTATATATTATATGTTATTCGTTCCACTATGAGATTCGTGTTACTCTGATGTTGTAAGTTCTTCTTTTCTTCTTCTATTCTAAGTTTTTATCTTATCTATCCTCACCCTCTAATTTATTTCGTTAATTACCAGGATTTTTCGATGTTTAGGTTATCGACATCGAGCTTATGTCGATAACCAAATTCGCTCAAAAATCCGGGTCATTACAGTTGGTATCAGAGCTTAAGTTAAGTTTTACCTTGGCTCTGTTGCGTGACTCGGTAGAGATAGGGTTAGTAATACCCTAGATTGAGTTGAGTGTATATATACGAGTTCGTATTTGTATTTGATATAAAAATGGTTTTATATTGTGGAGATTCATTGGCTGAGTTGTTTATGAGTTCTGGTCGATCAGTTTGATCCACTGTATCGGTAGGAGTAAATAAACACTTGAATATGATGGACCGACACAGTATGGATATGTGATATATTATCATATATAGGATGTGTTGGTAGTAATTATAATCAGATAAAATTATAAAATGTGGAAAGGTTATATATGACCAATCAGAATTGATATAAGTGAATTATATGAAATTGAAATGAATTAAATCTGAATTTAGATCAGAATTGGAATTTAAAATCCCAGAAATGGGAAAGGTGTTTGTAAATGAATCTGGAATTAATATATGTGAATTTTAAAATCCTGGGAGATTTTAAATTTGTTTACAACATTGTAAAAGGATATTTGGAATTGATTTCAAGGTGGAAATATTTAAAAATGGGTTTTGAAAGTGCTATAATATTGAACTCACTTCGGTAACTGGAAAATAGATTCCGATGTTGATCATGACATCATCGGTGTTCATTTTCGAGTATGTAAGTGACGGATTACTACCAAGGATTTTTGTTTTGAATTTGTTTTGGGAAAACAAGTTGTGTTGAATTTCAAAAAGGAAAATTTGATTTTTGAAAGAGGTAAACTGTTTAAAGGCTTAAAGGAAGAAAAGGTTGTTTGAATTTAAACAAATTAAAGTAAAATTTGTAAAATCCAATAAAATTGAGATGGAATTAAAAGCCAGTTAAGTGAAAATCGTATTGAAATAGATTGATGTCAAGTGGAATTAGACTTGATTAGAGATAATCTGGAATTATATTGGGCTGATGAGTTATGGATTGGAAATCAAGAATAGTGATTGAGTTTGAAATGAAATTCGACTTAGGTATAAGCGAATGGTTGTGTTAAAGATAAATTGATTTGAGATTAAGTTGGAATGACATTAGTATATGTTGAATTGGTAACAGATGCAAAGGACATAGTGATATGCCCGACAAAAAGGTACAAGTTTACATTTGATATAAGCATGAGATTTATGAGCCGAATTGGCAAGCCGCTTGGCTGTTTGATTTTCTTTTGGGTTGGAGAAGGCCTAGAGAGGCGTTGTGGTTTTACCGATAGGGTTGTACAAAGGAGGTTATGGCGAAATTTTCCGAACATTTAAAGTGTTAGAAAATTTTCAGAATTTTTGGAAATTTTAGTTGGTCGGAATGAATTAATATTTTAGTGATATTAATTGGTTCAGTGAAACTGAAGTTGCGAGGTAAACAAATCTTAGGAATTCCAATAGATAGGGTCGTCCTCTACCTTAGCAATTTCGAGGACGAAATTATTTTAAGTGGGGAAGAATGTAATGACCCGCATTGTCAGGGGTATTATAATTAATTTATTTAATTATATATATCGTAAGGTAGTGAATTAAATAGAGGTTTAATTAAATAATATGGAATATTTAATTAAATTAAATAATTAAATAATATATTTAATTCAGAAATAATCAAAAATATTGGGAATCACAATATTCTGTGAACGGGGTCGTCCCTTAGATTTAATTCAGCTTGGAGTTGAATTATATTGACGAATATATTCAATTGAAGTCAGCTTGAACGTATAATTATAATATAATTAAAATAGAGCTTGAAATAGCGCGGCAGTTCGCTATTTGGCGATTCGAACTTCAACTGAATGTACAAGATTCGTTTTAAGCCGGATTTCTGCTAAATAAGAAACGTGTGGAGCTGGTAGAGTATATCTTTCTAGTGGAAGAGAAAAATCGGGATTTCGTCATGTAGATTTTGATTGACGTCCAAATCAAATTTCAGAAAAGTCGCTGTGGAATTCCTTTATATTTTGCAATGCTTTATTTACGTTATAAAAGGATTTTCGATATAAATTGAATATCGAGATAATCTGGAATCTGAAATATCAAGCTGTAAATTCTGATATGATATTCTGAAGCTGTACGATATCATATGTGAAGATATACGATAATATAAATTTATTTATATTTAATTCAATATCATTCCAGAGCTTTAAAAATAGCTGGTTTTGCAAACGAAGTCGGAATTCGACGAAACTAATTTTGTTGGATTTGCAATGTTAGATGATTGCTAGATGACAGTTTCTGTGATTTTTAGAGTCAGAGTGTGGCCGTATGAGATTTTAATGTGAAGAACAGTCAGTATTTTGACGGTTAAAATACGCTGTGTGAGCATACGAAGTCAGAATTCGACGAAACTAGTTTCGTTGGGACCATAATGTCGAACTCTAGCTACATGTCCAGTTTCGTGATTTTTGAGTATCGTGTGTGATCACATGAATTTTTAGAGAGCAAAAATGAATATAGAAAGGAGTATATACCGGGAATAATCCATTCCACAAAATATCTAGATTTTCTAAATTTCCTATATATACCCCCACCTTCCACTAAAACCTAATTCCCATTCACTTTCTGGTCAAACATTTCATTTTTCCGCCGTTGTCTCCTTACAGCGAAATGGAAAAAAAATGGCAAACAAAGAAATCAAAAGAAATATAAAACAAATACTACAAATCATTTCCTATATATATTTAGATTCCCAGAGGCTTGCTCTTCAACGCAGCAGCACTTATGGTGAACTCGACACCACATTTCTGGGTTGGATAATAAATGCAGTGAGGCTAGGGTTGTTGATTTCGAGTTCGTAGAGCATCGAGGTGTGATGTTGTTGTTGGATTCGGGTATGTGGTCGGATTCGGTTTCGTTTGTGATACTTTGGTGAAATTCCGGATCAGGAAGTGTCGTGGGTCTTCAATAGGCTCCGTCGAAGGGGGTGTCGCGAGAAACAGGTGGACGGCGAGTACGTGATTGAGGGCACTAGGTGGATGAGATGTTGATGGAGATCATGGTGCTAAACTCGGTTTGAACTTCACTGAACAGAAAATGAGTTATGGGGAAGCAAGAAATCGTGAATGGCAAAAGAGAAATATCCTGGAGTTCGTGATTTCTATTTTGGGGAAGACAAGGGTTGGGTACGGGTCAGGTGGAAGGGAGATGGGCCAAGGGTATTTGGTAAGGCCCGTTATTTAATTTAAATAGAAATCAAGTTTAAATCAAATGAGTACATAACTTGTAAAGCATATAACTTGATCATACGTTGTCAGATTGATGAACCGTAAGTTGCGTTGGGATCGTATGGACGGACACTACACGATGAGACTGACCGGAAGTGGATTGGGACTCGTTTGAAATTATGGCGAAATAAACTGTTTGATTCAGATCAAACAACAGTTTATCGTTCTTTAACGATGAACTACCAAAGTGAGTAAAACTCACCAACTCTGAATAGTTCTATTTTTTACAACGTATTCTTAGGACTGTTAAATATTGTCTGTTTGACTGTGTGTTGACTGTTTGATTGAACTGCTAGTCATTTAGTAGAAATTATATATATACATATATATATATATATGTATATGTATATATATATAAACCGTTAAATATTTATATGTCGATTCTGTTTATCAGAATATTTCACAGTGAAGTGAAATCGATGTTAATTATATTGTCTAACATCTGTGATGCAGGGAAACAGGTTGGAGGAATCCAACTGGATTCCTCAACATTTATTTTACTGTGATTTATATATATTGTGATATATAATGTGATATATAATCTGACGTTGATTATGTGAGTTTGGACGATATTTATCGCTGTTATATGGTGTGTTAAATACCATAAGAAATACCAGAATGTGGAAAAGGGATTTCCAAAGTATATTTTGAAAATAATTTATTTATATAAAATCAATGGATTTTATATTATAAAAGAAAAAGGGATTTTGAATAGAAAGAATTATATTTGTTAATCAAATATAAGGGAATTATATTTGTTAATCAAATATAAGAGAATTTATTTGTTAATCAAATATAAAAGGAATTTATTTGTTAATCAAATATAGAAGGGAATTTATTTGTTAATCAAATATAAAGGAAAATATTTGTCAAACAAATATAAAAGAGAAATATTTGTAAACCATTTACAAATAGGTTATAAAGGATTTATTTATTTAGGGAATAAATAAAGGTATAAAGGATTTATCTATTTAGGGAATAAATAAAAGATTAAAGGAGATATTTATTTGATAAATAAATAGGATTAAATCAAAGGAATATTTATTTGTTAAATAAATAGGATTTAATCAAAGGAATATTTATAAGGAAGATAAATAGAAGTAAGTCAAGAGAATATTTAGAAGATGAATAGAAAATGGGAATCTGTTTTTAACAGATAAATAGAAAGGATTAATTTATAAATAACAGTTTATAAATTAAATATATATTTATTATTCGATAAATGGAAAATATAAGTCTGAACTTATATAGATAAGAGATATTGGTTTTAACACCGATAGTTTTAAATAGAATGGGTACATAACACTTGTATAAGTGAAGTAACGTTATTAAAGAGAAACATTTATAAAGTGAAGAACCGTTACCAAAAGTAAATCTTTATAAATGAATGAACGTTATCAAATGGGAGTTAAACAGTTAAGGTTAACCCAAAGGAGTTAAATAGTTAGGGTAGCTAGTTAGAGTTAACCAATTGGAGTTAAATAGTTAGAATTAATCAATTAGAGTTAAACATATAGGGTTGACAAGTTGGAGTTAAACAGTTAGGGTTAACCAGTCAGAGTTAATCAGTTAGAGTTAACCAGTTAGAGGTAGAGTTATTCAAATGGAGTTAATTAAGTAGAGTTAATCGAATATGGGTTATTCGAAGTGAGTTAATCGAATATTGGTTATTCGAAGTAAAGTAATCGAATATTTGTTATTCGAAGTGAGTTAATCGAATATTTGTTATTCGAAGTGAGTTAATCGAATATTGGTTATTCGAAGTGAGTTAATCGAATATTGGTTATTCGAAGGGAGGAGTTATCAGATCTAGCTATTTGAAAGGAGTCAGTCGAATATAGTTTATTCGAATAGAATTGAAAGGAGTTAGTCGAATATAATTTATTCGAATAGAATTGAAAGGAGTTAGTCGAATATAGTTTATTCAAATAGAATTGAAAGGAGTTAGTCGAATATAGTTTATTCGAATAGAATTGAAAGAAGTTAGTCGAATATAGTTTATTCGAATAGAGTTAAAGGAGTTAATCGAATACAGTTTATTCGAATAGAGTTAGAGGAGTTATCGAATATTGGTTATTCAAAATGAGTTAATCCAAAGGAGTTAATCGAATATAGTTTATTTGAATAGAGTTAGAGGAGTTAATCGAATACATTTTATTCGAATAGAGTTAGAGAAGTTATCGAATATAGTTTATTCTATAGGAGTTAAGTGAATAGAGTTAATCCAAAGGAGTTTATTCGAATAGAGTTAGAGGAGTTATCGAATATTGGTTATTCGAAGTGAGTTAATCCAAAGGAGTTAATCGAATATAGTTTATTCGAATAGAGTTAGAGGAGTTAATCGAATACATTTTATTCGAATAGAGTTAGAGAAGTTATCGAATATAGTTTATTCGATAGGAGTTAAGTGAATAGAGTTAATCCAAAGGAGTTAATCGAATAGAGTTAATTGAAAGAGTTAATCGAATATAGCTATTCGAAAGAAAGGTTAAGTAAGGAAGTTAGTTAAAGAAATATAAAGTGAACTTTGCCTATTTCAAGGTTAGAAATGTTGTTCAGTTAAGGTCTGAGAGGTAGTTCTACCCCAACTTGATCGGCTTCGTTTTTAACTACGGAATGGTTAAGGTTCGGCAGTAAAGGATAGTTAAGTGAATTTAGTAATTAAAGGAAATGGTTTGAGTTGGCATAGCGATGTTTTATCTAAACATCTACTTAATCCAAACGTAAGAGTTTTGGAAATGTTTTCCAAACAAGAATCAGAATTGTTTTCTAATATAGAAAACGAGGGATGGAAATGTTTTCCATTGTTAATAACATATATTTTCTAAATTTAGAAATTAAGAAAATGTTGAATATAGGGAAACGGGAAATGACAAATAAGATAAATAAATGATAAATTAATTAAAAGGATAAAAGTTGTTTGATGATTGATCGATATAAATTCCATCTGGAAATAATATCGTTGTTTGCACACTTGTTTTTCTTTGATAGTTAACTCACAGACTATCGAAGTTTTGACCATTTTAACGTTGTTAATATGGAGAGACCGGTTGGATTATTATCCAAAGAACCACTCTGTATTGGCATAAGCGTTGCGAATCATTTATGCCAAATATAATTGAAGATGGAGTAAAGTGCAAGGGCTATTGTATACGTCTTAGATAACAGTGACTAAGATGGATATACTGAATAGTGCCTTCGGTTTGTCCAGTCCCAGGACAACTTGCATGGACGAAGGTCTAACAGAGTATATCCAATGGATCGCGTAAGTTGATCTGTTCAAACGTATTCATGTTTGGTGGCGGAGGAATTCGTTTCTCTTAGCTGTATACCCGTGTTATTTTTGGATAAGTCAATTTGTGATTTGGCGGGTATGACGATGTGACATTCTAAGTGAATGAGGATGACTTGTGTGGATGAATGTCTGACAGAGTATTTCCAGAGAGGTCACGTACATTGATTTCTTCAACCGTACCAAGAGTGGAAGCGGAGAAGGAAACTTCTTTAGTTAACACGTAATGTACTATTGTAGACGTCAATTAGTGATTTTCGATGGATCTGACAATGTGGCATTCGAAGTGAATCTGATGTGATGATAAAGCGTAGCTTCTAGCCTCATCAACCGGTAAATGACAGAAATCGGGCAGGCAGCATGGCTAAGTCGGTCGCACCGAAGTAGGGTGTATAATCACCTAATCTAGAGTTTCATTTATTTCTAAAAATCTATTGTTGATGTTGTCCCATTCGGGAAACGGTTGCTGATCCCAACCGTTGGTGATATACATTCGATACACTCAAGCGAAATGAGTGGTCAGTCACGTGTGGCCGGGTTGCAAGATGTTCTTGTTGAACCCAGTGTATTCCTCTCTAGAGGTACACTAGCAGAAGGTGGTTCCATACCTTGTCATAGTTGGAAATTCATTATCCAATACGTGCTTGCGATTTTGATTGTATACTATATATGTAGAACGTGAGATGAAAGCGTTTCTGCTAGATTGATATCTATTTGTATTTAGACATTATTATAATATCAGAACGATATTGCTTTGTCAAAGATGTTGGATTCTCATAAGGGAAAAACCCGTTCCGTATTCACGGCGTGGTCTTATGAGATATCATATACCTGTTTAAACTGTTTTACTCACACCAGTCACATGACTGACCCGGAGTTTATTTTGTTGTTTTCCCTAAACTCTTGGGTGCCTAAATTTGTACGGGCAGTCAAGTAGTCTGGATTTACAGATATACTTGGAGAGCTTGGAGCAGGAGGTTTCAAGATTTTATAGCTATTGTTTTTCCGCTGTTGTTGTAAGTGTTGTATTCTGATAAAGTGCTATTGTATACATAACTGTTATATTTCAAAGTTATGTTATATATTATATGTTATTCATTATGCTATGAGATTCGTGTTACTCTGATGTTGTAAGTTCTTCTTTTCTTCTTCTATTCTAAGTTTCTATCTTATCTATCCTCACCCTCTAATTTCTTTCGTTAATTTCCAGGATTTTTCGATGTTTTGGTTATCGACATCGAGCTTATGTCGATAACCAAAGTCGCTCAAAAATCCGGGTCGTTACACCTCAAGTCAGACAAAGTCTGGTGTAAGCGATAGTAATCTTAACCACTAAATATGGTAACACAATAGGTATGAAGAATCATACCTAGCCTACCCCGACATCCAAAGAGTTAGCATGCATAATCATGTACTCTACTCTATGGTAACCACAATATTTTGTGTAAATGGAATTGTGTGTGACATAATGATAGCAAACACCTAAAGATAGGACACATAAGTGCATCAAGTATATAATACTCATTACTTTAGTCATCCAATCAATTTGGGGCCATGGCGGGGCAAACTGCCCTGGTCTCCACTCATCTCTTGCTAGGATCAACTTTCCAGGTCTATAGCCAATAGCCCTACCCAGTCCACACAACTCTGGCTTTGGGGTTCGGGATAAATCAATCCACACTGCCTTGGCTATGACTCCTCTACATGTCCCCTCTCTCATAGATGCATAAAAGTATTGAGTACTAGTAACTCTGTTGCATGTATTCTTACAATGAAGCCGAAATCAGAAGTCACCTTGATGGTTCCTTGGTGGCAACTTCCCACTTAAACTTCTTCGCGTCTCAGTTTTAATTAGTCGCATTAGAGTTTCTCTTCAAGAGCTTGATCATCGTCACGAAGAAACGATATGCAATGCATCCCTATAAGAATTCCGTTCCCCTTGCTCATACCGTGATCGACCCAGCTTTAGTTCGACTTTGTCGAATCGGAGCACCGGACCAGAGTCTCCAACTCCGGGTTAGCAGTGTCGATCCAGTCTTGGATTGTCATATCCAGTCTTGGATTGTCATATCCAGTTCAACATTGTCAAACCGGACTTGTTCGATCTGAAGCTTAAGCATTTGTTCGATTTAAAGCCCAGTTTGACCACTGAACCTGTAGTAACCCGCATTTTAGCTGTTGAAAAATTTATTTATTTAATTATTAAATATCGATTTATCGATATCGAGAACGTGAATTAAATAATATTGAATATTTAATTTATAATTATAATATAATAAAACATATTATAATGTCGAAATAATCAAAAATATTGGACATCACAATATTCTGTGAACGGGGTCATCCCTTGGATTTAATTCAGCTTAGAGTTGAATTATACTGACGAATATATTCAATCGACGTCAGTTTGAAACATAGAATTATAACATAATTAAATTCGAGCGCGTAACGACGCGGCAGTTCGCTATTTGGCGATTTGAACTTCAACTGAGTATACAGGATTCGTTTTAAATCGGATTTCTGTGAAACAAGAAACGTGTGGAGCTAGTGGAGTATATCTTTCTAGTGGAAGAGAAAAATCGGGATTTCGTCGGGTAAATTTTGAGTTACGTCCAAATCAAATTTCAGAAAAGTCGCTGTAGAATTCCTTTATAATTTGCGACGCTTTATTTACGTTACAAAAGGAATTTTCAATATAAACTGAATATCGATAAATCTAAAATCTAAAATATCAAACTGTAAATTCTGATATGATATTCTGGAGTTGTACGATATCATATGTGAAGATATACGATAATATAAATTTGTTTATATTTAATTTAATAATATTTAAATATATTTATATATTTAAATGGGTCATCCAGAGCTTTAAAAATACGCTGTATGAGCAAACGGAGTCGGAATTTAACGAAACCAATTTCATTGGATCCGTAATGTCAAATTATTGCTAGGTGCCAGTTTTCGTGATTTTTAGAGTCCATATGTGACCGTACGGATTTTTAGAGTGAAAAACAGTCGATAAATTGACCTTTAAAAATACACTGTGTGAGCATACGGAGTCGGAATTCGATGAAACCAGTTTCGTTGGGTCCGCAATGTCGAACTCTAGCTGCGTGTCAATTTCCGTGATTTATGGGTATCATGTGTAACCACAGGGATGTTTAATCAACGTATATGTATAGCGATTTGATTTTAATTGAATAAAATAATCAATTTAAAATAAATCAAAATATAAATCCTGTCCTATAAATATCACCACTACTCCTAAACCTAATTCTCATCTGCTGTAGTCAACGTCTTTCCAAGCCGCCACAAAACAAGGGAACACAGCAAAAACTTTCTCTTCATAAAATCAAAAGCAAATCAAATAAATTCTTATAAATGCCGAAGTTAGAGTATTTGAGTTCGTGAGGAGAATCTCTTCTTTCCTATGATAGTTTTGATGGATTCGAACTCTTTTGGTTCGATGGTGATTTAACCAGTTCGTTCTAGGGTTCAGTGGTTGGGGAAATTAAGGGATTAACCCTTGAATCTGAGATCGTTTCTGAGTTGAGGGGATTTTGCCGAGTTGTTTAGATAAATTTTGTGGATTTCGGCATCAAAATGGGACACGCGACAGCACTGTATTGTCGAGATGAAGATCGTCGTGGTCCTTGAAGTGCGTGCGAGCGTGGTCTGAAGGTGATGAGGGGATGCGGGTGTTGATGCTGATTCCGATGGTGGAGGTTGCGATGGGAGTAGGTGGTTGGAGGAGGAGCAATCGTCGGTCAAAGGAGGTCAACGGGTAGTGATTTGGGTTGGATTTCTTTTTACTGGAATCGGGTATTTTAATTTGGGAAGAAGGGTTTTAAAATGAACGTGGGTGCTAAAGTAGTGGGCTGGAAGATATTGGGTGAGGCCCAATTAGAATTTAATTCATGTTTATTCTATTTTAAATTGTGTTCAATATTGTAAATAGCATAACTCATCCATACGTTAACGAAATTCAGCAAAACAAGTTGCGCTGGGATCGTATGGACGAGCACTCCACAATGGAGCTGACCGCGAGTCAAATTGGAGTCCGTCACAATTTATAGCAAAATAAATTGTCTGAATCAAGCGATGGTTATCGTCATTGACGATGATCGTCCAAATGTGAGTAAAACTCACCAACTCTGAACAGTTTATAATTTCATGTTGTATTTTTAGAACTGTTAGATATTGGTTGATTGACTGTATGTTGACTGTTTGATTGAACTGCTAGTCAGTTAGTTGAATTTCTATATTGATTCTGTTTAACAGAATATATCATATGGAACTGAAAGTGACATTATCTATATTGTCTAACATCTGTGATGCAGGGAAACAGGTTGGAGGAATCCGACTGGATTCCTCAACAGTTATTTTATTGTTTTTCATATATTGTAATATATGATGTAGTTTATAATCTGTGGTTGATTATATGTACGTGGACGATATTGAACATCGCGATTTGATATGATTGAACACCATAACATACCGAATGTTGATAAGGGGATTTTCAAAGTGATATTGAAAACAAAATATTTATAAATTGGAATATTTATAAATAAGAGATATTTATAAATTTAAATATTTATAAATAAGGAATATTTATAAATTGGGATATTTATAAATAGGAGATATTTTAAAAAGGAAAATAAAATATCAAAACATTTCTTTTTGAATGGAAAGGCCTGTGTGGCGAGTTTGGGGATTTTCCCGATGCTCCCGATACAAAGGAGGTTATGGCGAATTTTCCCGGGAATTTAAGGAGTTAGAATATTTCAAGAATAAATTTGAAAAGGGAATATTTGTAAACCATTTACAAATAGAATTGGAAAGGGAACATTATAAAAAGGAAACCATTTTTAAAGTGTAGAACCGTTATTTAAAAGTAAATCTTTTCAAATGAATAAAACGTTGTTAAAAAGGAAATCTTTATAAAGTGAAGTTAGTTAATCGAATATGGTATTCGAAAGTTAGTTAATCGAATATGGTATTCGAAATTTAGTTAATCGAATATAGACATTCGAAAGGAGTTAATCGAATATGGTATTCGAAAGTTAGTTAATCGAATATGTTATTTCGAAAGGGGTTAGTCAAGTCGAGTTAGTCAAATAGAGTTAACCAGTTAGAGTTAATCAGTTAGAGTTAACCAGTTAGAGTTAATTAGCTAGAGTTAATCGATTAGAGTTAAAACGAACTAGAGTTAATCAAATATAGTTATTTGAGACAGAGTTAGTCAAACATAGTATTCAGGGTAAGTTGCCATCTTGTACGACTGCTAGCGTAATTCGCAGGGCTGTAAATAGCCTACGGCGGTCGGATGTTTCCTGAGGGAGTCAGGCGTAACCATTGTGATCGCTGCGATCTAGAGTCAAGCGAATGAAGTTTAATCGAATATTAGTTATTCGATAGGAGTTAATCGAGTTGATCGAGTTGAGAAATAAGTTAAGTTAAATAAGTTGAGTTGATCGGGTGGTTCGACCAAGTTAGTCGAGCCTAGTTAATCGAATCGAATTGGTCGAACCAAGTAAGTCGAGTTAAGTTAGTCAAGTTAGTCGAGCCTAGTTAATCGAATCGAATTGGTCGAACCAAGTAAGTCGAGTTAGTCGAGTCAAGTTAAGTTAGTCGAGTTAAGTTCGTCGAGTTAGAGTTATCGATGTTAGTTTCATCGAAAGAAGTTATCGATGTTAGTTTCATCGAAAGGAGTTATCGATGTTAGTTTCATCGAAAGGAGTTATCGATGTTAGTTTCATCGAAAGAAGTTAAAGGAGTTATCGATGTTAGTTTCATCGAAAGGAGTTATCGATGTTAGTTTCATTGAAAGGAGTTATCGATGTTAGTTTCATCGAAAGAAGTTATCGATGTTAGTTTCATCGAAAGGAGTAATCGATGTTAGTTTCATCGAAAGAAGTTATCGATGTTAGTTTCATCGAAAGAAGTTATCGATGTTAGTTTCATCGAAAGGAGTTATCGATGTTAGTTTCATCGAAAGGAGTTATCGATGTTAGTTTCATCGAAAGGAGTTATCGATGTTAGTTTCATCGAAAGGAGTTATCGATGTTAGTTTCATCGAAAGGAGTTATCGATGTTAGTTTCATCGAAAGGAGTAATCGATGTTAGTTTCATCGAAAAGAGTTATCGATGTTAGTTTCATCGAAAGGAGTTATCGATGTTAGTTTCATCGAAAGGAGTTATCGATGTTAGTTTCATCGAAAGGAGTTATCGATGTTAGTTTCATCGAAGGGAGTTATCGATTTTAGTTTAATCGAAGTGAGATTTTCAAATATGAGATATTTGAAAAGAAAGAGTTATCGAATATTAGTTACTCGAAGAGAGATTATCGAATATCGTTTATTATTCGAGAAGGAGTTAATCGAATATAGGTTATTCGAAGAAGAGTTAATCAAATAGAGATTTCTCGAAGAGAGTTAATCGGCAAATTCGATTTTATCGAATTCGGGAAAGTACTTATACTTTCCAGTGTTTAAATAGAGATTTATTTATTTATAAATAAATAAGTGTTAGGTTAATTATTCACTAATAAGAATAGAAGTTATAATTAAAGTTAGATAATTCGAAAGTAGGGATTATAACGTTATCATTATAACCAATGTTTTAAATATAGAAGTGGATTAGAAAAATTGGATCCGAGAAAGGCGTAAAGAAGTTGTTAAAGATTAAAAGATAAACTTTGACCATTTCGAAGTTATAACGTTGTTCAGTTAAGGTCTGAGAGGTAATTATACCCCAACTTGAGTGACTTCCTTCTTAACTAAGAAATGGTAAGGTTTGATCGTAAAGGAGTTTTGGAAATGTTTTCCAAACGAGAATCAGAAATGTTTTCTGATAAAAGAAAATAAGAATTTAGAATATAGGGAAACATGAGATAAGTAAATAAATGAACTAAAGAGATTAATGTTAAATGATGTTTGTTCGATATAATTCCCATCTGGAAATAATATCGTTGTTTGCACACTTGTTTTTCTTTGATAGTTAACTCACCGACTATCGAAGTTTTGACCATTTTAACGTTGTTAATATGGAGAGACCGGTTGGATTATCATCCATAGAACCACTCTGTATTGGCATAAGCGTCACGAATCATATATGCCAAAGATAATTGAAGACGGAGTAAAATGCAAGGGCTATCCTGTTTACAGAATAGTGCCTTCGGTTTGTCCAGTCCCAGGACAACTTGTATGGACGAAGGTCTGACAGAGTATATCCAATGGATCGCGTAAGTTGATCTGTTCAAACGTATTCACGTTTGGTGGCGGAGGAATTCGTTTCTCTTAGCTGTATACCCGTGTTATTTTTGGATAAGTCAATTTGTGATTTGGCGGGTATGACGATGTGACATTCTAAGTGAATGAAGATGGATGTCTGACATAATATTTCCAGATGGTCATGTACATTGATTTCTTCAACTATACCAAGAGTGGAAGCGGAGAAGGAAACTTCTTTTAGCTGACACGTAATGTATGGTTGTAGACGTCAATTAGTGATTCTGATGGATTTGACAATGTAGCATTCGAAATAAATCTGATGTAATGATAAAGCGTAGCTTCTAGCCTCATCAACCGGTAAATGACAGAAATAGGGCAGGCAGCATGGCTAAGTCGGTCGCACCGAAGTAGGGTGTATAATCACCTATCTAGTGAATATTCATTTGTTTCTTAAATCTATCAATGCTGTCCCATATATATACGGGAAACGGTTGCTGATCCCAACCGTTGGTGATATACATTCGATACACTCAAGCGAAATGAGTGGTCGGTCATGTGTGGCTGAGTTACAAGATGTTCTTGTTGAACTCCAGTGTATCGTTCCTAGAGTACACTGATCGGAAGGTGGTTCCATACCTTGTCATAGTTGGAAATCCAATCATCCAATACGTGCTTGCGATTTTGATTGTATACTATATATGTAGTAACGTGAGATGCAAGCGTTTCTGCTAGATTGATATCTATTTGTATTTAGACATTATTATAATATCAGAATGATATTACTTTACAAAGTTGTTTGGATTCTCATAAGGGAAAAACCCGTTCCGTTATGCGGCGTGGTCTTGTGAGATATCCTTTATTAAATCAAGTATTAAATTGTTTTACTCATACCAGTCCCATGACTGACCCGGAGTTATTTTGTTGTTTTCCCTAAACTCTTGGGTGCTTAAATTTGTACGGGCAGTCAAGTAGTCGGGATTTTACAGATACACTTGGAGAGCTTGGAGCAGGAGGCTTCAGGATTCTATAGCTATTATTATTTCCGCTGTTGTTATAAGTGTTGTACTCTGATAAGTGTTATTGTATACATATACAGATGTTATTTCAAAGATATGTTATGTTATATTTTATTCGTTCCGTTGTGAGATTCGTGTTTACTCTGATGATGATGTTCTTCTTCTTCTATTCTATAGGTTCTATCTTATCTATTCTCACCTTCTAATTTCTTTCATTAATTACCGGGATTTTTCGATGTTTTGGTTATCGACGTCAAGCTTACGTCGATAACCAAAGTCGCTCAAAATCCGGGTTACTACAGAACCGAAGTTCTCCCCTTTGCTCTATTTACTTGCTTCTATTTTGCTTCTAGCCAATCTGGACTTGCAAGCACCATAACTTGATCTTTATAACTCCAAACGACTTGAAATTTGGCCTAGAGCCTCTTGGGACCTTCCTTGTCGTCCCTACAAAGTTTCGTGTGAATCTAACTCTATCAATCTGGACCGATGTGGTCGAACCGAGCATTCTGATCGAGAATCTTCTGCGTGCCTTAAGTGATTTTAACATCCTTTTCACCACTAGATGGTGTTTGCATTCATTATAGTGTTCCTAGGCACTGCCTTAACAGAATAACACACATAAACTACATCTTAGATCAATCTAATTGGATTAAGCACCAAATAAAACATACATTTTGCCTAATCCCTAAAATTCCATGATTCACAAATCATGTCTAAATCAACCCAAACTTATATATGTGTCATAATATGATTAATAATGAATTGTAAGCATTTTTACATATTTTTATGCACATCTCATATGCTAATATACCCTAATTATTGAGTAAGTATACTATTACTCAACTTAATCACCCCACATACGCCATCCAAAAACGAGAGGTGTTTGGCTCGGATTTCTATGTTGTGCAGCAGATCTCACTACTACAAAAGTGGGCATATTCGACACTAATTTGTGTGCGTTGCATGAAAAGTGTGACGAAAGCTATGATTTCTTTGATCTTCTGCAACAATATTCATATGTTATTGCATTATACGTGAATACACTGTTGTAGTAGGAATTCTAGTGTTTTGACGTGCAATACCAGTTAAAAGTGTAGGATTACATACATATAATCTTGCTTAGCGATCCACGTTATCAACATATAAAAACCCCAACCGTAGATGCAAGATTAATCCAATGGTTCAAACCATCTATGGGTCTGATGATTCTAAACGTTAGCCATCATCCAATGATTAACAGCCACATCATTGCATTCTTTTGACGAAATTTTGGCGCGATCGTTTCCCTTCACGAAATAATGTAAAATCAATCTGGTCACAAATCGTTTTCTTTTCTATCATCTAATCGTTTTCCCACTTTTTACTATTGACAAAAATTCAAAACTAAATTCACGTCAGTATCGCTCCTCTCCACGACAACAAATTTTATTCCAAAAAGTTTGAAGCTTTGAAATGCTTTTTAGCTTTGATTGCTCAGGGTGTTGACTTGACATAGCCAGCTTTTTCCCTTAGGTTCAGTTTGTATAGCACTGTGAATTAGTTGCGCTTATTATAGATTCGATTATGAGTAATTAGTAATTAGTTCATTTGTTACATTTTGGAAAACCCATTCTCTTATGAGTAATTAGTTGCTTGGACATCCCAAACTTAGGAAAACCCGTTCACTTATGAGTGATTAGTCAGTGAAAGATTATATTATGAGTAATTAGTTGCACTTTGACCATTGATTTGGGATTATGCTGAGGTTTATTCGAAAATTATACCCGGCAATAAACCAAAAAAAGGAGATGACGCTGGTGGGTTTGCCACTAGGATTTGGGTTTTCCACCAGGATTTGGGCCATGAGAACCGAGCTATTGGCATGAAAAATACATTGGTTTATTATAGAGGTCGAGCTAGACTCTAGTTAAGGAATAGGGACTTTACCATCGAAATTGATTTGCACTTTGCGTTCATTTACATTGACATATAATTATATGCTTGAGGTTTTGTGATACAGATACATGTGTAGCACTGCAGTGTGTTTGCACTGTGGTGTGCTTGAGGTTACCAATTTCCCGATCCGGACAATTCGTTCACCCGTATCTAACACGCACCCATATTTAACACGCACAGGTATGCATCTACTACTTATCATAAAGCAGTCATACAAAAAAGTATCATAAGGCACTGTAGTGCATTAGTTCATACCATACACATCCAAAAAATGACATACAATTGTATGCTTGAGGTTTTGTGATACAAATACATGTGTAGCACTGCGGTGTGTTTGCACCATAAAGTTCGTACAAATACATGTGTTGCACTACGGTGTGTTTACACTGCGGTGTGTTTGCACTGCGGTGTGTGCACTGTAGTGTGCACTGAGTTTTTGTGATACAAATACCCGTATCTAACACGCATGCACAAGTATCATCAGGCAACATCATTCCATACAACACACAGCAGTTCATACCATACACGCACCAGTATACACGCACACGCACAAGTATCATAAGGCAGCATCAGTCTATACAATACATATCAGTTCATACCATATACGCTCAAGTATCATAAGGCAGCATCGATTAGTTCATACCATACACATCCAAAAAATAACACACACATCCACATCCAAAAGTATCATAAAGTTAACTTAATACATACACATCCAAAAAATAACATTATAGTAGCATCAGTTCATACCAGATCAGGACTTGGCGGGGCTGCGGAACTTCCAACTGACCCGTTAGGGCTTTGCGGCTGTGGATGAGCCAGTCTGAAGTAAGCAGCCGCATGTGATGGACCCGCAGCATGTGATGGACCCGCAACATCAAGAAAAAGGGTGAGGTAGTTTGGCCAGTCAAGTTCTTGATCAACTTCTATATCTACCCACTGATCATTCCTCAGGTTCATTGGGGCTTGGTTATCAACATGTATGTCATGGGTGGCTTCTGGAAATAAGCTTGGCAAGGCGGTAGAACAGCAGCTTCTTGTATCATTGCGTCAAATCTTTCATCTGAATCCATTTCCCATTCCCATCCGTAATGATGCAAACATGGAACCACCTATTCCTCCCTATTGCTCCCAAAAAGAAGTTCAGGCCTTGTTCCAGGATGAGCATGGGTATAGTGCTGAACCTTAATAGGGTAAACCTTGTTGTTGAATTGAGCAGCAAAAGTATTGATATTTCCAATGTCGTCATAAAATTGCATTTTCAGGTTGAAAGATGTATGGTCATACTAAGACCAGTTGCAGTCGTCAATTGCAAGCACACGTCCCGTTGGCTTCATTATTTCTTCAACAGCAAGGACATTACTCTTTAGGAACTTGGGAAAGCCAACGACTTTAGCCCATGATTCCACTTCTAAAGCTGGTTCGGGCTCAAATTCTTTATCAGACCATGCTTGCAGGTAAATAACACCACCAGGTTTTGTAAAAACTTTCAACATTAGCGCATGATCACACTTACTGTACAATGGGCATGATAATAGAAAGGAGTTATTGGGTATTATCCTTATAGGCCATGAATTATGATTAAGAGTCACCTTAAGAACGTTATGCACAGCTTAGAAATTCCAATGTCCCTTAAGAACAGTGGCAGTGATGTATAGAGATGAGTCCTCTATTGATTTATTTTTTAACTTTCGAAGGTTTGGGTTTAGGGGATATGGAGATGATGATGTTGATCTGAAGCTTGAAAGGATGTACGAGGGAACCGATGGATTGTGTCAGGTAAATATGTGAACTGGAAATGCTTGCATAGAAGACGAAGCATACTCAATTCTGAGGTGGCACGATTTACCAATGGTGAATGGTCAACTGTTATAATTGTATGCGTAACTCACAAATATTTATAAGTTAATTAGATGGCCAAATGCACAGATGCACATAGCACATGTGCACTTATCAAATAACTTGTAAATTCAAATTATAGGATCTGAAATGACGAGGAGAGATACAGTCGGCAAGTGGAGGACCTGAAATGACATGGAGAGATACAGTTTCTAGTTCATGGCATTGCTACTTTGTAGAATGCACACTGATCGTATTTGTTGGCATTTGTATTGAAGGTGGTATGTGTTGGCACTTTTGCTACTTTTAAATTATGTATTTGATCGGATGTGCTATATATTTAAAGCGTTGAATTACATATTTGATCATATGTATTGAAGGTGGTATGTATTGAAGGTTTGAATATGATGATAAATGTAACAGATGTGTTTTTCCGATGTACAAAAATGGTATTGCAAAATTTATAATTAAAGCGTTGCATTTGCTTTTTTCCAGATGTTTTATTTTAAGATATGGTGTTGCATTCCATAATACAGTGGTGTTGCATTACATAAAACAGTAATAAGTCCACATGGCACGTATACACCACAGCTGACGTGGCATGTGACACGTGTGCAGCTGACGTGGAGAGCTAATGTGTCATGTGACAAGTAGGCAGCTGACGCGGCCGCCGCTATCGTGACCTGGTAGCCAGGATCTAACTAATTTTCAAGCAATGCTGAATATTGTTGCATTACGCTCAAATACTATTGCATTACGTCTATAATGCAACACTTTCTTTCGCTGGCAGTAGATGTGCAAAAGCGTTGCCTTAGATGGCTAAGGCAGCGGCCGCGGATGCCACGCCCTTCCGGTGTTGCCTATTTGAAAAAAGGGGAAAATGCAACACTTTTTTGATCTATGGCCACATAAAACTTGTGTCGAATATGCCCACTTTTGTAGTAGTGTCTTGTCCTCTTTTGGTGTTGATTTGCATTTTATTTTGTTAATAGATGCTTAAAGAAGGGTTTAGTGGTTGGTGGAAGCTATTACTAAGGATTAGGAAGCTTTATAGAAGTTAAGAAAGTGAATAGGAGCGATTTTTATACCCCTTTATCCCTCACTAAGTCATTCCATCCAAAATGGGTTGTGGTCCCACCTGATAGTGGCCCAAACAGCCCACTTAAGTCATTTCACTTTTATTTCAGTCATTCGTCCGAAATTGTAAGTACATTTGGTTAATGTGACCACTCTAAGAAATAGGAAACCATCATTCGAATCCAACGGAAGTGGTTTTAGGAGTAAATTCCTTACCAAACAAAAGTTATGGGGAAAACAATATTCACCTGGGGTAAAATGGTCATACTAAAATTTAGCAAAATTGGTGAAGGTGGGAAATGGTAGCGTTAGTCATTTTCGAAAGTTGTATAGTCATACAACCTCATACAAAAATAACATAAATATTTTATAATCCTCCAATACGTAGAATACGGGTCGTTACACAAACCACAAAATTTTCTTTCTATTAGGTCAAGAAAATGCTCGTGTTTCTTCCATACAATAAAGATAAGGTAGACGACCGACCGTACTCTAGTCTGAAAGCACTCCATACGTAGGAAAATCGGTAATTGTCCACAACAAAGAGGCAAACATGCGAAATTTCTATTTTTAGACAAATCATATGTTTCCACTCCTTCATACCATAATATTTTTAATTCTTCAATCAAAGGTTGTAAATAAACATTGATTCCTCATGTCGGGTCATCAGGACTAGGGTCGACAACTGTGAGAAACATATATGGAGTTTTCATATGCATCCATAGAGGTAAATTATAAGGTGTAACAACTATATGTGACGATGATTTTTTAAAACCAAATTGAGAAAATGGAGAAAATCCATCTGTATATAAACCAAGTTTATAATTACAGCTCTTCGATGAAATATTAGGATATTTCTTATCAAAATGCTTTCATGCTACCCCATCAATGGTGTGTTAACTTGCCTTCTTCCCGTGTTCTCACACTGTACATTCTCATATAGTGCGCGACAATAGAATATGCATATAACCTCTGAAGCCTTCGAGCAATAGATAAATAATGCGTACGTTTATACTGGACTTCCTATCCCTTTCTTGGTTTGTACATTTCGTGGTTACATATTTACTATTTCTATGGTTGATATCTTCTTTTCAAAACAACATGCAACCATTTAAACATGTATATATTTTTTGGTATGGTAAACCAAAAGCCGAAATAAGTTTTTCAATTTATTATGACTTTCACATATTAAATTTATCAGGAGGCATATGCCACTTTGCAGCTTGTACAACTGTTGTAAATCTTGCTTCTGTGAGATTATATTTAGATTTCATCGCAATTTATTTAGCACTTAATGAAAATTGGGTGCCATTTGTACATCCTTCCCAATGGAGTTTCTTCGCAACATCAAATAGATCATATTTTTTTGTCTCGATATTTGGTTATTCTTTGGCATTAGCATCGTCTTCAACAAAATGAGCAGTAGAGAACATTGAACATGTAGCATCTTCAGCCATCTATTCTACGAGATTCGTTAGTAAGTTTGTTACTCACTACCTCCTTAACTTGTTTAGTATTAAATGCTAAAAGTTCTCCATGATCATCCCAAACAAAATAGTTTGGCGTGAAACCGTAATATCGCAAATGAACTCTAACCTTTTCTGCTATCAATGCTTTAATAATTTGCATCTACTACATGGACAATGCATTTATTCATCGTTTCCAGCTTTACTTAAAGCAAAATTACTAAATATGCATACACCATTATTAAAATGTTCACTTACTAAGCCTTCCATTTCACTTCGTTGTAGAAACACCCAGCTCTAATCAGTGAAATAGATGTCTATTTCAGCTACTAATTAAAAAATACGATATAAATTAAATTTGTATTAACAAACTATTTTTTAATATAATTTTATAGGTTAATATTATTTTAGTTCATCATTGACACTTTGCTGATGGGTCATCCTATTTCCTATTACAAATATAGTAGCATGATTAAATTGCATAAATCATTTCATTTTAAACGATTCAACAAAATTGTGGTAGCACTTCCCTTTTGTTCCTGAACAGTATATGCACAGGGAACATAAAGGAAGCGCTGTCGAAATTTTATGAACTGTCTAGAATGAAATGATTTACGAGATTTAATTATGTTACTATATTTGTAACTTGTCTAATACAGAGACAATCCTACAAATATTACATACGATGAATATGCATGTCTATTCTGCTAGAAAAACGAACACCCACATAACAATCATGTATATTATTTGTCGGACCGAGCTAAAAAAACACTCTAATTTTATGAATATAATATATTACGTATTTTGAATACTTGTTAAAAAAATTGGCTTTCGACGTTTAAATTACAGCGATTAAAAATTAAATTAAACCTAAATTAACAAAGAAAGTATCATCCAGCTTAACATTTAAATTTTCGTTTGACCGGCATCACCGTTTATACCACATCTACATATTGTGACAGTGTTCAACAGATTTTTATTGGACCAAAAAACGAATCGGGTATGACGCTGTTGAATTTGTTGGTTCAAATATTTTTGAAGAGGAAAGTAATTGGTTAATTGATTTGAACAAGCAATTAATTTGATTTGTATGGGAGGAATGGCGCTAATTATATTGTCAATCAATTAATTAATCAGTGAGGTATAAAAGAGGAAAGATATCAATTTTTAATTGATTGATTTTATAATGGAAAGAAATAAAAGATATATTTTGAAGATTTTTTAGGTCCAATTAGGATATTTGATTAGGTCTTCTATTGGCTTATATAAGAAGCTTTTAGGTTTGGATTATTTGTATTGTAAGAGGTTAAAAGTTATTTCTTTTATTTGGGATTGAGATATGTTCTAAAAATTTTAGGTTTTCTTTTTCAATTGGCGAATTAATAAAGGTTTTGTCGAAAGGAATCCATTTGTTATTTATTCTTCTTCTCACTTCTAATATCTAATTATGTAGAGATCCTAAGGAAACCCTAACGATTGGTATTAGAGCCTTCTACACAAATTTTTTGAAGAGGGCCTGAATATGGAGAAAATAATCGTTGAAAAGCTTAATGGGAGAAATTAGGGATTATGGAAGGCGAAGATGGAAGATTTTATTTGCCTTAATGATCTTCACCAACCATTAGAGAACAACAAGGAGAAAACTAACAACTTATCTAAAGTGAAATGGGAAACTTTAGATAAGAAGGTTGTTGCATATATTCTGTGTTTTTTGGATAATTTAGTGTTTCATATTGTTGCTAATGAAACATATGCTTATGCAATATGGAAGATATTGGAAGGATCTTATGCAAAGAACTCCAAAATAAAAAAGGCTCTTTTTATGATAAGATTAGTGAATCTGAAGTTTAAGAAAGGTGGATCAATTGGATAACATCTTAATGATTTTCAGGAAACTGTAAATCAATCGGTTACCATGAATTTCAATGTGGATGATGAAACACAAGCTTTAATGTTGATGATTTCATTACTAAAGAGTTGGGAAATGCTTGGTGTTGCACTGAACAACTCAAATTTGGATGGAGTCATTTTAATGGGTTCGGTGGTTAGCCACTTAATTAATGAGGAAACGCAGAGGACGAACCTTATGGAAGGAAAAGGCAAGAAGGCAACGGAAATTAGAACTCCAATTGAAAAGGCTTATATTGTAAGAAAGGTTAATCATCGAAATATGGAAAGACAATTAAATAGACTAGACATGAAAAAAGAATACATTTTCTTTTACAACGTCAAACCTGGTCATCAACTGATATTTTATCGTAAGCTTAAAGGGGACAAGGAGAAGATGAAAGCAATGGAAGAAGAGCTGGATGGACAAAATAATAATAACGATAATGAGATGAATTTTGATGAGGAAATTAAAAGCAATGTTTTATCGGTTAATGAAGGTGAAATCAAAGTTGCTTCTTTGATTTTGGTGCATTCCTCTACATATGCAACCAGAAGGTTGCATTTATTGAATATAAAGAGCAAGATGCTAATGTGGAATCTGCTAGTGGTGAAAATTTATGTGTTTAAAGAGATAGTTTCTATTAAATTGAAGATACATGATGGAAGATTGATGAAACTCATGGAAGTTTGGTATATTCCAAAAACTACAAAGAATCTTGTTTCTGTAGGAAATTAGAAGAAAAAGGCTGCAGTTCTTCAACTCGAGGTGGAGTCACAAGAGTTTGGAAAGATAATAGGGAGGTGTTGCATGCTAAGAGAGATAGCAACATACTACAAAATACGTGGAAAACGGTCGAGAATGGAAAAAGTTCTCGTTTTATGGATAAAAAGAGAAATTTGTCTAAATTAAGGTGGAGCCGACAAGTAAAGCCACAAAGTCAACATAGAGGCCATTGTGGCATTACAAACATTTTTGAGATCATTTTTTTCGTAGTACATCTGAAGCAACCCGAACTACCTCTATCTCCTAAGAGACGGAAGAAGGCGGATTGAGTTGAGGACACGACAAATTAGAACGCAAACAGAAGAACTTTTCATTGCCATTACAACAATTTACGTCAGAGTACAAGAATATACCAGAGTATGAATAAATATTATACATTAGAAAAATACCAGAGATTAAAATTACAATGCAGCGAATAATAGCACATAACACAACTGTAATAAATACAAGGATACATAGCGTTCAGAATATAGCTCCAACTGTAAATCAGGATCCAGTGAAAATAATATCTGCAAAACAAAACTACTAGCTGCCCATGTGGAAAATAAGGGCATCCAGAGTTTAGGTTAAAACAATAAACTTCAGCTTAGTCATGTGACTGGTATGAGAACTAAAACATTATTTAAAACTTCACTTTAAAATCAGAAAAATCAAGGGACCACATCGTATAACACGGAACGGGTTTTCTCCCAATCCCAATCTATTCATCCCATGGAGCAATACTGGTAATACTCCATATCTAACACCACGGTGTTATTGGTAAATTTAATTACCATTTCACGTTCAAACCCAATTAGAGATTTAACTATCGCCTAGAGTAAAACTGGGGGTACTCCATTCTCGATCATTTCCCAAATATGATAATTTAAATTATCATATTTCCATTTCAATATGATTAAAGATTCATTAAAACTTCACTTAGTTTTAATCTTCAAAAATCATTATATAATGATTATTCAAATTTAGGAATTAAATACCGTCTTTAACAAGGTTAAAGAACTAATGTCATTTAAAACACAGTTCACGATAAACCTGAAATCACATTCCATTAATTATGGAATCTTCAAAGAAAGCAGATCAATATATATAATCGATACAAACTTCCATATCCAACCAATAATATAAATGGAATAACGGCAAAGCCTTTTAAATTCCATATATAGTAACAGTCTTCCTCCACAGAAGTTCACTTCAATTATTACCAAACCGAATTCCATTCCATTCTAATTTATTTTATTAAATTGGAAAAAGTTTACTTTGGAAAATTTCCACTAAATCTTAATAGAAAGATTTATATATTCCAAATCACATTTCACTGTTAATCGGGTTAAAGAACGAATGTCATTAAAACACAGTTCACAATAAACCCAATTCACATTCCATTTTATTCCAGTTAGTAAATACAATTGAAAACTCTAATAATCTTAATTAAAAGATTTATTCTTTTCACACGGGGTTTAAGAACAGTGTTACTGAAGACACCATTCACGACAAACCCAAAATCCAATTCTTTTATTCAATTCGAATTAATTGTTAATTAATTGGAAACTTTACTAAATCTTAATTAAAAGATTTATTCTTTTCCCACCTGGGTTTAAGAACAGTGTTATTTAAGACACCGTTCACGACATACCCAAAATATTAAATACAAGGCTCTGAATAGAAATTATATCGGCTTATATTCAATATCAAAATCTGAAACTAACGAATATCGTATTGGGAATATTGATATCTGTATCTTCCAGATTCCCATAACAATATCTGTATAACCACAGAATCCAATATCGAAATATTCCGAAGATTATTTCCATTCCAATCCATTCCAATTTATTCATTGGAAAATTCTGGTTATTTTTAAAACCATTTCAATCCAATTTATTTATTTAAAAATTTTGGATTATTATTTCTAGTTAATAACTAGTTCATTTTGATAAAAATATATATTTATCTTTACAAACATGGAAATTTTTAACCATATTCTTTCCAAATCATCTATTATGATTTTACACAAATTACTAATATTTTTAATAATTTTATTAATGCCCTTTTAGTCGATTTCCGTAAACGGTCATCGAACTTCACTTACAGCGACCTTTTCCAAATTTGGTTTTGGCATAATTCCAAATCCAACCGTTAGAAATCTCTTATATTCGTTGGGAATCACTTTTCAATATGAACCCAACAGTTCCGGTTTTTTAGGAGAATCCGACGGTCGGATCTCCCGTAATGTCAATTGAAGTCAATCGTCAAAATTCGTGAACGGTCGAAGTGCGGCGCGTTCTGTTTAGGCCATTAATATATATATAATATATATTATATATATTTCATCAATTTCCATTTAAAATGTATTTTATAAATCTTTTATAAATTCGTTTTAAAACGATTCTAACTTCACTCCAATTTTCAAATCAAATTTGAATATTCCTTAATAAATTCATTTTAAATTCTTTTCAAAACGATTTCAACTTTCAAATCAAAATTGAATATTTCTTAATAAATTCATTTTAAATTCATTTCAAAACGATTTCAACTTCATTTCAATTTTCAAATCAAAATTGAATATTTCTTAATAAATTTATTTTATATTCATTTTAAAACGATTTTAAATTCATTTCAATTTTCAAATCAAAATTTGAGTATTCCTTATCATTATAATATTTAAATGGTAATATTTTCAAAATATCTGATTTTGATTATACACTGAATATTATTTAAAAATATTCGTTAATTCTGAATTGGAATCAGACTCAATCAATTACCATATAATTTCAGTTATATGGATTTCAACATCACTTTTATACAACAATAATGATAAACAATCATTAAAAATTCATACAACATCTAGGGTGCATTTTACAACTGTATAAGCATTAAAATAAATAAATAGTGCTTATACAGTCTATCAGCCCATTGATTGACATAACACTAATTATTGGATCAGCGTATGTCAAATATCATCCCAGCACCGATGCGGGGTTTTCAAACAATAAGCACAAATTATTATTTGTGCAGTTGGGCGATGTGTTAAATTTATCATCCCAATCTATGACAGTTAAATGGGTGTACATAAACAAATCGTCCGATTCGTAAATGAATATTTTATATAGTTCTATTACACATTAAAAATGATATTTTAATGATAACACATTTTATTCAACACATGAATATTTTATATATTTCATTTCTGCAATAATAATGATATTTTTATTAATTAAACATTTTATTCAACACATGAATATTTTTATTATTTCATTTCCATAATTAAAATGATATTTTTATTTATTACACATTTTATTCTACACATGAATATTTTTATTATTTCATTTCTGCAATAAAAATGATATTTTATTGATTACACATTTTATTCAACACATGAATATTTTATATTATTTCATTTCAACAATAAAAATGGTATTTCTATTGATTACACATTTTATTCAACACATGAATATTTTTATTATCTCATTTCTGCAATAAAAATGATATTTTTGTTGATTATACATTTTATTCAACACAAGAATATTTTTACTATTTTATTTCAACAATAAAAATGATATTTTTATTGATTATACATTTTATTCAACACACGAATATTTTTATTATTTCATTTCTGCAATAAAAATGATATTTTTATTGATTATACATTTTATTCAACATATGAATATTTTTATTATTTCAATTCTGCAATAAAATTGATATTTTTATTGATTATACATTTTATTCAAAACATGAATATTTTTATTAGTTCATTTCACATCACAATCATAACACGATACAGTCCAAACAAACAAACATCCATGGTTTGTACAATAAATGGTGTCGGGTGCTACTAAGCACCGTCTGCATCCTAGTATACATTTAGCCGTAATATAAATCGAGTGAGAAAGAGTTCTCACAGTCGGTTTCCATTCCACCGGTTTTTATTTCTGAATTTCTGAACAGTTTGGGTTTGAATTTGCCTTAAATTCTAATGTGCTCTATTTCAGTCCAAGTCTGTTCCATTTCGTAGAGCTCAAAGACACGATTCCAACGCACTTTGATTTATAGAATTCAGACTTCATTTGAAAAAGATATAAAATTTTAAACATTTGATTATTTTAAGTACTTTTTTATCATAATTAATAAATTAATTAAAGGTTAATCACCCTCATTAATCCTCTGTTAAACCATCTCCTACCGTCGTTACTTCCAGGTTGCGATGAACCCATCGCTGCTCTTTAAATCCCCAAATCGCACGCTCCTCGATGTTGTGACCGGCCGATCCATTATCACCATCCCATACTCCTTCACTCGCGCCTCCTTCCTTCTAGCGTAGCTTGTCTCCCAGTGGACCCTAGCGCCCTGGATTGGCGCTCGAACTCCGCCAGTTTCATAGCGAATTCCGCCATAAAACGAAACCCTACGACGATCTCAACCGCACGAAATGATAGAGGTCGGGATCCTCATCGATTTTGGTTTTAAATCTAGGGGTTAATTTGATTTAGATTTAGATATTTTAAAGGTTTTATTTCGGAGCTCGCAAGCCATTCATTGAAGTTGCCAGCGGCTACGTTTGGGTGATAGGAGAACTAGGGTTTTGCTTTGCTATTTATATATAATTTAAATAATATTTAATTCAAAATCTTTTCAAAAGTGAATTTCACATTCAAACTCCAAATTGAACCCAACGACTATCGCCCCTACCTAAATACCCTCATTTCGGACACAATGGGATATGTTTTGTAAGCCAATTCTACTATTTCAATCAGTTTTCATCAAAATTAAAATATAAATCAATGTATATTGAATTTAAATGTACATTTTAAATTATCGGGGCCACATACTGACCCCAAAAATTCTAGAAAAATAAATCTAGCTATGTTTTGACGATACGGTCCTAAAAAAATTAATTTCGTCGAATTTGGAGACCGTTTGGAAAATGGCCATTTTCTGGTAGATCCAATTTGACCAAAATTAACAAAATACGTTTTCTTTTGCCACACTCACATATTAATTCCAAAAATTATGAAAATTGGAATCTAGCAATAATTTGACATTCCGGATCCAACAAAAGTGGTTTCATCAAAAACGAAGGTCATCTGCAAAATGACTATTTTTAAGGGCTATATTTTATATAAAATATACACAAATTCCATAGCGACTATTTTAAATTTTAAAATGGACATAACTTTCAATTTGTATTATGAAATTTTAATTTCTTACATTCATTAGAAAGATATTATTAAACAGATTCAAATATTTTTGGTTTTACTAAAATCTGATTTATTTTGAGTTTTATACATTCATTTGAAATTTAAAATCGAATTTTCAAATACCACGCCATTTCAGGCTCGTTTTATAATTAAAATAAATTTATTCATTCTAACTTTGATTTAAATAAATTTTTAGTTGTTATTATTTAAAATAAATCATTTTAAATATTCAAAATTCATTAAAATAGCCAAAATAAAAAATTTAAATTGGTTCTGAAAATCCGGGTTGTTACAATCTCTCCCACTTAAAATCTTTTCGTCCTCGAAAAGGAACGGAGCTGAAAGTTGTTTAACTAACCAACTCAACTTTCATTCTGGCTTTCATTCTTCAACTTTTCAGTTTCTAAGAATTTTCAAATCTATCAAAAATTTGGCTAATACCCTAAATTTTTGAAAATTTTCGCCATAACCTCCTTTGTACGGGGAGACCTTTAAAACCGCAACTTGCCTCACAGGGCCCTCACCAATCCAAAAGAAAAGGAAAAAGCCAAGCGGCTAGCCAATTGGCTCACAAAATCATCGAACCCCAAGAAATACAATAAACATGTACCTATTTGTCGGACATACAATTTTCTTCCTCTTTTTAACTTCCTTGCTATGACCTGTTCACATATATATATATATATATATATATATATATATATATATATATATATGTACACGTATGAAATTCCAATCAATTTTGAATTCAGTTCAATATTTGCTCGATTTGGCTAAATTTGTCTTACATTTTCCTATTGGTATTATTAGTACAATATTTTTATTTAGTCGCGCCAATTATCATACAACACAACCATCAATCAATTAGTTGACTAAATTTTTAAATATATAATTTTTATATAGTCAAAAATCATATTTTTGATGCCAAATCACAAACAATAAACCCTATCTAGTTTTGGTTCTCGCACCAGTCAACTGGAGATATATAGATATCCCACTTTCGGAACGGAATATAAATACTGATGATGCCATGGTCATCATTAGAACCATCTCCGGGAGATTAGAGTGTGATTCTATATCTATCGAGTATATTTGAGGCTTTGTATATACACTAGCTAGGCATATATTCAAAATCTTGATATACTCGATTATACAAATTCAATATGAATAAAATATTCAAATATGTATAACAAGGTTTAAATTTTCAAAACAAAGTTTGTTTTCATTTTTAGTTTAAAAATAACACTCTTTCCACTCGTTCTAGTATACTACTGATCCTATCTTTAATGAGTCATTCTTATTGGATATTACTATTCCAGTCTCTGATGAATTCTTTCATTCGATTCTAATGTGTCTTGTTCTCGAGCTCTGTAAACCAAAGCCCTGATACCAACTGAAGCGACCCGAACTCCCTCTATCTCCAAAGAGACGGAAGAAGGCGGATTGAGTTGAGGACACGACAAATCAAAATGCAAACATAAGAAATTTTTATTACCACTACAACAATTTACATCAGAGTACAAGAATATACCAGAGTATGAATAAATATTAAACATTATAAAAAATATCAGAGATTAAAATTACAATGCAACGGAAAATAATACATAACACAACTATAAGAAATACACGGATACAGAGCGTTCCAAATATAACTCCAGTTGTAAACTAGGATCCTGAGAAAATAATATATGCAAAACCAAATCTACTAGCTACCCATGTGGAAAATAGGGGCACCCAGAGTTTAGGTTAAAACAATAAACTCCAGGTCAGTCATGTGACTGGTGTGAGAACTAAAACAGTTATTTAGAACTTTACTTTAAAATCAGGTAAATCAAGGGACCATGTCGTATAACATGGAACCAGTTTTCTCCTAAGAATACCAGTGCATAAAACAGTTTATAGACAACGCAATGCTTTTTGAAAAATGAAGCTATTATAAGACTCAGGTCCCATTACACAATGCAACGCAAGCCTGAGGATAGAGTTTTATCTTATAATAGCCAAATATGCTTGATATGTTTAAAAACAAATCATTTAATACTATTATAAGTGCATAATGTTAAAAATAGCTTCAAATATAAATGTATCAATCATAGATGGCATGGGTACCATATATCATATCGCCATACTAGTTCTACAATAAAACCACACAATGCCATATTAGAAGTTGGATTCCATCTATGAACCAATGCAAGGGATCATCCTTACGGAATTTTAGACTCTCTAGCCCGAGCCTTAGGATCAGCCGCAATTGCACCTTGGATCTTCAGGGTCGGTCCTCTCTTACGTTTGAGGATTTCTAATTCCTAAACAATATGTTTCCCTGCCCTATGGGGCGTAAGTCTGGTCAGTATGTCGACCATATAATCCATCAACCCCGTATTGACCGATATATCCGAGGTACCTCGCTATCCATCAAAATAATAAGCAACATCCACATGAGTAAAATGTCTAGGCTCCATACCATGACACCACTCCTAGCTAGAAGGAAACGCATGCCCTCCCTGCAGTCCTCTCCCGTTTCTGGTTCATACCGGGGTATGAGGCTCGCGAATTAACAACAAAAAGCTATGCTATTTAAAGTCGTGCTTTGATCATCAACCATAAGGCCCTGCTTTTCAACAAAAGCCTTGATCACATGCCACTCAGCATGACACACTGTCACTCCATACCGTACCACTGATTTCTGCCGATATATAACATCTAAGCTCGTATGTCTTAGAGAAGGGTGTTGAGAAAGATAATAAATTCTCTGCCACCAAACAGATATATATTTAGCAGAGATCAACGAATACAGTATAAAGGAATACAATGTCAAACATACTATCCATTTGCAAGTTCGTTCTGGGTCTGAACGAAACCGGAGACACCTTATTCCTCATCCCATATGTCCAATACAGGAGAGAGGTCCTCGCATATCCGGTCGATCTCCAAGTACATCTGGACGATCACCACTTATTACATTGTCTTGGGATGCCTCCCAATCAAGACATCACTAATCATCCAAACGATGTGAAGATCTCCGGTCTTCAACCACCGTCTTCATCATAGACTTATCTTCGTATCAATTATTCAGAATGGGATAAACCCAGACTTTTCAAATAACTCGCGTATTTTATAAACAAGTGCTACAAAAACACAACATACGCCTCATTCCGATCTAGAATATTCTTTTATTCAATATTCACATCATTAGGGAAAGGTTCCCACTAATTTTATCAAAGATAAATTCTTTAAATTTATTCTTTAATTCTTCCTTTGGATATCAATTCAAACTAAATTAAGGTTTATCCAAACTAGTCGGGATTAGCGCACCTTACCAAGGTAATCATTTGTTTTATTTCCCAATCCCAACCTATTCATCCCATCAAGCAAAACTGGTAATAATCCATATCTAACACCGTGGTGTTATCGGTAAATTTAATTACCATTTCACGTTCAAGTCGAATCAAAGATTTAACTAACGTCTGGAGTAAAATTGGGGGTACTCCATTCTCAATCATTTCCAAAATTTGATAATTTAAATTATCACATTTCCATTTCAACCTGATTAAAGATTAATTAAAACTTCACTTAGTTTTAATCTTCAAAAATCATTATATAATGAGTATTCAAATTTAGGAATTAAATCTTGTCTTTAACTGGCTTAAAGAACTAATGTCATTTAAAACACAATTCACGATAAACCCAAAATCATATTCCATTAATTATGGAATCTTCACGGAAAACAGATCAATATATATAATCGATATAAACTTCCATATCCAACCAATAATATAAATGGAATAACGGCAAAGCCTTTTAAATTTCATATATAGTAACAATCTTCCTCCACAGAAGTTCAATTCGATTATTACCAAATCGAATTCCATTCCATTATAATTTATTTTATTAAATTGGAAAAACTTTACTTTGAAAAATTATCACTAAATCTTAATAGAAAGATTTATATATTTCAAATCATATTTCACTGTTAATCGGGTTAAAGAACGAATGTCGTTAAAACACAGTTCGCAATAAACCCAATTCACATTCCATTTTATTCCAATTAGTAAGTACAATTGGAAAACTCTAATAATCTTAATTAAAAGATTTATTCTTTTCACACGGGGTTTAAGACTGAAGACATCATTCACGAAAAACCCAAAATCCAATTCTTTTATTCAATTCCAATTAAATGTTAATTAATTGGAAAACAACACTAAATCTTAATTAAAAGATTTATTCTTTTCCCACCTGGGTTTAAGAACAGTGTTATTTAAGACACCGTTCACGACAAACCCAAAATCCAGTTTAATATTAAATACAAGGCTATGAATAGAAATTATATCGGCTTATATTCAATATCAAAATCTGAAACTTACAGATATCGTATTGGGAATAATGATATATGTATCTTCCAAATTCCCAAAACAATATCCGTGTAACCACGAAATCCAATATCGAAATATTCCGAAGATTATTTCCATTCCAATTTATTCATTGTAAAATTCTAGTTATTTTTAAAACCATTTCAAACCAATTTATTTATTTAAAAATATTGGATTATTATTTCTAGTTAATAACTAGTTCATTTTGATAAAAATATATTTTTATCTTTACAAACATGGAATTTTTCATCCAAATTCTTTCCAAATCATCTATTATGATTTTACATAAATTATTAATATTTTTAATAATTTTATTAAGGCACTTTCAGTCGATTTCCATAAACGGTCATCGAACTATACTTACAACGACCTTTTCCAAATTTGATTTGGACATGATTCCAAATCCAACTGTTAGATTTCAAATCTCTTATATTAGTTGGAAAGCTCTTCTCAATACGAACCCAATGGTTCCTGTTTCATGAGAATCCGACGGTCGGATCTCCCGTAATGTCAACTTGAAGTCAATGATCGAAATTCGCGAACGGTCGCAGCGCGGCGCGTTCTATTCAGGCCATTAAATATAATATATATATATATATATATATATTATATATTTCGTCAATTTCCATTTAAAACGTATTTTATAAATTGTTTATAAATTCATTTTAAAATGATTCTAACTTCACTCCAATTTTCAAATCAAAATTGAATATTCCTTAATAAATTCATTTTAAATTCATTTTAAGACGATTTCAAGTTTCAAATCAAAATTGAATATTTCTTAATAAATTCGTTTTAAATTCATTTCAAAACAATTTCAACTTCATTTCAATTTTCAAATCAAAATTGAATATTTCTTAATAAATTCGTTTTAAACTCATTTCAAAACGATTTCAACTTCATTCCAATTTTCAAATCAAAATTGAATATTTCTTAATAAACTCATTTTAAATTCATTTCAAAACAATTTCAACTTCAT
Source organism: Allium sativum (assembly GCA_030737875.1). NCBI lineage: Eukaryota > Viridiplantae > Streptophyta > Magnoliopsida > Asparagales > Amaryllidaceae > Allium > Allium sativum. Next base: position 453,527,287 of record CM060913.1, on the reverse strand, counting down.
TTCAATTTTCAAATCAAAATTGAATATTTCTTAATAAATTCGTTTTAAATTCATTTCAAAACGATTTCAACTTTATTTCAATTTTCAAATCAAAATTGAATATTTCTTAATAAATTCGTTTTAAATTCATTTTAAAACGATTTCAATTTCATTTCAATTTTCAAATCAAAATTTTAATATTCCTTATCATTATAATATTAAAATGGTAATATTTTCAAAATATCTGATTTTGATTATACACTGAATATTATTTAAAAATATTCGTTAATTCTGAATTGGATTCAGACTCAATCAATTACCATATAATTTCAGTTATATGGATTTCAACATAACATGTATACAACAATAATGATAAACAATCATTAAATATCAATACAACATCCAAGGTGCATTTTACAACTGTATAAGCATTAAAATAAATAACGCTTATATAGTCTGTCAACCCATCGATTGACATACCACTAATTATTGGGATCAGTGTATGTCAAATATCATCCCAATACCCATGTGGGTTTTCAAACAACAAACACAGATTATTATTTGTGTAGTTGGGTGATGTGTAAAATTTATCATCCCAATCTATGTCATTAAATAGGTGTACATAAACAAATCGTTCAATTGGTAAATGAATATTTATTTCAACACATGAATATTTTATATAGTTTCATTACACATTAAAAATGATATTTTGAATATTTTGTATAGTTCTATTACACATTAAAAATGATATTTTTAATGATTACACATTTTATTCAACACATGAATATTTCATTTCTGTAATAAAAATGATGTTTTTATTGATTACGCATTTTATTCAACACACGAATATTTCTATTATTTCATTTCTGCAATAAAAATGATATTTTTATTGATTACGCATTTTATTCAACACATGAATATTTTTATTATTTCATTTCTGCAATAAAATGATATTTTTATTGATTACACATTTTATTTAACACATGAATATTATATATTTTTCATTTCTACAATAAAAATGATATTTTTATTGATTACACATTTTATTCAACACATGAATATTTTTATTATTTCATTTCTACAATAAAAATGATATTTTTATTAACTATACATTTTATTCAACACATGAATATTTTTATTATTTCATTTTTGTAACAAAATTGATATTTTTATTGATTATACATTTTATTCAGCACATGATTATTTTTATTATTTCATTTCTGCAATAAAAATGATATTTTTATTGATTATACCTTTTATTCAACACATGAATATTTTTATTATTTCATTTCATATCACAATCACAACACAATACAGTCCAAACAAATAAACATCCATGGGTTGTACAATAAATGGTGTCAGGTGCTACTAAGCACCGTTTGCATCCTAGTATATATTTAACTGTAATATAAATCGAGTGAGAAAGAGTTCTCACAGTCAGTTTCCACTCCACGAGCTTTTATTTCTAAATTTCTGAACAGTTCAAGTTTGAATTTGCCTTAAATTCTGACGTGCTCCATTTTTGTCCTAGTCTGTTCCATTGCGTAAAGCTCAAAGACACGATTCCAACGCACTTTGAATTGTAGAATTCCGACTTCATTTGAAAAAGATATTAAATTCTAAACATTTGATTATTTTAAATACATTGTTATCATAATTAATAAATTAATTAAAGGTTAATCACCCTCATTAATCCTCTGTTAAACCATCTCCTACCCCCCGTTACTTCCAGGTTGCGATGAACCCATCGCTTCTCTTTTAATTCCCAAATTGCACACTCCTCGAGGTTGTGACCGGCTGATCCATTATCGCGACCCCATACTCCTTCACTCGCGCCTCCTTCCTCCTAGCGTAGCTTGTCTCACAGTGGGCCCTAGCGCCCTTGATTGGCACTTGAACTCCGCCAGTTACAGTGCGAATTCCGCCCTAAAATGAAACCCTACGACGATCTCAACCGCACGAATTGATAGAGCTCGGGATCCTCATCGATTTTGGTTTCGAATCCAGGGGTTAATTTGATTTAAATTTGGAGATTTTAAAGGTTTTATTTTGGAGCTCGCAAGCCATTCATTGAAGTTGCTGGCGGCTACATTTGGGTGATAGGAGAATTAGGTTTTGCTTTGCTATTTATATATAATTTAAATAATATTTAATTCAAAAGTGAATTTCGCATTCAAACTCCAAATTGAACCCAACGACTATTGCCCCTAGCTAAATACCCCATTCCGGACAAAATGGGATATGCTACGTAAGCCAATTCTACTATTTCGATCAGTTTTCATCAAAATTAAAATATAAATCAATGTATGTTGAATTTAAACATACATTTTAATTTACCGGGGCCACATACTGACTCCAAAAATTCAAGAAAAATAAATCTAGCTATGTTTTGACGATATGGTCATAACAAAACTAATTTCGTCGAATTTGGAGACCATTTGAAAAATGACCGTTTTCTGGTCGATCCAATTTGACTGAAATTGACAAAACACGTTTTCTTTTGCCACACTCACATACTAATTCCAAAAATTATGAAAATTGGAATCTAGCAAAAATTTAACATTCCGGATCCAAAAAAAGTGGTTTCATCGAAAACGGAGGTCGTTTTCAAAACGGAAATTTTAAAGGGCTATATTTTATATAAAATATATATAAATTCCATAGCGACTATATAAATTTTAAACCAGACATAACTTTCAACTTATATTATGAAATTTTAATTTCTTACATTCATTAGAAAGATATTATTAAACAGATTCAAATATTCCTGGTTTTACTGAAATCCGATTTATTTTGAGTTCTATACATTCATTTGAAATTTAAAATTGAATTTTCAAACTACCGCGCCATTTCAGGCTCGTTTTATAATTAAAATAAATTTATTCATTCTAACCTCAATTTAAATAAATTTTTAGTCGTTATTATTTAAAATAAATCATTTTAAATATTCAAAATTCATTAAAATAGCCAAAATAAAAATTTTAAATTGGCTATGAAAATCCGGGTTGTTACAACATCTCATGAGGGTGATGCATCATTTGCAGGAAGTGATTGGGTTTGTAATGTGGTTTTGTTTTGAGATTGATGATCGTTGTAGATATGTGATATTTTAATCAAGGTGTAGTGTTGAATTTGTTGATTCGAATATTTTTTAAAGAGGAAAGCAATCAATTAATGGATTTGATCAATCAATTACTTTGATTTGGATGGGAAGAATGGTGTTGATTGTATTGTCAATCAATCAATTAATCAGTGAGGTATAAAAGAGGAAAGATATCCATTTTTAACTGACTGATTTTATAATGGAAATAAATAGAAGATATATTTTGAAGATTTTTTAGGTCCAATTAGTGTATTTAATTCAGTCTTTTATTTGCCTACATAAGTAGTTTTTTGGTTGGGATTATTTGTAATGTAAGAGGGGAAAAGTTATTTCTTTTGTTTGGGATTGAGATATCTTCTCAATTTCTTAGGTTTTCGTTTTCAATTGGTGGATCAATAAGTTTTTTTGGAAGGAATCCATTTGTTATTTTTTTCTTCTTCTCTCTTCTAAAATCTAATTTTGTAGAGATCCTAAGGAAACCCCAACAGACATGAACCACTTACACTGTAACTCTAGGATATTATAAGAGAACCGTAATTGCACGATAATCAAACACTGGAATATCGGTTTCTTTATAGAAATAAACTTCAAAATGATGTAAATTTTCCTCTTTTGTGGTTTTCAGTAATTTAATAACAAGCATGTGTATATAAAAATCAACTTATATGATTGTCGCTCTTGTTATCAATCCGCGTGAAACAACAAATTATAAAGTAAATAAGGCTTGGAAATAGATTTATTCTAACCTAACAGTATGTACATAGAGTATGTCATATACATGCATATGTTCAAGACTTTAATTTATTAACCATGCATTATATAAAATTATTTATCGTTTTCGACATTTTGTAAAATACATAAACTAAATTATGCCCATCCACACTAAATAACCGAAACAAGCCCTAAAATCACTAAACTATTCAATTCATATGCACTCTAATTTATTATCACACAAAATATGTTACTATAAACTTATAATACTTATATAGGATAATAATAGTAAATAAACTTCAATAAACCACACTGCACTACACAAATTATGAGGCAACAAAAACGGTCAAACTTTCAAAATAACCCTAAATTAACAAATTTAGATAATTAGGATTTAGGCTAATTTGCTGATTCTGAGGTGGTTAGGAGACTGAAGATGAAATGGGGAAGGTTGGCCAAAGTTTGGGAAAGATCAGGGAGACACTTAAACTCGGCAGAGGGCGAAGTGAAGATGGTTGGAATGAGATTTTTCGATTTTTGGGGAAGAAAGAAATTGAGGAAGAAGATGTAGGTTTCAGTCTGATTGCTCGAGATCTTCCAAAGGTTATCAACGGAAAAATTTTAACTACTAGCATTGACTTTCAATGGTTGAAAAAAAAATCAAGAATGTACTTGCCATTGGTAGTCGTTGAAAATAATGAGTTGTCAGCCGTTGCAAAGCACTGTTGGTATATACTGTTTTTTTAGTAGTATTCTCCTCTACCATGAAATATACTGATCATATATACTAATAAGCTAAATATATTGTATGTTAAAATAAAATGGTTACAACATCTTATGTTGTCGTATAAAACAATAGTCTAAATCAAAAGTTGTTAAATCACGATCTAAAAAAATAAAATCATATGCATGAGAATAAATTAATCAAATCATTTGCGTTTGACCTTAAATGTTGTTAGTTTGAACCAACCAAGATAATTATGGAATAAAATCGAAATTACCCGATTTTTGATGATTTTGAGGTAAAATATAATGGAGAAGATGATTTCCCTTAGAACATACTTTCATATTTCGCACCCGAAAAGAGAAATAGGGTTTCGAACGTGTTCATTTTGCAACTAGGATTTGAAATTTTTCATTTCGGGTTAAAAACTAGGAAAACAGAAGTTTTCAATTTGCAGTGTTATGCATATTTTGAGATATGGTTATATTCAATTACGAGTTTTACAAAATATGAAGTAAATGGGTTTTCATTATTTATCAAAATGGAAATATGAACATATTTTTAAAATGGGCAACTAAACAGACCATACCAAATGATTAAAATCTTCAAAATAAACTTCAAAACCAATCAATATTGTAATTTGTTGTTGTTTCGAGACATAAAAAAATGCTAACAAAATACTTTATAAGGGTTGGAAAAAATGAATAATGCAAATGATATCACTATTTTAATCTTTTTTATATATCTATTATATTATATGAAAGCTCAATGTAACTCTAGAGACCTTCCAGTTCCATTTCTATCAAAAAACCAATACATTGACATGCGTCAAGAAAAATAGATCAGTGGTGGAAAAGTGAAACATGTGAGTCTCTTGGTTTTCTTTTGTGATGTGCCTTCTAACCACTTTAAACATTCACAACCAGAAAACTCATCAATTAATGTTAAAAAATTATAATCCCTAAATCCTTTTCACCTACTTGCTATAATTCATCATCTAAAAAATTAAATTGTTGTCAAGCACAAGTATATATTATGTTGTATTTATTCTATTATATATAAAGTAGAGTATGTGACTATTTGTATCCTTGCTCCTCATTCACTCTCATTCAGAATGCTCTTATTTCGTTAATTTAAGGGAGAAATTGCATACAACCCATTAATTCATTTACCCTTTCAACCTCAAAACTTAATTTTGGATATAGACATATTAATTACTGTAACATGTGGCTTTTCGTTTTCTATTTCTCCTACTCAAAATTAACTTACTCCTTCAATTTTTGACCTTAATTTTTCAATGTTACTTTCATTTCCTTAAACTTCCATTTCTAGTTTCTTCATCTCATTAGCATCCTCCTTTTTCATTTCTCCCTTTTCTTTCATTTTCTCCTATTCTACTTATCAACACTATTTTTCCTTTACATCCAAATGAAAAGTCCACTAATATCGTTGATTGAGATTCTTCTATCTATGATTATGGAGGTACAATTTCATCTTCCGTCATTCAACGCATCCACAGTGGTTAGCTATGATCTATGTCAATTCATCTTATAAGAATTAGTTATACATATTATGAAAATTACTACATAAATGAAAGATCATATATCCCCCAATAAGTTATCAATTTCATAGAATCATGAGCAAAGTAATCAAGTTGCAAGAAATAGTTTTATCCAAAAGTTAATATGGTTTCTTTTCTTTGGTTGTAGGTAATTTGTTCATTGAAAAGCCAAAATAAGAAACTAGGAGAATTTTAATTTAAAACATTACAACCCTAAATCATTTTCACCTACTTGCTATAATTCACCATCTAGAAATTTAAATTATTGTCAAGCATAAGTATATATTACATTGTATCTATTCTACTATATATAAAGTAGAGTATATGAATACTTGCATCCTTGTTCCTCATTCGCTCTCATTCAGAATGCTCTTATTTCGTTAATTCAAGGGAGAATTGCATACAACCCCATTAATTTATTTACCATTTCAAGCTCAAAAATAGATTTTGGATATATATATATATTGAAAATTGGTTACTTTATTGCAAAACCAATCATATACTTTGTACATATGCCTCAACAAAACCTTATGCCCTCTACTGGGTACCACATAAGGAAAAAGAGTATGTATATACACCATATATTAACATACACAATTTTAAAGTCTCAAAAATACAAACATCAGTCACTGAACTCTCTCAAACACTCCAATCTCACTACATTCATAACAAACAGATAAGTAGTATCAAAGAGTACATCAAAATCATAAATGTAAAAATTATCAGCCTGTGTCCATGAGTTCACTGCCCCGTCTTCTCAAGAAATTCATATTAAAATCATTTCTTCGAGACTTCCTTCCATTTCCATTGATAAAAAAGAACACTTCTCTCTCAATCATTTTGATTTTAATCTCTTTTGACATTGACTTGTTGTTGAACTACCGTAAATTTCTTTCCATCCACAGTTGATATATCACACATGTAAAGACACCACATGCAACGTCCAATAATTGATGCTTTTCTTTAAATCTTCTTAACAATTTACTAGCTTCCTCCTCCAAAGATCCACATGCATAAGAATCAAATCCAAGTTTCTGAACAAAATACTCCCAAACATATTTTAAATAAACACATGAATAAAACAGGTGACTTACACTTTCTTCTTCATTATTGCATAGAAAACATGTAACATCTTCAAGGATACCAAATCTTTTCAATCTATCCTTAGTACCAAGCATCTCATTGAAAGCCAAAATATGCAATCGTAGACATCCTTTTTGCATTTGAGTTGTGCCATATCACTTTGTATATATCATTAACTTGCCATTTCATCCTCGAGAGCGGCTAAGCCTTATGAAATGAAAATTGACCTCCATCTGTCTGCTCATAAAAATCATAGTTATAACTAGAAGCAATTTTAATATTATTGACCTCATTTTGGATTTCCTTGGTGGCTGCATGTAAAAATGCATTTATTTTACCATTTTGGATAATGCAGGAAACCAGCTCCTCATTATTCCCCAAAATCTGAATTCTATACAAACCAACAATGTCAACCAAACACTTACTATTTATCCATGGCTCATACCATAATGAAGTATCTGATCCTGATGATACCACCTTTCTAAATAGTTGCTTGCCAGGATTTCTAAGTCTGAGAATGGTTTTCCAAGTACTAGATGCATTGTTATCAATATCCATTTTCCAAAAAAAAAAATATTAGCACAATATTTTTGTCTCATCCATGAAATCCATAAAGAATCAGAAGCTAAAATTTTCCACATAAGTTTTATACTAGAAGCTTTTTAAGGTCAGAAAAGGATTTAAACCCAACACCTCCTTCATTTTTTGGTAAACACATTTTAAGCCAGCTTATCTTGTGAGAGGAATTACCCAAAAAAAAAATTAGCACACATCATGTGTAATTTGTCAATCAAGTGTTCAGGAAGTTGATAAAAAAATAGCCAGTATAACACTGTTGGTGTGATCACAGATTGAATTAATTCAGCCCTACCAGCAAAACTTAAAAAATTAACATCCCATCCTTGTATTTTTGACTTAACTTTATCCAACAAAGCTTGACAATCATTATAATGAATATAGTTTGAGGAAATGGGGACTCCTAAATACTTTACTGGTAGATGACCTCTCTGAAAATTCAAAATAGAAGTAATCTCCTCTATATTTCTTGAGTGTTCACTAAAATAAATCTTTGTTTTCATATTACTCACAATGAGTCCACTATATTTCTGTAATTTATCAAACGCTTCCCTTAGAGCCTCAGCACATATAGTAAAACTTTTCCCAAACACCATCAAGTCATCAGCATACAATAGATGTGAAACTATGGGTTTAAATTTATGAAGTGAATAAAATCTGTCTTGACCCACTACCACATTCATATAGTAGGAGAAATATTCCAATGCAATAGAAAATAAATAAGGTGATAATGGGTCACCTTGCCTTAATCCCCTATTTGAAAAGATAAAACCAGTAGGAACTCCTTGAATTAAAATTGAAAAGGAAGGGGAAGATATGCATTCATATATATATTATATAACATTTACAAAGTGAACAGGAAACCCCAGTTTTTCCATGATATTACGTATAAATTCTCTGTTTAGCATGTCAAAAGCCTTATGAAGATCCACTTTTACACAAAACTTATTCACCCCTAACTTTTTGAAATCTCTTAGCAACTCATGAGCAAGGAGAATGTTATCACCAATATATCTAGAAGGGATGAAGGCACATTGGTTTGAGGACACTAAAAGAGGTAGGTACCATTTTAACTTATTGCATAAAATTTTGCTAAAGATTTTATAATACATGTTACAACATGCAATAGGTCGATATTGAGAAATCTCAGATTATCTATCTACCTTAGGCACCAATGTAATAAATGTATGATTACTGCCCTTTGGAATTTTAGCTGAACTAAACATATCATTCATAGAAGCTAATAATTCAATCTTCATATCATCCCAATGAAGCTTATAGAATTTAGAATTCATACCATCAGCACCTGGGCTAGAATCTTCATGAACTGAAAAAACTGCAGTCTTAACTTCTTCCATAGTGATTGATCTCAACAGAGATTCCTGGCCTTTTGAATTGATTACATATCTAGATTGGAATGAAGGGACCTCTTTGCTAACTTCTCCATTATACAACTTTCCAAAGTATGCAAAAGCTTCATCAGCTAACTCCTCCTGCTTAATTAACAAATCACCATTAGCATTTATTAAAGCTTTAAGATTATTCTGGTACCTTCTCATAGACATTTTGGGATGAAAAACTTATTGTTTGTATCACCATCTTGCAGCCATGATACTTTGGATTTATGCTTCAAACTCCAAAACTTCAAGTGCTTTTGATGTACCATGCTTTCTTAGCCTCAAGTAATTCCTCATATATAACCATGTTTTCAGGGTCTAAATCTGATTCTAATTCTTTCTCTTTATAATGAGCTTCTACAGCCAAAAGTGCATCATCATTCTTTACTCTAATTTTGTTCCATTTCTTGAACTCTTCCTTGCATGCATGAAGCTTATGCAAAAATATATAACTTGGAAACCCCAAGATAAATGAAGAAAACCCTCTATAAAAACATTCAGTGTAACCATCCTTAGAAAACCAAAAATTAACATATATGAAGGGAAATCCTTTAGAACTAAAAGAGTAGGCAATCTCTAAAAGCAAAGGATTATGATCACTTGATATTTGTGACAATAAAGATTTCAGTTCTGAAATTTTTTATAATGTACAATAATTTACAAAAAAAATTTATCAATGTTGTTTGCCATACCTTCGCGTCTCCAAGTATAATGAAATCCAGCAGCTTTAATTTCAATCAAACCAACTTGATCCGAACAATTGTCGAAAGCGCTGATATACTGAAAAGGAACTGGTAAGCCTCCCTTTTTATCAAGATGAGATGTTGCATTATTAAAGTCACACATTAAAATCCAAAACCCATGAATGTTTTCTGCCTCTTGAATATGCTGCCATAAATTTTGTCTCTCATAAAAATTGTTACTAGCATATATAATAGAAACACATAATATCAATCCCCCTTTATTTATAATCTGCACGGTAACATGTTGATTAGAAGAAGATAAGATAGAAATATCCCAAACCTTAGAATTCCATAGCAGCATAATTCTACCAAAATAAGAAGAGCTAGTTTTAGGAAGAAAATTCCATAACTTAGGAATATATCTTTCAAAAACCTTTAAATTCTCAATATTAATCTTATTTTCCACCAAACCAACAAATGTTGGTTTGAATTTAGTTAGAAGAGTTAATACATCACCCATACGACGTGGTGTATTAATTCCTCTAACATTCCAAGTCATAAGTGTCATTTAACAGCAGCCTTACTCCTTGTAGCTCTTTTAGGAGGAGTAACATAGACATGAGTGATCACCCTATTCTTTCCCTTCAAATTCCTCAAGTACTCTTCATTTTTATTAATTCCTTTAGAAACATCATTCTCTTCTTCAGTCACTACAGGATCCTTAATATTGTCTGCAACATAGTTAATAACATCTGGGAGAATTTTATCAGGTAATTCAGTATCTAAAAAATCCAAACCATCAATTGCAGTATTATCTTAATTATCTATTCCTGTATTTTCAGTATGTTCATTATCAGTCCCTATATTTGAAGGTCTAGAGCCATCATCCTTATCAATATTCTCATTCCTTGAATTTAAAGGTCCAGCATCATTATCCTTATTTTTAGCTACCCATATAGGATCTGAGGACTTATCTTGTATATAATTCTTATGACCAAACCTTTGACATTTTTACAACAAGGGGGGATAAATTCATATTCAATACGAATGACTTTATTTGAACCATTATAAAGGACAACAGGAACTTGAGAAATGATTTTATAGTTAATGTCCACACTAATAAGAACCCTAGCAAATTTATTAGCTGTCTTATTTGTTGTTAACATATACACGAATTGATCTCCCAAGTAACTAGCTATTCTCGAGAAGGCTTCATTGGACTACATTTCCATTTCTAAATTGAATAGTTTAACCCAGATTTCTACTCTTGTAGCTCGAACCTTGTCAAATTCATACCCAGGACTCCATTTATATACCATCAATAGTTTACCAAAATAAGAATATGTGGAAGACTTTAAAACATGTGAATAATCATCAACTTCTCCAAATTTAACAGTGTAGAAAAAACCTGGTGCAATATGGATAAGAAATATACCTTTAGGTCTCCAGACTATAGAGATGTAATCCCTCAGTTTGATAACAGATAATCTAAAATCTACTGGATGTAGAACTACTGTGGTTTGCCACGAATCAGCAGATAGATTAAATGTTTCAACAGGAAGAAAAACATGATCCACTTCCGGTTGAAAAAAAATTAGATCTAGATCTAATTCACACATGGATTGAGAAAGAGCTCAATACCCGTCTCGATTCATAAGATTAATAGTGGATTTGGATTAGAGAAATGAGGATTTAAGAATTGTTTAAGCATTCGATAAAAGGGAGAAGATCCCCTTTCTCGTCCGCCATTTTTATATGATTTTGGATATATATATATATATATATATATATATATATATATTAATTGTTGTAACAGTGTAGCTTTTCGTTTTTTTATTTTTCCTACTTAAAAATATCTTATGCCTTCATTTTTTGACCTTAATTTTTAATCTTTCATTTCCTTAACATCCATTTCTAATTTCTTCATCTAATTAGCATGCCCCATCTTCATTTCTCCCTTTTATTTCATTTTCTACTATTCTACATATCAACACTATTTTTCCTTCAAATCCAAATGAAAAATATACTACTATCATAGATTGAGATTCTTCTATCTATGGTTATGGCGGTACAATTTCCTCTTTTGCCATTCAATGCATCCACCATGGTTTTCTATAATCTATGTCAATTCAGCTTATAAGGATTAGTTATACTTCTTATCAAAATTATTACATAAAATAAAGATCATTTAGCCCCAATTAAGTTATCGATTTCATAGAGTCATGATCAAAGCAATTAAGTTGCAAGAAACAGTTTTATCCAAAAGTTAATATGGATTCTTTTTTTGGTTGCAGGTAATTTGTTCATTGTAAAGCCGAAATAAAGAAAATAAGAGAAATTTTAATTTATTTTGGAATTTCCAACAACTTTATGTCAATCTTCACTAATTTTTATTTGTTATATTTTATATCTATTTGGTCATTTGTAATATCTATGACATTTACGCGCATCTCAAATCATTTTGGGTATTGTTATTGACACCCCTTTTTGGGATAAAGGGTGTTCAATTTTAAGGGGACTCCGTAACAAAATACAATTACTAAGGGACATCCTACGGTTAAATTAATGGTACCAAAATTACCCTCGTTATTTACATTAGGTTAAAAGAAAATAGGGTAAAAATTTAAACTTGTGTGCGGTTAGGGGTTGGAAAAATAACATCAACGAATCTACTTAGCAAAGGGACATAGGTTGAAAGCATTGGTAGTCCATCACCATGGTTAGATACAAGAAAACAAAGAGGAATATGGTTGAAAGCATAATCAAGGAGCAAAGGTACGTGAACTGATTCAAATTTGGGGTTGTGGTTTACTTTTTTATTCAATTCGAAAGTCAAAATGGAGTTTGTACGAAGGATAGCGGTAGGCAATAATTAGGGTTAGGAAAGGGTTAGCTTAAGAAGATGAAGGAAATGGAGGGTGGGGGTCGAACAAAGTATAATGAGTCACTGATTTGAAAAAAAATGATTACACCGTAAAAATGGCCAGTGTTTGTCGAATTTGGTTTTGTATTTCGGACGTCACCCACCGTATTATATAGCTAGTGGATATTACACATTGTTTACCTAGCAATGTGTTATAAAAAAACAAATGACAAACAATATCAATACATTGTCGTATAAAGAAACCTCCCATCCGACTCAGTATTGCACAAATGTGTGGTATTAAATCACTTCATTTATAAAATACAAGGTACCAATTTTATATCACTTTTGATTAGAATTCTAACTTTTCAAGCAATCAAACACACAAGACAATGTCGTTTATTACCACAGGCATTCTCCAAAATAATGGAAGATGTCACTATCTCAAATTCCATTTTGTAGAATCTGGACTTACTCTTCATTTAGTATGTTATTTACTGCATATACTATTTTAATTTTATTATCTAAGTATCCAGTTTTAAGAAATGTCTTCCAACTCTGATAACTAATGACTATTGTACAAACTCTCTGTGCATGTCAGCTAATAAATAGATATATTATTGTACAAACTAATGACAGTATATAGAAAATTTTGTACAAAGTATTTAATTCAAATTTTAAGAAATGTCTGAATTTATTTTTATATTTCGGCATCAAACCTCAAGTAAATGCTTATTTTCATGCACATTGTTTAGATGCTTAAAATTGGAATCTAAGTGGGGATCTAGAATGATTTTTAGAATAGAGCTTTAACGTATGTATCCTGATGCAGGACAGTAATAGGTCTGGAACTCAATGTCATATGCTATGCTTACCATAGTATTTCTTATTTTACTATTATTGTTCGTACCCATACGATCGTGGTACAAATATATGCATCAATGAACTATCAGTTATATGACGATTTACTCCACATTTGCAATGTGTTTGCAGCTCTAACGGGGTTGTGGGCACTTTGTAACTATTATATATTTACATTGATTTTTTACTACTTGCAGTACACAAAGTGCATCTACGGTTGGTCATGTGCCTCCCACGACATCAAACCGACGGAAATTAGCTTTGGAAAGACTAAAAATGTTGCTATAAAAAAAGGGAAAGATAATAGCAGGAACTGAAACTGATGATAGTGAGAATGAGGAAAGTTCAAATCATTGTTATGACAAGCCTGAGGAAAATGTCAATTGCCAAGTCAACGAAGATGATGATGAAGCTAATGTCAGGGATAATGGTGATGAGGAGGATGGCAATGGTGAAGAAGAGGACGATGAGGGTTATGAGGAGGATGATAACGCTAATGACGAGGATGATAATGCAGATGAGGAGGAAGATGAAGTAGGAAAACAAAGTAATGAGGATGAGTCAGGTGCGGATGAAGAATATATTGTTGAAGAGGAAATACCGAGTAGTAGTAGTAGTAGTAGTAAAAAGAAGAGTAGAAAACAAGAAAATATTATCCAATCTGAATGCGAAAAGAGTCAAAAGGAGTTGGTGGCTGAAGTGGAAGTGAGAAGTAAGAAGAAGACAGGTAAGCAAGCGAGAAAGGAAGCATCGCCTCGACCATTGGAAGTTGAAGATCAACCACCATTATTTTTTGCATTCAAAGACCAAATCGCTAGTAAAATATTGTTAGACCAAAAAGTGGTTCTAACACCCAAATTGACTAAAATTAAAATAAAATGAAATCGAAAATAAAAAAGAGACACAGGATTTATAGTGGTTCGGTGTTAAAAAGCCTATGTCCACTTTATATCACTTTGTTTGATGATGTAGATGAAAATACAATGAGATATTCACTCAATTTCACTCACTTTTCATATACATTCACTCAATTATCTTAACATATACTTTGAATGATGATTTGGATTGCTTGAAGTGCTGGAATTCGGTTCTCGCAGGTATTCAAACTCTCAGAGTGCCAAAAGTCCCTTTCAAATGACCCTTGGGGGTCAATTTATAGGTGGAAACTTCTCCTGAATTCGGTTCGGATCGGGTACACGCATCCTCCATTCCATGACTATCGGGATCGGATGAGTTTTGATGTTGCCAGCACATCAAGTTAGTGGCCATCATGGGTAGAAAGTGGGTATAACTGCCCCGAATATTCAGGAGATCGTGGTGCGGAGTAGCAGGGTGCACAGGGTTCGGATCGGATGGGCTAGCAGATGGGGTTCGGATCGGCCCTGCTACAACCGATCTGATCCGAATATTTTCCTTCCTCCTTTATCTTGCTTTTGTTCCTACCCCCGTAATTCCGATCCGAACCGGATGCACAATGGAGTGCCTTTTGTCTACTTGATCTTCTAACTTCTTGACTTTGTATAGCCTAGTTTACAAAGTAAGCTAACATTTTGCCCCCTCAAAGGATGCTTCTGTTGAAGACGAAGCGTGCTTTGATATCATCTGCTCATTGATCTTTGAATTTGAGTCGTTGAAAAGTCGTTTCCATTGACGTATAGGGATATACTGCTTAAGAAAGTCACATCTCTTGATGTCTACATATACATCACATAGCGTGCGGATTTCTTTCTTCATTTTTAGACAACTTTAAGGGCTTTTCTTGATCTCCAGCGACCTTTCCAGGTAATCTCTATCTTTATCTTTATTTTTACTTCGAATTTAACTTATTCACCAAGTCAATGTATGGGACTTCGTTCGGTTCGGACTCCGGTCCGAACCGGCTTTATTTCGCTTTACTTGACCTTGAACTAACAGGCTAGGATACACTTTTGAGCTCAGTTTCTGGTCCGAGTGGTTTCTTCACTGTTATTAAGTCAGCGGACCTGTCTTGCTCATGTGGGCTTCAATTCCAGTCCGAGCGGAATTATAAGCCTGAGAATACCAATGGTCATCGCACGTTTATATATAAAATCATTGTTTCAACTCTTTCTTTCTTCTTTTATTTCCACCGTTCTTCTAGGAATTACCCCAAAGAGAAAAACGAAACCCTAGGGTTCTAAAACTTCAACAATCTCGTTTAAATCCCCGAATCGAGCATATAGGTAGTTTTTTTTATCTTGAATTACTTCATGGTTTTCAGTTTGAATCTATGGTAAGATCGAACGATTTAAGCTTGGCGTTTACTCAATTCTGATGCCATGGCATCCTCCACTCTCCCCCGTCGTCGTTAATGGTGCCAACACCATCTCTAGGCAGTGATGGAGGATGTTAGGATTCAGTTTTGATCATTTGAGTATGTGTGTGCTTAATCTTAATTGGTGCTTTTGGACATGGAATCGTATTCGATATCAAGGAGGAGTAAGAAGAAGAAGAAAAGTACAGGGGATCGGTTCGGGTGAAAGAGTGTTAAGGTGAATAAGAAGAGGAGAAGTTCATGTGACTGGATCGGATCGGAGTTCAGGAGTTAAGAAGAGGACCACAGTTTACTGAACCGGGTCGGGTCGGAAAAAGACACAAGGAGATGAAGCGGTACGGTTATTTGAGTCCATCTGAGCCGCTCCGAAAATTCTCTTTCGAACCGATCTGATTCTGTTTGAAAGGTGTGAAAACAGGATGCAGACCAAAACGAGGCCTCCTTCCGATCTGATCCCAATGCTTATCC
Organism: Allium sativum; assembly: GCA_030737875.1. Lineage (NCBI taxonomy): Eukaryota > Viridiplantae > Streptophyta > Magnoliopsida > Asparagales > Amaryllidaceae > Allium > Allium sativum. The sequence continues at coordinate 453,510,985 of CM060913.1, read as the reverse complement.
CCGAACCGAAGCAGTTAACTCTCGTGTATAAGAATTTGCCTATTTAGCCAAATCAATACTTGACATAATCTTCAACCCAATGGACAGTTAGGATAGTGCCTTGCGAACACAAATGAACATCAAGAATTATTCTGAACACCACTTCATCGTATGAACTTTACATTACGCTTTCAAGTGCTCACTTTATGTTTCCTGCATACACCGTACACACTTTAGTTCACACATGTGCACGGGGAGACACAGGCTAATTTACTCTAACTTCTGTTATTACTTCTTCGATAGTTTAGCGATCATGGCCGAAAGACATTCTTCTAGACTGGCAGAAAAGAAAGAGATCCCAGAGAAATCCCCTAAAGTCGCTCTTGACGACATATCTTCTTCCTCAGACCCTGAATGGGACGACGAGGGATCGGATTATGAAGTAGAGGCGCATAACAGCGAAATGCTTTCTGACAGTGAAGTTTCCCTGGGCTGTGAAGAGGAAGGAGTGGTTGGAGATACTCGAGCTCCTGACGAATTTGAATCTGCCATGATATTAGAATCACCTCAAGATTCTGTTGAATCGACGATTGACAACGACAGACTCACTCGAATACGCCTAAAGCACGGGATACTGAAAAAGGACACCCTGGTGCCGTCAAAGACTGATCGTCCTCATAATCCTCCGGAGGGGTTTATGGCAATTACCCGATTAATGTGCATGGTTGGGGCTATCCCTCCATTTTCTCCTTTTCTCGTCGATTTTCTAAGACAAATGCGGATTGCCCCCATGCAGCTGCATCCCAACTCCTATGCTTACCTGTATACCTTATACGTAGCATACCGTGATATCTTAGGCACAGATCTCACTTTTGATGACGTTCATTTCTTTTATAACTTCAAGCGTCGGACTCGAGAAACTCCTTCTTTCTCTTACTTCGAGTCTATCCCAAAAAGAAAGATAATTTCGGCGCCATTTAGCAGTAAGGCTGGCGATTCCAAGCTGGAATGATTTTAAATAAGGCAACAGCCAGGGTGTGCTAGGAGATGGACAAAATCGAGTAAGGCACTAGTTTTATAAATCTTAACTCTGAATGTCCGCGCCACCACATTAATCCGTTTTCTTTTTGTTTGCAATTGATAATCCAAAGCAAGTATCAGGTCAAGTGTATTTTGATCGGATGCATCAGCTCCTCTATGGTGACCAAAAATTCTAACTATCGATGAGGTCCACAAGGGCAAATATCTTCATCACCACGGGCTGTTGTCCATTACCCGTAGCATAGGTCACGGGTCATGTCCATATGTATATATCCCTCCGGTGGATGTAATTCCAGAAATGGGCGAGAGCTCGAAAGGCCCCACCATGCCACTTCGAACTTCACCTTCTCCAAGTTCGACTCAAGACGATGAGTTGGCTAATTTACCTGAAAAGCATCGAGAGGGGTACATCACTCCTGGGGATGTTGTTTCTCCTAAAAATCACCATCTCCTAAAGAACAGCCAACAGGCGCTTCCCAAAGAGATGCCCCTACTGTTGATGATCCTACATTTCAGGGCTTGGGAGATCTCCCCCTTCCCGACACTATTTACACTTCCGAGGATTTTGGCACAAATCCTTTAGTTTTTACTTCTTCGGAAGAGGCTACTCCTGTTAAGGCTAAAGAGCCCACTCGCACTGGCTCGGCTTTAGACTCTGGTTTGTCGGAGGGGGGACACCACTTAGGATGCACTTAACACAATTGCACCCCACTTCACAGCACTTACGTCTTATGAGAATACTGATTTTGAATTCCACTTGCATTATTGTGCAGGTACAATGTCTCGTGCTCACTATGACATCAGGAAACTACGCCGCAGCATGACCAGACCCCCTTATGATGTTGAGTATGATCGTCGCGGAAGCCGCGGTAGGAAGGATAGAAGGCCCTATGATTCTTATCAGTCGTGGACCTTGCGCTCTCGCTCTCCCATTCGGTCGGATCCAGAGTGATATAAGGGCTACCAAGGCCATCGAGAAGATGACAGGCCGCGGTCAAAAGACCCAATTTCTTCTCAAGAAAAGCGTAGTAGGGAAAGGAGCCTGCCGAGAGATACCGACTCGCGAAGTAAGCGCAAGGTTACTGCTAAGCGGCCTAGAAAGGGTGAGGTGGCCATTGAGCCCTCCACACATAAGGATACTGAGCTGACATTCCCCACACCTCCGCCATTGGACGCTGAAACTGCAATTAAGCGAGCATACCTGGAGGAGCAGTTCCCCGATCACTACTTTGAAAACTTGACTTTCTTACCTGCTCTTGAGCCTATTTCCTCGAGGTGGGCAGATGAGGCCAAAGCAAAAATTGACGCGGTCGAGAAACAATATTCAGAGATGTTCAAGTATTCGCGTAACATTTCCAGAATCATCCGAAATCTAATCATGAATACTAACTTGATGCAGAAGACCATAGAAGATGATGCAAGGGCCTTAAAAAATTTAAGAAAAGACCTCGAGGATACACAAGCTCAACTTGCTATCGCTCAACGGGACGCTGCTAGCTTCAAGCAGCAATTTGAAGATCTACAAAAATGCTATCATGACTTGCCCGAGTCCAATACTCAAGAGCGTTCGGAGCTGAAAAAGCAAGCAGAAGACGCCAAGTCAGATGCTGCCAAAATGCAACTTGTTTATGCTGACCTTGAGCGAGAAAAGGCCGAGTTGGCAAAGAAGAATGCCGAATTGGAGAAGAAAAATGCTGACTTGGCTTCCATGTTGATGGAGGCCGAGAACAGGGCTGCCTTGGCGGAGGGTAATGTTGAAAGTGTCATCAAATCGGCCGAAGAATCCCGCAAGCAGCTGGCGGAGGCCCAGGAGGATGTGCAGGGCTTTGGTGAATTACTGATCAAATTTTTTGCACATATAATCCATCACCGAAACATCTCTTGGATTGATGATTATCCGACTGCCTTGGTTCATGTGTGCATCCAAATTGTTAAATGGAAAAAAGAAGAACTCAAGGTAGATTCCATGGACGAGGACAAACTTATGGAAAAGTATCTAAGAGATGACGAGCTGGCGAGCCTAGCCGAGGGGCGTCGCCTGATTGCTGCCGCCATGGATGAGGAAAAGCGGAAGGCTAAACAAACGGACATCTTGGAGGCTGGTTCTTCTTCCACTGCCGCTAAAACTCCTAAAGTAGAGGGATACGACCCCGAAAACCCGGTGATCCCTCAGACATCTCTTTTATCTCCTATTCCTAAATCGGCTTCAGAGGCGGCAGCTACTCCAACTGAGAAATCATCGAAAGGTATTTCTACCTTTTCACCCCAATTCGTCAAAGCTGTCTCCACTTTCCATCGCATAGTCGGACAATCGATGAAGGACCCTTTATTTTCTCCAGAGTTGATAACTGTTGCTTCTCATTCCACAGGTGCTGAACCGTCCGAGAAGGCAGACGTGCCCTAGGGAACCACTGCCGAAGCAAAGTCAGCGGAGAGGGATGAAGGAGACAAGGGTAAGGCTGACGCTCCTCACGAAGGCGAGATGATAGACGCCTTAATGGATGATAGTGGCGATGAGGGACATGAGGAAGACCCTGAGGTGGCTATAGTTGGGGAGTCAAAAAGCGCCGATGACATTACTTTAGCTGCATTGAAAGCCGAACAAGACAAACGCATGCAGCTTAAAGTTGAAGACCTAGACCCTGAAAGCCTTAAGCCTCTCGCAGTAGTGGATGCTGGATCAAGGTTAGTTGTTAAGCTTTCGACTAGATATATTACAGAAGAACTTGCTAAAAAGTCTTCTCTTGATTCCAGCGTTCCGACTCCCGGGAAAAAATCAACCGATTCTAGCACTTCAGTCTCAAGGAAGAAAAAACCAAGGTGCATCTTAACTGATGCTGAAAGAGAGGCGAAGGATGCTCAGAAGGCTGCTAAAAAATCCAAGTCCACTTCAAAGTCTAAGTGATGAAGTGTTTTGCTTTATTTTAGCATTTAATTGGCCCACAATTGTTGCAGCGAGTGTGGCCCTCGCATCTTCTTTTTGCCTGTTTTCCTGTACAAATCCATACGTTTGTAAATAAAAATAATTCATTTCCTGCAATGCCTGTTAGTCATCAGTTCAGTACTTATGTAAAAAATGCAAATGCATGTCCTACTAAAGTTGTGTAATGGAGTCATAGTGGGGAGAAATATGTGTGTACATACATGCCCCCAGTCAGTCTTGAAAAACTATTCAAGATTAAATTAAAAAGTCCGAATGTCCCCGATTCTCTGACGGGGGTCACATTCCTTTTGTCGTTGATGCCTGTTCTTTTCTGGCATCTTTTATACTCTCCTGTCTTATATTCAGGTTAGATTTCTTACTGAGGCGGTCTCTCATCTGGGTGCACCTTGACGCCTCAGAGGACGTCGTCTTCCTGTCCTTTATACTATCTTTCAATTCTTGAGAGTTAGAGTTAAGAATGTCGTCTTCCCATTCTTTTATGTCTTATTGTACAAATAGTCGTTGTGTTCGTTCCTACATATAAGTCATCTCCAACTTTTCAGATTTTAATTTAACATCTCGTATTCCACAGTCACAATAGAATAATAGTTGAAGATATAAATAATGCAGGAAAGTATACACGATATTTTTATAGTGGTTCGGCTAAGTCGTAGCCTACATCCACTTTATAGTCCTTTGTTCGTATCAACAGACTTTTCTAAGGCAAGTCGTGCCTTTTTACAGGGTTCATAAGAAAAACAAAAGAAAATACAACATCCCTAATTCAAATATCGCATCAAGTGTTGGGCATTCCAAGTCCTAGGCACTTCTTGGCCATTTACGGTCGTTAACTTGAAGGCTCCTGTCTCAAGTTTCCATTGGATGACGAATGGTCCTTCCCACTTTGGACCGAGGCGAGGAAAGGATTGAAAAACTCGCTTTAGCACCAAATCTCATGGTTCAAAGGTTCTAAAACGAACTTTCTTGTCATAATAGCGTGCCATCTGACGTCGATGTCTTAACGCACGCAAGTCTGCCTCGTCACTTTTCTCTTCGATTTCATCAAGGGACTCGAGGAGGAGTGCCCGATTCGTCATCGGGTCATAATATGTCACCCTGTGAGAGGGAACTTCAAGCTCTACCAGGATTACTACTTCTGAGCCAAATGAGAGAGAGAAAGGAGTATGACCGGTAGCTGTTTTAAACGTTGTCCGATATGCCCATAAGGCCAAGGGCAATTCATCCACCCATTTTGCTTTTGCACGTAGTATACCGCTTATCAATCTTGTATTTCTGGCAGAAATTTTTGAATTCGGCACCATCGAACTAGGTTCCATTATCAGTTATAATGGTCCTTGGAATCCCAAATCGGCATATGATATTTCTAACCACGAAACTTATCACCTTTCTCGCTGTGATTGTGGTTAAGGGCTCAGCTTCCACCCACTTCGTAAAATAGTCCACGGCGACTATTGCATACTTTGCTACTCCTTTGGCAATCGGTAAAACTCCGATGATGTCAATTCCCCACATGGCAAACGGCCACGGACTCACCATCGACTTGAGCTGGGTCGGTGGTGCTCTGGGGATCTTGGCGAATCTCTGGCGTTTGTCGCAGCGCGTGAGTAATCAGCTGCATCTTTATTAATTGTGGGCCAGAAATACCCATACCGCAATACCTTTTTTGCTAAAGTCTGACCCCCCGTATGATCTCCACACTCACCTTCGTGTACTTCCCTTAGTACACGCTTGATGTCGTCGTGTGCTATACATCGTAACAGGGGCATAGAAAATCCTTGCCGATAAAGGGTATCATCTTGAAGGATGTATCTGGTAGCTTTGCGAACTATGGCTCGCCTCTCACTCTTCTTTGGCGGGAGTACTCCATTTCTAAGGAATTTCTTGATTGGGGTCATCCATGACTCCCTCTCCGATTTTGCTTCGAAAGCTAATTCAATTTCCATTGACTCAAAGCTTGGCGATCCTAACATCTCAATTGGAACCATTTCGGTTTCCTCCGGATTGTCCGAACTAGCCAGCTTCGCTAGCCGGTCTGCCTTCTGGTTTTCAGCTCTTGGGATATGCGTTATGTTATACCATTCCAAATTGCTCAACAGCTCCTCCCCTTTTGCGAGAAAGGTAATAAGTCGAGGTCCCCGGGCCACAAACTCCTTTCGCACTTGGCAGACGACTATTTTGGAATCGCAGAATATATCCAATGCCTTTATTCCGAATTCCTTAGCAAGTTTCAGCCCGGCAATCAGGGCTTCATATTCAGAGTCATTATTGGCCGCTGAAAATTCTACTCGCAGAGCATAATATAACGATCGTCCTTCAGGAGTAACTAAGACGACCCCAGCCCCGGACCTTCGGTCGTTCTTGGCTCCGTCTGTGTACAACTTCCATGGATCTAATTTTAATTCCTCTTCTGACTTGACCACCTTGTCGTTGATCATCTCTTCCTCCGGAATTGTGAACTCTGCTATAAAGTCAGCTAGAGCTTGCCCCCTGATAGATCTTCACGGCTGAAAATTTAAATCAAACTGACTTAATTCAATATTCCACTTGATCAACCGTCCCAATACTTTGGGTCTTTGCAACACCTGTCTCAGAGGCTGATCGGTGTATATGGTTATTGGGTGAGCTTGAAAATAATGGCGAAGTTTTCGGGAGGCGATCAGAAGGCTGTAAGAAAGCTTCTCAATTCTTGGGTAGTTACGTTCTGCTGCTGCCAATTTCTTACTTACGTAATATACCAGCCTTTGCACCTTGTCTTCTTCCCGGACCAAGGCGGTGCTAACGGCGTGAGCTGATACTGCTAGAAAAACAAACAGCTCTTCATGATCCATTGGTTTCGACAAAATCGGTGGTCTCTCTAGTAAGTCCAATAGATTTCGAAAGGCCTCAACACAGTCCAGAGCCCATTCGAAATTTTTCTTTCCCCTTTTTATCAAGTCAAAAAACGGGACGCACTTGTTTGTTGCTTTGGAGATAAATCTACTAAATGCAGCTACTTTCCCCGCAAGACTTTGGACGTCTTTGATTCTCCTTGGTTCCTTAATGTTCCTTATCGCTGCTATTTGACTGGGATTGATTTCAATCCCTCGAGAGCTCACGATGAAACCTAGAAACTTTCCAGATGCCACCCCAAACGAGCACTTCAAAGGATTTAACTTCATCCGATACTTTTGCAGGATACCGAACATCTCTGCCAATTCTTGCGTATGGCTGGAGGACTGTCTTGATTTGACGAGCATATCGTCCACATAAACATCTATAGTCCTCCCTATTTGGTTATAAATATCATGTTCACTAAGCGTTGGTAGGTAGCTCCAGCATTTTTCAATCCGAACGGCATGACCACATAGCAATACAACCCCAAATTTGTAATGAAGCTCGTGTGCTCTTGATCGGGCACATGAATGGGAATCTGGTTATATCCGGAATATGCGTCCATGAAAGAAAGAAGTTCATGTCCCGCCGTCGAATCCACAAGCTGGTCTATTCTGGGGAGTGGGAAGCTATCTTTCGGGCAAGCTTTGTTCAAGTCTGAAAAATCAATACATGTCCGCCACTTTCCGTTTGACTTCTTTACCAAAACATGATTCGATATCCAGTCGGGATATGTCGAATCTCTAATAAATCTGTTCTCTTTCGACTTCTCCACTTCTTCTTTTAGGGCTGCCGACCTCTCTAGGCCCAGCACACGTCTCTTTTGCTTTACAGGTGGGTGTTTTGGGTTTATACTCAGCGAATGACTCATGATGGATGGTGATATCCCACACATGTCAGCGTGTGTCCAGGCAAACACATCCAGGTTTGCCTTCAGAAAGTTAGTCAGTTCTTTGGCTCGGTATGGATCCAACTGGGATCCAATCTTCAAAACTTTTGCTAGATCAGCTTCATTAATGGGTATATCCACTGTCGTTTCGTTAGGAGTTTCCTTTCTATCTTCAGGTTCCTCATCTTCTCTGGAATCCAGGTCTTCGGGCATTCCCTTGGGCAACTCCTTCGGGGCTGATCCCTCTAATTGCTACGCCGAACCCTCCTTTGGAGGAGGTGAGGTACCATTAGTCTCGATGTTGAGTCCCTTCATCAGCATCTTTAATTCAGCAATATAGCAAGCTCGTCCGGAGACTTGATCTCCTCTCATTACTCCTGTTCTGGCTTCAGTTGGGAACTTTAGCAATAAGCACTACAGCGCAATACAAGCCCTGAATTCTGCAAGGGCAGGCCTTCCTAAAAATGCGTTGTAGGGCGAATCTATATCTAGCACTACGAACTGAAGCATTCGTACTCTTTGACGATCCCCTTGTCCCAATGTTACGGGTAATTCTATACAACCCATTGGAGATGTCGATGCCCCATTGAAGCCTCAGATCCAACCTTCACAGGGCTTCAAATCTCCAGACTTAAGTCTCATTTGATCAAACGACTTCTTAAACAAAATGTTGACAGAGCTTCCATTGTCCACTAGTACCTTATGAACCAGTGCCGGTCCAATGGTAGTGGTAATAACCAACGGATCTTCGGTAGGTGACTGGATTCCGGTATCATCTCTGCTACGGAACACTACATCATCGAACATTGTCTTCTGTTGTTTCACAGGGGTGATGTCTTCCAAATCATCGCACTCGTCCACATCTATGTGCTTTACTGCATTAACGTATTGGTCCATTGCTCTGAAAATGTGGATAGCTGGATGGAGTCCACCTACTATGGTGTTAATGACAATCTCTTTGCCTTTCTGTTGCGCTGTAGGCTTGGGAGCAGACTGATTCTGGTTTGGGGCCTGTCCTCCTTACCCCATGTCCCTTGGGGCAGCCTTATACTCATCCAACTTGCCTTCACACAACAACTTCTCAACCACATCTCTCAAGTGTCGACATTCATTTGTTGAATGTCCGTGAGTTCCGTGAGATAAACAAAATTTTCCGGTAGCGATTTCTTTCTTTGTTGAATCACGTGGCGGCGGTCTTTTGTATTGCAAAACATTATACGTGTCCAAATAAATGTTATCTAACGTGTCATTCAACGGTGAATAGTTTTCAAATGTCTGGAACCGGTGTCTTTTGTCATAATTGCTTCCTCGGTTCCTGTTTCTCCTATTACCATTCCCATTGCGGTTGCTGTTGCCCCCGTTTCCATTATTATTGTTACCATTCTTGTTTCCAACATTCACTTCGACTTTCCCAGAGCTTTCTCCAGACTGCTTTACGGCAACATTACTCTGAACAACTTCTTTTGAGGCCGCTCCGGACTTCCTCTTTCTGTTTGCCCTTGCTTCCTCCCGTCTTAACTGAACATTGGCCTTCTCATAAAACAACTCTCTTGTGGGAGGCGGCTTCCTAGAAAGATAATCTCCAAACTTTGAATCAGGATCAACTCCTTCCATTATGGCCATCAAGATGGTAGGCTCATGCGGGTCGTTGACTTCTGTTACAGCTAAATTGAAGCGGTCTAGATACGACTTCAAGGACTCACCTGGCGCTTGCTTAATTCTCGATAATTCAATAACATTCTTAGACTTTCGGGCGTGAAGTTGGAATTGATTCATAAAACGTTCACTTAGTTCTTTGAAATTCGATATCGATCGAGGAGGAAGTCGGGTAAACCATAGTAATGCTACGTCTTCTAAGTAAATCGGGAAAGCCTTACATTTCATAGCGTCAGGGGCAGCGGCAGCGTTCATCAGCCAAGCGTATCGCGTCAAATGTTGTCCCGGGTCAGTTCTCCCGTTATATCTGTCCATCTGTGGCAAATTAAAACGTCGGGGGAACTGAAAGTCAAGAATGTCATCAGTAAAGGGAGTATGACTTCGCTCAATACCATGATCTTCATTGGTGTAGTTTCGACTCTCAGACATGATCTGGCGTACCATAGCCCATATGTCAGCGTTGGTCAAGGGTCGTTCAGGCTCTCTGGCTCTAATGTTCGGGTTTCCTCTGGGCTCCTGATCAGGGGACACCCTCCTTCTTCTAGCGGCTTCTGCTCTGCTTTGCTCCCTACGTCCCCGGTCGATCTCGGGAGGAAGGGGCTGAAGCATTTGTCCCTGAGTGGGATTAGTGAGGTTAGGGTCCCTAGGCAAAACATGGGATCCTCGCATTGGTAATAGCATAGGCTCTCTCAAGCTCGGATCATTGGGTCCTAGTACACGAGCAGCGTCTTCGCGGGATCCCAAAGATCCGAAAGTCATTTGCTCCAAATTTTGAGTTCGTTCGAGCAGCCTTCTTTCACGAGGCCGTTCTTCCTCAGAAGAAGAAGACTGATCCATTGCAGTATGATGAACTTGGGATGGAGTTCTTTGTCTGTGGAGTTCGCCAATTTCCCTACTCATGAATCTCATATTCTCTTGCATCATAAGATTGGTGCGCTCGTGGATTCTCATTGCCTCCCTAGTGCTCTCAAGCATGTCAAGAAGGCGCGAAAAATCTCCTTAGGTGACAGGCGCAGATGGATTGATCTGGTCATTGGTCCTGGTGGCTGGAGTCGGAGCATTTGGAGGGGCTCGAGTAGAGGTTCCAGCATCACCTAGTGTCGGATCGGAGCAAAGTAACCTGGCCGGATCGGTTCGGGTTGGGGGAGCACACCTCTTCAACATCCTCTATTCGGTTCGGATCGGGTACACGTGTCCTCCATTCCATGACTATCGGGATCAGATGAGTTTTGGTGTTGCCAGCACATCAAGTTAGTGGCCATCGTGGGTATAACTGCCCCGAATATTCAGGAGATCGTGGTGCGGAGTAGCAGGGTGCACAGGGTTCGGATCGGATGGGCTAGCAGATGGGGTTCGGATTGGCCCTGCTACAACCGATCCGATCCGAATATTTTCCTTCCTCCTTTATCTTGCTTTTGTTCCTACCCCCGTAATTCCGAACCGGATGCACAACGGAGTGCCTTTTGTGTACTTGATCTTCTGACTTCTTGACTTTATATAGCCTAGTTTACAAAGTAGGCTAACAAATATGGAACTCAACTGTATGTTTTCTAAATTTCATATCTATACACAATATATAAAAATATTATGTATGTATATTTATTATTGTATTTGTATCACGTAGAAACCACGGGGAGAAAGTAGAATCGTAAAAGTTCACAACCATGTTGGTACACAAAGATTGTTGGACTATAGAAACGAATATTTGTACAAAATGTGGCAGTTCAATCAGGATTACATCGATTAGTGTTGCATGCTCATGAAAAACTCGATAAAGTTCTTATCAATGCATTTGTGGAAAGGTTCTATCTAGAAAGTAACACTTTTCCATCTTCCATTTGGAGAAATGGGAATAATACTCGATGAAGTTGTGCACATTACCGGCCTTCCAACCGAAGGAAGAGCAGTCACATGATCCCTTGGGGGTCAAGGGGGATTACCTATCACGATGTGTATAAGCTATTGGATGAGTGTTTGTGGATTGAAAAACTTATTGCTGCTCTTGAGTTGGCCGGTGATAAGAAAATTAGTTTGGAATGGTTACGAACTCATTATGAAGGATCAAAGGAGTCAGATAATGATGAAATAAAGATACATTGTGCTACAGGTTTTCTTCTTTATACGATTGGTTGTTTAGTTTGCTGCGATAAGTCTGGCAATAAAGTGTCTGGTCATTTTCTTCAATGCCTTATGGATTTAGAAGAAGTCGGCAATTACTCTTGGGAAACCGCGTGTTTGAGTTGGTTATTGCATGATCTAGGTTAAGCTAATCGGAAAGAAGTACACCAAATGACTGGTTGCATGACGTTACTACATGAACTCAATACAATCATAATACATATAAACCATGTATTGTTACCGTTAACATATTCATTTGTATCATGGTTGTAGATGTGGATATATGAGCATTTTTCAGTTCTCTGACAACATAATCGTTGTGTCGGTGTAGATAATGGTGAAGTTAGAGCAGCTTTCTATTTTGCAAAGGAAATAGTTACGCAGTTAGCTTCTGATTTGGTTACACTTAGAGAAACAATTGATGACCTTCAAATAAGTGATGTTACATGGGATTGTTTTAGATAGAAGCGACAGTTGTACCTTTCTAGCAATGTTCGCTTTACAGTGGTCCTATTATCTATTTTGAAATTGAAAAATTATATCTCCCCCAACAATTTCTCCGTCAGTTTGGATTTGTTCAACCTACACCGATGGCTCCGTTCACACTAAAAAGAAGAAGAATAAGTCCTCGTCGCGGGGATTCAATGTTACGTACAATTATGCTGGGGAATTGGGATGGTCTGAATAGCGAAATCATCTCTTAAGCGACAATTTGACATTAAAAAAATTTGTTCATCCGTGAGAGTGCAATCAAATCTGCTTGGATTGGTACAAAAATGCATCTCATCCACTTGTTGCAAATCAAGACCCTGGAAATGGCGGTTGAGAAATCTTCGTCTTCTTCTTACTCCTCATCTTTTGCCTTTGATTCAGCTTTCCCTCCTCTTCCATCTTTCTCTCCTCCATCTAAACCTCCAGATCCACCACCTCCTTCTGACAATCCCTCTTCCTCGACAAGTGCTCCTATCAATTCAGAAATTCCATCAAAGGCTTCTTTCCCTTCTTTTGTTAAAACGGATTATGCTTCTTTGTTCAGATCTACACCGCATAACGCTGGATCATATAAGCCTATTAATTTCGAAATTGCCAGAGGTGGAAAGAAAAATAAAATTCCTGATCTAGTCAAGCAGGAGGGCCTCAATTACTGGAATAACTTTCTGATTTGGTTTTTTCTGGATGGTACATTATTATTTCAAGCAGTTACGAGCTTTTTACAAAGGCGTTGGAAGTTATCAGGAGAGGTAGACATTAAATCTGACGGTTTACATTTTTATTTCAAATTCACTAATGAATCTGATAGAGAAAAGGTTCTTAGATCAGATCCAATTTTCATTCGTGGTAGGATGTTCATAATTTCTGTATCGGATCCATCAATAGGTTGTGCTCAATCGCAAATTAAAAAGATACCTATATGGATCCATCTATATAGAATCCCCATGATTTTATGGACATTAATTGGTATTAACTGGCTAGTTAATCATGTAGGAAGGCTTATATGTTATGATATCAGTACGAAAAGGTTGGAAAGATTTAGATATGTGAAAGCTTTGGTAGAAATATCACCAGAATATGAATTACCAAATTTTATTGAGGTAGATGGATTGGGAGAAGTTAGTCCTATAGTGAAAATCAGTTATGATTGGAGACCTAGGATATGTGTGAATTGTAAGGTGTTAGGCAATGAATTGATTCATTGTGAGTTACATGTACAGAATAATAAGGATAAAAAGAATCAAATTAATGTTGACATGAGGGATTTCAACGCTAAGGAGAATGTGCACACTCAGAAACCACACAATAATTTTAATGCTGATCAGGATAAATGGTCTTATGTGCACAAAAAGAAAAAACAATTTTGGAGGAAAAAGGATGTGGAAAAACAGGAGGAGGATAACAATAATTCTACTGGGGTTGGCAATACAAGTGCAAATCCATTTTCTAATCTAGCAGCTGATGCTATGGATGATAATGAGGATGTAACTAATGTACATGAGCAAGTAGATGTTATTAAAGGCAGTGCTGATCCTCATTTTAGTGCAAGCATGGAAGGCCCGGCAAACGTGGAAAAGGTTAGTAATGTTGCATCTGTGGATGAAGGTATTTTTGGGAACTTGTTTGATGATTCAAATGTTTCTTTATGCACTTCTCAGAAGGCTACAGGTTTTGGTTCTTCTACTTTTACTAATGTTTGCGTGGATTCTACATCTTCTTCTGTTTTTGGGTTAGCTGCTACTAGCTCTTCTATCTCAAGCACAGTGTCTTGATCTTCAACGTATAGTCAGAGCTTGCCTGCATCAGTTGCGGGTGGTTCTACAAGAACAAATGCTAAGAAATCCCCTTATGTAAAACTTAAGCCTCCTGACCATATTATTTTACCTCCACCTGCCTCTCTTTCCTCTGCATCACAGTCAACTTTCCCCTCATCTAAATCTAAGGGCAAAAAACCTAAAGGCAAATTTTGGGCAGATGACGACCTAAATGAGGGCCACGAATTTAGCATTAAGGATGTACTTCCTGCTGGAAGTAATGTGAAGTCAATGAAGAGGCATACGAGGAGCAATCCATCGCCATTATTTGACCCTTTCTTCACATGAGTTTGTGCTTGGTTGGTAATGAAGTTTCAACTGGTTATGGTGGTATACAAGTACTAAGAGATTGTTGACTTGAAAGTGTGGTTTTTCAAAGTGTGGTTATGGATGTTCCTGTCCAAGGTTTTTGGCTTGCTTAAGAAAATAGTATGAGTATTGCAGTTATACTTTTTTAGTTTTTTCTTTGTTGTAATTTCATTGTGTAGTGAGCATTTGTCATAGTGAGTTACAGTTTTTTATTTTTTTATGTAGGGGGCTGTTTCTTTCAAATGTCATAGCATACTTGTATGCTTGGGTATGTACTGTAAATATCTTTGTGATTAATAAATTTTGGGCTTAACTTCCAAAAAAAATCCAAAGAATAGCATAACGGTGCCTGTGAATGCAAATGACCACAAGTCACTTGTGACGATCATGGAATTTCGCTCGATTCAAATCGATCGCTAAACCGACCAAGACCGCTCGAAACCCCTGATTGTTTTGAGAACACGACAAATTGGAACGCAAACAAAAGAACATTTCATTGTTAATTACAACAATTCCATCAGAATACAAGAATATACAGAGTATGAATAAATAATATACATCACAAAATATCAGAAATTTAAATTACATTTAAATACATCGCAGCGGAAAATAATTCAAAACAAAACTAGAAGTAATACACGGATACAGAACTTTCCGAGTATCGTTCCAGCTGTAAATCAGGATCCTGTGAATATAAATCTACAAAACCAAAACTACTAGCTGCCCGTGTCGAAAATAAGGGCACCCAGAGTTTAGGTTAAAACAATAAACTCCAGGTCAGTCATGTGACTGGTGTGAGAACTAAAACAGTTATTTAAAGCTTTACTTTAAATCAGATATATCAAGGGACCACGCCGTATAACACGGAATGGGTTTCCTCCCAAGAACACCGGTGCATATAACAAAACAGCGCAATGCTTTTTGGAAAAATGAATCTATTATAAGACCCAGGTCCTATCACACAATGCAACGCAAACCGGGGGATAGGGTTTTCCCTTATAATAGCCAAACATGCTTGGTACGTTAAAAACAAATCATTTGATACTATAATAAGAGCATGGTGTCAAAACAATTTCAAATCATAAGTATCAATCATAGACGACATGGGTACCACATATCATGTCGCCAATACTAGGCTCTACAATCAAAACTACAAATGTCACGTATTGGAAGTTGGATTTCCATCTATGAACCGAGGCAAGGGATCGTCCTATTACCGAATTCGAGGTTGTCTAGCCTGAGCCTCAGGCTACATCCACAACTGCACCTAGGAGCCACAGGGCCGGTCCACTCGATGTGGATTAAATAAAACCCTGAACACTGCGTTTCCCCGCCCTTTGGGGCGTAAATGAGCTAAATGACTCCATCGGCTCCACACAGTCACCGATATATCCGAGGCGCCTCGCAATCCAACAACCACACAGGTGAAAATAATATAAATGTCAGGGCGGTAGGTCACTGACACCACCCTAGCTAGAAAGAGACGCATGTTCTCCCTGGATCCTCTCCCGTTTCTGGTTCATACCGGGGTGTGAGGCTCGCGAATCAAAGTTACAAAAATCTATGCCACACAGGCGGTGCTTTGATCATCAACCATAAGACTTTGCTTTTCAACAAAATCCTTGATCATTTGCCACTTAGGCATGCCACACAGGCAATTCACTCCATGCGACCGATATCCATTAATATATAACCCCTGAGCTCGTACGTCTCAGAGAAGGGCGTTAAGCAAGAGAATAAATTCTCCGCTGCCAAACAGATATATATTTAATAGAAATTAGTCACACAGAATAAAATCCAATGTCAGACACGCAGTCCATTTATAAGTTTGTTCTCGGTCTGAACGAAACCGGAGGCACCTTGTACCTCGCATATCCATCGATCTCCAAGTACGTCAGGACGATCACCAACTGGTTCCCTCCTCTTGTGTGTACAGCCCAATCAAGATCATCAGCAATTATCCAAACGATGTGAAGACCTCCGGTCTTCAACCACCGTCTTCATCCTCGACACCTCGTCGACTCAGTTATTCAGAATGGGATAAACCCGGTCTTTCTGAATAACTCGCGTATATAATAAACAAGTGTTACACAAACACAACATATGCCTCATTCCAATTCAGAATATTCTTATACTTCGGGAAAGGTTTCCATTAATTTTATTAAAGATGAATTCTTTAAATTTATTCTTTAATCTTCCTTTGAATATCAATTCAAACCAAATTATGGTTTATCCAAACTAGTCGGGATTAACGAACCTTACCGAAGTAATCATTTGTTTTTAGTTCCCAATCCCAACCTATTCATTCTAAGGAACAAAACTGCTAATACTCCATATCTAACACCATGGTGTTATCAGTAAATATTAATTACCATTTCACGTTCAAATCTAACTAAAGATTTAACTATCGCCTGGAGAAAAACTGGTGATACCCCATTCTCGATCGTCTTAATCTAATTAAAGATTCATTAAAACTCCACTTAGTTTTAATCTTCCCAAAAACCAATATCCTGTTTTAACTAGGTTAAAGAACCAATGTCATTTAAAACACGGTTCACGATAAACCAAGAATCACATTCCATTAATTATCGGGTTAAAGAACAAGTGTTATTGAAAACACCGTTCACGATAAACCCAAAAATCAATTCCAATTCAATTCCAATTAAATATCATTTAGTTGGTATACTTCATTAAATTCAAACAAAAAGATTTAATCTTTTTCTCAACTGGGTTTAAGAACAGTGTTAATGAAGACACCATTCACGAAAAACCCAAATCCCATTTGATATTAAATACAAGGCTCTGAATAGAAAATATATCATCTTATATTCAATATCAAATTCTACGACCAATAAATATCGTATTGGAAATAACGATATAAATATATCTTTCAAATTTCCATAACAATATTTGTATAATCACGAAATCCAACATCAAAATATTCCAAAGACAATTTCGATTCAAATCCACTTCCACTTTATATATTGGAAATTCTGGTTATTTTCAAAACCATTTCAAATCCACTTTATTATTTTTAAAAATAAATAGGATTATAATTCTAGTTCAAAACTAGTTCATTTCGATAAAAATCTATTTTTCTTTTCAACTTTGGAATTTTTCATCCTAATTCTTCACAAATCATTTCTTATGATTTTACAAAAATTATTACTATTTTTAATAATTTTTTCAAGGCTCGTACAGTCGATTTCCATCACGGCCATCGAACTGCACTTACAGCGACCTTTCCCAAATTTGATTTGGATATAATTCCAAATCCAACCGTTAGATTTCAAATCTCTAATACTTGTTAGAAAGCTGTTTTCGATACGGACCCAACGGTTCTGGTTTTAGGAGAATCCGACGGTCAAATCTCCCGTAATGCCCATTCGAAGTCAAAGGTTGAAATTCGCGAACTGCCGCAGCGCGGGCGTTCAATTCTGGCCATTTTATATATTATATATTTCATCGATTTCCTTTAAAAACGTATTTTATAAATCGTTTTAAATTCATCTTCAAAACGATTTCAACTTCACATTCAATTTCAAATCAAAATTGAATATTCCATATCATTAATCTATAAATGATAATATTTTCAAAACGTTATATTTTGAAATCACTTCCTTTTCTATAATCATTATAAAAATGAATATAATAGATATAAATATCGTTCGCGTCAAAATGGTGCATATCTAACCAACACGGCTTTATATATTTCAATAACTTTGTTATTCTATTCAACAAATGAATATTTTCATCAACACATGAATATATATTTTTATTCAACACATGAATATATATTTTATTCAACACTTGAATTTATATTTATATTCAACACATGAATTTTCATTTATATTCAATACATGAATTTTCTTTCTATTCAACACATGAATTTTCTTTCCATTCAACAAATGAATTTTCTTTATAATATTCCTTATTTCCCAAATTAGAATGAGGCCCAATCAATTACCATATAATGTTAATTATATGGATTCCCTACAACACATGTATATAATAGCAACGATAAATCATCAACCATCATCCAAAGTGCACCACACAATTGCATATGCATTAAATATAAATAATTAACGCTTACACAGTCTGTCAAGCCATCGATTGACATACAACTAAATAATCGGGATTAGTGTACGTTAAATATCATCCCAATACCCGTGTGGGGTTTCAAATCAACAAACATAGATTTTATTTGTGTAGTTGGGCGATGTGCAAAATTTATCGTCCCAATTAATATCAGTCAAATAGTGTACATAAACAAATCGTCCGATTTGTTTATAAATATTTATTTTATATACACATTAAAAATTATATTTTTAACTATAAAATATTTTATTCACTCCACTTCTCACAACCAATTTCACAACACATCAATCAAACAAACAAGTCATCCATGGTCTGTGGACGACGGATGTCGGGTGCTGCTAAGCACCGTCTGCATCCTAGTATATATTTCAACTAGAAATCAAAATAAAAGTGAGGAGTTCTCACGGATTAGATAAACCAAACGCCACGACTCTTCATATGCAGGAAATCTTCATCGTGTCTCCAATGAGATCTGTTTCACGTAGTATATGTTAAGAATTATATTTTTAACAGTGCCACTTCCTATATATATAAAAAGATCGAATCTTTACTTTCACTTCATATGTATAAAATCGAATTTTTATTTCTATGTAAACAATATAAAGATCATATTTTTATCGCCACTTTAAATATATAAAAATCATATTTTTTTATCGCTACATGTACATAAAAGATTATATTTTTATATCGCTACATGTATGAAGATCTCACCTTTATATTCATAAAAATCTCATCTTTATATTTACATAACGCCACTTGCATATGAAAGATTATAGCTTTCTATAAATTAAAAATCTGAAATTAAATTCTCACCATCTTATGTCGATCTCGAGCTAGAGAATCGGAGGAGGTTTGTCTTCGCTCATGTTGGAATGGTGGCACGCGGATCGAAGTGGAGAGGGGACTGTGGCGGTCGGCTAGGGTTTCAAGGGGCGTTTGGGCTGCTTTGGGAAGAAGGAGGAGAAGGGAGCCCACCTGGTCGGTCTGAGGTGAAGGGGAGGTGGCGCAGGGGTGACGGAGCCAAGGGGAGGCGGCGTTGGCCCTGTCAGTGGCGGTAGAGGCGTTTAATCGGCCGGGGCGTGGGTTTTTACGTGGAGGTGGAGATAGGGGCGGAGGAAGGGTCGGTGTCGGAACTCAGGGGGTGCGGCAGCCCTAGGCGCGGCGGTGGGGCCCGATGGCGGCGGTGGTGCAGCCAGCAAGGGAGGCGACAAGCTGATAAATGGGAGGCACGATTTTCTTTTTGAGTTTGAGGGTGGTTTTGGGGAAAATGAAATGGGGGGTTCTAAGTGAATATATATATATATATATATATATATATATATATTCTTTTCAATCCAGAATAAGTTGACTTTTATTTCGAAGTCCAAAAGAAACCCACCGACTATTGCCCCTAGCTAATTACCCCCATTCCGAACACAATGGGATATGTTACGTAGGCCAATTCAATCGTTACAATCTGTTTTCGCTCAAATCAAAATTTAAATATATATATTCTATTTTAAACGTACATTTCAAATTATGGGGGCCACATACTGACTCTAAAAATTACAGAAAAATTATTTCTAGCCTCGTATTGACGATACGGTCCTAACAAAACTAATTTCATCCAACTCTGAGACCGTTTGAAAAATGGCCCTTTTCTGGTCGGTTGAAATTGACTAAAACTATCAAGACACGTTTAACTTCGCCACGCTCTCATACTAATTCAAAAAGTTATGAATTTTGAAACCTAGTAATAATTTGACATCCCGGATCCAACAAAAGTGGTTTCGTCTAAAGCAAAGGTCGTTTGCAAAATTTCCATTTTTAAGGGCCAGAATTCCGTAGCGACTATTCTGAATTTTCACTGGGCATAACTTTTTATTCCCGCTATGAAATTTCAATTTTTCGGATTCGCTGGAAAGATATTTTCAAATAGATTCTAATATTTTGGTTTCGCCAAAATCCTGTTTATTTTGAATCCCGTACATTCATGTGAACTTTGAAATCGAATTTTCGAACTACCGCGCCATTTTCAATTCCTTTTATAATCTAAAATAAATATTTATATTCTAACATTGATTCAAATAAATATATACGTTCTAATTCTATTCAAAATAAATTTCTCATCGCTATTATTTAAAATAATTCGTTTTAAATATTCAAAATTCATTAAAATTGCCAAAATTAAAATTTTAAATTGGCTCGGATTTCTGGGTTATTGCAATCTCCCCCACTTAAAACTTTTCGTCCCCGAAAAGGAACGAAGATGAAAGTTGTTTTACAAATCAACTCAACTTCCATTATTTTCGTCAAGGCTTAAGTTCTTCAACTTTTCAGTTTCTAAGAACTTTTCAACTTTTTCAAAAATTTTGCTAACACCCTAAATTTTCGAAAAATTTCGCCATAACCTCCCCTGCACCAGGAGCTTCGGGATATTTCAAATAGCCTCCCATGGCCCTCACCAATCCAAAAAGAAAAAGAAACAGCCAATCGGCTCATCAAATCATCCAAACCCAAGAAATATAATAAACATGTACCTATTTGTCGGGCAAACAATTTCATTCCTCTTCTCTAGCCTCCTTGCTATGACCTGTTCAATGTAAGTACATGTATATGTATGCAAATGCGACAAATTTTCAATACAATTCAATATTTGATACAATTTGGCTAAAGGGTTCAAATTTATTAATCAATAACACAACCAACAATCAAATAGTTGATTAGCTTTTCAAATTCATAATTTGGATACATAGTCAAAAAAATCACATTTTTGGTGCCAAATCACAATAATAGACCTATGTAAGTTTTGGTTGTCACACCAGTCTAATGGAAATATATAGATATCTCACTTTCGAAACATGAACATAAATCCTGATGATGGAGCTCCATCATCAAAATCATCTCCGGGCGACTAGAGTGTGATTCTATATCTATCCAGTATATTAAAACTTTGAATACACGTGGATCAGACGTATATACAAAATCTTTATATACTTGATTGTCCAAATCAATACAAATAAATATTCAAATACGTTGAATAAGGTTTAAAATTTCAAAAAAAATTCGTTTTCATTTTAAAAATATACTCTTCGCACTCGTTCTAGGATACTACTGATCTCATCTCTAATGAGTCATTCCTATTGGATATTACTAATCCAATCTCTGATGAATTCTTTCGTATGGTTCTAATGTGTCTTGTTCTCGAGCTCTGTAAACCAAAGCTCCGATACCAAATGTGACGATCATGGAATTTCGCTCGATCCGAATCGATCGCTAAACCGACCAAGACCCTTTGAAACCCAGTGATTGTTTTGAGAACACGACAAATTGGAATGCAAACAGAAGAACATTTCATTGTTAATTACAACAATTCCATCAGAATACAAGAATATACAGAGTATGAATAAATAATATACATCACAAAATATCAGAGATTTAAATTACATTTAAATACATCGCAACGGAAAATAATACAAAACACAACTAGAAGTAATACATGGATACAAAACTTTCCGAGTATCGTTCCATCTGTAAATCAGGATCCGGTGAATATAAATTTGCAAAACCAAAACTACTAGCTGCCCGTGTCGAAAACAAGGGCACCCATAGTTTAGGTTAAAACAATAAACTCTAGGTCAGTCATGCGACTGGTGTGAGAACTAAAACAGTTATTTAAAGCTTTACTTTAAATCAGATATATCAAGGGACCACACCGAATAACACAGAATGGGTTTCCTTCCAAGAATACCGGTGCATATAACAAAACAACGCAATACTTTTTGGAAAAATGAAGTTATTATAAGACCCAGGTCCTATCACACAATGCAACGCAAGCCAGGGGATAGGGTTTTCCCTTATAATAGCCAAACATGCTTGGTACGTTAAAAACAAATCATTTGATACTATAATAAGTGCATAGCGTCAAAACAATTTCAAATCAAAAGCATCAATCATAGACGGCATGGGTACCATATATCATGTCGCCAATACTAGGCTCTACAATCAAAAGCGCAAATGTCACGTATTGGAAGTTGGGTTTCCATCTATGATCTGAGGCAAGAGATCGTCCTCTACAAAATTCGAGACTGTCTAGCCCGAGCCTCAGGCTACAGCCGCAATTGCACCTAGGAGCCACAGGGCCGGTCCATTCGATGTGGATTAAATAAAACCCTGAACACTACGTTTCCCCGCCCTTTGGGGCGTAAATGACACAAATGACTCCATCGGCTCCACACAGTCACCGATATATCTGAGGCGCCTCGTAATCCAACAACCACACAGGTGAAAATAATATAAATGTCAGGGCTGGTAGGTCACTGACACCACCCTAGCTAGAAAGAGACGCATGTTCTCCCTGGATCCTCTCCTGTTTCTGGTTCATACCGGGGTGTGAGGCTCGCGAATCAAAGTTACACAAAGCTATGCCACACAGGCGGTGCTTTGATCATCAACAATAAGACTTTGCTTTTCAACAAAATCCTTGATCATTTGCCACTTAGGCATGCCACACAGGCAATTCACTCCATGCGACCGATATCCATCAATATATAACCCCTGAGCTCGTACGTCTCAGAGAAGGGCGTTAAGCAAGAGAATAAATTCTCCGCTGCCAAACAGATATATATTTAATAGAAATCAATCACACAGAATAAAATCTAATGTCAGACACACGGTCCATTTACAAGTTCGTTCTAGGTCTGAACGAAACCGGAGGCATCTTGTACCTCGCATATCCATCGATCTCCAAGTACGTCTGGACGATCACCAACTGATTCCCTCCTCTTGGGTGTACCGCCCAATCAAGATCATCAGTAATTATCCAAACCATGTGAAGACCTCCGTTCTTCAATCACTGTCTTCATCCTCGACACCTCGTCGAATCAGTTATTCAGAATGGGATAAACCCGGTCTTTCTGAATAACTCGCGTATATAATAAACAAGTGTTACACAAACACAACATACGTCTCATTCCCATTCAGAATATTCTTTTATTCAAATATTCTTATACTTTGGGAAAGGTTCCCATTAATTTTATCAAAGATTAATTCTTTAAATTTATTCTTTAATCTTCCTTTGAATATCAATTCAAACCAAATTATGGTTTATCTGAACTAGTCGGGATTAACGAACCTTACAGAAATAATCATTTGTTTTTAATTCCCAATCCCAACCTATTCATCCCATGGAGCAAAACTGGTAATACTCTATGTCTAACACCACGGTGTTATCGGTAAATATTAATTACCATTTCACGTTCAAATCTAATTAAAGATTTAACTATCGCCTGGAGCAAAACTAGTGATACTCCATTCTCGATCGTTTTAATCTAATTAAAGATTCATTATAACTCCACTTAGTTTTAATCTTCCCAAAAATCAATATCCTTCACTGGGTTAAAGAACCAATGTCATCAAAAACACGGTTCACGATAAACCCAAAATCACATTCCATTAATTATCGGGTTAAAGAACAAGTGTTATTTAAAACACCGTTCATGATAAACCCAAAAATCAATTCCTATTCAATTCCAATTAAGTATCATTTAATTGGTATACTTCATTAAAACAAAAAATTTAATCTTTTTCTCAACTGGGTTTAAGAACAGTGTTAATGAATACAACATTCACGACAAACCCAAATCCCATTTGATATTAAATACAAGGCTCCGAATAGAAAATATATCCGCTTATATTCAATATCAAATTCTACGACCAACAAATATCGTATTTGAAATAACGATATAAATATATCTTTCAAATTTCCATAATAATATCTGTATAATCACGAAATCCAACATCGAAATATTCCAAAGACAATTTCGATTCAAATCCACTTTCACTTTATATATTGGAAATTCTGGTTATTTTCAAAACCATTTCAAATCCACTTTATTTATTTTAAAAATAAAGGGAATTATAATTCTAGTTCAAAACTAGTTCATTTCGACAAAAATCTACTTGTATCTTTTCAAATTTGGAATTTTTCATCCTAATTCTTCACAAATCATTTCTTATGATTTTACACAAATTATTACTATTTTTAATAATTTTATCAAGGCTCGTACAGTCGATTTCCATCAACGGCCATTGAACTGCACTTACAGCGACCTTTTCCAAATTTGATTTTGACATAATTCCAAATCCAACCTTTAGATTTCAAATCTATAATATTTGTTAGAAAGCTATTTTCGATACGAATCGAACGGTTCCGGTTTTAGGAGAATCCGACGGTCGAATCTCCCGTAATGTCCATTCGAAGTCAATGGTCGAAATTCGCGAACTGCCGCAGCGCGGCGCATTCTATTCTGGCCATTATATATATATAATATAAATATATATTATATATTTCGTCGATTTCCTTTCAACACGTATTTTATAAATATTTTTAAATTCGTCTTCAAAACGATTTCAACTTCACATTCAATTTCAAATCAAAATTGAATATTCCATATCATTAATCTATAAATGATAATATTTTCAAAATGTTATATTTTGAAATCACTTCATTTTCTATAATCATTATAAAAACGAATATAATCGATATAAATATTGTTCGCGTCAAAATGGCGCATATCTAACCAACACGGCTTTATATATTTCAATAACTTCGTTATTCTATTCAACAAATGAATATTTTCTTCAATACATGAATATATATTTTTATTCAACACATGAATATATATTTTATTCGACACATGAATATATATATATTTTTATTCAACACATAAATATATATTTTATTCAACACTTGAATTTATATTTTTATTCAACACATGAGTTTTCATTTATATTCGACACATGAATTTTCTTTCTATTCAACACATGAATTTTCTTTCTATTCAACACATGATTTTTCTTTATAATATTCCTTATTTCCCAAATTGGAATGAGGCCCAATAAATTACCATATAATGTTAATTATATGGATTCCCAACAACGCATGTATATAATAGCAACGATAAATCATCAACCATCATCCAAAGTGCACCACACAACTGCATAAGCATTAAATATAAATAATTAACGCTTACACAGTCTGTCAACCCATCGATTGACTTACAACTAAACAATCGGGATTAGTGTACATCAAATATCATCCCAATACCCGTGTGGGGTTTCAAATCAACAAACACAGATTTTATTTGTGCAATTGGGCGATGCGTAAAATTTATCGTCCCAATTTATATCAGTCAAATGGTGTACATAAACAAATCGTCCGATTTGTTTATAAATATTTATTTTATATACATTTTAAAATTATATTTTTAGCTATAAAATATTTTATTCACTCCACTTCTCACAATCAATTTCACAACACATCAATCAAACAAACAAGTCATCCATGGTCTGTGGACGACGGGTGTCGGGTGCTGCTAAGCACCGTCTGCATCCTAGTATATATTTCAACTAGAAATCAAAATAAAAGTGAGGAGTTCTCACCGATTAGCTAAACCAAACGCCATGACTCTTCATATGCAAGAAATCTTCATCGTGTCTCCAACAAGATCTGTTTCAAAAATTATATTTTTAACAATGCCACTTCCTATATATATTAGAAGATCGAATCTTTACTTTCACTTCATATATATAAAAATCGAATTTTTATTTCTATGTAAACGATATAAAGATCATATTTTATCGCCACTTCAAATATATAAAAGATTATATTTTTATATCACTACATGTACATAAAAGATTATATTTTTATATCGCTACATGTATAAAGATCTCACCTTTATATTCATAAAATCTCATCTTTATATTTACATAACGCCACTTGAATATGAAAGATTATAGCTTTCTATAAATAAAGAAATCTGAAATTAAAATCTCACCATCTTATGTCGATCTCGAGCTAGAGAATCGGAGGAGGTTTGTCTTCGCTCATGTTGGACTGGTGGCACGCGGATCGAAGTGGAGAGGGGACTGTGGCGGTCGGCTAGGGTTTCAGGGGGCGTTTGGGCTGCTTTGAGAAGAAGGAGGAGAAGGGGGCCCACCTGGTCGGTCTGAGGTGAAGGGAGGCGATTCAGGGTTGCCGGAGCCAAGGGGAGGCGGCGTTGTCCCTGTCAGTGGCGGCGGAGGCGTTTAATCGGCCGGGGCGTGGGTTTTTACGTGGAGGAGGAGATAGGGGCGGAGGAAGGGTCGGTGTCGGAGCTTAGGGGGTGCGGCAACCCTAGGCGCGGTGGTAGGGCCCGATGGCGGCGGTGGCGCGGCCAGCAAGGGAGGCGACGGGCTGATAAGTTGTAGGCGCGATTTTCTTCTTAAGTTTGAGGGTGGTTTTAGGGAAAATGAAATCGGGGGATCTAAGTGAATACATATATATATATATATATATAATCCATAATAAGTTGACTTTTATTTCGAAGTCCAAATGAAACCCACCGACTGTCGCCCCTAGCTAATTACCCTCATTCCGAACACAATGGGATATGTTACGTAGGCCAATTCAATCATTATGATCTGTTTTCGCTCAAATCAAAATTTAAACCTATATATTCTATTTTAAACGTACATTTCAAATTACCGGGGCCACATACTGACTCTAAAAATTACAAAAAAGTTATTTCTAGCCTCGTATTGATGATACGGTCCTAACAAAACTAATTTCATCAAATTCTAAAACCGTTTGAAAAATGGCCCTTTTTTGGTCGATCGAAATTGACTAAAACAGTCAAGACACGTTTAACTTTGCCACGCTCACATACTGATTCAGAAAGTTATGAATTTTGAAACCTAGCAATAATTTGACATCCCGGATCCAACAAAATGGTTTCGTCGAAAATGAAGGTTGTTTGCAAAATTTCCATTTTTAAGGGCCAGAATTCCGTAGCGACTACTCTGAATTTTCAACTGGGCATAACTTTTTATTCCCGCTACGAAATTTCAATTTTTCGGATTCGCTGGAAAGATATTTTCAAATATATTATAATATTTTTGGTTTCACCAAAATTCGGTTTATTATTATAATAAAAAACGAAAATTTGTGTTTTTTATGGAACATACATATAAATATGCATGGATAATACGTTGAATCATGTACATTCATTTGAACTTTGAAATCGAATTTTCGAACTACCGCGCCATTTTCAATTCCTTTTATAATTTAAAATAAATATTTATATTCTAACGTTGATTCAAATAAATATATATGTTCTAATTCTATTCAAAATAAATTTCTCATCGCTATTATTTAAAATAATTCATTTTAAATATTCAAAATTCATTAAAATTGCCAAAATAAAAAATTTAAATTGGCTCATATTTCTGGGTTATTTACATCACTTCTTCTTTGTATTGTAAGTAAGATCCTGCTAGTTATTTACTAACGTAGTCTTGGACATATTGTTGCTGTGTTACATTAGTTCCATTTTTTATTTTCAAAAACGTTGATTAGGACAATTGCTAATTTTATCTGATCTTGTAACCCCCAATGAGTCACTTGCTCAAGTATTAGAACATGTTGAAAAAATCGATGGATCGGAACTGTTAGAGCTGTTTGGGGAGAACATGGAAGTAGAACAAGATAATGAAGCATCGAAAGTGAACATAGGCAGAGGAAAAGGAAGGCGCAGGAAGAAAGTTAAAGTTTTTAATAAGCAATTTTCTAGTAAGAAAAAGAAGATTTGACATAGTGGGTGATTTATTTTGGGATGGTCTATTAGTGGGGTTTGGTTAGATGTTTATTTTGGCATATTACTTTGGTACATTTGACGGTAGTGGTTATTGAACTTTTGTTGTGTATTTGGTGTTGTGTCCTATGATATGGTATGGTATTATATTCAATATTAGGGATAATGGTGTTGTACTGCTATACTATTGAACTTTATTGTGTTAACTATACTGTTGTGGATAATATATATATATTTGGTATTATGAGTTGAGCTTTACTGTGTTATCAATATATTTATATATATATATTGCATAATCGGTGGCTCTCCACCGCATTTATTTTCAAGTAACGTTAAAATGTGGTCGTTTTTGATAATTCATGAACTTGGTATGCAAGTCGATGGCGTTTCAATGAATTTGAAATAAGTATACGGCAGTAAAAGTTCGAATTGAAACCATATACACGGTAGAACATGGCCATTTTTATATACATTATACCTTGTGATTATAAACGGTGGGGATAGGTCATTTTAGTTGTATTTAAACGGTGAACTTCCAATTGCAAAGTTGTAGGAAATTGTTGTAAAATATTGTCCCTTGCACAGTCGACCAAGTATTGCCGATATTTCTGGGTCAAAACGGTCCATTGTGGTCGTTTTAAGACTTTATGATTCATGTTCCTAGTCTTCAAAAAAGACATTTAAATGCTACAATTAACGATATTTGTCGTCAACACTGGAGATAGATCTACGGCAGTGGATCTAAGAGGAAAATGGGGTTACTTAGTTCCTACAAGCTTGAGTTAGTTCGTCGCTTTCTAGATATCAAGGTCTAAAGCCCGAAGATTAGTTACTCTTCCCTCAAAGGGTGAGGATCACGCTACGAGACTTTGTCTTGAGCCCAAAGATTAGTTACTCTTACTTTAAGAGGTGAGTATCATGCTTACAAGACTCAAGGACTAGCAATTACATTGAGGTAAGGGTTACCTAGGCACAACACTTGGTAGAAAGCTAAATGGCTTGTAGGAAAGGTTTTGCAATAATCATGTGGAAGGGTTTGAGCTCATGTAAGGAACCTTTGTCATGTAGAAAGCATAAAGTAATTTGTGTAGGAAATAGCTAAGAAAATCATAAGAATTACCATAAGTGTTAATTCACTCTTTATTGATCATTGATTTGAAGTACATGAGTGTTTACAATGGAAATCCCCAGATAGGTGTAGAAATTAGGGTTTACTCTAGAATAAAAGAGTACAAGATAGAGAAATGAGAATTCTCCCCCAAAATGAGACCCCTAGAGTCTTATTTATAGACAAATCGGGACCTCTTTTGTCATCGGGCTAACAGAAGCCTTTTTCAGTTGCAAGAGCTATGTGCCAACCCTTTTTCCTTTTGGTTTTGGTTGCTTTACTCTCGGAAGCTATTTTGGTCTCGTTGTCGGAAATAATATTGCTTTTAAGGTGTCGGTCTCGGCTCTCGGGAGAATGGTCTCAATCTTTGGGGCTTCTCTTTGAAGTTATTTCTATCTCCTTTGTATCTATACCAAGCCTATTGGTATGAATAGCTTTAGCTTCTGGCTATGAACTTTCAGTCACGAGCTTTTGATCATGCTATTAATACTTTATAAAGTTTGCCTTCATGCTTTAGGTGTGTTGTTTCGGGAATCTCCACAACTTTCGATGTCAACACTAAGCGGGTTAGCATAGATATTAGGAGATTGGGCTTTGCGTTTGGTAAATCTCTGTTTTGGGTTCCGATTTTCAGAATGGAACTCTTTCGGGTCGTTACTGGATGTCTTCTGAAGTTGCCTTTCAGTGATCATTAGTTCTTTTTGGTCTCGGTAACTAGCTTCCGGAAGGCTTCTCTTATCCTTCGACATTTTCATTCTTCTTTTTATTGGTATTAAGTAAGTTAATGCCGATAGCCTTTTTTCTTTCCTTGGCTTTGGGTTGTAGGTTTCCCTTTGGACTTAAGCTTCCATTGACTGCCTTGCGTGTCGAGGTTGCCCTGTCGGTATTTCCCCTTTTTATTAGATTGAAGCCTTCTTCCTAGCTGATGGTGCCAGTTGTCTTGCTTTCCGATTGTTCTTCCATGCTTATGACAGTTGGATATCCCTTTACCATTAGCTTGTATCGGTGTTAAATTTGGTAGTAACAGTTACCGATATTTAATAGTAAAAAGGTTTCTCCTTGGCCGTTTTAATTAATGATGATTCAAGTTTTTGTTGTGTCTAAAAAAGACGGCCGAGTCTTAACGATTTTGAAAAATAAAAATGATATTTTATCATTATTTTTATAAAGATTATATAATTTCAATCTACCAGTTATGTTAATGTGTTCTCTTATTACTCATTGGATCCTGCAGTTCTTCATTGCTTTAGTTACAGCTTATTTCATGACTTCTTCATCCACATTTTCACTTTGATTTTGCAACTTTTGAAAACAAGATGTCTTTGTTTGAGTATAAAATATTCAATTAATACACACACAGACAATCTTTGTTTGTAGATTTTTCATGTACAATGCAAGAAACATTCATGTGAACTTATAACATTCATTTGAATGCATGTGAAAATCACAAACTAAACATATAAAACAAGATGTCAGACATGTGAATTCATGTGACTGCATGAGAAAATCACAAAGTAAACCTATATCATTCATGTGAATTCATGAGACAATCTTCATCTACGTTATACCACATAACATGTGAACATATTTTGTCATAGATATATCACAAGACATGTACATACAAAAGCAATTACTCAGACATGAACAGAAATTCATGCCCTACATTCCACCCTTAAATGAAAGTAAACAAGAACTTATCTATTTGTTCTCAAATATTTTGCAAATATATCTAACAACTTCAGAGTAAAGAAAAATTCAAGAAAAATGAAATGAAAGTAATAAAAGTTGGAGCTAGCCATAAAAGTTGATAAAGAGAGGCAAATACAACCGCGTTTCCATTGATTTTTGAACTTCATCAAACTACTAATGAGCTTCTTTTCACAATAAGTATGAAATAATCAAACATCGGTTTTCAAACAAGCATTACACTAAACTTTGTTAAAATAGGAGACGTAGTACGTTAAACAATTAATCATTTGCATTGTACTTTAACCATAGACGAAGGAGACTGCGGGTTAGCTAATTTAAATCTATCTACAAGAAAAAGTAGAATAGACATCACAGTTTTAACATCGATCGTAAATTCAGCCGACGTCAAAACATTCTTAACATCGATAATTTTTAAAGTGATGTTGTCGGTTTCTTAGACATCGATTTATTGAACGACTGATGTCTTCAATACACTTTTAAAAAATTGAACTAAGGCCATACCAAAAATCTTGGCTGTTACATCATTTATTAAAATAGTTATTGTCTAATACATCACTTGTTTAATGTATTATTGTTAATGACTAATAACTAGTAAATTATACTTAATATTAATTAATTATATTTTATAGTAAAATTATGTATTAGTTATATTTTACAGTTAAAATTCATTAATTATTTTTATACTTAATTATAATTTATAGTTAATTATATTTTATAGTTAATTATATTTTATAGTTAATATTTATTACTTATATTTTATGGGAAATTCTATTTGGACACAAAATATAGACACAATTGGTGACACAATGCATTTCCATCATTGGATCCACCCATGATTTCCACCTCTCCACATAAAGACAAAATGATCCAATGGCTAATACTCTGTGTTCCTTGATTTGTGTTTAATTTTGTGTCTAAATAGCTGCTCCCATATTTTATAGTTAATATTTATTAATTATATTTTATAGTTAATATTCATTAATTATATTTTATAGTTAATATTTATTAATCATATTTTATAGTTAATATTTATTAATTATATTTTATAATTATATTTTATAATTATATTTGATGATTATTAAAATTACTTATTAAAATAGTCGTTGTCTATTACAATAGTTGTACCAAAAATCTTGGCTATTATTAAGGGGATTGTTAAAGGGACTCCACATTTAGTTAAGGGGGGAATAATTTTAAGGGGACTCCAGCATAAAAAAAAATTGTTAAAGGGGGGTCTAGATTATTTTAAAAGAAAAGGGAGAAGAGACCTAAATGCCCTTCGCTTGTCACTTATGTTAATATCTAACTTACTAAATTCAACGTAAAATACAAAAGCGTGCTTCCAGAAATAAAAAACAATTGAAAAAAAATTCATTGACAAAATAAACAACAATATAAAATACGCAGCACGTTAGATCAAAATTTTCGTTTCTGCATTTAATTTAAATTGAACATATCAATTCTAATATGAAATTACAATTAATTACCTAATTCAGTGTCTTCTAATTGCCATGAAACTTTCTTGTGTCTCCATTACTAATTATATCCATTTTTAATTTTTACGTGTAGTGTTAAATTGTAAGTATTAATTAACATTTAGGTTTTATGATTTTATTAATGAGGATTATAGGGGTTAATATCATAATTTTAATTAATATGTTTAAGGGGAGGCTTATTTATTTTGTACCGCCCATAACAATTATACACTATATTAAAATTGATCCCCCCTTAACCAAATGTGGAGTCCCTTTAACAATCCCAATTATTAAGCTATACCAAAAATCTTGGCTATTAAAATAACTTATTTAAATAGCCGTTGTCTGTTACATCACTTGTTAAATGTATTATTGTTAATGATTATTAATTAGTAAATTATAGTTAATATTTATTATTATATTTTATAGTAAAATTATGTGTTATTGGTGAACTGGATCATACCCAAAAAACTGGACGGTTGACGTCCTGGATGGGTGTCGACCTGCCCAGTCGGGTCGCGGGGGTCCAAGGGGCAGTGCGCCGTACAAAAATGGTGTATCTTGTTTCTTAGCAAAACACAAATTAATTTTTTTTACATTAATTAATAAATTGAAAGTGTTTTAACACCAGTTTCTATGCATCATTTACATCAGCTTCATGCGTTATGTTAAAGGTCTCATGATCTGCATCCCACAATCCGCTTCCATCCCATCCACACGCTACCAAGCATCTCCATCTAGCCATCCATTCTCACGATCCATGTGCATAGCAACTAGAAAATCCGCATCTTCTACGTCATAATTATTTCCCTCTTCATGTTTTAGCACTCCCTTAACCAAATTATTTCCACCGGCCCTTCTTCCCTTTTATTCCCCTCAACCAAATTTTTCTTCCCCAAAATCATTCTTCTCAGGCGAAACTCAAATTTTCCTAAATCGTTTCCTCCTCTACTGCAAATTGAACCCCTCTTCATCTGCGAATCCACCACCGCGGCCTCGTTAATGCCTGCTTAAACCACTGGGAACCTCCCTGCTACCCACTAAAGCCAGCTCCTCCTCCAAAACATGAAACCGTGTAAGTGGATTATCGCAGTTATAATTTTGACCTTTATTGTGCAACCACAAATTGCTTACTTGCTGCTTCCTTTTTGTTCATGAAATTTCAAACTTCATGTTCATGTATGTATGAGTATGAAAGAAACAACAATATATGATTGGTTATAATTTCGTCCATTTTGCTACAGTGGAAGAAAGAGTAAAACCTATTAGCTATGCTGAACTCATTTGTT
This sequence comes from Allium sativum, assembly GCA_030737875.1. NCBI lineage: Eukaryota > Viridiplantae > Streptophyta > Magnoliopsida > Asparagales > Amaryllidaceae > Allium > Allium sativum. The sequence continues at coordinate 453,477,581 of CM060913.1, read as the reverse complement.
CCATATTATCACATCATGTTCGAAAAATAAACTAGTGATTCTATAGTAGAGATTTCAACAGGCTTTTTTATTTAGCATATGTATCTCATTGTTACTTTGACTTCATGTAGAATGATTATGATGATTTTTGTCATTATCATTGTTATATGCTTAACAATATTGTCTATATTTGATTATAGATATGGTTTCAGTAAGGAGGTCGTGGAGTGCCTTGGTATAGCAATTTTTCTTCCTTTTTTAAATAATTTTTGTCTTTATCTGCGCTAGAAATTTAACTTCATTTATTCAACTTCAATACCCAATTTCAAAAAAAATACAACTATAGTAAGTAGGCCATATAAATGAAATTCATAGGATCCTTGTAGACATACCAATTTAACGAAATATTTTCACATGACTCTGTATTTGAAATGGAGTTGATATTTTGGTGTGAGGTTCTTAGGTTATCCAAGTTTTTATTTGGCCTTGATGTTCCTCTTAGTGGTACATGTAGGCACTAAATTAAAATATATAGAATAAGCCCATATGAAGTTGCAGCTCTCATTGACTTGAGATGATTAATATTGAAACACAACAAGCATTTTTAAGCACCATCCATGTGCCAACAACATCTTGGTACAGTGAATACAAAATGACCAACTGGTGGTTCTATGACAATTTAATCGATGTAATATAATGAAAAGGGCTTCAATAGTCTTGGGAAAAAATTAAATAGATTACATGCAATTTCTCCTTAAATGAAATTGATTATATGCTTAGGAAAACCTTAATAGTCAACTTTATGCTTCGAGCGGGTGAATAACTGCATATATTTTGTAACTATGCTTAAAGTTATTATCCCAAGTATCGTACTCTTATACAGGAACATACTTTGGATTTGGATATATCAAATGTAATACAGTGTAGTTTACTGGCCATCAAATATACATGCATGTGGCTTCTGGTTTATGCCTATGAACTGGCAGTTCTCATGCAGTGGATGCAGGGATGCAGTATCTTCACATTCTTATGAAAATTTAGTCCAAATGATTCAATTGTGCTCTGTTTATGTTTCCCTACAGCTCTACCTTAATACTTCTAGTCCATATTTTCCTATATTTGTCTGGTTAAATTCAATCGGGAGGTAAGTTTAAAATGCTTGTGTAGTTTTGTTCATTTTATTTTTTTGATCTCATTTATGTGGAAGCTATCAAAACCTCCCAAAACTACATTTCAAGTCAGTGTCCCAAAACTGCATCCTAGAACAAATAGAAGGAAGATCACAATTCCATTTTGATTGGGTATGTTATATTATATCTTATCTTTGTATTAAGCGACTGTTGATGTTTATCGTCGCACTTTGTCAATAAATAGTACTTTAAATATATGAAACTTTAAGTTTATTTATACAACAAAGTTGTTACCAAGGTACTTTAAATATAAGAACTCAATTGGGAAAATTGTGTTGCGCCAACTCACTTTGCGCAAGCTGAGTTGCGCAAACTCAATTTACCAGACTGAATTGCACAATAAGATTACAGAGCTTTATAGCTATTGTTAACTTCTAATAAATATGTTCTGTAACATGATCCATAATTGTTACACATGATATATTTCGGCAGTTTCTCATGGGTTTCATATACTGGTAATTTAGTGAATTATAGGATATCTAAAAGCATGTTCAAATTATATTATATTTTACAGTTTACTGCTCTAAAAATGTACGTGGCAGGTACAAAAGAATGGACAGTTGGAGCACAAGCTAGACAATGAAAATCAAGATCAAGTCAGCTAGAGTGATGAGTGTTATAGCGAGGTAGGAATGTAAAACTGATTGTGTAATGTATTGAATTGTGTATGAGAATTTTGAATGTAAAATAGTTGGAGTCAGGAATTTATGCTATTTCATGTTGAAATAAAATATTTAATAAAATAAAAATACTGTTTGAATATTAAATTCTATGCAATAGTATATCATTTAATAAATATTTATTTCTGTATACAAGATGAGAAAACAACATAAACAAGTCGTCATAAACATCAATATAAAGCCATCATAGACATCAGTCAAAAGATGATATGGTAACTTATTAAAATATTTAATTAATTAATTTATGATGTCTTAAAGCTGCTTTGATATCGTCTTTAACTGATGTAATAAAGGGGTACTTTAGACATCACCGACAAATACATCGCTCCAGAAAAACAAGGACATCGTTTTTAGTTGATGTCTATGTGACTTTTTATTGTAGTGCTATTATGCCTTCCTCCTCACGATCATCTACCAGGGCTATGTATTTCTTCGTTCTTTCCGCATATGGTCTTACCCAATCTTCTGCATTGATGTTGTATATTCGTTAAAAGTATTAAAACTGAGGTGTGGGTGGCAAAGGAGAGTCAGACTTTAGTTTAATACCAACAAAATGAGAGTTGTTCACGTAACCCATAACTACCATCCTGTCATTGTCTAACATGCTTTCCAGGACAGTTGTGGGTACAAATGTACAACTCATATACTCATTTAATAAAACTATAATTGTGCGAAAAGTTTCAGCAACTATAAATCCAGATTCTGGCATTTGCATCCACTAGCATACACCAACCACATTATCACAATGTATCTTACTGAGCATTTCATTAAACCCACATTCATCCCACATTTTTTGTACATATCTTAGTAAACAAACAAATTCTCAACCATCGACTCCCGTACAAACTTGCATAGATTATTCGGTCTTCGACTATGGAGATTATGTTGCTTAACCACAACCCAATAACCACAATTTCCATCACTAGGCATGTCCTTTATTTCGATTACATACGGTCGCATACATTTTTACATTTGCGACAAAAAATTCTCATCACTTGATTTGGTCGCATTCGCCTTAGTTTTCAGTCCAAGCTTCTTTAGGTATCGACTAACATGAGTTAGACTTGAGCTACAAGAGAAAGACGCTTCAACATGTTTAAAATACGAAGGATCTCGTTTGTTCGACTTATCTTTTTTTTGAAAGCCTACCTTTGGTATGAGCGGCGACTGGTGGTTCTAAAATTGTAACACCCCACGCCCGCTATGGTCACTCTCTAAGGGAATGCCATAGCATCGGTGGAGTATTTTAGTGAATATAGAACAGAAAAATTACAACAAGACAGATATAAATAGTACTTGAAATTTAAAACATCATCTCATAACAACGGAAGTAAACATTACTGGTTACATCATAAAACCAAAATAAAAGTCAAGTAAAAAATCCATCAAAATAAAGAAGTACATAATCCCACTCTCTCATACAATAGCCAGGACAAAAGAAAAGATAACTGGGTAACTGGAGCTTTACATCTATCCAAGCTCCTAAAGACTGGAACAGCAATCCGATCAAGCTCCACTACTGCTAGGATCCACCGTAGGACCTGAGGGTTGAAAAAAAAAAGATAAAAACAACGGGGTCAGACATAAGTCTGAGCGAGTCCTATAACTTTAACAATACAATCATTAAAGTAACCAGAGAAGACATAAACTTGACCTACGGTAATGTCTGGGGATGAATGGCTACACTAAGCAGCTTGGTAGACTTAGGATAAACTAAGATAACTGTAAAGACGCATCTACCCACCCAAGGATAATTACTACACTGCACCACACCAGTCATTTCTACTTAAAGGTTGATCCCTCCTAAGGACTTAGAAAATTTCCCCAGTAGTTTCGTGTACCCCTAGCCCACTACATAGGTGCCGTCTGCCCCTATCTCCACTAGGTGTACTTAGTAATTTTACCCAGTAGTTTCGTGTACCCCTACATAGGTGCCGTCTGCCCCTATCTTTATTAGGTGTACCCACTACTCCCCAGCGATCGGCTCCCTACCGTAGATACTCGTGCTGGTCCCACAGTGGGGTGTATCATTCCCCAAAGTGGCCACCTGATAATATCAACGGTGCACGGCTTTATATCTACACGATGCAACAACGACTTACCAACCAGCCCGGGTCCACACACGCATATGAAACCCGTTGATCCTGCGTTGCCACCGCTAACCCGTTTTGGCCTCTTATAGTCAAGCCCAATATGCGTGTCCCGTCACCCGACTAGAGTCGAGCCCACAAAGATACGTTTGGGATATTGGTTGAAATGGGCCCCCACAAGCTACCCACCTAAGCTTGTCACTTATCTAGTGTATCCCACTTAACCCTTTAATCATGTTTAATTACATGTTTCCACTTGGTTAAGTATTCTAATCGTATTTTCTATTGCCACCCAAGGCAACCCACTAGATTTCCACATGCCACCCCAGGCACCCACTTAACCCCTCATGTCCCTCTACATGCTAATATGGTTAAGTGTTTCTTAATTAATTAATTAAGATCATGACCTCATAAAGACCTCTCACATTAGACCATCTTTTATGACTGCTGGATATGCCGGTTGGTTCCGGGCAGACTTCTGTCATAAAAAGGGTCTAACCTCATGTCTTTACTTTAATCACGTATTTAATTTATGACTAAGACCTCTCACATTGGGCCAATCATTTGTAGCCGCTGGATGGCCGGTCGGTTCCGGGCAGACTTCCGCTACAAAAGGGTCCAACCTCGTGTCTTAGTTGATTAATTACACCTAATTAATCACCCCCATATTAATTATCCCTAATTAATATCAAGTTTTTCATAACATGGGTAGACCTAACTCAATAGGTAAATTCCCATGGGGTAGACCTAACTCAATAGGTAAATTCCCACTTATGTTAATTTATTTTTTTATGGTATGCTTAATCATACCCAATCATACTTTTCTTAACATATTTATTAACCCCATCGTTCCCCACGCAAATCGTTCTCATTTCATAATAAAGGGAAGATCCATCACAAATATCATGGGTTTAACCAAATCTTAACATATAACTTTGTCATGGGTTAAGAGGATGTCAACTTGCATATATGAGCATATATTAACCCAACTACATTTAAACCAAACTTGCATATTATCATACACATGACTTGCATAACATGTTGCATATGAACTTGCATATTATCATACACATATCTTGCATAACATGTTGAACTTGCATATAAGCATTCTCATAACTTGCATAACATGCATTTAAGCATACACATAACTTGCATAAGCATTCACATTCTTGCATAAGCATCCACATACTTGCATAAGCATGCATAACTTGCATATCATGTTAAACTTGCATTTAAGCATACACATAACTTGCATAAGCATTCACATACTTGCATAAGCATGCATAACTTGCATATCATGTTAAACTTGCATTTAAGCATATACATAACTTACATAACATCATACACATAACTTGCATATGAACTTGCATAACTCACTTGTTAAACATGCATAAACCCACTTATTAAATATGCATAAACCCACTTATTAAACATGCATAAACCCACTTGTTAAACATGCATAAACCAACTTATTAAACATGCATAAACCCCCTTATTAAATATGCATAAACATAGGAAAACATAGAGTAGCATATCATTACAAATGATTCAAACCCACTAATCCACATTTAAGACCATAAGTCTCATTACACCCAATCTACTTACTTTAGCAATTGATGTTAAAGTGATAGAAACTCACCAAACCCAAGATTAGCAAACTTATGAAGTGGAATTAGTTGCTAAATATGAAGAAGATGATGATTAGAGGTTGATTAGCTTGCAACTTCCTTCATAAATTAGTGGAGGCTCCTTCTAAGATTAAATTTGGCGGCATGAGGCCATCATTTCTATTTTTAGTATGGATTAGGGTAGGTTTAGGGTGTATTTATAGATTAGGTGAGTGTTTTAGGCCCTTAGATTAACCCTAAATTAGATTAGGACCCTTAGATTTCGGCACCTTCCAGAAACCAGCCCTAAGACCAAGCCCAAACCCCAAACTGGTGCACCCAACTACAGAACTCTCTAGAAACTGTGCAGGTTTCTTGGCTCGGCACGGGCGCACTTCCCAAGTGCACCAGTGTATCTTTGTACTGGCGCACTTCATAAGTGCGCCAGTGCATTTCTGTTCTGGCGCACTTCACAAGTGCGCCAGTGCATTTCTGGCCTGTTTCTGGTTTTTCTGCCTAACTTCGTTCGTCCATATCTCTTTCATACGGTACCCGTTTTACGCAAACTCGGACTCTATTTCGCGTATTTTTCCGAGACGAACGCAATGACGCAGCCCTTTTCCCCTAATTCCCACATTTGGGATTAGTTATTCTTTAATTTGTGAATTTTAACATTAACCGAAATTCGGGGTGTTACATTCTCCCCTCCTTAAAGGATTTCGTCCCCGAAATCTCTAAGCTAAGGAGAATGCATATCCTACCATCCAAACAACCATCTACTCAATCAATCAAACACGGGCATCCATTGTCCTTAAAACAGTTTCTAATGATGTATGAGCATATGCAAAAAGTGTGTGTATATGTTCCCTATCTAATGTATGATCATATGCAAACCATGATAGTGCCATGCATCCATTATGTATGAGAGAGAACCCTATCGACACATACAATATCTACATGAGTGCACAATCATTCACCAAAATGCATCATCCATATGATAACACAATCATCATACATCCATAAATATAGCTTCCTACACACAATTTTATGCAATATGCAATATGAAGTGATTGAGCCGATCTAGTGCCTAGAGTGTGTGTACATGCATCCACGAGCAACCACTAGCAACCACTTGCATCCACTTGCATCCATCAACCATAACATGTCTCAAACACATGTTTCAACCATAGGTTTACCCTATCTAAAGGTCAAAGGTACATACTAAAGATAAGATGAGTACTAGACAAACGATAAAGGAGAAGTTAAAAGACATACCCTCAAAAAGGAACGGGTACAATGAACGCATCTTCGTTTCCGTTTCCCAAGTTGTGTTGCTCTCGTCTTCTCCCTATTGTACTTTGACTAGTTGAACCTCTCGATTCCTCAATTTCCTAGTCTCTGACCCTAGGATGCGGGTAGGAGCTCGTCGAATCGTTGCATCACGCTCTACTTCCACTTCTTTAAGCAAGCTCGGCTCCACCACCTCTGCGGTCTCATGTAAGCACTTCCTCAAATGGGACACATGGAATACATCATGTACACCACTAAGTCTGTCGGGCAACTCCACTCTATACGCCATCCGTCCAATCCTTTCCTTAATAGGAAATGGCCCTACGAATCTTGGTGCTAACTTCCCAACAGACCCAAAGCGAACCACATTTCGTAACGGAAACACTTTGACAAAGACCATGTCCCCAACTTCAAACTCAAGATCCGTCCTTCTCTTGTCCGCATAAGATTTTTGCCTATCCTGCGCTGCTTTCATCCTTCTTCGAATCAAGTCAATCTTCTCAGAAGTCTCCCTAACCATATCAGGCCCAAGCAAGATCTTATCCGTAGATTCCCACCAACACGTAGGTGATCGACAAGGCCTTCCATAGAGAGCTTCGAAAGGAGCCATACCAATACTGGACTGAAAGCTGTTATTATATGCGAACTCCACCAATGGAAGATGCTCTTCCCATTTACCTCCAAAATCTAAGATACAAAGCCTCAAAAGGTCTTCTAGAACACGATTCACCCTCTCAGTCTGGCCGTCCGTCTGAGGATGATATGCGGTGCTCAGACACAATTGAGTCCCCACTGCTTCTTGCAAACTTCTCCAGAACTCACTAGTGAAGATAGGGTCTTGATCACTCACTATGCTAGAGGGTACCCCATGCAATCGAACTATCTCTCGAAGATATACTGAAGCTAGCCATGGAGCGGTCCTCTTGCTCTTCACAGGTATGAAATGGGCGCTCTTAGTAAGTCTGTCTACCACCACCCAAATTCCCGTATTACCCTTTCTTGATCTGGGTAACCCGTCAATAAAATCCATCGAGACGCTATCCCACTTCCATTGCGGAACTTCCAATGGGTGAAGCAACCCACCTGGTTTCTTTTGCTCCGCCTTCACTTGTTGGCACACCAAGCATCGAGCGACATACTCGGCCACATCTTTCTTCATACTGGCCCAGAAGAAAACCCTCTTCATGTCTAGGTACATCTTGTCCCCACCGGGATGAATGGTCATCCTAGAACGGTGTGATTCATCAAGAATAACCTTCCTCAAACCCTCGTCTTGCGGTACACAAAGTCTACCGTCTCTACGCAAGCACCCCCTATCGTCTAGGGTGTACCTACTCAAATGGCTGGACGACTCCCCCCTTATGAGCTTCTCCACCAACTCAACCAACTGTGGGTCGTCCCTCTGTGCTTCTCCAATCCGCCCCAAAAGAGTAGGTCTAACCTCCAAGGAAGCTAGCAAACCGGGTACATAATCAATGGAAGGTCTGAAATCAAACATCGAGATAAATTCCAAGCTTCGTTGTTCCACAAACAATGGACTCAAGGACAACCTCTTTCTGCTCAAGGCGTCCGCCACCACGTTACCCTTGCCAGGGGTATACGCTATCTCGAAATCATAGGATGCTAAGAACTCCATCCACCTTTGCTGTCTCAAATTCAAATCCTTCTGAGAAAACAAGTACTTCAATGATTTGTGGTCAGTGAACAATTCGAATCTCTCACCAAGAAGATAATGGCGCCAAATCTTAAGCACAAAAACAATAGCGGCCAACTTTAAATCATGGGTAGGGTAATTTTTCTCATGCACTCTCAACTGCCTTCCACCATAGGCTATCACCCTTCCCTCTTGCATTAAGACTGCGCCTAGTCCTGTCCCACAAGCATCGGTATAGACAACAAATGGCTTGCTCCCATCTGGCAACACTAAAACTGGAGCAGTGGTTAAAGCTCTCTTTAACCGTCGGAACGCATCATCACAATCTACGTCCCATGCAAAAACAAGATTCTTCTTCGTTAAGCGGGTTAATGGGGCTGATATCTTCGCGAAGTCTTTGATAAACTTCCTATAGTAACCCGCTAACCCCAAGAAACTTCTTACTTCGGTAGCATTCTTCGGAACCTTCCAATCCTGAATTGATACTACCTTCGCGGGATCCACAGCTATCCCTTCCTTGGAGACCACGTGCCCCAAGAAACGCACCTCCTTCCTCCAGAAGTGACATTTAGAGAATTTAGCCTTAAGGCTATGTGCTCGAAGAGTCTTCAATACCTCCCCAAGATGTAGGGCATGCTCTTCTTCACTCTTAGAAAATACTAAGATATCATCCACAAAGACCACCACGAATTTATTAAGGAACTCCCTGAACACCCTACTCATCAAATCCACAAAGTATGCAGGGGCGTTCGTCAACCCAAATGGCATCACCAGCCACTCATAGAAACCATCCGGAGTCCTAAAGGCAGTCTTGTCTATGCTATCCTCAGCCACCCTCAACTGATGAAACCCCGTGGCTAAGTCCAACTGAGAAAATACTGAAGCGCCGACCAACTGATCGAAAAGATCATCAATCCTCGGCAATGGGTGTCTATTCTTCTTTGTGAGCTTGTTGAGTTCTCTATAGTCTACACAAAGTCTGAGGGACCCATCCGCCTTCGTAGCAAAAACTACTAGAGCACCCCACTCCGATATACTCCGTCTTATGAACCCCTTCTCAAGCAACTCCCCTACTTGCTTATGGAGTTCCCTCCTCTCACAAGGAGCCATGTGGCGCACTGGTAAAGATACAGGTTTAGCATTATCCACCAGATATATTCGGAAGTCAATCTCCCGCTTCGGAGGTAAGCCCTTCACCTCCTCAAACACATCCGAATATTCCCGGACCACTCTAACAGATTGCAAACTCTCGACCGAAGCGTCAAGCGATTCAAGATAACGTAGCATAACAGAATCCATGGGATTACAAGAGATCTCGAGAGTGTTACCCAAGCGGGTCATGAGCCTAACAACTCTCCTTTCGCAATCAAGAACAGCACCATTACTGGATAACCAGTCCATGCCCAAAATCAACCCATAGCCCGTGAAGCCCAACACAAAAGCATCACATCTAAACTCAATGCTAAGTATGGAAATCTTCAAACCCAAACATATCATGGACAAATAAGTGGAGCCCCCTATTGGGTTTGAAACAACCAAGGGATCATCTACCAGACTGGTGTCTAAGTGCAGTGACTCAACTAATGATGATGAGATAAACGAATGCGATGCGCCTGAATCAAACAATGTACGGACAGGATGATCAAATAGAAAAACCAGACTTTCAACGGAAATAGTTCTACCTCTTTCCTAAATCGGTGGAACCGCGAGAGCCTGTACTTGCCCCCTAGCCTGACCCGGTGCCATAAGAGCTTGCACCTGTCCTCCTGAGGTAGACCCCGTCCTTTGCCCTTTCTTAGGACAGTCTTCCACTAGATGCCCTGCTTCGCCACAATGGAAGCAGCCAGTCTTCTTCTTCTTGCGACAATCCTTGCTTAGGTGGCCAGGTGTCCCACAATTGAAACACTTCTTCTTCTTGCCCTTGCCACTGTTGCCTTTCCCACCTTTGTTTTGCTGTTGTTGCTGAGGTCTCTTTTGATCTCCCTTCTTCTCGGGTGCCTTATTAGCATTGGGACCCTTCTCTTCTTCATGCATGAGTGCCATGTCAACTAGCTTCTCGAAGGTGGCCCCCATAGGGATATGAGTCATAGCCAACCCATGCATTGGTTCATTCAAGCCTTTCACGAACCTCAAAGCCTTCTTCTCCGGTGTATTCACCATATCTAGGCCAAACCTTGCCAATTGATTAAACTTGTTGACATATTCCTTCACCGAGAGATTTCCTTGCTTTAGAGTCAAGAACCTTTCCATATACAAGTTTTCCTCCGCCCTTGAGAGAAACTTTGCCACAAATCTTTGCCTAAAATCCGCCCAAGAGTCAATGGGGCGTTCTCCATTAGTGACCTCCCACCAGAATGAGGCCTCTCCCTTCATTAACCAAGCAGCTAACTTGACTTTCTTCCCTTCTTCCATCTCAAAGATATCTATCAACTCTTCCACCTCCTTAAGCCAATCTCTAGCCTCCACAAAAGTTTCAGATCCTTGAAAAGGTTTCCCTCCCATAGCTTTAAATTCCTTGCAAGTCTTAGCAAAAGTATCTGTGCGAGAAGGAGGGGGAGGAGGATGATCGGGTGCTACGGTTGGTGGAGGAACATTTGCTGGACCCGCAGTGGTGGCCCTAGCCTCCATCAATCTCCTATACCATACTGGTACCGTCACACCCTCCGGAAAGTTAAGATCCTCAGCCATGCTGAAACGAAAAAGGAAAGATTCAAAACGGAGAATTCGAAGGATATAGATATGGCTATTGGGGATTATGCTTTTCTTTCAAAAACTTTTCTCTTAAAAGACATGTCTTTGAAAATATTTCTTCCAAAAATGTTTTAGAAAAATAGCTTTCTAAAAATTTTATCTGTTCCGGTAACCTGGCTCTGATACCACGTGTAACACCCCACGCTCGCTATGGTCACTCTCTAAGGGAATGCCATAGCATCGGTGGAGTATTTTAGTGAATATAGAACAGAAAAATTACAACAAGACAGATATAAATAGTACTTGAAATTTAAAACATCATCTCATAACAGCGGAAGTAAACATGTCTGGTTACATCATAAAACCAAAATAAAAGTCAAGTACAATATCCATCAAAATAAAGAAGTACATAATCCCACTCTCTCATACAATAGCCAGGACAAAAGAAAAGATAACTGGGTAACTGGAGCTTTACATCTATCCAAGCTACCAATCCGATCAAGCTCCACTACTGCTAGGATCCACCGTAGGACCTGAGGGTTGGGAAAAAAAGATAAAAACAACGGGGTCAAACATAAGTCTGAGCGAGTCCTATAACTTTAACAATACAATCATTAAAGTAACCAGAGAAGACATAAACTTGACCTACGGTAATGTCTGGGGATGAATGGCTACACTAAGCAGCTTGGTAGACTTAGGATAAACTAAGATAACTGTAAAGACGCATCTACCCACCCAAGGATAATTACTACACTGCACCACACCAGTCATTTCTACTTAAAGGTTGATCCCTCCTAAGGACTTAGAAAATTTCCCCAGTAGTTTCGTGTACCCCTAGCCCACTACATAGGTGCCGTCTGCCCCTATCTCCACTAGGTGTACTTAGTAATTTTACCCAGTAGTTTCGTGTACCCCTACATATGTGTCGTCTGCCCCTATCTTTATTAGGTGTACCCACTACTCCCCAGCGATCGGCTCCCTACCGTAGATACCCGTGCTGGTCCCACAGTGCGGTGTATCATTCCCCAAAGTGGCCACCTGATAATATCAACGGTGCACGGCTTTATATCTACACGATGCAACAACGACTTACCAACCAGCCCGGGTCCACACACGCATATGAAACCCGTTGATCCTGCGTTGCACCGCTAACCCGTTTTGGCCTCTTATAGTCAAGCCCAATATGCGTGTCCCGTCACCCGACTAGAGTCGAGCCCACAAAGATACGTTTGGGATATTGGTTGAAATGGGCCCCCACAAGCTACCCACCTAAGCTTGTCACTTATCTAGTGTATCCCACTTAACCCTTTAATCATGTTTAATTACATGTTTCCACTTGGTTAAGTATTCTAATCGTATTTTCTATTGCCACCCAAGGCAACCCACTAGATTTCCACATGCCACCCCAGGCACCCACTTAACCCCTCATGTCCCTCTACATGCTAATATGGTTAAGTGTTTCTTAATTAATTAATTAAGATCATGACCTCATAAAGACCTCTCACATTAGACCATCTTTTATGACTACTGGATATGCCGGTTGGTTCCGGGCAGACTTCTGTCATAAAAAGGGTCTAACCTCATGTCTTTACTTTAATCACGTATTTAATTTATGACTAAGACCTCTCACATTGGGCCAATCATTTGTAGCCGCTGGATGGCCGGTCGGTTCCGAGCAGACTTCCGCTACAAAAGGGTCCAACCTCGTGTCTTAGTTGATTAATTACACCTAATTAATCACCCCCATATTAATTATCCCTAATTAATATCAAGTTTTTCATAACATGGGTAGACCTAACTCAATAGGTAAATTCCCATGGGGTAGACCTAACTCAATAGGTAAATTCCCACTTATGTTAATTTATTTTTTTATGGTATGCTTAATCATACCCAATCATACTTTTCTTAACATATTTATTAACCTCATCGTTCCCCACGCAAATCGTTCTCATTTCATAATAAAGGGAAGATCCATCACAAATATCATGGGTTTAACCAAATCTTAACATATAACTTTGTCATGGGTTAAGAGGATGTCAACTTGCATATATGAGCATATATTAACCCAACTACATTTAAACCAAACTTGCATATTATCATACACATGACTTGCATAACATGTTGCATATGAACTTGCATATTATTATACACATATCTTGCATAACATGTTGAACTTGCATATAAGCATTCTCATAACTTGCATAACATGCATTTAAGCATACACATAACTTGCATAAGCATTCACATTCTTGCATAAGCATCCACATACTTGCATAAGCATGCATAACTTGCATATCATGTTAAACTTGCATTTAAGCATACACATAACTTGCATAAGCATTCACATACTTGCATAAGCATGCATAACTTGCATATCATGTTAAACTTGCATTTAAGCATATACATAACTTACATAACATCATACACATAACTTGCATATGAACTTGCATAACTCACTTGTTAAACATGCATAAACCCACTTATTAAATATGCATAAACCCACTTATTAAACATGCATAAACCCACTTGTTAAACATGCATAAACCAACTTATTAAACATGCATAAACCCCCTTATTAAATATGCATAAACATAGGAAAACATAGAGTAGCATATCATTACAAATGATTCAAACTCACTAATCCGCATTTAAGACCATAAGTCTCATTACACCCAATCTACTTACTTTAGCAATTGATGTTAAAGTGATAGAAACTCACCAAACCCAAGATTAGCAAACTTATGAAGTGGAATTAGTTGCTAAATATGAAGAAGATGATGATTAGAGGTTGATTAGCTTGCAACTTCCTTCATAAATTAGTGGAGGCTCCTTCTAAGATTTAATTTGGCGGCATGAGGCCATCATTTCTATTTTTAGTATGGATTAGGGTAGGTTTAGGGTGTATTTATAGATTAGGTGAGTGTTTTAGGCCCTTAGATTAACCCTAAATTAGATTAGGACCCTTAGATTTCGGCACCTTCCAGAAACCAGCCCTAAGACCAAGCCCAAACCCCAAACTGGTGCACCCAACCACAGAACTCTCTAGAAACTGTGCAGGTTTCTTGGCTCGGCACGGGCGCACTTCTCAAGTGCGCCAGTGTATCTTTGTACTGGCGCACTTCATAAGTGCGCCAGTGCATTTTTGTTCTGGCGCACTTCACAAGTGCGCCAGTGCATTTCTGGCCTGTTTCTGGTTTTTCTGCCTAACTTCGTTCGTCCATATCTCTTTCATATGGTACCCGTTTTACGCAAACTCGGACTCTATTTCGCGTATTTTTCCGAGACGAACGCAATGACGTAGCCCGTTTCCCCTAATTCCCACATCTGGGATTAGTTATTCTTTAATTTGTGAATTTTAACATTAACCGAAATTCGGGGTGTTACAAAAATAGTTGTTGTTTGAGGGAAGGCAAGTACTCTTAACTTCTGCCGCATTACAATTCGGACGTTATCCGGAGATTCATCATACATAGCTTTCAAAGCATGTAGTTCAAGCAGGTCTAGAAATTCAATAGTGGCACGATGCAATTTTGGTGGAGTGCACAATAATTGATTCCAATAAGAATCTATGACATTTAGAGGTATGAAATCATGTGAATGTCTGAAATCTACAAGCATATGTGCACATGGTAGTTCATTAACTTTCCATAAAACACAACCACAATTGTGTATACTCAAGCTGAGATTTGAAATGCTGCTCAGTTCATTTTGCAGTAAGTTTAATGCTTTATGAGAAACGAATCCCATAAGTTCCTTAAACATTAGTTCTGTTCGAAACCTATGCATTGTTTGTGATGCGCGTGCTCGTTTCAAAAGCATGTTCTATCACTACTAATTCATTCCCACAACAAAGATGTGCACTTGTCCAACATTGTACAAAACTACCTGCGGCGGAGTCAAAATATAATTTCAAATGATGATGTGCACTTTCTACTATGCTTGTCGACACATTGTCAAAGTTTTTTATTTTATTCCTATGGTATTCTTCTTCGGACAATGAATTTATAGCATCTACCCAATCATCCCAAAAAAGTTCGTACTCCTTTTTCCTTCCTCATCCTCTAGTAACACCTCTTTTTCTTCTATCATCACACACTTTTTTTAATAAATTTCGGTTTACAATTTGCTTGAACATTCTTCAAAATATGTTATGCGCAAAGAATGTGTCAAGCCGATGGAAAGACTGTAGTCACCACATTTTTAAAAGCAATTTCGACATCCATGATGATTACTCTTGGAATTTCTTTTTCTTGATAAAACTTTCTAATGCATTCGTGAGCCCAGATATATATGATTCTATTGTCTCTCGATTTATAAAAGCTAAAGCAAATGTAAAGGATGCTCCGATTGATGTTTGGGAGACCATATGAAAGCAAGATAACTTATATCGATTAGTCTTAAACGTGCAGTTCGAGAACTATATTTGATGAAAACATTATGGAAGAACAACGCATCTAGGGTGACTGAAGAATAAGTCACAAACTTCGTTAGTTATATCATCAATTTTATGTTACATGGAATAATGATGACTAGTAGCCATATTCTTGAACTGTTGCATAACAGATCTACCTTCCATTTTCTGGATTTTAAGGTTCGCTTTCGCGTTGTAACTAGTTGTTACGGTAGTGGTTTTCCGTACGATCTATTTTAATAGCCATTAGAATATTGCATAGTCTAACACCACTGTTTGACATTGTTTCCACAGTCTTAATTTCAAAACTTTTCAACCTCGCCACATATGGATGCCCTGTTAGTACATTAGGGAGCATGTGATTGTGTTGCCCATTCTTGACTTTCAACGTCCATCTTCCATCATTACCACAATGTGCGCTTAACTCAATTGGACATCCATACTTCGTACTTCCCATTCGCCGCATTTTTTGTTAAGTTCTAGGAACATAGTCCTTTGCCTTATGATCGATGTACTTTTCGCTTCTTTCAGATGCTAGCACCATCCACAATCCTTTTCCATTACTTTGCATATTTCACATTCTTGTTCTTTTAATTACAATAATATAATTTGAACTAATTCACACGATTCATGCAATAGTGTATTAAGGTTTCTTTTGAATCAAACAGCTATATCATCAAACAATAATGTTTAGCTGCAAGGATTAACATAATTCGTAACATTTATTATATAATACATACTATATCAAAATTTTAAGCATACCTCATCCATACGAAATTGAGTAATCAAATCGGGGTAACATCGTATGGCATGTCCACATTCTCATTTTGACTATTGTTGTCATCATCATTCTCTAAATCATTGCAATCACCTTGAATGTTTTCAACTTCATTATCATCACCTTCATCAAACTCTAAGCAATACTTATGTTCGTTTGCCTGCTTCTCTTCAGTACAAAAGAATACATTAAAACGATAATAATATTTAAACACAAATATAAAAGAATTCATTAAAACAAATATAATAAAAAACGACAGCATGAAATCGAAATAATATTTAAAAAACGACAAACATGTAAAAGAATTCATTAAAACAGATAAAATAAAGGGTTTGTTTGGCTCACATCCCTAGTTTCAAAATTAGGCTCACATCTGGTCCTAACTTATTGTAAATTACATCCCTAACTTTCAAAAATTCATTAAAAAAATCATGAAAATTAATATTTAAATAACACAAGTACACATCAAAAAGTTCAGGTGGAAAAACATTCAAAAAACACACCAAAAACCAAAATTACAGAAAAACAATGAAACTGCAGTTAATTGCATATTAGTAAGCATGTATTTTGAATTTCATGCATACATCCATGCAAGTATTTCAATCATGCATCTGTGTTGGTTTTCTTGCATACAGGCATGCAAGTAAAACAGAAATCTTGCATACAAGTGTGCAAAAATTCATATGCATGCAAATCAGTTCATATCTATTTGCATACATGCATGCAGGTATTTCAAAATACTTGCACACATGTATGCAACAATACGCAAACATATTTTTCAACGTGAAACTTTAATGCAATATTTGCATACATATGTGCAAATATTTTAAAATAGTTGCATACATATATGCAAGAATTCAGGCAGATTTTCAGTGTAAACTGCTTCGTGAATACTTGCATACATATGTGCAAGTGCAAGTTTTTTCTTTGGTTTCTATGGTTTTCTAGGAATATTTGCAGAATTTAGAATTCTTTTTAAGTGTTAGCGCGTTTTTTCTGAAGAAAGCATGTAACATAGATTTTATGGACCGGCTTTGAAATGTACATATTTAAAAAACGGCACACACGCACCGCATTTATTAAACTAAATCGATGAAATTTCACTGTATTCACTCAAACACTATTTTTGTCCCACAAACATAATTAACAACGACGCCGAAGATGAAAACGACCATACGATGTCATTTATATGTGTTACGTGACAATCCCTCTTCTTTGGATCTACAAATCGAAATAAAAAAATGTTCAATAAAAACCTCGTCATATTTCGGTTGAACATAGGATACAACATGTTTACTCTCTTGAGTGCAAATCAGGTTGTCTACCATCCTTTTTGGAGAATTAGGGTTTGGGTCCTCCATGAATTTCCACTAGGGTTTCAACTATTGCTTACAGTAGTAATTAACTCGGGGCAAAAAATGAAATTAGGGTACTTTAGTCCTTCTATAATTAAATTTTAAGGGGTGACAATCTTTATCAATCTAACCCTTATCAAAATACCCCCAAAAAAAAATTTAAGTCGTCCCTTATCCACAAATGGAGTGTCAATTACAACACCCTTCATTTTTATCTTCTATTTTTAAGTACATATAATATTTTGTTTCCATATAATGTAATTAAAATTTCAATTATTTATTTTAACTACTACGATTATCTTTTTTTTATTTATGACATGCTTATCTCGAAGAATGACATACATAATTTAATTTGCGTAAGAGTAACAAGATATCTCCTAAATTTTAACATTTAAATAAAAGTGGAAAGTTTGCTTTTTTGATTGGTTTTCTTTTCTTCTAGCTTGGTTGTAGTTATAATATCCTCTTTTGCATTGTTCATAGCAAGAGCCATGATATTGGGTATGTCGTATTTATTCTGTCCTATATTAGATTGTCTTGTAGGGATTAGTTCAAAAAATTACAATGTAATATTTTATTTTGCTATATATTCCATGTTGACTTTTGATTTAGTTTCAATGTTGACTTTTGTAGGCATGTTGTTACTTATTTTAGAGTTTATTGTATATATATATATATATCAATTTTTCATTAATTATTATTTGTTACATTTTTTTCCTGCTCTACCAATTTATAGTGTCCTCCCTATTTTTATCTATTATCAATTCTATTATATAAGAAAGCCAATGTGATGTGACTATTTCTTTGCACCATATTGTCTCTCTACTCAAATTCTACGCCCTCATTTATTTGGATGAAATTTTACAATTAGTCCACCAAAAATTTATGAAAAATTATCAATCTTCCTTAAAATGATAAATTGTAGTTAATGATAGATTATCGATTCTACATTTCAAACATCTGTTGTGTACTCAAACCCTTAAGTTTTCCCAAATACATATGTATTCTCTCTACATTTTTCTTTCACTTTTTATTCCGGTTTCATGACATTCTAGCCCCTTTTTTCTACCCTTTTTATTAGCATAATAATTCTATATTTAATTAAGGTATTAAATCTTCCTTAATCACTCTCACCTTATATCCCAAATTCTTTTTGATCTACATGTGTTATTTTAATTTATGCCTTTCATGTTTCTTTGTATTTTTATCTAAAAGACAAAAAAGCTAGATTACAAAATTTGATGATGGAAAATGTATTAGTTTCATAGTCTTTGGTTGTTCTTCATTTATTAGTTCAT
This sequence comes from Allium sativum, assembly GCA_030737875.1. Lineage (NCBI taxonomy): Eukaryota > Viridiplantae > Streptophyta > Magnoliopsida > Asparagales > Amaryllidaceae > Allium > Allium sativum. The sequence continues at coordinate 453,458,558 of CM060913.1, read as the reverse complement.
TTAATAGTGTATTATCGATGATAAGCTACTAAAAGGTTATTCGAGCCTACTCTTAATTTTTTAATCATAATATTGTTTCCCTTCTTTTGTAGTATAATTATTTTCGTTCATCATTTCAAGCATGCTCTACGACCCTCTCAAAAGTATTAATGGATCAAAAAGATGAATTGTTTCCTATTTCAGGTGGTGTGGAGCTCAGAAGGCTAAGTTATATCCTAATTTGTTATCTTCTTATTTTAATATTCTTTAATAAATCTTTAAGTATATTTATGTATTTATTTATGAATTTATGATGTATTCCATGTCGTTTTGTTGTTTTAGATGTTGAACACTCTTAGTGGGTTTTATTTTTCAATGCTTTCTGGTCCATTATTACTGCCATTGGCAGATGTTTATTTGATAATTGGATTAAAATTTGATACGTCTAAATATGCGTTTCTTTATACATTTGCGATACTTAATTATTTTCATTGATAAATTGAGGGGATTTTTAAAGGGACTCCATATTTGGTTATGGAGAAATAATTTTAAGGGGACTCCGGCTTAAAAAAAAAATTAAGAAGAGAGATTATTTTAAAAGAAAAAGAGACCTAAATGCCCCTGGCTCCTCACTTATGTTAAAACCTAACGTATTAAATTCAGCGCGAATTACAAACATGTGCTTCCAAAAATAGAAAATTAAACAATTACAAAAAAAAAATCTTTAACAAAATAAACAACAATATAAAATATGCAGCATGTTAGATCAAAATTTTCATTTCTGCATTTAATTTAAATTAAACATATCAATTCTAATATGAAATTACAATTAATAAGATTCGTTGTCTTCTGATCTCCGACAACTTTCCTTTGCCTCCATTACATAAATTATATCCATTTTCTATTTTTACGTGCAGCATTAAATTGTAAGTATTGATTAACGTTTAGGTTTTTTATGGTTTTATTAATGAGGATTATAAGAGTTAATATCAAAATTTAAATTTATATATTTAAGGGAAGACTAATTTATTTTGTATTCCAAAACAGATTCGAAATTGGTGAAAGACCGTTAATCGCGTCATGGCCTCCCTCTTTCCTTTCTTCATCTCTCTGCCTAGTAATTGATTCTCCTCCGTTTTCTCTCAATCCTCACACCGCTTCTTCTTTTCTCTTCCCCTGCCATGTTTATGCCTTGCATGGTCCTTTTAACTAATTATCAGTTATTCTCTTCCTAATCAAAGCTTTTTCCCGTGAAATTCTCTAAGTATCAAGACTCCCCCTTTTTCTTCAGTCACAACGCAAATCTGCATTCCTCTTCGGTTTCCCTTCTGAATTCGTTCTCTTCCACTGCTGCGACTAGCTCAGGCAACTACACATCTTCGATGGGTTATTCGACTGTTGGATACTGCAGTGGAAGGGTTTATGTCACCCACGTGGAGTTATCAGATAAGCAACAAATCCATTTTAGTTTTGGCGTCTTCGCGTCTTGACTCTGCTCAGTGACGGCACGTCAGATTAAGCTGGTATTCAATGTAAATTTTGATCTCGTTTTATAGGTAGAACTTGTATTAGGATTTGGGCATGTTGAGTTTTGTATCGTCACTGGCGTTGTTTGGTTGTCCCTTTGGAGTTTTTGATACCCAGACATATGTTAGTTTGGAACTCTGCTCCATGTTTTTCATGTTTCCTCTGAATGTGTATGTCATGGTTTGGTAGATTGGTGGGTTTTCATCTCAAATTGATGGCAAAAGCGAGATGCTAACGCATTGATAATGTCCATTGATTTTAATGTTGGCCTCGCCTGTTTGTCTTTGTGTGGCATGCATTCTTCATTCTCGTTGAGCAGTTTTTCAACTGTGGCTCACTTTTGCTGCCATCGATTTGTTGTTCTGGTATATGGTTTGTCATTGTTAGCACGGTGACATAGGTGAAGCTTAGGCTCTCAGCGTTGCAGTATTTAACGATATACTGCGTATTTTCTCCTTCCTTTCCTTCGACAGCAATACTTTGTCAACTATGTCAAATCACCAAGGTAGTAGTGTATGGTACCGCATCATCTCTAGTATGGAGCTCAAGAAATGAGACAGGCTATAGTTTGGGGCATGCTGAAGACACTGTTCAGCTATTGTTCATTCTTAGGTCATGTCATGTCAAATGTTGGATACCCTAGTTTGATAAATAAACAGTTATTCTGTTTCTTTCGTATTCAAATGATTTTTTTTATGGCTTTATGGGGTAGTTACTGTCAAGTCTTATCATGGATGATGTTCACAACACTGGCTAAAGTCATTTTATTTACTTGTTACTATAGTCCTGTATTGTGTAGCTTGTATTATGTAATTCTCCCTGCATGGAGACGTCATATAGTAGTCTAGTAACTTAAACCAGCTCCTGGACTGTATTCTAGATTAGATATAGTGGGCGACCCACTATAAATGCTGTTGACGGTGGATGGTCCACCTTAAAAACTGAATTAGCTGACTGCTAACTATAGTCACCTGTACTATATTGTAATTTTATTATTAGTCATAATAAAAGAGTGTTACGGAACACTATATAAACAGGTCTGTTATGCCAAAAAAACCAAAAAATTGTATCCTCATAACAATTATACCCTAAATTAAAATTGATCCTCCCCTTAACCAAATGTGGAGTCCCTTTAACAATCTCCTAAATTAACAGCAATAAATATTTGTAACAACAATTAACAACACTTATTTGTATTTACTCCATGTTACAAAGGAAATTCAAAACTTATACCAAAGGTTTAGTTCCATCTTAATGCAATTTGCTTTTTTTAATAACAAAATTTTGATCCTTATTAAAATTTTAATTAATTAAGTTTTTCCCACATCTTTCTTAGCTCATATTAGTAATTCACTTTGATGTAGAATTTTTTTTTATTATTAAATCCCTCATGTTTCTGTATGTTTTTTCTAAAATTCTAAAGCATTTAATTACAAATTTTAATGATTGAAACATGCTTAGGAAATTTTAATAACAGTCTCTTGTTATACGTCGGTTCATTATTTCACCCTATGTATTATATTCTACATCTATCTAATCTACTCTAACGGAAAATATCCTGAAGGACAAAATGAATAAAAATTATTCCATAAGGACAAAGGGGCAAAATTTTGTCCATAAGGACAAGTGTTAGTGTAAAGAGAGGAAGTATAGTGGGCCCCTGAATTCCTCCCTTTACGTTAAATTTTGTCCTTGAGGATGAAAATTTTCCCCCTTGTCCTTATGGAACAATTTTTTGTTCCTTTTGTCCTTGAGGGTAAAAACCCCTCTACCTACCGGAAAATATTATATTTGACTATTAGCATTTTTATTCATCATTTTTTCTCAACTCATATCCCAGTTCTCCTTGATTTTTTTTTAAATGCTAAAGGTAGTGTATCAGATGATTCATGCCTATATATATTTCAATCAAAAGAACAGTACAAGCATCTGTGTATGTACGAAAGATTTACATAACAAAGCCAAAATAACAAGCCACCCAAACATACATTGTAGGAAGCAAGCATGACAATACCACTAAAAAGATAAAATACTTATAAATATTACATCAACAGCAAAAAGACCACATCAGATACTCCCGTTTATTTTCATTCAAGCCCTTATATTCCCTTTTATTTTTTTATAAAGACAATAGGATTAACCAACCAAATTTAATGAATGAAATATGTATTGGTTTTGTAGTCCATTGTTATACTTAAGTTATTATTCCATTTAACAACACACACACACTCTCTCTCTCTTTCTCTCTCTCTCACACACACACACAAACACACACACACACACACACACACACACATATATATATATATATAATCTATTTATTCAATTATACATAAAGTCGACTATTTGACTTTCTAATTCCTCTCTTTACATAGGGCTGTCAAAGGATATTCGAAATATCCGAAATCCGTCCGTATCCGCATCCGAAAATACGAAAAATATCTGATATCCGAAAAGCGGATACCGATATCCGATATCCGAAATGCTTAGCGGATACAGATATGGCAATATCCGTATCCGATAAATATCCGTCCGCTATGAAAATATATAGTTTTGTATTTTTATATTTAGGTTATAGTAATTTATTATTTTATAAACAGATGGATAAAAAGTAAGTAACAAAACACATTTAAATTAGTGTTGAATTTTATGTGATTGAATGTGCTATTGTTAAATAGGTATGTTTTATCATTTATGTATTATTTCAAAATTTTCAGCTATTGTTTAGTACCAAATGAAATATGCATCAGATTGTAACTTACATATTTTTAAGTTCGGATTCGAATATTTTCGGATATCCGGAAATATCCGTATTTGCTAAGCCGGATACGGATATTTTCGGATATCCGAAAATATTTGCGAATACGGATACGGATATTATTTAGTAGGTATCCATCGGATACGGATTCGGATACGAGTTTTTATTTTCGGATACGGATACGGATACAGCACTATCTGCATCCGTTTACAGGCCTATCTTTACATTTATTCCACATCAAACGAAGCTCCCATAACAATTTGAGATACAATTTTGCAATTGAACCTTTTTGTAGTTTAACATTCAAAATTTAAGTTCATATAAGAAAATACAATTAATGGTGGTCGGTTGCATGGAAATAGTCTATTCAAATTCTTAACCAATTCTATTTATTTATGATTGTTAAATATACGAGGTTCCCCTTAATTTTATTTATGTATTTATGAATCCAATTATGAACTTTTCAGCTTTTATTTCTAAACTCACCGGATGAAGCTCCCCGGGTAATTTGAGACTTAATTTCCATTTGACACATTTCACATTTTCGATTTCAAATTTTAAGTTCATATTAGTAAATATGATTAATGGTTGTTAAATCGGGTTTAAAAAAGTTATATGTTTTGATTCTCACTCTGTTAATCTCTCCTTCGCTCTTATTCAAAAGACTTCTCTCTCATCTTATCAAGGGTCAAAATTCATTTATCCTCCTCCATAAAATTAATAGTTCTCCAATGGAACAAAATACATATTATATCCCTCACTTCATTATTCTTAAATGATCAAATTGGCGTTCCCTTCCTCTTCTCCACATTGTTGGTGGAGAAAAATATTATTTCCTTCGCTCTTTTACATCTTCACTTATATTCCTTGGTTATTTTACATATTCAGTTTCTTCTTTCTCATTTTTTCATCTATTCATCTTCTCTAGTTATTTATATTAAAAATTCAATTCTCTTAATTTTCTTCTTCTCCTTTTTTTTAAAAAAAAAAATTTAGGGGGAAATCGACCGAAGTCGCAAAACCCCCCTAGTGCACCCAGCCCGGTTCGTAGGTACCACACTAGTGGCTGATCTTAGCGTATACACATGGTAAACCCTTACATATCATTCCCGGTTTCGAACTCCTGCTGTTTTTCCTCGACACAAGTGCTTACCTACTAGGCAAATGCTGTAGACTTCTACTTCTTGTCTTTCTCTAATTTCATATTACAAAATTCAATTACTAATATGTAAGCTTAAATCTCTTTCAAAAAATATTTCATGTGTCAATATTATGACTAACTTCACTTAGGTAAAATTTGATTAAATTTATTAATGGCTTTTTACCATTGTATATTGCATAATTAATTTTGATTTTATTCATGTTTCGCATCTTAGATCATGGACTTATTTATTTATTCGTAGATTTTGCAAGATTCATTATAACATACCCATCTTAAAGTATTTATTACTAGTGAGCCTGAACTGTTTTTAAATCTTCATATTTTGTTACAAAATCCATTTTTGATTTTTGGTTTTTGTCGAAGATTATGACATTGGATTCATTTAGTTATTTTGTAGAGAATAATCATGTTTATTAACCTATACACACACATACACACACGCACCCTCTATTTATTATATAATCGAATACAAGTAAATATTTTCTTTTTCTTTTTTGACATAATTACGTTTGATACAATTAGAAGTATATAAAAAATAGTTTCTGATAGAATAGTCTATTGGAAAAGCATAAATTACAAGCTTAGTTGGCAATTTAAAAGTTTTTTGTTTTTGTATTCCTTTTAGTTAACAACTTTAAAGTTTTGTACAAAGTTTATTATAGCTTTATATATTACTAACTTAGTTTTTAATATTCCATTTGCAGTCTTAGCTATTTATTTTTATCTTTTGTAAATATGAGTATTATTGTTTATAACCATCAACATTTTTGTGTTTTTAATGTTTGTTTAATATTACATGAAATATTCACAAAAACTCGCATTCATAGCTTCTCCATTATTATTAGTGATATTAGGAAACCATGAAGAAAATATCTAAGATTTTTTTTAGGTTTATTTTATGTTACAATGTTTTTAATTTTAATGATGATGCAAATGTTCATTCATAGCTAATTGGTAAGATATAATTATTTATAATCGATCTGTTTTAAGCAGTTAAGATTTTCAAAAATATTATTGCCATGTGACTTTCACCAAAATAATAATATAACCGTGCTATCATTAAAAAAAATAACTTCTTTTGATTTGACTATGTGCAATTCAAAGTAATTAAAGAATCAATTATAATTAATTCTATTGTTTAAGGAGTGCGGAATGGATCATTAAGGCAAAACTAACACTAGAGGAGGGTGAATAGTGTTTTTAAGAAATTTAACAAAAACAAAAACTTATATGATCTACTATATGAATCACACACCACAAAGATAATTACAGACACAGAATCAAACACAAACACAAAAGTAAATAGAAATAAAATGCAAAAAAGGAAAGAACATACCAGATTTTATTCTTGTTTAGATTACTCCTACGTCCAGTCCCACGCAACGCTGGATTGAGTAAAGTTTTATTACTATATCAATATCCAAGTACAATCCCCTTGATTTCAAGGCTACAAGGTTAACACCGATTCCAAACACCCTTGATCAAGTATATTCCCCTTGATTTCCCGACTACAAGGTTAACACCGCTCTTTTTCTTGGTTTCAAGGCTACAAGGACACACCTTTTCCCAAACACTTCCCAAATAGTTACAACTGCCCTATAACTCTTCAATAACACTTCGATTCAGAAAGTAATGAGTAGAGAGTGAGAAGAGAAGAAGTTTTATGTAAATAGAATTGAATTCGGCAGAGTATAAGTGTAAAAGTCATAAAAATAAGAAATATTAATGGTGTAGAGAAAGTGGATGAAGATGGAGAAGTAGAATGATGAAAAATTCGAAATCAACCCCTATTTATAAGATTTGAAAGGTTGCAATGCTTCTGGAACGTTACAAATGGTGAAAAGACACTTCCTTTTCAAAATAAAAAATATGACAGTTATATGTCGACATGGCCTATTATGTATATCGACATATCCTTGTATAACATTGAGTTTTGAGCATTTTTTGAAGTGTTTTGATATATATATAATTAAAACATAGTGTTATAAATAAGTATTATAAAATAGAAAATCATATGAAATCATAAATATAAACTATATGAACATATTTATAAAATTATAGAGTTTAAAACTATATAAATATAAAGATATTAAACTGTATATATATAAAAACTTATCATCTTTAAAACTTGAGTTTAAAATCAAAAGTAATTAATAAAAATTGAAAATAGAATTTGAAAATTGAAAATCAGAAGTTGTAAACCAGAATTTGAATTTGAATTTGAATTCAAATTTGAACCTGAAGTGCTATTCAGAGTCTTACATAATCTTGATTCTATTACTATATTTATCTTGAGATATTGAAGTCTTGAAATCTTGATTACTCATCAGTCTTGAATCTACTTTGAATTCTAAATCTCTAACATATCTTTAAACTATACAGTCTTCAGTATTAATTCCTGCATATTATTAATATATATATATATATATATTCTAAATAAAGATGTGTTAGTATATATTTAATAATCAATTAATATTGAAATAAGGTTGTTGTCATCAAAACTCCATTCTCCAACACTATTTAATTTGTGATCCAATAAGTTGAAAAAGTTATATATTACCATCTTTGATGCTGATATATTACAGGATTTAACTATAATCATTTAATTCCTTATAGTTAATTCCACAATTAACTACTTAAATTTAATTTTAGGTGCATCTACAAGTTACTTTTTATTGTGATATGTTATTTTTCCTTAAAGTATGTTAAAAAATTCCAGTCAACGCATTATGAGTATATAATTAATTGAAGTAAAGGACTAATTAGCTTTATTTAAAATTAATACATTAAAAAAACCAGATTTTTTTAATCAGTCCTAATAGATTAATGAATTTATTTTTAATCATTCGTTTTCTTTCAATTGGTGTCCTTTCTTTCAGAGTGACGAGATACAATAGGTGTTTTATTAAGCAAATTACTATAAATAGTTTTAAGGAAAATACCGAATATATTTAATGCAGAAAACATGTAACTTGAATAAAGTTTCATCTATACATTTTGTGATTAATTTTCTTTAAAGAAACTATAGCATTTTACATATTTACTTTACAGTAAAAAAAGTTAACTTTATCTTTTCTTGCATTTTATTAAATTGTTATTTTACTACACAGCACTACTATATTTATTTTCAATATTCGACATTTTTGCGCAAAGTTAGACATCTATTTTATAGACACTACAAGCAGTGGCGGAACCATGCATGTGCATGGTGTGTCAGGTGACACACCAATATTTTCAAAAGTTAAGAATTGTGCAACCTGCAATAGCGTCTCGAAAATTTAAAGTACTGACTTTTCTACTGATAGCTATCTTGTTTTCTACTAACAATTTGAAGTAATGATGACTTTTCTACTGACAATTTAAGATAACGTGTAAACATATTATAATTAAACAGTTGCAGAAAACAGACAATTTAAAGTAATGACTTTTCTACTGGCTAATTTATTACTTTTGAAAAGTAACAAAATCCATCTTCATCCATCCGTTAACTATACTATGATTTTTTTTTTTTTGCAATCTACTCAAATTGATGACACACCATCCGTCAGAGCCTGCATCCGCCACTGACTACAAGAAAAACCGCAAATAGCTGCAGATTTTAGCAGCGGAAAATTCCGTCGCAAGTTAGCGACGGATTTTCGTGGAAACTGTAAGGGATATTATCTAGGATTTTTTATTTCAACTTGTTTTAAAATATTACCGTCGAGTTCTGATTTCCGTCGCTAAATCGTAGCAAGCTGCAACGCTTTAACATCATCATTTTTTCGTCGCAGAATTCCGTTGCAATTTGAGACAGTTTACCATCATGTATTTTTTGATGCTATTTTGTAGCAGATTTTCAAGGGATTTGCAAGGGACTCACATGCTTATTCGTCATAAAATGTTTTACTGTTATGTTTTTACTAAGTACTTGATAATTAAAAATAAATTTGAAACTTAATGTTAATAATAATATACTAATGACAAAAAAATAAATAACTATTATTAATAGTAAATAAAATTCAAAAGTTGGTATTGATTAATTAATAATTACTAAATAATTAAAAGGTAATAATAATTAATAATATATATAAGTAATTGCTAATAATCAAAATAAGTACATTGTAAAAATTAAGAAGTAAAATTTATTATTTAGTATCTAAAATTTAGTAATTACAATTGATATGTTTTTTACGTATTAATTCAAAAATTAAAATTTTCATATTTTCTCAAATAAATACGAAGTTTAAATATAAACTTTTGAAGTTTTCATAATTTAGAAATAAATATAAAATTTTGTAAAAATTCCAAACTTTAAAAATAAGAAATGTTATATATTAAAGAATTCTGAAATTAAAAGAATATAAACATTACCATACAAGTTATTATTTCCATACCCATTTGTTGGCTTTCACATGTAACTATCGTCTCTCACGGATATTACATATGGAATATGTTTTCAATTGTGTTGAACTTGTTAAAAGTTACACATTGAACGTTGTGTATTTTTTAAAACTAATTTTTCTTGAACATAGTTAGTAATTAATATTGACCATTAATAATTAGTTATTGATAATATATAATTAGATGGAATTTTAATTTGAAATATGAAATAATCAATGTTCAATAATTAATATAATAATGAATAATGATTATTATTCAATAATTAATATAATAATGAATAACGATTATTACATAACTATGAATGAAAATTAATTTCTAATAATTAATATTAATAATTAAAAATACAAATAAGTAATTAAAATTAATAATAAAGATTAAATAATTAATAATAAATATATATCAATTGACAATTATAATTACTATTAATATTCAATAATTGCATAATAATTAATATTCAATTAAGAGGAAATAAGTGATAGTTAATAAATAAGAGTAATATCTGATATTTAATAATTTATATTAAATAATTAATATTAAAAAAATTAGCAGCAATAATTAAGACTAATAACAATAATTATTACTAAATAATTGAAATTGCGATTGAGACATAAAATAGTTACTATTAATAATGATTCTTTAGTAACTAATATAATAGTAATTAAAAAATAAAGATAAATTATTATTATTATTCAGGTTAATTTGTAATAATTAATATTAATAATTAACAAATAAGAACTAATATTTAATAACTAATAAATAAGAACTAATAGTTAATAATAAATAAGTACTAATATATGATAATTTTACAGCGTTCACACAATGGTCATTGTAATAGATGTCAATTTTATAATGATCATAAAATGACCATTGTAAAAGGTCCCAGTTTACAACAGCTATAATACCTATTGTGATAGGTGCCGGTCTTACGACGATAATGATCAAAATTTATTGTATCAAATAATATATTGAATTTCATGTTTGACCTCGCTTTTATTTTAAAAACTAAATATAATTAAACAAAATCATGTCCAAAGCATAGGTGTTTACTGTTTTCCAGTCCAAAATTTTACCCATCCCGCCTATTATTTTAATATCTAGTAGCAATTAGTAACTAAAATTTAATAATAATTAATTGGTAATAAATATCTAATCTATAATTTATACATAATAATTATTATTAAATAATAGTAACTAATAATCATGTAAAAATAATACATATATTGATAGCTCCAAGCTCAAAGTGTGATGCTCCTAGCGCCACGCCAATTTTAAGTAGTAAACATTGATCTTTATATACATGTAAAAAAAACTTACTCGTAAAATGATAAACAACCATGATTTTATCCACTAGAATACATAGTAAGTAACTAGAATTTTAAGTAAAATGGGTGAAATACAGATAAATATTGATGTTTTCATTTTACTTGTTTACAGCCGTATATTGAACACGGGCTCGTTTGCATAAGATATTGTTTTAACGCGCACAACCTTTACTTGGCTCCAAAACTGAAATTTTGGCTCCAAACCTACAATTTCAATTTTCAAGTATACACACCGCTCCCTTTTCTTTCTCCCTCATAATTTCAATCGCCACTTACCTCTAGCTTTCTTCCTCCCCTCATAATTTCAATCGCCACTTGCCTCCAGCTTTCTTCCTCCAAAACTAAATCGGACAACATGCTAACATCTACCGAACTCGAATCTAATTGCACGGATCTGGTTTCTATTGTAAAATTTTTGGGAGAGGGGATGCTGATCTTTATTTAGGATTCGAAAGAAAATCCTTTATCGGGTTCGGTTCTAACTCCAGCACGATGCAACTGATCTCAAATGCTTACTTGAGGTTTCAAATGACAACAGTTGGATCAGTTTTACAGGGCACTAGTTCACATATACCTTCTTCTAAACTATCATCTCCGCTATCTTATAGGAGCAACAAATCCTTCTTCTCAAGTAGCAGCACCATCGGTAAATCAAGTCATAAGGAAAAGTCTTGAGAACATGAAAAAGTATTGAGAACATGATATCTTCTATGGATGGAGCGGGTATGAAGCCCGAAATGAGCTAGAATCCTATTGATGAAATGTAGGGGCTGTTGTCAAAAGTTGATATGCTACTGAATGGACCTGCAATTGGTGACTCTACTTAATTCAGTACATTTCAGATTTCTTGCATTAATATGCGTGCTCTTTCATATTAGTTTAGGCTTTTGGTTTCTTCATTTTGGTTGCGTAGTGCAGTTTGAGTCATAATTTAGAACATTGTCCTCATTTGCATGTTGTTTTTTTTGTTTTTCTGGTTGTCTGCTTTATGTTCACATGAAGATCTACTTGCTAATTATTTCGTGAACTGTTACCTTATGTGCACTGCATAGTCTGAATCCAAGAAGTCTTTTTTCTTTTTCTTTTTAAAAAGAAAAAATTACTTGTTATCTAGTATCAAAAGTATACAATATTCATATTCCTGGTTCCTCCCTTCAAACCCTGAAACAATGTATCATTTGTGTGTTTGTAGTGTATTTTTTGGTGTGTGATTATATGCAAAAGTGTTATACATGCTTGCATTCTTGTTGACTCTGTGTGTGTAATCTACTGAGTTTGAAACAGAGTCCATGAGGGTGTGTGAAATATGAGATGTGTCGATTGAGAATTTCTACTTAATAAAAATAAATAGAAGTTTGCAACTTTTCATGCTTTGTTAACTATTTCCATGCTTTCATATATTATCAAAATATACATTTATATTTCTTAATCACATATCTGCTCTCTTTTTTGTAATGTGAAATAGCGTATAGAATTATAATATACAAACATAATATATACCAGTATATGTTTCTTAACCACATAATATTTAAAAACTTATACTTAATGCATGTACTTCTCTATATTTAGTTACTATTTTGTAGACTAATTTCATTTAAACCGTTTTCAGGTTGAAAAAGAAGATGGCAAAGATTAGTTTGTCCATTTAGTCAAAGTGGACTGCAAATTTTGAAGCGCAAGTGCGATTCTTAAAGGGAGGTATTACTTACATAGTTATGTTTTAATGTATGATATCAAGAATTTACATATAGTGCACTGCCATCACGAAGCCCGGTTTAATGGTCAATACATTACAAAAAAAGGTTGCTTGAAAATTTGTAGCATTATATGTTTAACATACGTGTCACTAGATTTTTTTTTTTGATATTTTAGTTGTGGTTATGACATCTTTTTTTCTTATATGTGCCATAAATATTTTGTTACATAACAAACAAGAAATTTGAAGATTCAAAGATGGCATTTATGACATCAGCAACACATTTTGATGGCTATTAGTGGAGAAAATATGGATGTAAGCCCATATCTAATCCTTTTTATTCAAGGCAAGCATTTATTATCCTCTTCGTTAGTTTCTTAAAATGCTAGTTAGATATAGCATAAGAGACGGAAGCTATTGAAGTAATACCACATATTATATTTCTGGTTTAATTCACCCACATTTGAATTAGTATTTGCATGTTTATATCCCTAAATGGAGATAAATCTGTATTCTTACAACAATGCTAATGTATATTATTTCGGTTTCATGTTCTAGGACATTACAGATGTGAATGGAAAATGATCAAGAATGTCTAGGAATAAAAAAGATTCACCAACAATGTGAGGAGATGTACAATGACAATCCTTTGTTTTAGGACATTTTCAGTCTGTGTTTCATGTAATTAGCAGGTCTTGTCTAATGTTTATTACTTGCCTTATATGAAGCACAGTTCACCATTCATTGTTTTATTTACACTAATTTGAAGTATGTATAACTAGAGAATTTTTGTTTTATAGGAAGATAGACATCTTTGATTCGAAAAAGCAGGAACATGCCACAATAAGTTATGGATTTGAAATGCTAGAACTATATTTTGGTTTGTACTTTTTAGTATTGTTTATGAAATATTACGGATGTATTATGTATTTTAGATGTAAGAATGTTTAGCATGTCTATTATGTAATATGATTATGAGATGAGTGATTGATATAATATATTGATTATGAGATGTGTGTGTTTACATTAATTGTGATGTATTTAAATTAGGATTGGGTATTGAATGGAACACAAATTATGTGTGTGTGAGTATGCATGTATATGAATATATATATATATATACACACACACACACATACACACACACACACACACATATATATATATATATATAGATCAGAAGAGGAATAGCAGCGGATTACCAACAAAAATAGGGAGGTTAAGTTTACCTTAATTTAATTTTCGTCGCTAATCCTTTGGTAATTAGTAAGGATTTACCAACGTCTTTTATAAATAATAATTTATGATAAATTAATTATCCGTCGGTAAATAGTTGGTATATAATTTAAAATTAAATAAACAATAAAATTTTATTTTTATTATATAATTAGTAAAATGACGAAAAACTTCCGGAAAGCTCATGCTAAATTCCGTCGCTAAAATCTGACACAGATACCATCATGGTTTTTACCGACCACAACATTATGCAGGAAATCCATCGCTAAGGCCTACTTATCAACGGATTAGAAGCGGATACTGTCGCTGCTATATGCAGTTTTTCTTGTAGTGAGAATACTTTGTTTTGTACTACAAATTAGTCACTTATACTAATATATTCCAATAATAGTAAAAATAATATTTTCTATACTTCATTTCGTTGATAGTGTTTCCTTGTATTTGTTTCTGCCACTATTCAGAAATGCGAACGTCTTTCACCAGTTCACCGAATACAATCAGCATCACCACTCAAAAAGTATTTCGGCCCTAATCAAAAGAGCATTTTTCTGTTTTGACCCACTTTTTTTTATTCCACATTGAGCACATTTTTTTGAAAATTTGCACATTTAGCCTCCTTTTGGCTAACTCAGCGCTGAGTTGGCCAGAAGAGGAGTTTTTCCTATAGGTGCAATCAATGATTGCACCCCGTAAGGGTTTAAAAAAAAACCCGATGACCCCTTGTGACTTGGTAAAAGTTAAAACATCTATCAAAATCCAAAAAACCCTAAAACTCAAAACCGAAGTTAAAACTCCAAATCCGAAGTTAAAACCCCAATTATATTCAAGTAATTTTAGCTTCTACAGTAAACATGGCAAGATCTTCAACACAGGAGCAAGCTATTGGTAATTATCGCAATTTTTTTGTGTCTTTATCTCAGAATTTAGGTTTAGGGTTTTCTTGAGTTTTCTTGTAATTTTGTACACCGATGGTTTACAGATGTACATAGTTGATGTGTTGGTCATATATATATGCAAAATTAATGATTGCTTGAGATTTTTGTTGAGATTGGAAAATGTGGTCATATGATTTGTGGAGCCTTTTCTTGTGGTATGAAAAGGCATGTTAAGTTTGTTGCATAGAATTGAAGATTGGTAATCGACTGCATTATGTTGAATTTTTAGCAAATGTTCATTTATTACAATTTAACTATTGTTGACATGATTTTGATATGTATCTCATGAAGATTATCAAATGAAGAAAATTTATATTACAGGAATACAATTTTGGTTCTGTGTGTATATCAGATTTTGATTTGAATATACTAAGAGCGATTGTCTCTGCTTAGCAAAGCTAGCTTAATAAATACATTTAGTAATTAGGGCATTTGTTATTGTCTTTATTCTTATTAATTATGGCAATTTTGTTTGCCTTCATTGCTTTTAAACTTGGTGGTGTATGTCGGTATAGATACTTTAGCATACGTATATGCATATAAATAAATATCTTCATTAGAAAGATAGGAGTAGTAAAGTACAAAGAGTCAGATTCAAATAAATGTCTTGATAATCGAATTGAAATGTCTGATATTGTGGATTTGAAAATTGGTAGGTTTGTATTTGTTTTGGTGAAACTTAGTACTAAATTGGTTAGCATTGAAATATTTCAGAGTATGTGGAGATGGCGCCCGGACCTGTAGTTGATAGCGTCTTATATTTACAGGCACAACATCGTTCAAACAAACCGGAGTTGATGGCGGTAACCAAAACTTACTATTCAATACTAGTTAGAATATAGAGCTCGAGAATATTTGTGCGTGTTAACTAATCAAAAATTCACTTTCGTTATTGTGTGCCAACTCAAAACTGTAGTTGAAACCATCGAGCACTCATCATCCTTAAAGTTGGTCACTTCAAAACGCGTCGGTGTATTAGAGCTACTTGATCGAGCGGGTTTTCTCTTGATACATCGCCTTAGATCCATACAAATCGACCGCTATCATATAACAGCTTTAGTAGATCGATGGAGACCGAAGACATCGTCATTTCACCTTAGATGCGGTGAAATGACGATCACATTGGCGGACGTGGCGATTTTGCTTGGCTTACCCATCGATGGTCGTCCATTCACCACTCCTGAATCCGATGATTATGCGGAAATGTGCGAGAGTTTGCTAGGACTATCTCCTCCAGGAGTCGAGTGGCACGGGCCCGAAATGATTAATATGTCGTGATTTAGGCAGCAATTAGCCGAAGACATTCCTGAGGATGCTTCTCAAGAACAAATGGAGCAGCATGCGCGGGCCATTATCCTTCACATTATCACTTCCCGTTTGGTTTGCGACCATTTGAAATGTCGTGTTTGTCTTAGATGGTTACATTACTTGGAGGACTTTGATTTATGCCGTGAGTATGCTTGGGGTAGCGTCGTTCTTGGCTTCACATATGCGGAGCTAACACAGATGGCTTTGGGGCGGCTCGATTCAATTGGAGGTTGCCTTACATTAGTGCAGGTATTTATTTTTTTAGTATTCTTTACTCATTGTGACCTATGTTTTATAATACTTTTAGTTGTCTACAGACGTGGTCTTGGTCGTATCTCCCCGTTGGGAGAGTAACTATGAAGAAAGCACAAACTGATGTTTCATTGCCTTTTGCTTCGAGGTAATATTACTAAAAGTATATATTGAATATAGGGTTTATTAAAATTCCGGTAGAAAGTCTATAATTTAATGTTTTCATTAGGTGGGTTGGGCCGAAGTGCTCGTTGTTCACGCCTAGACACAACGTTTCGTTCTATCATAACGAGTTAGACATACTCAATTACGACGTTGTTTCATGAACTCCATACACCGAGGCACTTCCTAATTTACCGGCATTGTGCGTTGCTTCAGTCCAGCTTTGGCAAGCACGCGTTCCGCTCATTTTCTTTAACGATGTCGCGTATCACCTACCGGAAAGAGTGATGAGACAGTTTGGTCTTCTACAACATATTCCCGAGAAACCACCACACTACTTGATTGATGCCCGGGACAACGCGGCCTATCAAGTGGCAGTCAATACATGGAACAATCGCTTCGAATTTGTCCAAGAGCAAAGTGCGGCACCGGTATCCGATTTGGCGTACTACACATGGTATTGGAACATCACACGGCGGTATATTATTCTTTCCATAGATCTACCTTTAAATGTTCCGCAAGGCGATGAACCTTACATCCCAAGAGCGCCGCTTGAGCGTGGTCTTGTATGTACATTTTTTTGCACATGGTATTTTAACACAAATGATATTTTAAAATACGAGCTTACAATATGTGTATTGCAGACCGATGTAATTTACCATATAGCCGCGTTGGTTGAGGAGTTATCGGCGGAGGTGTCAGAGCCGTCAAAGGTTAAGTGCATGAGCATTACCTGCATTCTTCAGTCGATTTAGAGGAAGAACAGGTTTGCACGACCACCACCGCCTCCAGTTGTTCCTGTTCGTAAGTCCTCAAGAAAAGACAAGGGGAAAAGAAAAGCGGCATCTTCTCAGCCGGCCCAAATTGAATTCGTGCCCGGTCCGTCGCAGCCAGACACGTCGTGGGGGCAACTCAACGGACTCCTAGGAGAAAGGGAAAAGTTGTGGCGGCTGGTCCAAAAAGAAATAAACGTTAGATGTTGAAGTTGGATTTGTTTTAAGTTGGCATTTAGACTTGTTTTATTTTTATTTGCGTGAACTGGAAAGTAATAGTGATAGTAGTATTGAAAATGTGCTTTTGTTAAGTTGATGGTCGATGTGGACGAGTTGTTGGAACCATTGCTTTGATGTAGTTTTGGAAAATGTAGTACTAGTAGTGAAAATATAATTTTGAAAGTAGTAGTGAAAATGTCCTATGTTGGCATTCTATCTTATTTTGATTAGATTGTTTAATTTGTATGTTTATAGTTTGAAACGTTGCGGAACAATTGTTATTGAAGTTGCATTGTAATTGCATTTTTTATTAGTGAAGTTTTGCATTTGAAATAGTGAAGTTTTGCAAAACTTGGTCCCTGGGGCGCGATGATTGATTGCGCCCAAGAGAGCAAGTTCTCTGGTTACCTTGGGCGCAAACAATTATTGCGCCCCAGGGACCAGTTTTGCAAAAATTTGTGTCTTGGGCGCAATTATTGTTTGCACCCAAGGAACCAAGTTCTCTGGTTCCATTGGGCGCAAACAAAGAATGCGCCCAATGGTTAAGTTTTAGAGAAATTGGTCCCCGGGGCGCGATAATGGATTGCGCCCCAGGAACCAAGTTCTCTGGTTCCATTGGGCGCAAACAAATAATGCGCCCAATGGTTAAGTTTTGGAGAAATTGGTCCCCGAGGCGCAATAATGGATTGCGCCCTAGGAATCAAGTTCTCTAGTTCCATTGGGCGCAAACAAAGAATGTGCCCAATGGAAAAGCTTTGCAATACTTGGTCCCTGAGGCGCAATAATTGATTCCGCCCCAAGGACCAAGTCTCTGGTTCCATTGAAAATGTACACTACAACACAGTTCATTCAACATTGGACTTCGACAATACAATTCATTCAACATGCTTCAATGCAATTTATTCGATACAATAAAAATCATTCAAAGTTAAGTGCACTAAACACAAACGTACAGAATATTGGTTACGGTCGAAACGCATATGTTCAATAACATTTTGGAGTCGTCTAATCTCGCGTTCAAGTTTGTTTGCATAAGCTATTGCCCTCGGGCTGAAAGGTTCGTCTACCCATTCGGTGTAGTTGCAACCATTTGGATAGGCTCGAGACATATGAATGCGGCGACCTATATCGTTGCCATCAGCTCTAACAACAACGTCAAGCTCATAACCGCAATAGCATCGTACGAGATAAGATTCAACCATGTGTTCATGCGGTGCGTGAACTTGTTGTGTTGCTTGAACTTGTTGACGTGCTTGAGTATGTCGCCGTGTTTGAACTTGTTGAGGTGCTTGAACTTGTTGAAGTGCTTGAACTTGTTGACGTGCTTGAACTTGTCGACGTACTAGAACTTGTTGACGTGCTTGAACTTGTTGAGTTGATTGAACTTGTTGACGTGCTTGAACTTGTTGAGGTAGTACATCCTGAAGTCCCAACAGGTTTAGCTCCGGGAATTCGTCCGCATACTGTTGAAATCGCATTTGTTCGTACGCTTCTTCTTCGGAGTCTGAGGATGATGGCCAAGATGGCATTTTGTCTTAGTATTAGAAGGAGGAGGCATTCTAAGAACAACGGTAACTTGTAGATAGTCCAGCGGAATTTTGTGTCGTGAGGTAATTCGGTACAAAACTGAAATATACACAGTTTTTAAAATCATACAAAAGACAATGGTAATATTGTGGAGTAGGAGAATACTAAATTTCGAGTTACCTGTGCGTTATATTTTGGACACTTTCCTGCGTCGGATATGGATAGTCCGGTAGCGATGGATGATGCAAATTCAAATACGGATTAAACCCAAAACCCATTTGTTGTTGCTCATACGAGGGAACGCTCATAGTCGGATACAGATAACAAGCTGCGGGACCCGATACCACTGGTGTAACGGCTGGCTCTGTTGACAACATCTGCTCTTTCATTATAAATAATTCAATAGATTTTGACACAGAGGACAACATAATTTGAACGTCGTTGTCGTCTTTGATTTTTATTGCCTTAGATCCGGAATCGGTCGGCCAATTACAAACTAACTCAATGTCAAACTCATCCAGATTAATTTTAGTACATTTATACACGGCCTGCTTCAATTGTACGAAATTTGACTCTTTTAAAACTTTTGCCGGTTTGCTAAATACACCGGTATATATTCCACATTTATGTTCATCAACAACCAATTCTTCATCGTAATAGCATATAGTTCCAATATAATTTGGCGTCATTCCGATATATTCTAAATAGGGCTGTCAACGGATATCTGAAATATCCGAAATCCGTCCGTATCCGCATCCGAAAATACGAAAAATATCTGATATCCGAAAAGCGGATATCGATATCCGATATCCGAAATGCTTAGCGGATACGGATATGGCAATATCCGTATCCGATAAATATCCGTCCGCTATGAAAATATATAGTTTTGTATTTTTATATTTAGGTTATAGTAATTTATTATTTTATAAACAGATGGATAAAAAGTAAGTAACAAAACACATTTAAATTAGTGTTGAATTTTATGTGATTGAATGTGCTATTGTTAAATCGGTATGTTCTATCATTTATGTATTATTTCAAAATTTTCAGCTATTGTTTAGTACCAAATGAAATATGCATCATATTGTAACTTACATATTTTTAAGTTCGGATTCGGATATTTTTGGATATCCGGAAATATCCGTATTTGCTAAGCCGGATACGGATATTTTCGGATATCCGAAAATATTTGCGGATACGGATACGGATATTATTTAGTAGGTATCCATCGGATACGGATACGAATTCGGATATGGATTTTATTTTCGGATACGGATAAGAATAAAGCACTATCCGCATCCGTTCGCATCCGTTTACAGGCCTAATTCTAAAAACAAAATAATTTTAAATAAGATGGATAAATTGAACTAACCATAAAAAACACAAATTCATACCTTTTGATACTCCAAATAGCCAAACTAGCTTGCTCTTAACTTTGATCTTTAAACAACTTGGATTTTGATATTTTTTTAAGGTTTCAAAGTTCAAGCTTTTTGGGGTTTTGAGTGAGAATTGGGTTATGATGGTAAATGAGAGAAGGAAAGGTAAAGTAAGCTATCCGCTTTTTTTTTTTTTTTTTTAAAAAAAAAAAAAAACTTTTTAGGCCCAATCATGGATTGCGCCCATGTAATGTAGTTGTTTTCAACAATTATATTACAGGCGCAATCAATAATCGCGCCAGTGTCCACGTCGGCAGGCGCAGTCCTTGATTGCGCCAGTATAAAAAACCCTCTTCTGACCAACTCAGTGCTGAGTTGGCCAAAAAGAGGCTAAATCTGCAAAATTTCAAAAAAATGGGCTATTCCTAAAATAAAAAGAAAAAAAGAGACCAAAATAGAAAAATGCTCTAATCGAAAACTGCAAAGATCTTCCTTCACAAATCCAACAGATTTTGCCTCCGCCTCCATTGCTTCAGCTGCGCCTGTGATTCCCGTCGTTAAGGCACCAGCTTTGGAAGATCGACATTCGGAATCCGAACGGTAAATTAATAAAAAAAAAAGTTCAATAATTTGTACTGTAAATAAATTAGTATTAACATGTTGTCACTGCAATTGTTTGAGATTGCAAACAAGTCGAGTAAGTTCATGATAACCAATGAATTGATGATTACGCCACAGTCGTTGATCTCTGGAATTGATGTTGTCAAGGGCTTAAAAGTTTCTGCTTGTAACTTGGTAGTGCAGGAGGTTGCAATAGGGGAAGCTGAGGCGAGTAATTTATATCAAATTTTATGTTCTATGAATGCTATATGACATACCTTATTTATAAGATAATCATATACTTGGTTTTGGCGTCGCAGGTTATGAATTTACTGAAGGCTTGTATGACATCCTCTGGTGCGCTGAACAGTGCCTTCTCCTCTTTCAAGAAGTTGAGAAAATATTAATGAAAACAAGGAACTTGTGCAGAAACAAGTAATCTGTGACTGCGGTAGGTTAACCGTTTAAGGCTGTAGTAAACAAGATTTGGGTTTGTTAATGTAATGTCGAATATTATGATTTGGATGTTACTCGCTTTATGTTGGAAAATGCAAGCAAAACGATACCTATTTTTCAGTCAACAGAGCTGGAGAAACAACCTGGCTCATACTCACTAAATATTGAGTCTCAAGTAACCATACTCATCACTTCGTATTAAAACCACTTTCTCAGCACAGCCTAAATCATGGATGTATGAATTTTCAGATGTCTAATCGGAAAAAAAAAGTGGTTAATACATATGTGAATGTGTTAGTACAAATTTTCTTGATTACCTAACTAAAACTAAATGCATGAGATACTGCTAATTTAAGTTTGTTATCAAGAATAAGAAACAATGGTAGTGTAAGTAGGTTTGGTTACCACCATAAGACACTAGGATTTAGAATTAAGATGATCCAGAAGACATTAGTAGAATGCAAATTTGATTATTCATAAAAGAAAAGAAAAGAAAAAAAAAGTGGTGTGCAAGTGCCTTGTGAAAATGGTAGTAGATAAGAAAAAATAACTAGATATGTTTAACTTTTATTTAAAGCTATATACATCTATATCTTTGCTAAAATCTATACTATACTATAAAGTCTGAGTTCGTTTTCGAACTCTCAGCGGTGCTTCGTCTATAGCTAGATTGAAACGTCACATTTGTTTGACCTCTTGCCCAATTTAACATGTTTCTTAATCATTTTTCACTTCATCGTTTCTTCCTAGAACTCTAATAAAAATTCTCCCTCATTCCTTTTGTTCTTCACTTTTCACTTTATCGTTTACATTTTCCGTCGGATTAAGGTAAACTTCATGCTTTCCCGTTGAATCTTTTTCTTTGCGCTTCTCGTCGTCCATGTTTCCTTGTGCTAAGGTCCGTTCGATTTATTGCACTTCTTGTTTGAATATATTTAAATGCATGTTTATAATAGTGGATGTGTTTACATTCACGGATAGGGGATCCCGTTGTGTTATCCTTTTCTTCCGTTTGGCATTAGTAAACATACAACGATGGAATTAACTGTTGATTGGTTTTTAATGCGTTAGGTGTTTTACCAGTATGATTGATTTTGATATCATTAAATTAAACACTGTTTATGAGCGTATTTATAAATATTTTGATTCTTTCTTCTTTAACTGGTTAGCATTTATAAATATTATTATTCTACATGACAGAAACAATGAAATTGAATGAACTTTCATTTTCCTATCCAGTCATGATTTGAGGTTGCCACCTTTTCAACATGTGGCGGATCATATATGAAAATTGAAAACGAAGGGCTATGTTGCGAATGTAATGTCAGGAGGTATATGATATTAATTTCAATTTTGGCACATTTTTGTCATTTGTCCATTATATTGATATATTTTTTTCTTCTACTTTTAAATGAATATTTTATTCAAACGAATATTTTATTACACAGCTGAAGAGTACACATTTCTGTTTTCTTCTATTACATAATCATTATACAATACACGTTCAGTATAATTTAACCTCACTACAAACATTCAGTATCAATCACTCACATATTCAA
Source organism: Allium sativum (assembly GCA_030737875.1). NCBI lineage: Eukaryota > Viridiplantae > Streptophyta > Magnoliopsida > Asparagales > Amaryllidaceae > Allium > Allium sativum. Next base: position 453,435,325 of record CM060913.1, on the reverse strand, counting down.
TGTCTTTATCTACAATGATTGATCTAGAATTTGTCCAAATGTCTATCGTACCTATCAGAATAAAATAACGTAGCAAACTGGAAAAGAAACAATTTAATTTGCAAATACATATTTAATTTAAATTTTTTATTTCTCTCTATTGTTTGGGTTGCTTTCTCATTATTATTTTTAGACAAGGTCAAATGAGCACATATATTTGTGCCCAAATGACTATAACATTTATAGTGATACACTGTAAATACTATAGTGTCCAAATACATATTATTTTTCTCGCGGACAATTGCAAAGATTAAATATTTTTTGATTCAACTCAGTGCACTACAAATAAGTTTTTGACCTCGACAAATTCAATACCAAGTGCACAACATGAACAATATGCACAAAGGTCGGTTTAAGTTTCAGACCAATTCAAGTCAAAACCACCATAATGATCATCCACATACCATCAAAAATCAAACCAAAAAATAGCAAGCACATAAGTGCTAGAGAGTGCAACAAAATGTCAAGACTGGTACATCACAGGCTCAAGAGTGCATGGGCACAACCTCAAATACAAACCAACTCGATACAACTCATAAAGGGACATAAGATGCAATGAGCCACAAGGGTTGCTAATCAAATAGCAAGAAACAATAAACAGTTCGAAGCTACTACACGACATTACAAAAATTTACAACAATAACAAGATCAAACAAAGCCAGTGTAGCAATACGATGTTAAAGTGGAACTCAAATTTCAACATTTCAGCAACTAGAGGTATGGAGCAAGGAGTTCAATAGACTGGTACACCAAACTCATTGTAGCAAAGACAACGGCAACACAGCCAAAACATTGGTGCGCAAACCATTTCAGGTATAAGTGATTCAAGTGCATAACTGGATATGAAGTGATGCAAATGACACAAGTGCACGAGCATGGTGAACAAGGTAGAATGTGAAACCTTTATGGGTATTGACCAATGCAACAGACCAAACAGTAGGTGCAAATGCAATTAACCTTATTGAAATCAAGTGAAGTATCAAGTTAGAGAAAAATCAAAGTCTGTTATACGTACGTAAGACAAATTCAAAGTCCAAGTGTAATATTAGCTCTTATCACCAGTATAAAAAAGGCCGAAGGAATATTTTCAAGTTGAAACAGCATAGTATCAATTCTTATCACCGGTATTAAAAGGCCAAACAGTATAGCATTAGGTAGCATTTGATTTCTGAAAGGGGAAGGTTACGTTGGCATTGACGTTGGACGCATCCGACGCTTCTGAGGCGTCTAATGTGGAGCCCACCACTTTGCCTAGTTGAGCTTAACGGTTGGAATCAAAGCTTTCGCACGCAACTTCGGACGCCAACTGAAACATTTCTAACGGCTGTTTTTTTCCATCATATAAAATCAACCCCTTTTCACTTCATTTCCTTCAACATTCCATACCTCAAACACCACAATTTTTCATCAACAACGGCCGAAGTAACTCATCTGTAAGCACTATTTCACCGACCTCCGAAAGTGTGGTCTCCGTTTGCAACTTCAGAGTTTCTCCGTATAGTTGTTGATGTTTACCAAGCAGCTGGAAAGAACAAAAAAGGGATTCACAAGTGGATTGCAGCTGCTCTGAACAAGGCTTTAGCTACATCACCGACTGAGATACTGATCTCTGCTGAGCAAGTGACAGCTAAATATGACGCTTATAAGAAGAAATAGGCTGTATGGTGCAATTTGAATGAGAAAACGGATGTCAGATGGGATCTTAAATACGGAATAGTCGGTGGAAGCGAAGGTTGGTGGGTTGATCGAGTGGCGGTAAAACAATTTAACTCTAGTTTTGTAATTTACAAGTTTAGTAATGTATTTTATCTACAAGTTTACAGTTTAAACGTTCAGTAATTAACATAAACGTTTGTTTAGGACTACGACCCTATGGTGTTAAAGTACAAGACGTGCACAATTGAAAATTTGACCGAACTGGAGCAAATTTTTGGCAATAATGTTGCAACAGGCTCTGGCACTTACACTCCAGGCTCTACAAGTCAGAACATGCAACAAGAGCCACGTTCTCCTCCACTCAAGTTTGTACAACCTACGTTCTTCGATGAATCTCAAGTGCCACTAGAAGACATCCAGACTCAACAATTATTTCATGTGCCTACTAATCAACCACTGGGTGCAGGTTCTTCATCTAGCCCTCGTTCTGGCAGAAGAGGAAGAACTGAAACTTCTACAAAGGTGGAAGAAATTGTTGATATGATACGCTCTAGACAACTGAGCAAGAAAGCTCGTTCTAAATCCGAATTCAAATCCATCTACGAATGCAAGTAATTCTTTCTTTTCTAACGCAAGCCCACAATCTACTGAAATTCCGATTGTGAAGCATGCAATTGACCGTGCAAGAACATTTGATAATATTGACATAACCCATGCAATATCAATTCTCAAAAGAAAGGAAATCAAGATACGTTCATGGTTCTTTCTGTTGACGAAGCAGCAAACTGGCTGCGTTTTGAAATCGAGATTCGCAAGCAAGTAATCCGATACAGGTAGTTTAACACCCCTTTGGAAAAGGCTAACAAAAAGATCTTTTAGCACAGTGGGTAGTGCATGGTGTTGCTTCCCGGAAGGTCCGAGGTTCAAATCCCGTGGGTGTCACATTTGGTATCAGAGCTTACACCCAGCCGGAATTGTGTGTGTAATGTTGCGGATGTCGGTCGGTGTGGTACTAATGCGGGTTACATGCACAACGCTTGGGAGGTGAGTGATATGAGACAACGAGGACGTTGGGCTCTTTAAGGGGGTAGTCTGTAAAACCCCTCTCGAAAAACCTAACAAAAAGATCTTTTAGCACAGTGGTTAGTGCATGATGTTGCTTTCCGGGAGGTCGGGGGTTCGAATGCCGTGGGTGTCACAGGTAGTTTAGGATGAATCCCCCCATTGTCCACCTCAGTATCAACCACAGTATCCACCTTACACAACTACAAAAGTGGACATATTCGACACTAATTTGTGTGCGTTGCATGAAAAGTGTGGCGAAAGCTATGTTTTCTTTGATCTTCTGCAACAATATTCATATGCTGTTGCATTATACGTAAATGCACTATTGCGATGGGAGTTCTAGTGTTTTGACATGCAACACCAGTTAACGGCGTAGTATTACGTATATACAATCCAGCTCAGCGATCCGCATTATCAACATATAAAAACCCCAACCCTAGATGCAGGATTAATCCAACGGTTCAAACCATCTATGGTTCTGATGATTCTAAATGTTAGTCATCTTCCAATCAATGACAGCCACATCATTGCATTCTTTTAATGAAATTTTGGCGTGATCTTCTCCCTTCATGAAATAATGTAAAAACAATCTGATCACAAATTGTTCTTCTTCTCTATCATACAATCGGTCTTTCCTCCTTTTTACTATTGACAAAAATTTAAATATAAATTCACATTAGTATCGCTCCTCTCCTCGACAGCAAATTTTATTCCGTAAAGGTTGAAGCTTTGAAACGCTTTCTAGCTTTGATTGCTCAAGGCGTTGACATCGCCAGTTTTTTCCCTCGGGTTCAGTTTGTATAGCATTGTGAATTAGTTGCGCTTATTGTAGATTGGATTATGAGTAATTAGTTCATTTGTTACATTTTGGAAAACTCGTTCGCTTATGAGTAATTAGTTGCTTGGACATCCCAAACTTAGGAAAACCCGTTCGCTTATGAGTGATTAGTCGGTGAAAGATTAGATTATGAGTAATTAGTTGCACTTTGACCATTGATTTGGGATTTAGGATTATGCTGAGGTTTATTCGAAAATTATACCCAGTAATAAACCAAAAAAAGGAGATGCCGCCTGTGGGTTTGCCACCAGGATTTAGGTTTCACCCAACTGAGTGGTACCTTTTTGGGCCATGAGAACCGGGCTATTGGCATGAAAAAGACATTGGTTTATTATAGAGGTCGAGCTAGTTAAGGAATGAGGACTTTACCATCAAAATTGATTTGCACTTTGCGTTCATTTACATAAACATATAATTGTATGCTTGAGGTTTTGTGATACAGATACATGTGCAGCACTGCGGCGTGTTTGTGTAGAGGCTTTGGAAACTACCAATTTCCCAATCCGGACGAGTCGTTCACCCATATCTAATCTGCTACACGTACATATATTTTCCATTTGATTTTGGAAACTACCAATTTCAATGTTTTGATTTTGGAAACATATGCTCAGTTTTGCATCCATATTATGCCTTACTACGTATCATAAAGCAGTCATACAAAAAAGTATCATAAGGCAGCATCAGTTCATACCATTCACATCCAAAAAATGACATACAATTGTATGCTTGAGGTTTTGTGGTACAGATACATGTGTAGCACTGCGGTGTGTTTGTGTAGAGGCTTTGGAAACTATCAATTTTCTGATCTGGACGTGTCGTTCACCGTATGTAATATGCTACACGCACAGGTATTTTACATTTGATTTTGGAAACTACCAATTTCAATGTTTCGATTTTGGAAACGTATGCTCAGTTTTGCATCCATATTATGCCTTACTATGTGTCATAAAGCAGTCACACAAAAAAGTATCATAAGGCAGCATCATTTCATACCATACACATCCAAAAAATAACATACACATCCACATCCAAAAGTATCATAAAGTTAACTTAATACATACACATCCAAAAAATGACATTATAGTAGCATCAATTCATAACAGATTAGGGATTTGCGGGGATGTGGAACTTCCAACAGATTCGTTAAGGCTTTGTGGCTGTGGGAGAGCCAGTCCGAAGTGAGAAGCCACACATGTGATGGACCCGCAACATCAGGACAAGGGGTGAGGTAGTTTGGCCAATCATATTCCTGATCAACTTCCAAATCTACCCACTGATCATTCCTATGGTTCCACTATAAGAAAAACCGCATTTAACAGCGGCAGAATCCGCTTCTAAACCGTCATTATATTGGCTTTAGCGACGGATTTCCTGCATAACATGGTGGTTGGTAAAAACCATGATGGTGATTGTGTCAGATTTTGCGACGGACTTTAGCATGTATTTTCCGACAGTTTTCCGTCATTTCACTATTTATATAATAAAAATAAAATTTTATTTATTAATTTAATTTTAATTTATATACTGACGGATAATTAATTTACAATAAAATATAATTTAAAAACGAAGTGGGTAAACCCTCACTAATTGCCAAGGGATTAGCGACGAAAATTAAAATAAAGAAAATTTATCCTCACTTTTTTTGTTGGTAATCCGTCAGTATTCCCCTTCTGATTCACCTATATATATATATACATATACATATACATATATATATATATATATATATATATATAAAAGCACACACACATATACATACAACTACTTTTGGCACTATAAGTATAAATAAGTGATAAAATTAACAATACACTATAAATAAATCAAGAATTACATTATAAGAAAATTATACAACATACCGTTACACCATAAATTTCTTCTTCCAACTACAAAAATTCAATCTAAACAACATTCTCTACTACAAAAGTAGGACTCAAAGACACAACTAGAAAAGCTAAGCTCTAAACTAAGTTCCTTTCAATTAAGTTCACTTTTTTTTTGGCCATCACAGAGTAGTTAGCAACAGGAAGTGCATCATCATCTCCTAACACTCACACCAATCATTCATAACTGAAACAAACACCTCAAAAATCCATATCTTTCTAAATCAATTCAACATAATAGCCTTGCATGGAGGTAGCAGAATGCAAATCCTGACAACATTGAGCATCGTCGTGCCTGGAATTTGGTACTGCTCCGATAGGCGATTTGGGTATCTCATTGCACACTACAAGAAAAAGTGAATGTCACTGTTAATTTGTACTGTAAAGTGGTAAACAACAAAATAATCGTTTTTCAAGATGATAATGAATGAATGAAAAAACAAGAAAACACTTCTCTGTCATTTTTTCTAGAACCGAAGGTATCGTTAATCATCTGTACTCATTTGCATTTGCATCCTGTATTTGCCAATACGTTCCATTCTGTATGAGTTCAAAAATTAGGATGATGTTGTATGTTCAATCCTATATGTGCCATGTATAAAAGTATATGTAAGATACCATTGTAGACAAGATATTCATCATTCTGCTTTCCATGTTAACATTCGAAAACAATAAGCTATAAAAAAACTCATTTAGGTTAGGGAGTTCTTATAGCTGAAGGATTCGGTTTTTGCAAATTTAAATTAGAAGATGAAGGAAATTGAAGATATAGGAAGACAGAAATTCATTACTGAGCTAAACATTGATTTTCATCAAAACCAGTCAAGCTTTTCTCATTCACACTATTAACGATTATACTCTACCTACAAAGCAGGGTGCGGCAACCCTTAGCTGAACTACGCACTGAATACGTAGGGGTGCGGGGGTGCGCACGGGTGCGGCGAGGTTCGTATGGGGTGCGATGACATGGCGTGTCACCATATTTTAGCGATGGAATGGAAAGGGGGTGCGGGATTTTAGATCTCGTCAGTGACGGATGAAGGTCGGGATCTAGGGCACAAAAAAAATTGAAGAAGAAAAAGACGGAGAAGAAGAAGAAGAGAGAAAACGAAAGAGAAAAACCTGTAGCAGCTCTGGAGGAGGATCTCGATTTGGGTTCATCGACGGATATTGAAATCCATCTTGAGAAAGAGATGTGCGATTCCTTTACTGCGTTGTTTCCTGAAGCTAGAGAAAGGGCCAGTATACTTGAGCAATTGGGTAATGGGCTTAAAGTTCTATAATATAATAATGGGCTTGATGTTATAAAATCTAATGGTGAGCTGTAAAGATTTATAACTATGATTATTAAATGATTATGGACTGTATAAATTTGAAATAATGGGCTTGATATTGATATGTTTTCTTGGATATATATATATATTTGTATGTATGTATGATATTTTAATATTTTTCGTATCCCTCTACACCCGAATTGCCATATTTTTGAATTTGACAGATTTCCATGTCCCAAGTACCGCGCACCCGCATCCACGTACCTGCACCCATGCTTTCTAGTACTCCACATATTTGAATAGAAATCAATGATTCACCAATATGTGACAACTTGTTTTCCTAGATTCTCAGTTCTACAGATTAACAAGTATAATATCATTCTTTAAATTAAGGTTCCTGCATTTACAAGGCAGCAAATGATTATATATATCGCAAATTATCTTCCGATCCAATTCAGTTGCATTTAAAAAACTACCATAGCTTACATATTCAATTCTGAAATGGATATACTTAGTTGTTTATGTAAATTATTACCAATATGATATAATAACATGTTTTATTATTGTTAATGTACAAAATAAAAATTATTTTAATGTACAGAAATAAAATTGTGATTTGCTCATTCCTTCTGTCAGCAAACTGCAATATGAATATATCAAGCAACTCTCTAGCTACAAGTACCTTAATAATATCATGAACACCATAGTTCGATTAATGAAGGATGGCGAATCAAACTCCGTCAAAGACAAATCGAACAGGAAAAGCATTCGAGAAAAGGAATCGACAATACCTAAATTAGAAGCAACAGAATCGAGTAGCAACCATTTGTTGACAAAATTAGGCAGATGCACAAGGTATCTCGGAAAATTCAAAACTGTTTTGGAACCTCAAGGCGTAACAGTCAGAATCTCGATATCAACAAAGGAAAGTGTTAAACAGCCTGCTCTCTGATCAAGATGATAATGAATTTAATATATGTATAAAATGTAATGAATTTAATTACAATAGTAAGTATTTTGCTCACCGAAATACTAAGAAAAACCGACTGCAAAAGCCTTCTTGTCAACTACCATCGCTGCTTACCGTCATGCCACCATCAGTGCCTGCTTTAGATTTGCTTAAGCATTCTATCTACCAGTATCTGCAAATCAAAATAATATATGATTTCCACATTTTAAAGCATTACATGCGAACCAAAATTTTTTACAATTAAGTTTCTAAAAAAATGTATACAGGATCTTTGAGAAAGTTATCCAAGCAGTGTCTGTTGGAAAACAATGGCTGAGTCGCGGACTAGGTCGCTTTCTTGAAGACGATTCGACGATCTGGTCAGAGGTGCAAACCAGTTCATTCCTTCGTCGTCGCCTCTAGGATAAAACAGCCTCTAAAAATGATAACCGATCTGCTTGCACAGCAAATCAGTGCAGATTTGCACTTTCAAAAATAATATTGCTCGAAATTTCTGAAAAAAAGCTTTTAGTGGCGGAGGCTAGAAGAAAATAGAATTCGGTCGAAATTTCTGAAAAAAAGCTTTTAGTGGCGGAGGCTAGAAGAAAATAGAATTCGGTGTATTTTTCTTGTCTGCAGATAAAAAGTATATATAAAACGAGAATTAGGGTTTGGGTGAAAAAATCGGATCTGCTAAAATTTCGGGGGACAAAGTTTTTACCGTTGCAGAAAAAAAATTGGTGCAGAAAATAATTTTCCATAAAAAAAGGTTCGAAAACTGCAAAGTTTTATGGTCCAAAAATATAAGTGTCTACACCACAAAGCCCAATCCCAAGCCCGAGCCCGAATCGGACCGGACCGGGCCGGGTCGAGTTGAGTCGGTCGGTCGATCGGTCGGTCACGCGCGTGTGTGGTGTTCATGATGCATGGTCTCCCTCCTCACAACAAATCATGTATTGGGAGCCAAAGGCCCCAACATGATTTCTTAGAAACAAGTATAAATCCTTGTCTCTTCCATATAATCCCATGATGTGGGACTATTCACACATTGGAGCCATTCATACACTTATTCAACATTTTTAATAATTCACTTAATGTTTGTAAAACATTTCCAACAATCCCCCACTTGAATTTTTTTAAAATATTTTCGAGCAATTTCTAAAACCATAAGATTGTGCATAAACAAAGGTGTCATCCGACTTGAACCTTTGCATATTGAGTAAGATTCAGTTTTTACTAGGGTGACACATAGTCTTGAACTCTATTCCTGACATTAAACCACACACAACCTTTTCTATAGTGCAATCAAATAAGCCCGTGCATTTATGGCCATGCACGTCTATCCTAGTTTAGTGAATTCTCTAGAAGTTTTGCCTAAAATTCCATAGGAAACGACCACATTTCCACATTCACAAAGGTGAGTCTATCAAGAGAACTCCTAAAGGTAGGTACTCCACTCCAAATAGAGTATAGATCTCATTAAGAGTTTATATTAACTCATCCTCTAATCACTTCAGGAATACATGCTTCTTGGTTTATTAAATAGCATGCTCAACTCCTATCACTACACAACTTGTTTTTACCCATTGAACCTAGTTCTTGGGATCTCCAATCAATTAGGTCGGGTTACCATTGTGCGTAACTCAACAATCTAAGGGCAATATCCCATTCTTTTAGAAGAATTGTGGACTTTCTCTCTTGACGATCCTTTCGTCAAAGGATTTGCCAAATTTTCTTCCCTAAGTACTTAATCCACTCTAATGGTACCTATGGAAAGCAGTTCTCTAACTGTGCTATGCTTACGACGTATTTGTCGTCTCTTACCATTATAATAACGGTTCTGAACTTTTGCAATAGCCGCGGTACTATCGCAATGTATCAACACAGCCGGTATCAGTTTTTCCCATAAGGGAATCTCAGCTAGCAGGTTTCTCAAATACTCTGCCTCTTCACTAGCTGTAGCTAGTGCTATCATCTCAGACTCCATAGTAGACTGAGCCAAAATAGTCTGTTTCTTGGATTTCCAAGAAACAGCTCCTCCAACGATGCTAAGTATATAGCCACTGGTCGCTTTATATTCATCTGATAAGGTATTCCATTCTACATCAGAATATCCTTCAAGTACAGCCAGAAACCTTTCATAATGTAATCCAAAGTTCATGGTTCGTTTAAGGTATCTCATTACCCTTTCAATAGCATGCCAGTGCTCTATACTAGGTCTACTGGTAAACCTGCACAATAATCCCACGACATAGGCAATGTCGTGTCTAGTACAATCAGTGGCATACTGAAGGCTGCCAATGATGCTCGCATAATCAGACTGTCTTACACCTTCACCAGTGTTCTTAAATAACTTTACACTGTGATCATATGGTGTACTTGCAGGTTTACAGTTAAATTAATTATATTTCTTTAGGATCTTCTCAATGTAATGAGATTGATCCAAAGAAATTCCCTTTTCTGACCTAGTAATTTTAATACCAAGGATTACACTCGCCTCACCTAGATCTTTCATATCAAAGTTGGCACTTAATAACGATTTGACTGAGTTTATGGCATGAATGTTTGACCCAAAAATGAGTAGATCATCTACATAAAGGCATATAATAGTGCAAATGTCATTCTCGGATTTGTAATAAATGCATTTGTCACTTTCATTAACTTTAAAACCATGTGACACGATTAAATTATCAAAATTTTCATGCCATTGTTTAGGTGCTTGTTTTAAACCATATAATGATTTATCTAATTTGCATACTTTATGTTCTTGACCATGTACCACAAATCCTTCAGGCTGGTCCATATATATTTCTTCGTCTAATTCACCATTCAAAAATGCGGTTTTCACATCCATTTGGTGTATTAACAAATTATGAATAGAGGCAAGTGAGACTAATACCCGAATGGATGGGATTCTAGTAATAAGTGAAAAAGTGTCGAAGAAATCTATGTTTTCTTTTTGTTTACAACCTTTTGCTACTAGTCGTGCTTTATATTTATCAATAGTACCATCAGGTTTTAATTTCTTTTTAAGTACCCATTTACAGCCTATAGATTTACAACCAGGGGATAAATCTACCAAATGCCAAGTCTTATTGGATTCCAAAGAATCCATCTCATCATTTATAGCTTCTTGCCAAAAATCGGCATCTAAAGAAGATAAGGCCTATTGGAGGTTCATGGGATCCTCCTCAATAGTAAAAGCACAGAAATCTGAACCAAAATCTTGTATGATTCTTGCTCTTTTACTTCTTCTAGGTTCAGCTTCAGAATTTTCGTTATGTTCTGTTCTAATAGGCATACTTGAAGTGCCCCCACTATTCCTTATTTTAAAAGGAAATTTTGTTTCATAAAAGTTGGCATCATTTGATTCAATTATATTATGTGCATTAAGGTCATAAAATCTGTATGCTTTGTTATTAATAACATAGCCTATAAATACACATTCATATGCTCTACTTGCCAATTTTGTTCTCTTAGGGTCTGGAATGCGAACATATGCTAAACAACCCCAAGTTCTAAAGTATGAGACATTGGGTTTATGATTCTTTAAAATTTCATTAGGTGAAATTTTATTCTTAGATTTGAGGATCCTATTCAGAACATAGCATACAGTCAATTAAATTTCCCCTCACCAATGTTTTGCTACACCAGAATATAGTAATATGGCAACTACAAGTTCGGTAAAGGTCCTATTTTTCCTGTCAGCTTTTCCGTTCATCTCAGGAGAATAGGGTGCAGTTCTTTCATGTACTATACCATGTTGTTTATAGAATTCCAGAATTGAAGTGGATTCATATTATGTTCCTCTATCAGTACGAAGTCTCTTAATTTTCCTATTTGCTTGATTCTTAATCTCAGTTTTGAATGTTTTAAACATGTCAAAAGCACCACTTTTATTTTTCATAAGGTATACATATGTGAAATCAGAACAGTCATCAATAAAAATGATAAAATAACGATGTCCTTTTCTAGTCAAAGTACCATGAAGTTCACATATGTCAGAATGAATCAAGTCTAAGGGTTCAGAAATTCTATCAACAGATATACGAGGTTTCTTTGGGATTTTTACTTGTGTGCAGAATTCACATTTATTAAGTTCAGATTCTGTCAATTTAGGAATCATATTTAGGGTGCTCATGTTGTGAATTATTCGTTTATTAACATGACATAATCTAGAGTGCCAAATATTAAAATCACACAACATATAAGCAGAAGTAGTCACTTTATTAATTTCAACATTTAGTTTAAACATACCCTCACAAGCATAACCCTTTCCCACAAAGGTTCCCTTATAAGTTAGAGTATACAAATCAGCCCCAATAACTTGAGTAAACCCAGCCTTATTAAGGAGAAAGCCAGACACCAGATTCTTCCTAATCTCTGGAGTATGCATAACATCTTTTAGAATTACAGTCTTTCCAGAGGTAAACTTAATTTCCACATTGCCAATCCCTGCAACTTTAGTGGTGTGAGAATCTCCCAACAACACTTTCTGATTTTCAACAGCCGTGTATGTAGAGAACAAGCCACGATCATAGCAGACATGGCGAGAGGCACCACCCTATGATCCACCAACAAGGTGAATCTCAGTAATCATAACCGTAAGAGGCTCTTAAGTCAGGTTAGCCTACGGTGCAGAGTTTGGCCTGTTCCGACACTTTCGTGCCATATGACCTAGTTTTCCACAATTGTAGCAAAGAAACAACTGTCCAGAATCATTCTTTTGGGCTGGTTTCTGTTGTCCTTTTGGGTTTCCTTGCAGATTCCCATTCTATTTGTTGCGCCTTTTCTGATTCTTAAAAGATTTCTAATTCGGTTTTAGAACAGCGGGTGTGGTCTTTTTAGTGTTGTTGTTATTGACAATCAACACATCTTCTTTTTGGTCCTGTTTGCGTGCCTCCTCCTCAATACAGAGGCGCGTGATCAAGCTTTCTAAGGAAAATTCCTTAGTCTTATGACGTAAAACATTTTTAAAATCTTTCCAGCCAGGGGGTAATTTGTCAATGATAACAGCAATTTGAAATTGTTCGTCCAATACCATACCTTCGGAGATGATCTCATGAGCTATTTTCTGCAGCTCATGAGACTGTATCTCAACTGATCTATCGTCAGTCATCTGGTACTTTAGGTAGCGGCTTAAAGCATATTTCTTTGCCCCTGCCTCCTCTGTATCATACTTCTTTTTCAGTGCTTCCCAGATTTCCTTTGCTGTCTTCTCATCTGAGTTATAGTAATCATACAGATCATCGCTCAGTCCATTCAGAATGAAGTTCTTGCATAGATAATCCTGTTCAGTCTAGGTCTGCAGTTGCTTTGATTGTTCAGTCCATGATGCCATCTTTGCTGCATCCGCCTCGTCAGGTTTATCTGGTAGCTGCGGTTTGTCAGCAGTCAGCGCAGCCACAACCTTTCTGATCGTGAGGAAGAACTCCATCTTCTAACGCCATCGCTTAAAATTCAAGCCTTCAAATCTGAATGGAGCAGCAGTCACGAGAGGGTTCTGGAAAGCAGAGGGTGGAGCAGCATCGTCTATGGTTGAGTTCGAAGCCATTGTTTCAGTTCGTCTTCAAGTTGTTGGAAAACAATGGCTGAGTCGTGGACTAGGTCGCTTTCTTGAAGACGATTCGGCGATCTGGTCAGAGGTGCAAACCAGTCCGTTCCATCGCCGCCGCCTCTAGGATAAAACAGCCTCTAAAAACGATAACCGATCTGCTTGCACAACAAATCAGTGCAGATTTGCACTTTCGAAAATAATATTGCTCGAAATTTCTGAAAGAAAGCTTTTAGTGGCAGAGGCTAGAAGAAAATAGAATTTGGTGCATTTTTCTTGTCTGTAGATAAAAAGTAAATATAGAACGAGAATTAGGGTTTGAGAGAAAAAATCGGATCTGCTAAAATTTCATGGGACAAAGTTTTTACCATTGCAAACTTTTTACTGTTGCAGAAAAAAAATCGGTGTAGAAAATAATTTTCCATAAAAGAACGGTTCGAAAACTGCAAAGTTTTATGGTCCAAAAATATAAGTGTCTACACCACAAAGCCCGATCGTAAGCCCGAGCGCGAACCGGGTCAAGTCGAGTCGAGTCGGTCGGTCGCGTGCGTGTGTGGTGTTCATGATGCATGGTCTCCCTCCTCACAACAAAGCATGTATCGGGAGCCCAAGGCCCCAACATGATTTCTTAGAAGCAAGTATAAATCCTTGCCTCTTCCATATAATCCCATAATGTGGGACTATTCACACATAGGAGCCATTCATACACTTATTCAACATTTTTAATAATTCACTTAATGTTTGTAAAACATTTCAAACAGTATCCACGGTATGTCATGCAAGGAGAGATATATTTACAGTAATCAGTGGAAAAAGATTCACAGTATACATGACATAAAACAGAGTTAAGCATGCATATGTTATGCATTTAGATAGCATGTAAAAAAATCACAGTACGAAGCAATTTTGTTTTAGCTTTGCATTTATACAGCACGTAAAACATAGAGTTGAGCATACATATATTATGCATTTGCAAATGAAAGTTAAAAACCCATAGAAAAGAACCTGGTCGGATTCTCAGCATCTTAAGACGAAAAGAAATAGTAAATTCAATCATCCCTGATGTTTCACTTTTTACGGCCTGCAAGCAGTAAGCAGTTGTAAATTTGACCTAGCAAAGGACCTCGTAATCATCAAAGAAAAAAATAGTGCATAGCCTATAGTATAACTAAGAGATGAAAGCATTTTAACGTGTGATTTATAACAATTATTCAAAAACAGAGAATAATCGGTATGCTTTAAAAAAATAGTATATAGATTAAAGTATATTGGTATAATCAGGAAAAATACACAATATTACGTGAATACTCATTATAATATGTTGTCCAAATAGAAAAGAATAGGAAAATTAGGAAAGCAATACCCATGTCGAGTTTTTTATGATCCATCTACAAAAATCATTGGGAGAAAAAAGAGATTTTTATAGCAATGACCACTGTTTGATTCAGTTCTACAAGTTTGAGCGCATTTCAAGTCGAAACATATCGTCTTGTTTTTCAGATCTAAAGTTTTTTTAGCGCCGCCATGAATTACGAACTGTTTCAATTTTTAGGGTTAAGATAAAAGGATCGTACCTTTTTAGTACTGGAATTGATATATAACGAGTTAGAATTTTTTTGTTTATTTGTTTAGATTTACCGAAGAAGTTACCTAAATTAATTATTCCTTTGTACTCAATGTCAGTCAGCATAAGTTGTCATCCCTTTCACAAAGTAAAATAACATTTGTGATGTAATGTACATCTTTCTTGTTTTCATTCTTGCTTTTTGCATAAGCATTTAGCGGAGAACTATTAACTAAAGATGACTCTTCAAATGAAATAGTGTAAGACCCGTTCCGCTCATCACTCTATGTGAGATTTTTGGCCTTTTCTCTGTATAGAAAAATGCATTTAAGGCAGTACCAAATGGAAACATAATTCTAGTGACCCATTATTAGCATATTTTAAAACTCATATATCATATGAATATGCTATGTATTATACAAAAATTTCCATTTGTCAATTGCCTATTTTTGTCTGAAAAAGATAACATGGCTAAAGACTTCAATTTGAACGAATGGATGATGACCTTAAAAATATTGTAATACTTGTTTGAAACATAAAAAATACAGTACATAATTAGTGAACATATAGGACTTTATGTACCATGTTAGTCTATTTTAATTAGGCTTGAACATCGACCCATTTGTTAAGCTAAACAATTACAATTTTTCACACAGAAGTTGCATGAAACACAACTCTTTCAATTTAGCATTGTTATTATTCCATCCAAGTTACAATCCACATAACCTTCAAGACTAAATATTGCCAAGCTAAAAAAACAGAAGTGTGAATGAACTAAGAATAAAGTATGCAGATTACATATACCAAATTATAATATGACGTCTGGATATATTATACAACTTAAAAAATAGTCAATTTGGAACTTGACTTCCCAAAGATTCAGAAAAAAATGATAACTAATCAATTTACCGAAACAAAATTGAAGATAAGACAACACAAATTAAGAATTACCAGGATAATTACCTTATTTTTGGCATTGAACATAATATTAAAACTCTTCTCTCATCTTCCCTTTAGAAACCCACACATTGGTACGATATTGTTCATCCTCTCCCTTCAATTTATCACAACTCCTTTTTCCGAAGTGATTCTTCAAACAATTGCGACTAGATCTGAGAGCTGCTAAAGTCCATATCTTAAAGCCATCTCAAACATGCGGCTAAAAGAGAGGAAACGTCGAGGAGTAAGGGAGAAACCTGATTTGTGTGAACAAAAATGATTCGAAAGTTGAAAACTGGAAATTTGATTTGGGTTTTTAGTATTGGGGAAAGAGGAAGAGACGGACGAAAAGCGAAAAGATAATTTGGCAAACCATGATTTTTAGGCACTCCATCTATGATTTACGTTCCTATTTGAGAGCTAGTATCCATCATTCAAGCACAATCCAATGATTCAAAATAGCAATCCATGTCATGGTGTTCTGTTCATTTCAATAAGTTAACTTTTATGACATGGATCATTAATTTCGAGTAATAAAATATTTCACTAACGTGCAGTGTCTTTTACAATATGAAATAATTTGATTGAAAGGTAAATGTGCCAAGGTATTAATACAAGGTTTAATATTGTTTGTTAATGGAAATTTTAAACATATATATTTTATGCTCTATCACAGTAATTAATGGAAATTTCGAACATATCTATTTTATGTTGTTGTCATTCTTTAGTGTGATACAAGGTTTAATAAGAGTAAATAAAATTTATGGAACATATTTATAGCAATGCCAATCAATTATCTACCAAATGGGATAATTAACAACATTTAATGAAAGTTATTAAACATAACATTTTTAACAATGTTAAAACTATATTGTTTGTGGTACGAAATACAAGACTTTATATTGGTTTTGTTTAATTAATAACAAACTATGAGTTTTGTATTATTGAATTATGAGTTTATAATGTTTGCTAAATAATCTTTACCCTAATATATCTTAAGCAAAAAATAATTTTCGTACGGCGCAAAATATAGAACTGTTAAATTACTATTTTACAAGTACTTGGAAAAACATTGTAAGCATAATTTTTAAGAACATTCATGTAAATAGCGTTTCTCTTGATAAAGGATGTGAAATACCTACCATTTTTACAATAGTTACACAAACTATTGCAAAAACAATGTTGTAAAAATGAATATTTCTTGTAGTTTAATATAAATATCTCTTGCAAATCTGTTGGAATTCTGCTGCAAAATAGCTTCGATAAATATTCGTCGGTATTCTGCCTGGATTTGCAGCGGAAAATAGCAGGAGAAATTTTCTACCGGTAATTTGATGCAATTTGCAACGGCTTAGTGAGGGATGACAGATGTGATGACCCCAAACTTCCACGGAGTGAAAGTAAGAGACGATCATTTGGAATACAACATAAATACAATAATACATATCACAGATACAAAATAGCATAGGAAATTCATAGAGTAACAACATCATAGCCGCGGAAATATAATGTCATCAATCCATAGAAAATCCACAGTCACAGAATTCTACATTATTACATCAAATTCGCAGAAAAGAAATAAGTTCCAACTCCAACTTAAAAAACATGGAATAAACCCAGTTTAATGTCTGAAATAAAAAGAAAGAGAAAAATGCAAAGGCAGCGAATGATAAGTCTTCCAGCTCCTAGTCATCACCTCTCCACAAGCAAATCCAAGAGAAATACTAAGCAGCTCCAAAGGGAAGGCTCCAAGCGAAAAATAACCTGTTTACTTGGCTGCCCGTGTAGAAAGGAGGGCACCCGAGTTTGCAAAAAGGTGGAAACAAACAACGGGTTAGTCGTGGGACTGGTGTGAGAATTCTTACCTAACTAATTACTATTAATATAGAAAATCCAAAGACCACGCCGCTAATGCGGAACGGGTTTACTCTAATGGATTGCCGTGCATAAAAGTGTCAGAATAAATGATAAATAAATCGTACAACAAAGCTATGCTTTTTAGAAAAATGGAATCACCATAAGACCCAGGTCCCATCACACAATGCAACACACACACCATAGGATAGGGTTTTACCTTATAGTGATTAAACATGATAAATACGGCAAATACGAGTTTTATATTATTAATATATTAAAACATTTCAAAGTAAATGTAGAAATCCTAGGAAGAATAGTATCCCATACTACTATGCCTCCATACTAGTAATACAATCAAATTCGTAGGGTCGTATTTGGATTTTGGTTTCCATCATGAGTCAAGGATAGGGAGGAGCTCCTACCGATTTGAGACACTCTAGCTAATGTCTCAGGATTCCCCGCAGTGAACCCTTGGATCCTGCAGGGTCGGTCCACACATACAACTTCGTCGATCGGCAATTCCTGAACACACGTTTCCCGATCCTATAGGACCTATGTGAGGCGCCTCATTCCATCATCCACATAAGTAAATATTAGCCAGTTTAAGCACCGACACTACTTCTAGCTAGAAGGAAACGTGCTGCTCTCCCTGCGTTCCCTTCTCCCATTTTAGACTCCACCGGGTTGTGAGGCTCGTGAAGCTACGTAATACACAAATCTATGCTTATTCAAGCTATGCTTTGATCGTCACCACAAGGTTCTACTTTTCAACAAGAAACCTTGATCATTGCATCTTAGTATGCCACACTGTCACTCCATACCGTGTCATCGACCGTCCGTCAATATATAAACGGGTGTTAAGTAAAGAATAAATTCTCTACCACCAATCATTTATATATTAATAGAAAATCAACAACATGATATTTAATGGGGTACAATGTCAGACACACCATCCATTTAAACTTAAGCTTTGGGTCTGAACGAAAGTCAAATCCGTGAAATCAACACGTACGTTTGGGCAACGACCATGACCCTTGAATTGGGAGCAAGTCAAATCAGGGCCTTAATCATCGTCCATTCGAGGGAAGATTTACGGTCTTCATACGCCGTCCTCATACTTCGATTTTAACGTCGCTGGGTTATTTGGAATGAGAATAACTCGGCTTTCCAAACAACCCTCGTATATATATATATATATATATATATATATATATATGTTGGAAATCATTCTTATTCGTTAATAATATATAACGATTCATTCTTATTTTAATTATTTAAAATAATTAAATTTTAATTAACGACGCTTCAGGTCAATGGACGACCCTGGCGCTGCTTTCAACCAATTTTGATTTTCACATTCCTCAAAATCTAACCGTTGGATTTTAATGCAGTTCATATCGTTGGAAAGATTTTTCCAAGGCGGTCCTAACGGTTTCAGTTTTGGGAAAATCCGATAGTCGGATTTTCCGGTATAGTCATTTAAAAGTACGATTTAAAAACGCGAACTACCGCGCTCTATTCATTTAATTTTAATTATATATATATATATATATTGTTAGACCGAAATTTGGGCCTAACACCCAAACTCTATGTGAAAACCTCACAAATCACAGATTACAGATAAAAAGCAGTAAAAACAGGGAACACACGAGATTTTTATAGTGGTTCGGCTCAATCCAAGCCTACGTTCACTTTATAGTTTCTTAAATCCTAAGAAGCTATTACAATGTTGTTTGTTTGCAGCTTATACACGAAATCCTCGTGTTTACAATGAAGAAGAGTAGAAAAGAGATTGAATTTATGCACGATAGCCTCGTGTTTGATTGAGTTGAGGAGTACCCAAAGTCCTTGAATACTTGGTAATGGAGGTCGGGAGGTGTTAGCGACCGAAAAAGTCCCTTGAAATGACCATCTCGTGGTGTATTTATAGGCGTAGAGGAGCCTCTGGGAGTCCTGAATCGGATCGGATCGGAGGGGCACGTGGCATGTGGAGAGGCCATCTCGGAGATAGTGGAGATGTGGTCTTCAGATCGTGTTAGGACAGGTGTAAGCCGATCCGGATTAATAGGAGGTAGTTACTCCTTGGGAACAGGTCAAAGTTGAGGTGTAGCAGCAGGTCGAAGCGGTTCGGTTCGGGTCCTCTTCCTTCCGAACCGATCCGGAGCATTCCAACCGAAGGCGAGACGTGTTGCTATACATCTGGTGCAAGGCGGGTCGGTTCGGACTTCCGATCCGAACTGATTTAGTGTCTTCGATCCGAAGAGTGGAAGCACTTCAGTGCAGTGTGTAAGGCGGGTCGGTTCGGTTGTCCGATCCGAACCGAGTTGGTGTCTTCAACCCGAAGACTTTGTGCTCTTGTGAGGATCCTATGTGAAGCGGGTCGGATTGCTCCATTCCACCCGATCCGAACCGGAGTCTCCGATCCGAGCCGGAATTTAAGTGTTGAGGGAGGATGATGAGTTGGTGAAGGCAGGATTCCTCATTCCGATCCGAACCGATTTACCCGATCCGATCCGAGGATTTATTCAATGCTAAATTCCAGGTTTCCGGTTCTGCATGCGTTCACGAAAACGGGCATAACTTTCAAACCGTAAGTCCGATTGATCCAAACCAAAGCTCAAACTGAAGCTGATTCAGAGATCTACAAGAGTTATAGAGCTTAGCTTTGTAATCGCTGTTTTCGGGCCCAAAAAAGGTCATCTGGTAGGAGTTTTGGGCCTTTCTTTGTTTATGATGCGATTTCAACCAAATCACTTCATGTCTTCTGAAGATATTCCCTACGCTGGAGCGTATTGTTGATCAGAGATTTCATGTGTGACTGCTTTGACTAAAAAGCGGGTCAACATTTTGCCCCTCAGAACATATCTTGCTGAATGAAGGAAGATATGTTCTGGATAATCCAAGGCCATGCCGGGCCTGCCAGCTGCAAGTATAATCCATACCTGCGAAGAAAAGAGAGCAGAAAGGTGTATCAAATCCTGACAAAACTAATTACACTTTCGAGCATAAACCATGCTTGGGCGCTTGTTTGAGCGTAAACCATACTCAAGACACGTTCGAATCATCCTGCCAAAACCTGACGAGGGACCTAACCTTCCGGGTATAAGCCATACCAGGAAGTTCAAACTGAGCATAAACCATACTCGAGTTTTATTGAGTTCCTTTGCCAAATCCTGACAAAACAATAAGCCGTTCCAGAGTATAATCCATACTTAAGAGTCCTAGTGAGTACAATCCATACCCATGTCGGGATAGAGCTATGCTTGCCAAGACCTGACAAGACAGTCTGTCCCTAAGCATAATCCATGCCTAGGGGTCCGAGATAAGTATAAGCCATACTTTAGTTGAGATTGAGAATCCTGCCACAACCTGACAAGATACTTAAATTGCCAAACATAATCCATGCTCGGAAAGTCCTTCCTTATTCAATTCAAAGTACAAAACCAAAGCAAATCCTGATTGGTTTGTTATCGAGTGCAGCGCACGCTTTGGAGTTAAATCCTAACCCCAAACGTGTGTACTCCGATTTAGCCAATCGGAAAACCTAAAGAAAGCAAAGAAACATATCTTAAATCCTAAGAAATGCTGAAAATGCATAGTGATCCAATCCAGATCAGTTGATGACGAGCCGATGGGAGCTCGTTCCAGGGTCATTCCCTCTCCGGGGAGCAGGTGGTGGCAGCACAGGTACAGGTGTTGTTGGTTGTTTCACATACTCGGGTAGCTCTCCACGTCTAACCCGTTCCTCAATCAGATCTCGCAAGTGTCTACAGTCATTTGTGTCATGACCGTCCATATCGTGAAATATGCAATATTTCCCAGAATCGCGTTCTCTTTGTGATGGCTCCCTCCTAGGAGGCTTTGGATAGGAGACGTCACCGTTTGTGTTCACGTAGATGTCAGTTAGTGACGAATTGAGTTCTGTGTACTTTTCATATCTGGGCCCTCTCTGGGGCTGAGCGTTGGGGTTATTCTTGACGGCAACTTTTCCTTTGCCTTTATCAGAATCAGACGGTTCTCCGTCTTTGAGCATGTTAACATCGAGAACTTTCTTCTCGGAGGTTGCGTCTTCTTCACGCAAAAACCTATCCGATTCAAGGTAGAACTCGCTGAGATTCCTTGGTGGGTCCCGGTACAAGGATTTTTTGAACTCCGAGTTGTCCAGAACACCGGATACTGCCGCCATCAATACCATAGATGGCTCAGGTCGATCAACTGATGCTGCTGCAACGTTGAACCTTTCCAAAAACGACCGCAGAGTTTCTTTGGGCCTCTGCTTGATTGTAGTTAGTGACATTACATTCTTGGGTCGAGCGATATGGACCCGAAATTGTTCAATAAAGCGAGAGACCAACATGTTCCAGCTGTTGATCGATTCAGATTCCAGCTGCCGAAACCACATAGCAGCAATATCAGTCAAAAAGAGGGGAAAGCATTTAGCCATGATGTTTTCCGACGCCGATTGAACTTCCATATGCCGTTTATAGCGCATTAGGTGCACGGTAGGATCTGCCCTGCCGTTGTAGGGTTCCAGTTGTGGAAGTTTGAAATCTGGAGGATTGCGGGAATTCCTGATTTCCTGTGTGAATGGATTGTGATTGACATCATCCATGTCATTCTGATAAGTGCGGCTTCTCGAGAGGCGTTCAATGAGGTTGGCGAGCCGATCGCCTTCAAAGAGCTGTTGCAAGTTGCTAAAGCCATAGCTGGTGCCCCCAGCGTTGAGTTCAGAAGAGTGTGGAAGAGTATAAGGAGCTTGGCAGGTCATCCGGTTCGGTTCGGAGGTGCCCCCTTGCTGCGGTTCGGAGAAGTGAGGGAGGTTATGGAGAGGTGCACGGTTCGGATCGGAGGTACCGATCCGAACAGGTTCTCCTGTTCCGAACCGGGGAGCTTGATGCTGAATTTGTGTGGTATTTCCGACCCGAACCGGTGCGGATGTAGGTCGAACAGGAGCGAAGCCTTGGTTTCCAGAGGGGAGGCTGCTGCCCCCAGGCTCATGCAGAGCTGCTGTTCGGATCGGGTCCGAACCGATCCGGTGGGGAATGTCCCCCATTTCCATCTGCGTTGGATTCAGATTTTGGCCCTCGGTTCGGATCGGATCCGAACCGATCCGGTTTGTCATTCCTGCTAAAGCCATTTCAGTATCATTTCCAGTGAGTTGTGCATTACCGCTCGGCCTTCCTTCCATCCGAGCGAAGAATTGGTCGATCATCTCCTGTTGTTTGCGGAGGAGATCATCTTGTCTTGCCATTTGAGTTCTCAATTCAGCGAGAACGCCATCCATTTCATCTCTGGTTAAGTATGCTGATGGATTTTCATGAGAGGAAGCCTCCTGGCTTGCCTCGTTCCTTGTGCCTTCAGTGCCAACATCGCCAGCACGAGAGAAGGTTCCGTCTTTCTTTCGCTTGACCATTGATCCAATAGCCAAATAATCCGCTTTCGTTCAAGCTAGTAGAAGAAGTTGTATCGTGTGCCCCCTTCCTGGCGCGCCAAAATGTTAGACCGAAATTTGGGCCTAACACCCAAACTCTATGTGAAAACCTCACAAATCACAGATTACAGATAAAAAGCAGTAAAAACAGGGAACACACGAGATTTTTATAGTGGTTCGGCTCAATCCAAGCCTACGTCCACTTTATAGTTTCTTGAATCCTAAGAAGCTATTACAATGTTGTTTGTTTGCAGCTTATACACGAAATCCTCGTGTTTACAATGAAGAAGAGTAGAAAAGAGATTGAATTTATGCACGATAGCCTCGTGTTTGATTGAGTTGAGGAGTACCCAAAGTCCTTGAATACTTGGTAATGGAGGTCGGGAGGTGTTAGCGACCGAAAAAGTCCCTTGAAATGACCATCTCGTGGTGTATTTATAGGCGTAGAGGAGCCTCTGGGAGTCCTGAATCGGATCGGATCGGAGGGGCACGTGGCATGTGGAGAGGCCATCTCGGAGATAGTGGAGATGTGGTCTTCAGATCGTGTTAGGACAGGTGTAAGCCGATCCGGATTAATAGGAGGTAGTTACTCCTTGGGAACAGGTCAAAGTTGAGGTGTAGCAGCAGGTCGAAGCGGTTCGGTTCGGGTCCTCTTCCTTCCGAACCGATCCGGAGCATTCCAACCGAAGGCGAGACGTGTTGCTATACATCTGGTGCAAGGCGGGTTGGTTCGGACTTCCGATCCGAACTGATTTGGTGTCTTCGATCCGAAGAGTGGAAGCACTTCAGTGCAGTGTGTAAGGCGGGTCGGTTCGGTTGTCCGATCCGAACCGAGTTGGTGTCTTCAACCCGAAGACTTTGTGCTCTTGTGAGGATCCGATGTGAAGCGGGTCGGATTGCTCCATTCCACCCGATCCGAACCGGAGTCTCCGATCCGAGCCGGAATTTAAGTGTTGAGGGAGGATGATGAGTTGGTGAAGGCAGGATTCCTCATTCCGATCCGAACCGATTTACCCGATCCGATCCGAGGATTTATTCAATGCTAAATTCCAGGTTTCCGGTTCTGCATGCGTTCACGAAAATGGGCATAACTTTCAAACCGTAAGTCCGATTGATCCAAACCAAAGCTCAAACTGAAGCTGATTCAGAGATCTACAAGAGTTACAAAGCTTAGCTTCGTAGTCGCTGTTTTCGGGCCCAAAAAAGGTCATCTGGTAGGAGTTCTGGGCCTTTCTTTGTTTATGATGCGATTTCAACCAAATCACTTCATGTCTTCTGACGATATTCCCAACGCTGGAGCGTATTGTTGATCAGAGATTTCATGTGTGACTGCTTTGACTAAAAAGCGGGTCAACATATATATATATATATATATATATAAATCTTTCAACCTTTTTATTTTATTACAAAAAGATAAATTCTATATATTTTTTTATAATAAGATGTAAATATAATTTCATGTCACATTCCTACATTATATTAACATGTCAAATTCCTGCTTTGTATTAACATAATAATAATGTAAATCCCAACTCATGTCAATTTCATGTCTTTTTATATATATAAATGTAAACTCTATTCCACTATGTAAAAACTACTTCTTAATTACATAGAAAAAAATGTAGTCTTTAATTTACATGCAAACTCTACTTTATTTATTTTTTGTAAAATAATGTCAATTTACATACGGGGAAAATTCCTACTTTATTTCAACAACAAAAAATGTAAACTTTACCTACGGTGAACATTCTATTAATTTGCATAGATAAAAATGTAAACTCTTCCTACGATGGAATTCCTATATATTTACATTATTAAAAATGTAAATTCCTCATTCGGTGAAATTCTTATTTAATTTATATTATCAAAAAGGTAGATTCATATTCCATGTCACATTCTTATTTTATTTACAATAATTGAAATGTAAACTTTCATTACATTTCACATTCTTATTTTATTTACAATAATTGAAATGTAAGCTTTCATTACATGTCACATTCTTATTTTATTTACATTGATGAAAATGTAAACTTTTCATACGGTGAATATTTCTTTTATCTACATTAACAAAAATATAAACTTTGTCCTACGGTGAATACTCTAATAGTTTGCATTAAGAAAAATGTAAATTTTGTCTACGGTGAATATTCATATATATTTACATTAAGAAAAATGTAAATTTTGTCTACGGTGAACATTCATATATATTTACATTAAGAAAAATGTAAATTTCATCTACGGTGAATATTCTATTAATTTGCATTAAGAAAAATGTAAATTTCGTCTACGGTGAACATTCATATATAATTACATTAAGAAAAATGTAAATTTCATCTACGGTGAACATTGATATATATTTACATTAAGAAAAATGTATACTTTTCCTACGGTGAAAATTCCAATCATTTACATTAATAAAAATGTATATTTCATCTACGGTGAACATTCATATATATTTATATTAAGAAAAATGTATACTTTTCCTACGGTGAAAATTCCAATCATTTACATTAATAAAAATATATATTTCATCTACGGTGAACATTCATATATATTTACATTAAGAAAAATGTAAATTTCATCTACGGTGAACATTCATATATATTTACATTAAGAAAAATGTAAATTTCATCTACGGTGAACATTCATATATATTTACATTAAGAAAAATATAAATTTCATCTACGGTGAACATTCATATATATTTACATTAAGAAAAATGTATACTTTTCCTACGGTGAAAATTCCAATCATTTACATTAATAAAAATGTATATTTCATCTACGGTGAACATTCATATATATTTACATTAAGAAGAATGTATACTTTTCCTACGGTGAAAATTCCTATATATAATCACATTAAAAATTAGTGTAATTTCATTTATAGTGTAATTCCATGTTTCATCACTAAATAAAAATATACTTTTTCTCAATTACAATGAAAATTCCATTCTTAACATATCGAAAATTTCATTCTTAACATATTGGAAATTCCATTTTTAACATTTTGAAAATTCCATTCTTAACATATTGGAAATTTCATTTCTAACATTTTGAAAATTCCATTCTTAACATATTGGAAATTTCATTTTTAATTCAATACAAAATCCCATGCTTTAATTCCATACAAAATTGCATACTTTAATTCCATACAAAATTGCATACTTTAATTCCATACAAAATTGCATACTTGAATTCCATGCTTTAATTTCATACTAAATATCATACTTTAATTTCATCCAAAATTTCAATGTAAATGTCATACCTCATTTCAATGTTCAATAATATTCTTATCGTAGTTCATGTCAAATCCCATAACAACAACATCCAAAACACCAACATGATCAAATCCAAAAATTAACCTCCGGCAATTTACAAGATGAGGTTTAACTTGGCATATGGCAAATCAACAAGACATGATTAAATAAATTAACACATAATTAATTCTAATCAATCAATCAATTTATATTTAACGATAAAATTTCAGATTTAATATCATGTCATTATAGGCAATTCAGATTCAATATCATGCGGTATGAACATTTCAGATCCATGTTTTAGATATCATGTCAAATTAGATCTACTATTAATAATCATGGAAATAATAATTAAATAAATTAAATTAAATTAAAAATAAATTCTCACAGTGGTCTGGTCTGAGAAGATGATTCAAGTTCGATCAGATTTGGTGTTCGAATTCAAATTGATTTCGGATCTGGAATGATTCAAATTCAAATTCATATGAAAAATCAAAATTCAGCTTTTAACAACTGACACAGCGACGCTATAAAGCGTGACAAAATATGAAAGTACTCATACCTTATTTTGTTCAGATTTTTAAAATCGATTTTCGGGAGCTGTGGTTAACGGTTTTACAAACGGTTTGCGGGAGATTAACCTCCTTGGAGAGAGCTATCGGCGCTGGGAAGCCGGGGAGGTGCGCAGGCACGTGGTGGGGCCAGCGGGGGTGCGACGGCGTCAGCTTCGGGTGGACAGGGCAGCGATTTCAGGCAGTGAGATGGGTTGTACTCGGTATGTATTCGAAGAGCTCTGAAATCTCTTCGAAACATGACAAACTGCGATGGATTTCGTGGAGAATTGAGGGAGAAATCAAGTTTTGAATTTTTGAAGGAATATGGGTTTCGCCGGCTACAAAGAACGGAGGAAGAAGACGATGTGTACGGCCCGTATTTATACGTGTATTTCTAGGGTTTTTTTTATTTAATTAATTAATTAAATCCGAAAATTAGAGCTTATTCATACGATCTCCAAACGAAGCTCAACGACTGTCGAACATAACATTTTGACGTCTTCTGAACGCGATGGCGCTAGTGCCAAAGTCCAATTCTGAAGTTAACAGCGTGTTTTCTTTTATTTTAAAATAATTCTTTAATTTTAAATTCGTACATACTTTCTTATTTTTTCGGAGTCACATACGAACTCAGAAAAATCCCAAAAAATTATTTTTGGCTTACTTATGACGATACGGTCCTAACAAAATTAATTTCGCCTCATTCTGAGACTATTTGAAAAATGGCTATTTTTTGGTCGATCCAATTTAACTGAAATTGACCAAAACACATTTTCCTTTGCCACGCTCACATATTAAATTCAAAAATCATGAAATTTGAAACCTAGCAATAGTTTTACATCGCGGATCCAACAAAAGTGGTTTCGTCGAATACCGAGGTCGTATGCAAAATGTCTATTTTCAAGGGCGATATATTCTCTATAGCGACCTTTCTAAAAATTCATCTGGCCATAACTTTTGATTTCTGCTATGAAACTTCGATTTTTCAAATTTGTTAGAAAGATATTTATTAACAGATTTAGATATTTTCCGTTTCGTCAAAATCCGGTTTATTCTACACCCTGGGTAGTTAGTCAAAGTCCGAGTTTGACTTTTCAAACTACCATCCTATTTCTAATTCTTATTGTAATTTATTTGAATATATTTGCATTAACTTTGCTCGAAGTAAATTTCCATTCATAATTATTTTGAAATAGTTTATTTTAAATTTTTAAACACCCCTAAAATCCCTAACATGAAAATTTTAAATTGGCCCCAAATTCCGGGTTGTTACAGTCTCCCCCGCTTAAGAACTTTTCGTCCTCGAAAATGAAAAGAGAATAGTAGAAGGGTAGGAACCAACATAAAGAATAGAAAATAATTTAAGCGTACCTCAAAATAAAACTAATCGGGGATGTCCACTCTGCATTTGGGATAGGCTTGTTTGATACTCTCCTCGGTTTCCCAAGTGCAGTCTCTAGGATCACCGCTCCATTGCACCTTGACTAGGTTGATCTTCTTGTTTCTAAGCTCCCTAGTTTCCTTGCCAATGATTTTCAGTGGTTCTCTCCTCACTGCTAGGCTTGGGGTAATTTCCAAATCTTGATGTGCAGCTTCCTACACAACTAGATCCGGATCATGGACATGCCTTCGAAGTTGAGATACATGGAATACGTCGTGTACTCCAAGCAACCAGTCGGTCATCTGAATTCTGTAAGCTAGGGTACCAACCTTTTCAATAATGGGGAAGGGGCCGATGAATTTAGGTGCTAGTTTTCATATTTTTCCAAAACGGATAACACCTCGCATTGGAGCGACTTTCAGATAGACATAGTCACCCACATCAAAAGCTAGCTCTCGCCTTCTTACATCTGCGTAACTTTTCTGTCTACTTTGGGCCGCCAATAGTCGCTTCTTAATAAAGTCAACTTTGTCCGAAGCTTCTCGGATCATGTCAGGACCCAATACAAGCCGATTTCCTTTTTCAACCCAACATGCTGGCGATCTACACGGCCTACCATATAAGGCTTCAAATGGAGACATTTTCAAACTTGCTTGATAGCTATTGTTGTACGAGAATTCAACTAAATGCAAGTGATCCTCCCAAGAACCTCCAAAATCGAGTATGCAAGCTCGCAAAAGATCTTCAAGAATGCGATTCACTCGCTCAGTCTGGTCGTCAGTCTGAGGGTGATACGCGGTGCTAAGATTCAACTTCGTTCCCAACTCATTTTGGAATGCTTCCCAAAATTTACTAGCAAAGATAGGATCACGGTCGCTAACGATGCTACTAGGGACTCTGTGAAAAAGAAAAGATTAATATTTATTTTGCAAAAGAAATTTTCCATTCAAATTATGAAGAGAAGGAAAGATTTAGTTTTATTACCCATGTAGCCTGACGATTTCTTTGAAATAGATTTGCACCAGACTTTGAGCAGTTCTAGTGGATTTTACAGGTATGAAATGAGCGGACTTGGTGAAGCGATCCACGATCACCCATATGCTGTCATTTCCTTTCCTAGTACGAGGCAGACCATCTATGAAATCCATGGAGACTTGGTCCCACTTCCAATCTGGAACTTCTAATGGCTGCAACAACCCTGCCAGCTTTTGTTGATCACTTTTTAATTGTTGGCATGTGGGGCATCTACTCACATAAATGGATATATCCCTCTTCATAGACCTCCACCAAAATGTGCGCTTTAAGTCTTGATACATTTTGCTCACACCGGGGTGGATGCAAAGCTTTGATTTGTGACCCTCATCTAATACTTCTCTTATGAGCTCGGGGACACTTGGAACACAAATCCACCCGTGCAATCTGAGGACTCCCTTTTCATCTATTTGGAAGTCCGTGATTTCACCTCCTTGAATTCTTTCAATCATTTTCCGAATAAAAGCATCACTTTTCTGAAGAGAGGCGATCTTATCAATCAAAGAAGGGGTGACAATGAGGCTTGCGACAATGACTTCCTTCCTACTAAGTGCGTCTGCCACAACATTGTCTTTCCCTGTCGTATATAAGATGTCAAGATCGTAGTCCGCCAGAAATTCTAGCCATCGTTGCTGCCTTAAATTCAGATCCTTTTGATCGAAGAGATATTTCAAAGATTGATGGTCTGTGTATAATTCAAATTTTTCGCCCAAAAGATAATGTCTCCAAATTTTTAAAGCAAAGACTACGGCCAGCAACTCTAAGTCATGGACACGATAATTTTTCTCATGCGCCTTTAATTGACGGCTTGCATATGCAACAACTCTGCCCCTTTGCATCAGTACCGCACCAAGACCACCACTTTGAGAAGCATCCGTATAGACCTTTAAATCTTGGTTGCCATCGATGATGGTGAGTACGTGAGCAGTAGTCAAACTCACCTTTAGCTTTTGGAATGCTTCCTCACAATTTGATGTCCAATTGAACTTGGCATGCTTCTTGGTAAGTTTTGTTAATGGGCTAGACAGCTTGGCGAAACCTTCGACAAATTTTCTATAATATCAGGCCAAACCTAGGAAGCTTCTTACTTCAGTGGGTGTACTGGGCTGCTTCCAATCTCGAATGGCGGCAACTTTACTTGGATCAACTGCGATTCCTTCTTTT
The DNA here is from genome assembly GCA_030737875.1 of Allium sativum. Classification (NCBI taxonomy): domain Eukaryota; kingdom Viridiplantae; phylum Streptophyta; class Magnoliopsida; order Asparagales; family Amaryllidaceae; genus Allium; species Allium sativum. The sequence goes on along the minus strand of CM060913.1, from coordinate 453,404,889 downwards.
GACACAACATGGCCCAAGAATTTTACTTCCTCTGCCAAAATGTGCATTTGGAAAACTTTGCTTTTAGAACATTTCTTCGCAGAATTTCCAACACTTCCCTTAAAAGCCCTTCATGCTCCTCCTTAGTTTTAGAATAGATTAGAATATCATCAATGAAGACTAGGACGAATTTATTTAGGACCTCCCTGAAGACCCTATTCATCAAGTCAACAAAGTAGGCTGGAGCATTGCATAGACCGAACGACATCGCTAACCATTCGTAGAATATATCGGGACCCCTGAAGGCGGTCAAAGGTATGCGTTCTTCTGCTATGCGGAGTTGGTGGAAACCTGTGGCTAGGTCCATCTTTGAAAACACCTTGGCTCCATTCAATTGGTCCATCAAATCATCTATGCGGGGCAAGGGATATTTGTTCTTCAATGTTTGTTTGTTAAGATCGCAGTAATCGACACAAAGTCTTAGAGTACCGTCCGATTTGGGGACAAACACCACAGCTGCACCCCAATTTGAAAAGCTAGGTCGAATGAGCCCCTTCCACAGAAGCTGCTTGGTTTGGGTTTGCAATTCTTCCTTTTCTTTAGGAGTTATCCTTCTGATAGCATGAACTACAGGTCTTGCATTAGGAACAAGATCAATCCTGAAATCGATTTCCCTTCGCGGGGGTAGGTTATCCACTTCTTCAAATACATCTGCGTAATCTTTGACCATGGGAATATTTTCTAAAGGAATAGGAGTGATCTCGAGAGAAGACCAGAATTCCTTTCTATCAGGTTTTGAGCCATGACAAGGTATAGAAATAACATCTCCAAATTTCGTTTTGATTTCAACTATTCTCTCTGCACATCTTACTTTGGCCTCAAATTTTGTTAGCCAATCAAGACCAAGGATGATATCAAACTCGGAAAAATTCATAGTGGTTAAGTCAAAAGGGAACCGAAAGTAAGAGTAAGAAATAGGCACCCTACAGTATAAATCAAGAGCGATAGAACCTCCTACAGGATTATGAACATTAATTGGCTCTTTAAGACATCTTTGCTTTAGTTTCAATTTCTGGACCGCATTGCTAGAAATAAAGCTTCTCGATGCACCCGTATCAAATAAGGCAGTAACAGGGATATTTTTAACAGAAATGGTACCATCTAAAACATCAGGCTTACCTGCTCCTTCGGAAGAAGTAGGAGCGGAAGAAGATGGTGCACTTGCCCCTTCATACACATGTGCTACCTGCGCTCCTTTCAACAGCGGACAGTTTGGCTTGATGTGACCCTTCTTGTGGCAATTGTAGCATTCCTTGGTGTCGTCGTTTCGGGCCTTCTTAGGATTCCTGCAGTCCTTGCTGTAGTGCCCAAATTTTTGGCAGTTGTAGCATTGCACCTTTGACTTATCGCGGCCCTTAGCAGCTCCACAGTTGTTTCCCTCAGTCTTCTTCTCTGTTTGCTTCCTCTTGTTGTTAGCTAAGCTCCTTTCCCTGTCTTGTTGAGAATTCTTCCTATCATTTTCCTCATAACGACAAGCGAACTCCACCAACCTATTGAAAGAGAGGTCGATGTGGGCAATGGCTCTATCAATATACTTCCTCGCATGCCCATTTATGAATCTCTTATTCTTCTGAAAGTCATCTTGAACCAACTCAAGGGCATAGCGGAAAAGGTCTTCAAATCTTCGTACATATTCTGAAATGGTCTTGTCGCCTTGCTTCAGATTGGCGAACACATCATGTAGCTTCTCTACCTCTTGCCTTGGAATATATTTGTCATTGAAAAGCTCCTTAAACCTCGTCCAAGTCATATTGTCTGCAATTCCTCCAACCGTGACAGTGTCCCACCAGTTTTGAGCTTCCTCCTATAACAGCCATGAAGCCACTAGTATTTTCCTATGATCCTCCAGCTCTAATCCTCCAAAAATCTTTTCACAGTTCCTCAGCCAAGCTTGAGCTTGTGTCACAGTCTCAGTACCCTTGAATGGCACCCCTCCCAAGTTTTTGTACTTCTTAGCCTTCTTACCTAAATAAAGGGTTGGGGTGGTGGTGCTTGTTGGACAGTGGGCTCCTCGGTTCCAGTAGCATTCTGCCTCCTTGCTCTAGCTCTAGCGGCAGTGGTACTCATTTTTAGTTAATTCTGTACGATCAAGGAAAGTGTCAGAACAACTATAATGGTGATTTGAAGAGTTGATCAAGATAAAAGGACGGATAAAAGATAATGATAGAATGATTGACTATTATGTATTCACATGAAATGTTCGCCACAGAATATTGTGATTCTATGTAAACGAATTATCATAAATATGCTATATTCCAAAGCTAAGTTTAACCAAAGCTCTGATACCAACTGTGATGACCCCAAACTTCCACGGAGTGAAAGTAAGAGACGATCATTTGGAATACAACATAAATACAATAATACATATCACAGATACAAAATAGCATAGGAAATTCATAGAGTAACAACATCATAGCAGCGGAAATATAATGTCATCAATCCACAGAAAATCCACAGTCACAGAATTCTACATTATTACATCAAATTCGTAGAAAAGAAATAAGTTCCAACTCCAACTTAAACAACGTGGAATAAACCCAGTTTAATGTCTGAAATAAAAAGAAAGAGAAAAATGCAAAGGCAGCGAATGATAAGTCTTCCAGCTCCTAGTCATCACCTCTCCACAAGCAAATCCAAGAGAAATACTAAGCAACTCCAAAGGGAAGGCTCCAAGCGAAAAATAACCTGTTTACTTGGTTGCCCGTGTAGAAAGGAGGGCACCCTAGTTTACAAAAAGGTGAAAACAAACAACGGGTCAGTCGTGGGACTGGTGTGAGAATTCTTACCTAACTAATTACTATTAATATGACAAATCCAAAGACCACGCCGCTAATGCGGAACGGGTTTACTCTAATGGATTGTCGTGCATAAAAGTGTCAGAATAAATGATAAATAAATCGTACAACAAAGCTATGCTTTTTAGAAAAATGGAATCACCATAAGACCCAGGTCCCATCACACAATGCAACACACACCAGAGGATAGGGTTTTACCTTATAGTGATTAAACATGATAAATACGGCAAATACGAGTTTTATATTATTAATATATTAAAACATTTCAAAGTAAATGTAGAAATCCTAGGAAGAATAGTATCCCATACTACTATGCCTCCATACTAGTAATACAATCAAATTCGTAGGGTCGTATTTGGATTTTGGTTTCCATCATGAGTCAAGGCTAGGGAGGAGCTCCTACCGATTCGAGACACTCTAGCTAATGTCTCAGGATTCCCCGCAGTGAACCCCTGGATCCTGCAGGGCCGGTCCACACATACAGCTTCGTGGATTGGCAATTCCTGAACACACGTTTCCCGATCCTATAGGACCTATCCGAGGCTGCTCATTCCATCATCCACATAAGTAAATATCAGCCAGTTTAAGCACCGACACTACTTCTAGCTAGAAGGAAACGTGCTGCTCTCCCTGCGTTCCCTTCTCCCGTTTTAGACTCCACCGGGTTGTGAGGCTCGTGAAGCAACGTAATACACAAAGCTATGCTTATTCAAGCTATGCTTTGATCGTCACCACAAGGTTCTACTTTTCAACAAGAAACCTTGATCATTGCATCTTAGTATGCCACACTGTCACTCCATACCGTGTCATCGATCGTCCGTCAATATATAAACGGGTGTTAAGTAAAGAATAAATTCTCTACCACCAATCATTTATATATTAATAGAAAATCAACAACATGATATTTAATGGGGTACAATGTCAGACACACCATCCATTTAAACTTAAGCTCTGGGTCTGAACGAAAGTCAAATCCGTGAAATCAACACGTACGTTTGGGCAACGACCATGACCCTTGAATTGGGAGCAAGTCAAATCAGGGCCTCAGTCATTGTCCATTCGAGGGAAGATTTACGGTCTTCATACGCCATCCTCATACTTCGATTTTAACGTCGCTGGGTTATTTGGAATGAGAATAACTCGGCTTTCCAAACAATCCTCGTATATATATATATATATATATATATATATATATATATAATAGAAATCATTCTTATTCGTTAATAATATATAACGATTCATTCTTATTTTAATTAAATTTTAATTAACGACGCTTCAGGTCAATGGACGACCCTGGTGCTGCTTTCAACCAATTTTGATTTTCACATTCCTCAAAATCTAACCATTGGATTTTAACGCAGTTCATATCGTTGGAAAGATTTTTCCAAGGCGGTCCTAATGGTTTCAGTTTTGGGAAAATCCGATGGTCGGATTTTCCGGTATAGTCATTTAAAAGTACGATTTAAAAACGCGAACTACCGCGCTCTATTCGTTTAATTTTAATTATATTTATATATATATATATAAATATAAATCTTTCAGCCTTTTTATTTTAATACAAAAAGATAAATTCTATATTTTTTTTATAATAAGATGTAAATATAATTTCATGTCACATTCCTACATTATATTAACATGTCAAATCCCTGCTTTGTATTAACATAATAATAATGTAAATCCCAACTCATGTCAATTTCATGTCTTTTTATATATATAAATGTAAAATCTATTCCATTATGTAAAAACTACTTCTTAATTACATAGAAAAAAATGTAGTCTTTAATTTACATGCAAACTCTACTTTATTTTATTTTTTTGTAAAATAATGTCAATTTACATACGGGGAAAATTCCTACTTTATTTCAAAAAAAAAATGTAAACTTTACCTACGGTGAACATTCTATTAATTTGCATAGATAAAAATGTAAACTCTTCCTACGGTGGAATTCCTATATATTTACATTATTAAAAATGTAAATTTCTCATTCGGTGAAATTCTTATTTAATTTATATTATCAAAAAGGTAGATTCATATTCCATGTCACATTCTTATTTTATTTACAATAATTGAAATGTAAACTTCCATTACATGTCACATTCTTATTTTATTTACAATAATTGAAATGTAAACTTTCATTACATGTCACATTCTTATTTTATTTACATTGATGAAAATGTAAACTTTTCATACGGTAAATATTTATTTTATCTACATTAACAAAAATATAAACTTTGTCCTACGGTGAATATTCTAATAGTTTGCATTAAGAAAAATGTAAATTTTGTCTATGGTGAACATTCATATATATTTACATTAAGAAAAATGTAAATTTTGTCTACGGTGAACATTCATATATATTTACATTAAGAAAAATGTAAATTTCATCTACGGTGAATATTCTATAAATTTGCATTAAGAATAATGTAAATTTCATCTACGGTGAACATTCATATATATTTACGTTAAGAAAAATGTAAATTTCATCTACGGTGAACATTCATATATATTTACATTAAGAAAAATGTATACTTTTCCTACGGTGAAAATTCCAATAATTTACATTAATAAAAATGTATATTTCATCTACGGTGAACATTCATATATATTTATATTAAGAAAAATGTATACTTTTCCTACGGTGAAAATTCCAATCATTTACATTAATAAAAATGTATATTTCATCTACGGTGAACATTCATATATATTTACATTAAGAAAAATGTAAATTTCATCTACGGTGAACATTCATATATATTTACATTAAGAAAAATGTAAATTTCATCTACGGTGAACATTCATATATATTTACATTAAGAAAAATGTAAATTTCATCTACGGTGAACATTCATATATATTTACATTAAGAAAAATGTAAATTTCATCTACGGTGAACATTTATATATATATTTACATTAAGAAAAATGTATACTTTTCCTACGGTGAAAATTACAATCATTTACATTAATAAAAATGTATATTTCATCTACGGTGAACATTCATATATATTTACATTAAGAAAAATGTATACTTTTCCTACGGTGAAAATTCCTATATATAATCACATTAAAAATTAGTGTAATTTCATTTATAGTGTAATTCCTTGTTTCATCACTAAATAAAAATATACTTTTTCTCAATTACAATGAAAATTCCATTCTTAACATATCGAAAATTTCATTCTTAACATATTGGAAATTCCATTTTTAACATTTTGAAAATTCCATTCTTAACATATTGGAAATTTCATTTCTAACATTTTGAAAATTCCATTCTTAACATATTGGAAATTTCATTTTTAATTCAATACAAAATCCCATGCTTTAATTCCATACAAAATTGCATACTTTAATTCCATACAAAATTGCATACTTTAATTCCATACAAAATTGCATACTTGAATTCCATGCTTTAATTTCATACTAAATTTCATACCTTAATTTCATCCAAAATTTCAATGTAAATGCCATATCTCATTTCAATGTTCAATAATATTCTTATCGTATTTCATGTCAAATCCCATAACAACAACATCCAAAACACCAACATGATCAAATCCAAAAATTAACCTCAGGCAATTTACAAGATGAGGTTTAACTTGGCATATGGAAAATCAACAAGACAGGATTAAATAAATTAACACATAATTAATTCTAATCAAACAATCAATTTATATTTAACGATAAAATTTCAGATTTAATATCATGTCATTATAGGCAATTCAGATTCAATAGCATACGGTATGAACATTTCAGATCCATGTTTTAGATATCATGTCAAATTAGATCTACTATTAATAATCATGGAAATAATAATTAAATAAATTAAATTAAAAATAAATTATCACAGTGGTCTGGTCTGAGAAGATGATTCAGGTTCGATCAGATTTGTTGTTTGAATTCAAATTGATTTCGGATCTGGAATGATTCAAATTCAAATTCATATGAAAAATCAAAATTCAGCTTTTAACAACTGACACAGCGAACTATAAAGCGTGACAAAATCTGAAAGTATTCATACCTTAATTTGTTCAGATTTTTAAATTCGATTTTCGGGAGCTGTGGTTAACGGTTTTACGAACGGTTTGCGAGAGATTGACCTCCTTGGAGAGAGCTATCGGCGCTGGGAAGTTGGGGAGGTGCGTACGCACGTGGTGAGGCCAACAGGGGTGCGACGGCGTCATCTTCGGGTGGATGGGGCGGCGATTTCAGGCAGTGAGACGGGTTGTATTCAGTATGTATTCGAAGAGCTCTGAAATCTCTTCGAAACATGACAAACGGCGATGGATTTCGTGGAGAATTGAGGGAGAAATCAAGTTTTGAATTTTTGAAGGAACATGGGTTTCGGCGGCTACAAAGAGCGGAGGAAGAAGATGATGTGTACGGCTCGTATTTATACGTGTATTTCTAGGTTTTTTTTATTTAATTAATTAATTAAATCCGAAAATTAGAGCTTTTTCATACGATCTCCAAACGGGGCTCAACGACTGTCGAACATAACGTTTGACGTCTTCTGAACGCGATGGCGCTAGTGCCGAAGTCCAATTCTGAAGTTAACAGCGTGTTTTCTTTTATTTTAAAATAATTCTTTAATTTTAAATTCGAACGTACTTTCTAATTTTTCCGGAGTCACATACGAACTCAGAAAAATCCCGAAAAATTATTTTTGGCTTACTTATGACGATACGGTCCTAAAAAAATTAATTTCGCCTCATTCTAAGACTGTTTGAAAAATGGCTATTTTCTAGTTGATCCAATTTAACTGAAATTGACCAAAACACATTTTCCTTTGCCACGCTCACATATTAACTTCAAAAATCATGAAATTTGAAACCTAGCAATAGTTTTACATCCCGGATCCAACAAAAGTGGTTTCATCGAATTCCGAGGTCGTATGCAAAATGTCTATTTTCAAGGGCGATATATTCTCTATAGTGTAACGACCCGCCCTATACTAGCCGATATTTCCTCTGAAAGTGCGCTGTACCCATGTCTAACTAGCACGGAACGGTCGTCGGAAGGAAAGAAAGAAGGTGAAGAACTAACACAGAACCTGTAGAATGTCTCACAGCGCATGGAATAAAATATAATAATCACATAACTTTGACATAAAACAGGCGAGACAGTGTATAAGCTGAAAAATTAAATCATGTCTAACATGGCAGCGGAAATCCAAAATACAGCTTATGATCCAACATCCTTTTATCAACTTCAAAAATACTGTCTCTAAACAAAAGAAAGGAAAAAGGTACACTACTAATGCCCAAGCAGTGACCATCGATAACATAGGGAGATAATACATAAATATCATACGTGGAAGCCTCCTGCTCGTCTCCAGTACAGCTACCCGTGCATCCACCTAACCTGTCTCTAAGGTCGTATGCAAAATGTCTATTTTCAAGGGCGATATATTCTCTATAGCGACCTTTCTAAAAATTCATTTGGCCATAACTTTTGATTTCTGCTATGAAACTTCGATTTTTCAGATTCGTTAGAAAGATATATATTAACAGATTTAGATATTTTCTGTTTCGTCAAAATCCGGTTTATTCTGCACCCTGGGTAGTTAGTCAAAGTTCGAGTTTGACTTTTCAAACTACCATCCTATTTCTAATTCTTATTGTAATTTATTTGAATATATTTGCATTAACTTTGCTCGAAGTAAATTTCCATTCATAATTATTTTGAAATAATTTATTTTAAATTTTTAAACACACCTAAAATCCCTAACATGAAAATTTTAAATTGGCCCCAAATTTCGGGTTGTTACAACAGAAGACGACAGTAATAAATAAAAGAAATTCTTTTAAAAAACAAAAATCTATCACTTGCAGATCACATGGAAATCCGTCGCAATTTAGCAACAGAAATTTCCGTTTCTAAATATATGACGCTAAATCAGTGTTTTCTTGTAGTCTTCGTTGGGGCTTGGTTATCAATATGTATGTCATGGGTGGCTTCAGGAAATAAGCTCCGCAAGGGGGTAGCAAAGCAGCTTCTTGTGTCATTGCGTCAAAGCTTTCATCTGAATCAATTTCCCATTCCCATTCGTAATGACACAAACATGGAACCACATGTTCCTCCCTATTGCTCACAAAAAAAAATTCAGGCCTTGTTCCAGGATGAGCATGGGTACAACGCTGAACCTTAATGAGGTAAATCTTGTTATTGAATTGAGCAGCTAAAGTATTGATATTGTCAATGCCTTCATAAAATTGCATTTTCAGGTAGAAAGATATATGGTCATATTGAGACCAGTTACAGTCGTCAATTGCAAGCACACGTCCCATTGGCTTCAGTATTTCTTCAATAGCAGGAACATTACTCTTTAGGAACTCGGGAAAGCCATCAACTTTAGCCCATGATTCCACTTCTGACGCTGGTTTAGGCTCAAATTCTTCATTAGACCATGCTTGCAGGTAAATAGCACCACCAGGTTTTGTAAAAACTTTCAGCATTAGCGCATGATCACGCTTACTGTAAGATGGGCATGATACTAGAAGAAAGTTATTGGATATTACCCGTATAGGCCACGAATTATGATTCAGAGTCACCTTAAGAACGTCATGCACAGCTTCAATATTCCAATGTCCCTTAAGAACAGTGGCAGTGATGCATAGCGACGAGTCCTCCATTGATAATTTTTTTTTGAACTTTCGAAGATTGGGGTTTAGGGGATATGGAGATAATGATGTTCAGAAGCTTGAAATGATGTGCAAGGGACCCAATGGATGGTGTCTGGTAAACATGTGAACTGGAAATGCTTGCACAGAAGACGAAGCATACTCAATTTTGAGGTGGCACCAGTGACCAATGGTGAATGGTCAACTATTATAATTATATGCATAAGATTTATAAGTTAATTAGATGGCCAAATGCACAGATGTACACAACACATATGCACTTATCAAATAACTTGTGAAATCAAATTGTAGGATCTGAAAAGATGAAGAGAGATACAACCGGCAAGTGGAGGACCTGAAATGACATAGAGAGATACAGTTTCTGGTTCACGGCATTGCTACTTTGTAGAATGCACACTAATCGTATTTATTGGCACTTGTATTGAAGGTGGTATGTGTTAGCACTTGTGCTACTTTTAAATTATGTATTTGATTGTATGTGTTATATTTGAAGAATTGGTATGGTATGTGATGATGAATGTTTTGGAAGGTTTGAATGTGATGATGAATGTAACAGACGTGTTTCTTCTATGTACAAAACTGGTATTGCAAAATTTATAATTAAAGCATTGTATTTGACTTCTTTTACTATTGCACTTGCTTTTTTCCTAATGTTGTATTTCAAGATAATGGTGTTGCATTTCATAATACAGTGGTGTTGCGTTACATAAAATAGTAGTAATTCCACATGACACGTAGACTCCATAGCTGACGTGGCATGTGACACGTGTGCAGCTGACGTGGAGAGCCGATGTGTCGTGTGACACGTAGGCAGCTGACATGGAAAGCTGACGTGGCTACGCTATCGTGACCTGGTAGCCAGGATCTAACTAATTTTCAAGCAATGATGAATATTGTTGCATTACGTGCAAATAGAGTTGCATTATGTCTATAATGCAACACTTTCTTTCCGTGGTAGTAGATGTGCTAAAGCGTTGTCTTAGGGGGCTAAGGCAACGGCCGCGGATGCCACGCCCTTCCGGTGTTGCTTATTTGAAAAAAGGGAAAATGCAACACTTTATCGATCTAATGGCACATAAAACTTGTGTCGAATATGCCCAATTTTGTAGTAAAGTAGCATGTTTTCTGTATTTTATATCTATGTAATTTGTATTCTTCAGTTTGTATTCCGTAATTTGAATTCTGCAATTTGTATCATGCAGTCTATTCTGTTCAACAATAAACACACACAAACACAAACAATAAAAATAATAAATACCAAAACAATAAAAATAAAAACTTTGCCCCTTCCAATATTCCCCTTTCGTAAAAAACATGTTCCTCGTTCACAACAACTCCCCTTTAAGTACCCCTTCCAAACACGCCTTTCCATTCAAAATCAAACGCACCCTTAGTCTTATTGGTTTTCAATTTCAAATCTATGTTGAATGGGTCAACATCTAAAAACCAAACCAAGTCAAAGCCAACATGTAACAGTTAAAACATATTCGAATATATTCATAACCAAGTCAAACACGAAATCAAAGATATTCAAGGGATTAAAAACCCTATATAAACCCGTCATCATAATTGGAAAATCATAGAGAAAAAAAGCGCCAAAGGTAGAGCAAGCATATATCAAAAAAGTTATAAAAGCTTACAAATTTGAAGCAAAGTCAATCTCGTGAAAGACCATCAACTTCGCAAGCATCAGAGAGGAAGAAATCGATCAACGAAATTAAAACCACCATTTTTATTTCGATCAAAGTAGTAGAGGAGCGACGGGTTTAACATGTCCACTATTTTGATATGTATATTATTGCATCTTAGTAAATGGTTTTGGATATCCGTTTTTTTTTTCATGAACCTTAAAGTGTAGGTTTGGCTTATCTATTTGGCATTTTAAAGTTACGTGACAATGCAAGTGCTTTAATTTTAGAAAGTAATCATGTTACATAGGACCATACAATTTTTGGGCAGTAGCCATCTTCCTCACTTTGAGGTTGCAGTAGTGAAAACTTCCACATATATGAACCCAATTCTACTAGGTTAGCAAATCTTAACCAGATTTTAGGTAAGTCCATATATGTATGTATGTATTCCTATGTATGTGTTAATGCAAATTGTGGCACTAACACCCCAAAATGCTTATCAACAATTCAAACTTGATCAAACATGAAGTTAAGAACAAATAAACGCGGGGAAAAGTAAAGTGCAAGTGATTTAGAGTGGTTCGGTCTCATCTTCGACCTACGTCCACTATGAAAGAAGATTTCATTTCCATTGCTATGATTATAAGGTACATGTTTACATTAAATCTGTACATCTTTCTCTTTTTACAATTAAACTTTTCTTTAACTCTTCTTCTTCAAACTTCTCTAATTTATTCAATATCAATCCCTTCCAAAGTAGAGTCATGCAGTCTTCACGAGTATCAGTGATTGGTGGAGAATTCCTTCGATAATCATGATTGGTGAATGATTTTGACAATCTATGGATTTTATTGTTGTAGGAGAAGCTTTGATCTCACTCGAACGGATTTTAATGGAGCTGGAGAGCTTTTACGTTATGGAGAAAAAAAATGGCAGCACTTCGCTGTCTTAAAAATTCGATCCCCCAAAATGTGTGTGGAGACGGGGTATTTATAGTTAGAGCTTGAAGGGAGTGGCGGTTTCGTAATTACTTGTGTGTGCATTCTCCGCGATATTTACTAAACTACCACTAAGTTGTAACCCTAGCCAATTCATAATTGTGTATATGACAGGGTGGTGTGTTGCTTATGTCGAAGCATATACGGTTCATTCATTATTACGATACATAGCTAGCATAATTGTGGTCTATCCACGTATTCTTTTATTTGATCCACCCCCATACTCATCGAATATAAACGATGACTCATTCTATTTCTTTAGTTACAAACATAGGTCGTCAATTATTGAAAAATGCACAAACACACATGCACGGTCTTTATATTACACAACCTTTATATTATAGTGCCCTTTCGAGTAAATTGATTCATCCTTTTCTTTATGTACAGGGTTGTCCTGAAGCTCATCCACGTTTCGTACATTATATGCAATACTTGACTATCTTACAAGGCGACATGTGTTCGGACTACAAGCGATCCATGCAGTGTGAATGAGCGAATGATCCATGCTAAACTCGAGGGGAAGTGAGTCACGACCCATATTTCATTGTCCTTGATCCACTCTGCATTTTTATATTGAACCACATTTATTATATGCTGTGTATATTAGTGGCACACGTAAAGTGTAACATCCCGAAATTTTGAATCATGAAATAAGAGATAATTAAAGAATAATTAATTTTAAAATGAAGAATTAGGTGAAAGGGGTTACACCATTGCGTTCGTCTCGGAATTCTGCTTGAGATAGAGTCCGAGTTTGCATAAATCGGATATCGTATGAAGAAGTTATGGACGAAAGAAGTTGGGTAGAAAAATCAGAAAACAAGATGGGATAACTGGTGCACTTGTGAAGCGCGCCAGAACAAAAATGCACTTGTGCACTTGGGAAGTGCACCCATGCCGAGGCTGAATCTACACAGAATTCTGGAGAGTTCTTTGATGATGTGTCTTGTGGGATTGGCTGGATGACGTGTCTTTTGAGCTGTGTGGTTTTGATGATCTCTAATCTAATCTAAAGGCCCTAATTCACCTATAAAAACACACATAGACCTAACCCTGATTTCATTACACTAATTCATATGCCTCCATGCTACCATAACCTAAACTAGTCTTTCTTGTACACTAAAGCAAATCTGAATAGAGTATTCAAATTGGAAGGTAAGAATCAAATTCTACAACAACGGATTAGCAAATCAAATTCAGAATACAGATCTATTTTCTCTTCTACCACTATGAGTCCATTGACTATTTTTATATTTAAATAATAAAAGTAATTCTGACATGTTGTAAATTGGATTTGGGAATTATACATGATAATAAGATTGAATCTCATCAATTCTGTCTTAGCCTATACATCAGATTCATGATTCTTATATGCCCATGTTGATATTATCATCATCAGTTTTATCATATCTTTATGACCATTTCATACTTATGCCTATTTTATTGTTATTATTATGCCTGTTCTTTATCTTATCCCTTCCTCCTTCCCTTTTTGGTTTTTATAGCCGGGCTACTTCGAGCCTAGGCCAAATCTCATAGAATGAACTCAAGAACGGTAATTTAGGGAACATTGGGAAATTTGACGTAATATACGTTGGGTTGATTTGGGTATGACAAATGTTAAATTTTTCATAATATATGTTAATTGTTGGGCATGATATGAAATTGGGAATTTTGGGTAATTGACATAATTAGCCTAAAATTGGCATAAATTGCAAAGGAATAAATTGGCTAAGATAAGCATGCTGAGACACGAGGTTAGACTCCATTTGCAGTAGAGGCCTGGTCGGAACCAACCGACCTAACCAGCAATTGCAAACGGCCAGTCTAATATGAGAGGTCGTAGGCATAATTAAAAGATGCTTAGACACGAGGTTAAGTCCGGCTTATGGTAGAGGTGTGCCCGGAACCGCCAGGCACATCCAGCAGCCACAAGCCATTGACTTAATGTGAGAGGTCTGTGCATTAATACCTAACTAATGCTGATCAAAGATGAATATGATACCTAAAACACGTTAAGTGGGTGGGAATAAGTTAACCTGTGTGATATGACAACTTAACCAATTTTACATGAACAATGTGGATAGGGTTAAGGCAAGCTTAACCAATAAAACATATTGATTTGATAAGTGGATAGGGTTAAGGCAAGCTTAACCAATAATACATATTGATTTGATAAGTGGATAGGGTTAAGGCAAGCTTAACCAATAAAACATATTGATTTGATAAGTGGATAGGGTTAAGGCAAGCTTAACCAATTATACATCTTGGTTTGATAAGTGGATAGGGTTAAGGCAAGCTTAACCAATAATACATATTGATTTGATAAGTGGATGGGTTAAGTCATCTGGGCGGATAGACAACAGTTAACCAATATAGTTTGGGTTAGGATAAACCATAGGGAAAAACCTAGTAGCGATAGGGACCCTTTTCAGACAGTAACCCACTTAAAGGTATCGGTAACCCTGAGCTAGACAGGGTTGGGGCACGCTTACTGGGATGATTATAAGCGGTTAAATAAGAGCGAGGGTGTAGCAGTGTAGGTTCCGACGGGTTCGTTAAGCGTGCACAAGGTGTTCTCGGCATTGGAAGATTTAGCCCCTATACATCAGTAGGTATAAAGCTGTGCACCCACAGGTTGCCACTTAGGGAGTGATATACCCTAAGATGGGACCCACACAGGTATCTACAAGTTAGTGAGTCGATCGATTAGGGGTTGTGAGGGGACATCTAGTATCTATTATGGGCAAGTAGGCTATCAAGGATAGTATGGGGTGGATACCTCTTACTAGATGTTACGCCTGAGGGCTACCAATTACGAGGTTGGGATCATTTCGATAAGAATTACTAGTAGGTAGTGCAGAGAATTAAATTAAGTAAGAAATTTGGGAAGCACACTAGACATTTCTTTATATTCATCCTGTTATCCATATTTACCTTATGTCATGGTTATACTTTCCATCTTGTTTATCCCTGTCATATTGCTTTACTTATTTTCATGTTAAAAGTAGCTGGACTCGCCAGGCTTTATGTCTGACCTTTTTGTTTTCGCCTCTTTTTCTTCCATTTCCCCCTAGGTTCTCAGGGAGGAAACACTGAAGCTTGACTTGGATTTCTTTCTTCTTGAAGCGCTTGGAAGGGTTGAGAGTAATGCTCAGCTTTATCTCTTTTCATTATGTCTATTTGGAGTGGTATTATGATTTTACTTTTATGTACTCTGATAATAATTTTGTTCAAGATGGATATTTATGTACTTGATTCTAGTATGTGGTTTTGATGTTGTAACCAAACATGTTTTGCTTTTCCGCTACAATGAATAAAGTTTGAATTTTCTTAAGTACCATCTATATATCTGTCTTGTGATATTCTGTTCTATACTCTTATAATACTCCATGGAAGTTAATGCATTCCCTTAGTGAGTGACATTAAAGGACGTGGGGTGTTACACGTGGTATCAGAGTTGAAGGTTACCGGAACAGATAAAAGATTTTGAAAACCGTTTTCAAAAGGCATTTTTAGAAAGAAGTATTTTCAAAAACATATTTTAAAGAGGGTATTTTCAAGAGAAAGGTTTATTATGAAAAAAATAATTCCCAAAAGCCATATATCTTTCTTTCGATTCTCTACTTGAATCTCTTTTCCCTTTCTTTTTGCCATAGTTCCGTAGGCATGTTAAAACTACGGCACATGTCGAAGGGCAATGAAATGCCCAACCTCCATTTGTAGTTGCAGTAGTTTCACCTGCGGCTAATCTTCTTTCAAACTTCTTTGGGTTTTCCATGCGATGGAGGCAACTTTCGAGATACTTGGTAACATGTTACACAAGAATGGTAAAAATGAGAATGAGGGAGTTTAGGCTAAGGAGCACAGCCCAAGGATGAAAACTTTTTGATATGGCTTTAATCCATGAAGAGGGTAAAGGTGAAAGTGGAAGAATCACATAACAAGAAAGTAGAACCTAAGAAAGGTGGTAAGGAGAACAAGAGCCAAGGGAAGAAAAGGTGTTTTAATTGTGGAACACTGGGCCACTTAAGCAAGGATTGTAGGAAGAAGAAGATGACGGGTTCCTTCCAATGTGGTGAGGCAGGACATATGATTAAGGACTGCCCAAGGAGGTAAGGACAAGGGAAAGTATGGAGGACAGTATCTACTTCTGGAGGGCAGGTTCATGCTCTCATGGTAGCTATGCAAGAGAGAGGTAGAAACATTTCTGTTGAAAGTTAAATTTTCCTTTTCGATCATCCTGTACGTACTTTGTTTGATTCTGGCGCTTCACATTCGTTTATATCTGCTTCTGTTTTTGAATCTCTACACCTAAATACTAGTCTAGTTATGGATCCCATTGTAGTCTCAAATCCTATTGGGGGTACGACTCATCTTTCTATGTTATGTCTGGATTTGAGAATATATGTGTATGGCATTGAGTTCGAATGCAATGCTTATGTGCTTAGCTTCACGGGCTATGGGTTGATTCTAGGAATGGATTGGCTAGCCAGGTATGGTTCCATTCTCGACTGTGAAAAGAGGGTATTTAAACTGCTGACTAGTTTGGATAATACTCTCGATATCTCATGCGACCCTAAGGGTTCTGTTATGCTTAGCTACCTAGAATTTCTTGACACATCTATTGATGATTTGCAATCTGTTCGAGTAGTCCGTGAGTATGCAGATGTCTTCGAGGAGGTTAGGGGCTTACCTCCAAAACATGAGATAGATTTCCGTATATACTTGGTGGACAATGCAAAGCCAGTTGCATTGCCTGTGCGCCACATGGCTCCTAGAGAAAGGAGGGAGCTTAGTAAACAAGTGAAGAAGTTGCTTGAGAAAGGGTTCATAAGCAGAAGTATCTCGGAGTGGGCTGCTCCAGTTGTTTTTGCTACAAATGTTGATGGTTCGCTTAGATTGTGCATGGACTATAGGGAGCTGAATAAGCTCACGAAGAAGAACAGACACCTATTACCGAGGATAGATGACTTGTTCGATCAGTTGGTTGGTGCTTCGGTTTTCTCGCAGTTGGACTTAGCTACAGGATTTCCTCAGTTGATGGTAGCTGAGGATAGTATAGATAAGACAGCTTTTAGGACTCCCGACGGTTTCTTCGAGTGGCCTGTCATGGCTTTTGGTTTGACGAATGCACCCGCATATTTTGTAGACTTGATGAGTAGGGTGTTTAGGGAGTTCCTAAACAAGTTCATGGTAGTCTTTGTGGATGATATCTTGATATTCTCTAGAAGCGAGGAAGAACATGCCCTACATCATAGGGAAATCTTAGAGACCCTTCGAGCACATCATCTCAAAGCTAAGTTCTTCAAATGTCATTTTTGGAGGAAGGAAGTGAGGTTATTAGGGCATGTGGTCTCTAAGGAAGGGATAGCAGTGGATCCCACGAAGGTGGTAGCAATCCAAGATTGGAAGATTCCCAAGAACACTATAGAAGTAAGAAGATTTCTTGGTTTGGCAGACTATTATAGAAACTTCATCAAGGACTTTGCTAAGATATCAGCCCCACTTACACTATTGACAAATTTTTTTGACTTTTCTTGGGATGTTGACTATGACGAAGCTTTCTAACGTTTGAAAAGGGCATTGACGACAACTCCAGTTTTAGTTTTGCTGGATGGGAGTAAACCGTTCACAGTGTATACCAATGCTTGCGGGACAGGGCTTGGCGCAGTTTTGATGCAAGAGGGAAGGGTGATATACTATGGTGGAAGGCAGTTGAAAGTCCATGAGAAGAATTACCCTACCTACGACTTAGAGTTAGCTGCCATAGTTTTTGCGCTTAAGTCTTGGCGTCATTACTTGCTTGGTGAGAGGTTTGAGTTGTATACAGACCATAAGTCACTAAAATACTTGTTCTCCCAAAAAGATTTAAACTTAAGGCAATAGAGGTGGATGGAGTTCTTAGCATCCTACGATTTTGAGATTGCATATACCCCTGGCAAGGGTAACATTGTAGCGGACTCCTTGAGTAGAAAGAAGTTGACTTTGAGTCCTTTGTTTGTCGAGCGGCAGAGTTTAGAGTATATCTCTACCTTTGACTTTAGACCCTCTATTGATTATGTACCCGGTTTGTTGGCATCGTTAGAGGTACGACCTATGCTTTTGGGACAGATAGGTGCGGCACAGCGAGATGACCCACAGTTGATAGAGATAGTAGACCAACTCATCAGAGGGGAGTCTTCGAGCCATCTTAGTAGGTATGCTATATATGACAAAGGTTGGTTGCATTGGGATGGGAGATTTTGCGTATCTCGAGACGAGAGTTTGATAAAGACAATCCTTGAAGAAGCACATCTTTCTAAGCTGACCATACATCCCGGTGGTGACAAGATGTATAAGGACATGAAGCGAGTTTTCTTTTGGGCCGGAATGAAGAAGGATGTGGCTTGGTTCGTTTCTAGATGCTTAGTGTGCTAGCAAGTCAAGGCTGAGCAAAAGAAGCCTGGTGGTTTGCTTCACCCTTTAGAGGTCCCATAGTGGAAATGAGAAAATGTTTCCACGGATTTCGTCGACGGGTTGCCAAGGTCAAGGAATGGTAATACGGGGATTTCGGTAGTAGTAGATAGACTTACCAAGAGCGCCCATTTCATTCCCGTTAAGTGTAGAAGAACAGCAGCATGGTTAACATCTGTTTATCTCCGAGAGATAGTTCGTCTACACGGCATACCTTCTAGTATTGTGAGCGATCGAGATCCTATTTTCACTAGTGAGTTTTGGAAGAGCTTGTAAGAGGCGGTAGGAACGCAATTGTGTTTTAGCACCTCTTATCACCCTCAGACGGACGACCAAATAGATAAAGTGAATCAGATTCTAGAAGATCTTTTGAGGTTATGCAACTTGGACTTTGGAGAGACGTGGGAGGAACATCTTCCATTAGTAGAGTTCGCCTACAACAACAACTATCAGACTAGTATTGGCATGGCACCTTTTGAAGCCCTATATGGACGACCTTGCCGATCACCGACTTGTTGGTGGGAGTCTACGGATAAGATTTTGCTTGGGCCCGAGGTGATTAGGGAAACTTCAAAGAAGATAGACTTGATTCGAAGACGCATGAAGACGACACCAGACCGGCAAAAGTCATACGCTGATAAGAGAAGAACCAATCTTGAGTTTGAAGTTGGAGACATGGTTTTCCTTAAAGTATCTCCTTTAAAGAATGTAGTTCGCTTTGAATCTGTAGGAAGTTGGCACCTAGGTTTGTAGGGTCGTTTCCTATCATAGAGAAAGTTAGCCCGAGTTCATGATGTTTTTCACATTTCACACCTACAGAAGTGTTTACATGCGACTGCTGAAGTCGTAGAGTCGAATATACTAGAGGACATCGAAATGGAACGAGGGCTACGGTGAGACGGGTTCCAACCCACATTTTGGAAATAGAGGTTAAGAAGCTACGTAACTGCGAAGTCAAGTCGGTAAAGGTACAGTGGAGTGACGCTCGAAAAGACGTGACTTGGAAGACTGAAGACAAGATATGTGCATAGTACTCTTTCCTTTTTCAGGATATGTTCTTAATTTCCCTTTTCCTACATGCTTTGTTCATATTTGTTTCTGTCGTTTAGTATATCCTCTCGATTACATATTCGATATTTAGGTAGGAAAATCCTATGGTTGTAAACATGTTTTTGAGACATGTTATGTTTGGTGCATGCAAGTGGATGGAACTGTTTGCTAGTGGTTGCTCGTGGATGCATTTACACACACATTAGGCACTAGATTAGCTCAATCACTTTCATATTGCATATGAATAAGTGTGCATATTTAAGTTAATTGATGTATCTTGAATGTGTTATCATATGGATGTTGCATCTGAATGAATGATTGTGCACTCATATAGAAACGATATGTATCATTAGGATACTTTTGCATACATAATGGACACATGACACTATCATGTTTTGCATTAAGGAGGTCAACTGAATCAATGGACCGCCTGATCTTTGCATTAGATATGGAACATATACACACACTTTTGCATATGTTCATATAGCATTAGAAATCTTTTAAGGACAATGGATGCTTGTGTATGATGAATGAGTAGATGGATGATTGGATGATAGGATACATTCATCTTAACTTGATGATTTCGGGGACGAAATCCTTTAAGGAGGGGAGAATGTAACACCCCAAAATTTTGAATCATGACATAAGAGATAATTAAAGAATAATTAATTTTTAAAATAAGAATTAGTGAAACGGGTTACTCCCTTGCGTTTGTCTCGGAATTCTGCTTGAGATAGAGTCCGAGTTTGCGTAAAACGGATAATGTATGAAGAAGTCATGGACGAAAGAAGTTGGACAGAAAAATCAGAAAATAGGCTGGGATAACTGGCGCACTTGTGAAGTGCGCCAGAAAAAAGTGCACTGGCACACTTGGGAAGTGCGCCCATGTCGAGGCTAAATCTGCACGGAATTCTGGAGAGTTCTTTGATGACGTGTCTTGCTGGGATTGGCTGGATGACGTGTCTTTTGAGCTGTGTGGTTCTGATGATCTCTAATCTAATCTAGAGGCCCTAATTCACTTATAAAAACACACCTATACCTAACCTTAATTTCATTACACTAATTCATACGCCTCCATGCTGCCACAACCTGAACTAATCTTTCTTCTACACTAAAGCAAATCGGAATAGAGTATTCATATTGGAAGATAAGAATCAAATTCTACAACAACGTATTAGCTAATCGAATTCAGAACACAGAATTCAGATCTATTTTCTCTTCTACCACTGTGAGTCCATTGGCTATTTTTAGATTTAAATAATAGAATTAATTCTAACATGTTGTAAATTGGATTTGGGAATTATGCCTGATAATAAGATTGAATCTCATCAATTCTATCTTAGCCTATACATCAAATTCATGATTCTTATATGCCCATGTTGATATTGTCATCATCAGTTTTATCAGTTTTACCATATCTTTATGATCAGTTCATACTTATGCCTATTTTATTGTTATTATTATTCCTGTTCTTTATCTTATCCCTTCCTCCTTCCCTTTTTTGTTTTTATAGCCGGGCTACTTCGAGCCTAGGCCAAATCTCATAGAGATGAACGTACGAACGGTAATTTAGGGAACATTGGGAAATTTGGCATAATATACGTTGGATTGATTTGGGCATGACAAATGTTAAATTTGACATAATATATGTTAATTGTTAGGCATGATATGAAATTGGTAATTTTGGGTAATTGACATAATTAGCCTAAAATTGGCATAAACTACAAAGGAATAAATTGGCTAAGATAAGCATGCTGAGACACGAGGTTAGACTCCGTTTGCATTAGAGGCCTGCCCAGAACCGACTGGCCTTACCAGCAACAGCAAACAGCCAGTCTAATGTGAGAGGTCGTACGCATAATTAAAAGATGCTTAGACACGAGGTTAAGTCTAGCTTATGGTATAAGTCTGCCCAAAACCGCCCGGCACATTTAGCAGCCATAAGCCATCGACTTAATGTGAGAGGTCTGTGCATTAATAATTAATTAATGCTGATCAAAGATGAATATGATACCTAAAACATGTTAGGTGGGTGGGGTTAAGTTAACCTATGTGAGATGACAACTTAACCAATATTACATGAACAAAGTGGATAGGTTTAATGCAAGCTTGACCAATAAAACATATTGATTTGATAAGTGGATAGGGTTAAGGCAAGCTTAACCAATAATACATATTGATTTGATAAGTGGATAGGGTTAAGGCAAGCTTAACCAATAAAACATATTGATTTGATAAGTGGATAGGGTTAAGGCAAGCTTAACCAATAATATATATTAATTTGGTAAGTGGATAAGGTCAAGGCAAGCTTAACCAACAATACATATTGATTTGATAAGTGGATGGGGTTAAGTTAACTGGGCAGATAGACAACACTCAACCAATATAGGTTGGGTTAGGATAAACCCTAGGGAAAAACCTAGTAGCAATAGGGACCCTTTCCAAACAGTAACCCACTTAGAGGTATCGGTAACCCTGGGCTAGGCAGGGTTGGGGCATGCTTACTGGGCTGATTATAAGCGGTCAAATAAGAGCGAAGGTGTAGCAGTGCAGGTTCCGACGGGTTCATTAAGCGTGCACAAGGTGTTCCCGGCATTAGAAGATTTAGCCACTATACATCAGTAGGTATAAAGCTGTGCACCCACGGGTTGCCACTTAGGGAGTGATACACCCTAAGCTGGGGCCCGCACAGGTTTCTACAAATTAGGGAGCCAATCGATTAAGGGTAGTGTGGGGACATCTAGTATCTATTATGGGCAAGTAGGCTGTCAAGGATTGTATGGGGTGAACACCTCTTACGAGAAGTTACGCCTGAGGGCTACCAATTACGAGGTTGGGATCATTTCGATAAGAATTACTAGTAGGTGGTGTAGAGAATTAAATTAAGTAAGAAATCTAGGAAGCGCACTAGAAATTACTTTATATTCATCATGTTATCCAGCTTTACCTTATGGCATGGTTATACTTTCCATCCTGTTTATTCCTATCAAATCAGAATCTGTTTAAAAGAAATAAAGATCTCTTTATTTCAAATCGGACTAAATCAAAATCTAATCACATTAAAAATATTGTACCATACACAGGCGTAAATTCCTTAATTCTGCAGTAATCCCCTTTATAAAACCGCGATGCTCCTTCACTTCTCCCTTTCAATTCGTTCCTCCCGGTAATGAAAATAAAATCGAAGCCTTTCTCTCCTTGTCTTAAGAAATCCGTTCCTCCCCTTCAGTTTCAATTCGAAGCCGCTCCTCATTCCAGAGCCAAAACCCAATATATTCTTAAACAAAAACGAGGGCCCCAAATTAGGAAATGTCGTTTCTTGACAAACGAGAATCGAGTCTTTCGAAGCCTCCTATCTTGTTCTAAATTCCAACACGAAAACAAAAAATCGATTTTTATGGTAGAAATTTCCGATACCACTATCCACATATTCCATTATGATAATTTCCGATCCAAAAATCACAATAGAGATTTCTAAGAGCTTGTGAAGGGGTCAGCTTCACCCTGCAATGTTAAAGGAAGGTGCGATGCGTTCTACGGCATTCGAAATTTCCAAACGGCGCTAGGTTTAGGGCTCGCAAGAATTTCTGGGTTAATTAGGAAGTGGCGACTATTAGTAGGGAGGGTTTGGGGATTTAGGAAGTGGACTGAGCAACGAAGTCTGGGATCGGACCAACGGTAGGCACAAAGTTTTAGTATGGGAAGCCTGCAGTGATGATGGAATGATGTCTAATGACCAGTAAGTGGCGATAAGGGTTGATCTACTAAGGGGTGTTCAAGTTGTTGTGATTGATCATGGTATGAGTTGTTGAAGTCTGACCAAGATAGGTTGATCAAGACGTGGGTTTGAACCTGTTAACAAAAGAAGAGGAAGGATATTAAAGCTTTAAAGGTAAATAAATCTTAGTTGATTAAATTAATATGTACAAACCTATATGTTTAACTTATAATTTAATTAAATTATAAACTAACTGCAAATATGAGATTAAGGAAAAGTTAGATGTTTAATGTTATCATTTAAAACTGTTGATTGAAACAATGTGTAATTTATTTATACAAGGTTCAAAGATCTTGAAAATGAAACGAATTGGTCCAGGACTACGAGTTATTCGAGTTAGTAATGGTCTGGAATTTGTTGGAGTTAGCAGGGTTTTAATTTAAAAAGAAACTGGAATGGATTGCAAATAAAATCAGGTGAGTAAATCTCACTCAAATTTTATTTAAAATTATTTTTATCAGTTAAAAATAATTGTTTGTTGGTTGTTTGCATGCATTGAAATAATATTGTGGTTATAAAATATATATTATTTATTTAGGATTGGTGTTTGTGGTTTTATATATATATATATTGGTGATTGGTTGGATTCCCGCAGTACCATTAGCGGATGCCCGCAGTATCATTACCGGATGACCCTATACGCCCTACGCTATGATAGTACATGACCTTCTTTACTGGGATATCCTGCCTCGAAGCAGGATGGGTATTATTTATGTTGACTAACGTCTTTGGATGTAGGAAAAACAAGTTGGAGGGATCCAACTGGATTCCTCAAATCTATATTGTTTGTTTGTATTCATATATATTAACATATATGATGTGTTATAAAACCTATGATTTGATAATTGAGTGTTTTGGATGTTTAAATATCACTGGCCAAAAAGGTTAATTTATAAAAATATTATGAAAAAGGATTTTTAGATTTAAAAGGAAAATTCTATTTTTATAAAATAGAATCTGAATTTCGAATGGGCAGAGGAATATTTACTTGTTTTGAAAAATATAAACAAGTATTGAATTTATAAACGGTGTTTATAAATTAAATAATACAGGAAATTGAAATGAATTTATAAATGGTGTATATAAATAAAATGGATAATTATCATTGCATAATTGGGAAAGTTAAATTCAAATGTGAATTTAAAAATATGAATTGGAAATCGTTTAAATAGAAAACGTTGAAATCTATTCGAATGTTCGGAATGGAAATTTAACTGGATAATTAAGTTAGATTATACTGAGTTTATAAAATAAATTATTTCAAGAAGGAATATTAGAATTGAATTAATTAGAGACTAATTAAATATTAAAATAGATTCTATGTTATATATGGTTAAGTTAAAATAAATAAAATATTCCAAAATAAGATTGTGTTTTAAAAATAGAATTTTTGAAATGAAGCTTGTTTTATTATATAAAACAACGAAGTTGTATTTATAAACAATATTTATAAATCTGGTGAAATAGATTATCATTGGATAATTTAGAGTTTAAAGTTGAAAATAGAAAGTTGAAAATAGAAACTGAAAATAGAAAGTTGAAATATAGAAATTTTGAAATTGAAATTGAAAATAGAAATTGAAAGTAAAAATTGAAAATAGTATTTGAAATCGTTTAGTGGGAACGACGAAATATATTTCAAAATGCATATTGTAAATAGAACTGAAATAAATCCAAAGGATTTATATTTTATCTCCAAAAAATTAGAATATTATATATAAGATAGAGTTGTAAATAAAATTTACAATTGAGTTATGAAAATCGATGATTTAGAAAAATCGAAATGTTTAACTTAGATTTGGAAAGCCGATCTTATATATATAAAACATATTAGAATGGAAGTGAAATTTATATATAAACGAAGTTTAAAACGTTTATATATTAAATATAATTAAAACGAACTCGCCGCAACGTGGTATTTCGTAAATTGGCATTTAGAACTTCAATTGAGTATACAGGACTCAATTTAAGTCGGAATTCTTCGAAACAAGAATTGCCAGGACCGATTTAATAATAGTTTTCTAATAGAAGAGAAAAATCTGAATTTCGTCGTATGGATTTTGAGTTATGTCAAAATAAATTTTTAGAAAAGCTGCACCATAACTATTATAAAACAATAACGGTTTATTTAAATAAATAAAGGGATTTTAAGAAAACAAAATCCGAACTTCCATTAGAAAAATCCAGACATGAGTTGTAAAATAAATAAGAACTCAAGTTGTGTAAATGAATCTTATTTTTGAAACAAAAATTAGACTTTTAATTATTGAATAGAATTGACTGATTTGAAGAATAATTAGTAAATGGAATTTTGAATCGAAATTGGGCGTTGGATAAGTAAATGAGGTTCAAGAATTTATATTCGAAATTGAGTATGAAACTTGAGTTGAAAATTGAATTAGATTTTGTTCTAAGTAAATTGAAAACATATCCGGAAGTGATATGTTCAATTGAAAAGATGAAATGTGCAAAAGAACTGATTAAAGAATAGTTTAACGAATCGAGTTAAAATGACCAAACTGAGTTGAAATAAATTAGAAATGGACACATATGTGTTAAAAGGTATGGAATGAAGTATATGAAGATTATAATTTGTGTACATGACAAAAAGGTACACGTTTAAATTCCATATGAGATTTTATGCCCCGAATCGGAAAGCCACTTGGCTTTTTGATTTTCTTTTTGAATGGGAAGGGCCTAGAGAGGCGAGTTGAGGTTTGAACTATTTGCCAGTACAAAGGAGGTTATGGCGAAATTTTCCGGAAATTTATGGAGTTAGAATATTTTTAAGATAATTTGATAATTGGAAGTCTATATGTCGATATATAAAGAATTCGATAAGGAAACAAACTTGAAAATAGAATATTACAAACAAAAAGGAAATCGAAAATCTGGTAATAGAAATAGATATATATATACATACGATTTTAAAAATGAATAAGTGGATCTAATGGTGTTGATAATTTGAGATAAGCGGTCTTGTTTGTTTTGAAGTTAATAATATTTTCAGTCAAGGTCTGAAAGGTAACTCTACCCCAACTCGATTGATTTCAATATTATCTGATAAATAGTAAGATTCGGTCTCAAAGATAGATGTTTAAAGAGTTTAGTTGAATGCAGTATTTTGGGTTGTTGTAACGATGTTTTATACAACATTCGTGTTAACCCATGTAAGTGGAATTTTGGAAATAAAATAATAAATATCCCTACGTATAGGAATGAATTGTCGTGAAATGGAGAAGTAATTGGAATATTTTCCAATTATTAATAGAAGATCTTTTCTAAGTATAGAAAATAAAAGATGGCGGAATATGGAAATGTTTTCCAAACAGCGTAAGAGACCAAGGAGATTATTGAAAATACTTGGTTAACAAATATTTGTAAGTGTAACGACCCGCAAATCCGTGCTATCTGAGTTGACTAAAAACACCACACGTCCAACCCAAATTGCACAGAAATACGAATCATTTTTAGAAAGAAGTTAGAGGATGAGAAATAGAAGGAAAGAAATATTAGAATAGAAGAAAAACGAAGATCACAAACTCACAGCGGAACGAATAAAATATATTATATAACATAACTTTTGAAATACAAATCAGTAACTTTATATACATACCATCATCAGAGCACAACAGTCATTTCTGGAACAGTTATAAACACCTGTTTCCAGATACAAACAAGGTCCACAGCGGAATATATGATAGCCTATAGCTAACCGATGAAGCCTCCTGCTTCCAGCTCCTTCAAATGAATCTGTGAAATTCCGACTACTTGACTGCCCGTACAAATTTGGGCACCCAAGAGTTTAGGGAAAACAAAACAAAATAAACTCTGGGTCAGTCATGGGACTGGTGTGAGTAAACTCCAACCACTTGTTTAACTTTAAAAAATCCTTTCAAAAGAAAAGATAATAGTAAGACCAGCCTACACATAAAACACGGACGGTTTTTACCTTATTATAACCCAAAACACTTTGATAAGAAAATCTAGTGATATTATAATAATGTCTACATCAAGTAAATAACCAAATAGCAGAACGCTTGCATCTCACGCTCCACATACATAGTATAAAATCAAAACCCGCATGGCGATTATTGGAGACTGGATTTCCAATATGACAAGGTATGGAACCACCTTCCGCTAGTGTATCTCTAGAGAGGAATACACTGGGTTCAACAAGAACATCTTGTAACCCGGCCCACACATGACCGACCACTCATTTCGCTTGAGTGTATCGAATGTATATCACCAACGGTTGGGATCAGCAACCGTCTCCCGACTGGGACAGCATCGAATAGAATAAGAAATTAAATGAACCTCTAGATAGGTGATTATACATCCTAATGGGAGCGACCCACATAGCCATGCTGCCTGCCCGATTTTTGTCATTTCCCGGTTGTTGAGGCCTGAGGCTACGCATACTTACCATTCATTGATAACACAATCACTTTGAATGCCACATCGTCAGATCCGTTAATCACTAGTTGAGTTTGCACAAATATTCTGGATGTTATGCTAAGGGAATAAATCCGTTGCAACCATATATATTTATACAGACCAACCCATTTGATCATTGGAAATACTCTGTCAGACATTCGTCCATTTACGTTCGTTCTGGGATTGAACGAAACCGAAGGCACTATTTCTATTTGATAGAAAGAGTCCTTGCACTTTACTCCGTCTTCAATATATTCAGCATACTTGATTCGCAATGCTTATGCCGATACGGAGCGGTTCTTCGGATAATAATCCAACCGGTCTCTCCATATTGACAACGATGGTCAAAAACTTCGATAGTCTGTGATTTAACTATCGAATAAAAACAAGTGTTCATCCAACATATCAAACAAATCACTGGCTCTTTAATTAATATTTCATTAATTAAATCTCTTCTCCATTTCCTTATCAATATTTGTTAACCAAATATTTTCAATAATCATCTTGGCATCTTATGCCATTTGGAAAACGTTTCCCAATATCAACTCCTTTTATTTTCTATATATTAGAAAATATCTCTATTTGCAATTGGAAACAATTCCAATCACTTATCTCTATCCCGACTATTTTAATTATACTCAGGAAATATTTACTGTTATATTTCCAAAATTCCATCACTTAGGTTTAAAACGAATGTTGTGTAAAACATTGTTACAACAACCCAAAATATTTTATTCAACTAACTCTTTTTCAAACACTTCTCTTCGAGACTGGATCTTGCTATTTATCCATTAAAAATGAAATCAATCAAGTTGGGGTAAAATTACCTCTCAGACCTTAACTGAAAACATCCTCAACTTCAAAACGGCAAAACCACTTACCTCGAATAAACACACTATACAATCCAATTATTCATTTTTAAAACATGTATATAGTTCGCTTTCTATTTCTAATTTATAGATTTCCCTTTTTGTTTACAATATTCGATTTTTATATTCATTTACCTATCGAATTTTATACGTCGATGCAATGATTTCTAACTATCAAAATATCTTAAAAATATTCTAACTCCTTAAATTCCCGGAAAAATTCGCCATAACCTCCCCTGCACCGGGAGCATCGGGAAATTTCAAATAGCTTCCCCGGTCCTTCTTATCTCAAAAAGAAAAAGAAAAAGCCAAGCGGCTAGCCGATACGGCGCATAAAACCTCATATATGAATTAAACATGTACCTTATTGTCGAGCACACTAATTATATGCCTTCATCACTTTATCCCATAATTGTCTAACACCTGTTCACCTGTTTTCAATTCAATTCAACACTATCTAATCGTTTGAATTCAGTTTCGCCCATTTATTCTTTAATTAGTCATTTTGCCTATTTCACTTCTTTGTTTGAACATAACATGTTCAAACAAAATATTTAACTCGTTCATAACCAACTTGAATTTCAATTTCAATTCTAGTTCTCTTTTCTATTTCGAATATAAATTTTCAAATCGAATTTACTTATTTAAAGCTCAATATCCATTCAAAATCTCATTTAACTAATTTCCGTTCAAATTAGTTAATTCTATTCAATAATCAAAAATCTGATTACTGTTTCAGAAATCAACTCATTACTCCATTTGAGTTCAGATATATTTCACCTCTCAAACCTGGGCTTTTCTAAATAAAAATGCGGATTTTATTATATAAAATCCATTATGGTTTTTAATGGTTTCTGGCGCTGCACTTTTAAAAATTTGATTTTGACATATCTCAAAATCTACTCGACGAAATCCAGATTTTTCTCCTCCACTAGAAAACTATTATCAAATCAGTCCTGTCGTTTCTTGTTTCAAAGAATTCCGACTTCGATTGAGTTTTGTATATTCAATTGAAGTTCGAATCGCCAATTTACGAACTACCGCTCCGCGGCGAGTTCGTTGTATATATATATACATATCTATACACACTTTTAAAACTTTGTTTTAAAATAAATTCAACTCTATTTTTGATATATATTTTTAATATATATCAAATCTATTTTCCTTTTCAATTCAAAATAATATTTTCGATTTTCTATATTCAATTACTATTTTCATTTTTATTTGAATTTTAAATATTCAAACTCCAATTTAAATTTCTATTTGAATTCTATATTTAAAATTCATTTCAACTCTATTTGTGTGAAAACCCGTAACTTCCCCGTAAAGGAAAGCGCCGGATAATTCGAGAACAAACCACAACAGAACGCATATCAAAGAACATTTCATTGTATATTACAACAATGCATCAGATTACAAGAATATACAGAGTATAAATGAATATTACACAGAAATATTCGAGATTCAAATTACATTTAAATACATAGCAGCGGAAAATAATACAATACGCAACTAGAAGAGATATACGGATACAAAGCTTTCCGGATATCGTTCCAACTGTAAACCAGGATCCTGTGAATATAAATCTGCAAAACCAAAACTACTAGCTGCCCGTGTCAAAATAAAGGCACCCAGAGTTTAGGTTAAAACAATAAACTCCAGGTCAGTCATGTGACTGGTGTGAGAACTAAAACAGTTAATCTTTATTTTAAATCATTAGGTAAATCAAGGGACCACGCCGTATAACACGGAACGGGTTTCCTCCCAAGAATACTAGTGCATAAAACAACAGCGCAATGCTAAATAAAGAAGATGAAGTTGTTATAAGCCCCAGGTCCTATCACACAATGCAACGCAGCCGAGGATAGGGTTTTCCCTTATAACAGCCAAAGAATGCTTGATACGTTTAAAACAAATCATTTGATACTATTATAAGTGCATAGTGTATAAAACAACTTCAAATCATAAGTATCAATCATAGGCGGCATAAGCGCCCCATCCCACTATGTCGCCATATATAGGATTACAATTAAAACCGCAAATGTCACGTATTTGGAAATTGGATTTCCGTCTATGAACCGAGGCAAAAGATAGTCCTCAACCGATTCGAGACACTCTAGCCCGCCCCTCAGGAAAGCGCGCAGGCAAGCCTTGGATCGTCAGGGCCGGTCCACCGATGTGGATTATTATGCCTGAACACTACGTCTCCCTACCCTATGGGGTGTAAGTCTGGTCCGTCAGCCGACCAGAATGCATCGGCCGAAACCGATATAACCGAGGCGCCTCGCAACAGCAACAACCACATAAGTCAAACTCGTCAGGGCGTGTAAAACCACTGACGCCACTTCTAGCTAGAAAGAAACGCAAGTCCTCCCTGAGGTCCGTCTCCCGTTTTTGGTTCATACCGGGTGTGAAACACGCGAGGTAAACGTTACACAAAGCTACGCCACAAAGGCCGTGCTTTGATCATCACCACAAGACTTTGCTTTTCAACAGAAGCCTTGATCATTTGCATCTTAGCATGCCACACAGGCAAACCATCCTATGCAACCGATATCAGTCACACAGAATGAAATCCGATGTCAGACACACAGTCCATTTACAAGTCCGTTCTGGGTCTGAACGAAACCGGAGGCACCTAGTACCCCGCATATCCATCGATCTCCAAGTACGTCTGGACGATCACTAACTGTTTCCATCTTCTTGGGTGTACAGCCCAATCAAGATCATCAGTAATTACCCAAACGACGTGAAGACCTCCGGTCTTCGACCATCGTCTTCATCTTCGACTTATCGTCGCATCAGTTATTCAGAATGGGATAAACCCGGTCTTTCCGAATAACTCGCGTATATTTTAAATAAGTGTTACACAAACACAACATACGCCTCATTCCAATTCATTAGTCACTAACCGTAAATTAATCAAGAGAATAATTCCCCAAATATTAACCCCGAAGGCCGAAACCAACATCAGATCAATACCCAGAAAACCATTCTGCTTGGCCAACCGACAGTTAGTTTCTAAATTTCACATTCATAGGGAAAGGTTCCCATTAATTTTATCCAAGATAAATTCCTTGAATTTATGTTTGAATCTCAATTCGAACAAGTCGGGATTAGCGAACCTTACCGAAGTAATCATTTGTTTTAATTTCCCAATCCCAACCTATTCATCCCATGAAGTAAAACTGGTTATACTTCATATCTAACACCACAGTGTTATCGGTAAATTCAATTACCATTTCACGTTCAAATCTAATTAAAGATTTAACTATCGCCTGGAGCAAAACTGGTGATACTCCATTTTCGATCATTTCAATCTAATTAAAGATTCATTAAAACTCCACTTAGTTTTAATCGTTAACTGGGTTAAAGAATCAGTGTCATTTAAAACACGGTTCACGATAAACCCAAAATCATATTCATCAATTATCGGGTTAAAGAACAAATGTTATTTAAAACACTGTTCACGATAAACCCAAAAATCAATATCAATTCAATTCCAATTAAATATTATTTAATTGGTACACTTCATTAAATCTAAATAAAAAGATTTAATCTTTTCTCAACTGGGTTCAAGAACAGTGTTAGTGAAGACACCATTCACGACAAACCCAAATCACATTTGATATTCAATATAAGGCTCTGAATAGAAAATATATCGGCTTATATTCAATATCAAATTCTACGATTAACAAATGTCGTATTGGAAATAACGATATCAATATATATCTTTCAAATTTCCATAACAACACCTGTATAATCACGAATTCCAACATCGAAATATTCCGAAGACAATTTTGATTCAAATCCACTCCAATGCAATCATTGGAAATTTTGGTTATTTTCAAAACCCTTTTCGAATTCAATTTATTTATTTAAAAATAAATAGAATTATAATTCTAGTTCAAAACTAGTTCATTTCGATAAAAATCTATTTTTATCTTTTCAAATATGGAGTTTTTCATCCCAATTCTTTCTAAATCATTTCTTATGATTTTACACAAATTATTACTATTTTTAATAATTTTATCAAGGCCCGTACAGTCGATTTCCAACAATGGCCATCGAACTGCACTTACAGCGACCTTTTTCGAATTTGATTTGGACGTATCTCCAAATCCAACCGTTAGATTTCAGATTTCTAATATTCGTTAGAAAGCTCTTTTCGATACGAACCCAACGGTTCCGGTTTTAGGAGAATCCGACGGTCGGATCTCCCGTAATGTCCGTTTGAAATAAATGGTCGAAATTCACGAACTGCCGCGGCGCGGCGCGTTCTATTCAGGCCATTATATTATATATATAATATATATAATATATATTTCGTCGATTTCTATTTAAAACGAATTATATAAATAGTTTTGAATTCGTTTCAAAAGAAATTTCAACTTCCCTTTCAATTCAAATCAAAATTGAATTCTTCTTTATAAATTCGTTTTAAAATTCAATTCTATTCAATTCAAATTTCAATTCAAATTTCAATTCAATTTGAATTCATTTCAATTCGCTTTCAATTCAATTTGAATTCGTTTTCAATTCAATTCATTTCGAAATCGTTTTATATTCAATTCATTTCGAAATCGTTTTATATTCAATTCATTTCGAAATCATTATATATTCAATTCATTTCGAAATCGTTATATATTCAATTCATTTCGAAATCGTTATATATATCGTTCGCGTCAAAATGGCGCATCACTAATCAACACGGCTTTATATATTCTATTTCAAATATTTCTTTTTGTCAACACACGACTAATCTCAACGAATGAGTACCGTCCATGTGTGACTATTTTTTCTTGTTATTTAATATATTTTATAAAAATATTTCGTTCAACACATGACTAATATCAACGGATGAATATAGTCAACACATGAACCTTTATTATATAATGATAAAGATATAAATTTTATTATAAAAATAATTCGTTCAACA
Organism: Allium sativum; assembly: GCA_030737875.1. Classification (NCBI taxonomy): domain Eukaryota; kingdom Viridiplantae; phylum Streptophyta; class Magnoliopsida; order Asparagales; family Amaryllidaceae; genus Allium; species Allium sativum. Next base: position 453,371,256 of record CM060913.1, on the reverse strand, counting down.
CATGACTAATATCAACGGATGAATATAGTCAACACATGAACCTTTATTATATAATATTCTTTATTTTTCAAATTGGAATGAGGCCCAATCAATTACCATATAATGTTAATTATATGGATTTTCATACATCACATGTATATAATAGCATTGAAAAATAATCAACCATCAACCAAAGTGCACTACACTGTATAAGCATCAAATATAGATATTCAACGCTTATAACAGCCTGTCAATCAATCGATCGACATATTTAATCAATCAGGATGAGTGAACTTCAAATTTCATCCCAACACCCGTGTGGGGTTTTCAAACAATCAAACAAAGATTTTATTTGTGCAGTTGGGCGATGTGTAAAATTTATCGTCCCAATCAATGTCCTTCAAATAGGTGTACATAAACAAACCGTCTGGTTTGTAAATGAATATTCTATTTTATTCACTTCACGTTAAAAATTATATTTTTAACGATAAAACACTTTATTTCAACCTATGAATTTCTATTCAATTCATTCTTTAAATAAAATGATCTTTTTATTTTTCTAACATATTTTAGAAAATTTCGGCGGCATAACGGCACGATACTAGAAACGGGACAAGGCCTAGCCTTATCCCCGGTCTAGTGAAGGCCCACGCCATTCACACATCAATCAATCCATTCATTTCACCAAACAATTCAATTCATTTCATTATGCAAACCACAAAATTTGGAGTAAGGATCTAACCTAGCCTTACTCCTTCGCCTTATAACGGCGCACGTCTAATCCTAACCAATTTATCGATTCGATTTTTCACACCACAAACCACATTCAAACCAATATCGCAATCAATCACCAAACAGCCAAACAAACAAGTCCATGGTCTGTGGACGATTGTGTCGGGTGCTACTAAACACCGTCTGCATCCTAGTATATATATATAACTAGAAATTTAATTGAAGAGTGAGAAATTCTCACCTATAGCTATCCTAGCTCCACGGCTCTCCTAATGCAGGAAACCTTCGCCAACTCGCCTTTTGTCGCTTTCGTTGTCCGCTTTCACTACATACGTAAAAATCACATTTTTACTTCGCTATTCAATATATAAAAATCGAATTTTTATTTCAAAGTTCAATATATAAAAATCGAATTTTTATTTCAAAGTTCAATATATAAAAATCGAATTTTTATTTCAAAGTTCAATATATAAAAATCGAATTTTTATTTCAAAGTTCAATATATAAAAATCGAATTTTTCTTTTGATGTTCCATATATAAAAATCATATTTTTCTATCGAAGTTCAATATATAAAAATTCTATTTTTCTATCGAAGTTCAATATATAAAAATTCTATTTTTCTATTCACTACTATGCTGTATAGATAAAAATTATATTTTTATCACGCTATTTTCCATATAAAGATTTCGCCTTTTCTAAAATAAAGGTTTCGCCTTTTCTAAAATAAAGGTTTCACCTTTTCTAATATAAAGGTTTCGCCTTTTCTAAAATAAAGGTTTCACCTTTTCTAATTTAAAGATTTCATTTTTATCTTAAATCACATTTTTTTTATTTCGAAGTTCAATAGATAATGATCACATTTTTCTCCTACTCCATAGTAAATATCATTTTAATTTCAACGCTATAAAAATAAATAAAAACCAAATCTTTACTATATTAAAAATCAAACTTTTCTAATTTAAAAATCAAACTTTTCTAAGTTAAAAATCAAACCTATTTCTAATTAAAAAATCAAACTTATTTCTAATTTAAAAATATATATAAAAACAGAAAAGGAATTTAAATAAACACTTACCGAGAAAAAAGGAAGAGGGGGGGGGGGCTGATCGGCGTTGCTTGCTGCGGAGGGGGTGTTGGAGGCTTGGGCAGGCGGCGGGGTGCTCTCGATTAGGAGGAGGAGGAGGCGGAGGAAAAGGGGAAACGGGGCGCGGTTTCTGAAGCGGAGAAGGGAGGATGAGGGAGACGATGAAGGAGGAGGAGCAGGGGCTCTAGGAGGGGGTGCGACGTCGGTCAGGGGGAGGGGAGAACGTCGGCGGCTCCGTCGAAGGGTTAGGGCAGCTCGATTTTTTTTTTATTATTTCGTTTTGTCTGAATGATCAACCGGGGAGGGAGGAAAGGTTTTAAAGGAATTTATATATTTTAATAATATTATAATATTTAATTCGTTCCTTACTTGTTTTAATTTACGAACCCCAATCGAGACCCAACGCCTGTCGTCCCTAGTGCATTACCCTCATTCCGAACACAATGGGATATGTTTCATAGCCCAATTCGGCTGTTACGCTAAGTTTCCATTGAATTTAAAATATAAATCTTTTCATATTTAATTTAAACGCACATTTCAATTTATCGGGGTCACATACGGACTCTAAAAATTCTACAAAAATTATTTCTAGCTTCCTATTGACGATACGGTCCTAACAAAACTAATTTCGTCGAATTCTGAGACCGTTTGAAAAATGGCCAATTTCCAGTCGATTAAAATCAACTAAAACTGGTCAAACGCGTTTTCCTTTGCCGCGCTCACATATTGATTCGAAAAATTATGAAATTTGAAACCTAGCAATAACTTCACATCCCGGACCCAACAAAACTGGTTTCGTCGAAATCCGAGATCATTTGCAAAATTGCTATTTTTAAGGGCCTGAACTCCATAGCGACTATTTCTAATTTTAAACTGGACATATCTTATCATTTCTAAGATGAAATCTCAGTTTGTCAACTTCGTTACAAAGATATAGTTATACAGATTCAAATATTTCTTGTTTCGTTCAATTCTGACTTATATTGAATTCTGTATATTCATTTGAAATTAGAAATCGAATTTTCGAACTACCGCGCCATTTTCAATTCCTTTTATAATTATATATAATTATTATATATTCTAACGACGACGTATATAATATATACGTTCTAATTATATTCAAAATAAATTTTCTCGTCGATTTTATTTAAAATAATTCATTTTAAATAATCAAAATTCGCTAAAATTGCCAAAATAAAAATTTCAAACTGGCTCGCATTTTTCGGGTTGTTACAATCTCCCCCACTTAAAACTTTTCGTCCCCGAAAAGGAACAAAGTCGAAAGTGGTTTGATTAATCAACTCTATGTTCGATCTGGCTTCCATTCTCCAACTTTTCAGTTTCTGAGAATTCTCTAAAATTTCAAAAATTTGGCTAACACCCTAAATTTTCGAAAAATTTCGCCATAACCTCCCCTGCACCGGGAGCATCGGGGAATTTCAAATAGCTTCCCCGGTCCTTCAGATCTCAAAAAGAAAAAGAAAAAGCCAAGCGGCTAGCCAATAGGCTCACAAAATCATCATCACCCAAACAAAACAGGAAATTATGTAGTAAACATGTACCTATTTGTCGGGCAAACAAATTTTATTCTTCGGCTCTAGCCTCCTTGCTATGACCTGTTCAATATAAGTGCAAGTATATGCAAGCAAATGCGACCAATTTTCAATACAATTCAATATTTGTTTCAATTAGGCATAATGGTTCAAAATTATCAACCAAATAAACAAACAACACAATCATCAATCAATTAGTGAATTAGAGTTTCAAATTCATAATTTTGATACATATACAAAAATCAGATTTTTGATGCCAAATCACAACAATAAGCCCTATCTAATTTTGGTTCTCACACCAGTCAATAGGAAATATATAGAAAGCCCACTTTCGTCACTCGAACATAAATTCTAATGATGGAGCTCCATCATCAAAATCCTCTCCGGGCGATTAGAGTGTAATTCTATATCTATCCAGTATATTAAAATTTCGAATACACGCGGATCAGACGTATACGCAAAATCTATATATACTGGATTGTCCACATCAATATAAATAGATAATCAAATACGAATAATCGATTTAAATTCTCAAAACAAAATTTGTTTTCATTTGAAAAATATACTCTTCACACTTGTTCTAGGATACTACTGATCCCATCTCTAACGAGTCATTCTAATTGGATATTACTAATCCAATATCTGATGAATTCTTTCGTATGTTTCTAATGTGCCTTGTTCTCTGCTTTGTAAACCAAAGCTCTGATACCAACTGTGAAAACCCGTAACTTCCCCGTAAAGGAAAGCGCCGGATAATTCGAGAACAAACCACAACAGAACGCATATCAAAGAACATTTCATTGTATATTACAACAATGCATCAGATTACAAGAATATACAGAGTATAAATGAATATTACACAGAAATATTCGAGATTCAAATTACATTTAAATACATAGCAGCGGAAAATAATACAATACGCAACTAGAAGAGATATACGGATACAAAGCTTTCCGGATATCGTTCCAGCTGTAAACCAGGATCCTGTGAATATAAATCTGCAAAACCAAAACTACTAGCTGCCCGTGTCAAAATAAGGGCACCCAGAGTTTAGGTTAAAACAATAAACTCCAGGTCAGTCATGTGACTGGTGTGAGAACTAAAACAGTTAATCTTTATTTTAAATCATTAGGTAAATCAAGGGACCACGCCGTATAACACGGAACGGGTTTCCTCCCAAGAATACCAGTGCATAAAACAACAGCGCAATGCTAAATAAAGAAGATGAAGTTGTTATAAGCCCCAGGTCCTATCACACAATGCAACGCAGCCGAGGATAGGGTTTTCCCTTATAACAGCCAAAGAATGCTTGATACGTTTAAAACAAATCATTTGATACTATTATAAGTGCATAGTGTATAAAACAACTTCAAATCATAAGTATCAATCATAGGCGGCATAAGCGCCCCATCCCACTATGTCGCCATATATAGGATTACAATTAAAACCGCAAATGTCACGTATTTGGAAATTGGATTTCCGTCTATGAACCGAGGCAAAAGATAGTCCTCAACCGATTCGAGACGCTCTAGCCCGCCCCTCAGGCAAGCGCGCAGGCAAGCCTTGGATCGTCAGGGCCGGTCCACCGATGTGGATTATTATGCCTGAACACTACGTCTCCCCACCCTATGGGGTGTAAGTCTGGTCCGTCAGCCGACCAGAATGCATCGGCCGAAACCGATATAACCGAGGCGCCTCGCAACAGCAACAACCACATAAGTCAAACTCGTCAGGGCGTGTAAAACCACTGACGCCACTTCTAGCTAGAAAGAAACGCAAGTCCTCCCTGAGGTCCGTCTCCCGTTTTTGGTTCATACCGGGTGTGAAACACGCGAGGTAAACGTTACACAAAGCTACGCCACAAAGGCCGTGCTTTGATCATCACCACAAGACTTTGCTTTTCAACAGAAGCCTTGATCATTTGCATCTTAGCATGCCACACAGGCAAACCATCCTATGCAACCGATATCAGTCACACAGAATGAAATCCGATGTCAGACACACAGTCCATTTACAAGTCCGTTCTGGGTCTGAATGAAACCGGAGGCACCTAGTACCCCGCATATCCATCGATCTCCAAGTACGTCTGGACGATCACTAACTGTTTCCATCTTCTTGGGTGTACAGCCCAATCAAGATCATCAGTAATTACCCAAACGACGTGAAGACCTCCGGTCTTCGACCATCGTCTTCATCTTCGACTTATCGTCGCATCAGTTATTCAGAATGGGATAAACCCGGTCTTTCCGAATAACTTGCGTATATTTTAAATAAGTGTTACACAAACACAACATACGCCTCATTCCAATTCATTAGTCACTAACCGTAAATTAATCAAGAGAATAATTCCCCAAATATTAACCCCGAAGGCCGAAACCAACATCAGATCAATACCCAGAAAACCATTCTGCTTGGCCAACCGACAGTTAGTTTCTAAATTTCACATTCATAGGGAAAGGTTCCCATTAATTTTATCCAAGATAAATTCCTTGAATTTATGTTTGAATCTCAATTCGAACTAGTCGGGATTAGCGAACCTTACCGAAGTAATCATTTGTTTTAATTTCCCAATCCCAACCTATTCATCCCATGAAGTAAAACTGGTTATACTTCATATCTAACACCACAGTGTTATCGGTAAATTCAATTACCATTTCACGTTCAAATCTAATTAAAGATTTAACTATCGCCTGGAGCAAAACTGGTGATACTCCATTTTCGATCATTTCAATCTAATTAAAGATTCATTAAAACTCCACTTAGTTTTAATCGTTAACTGGGTTAAAGAATCAGTGTCATTTAAAACACGGTTCACGATAAACCCAAAATCACATTCATCAATTATCGGGTTAAAGAACAAATGTTATTTAAAACACTGTTCACGATAAACCCAAAAATCAATATCAATTCAATTCCAATTAAATATTATTTAATTGGTACACTTCATTAAATCTAAATAAAAAGATTTAATCTTTTCTCAACTGGGTTCAAGAACAGTGTTAGTGAAGACACCATTCACGACAAACCCAAATCACATTTGATATTCAATATAAGGCTCTGAATAGAAAATATATCGGCTTATATTCAATATCAAATTCTACGATTAACAAATGTCGTATTGGAAATAACGATATCAATATATATCTTTCAAATTTCCATAACAACACCTGTATAATCACGAATTCCAACATCGAAATATTCCGAAGACAATTTCGATTCAAATCCACTCCAATGCAATCATTGGAAATTTTGGTTATTTTCAAAACCCTTTTCGAATTCAATTTATTTATTTAAAAATAAATAGAATTATAATTCTAGTTCAAAACTAGTTCATTTCGATAAAAATCTATTTTTATCTTTTCAAATATGGAGTTTTTCATCCCAATTCTTTCTAAATCATTTCTTATGATTTTACACAAATTATTACTATTTTTAATAATTTTATCAAGGCCCGTACAGTCGATTTCCAACAATGGCCATCGAACTGCACTTACAACGACCTTTTTCGAATTTGATTTGGACGTATCTCCAAATCCAACCGTTAGATTTCAGATTCTAATATTTGTTAGAAATCTCTTTTCGATACGAACCCAACGGTTCCGGTTTTAGGAGAATCCGACGGTCGGATCTCCCGTAATGTCCGTTTGAAATAAATGGTCGAAATTCACGAACTGCCGCGGCGCGGCGCGTTCTATTCAGGCCATTATATTATATATATAATATATATAATATATATTTCGTCGATTTCTATTTAAAACGAATTATATAAATAGTTTTGAATTCGTTTCAAAAGAAATTTCAACTTCCCTTTCAATTCAAATCAAAATTGAATTCTTCTTTATAAATTCGTTTTAAAATTCAATTCTATTCAATTCAAATTTCAATTCAAATTTCAATTCAATTTGAATTCATTTCAATTCGCTTTCAATTCAATTTGAATTCGTTTTCAATTCAATTCATTTCGAAATCGTTTTATATTCAATTCATTTCGAAATCGTTTTATATTCAATTCATTTCGAAATCATTATATATTCAATTCATTTCGAAATCGTTATATATTCAATTCATTTCGAAATCGTTATATATATCGTTCGCGTCAAAATGGCGCATCACTAATCAACACGGCTTTATATATTCTATTTCAAATATTTCTTTTTGTCAACACACGACTAATCTCAACGAATGAGTACCGTCCATGTGTGACTATTTTTTTTGTTATTTAATATATTTTATAAAAATATTTCGTTCAACACATGACTAATATCAACGGATGAATATAGTCAACACATGAACCTTTATTATATAATGATAAAGATATAAATTTTATTATAAAAATAATTCGTTCAACACATGACTAATATCAACGGATGAATATAGTCGACACATGAACCTTTATTATATAATATTCTTTATTTTTCAAATTGGAATGAGGCCCAATCAATTACCATATAATGTTAATTATATGGATTTTCATACATCACATGTATATAATAGCATTGAAAAATAATCAACCATCAACCAAAGTGCACTACACTGTATAAGCATCAAATATAGATATTCAACGCTTATAACAGCCTGTCAATCAATCGATCGACATATTTAATCAATCAGGATGAGTGAACTTCAAATTTCATCCCAACACCCGTGTGGGGTTTTCAAACAATCAAACAAAGATTTTATTTGTGCAGTTGGGCGATGTGTAAAATTTATCGTCCCAATCAATGTCCTTCAAATAGGTGTACATAAACAAACCGTCTGGTTTGTAAATGAATATTCTATTTTATTCACTTCACGTTAAAAATTATATTTTTAACGATAAAACACTTTATTTCAACCTATGAATTTCTATTCAATTCATTCTTTAAATAAAATGATCTTTTTATTTTTCTAACATATTTTAGAAAATTTCGGCGGCATAACGGCACGATACTAGAAACGGGACAAGGCCTAGCCTTATCCCCGGTCTAGTGAAGGCCCACGCCATTCACACATCAATCAATCCATTCATTTCACCAAACAATTCAATTCATTTCATTATGCAAACCACAAAATTTGGAGTAAGGATCTAACCTAGCCTTACTCCTTCGCCTTATAACGGCGCACGTCTAATCCTAACCAATTTATCGATTCGATTTTTCACACCACAAACCACATTCAAACCAATATTGCAATCAATCACCAAACAGCCAAACAAACAAGTCCATGGTCTGTGGACGATTGTGTCGGGTGCTACTAAACACCGTCTGCATCCTAGTATATATATATAACTAGAAATTTAATTGAAGAGTGAGAAATTCTCACCTATAGCTATCCTAGCTCCACGGCTCTCCTAATGCAGGAAACCTTCGCCAACTCGCCTTTTGTCGCTTTCGTTGTCCGCTTTCACTACATACGTAAAAATCACATTTTTACTTCGCTATTCAATATATAAAAATCGAATTTTTATTTCAAAGTTCAATATATAAAAATCGAATTTTTATTTCAAAGTTCAATATATAAAAATCGAATTTTTATTTCAAAGTTCAATATATAAAAATCGAATTTTTATTTCAAAGTTCAATATATAAAAATCGAATTTTTCTTTTGATGTTCCATATATAAAAATCATATTTTTCTATCGAAGTTCAATATATAAAAATTCTATTTTTCTATCGAAGTTCAATATATAAAAATTCTATTTTTCTATTCACTACTATGCTGTATAGATAAAAATTATATTTTTATCACGCTATTTTCCATATAAAGATTTCGCCTTTTCTAAAATAAAGGTTTCGCCTTTTCTAAAATAAAGGTTTCACCTTTTCTAATATAAAGGTTTCGCCTTTTCTAAAATAAAGGTTTCACCTTTTCTAATTTAAAGATTTCATTTTTATCTTAAATCACATTTTTTTTATTTCGAAGTTCAATAGATAATGATCACATTTTTCTCCTACTCCATAGTAAATATCATTTTAATTTCAACGCTATAAAAATAAATAAAAACCAAATCTTTACTATATTAAAAATCAAACTTTTCTAATTTAAAAATCAAACTTTTCTAAGTTAAAAATCAAACCTATTTCTAATTAAAAAATCAAACTTATTTCTAATTTAAAAATATATATAAAAACAGAAAAGGAATTTAAATAAACACTTACCGAGAAAAAAGGAAGAGGGGGGGCTGATCGGCGTTGCTTGCTGCGGAGGGGGTGTTGGAGGCTTGGGCAGGCGGCGGGGCGCTCTCGATTAGGAGGAGGAGGAGGCGGAGGAAAAGGGGAAACGGGGCGCGGTTTCTGAAGCGGAGAAGGGAGGATGAGGGAGACGATGAAGGAGGAGGAGCAGGGGCTCTAGGAGGGGGTGCGACGTCGGTCAGGGGGAGGGGAGAACGTCGGCGGCTCCGTCGAAGGGTTAGGGCAGCTCGATTTTTTTTTTTTTTTTTCGTTTTGCCTGAATGATCAACCGGGGAGGGAGGAAAGGTTTTAAAGGAATTTATATATTTTAATAATATTATAATATTTAATTCGTTCCTTACTTGTTTTAATTTACGAACCCCAATCGAGACCCAACGCCTGTCGTCCCTAGTGTATTACCCTCATTCCGAACACAATGGGATATGTTTCATAGCCCAATTCGGCTGTTACGCTAAGTTTCCATTGAATTTAAAATATAAATCTTTTCATATTTAATTTAAACGCACATTTCAATTTATCGGGGTCACATACGGACTCTAAAAATTCTACAAAAATTATTTCTAGCTTCCTATTGACGATACGGTCCTAACAAAACTAATTTCGTCGAATTCTGAGACCGTTTGAAAAATGGCCAATTTCCAGTCGATTAAAATCAACTAAAACTGGTCAAACGCGTTTTCCTTTGCCGCGCTCACATATTGATTCGAAAAATTATGAAATTTGAAACCTAGCAATAACTTCACATCCCGGACCCAACAAAACTGGTTTCGTCGAAATCCGAGATCATTTGCAAAATTGCTATTTTTAAGGGCCTGAATTCCATAGCGACTATTTCTAATTTTAAACTGGACATATCTTATCATTTCTAAGATGAAATCTCAGTTTGTCAACTTCGTTACAAAGATATAGTTATACAGATTCAAATATTTCTTGTTTCGTTCAATTCTGACTTATATTGAATTCTGTATATTCATTTGAAATTAGAAATCGAATTTTCGAACTACCGCGCCATTTTCAATTCCTTTTATAATTATATATAATTATTATATATTCTAACGACGACGTATATAATATATACGTTCTAATTATATTCAAAATAAATTTTCTCGTCGATTTTATTTAAAATAATTCATTTCAAATAATCAAAATTCGCTAAAATTGCCAAAATAAAAATTTCAAACTGGCTCGCATTTTTCGGGTTGTTACAATTTGAATTCTATATTCTAATGCCATTCACATTTCTATATTCAAAATTTCTATATATTCAAATCTCTTATTCAAATTCTATTTAAATTCTCTTAGTCAAATTCCATTTGGATTCTGTTATTCCAAATTCTATATTCAAATTTCATATGAACTTTCTTTATTCAAATCTATTTGACTTCCTTTGAATTCAAATTCTATTTCAATTCCTTTGACCTCAAATCTGTTTCAGTTCCTTTGAATTCAAATCCCATATTTAAATTCCTTTTGAATTTCTATAGTCAAATTCTCTTTCAATTATATTTGAGTTCAAATTTCATTGCAATTCTATTTTTGAAATTCTATTTTCAAAGTCTATTTCAAATTCTCTTTTGAAAATTCTATTTTGAACATCTATTTCAAATTTCTATTTGGAAATTTTATTTCAAATTTTCTATATTCAAACTCCATTTGAAAGTTCTATATTCAAATCCACTTTGGATTTTCTATTTGAATTCTATATTCAAAATCTATATTCAAATGTTACTTCAAATTCCCTTATTTAAATTCTATTTGAATCCTCTTATTCAAACTCTATATTTAAATTCCATTTGAATCATATTTTCAAATCTCTATAGTTAACTTCATTGAATTCTATTTTCAAGTCTTTATAGTTAACTCCATTTGAATTTTCTTTATTCAATTTCTTTAAACAAGTCTCGACTTCAATTCCTTTTTGAAATCAATATCTCTATTTTCCTTTTGAAGATAGATTTCCCATTCCAATTTCACCCTTGTATTTCTATTTCTGAATTATCAAATGATAATTCTTTTCACTTCATTTATAACTTCGTTATAAAAGAACTATTTATAAACTTCGTTATAAAAGAACTATTTATAAACTTCGTTTATAAAGGAACTACTTGTTTTATTTTTCAAAAAACAAGTTTATATTTTTATTCCATTAAAAATTCAAATTCTATTTAAAAATAGAATTTTCCCTTTTAAATCTCAAATATCCTTCCATGGAATTTTAAATAAATTAACACTTAGCCCAGTGATATTTAAAACAATCAAATCACCCAATTTTCAATCATTTTATTTTTAACACATCATATATGAATATATGAAATCAGCAAACAACAAACAGATAATATATTTTTGAGGAATCCAGTTGGATTCCCCCAACCTGTTTTCCTGCATCCACAAACGTTGGTCAACAGAAATAATACCCATCCTGCTTCAAGGCAGGATATCGCGGTATAAAAGGGGATCCACTTATATACGTGGGCGTAGGGGGTCATCCGCTAATGATACTGCGGGCATCCGCTAATAATATTGCGGGAATCCAACCAATCACCAAACCCATATAATAGCAAGCCTATACAACTAATATTTTTAAATCAACCAGAAAGCATTCAAACAAGCAATAACAATTATTTTTAGCGAATAAAAATAATTCTAAATAAAGTTGAGTGAGATTTACTCACCGAAATTGCAGTTGTCGAATATCCTGTTTATTCCCAAATCATCGGCTACGAATCTTCTCGAATGAATTCGCACCTACGATAATTTTATTCAAATTTAAATGATTAACATTTATTTATTTATATTAACTTTTTAAACGAATAAATAATTTTCCTATATATATTCTCCTTTTAATCACAAATCATTTTTAAATTAAATAAACTATTTTTCTTTTCTTCTGCTTAAAATGGTCTAGGCAACTGTCAAACCAAATCAACTAACTAGACTTATATACTAATGAATCTAAGCACTAAAGTGGTTTAAACAGATTACCTAATTCATCTTTTTTTTTCCAATTTGATCATTACTAATCTATTTAATAAATTAACTAAAACAAACAAAAACAAAAATGTATTCTATGTATTTTAGAATTCTTAAAAACAATACCTTAATCCTCTTCACTTTCATTCCTTTAAATTTACTAATATAAAAATTAAATAGTTTACTTTATTAGAACTGAAATAAAATTGGCAACTTAATTAAAATTTTAAGTACCTCACTTAGATAAACTAAGCCATTGTTTAAACTCATTCCCACTGCCACTTTGTTTGAATCGTCCTTCCTTGCAGTGCTGAGAAGTACTCCACCCGAACTCCCACTTGTTACCACGCCCATCCATTTCCACCTTCCTCAGATCATTAACGGATTCCACACCGCACTCCTCTTCTTCCATTCCTCTTTCTCCAGTTCGGTCCTAGCGTCACCAAAAAGGTCACGCACCCCACATCGCACAAACCCTAGATCGAAATCCATCTTCAACTCCATCGCGAGGCAGTCCCTATACCACCCATCACTACCGAGTACCAATCGACATCGCGACCCTCACCAGATGCTTGAATCGCGCGCCTGAATCCATGAATCGAATCAACAGGAGTCTCGCGTTTGTAGTTGGATCGCGAATCCCTCTTTTCCGATGCCAGAACCCCATCGTCCCTTTTAGAATCCAATTCGATTTTGATTTTTGCGGTTTTACTGAAGGAATAGAAGAATCGACCATTTATAAGTTCTTGAGTGCTGAAGCTTTCGGTGTTTGCAAATGAAGGAGGGCGGCTTTGTTTTATAGAGGATGATAGGGAACCAAAAGTACGAAACTATTAAGTTGTTGTTTGCTTGATACTGAAAATATGCGACAAGCTGTATGCAAAATAGAAGAAGAGGCACAGATAGGTCTGTAAATATAGGTCGGCCTCAGATTATTTAATATGTTTGATGTGATATTGATTTTATCCGTAAGTTTTAAAATTTGCGGTTCCTTAACTTCAACCTCAAACCCCTATTTTAACTTACCGGCCGGCGTTATCAAATTACAATGCTATTTTGAACTCAATGGACCCGGTCCGAAATTTTAATTCAACTGTTTATATAATAGATACCGATTAAATTAAATTCGATTACAAATGTAAATTGATTTTAAACAATTAAATCCTCTGATAATAGTTTATTGTGAAATAGAATATATAATGATTGACTGAATTGTTTCGATTCAGTTTTATCTTTGAATTAAATTATTTCAGTTCTCGTATTTCAATGACTATCAAAATAAATTGTATTTTCGATTATTTAATCGATAACCCAATAAAATACCATTTATATTATAAATTCAATATCTAAAAACCATACTAAATATTTAAAATAAATCGACCAAAAATCCGGGTCGTTACATTCTTCCCCCCTTAAAATAATTTCGTCCTCGAAATTGCTAAGATAGGAAAAATGGTACAAACTCATTACTTTTCAACAATTCACTTATGTTGAAACTCAACTCCACATATTTCGACAATTTTAGTCCCAACCAACTTTTGGTTTTCATATATATACTCACATTCATTTTTATCTAAATGATTTATAATCAATTCGCATTCCATTCAAATTGATTCTGATCAATTTACTTACTTCGATTGATTTAACTTTCTTAAGTTAAATTTAAATTCCAGAATTCAAATCTCCGGGTTTTCATTTCAAATCTTTTGAAATACATAAATATATATTTATATTTATTTCCATCTCAAATTCAAAATATTTGAATTTTCCAAACCAACTTGTTTTCCTTCAAACAAATTTTCATCAAAAACTTTCCTACGGTAGCAATTCATCACTTAGAACTCGAAAATGAACACTGATAATGCTGCAGTCATCATCAGAATTATTTTCCAGCCACTGAAGTGAGTTCAGTGCTTTATCACTTTAAAAAATCCATCTCAAAATGATTTCTACTCAAAATTCCTTTTAAACAAAGCTATATTATTCTAATATACTTCCAAAAATATTTCAAACTTCCCAGGATTTAAATTTCAAATTCTGGTTTAAATTCAATTTTAATTCATCCCATTTATATATCTTATTCATATACAAGTTCTATTTGGTTCTATATAACTATTTCAATTTTTATAATCTCATTTAATTATAATAATAGCAACCAATACATCCATATATTATAATAATTTCAAAAATTATTCTTTCTATATCAAAATAGAATTTTGGGTAACATAATTTCATTCACCCACTTTAAAACAATATCGTGTTCAATCTTCTGTTCAAGTGTTTAGAAATTCCTATCGACTTTATGGCGTCCCACTATTCGATCAGAATTCATAAACCACTCAACAGACGAGCCAACACAATATAAAACAGTCTTTTTATCAAATAACAAATACGCTCTCGTATATATATACACTCAACTCATTCTAGGGTACTACTGACCCTATCTCCAATGGGCACATCCCACCAAAGCCTAGGTATTCGCTCAACCTAAGCTCTGATACCAACTGTAACGACCCGCAAATCCGTGCTATCTGAGTTGACTAAAAACACCACACGTCCAACCCAAATTGCACAGAAATACGAATCATTTTTAGAAAGAAGTTAGAGGATGAGAAATAGAAGGAAAGAAATATTAGAATAGAAGAAAAACGAAGATCACAAACTCACAGCGGAACGAATAAAATATATTATATAACATAACTTTTGAAATACAAATCAGTAACTTTATATACATACCATCATCAGAGCACAACAGTCATTTCTGGAACAGTTATAAACACCTGTTTCCAGATACAAACAAGGTCCACAGCGGAATATATGATAGCCTATAGCTAACCGGTGAAGCCTCCTGCTTCCAGCTCCTTCAAATGAATCTGTGAAATTCCGACTACTTGACTGCCCGTACAAATTTGGGCACCCAAGAGTTTAGGGAAAACAAAACAAAATAAACTCTGGGTCAGTCATGGGACTGGTGTGAGTAAACTCCAACCACTTGTTTAACTTTAAAAAATCCTTTCAAAAGAAAAGATAATAGTAAGACCAGCCTACACATAAAACACGGACGGTTTTTACCTTACTATAACCCAAAACACTTTGATACGAAAATCTAGTGATATTATAATAATGTCTACATCAAGTAAATAACCAAATAGCAAAACGCTTGCATCTCACGCTCCACATACATAGTATAAAATCAAAAACCGCATGGCGATTATTGGAGATTGGATTTCCAATATGACAAGGTATGGAACCACCTTCCGCTAGTGTATCTCTAGAGAGGAATACACTGGGTTCAACAAGAACATCTTGTAACCCGGCCCACACATGACCGACCACTCATTTCGCTTGAGTGTATCGAATGTATATCACCAACGGTTGGGATCAGCAACCGTCTCCCGACTGGGACAGCATCGAATAGAATAAGAAATTAAATGAACCTCTAGATAAGTGATTATACATCCTAATGGGAGCGACCCACATAGCCATGTTGCCTGCCCGATTTTTGTCATTTCCCGGTTGTTGAGGCCTGAGGCTACGCATACTTACCATTCATTGATAACAAAATCACTTTGAATGCCACATCGTCAGATCCGTTAATCACTAGTTGAGTTTGCACAAATATTCTGGATGTTATGCTAAGGGAATAAATCCGTTGCAACCATATATATTTATACAGACCAACCCATTTGATCATTGGAAATACTCTGTCAGACATTCGTCCATTTACGTTCGTTCTGGGATTGAACGAAACCGAAGGCACTATTTCTATTTGATAGAAAGAGTCCTTGCACTTTACTCCGTCTTCAATATATTCAGCATACTTGATTCGCAACGCTTATGCCGATACGGAGCGGTTCTTCGGATAATAATCCAACCGGTCTCTCCATATTGACAACGATGGTCAAAAACTTCGATAGTCTGTGATTTAACTATCGAATAAAAACAAGTGTTCATCCAACATATCAAACAAATCACTGGCTCTTTAATTAATATTTCATTAATTAAATCTCTTCTCCATTTCCTTATCAATATTTGTTAACCAAATATTTTCAATAATCATCTTGGCATCTTATGCCATTTGGAAAACGTTTCCCAATATCAACTCCTTTTATTTTCTATATATTAGAAAATATCTCTATTTGCAATTGGAAACAATTCCAATCACTTATCTCTATCCCGACTATTTTAATTATACTCAGGAAATATTTACTGTTATATTTCCAAAATTCCATCACTTAGGTTTAAAACGAATGTTGTGTAAAACATTGTTACAACAACCCAAAATATTTTATTCAACTAACTCTTTTTCAAACACTTCTCTTCGAGACTGGATCTTGCTATTTATCCATTAAAAATGAAATCAATCAAGTTGGGGTAAAATTACCTCTCAGACCTTAACTGAAAACATCCTCAACTTCAAAACGGCAAAACCACTTACCTCGAATAAACACACTATACAATCCAATTATTCATTTTTAAAACATGTATATAGTTCGCTTTCTATTTCTAATTTATAGATTTCCCTTTTTGTTTACAATATTCGATTTTTATATTCATTTACCTATCGAATTTTATACGTCGATGCAATGATTTCTAACTATCAAAATATCTTAAAAATATTCTAACTCCTTAAATTCCCGGAAAAATTCGCCATAACCTCCCCTGCACCGGGAGCATCGGGAAATTTCAAATAGCTTCCCCGGTCCTTCTTATCTCAAAAAGAAAAAGAAAAAGCCAAGCGGCTAGCCGATACGGCGCATAAAACCTCATATATGAATTAAACATGTACCTTATTGTCGAGCACACTAATTATATGCCTTCATCACTTTATCCCATAACTGTCTAACACGTGTTCACCTGTTTTCAATTCAATTCAACACTATCTAATCGTTTGAATTTGGTTTCGCCCATTTATTCTTTAATTAGTCATTTTGCCTATTTCACTTCTTTGTTTGAACATAACATGTTCAAACAAAATATTTAACTCGTTCATAACCAACTTGAATTTCAATTTCAATTCTAGTTCTCTTTTCTATTTCGAATATAAATTTTCAAATCGAATTTACTTATTTAAAGCTCAATATCCATTCAAAATCTCATTTAACTAATTTCCGTTCAAATTAGTTAATTCTATTCAATAATCAAAAATCTGATTACTGTTTCAGAAATCAACTCATTACTCCATTTGAGTTCAGATATATTTCACCTCTCAAACCTGGGCTTTTCTAAATAAAAATGCGGATTTTATTATATAAAATCCATTATGGTTTTTAATGGTTTCTGGCGCTGCACTTTTAAAAATTTGATTTTGACATATCTCAAAATCTATTCGACGAAATCCAGATTTTTCTCCTCCACTAGAAAACTATTATCAAATCAGTCCCGACGTTTCTTGTTTCAAAGAATTCCGACTTCGATTGAGTTCTGTATATTCAATTGAAGTTCGAATCGCCAATTTACGAACTACCGCTCCGCGGCGAGTTCGTTGTATATATATATACATATCTATACACACTTTTAAAACTTTGTTTTAAAATAAATTCAACTCTATTTTTGATATATATTTTTAATATATATCAAATCTATTTTCCTTTTCAATTCAAAATAATATTTTCGATTTTCTATATTCAATTACTATTTTCATTTTTATTTGAATTTTAAATATTCAAACTCCAATTTAAATTTCTATTTGAATTCTATATTTAAAATTCATTTCAACTGTATTTGAATTCTATATTCAAATGCCATTCACATTTCTATATTCAAAATTTCTATATATTCAAATCTCTTATTCAAATTCTATTTAAATTCTCTTAGTCAAATTCCATTTGGATTCTCTTATTCCAAATTCTATATTCAAATTTCATATGAACTTTCTTTATTCAAATCTATTTGACTTCCTTTGAATTCAAATTCTATTTCAATTCCTTTGACCTCAAATCTGTTTCAATTCCTTTGAATTCAAATCCCATATTTAAATTCCTTTTGAATTTCTATAGTCAAATTCTCTTTCAATTATATTTGATTTCAAATTTCATTGCAATTCTATTTTTGAAATTCTATTTTCAAAGTCTATTTCAAATTCTCTTTTGAAAATTCTATTTTGAACATCTATTTCAAATTTCTATTTGGAAATTCTATTTCAAATTCTCTATATTCAAACTCCATTTGAAAGTTCTATATTCAAATCCACTTTGGATTTTCTATTTGAATTCTATATTCAAAATCTATATTCAAATGTTACTTCAAATTCCCTTATTTAAATTCTATTTGAATCCTCTTATTCAAACTCTATATTTAAATTCCATTTGAATCATATTTTCAAATCTCTATAGTTAACTTCATTGAATTCTATTTTCAAGTCTCTATAGTTAACTCCATTTGAATTTTCTTTATTCAATTTCTTTAAACAAGTCTCGACTTCAATTCCTTTTTGAAATCAATATCTCTATTTTCCTTTTGAAGATAGATTTCCCATTCCAATTTCACCCTTGTATTTCTATTTCTGAATTATCAAATGATAATTCTTTTCACTTCATTTATAACTTCGTTATAAAAGAACTATTTATAAACTTCGTTATAAAAGAACTATTTATATGCTTCATTTATAAAGGAACTACTTGTTTTATTTTTCAAAAAACAAGTTTATATTTTTATTCCATTAAAAATTCAAATTCTATTTAAAAATAGAATTTTCCCTTTTAAATCTCAAATATCCTTCCACGGTATTTTAAATAAATTAACACTTAGCCCAGTGATATTTAAAACAATCAAATCACCCAATTTTCAATCATTTTATTTTTAACACATCATATATGAATATATGAAATCAGCAAACAACAAACAGATAATATATTTTTGAGGAATCCAGTTGGATTCCCCCAACCTGTTTTCCTGCATCCACAAACGTTGGTCAACAGAAATAATACCCATCCTGCTTCAAGGCAGGATATCGCGGTATAAAAGGGGATCCACTTATATACGTGGGCGTAGGGGGTCATCCGCTAAGGATACTGCGGGCATCCGCTAATAATATTGCGGGAATCCAACCAATCACCAAACCCATATAATAGCAAGCCTATACAACTAATATTTTTAAATCAACCAGAAAGCATTCAAACAAGCAATAACAATTATTTTTAGCGAATAAAAATAATTCTAAATAAAGGTGGGTGAGATTTACTCACCGAAATTGCAGTTGTCGAATATCCTGTTTATTCCCAAATCATCGGCTACGAATCTTCTCGAATGAATTCGCACCTACGATAATTTTATTCAAATTTAAATGATTAACATTTATTTATTTAAATTAACTTTTTAAACGGATAAATAATTTTCCTATATATATTCTCCTTTTAATCACAAATCATTTTTAAATTAAATAAACTATTTTTCTTTTCTTCTGCTTAAAATGGTCTAGGCAACTGTCAAACCAAATCAACTAACTAGACTTATATACTAATGAATCTAAGCACTAAAGTGGTTTAAACAGATTACCTAATTCATCTTTTTTTTCCAATTTGATCATTACTAATCTATTTAATAAATTAACTAAAACAAACAAAAACAAAAATGTATTCTATGTATTTTAGAATTCTTAAAAACAATACCTTAATCCTCTTCACTTTTTTTTTGATGCAATTAATCCTCTTCACTTTCATTCCTTTAAATTTACTAATATAAAAATTAAATAGTTTACTTTATTAGAACTGAAATAAAATTGGAAACTTAATTAAAATTTTAAGTACCTCACTTAGATAAACTAAGCCATTGTTTAAACTCATTCCCACTGCCACTTTGTTTGAATCCTCCTTCCTTGCAGTGCTGAGAAATACTCCACCCTAACTCCCACTTGTTACCACGCCCATCCATTTCCACCTTCCTCAGATCATTAACGGATTCCACACCGCACTCCTCTTCTTCCATTCCTCTTTCTCCAGTTCGGTCCTAGCATCACCAAAAAGGTCACGCACCCCACATCGCACAAACCCTAGATCGAAATCCATATTCAACTCCATCGCGAGGCAGTCCCTATACCACCCATCACTACCGAGTACCAATCGACATCGCGACCCTCACCAGATGCTTGAATCGCACGCCTGAATCCATGAATCGAATCAACAGGAGTCTCGCGTTTGTAGTTGGATCGTGAATCCCTCTTTTCCGATGCCAGAACCCCATCGTCCCTTTTAGAATCCAATTCGATTTTGATTTTTGCGGTTTTACTGAAGGAATAGAAGAATCGACCATTTATAAGTTCTTGAGTGTGCTGAAGCTTTCGGTGTTTGCAAATGAAGGAGGGCGGCTTTGGTTTATGGAGGATGATAGGGAACCAAAAGTACGAAACTATTAAGTTGTTGTTTGCTTGATACTGAAAATATGCGACAAGCTGTATGCGAAATAGAAGAAGAGGCACAGATAGGTCTGTAAATATAGGTCGTCCTTAGATTATTTAATATGTTTGATGTGATATTGATTTTATTCGTAAGTTTTAAAATTTGCGGTTCCTTAACTTCAACCTCAAACCCCTATTTTAACTTACCGGCCGGCGTTATCAAATTACAATGCTATTTTGAACTCAATGGACCCGGTCCGAAATTTTAATTCAACTGTATATATAATAGATACCGATTAAATTAAATTCGATTACAAATGTAAATTGATTTTAAACAATTAAATCCTCTGATAATAGTTTATTGTGAAATAGAATATATAATGATTGACTGAATTGTTTCGATTCAGTTTTATCTTTGAATTAAATTATTTCAGTTCTCGTATTTCGATGACTATCAAAATAAATTGTATTTTCGATTATTTAATCGATAACCTAATAAAATACCAATTATATTATAAATTCAATATTTAAAAACCATACTAAATATTTAAAATAAATCGACCCAAAATCCGGGTCGTTACAGTAAGGAAGTAAAGAAGTGATTTAATTAATGAAATATTAATTAAGAGGCCCAGTGATTTGTTTGATGGTTGGAATGTTTGTTTATTTTTCCTCGATAGTTAAATAACCGACTATCGAAGTATTTTCTAATGGGTTGGACTATTTTTCGAGAACCACTCCATATTGGCAGTAGCGTTGCGAATTAGATTATATAAAGATAATTGAAGACAGAGTAAAGTGCGAGGACGTTTTCTATTAATAGAAATTTTGCCTTCGGTTACGTTCAGTCCCAGAACGAACGTGTATAGACAAGTGTCTGACAGAGTATTTCCAATGATCGCATATGTTGGTCTGTTTAAATATATATGATGGCAGAGAATTTATTCTCTTAGCATAATATGCAGAATATATTTGTGCAAATCAATTAGTGATTAACGGATCTGACAATGTGGCATTCAAAGTGATTGTGCTATCAATGAATGGAAAGTAATCGTAGCCTCAGGCTTCAACAACCAGGAAATGACAAAAATCGGGCAGGTAGCATGGCTATGTGGGTCGCTCCCATTAGGGGTGTATAATCACCTATCTAGAGAAATTCCTTTTACGTCTTTAATCTATCGATGTTGTCCCTTTTCGGGAAATGGTTGCTAATCCCAACCGTTGGTGATATACATTCGATACACTCAAGCGAAATGAGTGGTCGGTCGTGTGTGGGCCAGGTTACAAGATGTTCTTGTTGAACCCAGTGTATTCCCCTCTAGAGATACACTATCGGCAGGTGATTCCATACCTTATCATAGTCGGAATCCAATCTCCAATAAGCGCCTTACGGTTTTTTATTTGTTTTATATTATATATGGAGTGTGAGATGCAAGCGTTCCGCTAGATTGTTATTTATTTGATTTAGACACTATTATAATATCATTGGATTTTCGTATCATAGTGTTTTGGGTTATAGTAAGCTAAAAACCATCCATGTTTATGTGTGGGCTGGTCTTACCATTATACTTTCTTTCGAAAGGATTTTGAAAGTTAAACAAATGGTTGGAGTTTACTCACACCAGTCCCATGACTGACCCAAAGTTTATTTTGTTTGTTTTCCCCAAACTCTTGGGTGCCCAAATTTGTACGGGAAGTCAAGTAGTCGGGATTTTACAGATTCACTTGGAGGAGTTGGAAGCAGGAGGCTTCACCAGTTAGCTATAGACTATCAAATATTCCGCTGTGTACCATGTTAGTATCTGGAAGCAAGTGTTTATAACTGTTCCAGAAATAGCTGTTGTTCTCTGATGATGGTATGCATATAAAGTTACCGAATTGTGTTTCAAAGTTTATGTTACCTAATATATTTTATTTGTTCCATTGTGAGTTTGTGATCTTC
Source organism: Allium sativum (assembly GCA_030737875.1). Lineage (NCBI taxonomy): Eukaryota > Viridiplantae > Streptophyta > Magnoliopsida > Asparagales > Amaryllidaceae > Allium > Allium sativum. The sequence goes on along the minus strand of CM060913.1, from coordinate 453,348,489 downwards.
GTTTTCTTCTATTCCAATATTTCTTTCTTTCTATTTCTCATCCTCTAACTTCTCTCTAATAATGATTCGTATTTCTATGATATTTGGGTTGGACGTGTGGTGTTATTAGTCAACTCAGATAGTACGGATTTGCAGGCCGTTACAGTTGGTATCAGAGCCAGGTTGAGCAAATACCTAGGCTTTGTTGGGTTGTGCTCATTAAAGAAAGGGTCAGTAGTACCCTGGAATGAGTTAAGTGTATATACGAGAGCGTGTATTTGTTATTTGATATAAAAACTGTTTTATATTGTTTTGGCTAGTCCGTTGAGTGGTTTATGAATTTTGATCGAATTGTAGGACGCCATGAAGTTGATAGGAATTTCTGAACACTTGAACAGAAGATACAACATAATATGGTTTTAAAATGGGTAAATGAAATAATTTTACCCAAAACTATATTTTTATATAGAAAGAATAATTTCTAGAAATTATTATGATATATGGATATGTTGGTTGTTATAATAATCAAATGAGATTATAAAATTGAAATGGTTATCTATAACCAAATATTATTTGTATATGAATTAAATATACAAATAAGAAGAATTAAAATTAAATTCAAACCAGAATTTGGAATTTTAAATCCTGGGAAGTTGGAAAATATTTTCCAAAGTATATTAAAGTAATATAGCATTACTTTGAAAGGATTTGAATAAAAATCATTTTAGATGGATTTTGAAAGTGTTAAAGCTCTGAACTCACTTCAGTAGCTGGGAAATAATTCTGATGATGATCACGACATCATCAATGTTCATTTTCGGGTTTCTAAGTGATGGATTGCTACCTTGGAAAAGTTTTCAAAGGAATTTGTTTAAAAGAAAACAAGTTGATTTGGAAAATTCAAATGTTTTGAATTTGAAATGTTTATAAATATAGGTATATACTTATGTTATTTCAAAGGATTTGAAATAAAAACCCGGGTATTTTAATTCTGGAATTTAAATTTAACTTAAGAAAGTTAAATAAATCGAAGTAAATAAATTGATCAGAATCAATTAGAATGGAATATGAATTGATTGTAAATCATTCAGATTAATTGAATGTGAGCATATACGGTGTGTAATATAAACGAGAACCAAAAGTTTTGGTAGAACTAACTTTGTTGAAATATAAAGTGTAGAGTTTCAACATAAGTGAATTTTGAAAGAGTTAATGGGCTTGTAGCATTTTCCTGCCTTAGTAATTTCGGGGACGAAATTCTTTTAAGAGGGGAAGAATGTAACAACCCAGATTTTTGGTCTGTTAATTTTAAATATTTAATATTTATTTTAAATATTTAGTTGATAATATAAATTAATTTTTATATTGAGTTATCGATTTAATAATCGAATTTAATTTAATTTAATTTAGAATATATCGAATTATTGGAATTCGAAATATAATTGAAATCGAAGTTAAAAACTGAATCAAAATGATTCAGACGATAAGTAGGAATTTTATTTGATATATACGATAATAAATAATAATTTATTATCAAAGAATTTGTGGTTTTCAAATTAAAATTGTATTATATTAATTTAATATGGTATATGTGTTGAAATTAAATTTTAGAATATATACTGTTGAGTTCAGAATATTGAAATGTCTGTCGGTACGCTAGAATAGCGGTTCGCGATTTGAATTAATGGACCCCGAGATAGTTGATTGTGGATAGGTTTGAAATCAAATCTATATCCATTTAAAAAGAATAAAAATCACTTTATATCGAATTGTATTAATTATGAAATCAAATCAGAATCCGTTTAAAAGAAATAAAGATCACTTTATTTCAAATCGAACTAAATCAAAATCTAATCACATTAAAAATATTGTACCATATACAGGCGTAAATTCCTTAATGCTGAAGTAATCCCCTTTATAAAACCGCGATGCTCCCTCACTTCTCCCTTTCAATTCGTTCCTCCCGGTAATAAAAATAAAATCGAAGCCTTTCTCTCCTTCTCTTAAGAAATCCGTTCCTCCCCTTTAATTTCAATTCGAAGCCACTCCTCATTACAGATCTAAAACCCAATATATTCCTAAACAAAATCGAAAGCCCCAAATTAGGAAATGTCGTTTCTTGACAAACGAGAATCGAATCTTTCAAAGCGGCCTATCTTGTTCTAAATTCCAACACGAAAACAAAAAATCGATTTTTATGGTAGAAATTGCCGATACCACTATCCACGTATTCAATCATGATAATTTCCGATCCAAAAATCACAACAAGGATTTCTATGAGCTTGTGAAGGGGTCATCTTCACCCTGCAATGTTTACAGGAAGGTGCGATGGGTTCTATGGCATTCGAAATTTCCAAACAACGCTAGGTTTAGGGTTCGCAAGAATTTCTGGGTTAATTAGGAAGTGGCGACTGTTAGTAGGGAGGGTTCGGGGATTTGGGCAGTGGACGGAGCAATGAAGTCTGGGATCAGACCAACGGTAGGCGCGAAGTTTTGGTATGGGAAACCTGCAGTGATGATGGAAGGATGTCTAATGACTAGTAAGTGGCGACAAGGGTTGATTTACTAAGGGGTGTTCAAGTTGTTGTGATTGATCATGGTATGAGTTGTTGAAGTCTGACCATGATAGGTTGATCAAGACGTGGGTTTGAACCTGTTAACAAAAGAAGAGGAAGGATATTAAAGCTTTAAAGGTAAATAAATCTTAGTTGATTAAGTTAATATGTACAAACCTATATGTTTAACTAATGAAGTAATTAAATTATAAACTAACCGCAAATATGAGATTAAGGAAAAGTTAGATGTTTAATGTTATCATTTAAAACCGTTGATTGAAACAATGTGTAATTTATTTATACAAGGTTCAAAGATCTTGAAAATGAAACGAATTGGTGCAGGACTACGAGTTATTCGAGTTAGTAATGGTCTGGAATTTGATGGAGTTAGCAGGGATTTAATTTAAAAAGAAACTGGAACAGATTGCAAATAAAATCAGGTGAGTAAATCTCACTCAAATTTTATTTAGAATTATTATTATCAGTTAAAAATAATTGTTTGTTGGTTGTTTGCATGCATTGAAATAATATTATGGTTATAAAATATATATTAGTTATTTAGGATTGGTGTTTGTGGTTATTATATATATATATATATATATATATATATATATATATATATATATATATTGGTGGTTGGTTGGATTCCCGAAGTACCATCAGCGGATGCCCGCAATATCATTAGTGGATGACCCTATACGCCCTACGCTATGATAGTGGATTACCTTCTATACCGGGATATCCTGCCTCGAAGCAAGATGGGTATTATTTATGTTGACTATCGTCTATGGATGCAGGAAAAACAGGTTGAAGGGATCCAGCTGGATTCCTCAAACTATTATTGTTTGTTTGTATTCATATATATTATCATCTATGATGTGTTATAAACCCTGTGATTTGATAATTGAGTGTTTTGGATGTTTAAATATCACTGGGCAAAAAGGTTAATTTATAAAAATATTGTGAAAAAGGATTTTTAGATTTAAAAGGAAAATTCTATTTTTCTATAATAGAATTTGAATTTCAAATGGGCTAAGAAATATTTACTTGTTTTGAAAAATATAAACAAGTATTGAATTTATAAACGGTGTTTATAAATTAAATAATACAGGAAATTGAAATGAATTTATAAATGGTGTATATAAATAAAATGGATAATTATCATTGGATAATTGAGAAAGTTAAATTCAAATATGAATTTAAAAATATGAATTGGAAATCATTTAAATAGAAAATGATGAAATCTATTCGAATGTTTCGGAATGGAAATTTAATTGGATAATTAAGTTAGATTATACTGAGTTTATAAAATAAATTATTTCAAGAAGGACTATTAGAATTGAATTAATTAGAGACTAATATTTAAATTAAATATTAAAATAGATTCTATGTTATATATGGATAAGTTAAAATAAATAAAATATTCCAAAATAAGATTTTGTTTTAAAAATAGAATTTTTGAAATGAAGCTTGTTTTATTATATAAAACAACGAAGTTGGATTTATAAACAATATTTATAAATCTAGTGAAATAGATTATCATTGGATAATTTAGAGTTTAAAGTTGAAAATAGAAAGTGAAAATAGAAAGTTGAAAATAGAAAGTGAAAATAGAAAGTTGAAATATAAAAATTTGGAAATAGAATTTGAAAGTAGAAATTGAAAATAGAATTTGAAATCATTTAGTGGGAACGAAGAAATATATTTCAGAATGCGGATTGTAAACATAATTGAAATAAATCCAAAGGATTTATATTTTATCTCCAAAAGAATTAGAATATTATATATAAGACAGAGTTGTAAATAAAATTTACAATTGAGTTATGAAAATCGACGATTTAGAAAAATCAAAATGTCTAACTTAGATTTGGAAAGTCGATCTTATATATATAAAAAACTTATTAGAATGGAAGTGGAATTTATATATAAACGAAGTTTAAAACATTTATATATTAAATATAATTAAAATGAACTCACCGCAGTGCGGTAGTTCGTAAATTGGCGTTTGGAACTTCAATTGAGTATACAGGACTCAATTTAAGTCGGAATTCTTCAAAACAAGAATCATCAGGACCAATTAAATAATAGTTTTCTAATGGAAGAGAAAAATATGAATTTCGTCGTATAGATTTTGAGTTATGTCAAAATCAAATTTTTAGAAAAGCTGCGCCATAACCGTTATAAAACCATAATGGTTTATTTAAATAAATAAAGGGATTTTAAGTAAATAAAATCCGAATTTCCATTAGAAAAATCCAGACATGAGTTGTAAAACAAATATGAACTCAAGTTGTGTAAATGAATCTGATTTTTGAAACAAAAATCAGATTTTTAATTATTGAATAGAATTAACTAATTTGAAGAATAATTAGTAAATGGAATTTTGAATCGAAATTGGGCGTTGGATAAGTAAATGAGGTTAAAGAATTTATATTCGAAATTAAATATGAAACTCGAGTTGAAAATCAAATTAGATTTTGTTTTAAGTAAATTAAAAACATATCCGGAAGTGATATGTTTAATTAAAAAGATGAAATGGGCAAAAGAACTGATTAAAGAATAGTTCAACGAATCGAGTTAAAATGACCAGACTGAGTTGAAATAAATTAGAAATGGACGCATATGTTAACAGGTATGGAATGAAGTATATGAAGATTATAATTTGTGTGCCCGACAAAAAGGTACATGTTTATATTCCATATGAGATTTTATGCGCCGAATCGGCAAGCCACTTGGCTTTTTGATTTTCTTTTTGAATGGAAAGGGCCTAGAGAGGCGAGTTGAGCTTTGAAATATTTGCCGGTACAAAGGAGGTTATGACGAAATTTTCCGGAAATTTAAGGAGTTAGAATATTTTTAAGATAATTTAATAATTGGAAATCTATATGTCGATATATATAGAATTCGATAAGGAAACAACCTTGAAAATAGAATATAATAAACAAAAAGGAAATCGAAAATCTTGGAATAGAAATATATATATATATATATATATATATATACGTTTTTAAAAATGAATAAGTGGATTTTATGGTGTTGATAATTTGAGATAAGCGGTCTTGTCTGTTTTGAAGTTAATAATATTTTCAGTCAAGGTCTGAGAGTTAATGATATCCCAACTCGTTTGATTTCATTATTAGCTAATAAATAACAAGATTCAGTCTAAAAGAGAGATGTTTAAAGAGTTTAGTTGAATGCTGTAACGACCCGGATTTTAGCCAGTTAATATTGAATATTTAAATTATTTAATTAGGATAATAAGTTGATTTTTATATTGAATTTATCAATTTAATAATCGGTATATGAATAATTATCTAATATATTAAATTATCATATTATGGAAACGATAAATAATTGGATTCAGAATTTAAAACTGAATCAAAAAGGTTCAAATGGCTAATATAAATTATATATTGAATTATAACGATAGTTATCGATAATTTAAATTGTTTGAAACCATTGTTATATTTTAGATTGAATTTAATTTAAATTGTTATTTCCTTTATTTAGTCGAATTAAATTACAGAGTCAGTTCCGTGAATTTTAAAATAACACCATAATCGGAAGACGTAAATCGCTACGTTGAAAATAGCAGTTCGGGGTTTTAAATTAAAAGGACCGCGAAATATTTTATTATTTAATTAAACAAAATCAAATCAAAGGAATTAAATTCGGCCGACCTACTTCTTTTATATCGCGCCACCCTATTTCTTTCCTCGAGCCAAATTTCCTGTCTTCCTCTTCCAATATCAAGGAAAACATCAAATTAATGTCTGTCGTACTCATGTTTCCTTGCGCCCTTATAAAACCGCACTCCATCTCCTCTCTATTTTCAATCAACGTCGCTCCTCAAATAAATTCCTTCGTTCCTTCTTCTTTTTCTTTTTCATTTTATCATCCGAAAAATCGATTCCTATCAGAAATTGAAAAAGGAAAATCGCCATCGCAGATAGCTCGACATCGAACTGGAGATGGGGTTTTCGACTTTGATAGGGTTTCCCGTTTTGATGTGGGGGGGGGGGGTGCGCTGTTGATGAAGTCGACGGTGAAATCGAACTTGATAATGGTGGCAACAGTACGGTATTTAGTGGAGTATTGGGGTTTCGCTCGAACTAAGTTCGGTGGTGGATTTCATGGGCTGAGGACCGATGGCGATTCGGATTTAGGGTTTCGAGCCAGGCTCGACTGTTGAGGAAGGTGCGATGTTGGCGAACTCGTGGGATCAGGAGGAGCAGTGTTCGGTGGAGCAGCGTGAAGGTGGTAGTTGTGTATTCTGGGGATCGCGATTTGCTCCCTGAAGTTCATCGATGTAGTTGTAGCTGGCGGTTCTAGTTCTTGGGATGGGAGTCTTTGTTTGGCAGTGATGTATTGAGGAAGAAGAAAGAATTTAACAGGATTAAGGTAATTTTTTTTTCTTTTTAGATTTAGTTTTTATTTATTTGAAAAAATAAATATGGCAGCTAGGAATTTATTATGAGGGATTAGTGATATAAAAAGCAAATAAATTTATATAATTAGTTTATAGAAAATAAGTTAGTTAGTTTTGATTCTTTTATTTAAACCATATTAGTTTGATTCAGATTTCAAACTCAAGATAAATAAAAGAAGTTGGATATTTAATTAAAACAATTTGGTGATTTAATTAAATGAGAAAATGGATATATATATACATATGACATTTACTTATGCGTTAATTGAAATGTTGATCGTTAAATAAATATTCATAGGAGCACGATAAAACTCGTTCGAGGCGATTCGAAGCCGTAAGATCTGAATTTCCACGAGATATTCAGCAATGGAAATCACGGTGAGTAAATCTCACTCACCTTTAAAAATTATTTTTATTCCATTAAAAATAATTGTTTGTTGCTTGTGTGAATGCTTTCTGCTTGCTTTATATATATTAGTTATTTAGGCTATATATATATATTGGGTTGATTGATTGGTTGGATTCCCGCAGTCTCATTAGCGGATGCCCGCAGTTTCATAGCGGATGATTACCCTATACGCCCCACGCTATGATTAGTGGATGACCTTCTATACCGCGATATTCTGCCACGAAGCAGAATGGGTATTATTTATGTGCTAACATCTGTGGATGCAGGAAAAACAGGTTGGAGGAATCCAACTGGATTCCTCAAAAATATATTATCTGTTTGTTTATTTGTTTGCATATATATTGTTATATATGATGTGTTAGAAAAATAAATAATTGGTTGCTTTGTGTGTTTTATCACTGGGCTTAAGTAATGATAATTAAAAATATCATAAAAAGGATATTGGCGATTTAAAAAGGGAAAATTCTATTTTTTAAATAGAATTTGAATTTTAAATGGAATTAAAATATAAACTTGTTTTTGAAAAATAAAACAAGTAGTTCTTTATAAACGAAGTTTATAAATAATTCTTTTATAACGAAGTTATAAATGAAGTGAAAAGAATTATCATTTGATAATTCAGAAATAGAAATACAAGTGCGAAAATGGAATTTGAAATGAAATTTCAAATAGGATGTGAAATGGAGTTTTTAAATATATAACTCAAATGAAATTTGAGTATAACATTTGAATTTTAAAGGGAGTTTAAATATTTGAATTTTTAGAGGAGATTGAATATTAGAAATTCAAATAGAAGTTCAAATAGAACTTGAATAGATGAAATTTGAATGAAAAATAGAATTTGAATTCAAGAAATTAAAATAAAATTTGAATTCAAAGGAATTCGAATAAAGAAATTCAAATAGAGATTTCAATGTAGAATTTCAAAATAGAATTTGAAATATAATATTTCAAAGAAGAATTCAAATATGAAATTTGAATAGAGATTTGAAATGGAATTCAAATATGAAATTTGAATAGAGATTTGAAATAGAAATTCAAGTATTGAATTTGAACATGAATTGAATACAGGAATTCAAGTAGAAATTTGAATATGGAATTTCAAATAGAATTTGAAATAAGCTTTGAAAGTAGGATTTCAAAGTAGGATTGAAATAGGATTTCAAAATAGGAAATCCAAATAGTTTTGAAATATAATTTGAATTTCAGGGAATTAAAATAGAATTTGAATTCAAAGGAATTCAAATGGGATTGAAATAAAGGAAATTCAAAAAAAAAGAATTTCAAATAAAAGAAGAATGTAATTTGAAATATTGGGAATTTCAAATAAGAGAAAATGGAATTTGAAACATTTAGAATTTCAAATAGAATTTAAATGGAGTTTGAATATTTGAATTTTCAAATAGAGTTGGGATATTCGAGAATTCAAATAGACTTTGAATATAGGAATTTCAAACGAAATTGGAGAATGGAGTTTAAATCCAGAATTGGAATTCAAGAGATATAAATCTAGAATTTGAATCCAAGGGATATAAATCTAGGATTTGAATTCAAGAGAAATATAAATATGGCATTTGAATTCAAAGTGAAGTTTAATATGAGATTTGAAATTCTAATAGAATGAAAATAGATTTAAGTATAGAAATTTAAATGGAGATTGGAAATGGGATTTGAATAAGGAAATTCAAAGGTAGGTTTTCAAAGTAGAACTTGAATTAAAACTTTGAAAATAGAATTTCAAATAGAACTCGAAATAGAATTAACTATGGGATTTGAATATGGAATTCAAATGGAATTGAAACTATGGATTTGAATATATTAAAATCAGAATGGAATTGAATTTCATTCAAACGAAGTTTAAAAGTTTATATATATAAATATAATTAAAACGAACTCGCCGCAGCGCTGCAGTTCGTAAATTGGCGACTCGAACTTCAATTGAATATACAGAACTCAATTGAAGTCGGAATTCTTCGAAACAAGAAACGTCAGGACCGGTTTGATAATAGTTTTCTAATGAAAGAGAAAAATATGAATTTCGTCGTATAGATTTTGAGTTATGTCAAAATCAAATTTTCAGAAAAGCAGCGCCAGAATCGTTTTAAAACCATAATGGTTTATTTAATATTATAAAAGGAGTTTAAGCGAGAAAATCCGAAGTTTCTATTTTAGAAAATTTCAGAGTTGAGTTGTAAAATATATGCGAATTCAAGTTGTGTAAATGAATATGATTTTTGAAACAGAAACCAGATTTTGATTTATTGAATGGAATTAACTAAATTGAATAGAAATTAGTTAAGACGATTTCGAATGGATATTGGGGTTTGAATAAATAAATTCGATTTGAAAATTTATATTCGAAATCAAAAAGGAAACTAGAATTGAAATTGAAATTCAATTTGGTTATGAACGAGTTAAAATAATTTGTTTGAAAATGCTATGTTCAACAAAGAAGCAAAATAGGCAAAATGGCCGATTTAAAGAATAAATGGCGAAACTGAATTCAAACGATTAGATAGTGTTGAATTGAATTGAAAACAGGTGAACAGGTGTTAGACAGGTATGAGATGAAGTATATGAAGATTTAAATTTATGTGCTCGACAAAAAGGTACGTTTTAATTCATATATGAGATTTTATGCGCCGTATCGGCAAGCCGCTTGGCTTTTTCTTTTTCTTTTCGATTGGAGAAGATACCGGGAAGCTATTTGAAATTTCCCGATGCTCCCGATACAGGGGAGGTTATGGCGAAATTTTCCGGAAATTTAAGGAGTTAGAATATTTTTAAGATATTTTGATAATTTGAAATCATTGTATCGACGTATCGAATTCGATAGTAAAGTGCATATAAAAATCGAATGTTGTAAACAAAAAGGGATAGAGATAAGTGATTGAAATTGTTTCCAATTGCAAATAGAGATTTTGCTAATATATATAGAAAATAAAAGAAGTTAATATTTGGAAACGTTTTCCAAATGGCGTAAGAGGCAAGATGATTATTGAAAATATTTGGTTAACAAATATTGATAGAGGAAATGGAGAAGAGATTTAATTAATGAAATATTAATTAAAGAGCCCAGTGATTTGTTTGATATGTTTGGATGAACACTTGTTTTTATTCGATAGTTAAATCACAGACTATCGGAGTTTTTGACAATCGTTGTCAATATGGAGAGACCGGTTGGATTATTATCCGAAGAACCACTCCGTATTGGCATAAGCGTTGCGAACCAAGTATGCTGAGTATATTGAAGACGGAGTAAAGTGCACGGGCTTTTCTAGTAATAGAAATAGTTCCTTCGGTTTCGTTCAATCCCAGGACGAACGTATATGGACGAATGTCTGACAGAGTATTTCCAATGATCAAATGGGTTGGTCTGTATGAATATATATGGTTGCAACAGATTTATTCCCTTAGCATAATATCCAGAATATTTGTGCAAACTCAACTAGTGATTAACGGATCTGACAATGTGGCATTCAAAGTGATTGTGTTATCAATGAATGGTAAGTAATCGTAGCCTCAGGCCTCAACAACCAGGAAATGACAAAAATCGGGCAGGCAGCATGGCTATGTGGGTCGCACCCATTAGGGTGTATAATCACCTATCTAGAGAAATTCCTTTTGTTTCTAAATCTATCGATTCTGCCCATTCGGGAAACGGTGGTTTGAGTCCAACCGTTGGTGATATACATTCGATACACTCAAGCGAAATGAGTGGTCGGTCATGTGTGGGCCGGGTTGCAAGACGTTCTTGTTGAACCCAGGTGTATTCGCCTCTAGAGATACACAGTCGGAAGGTGGTTCCATACCTTGTCATGTTGGAAATCCAATCTCCAATAAGCGCCATGCGGGTTTTGATTTTATAATATATATGTGGAGCGTGAGATGCTAGCGTTCTGCTATTTGGTTATTTATTTGATGTAGACATTATTATAATATCACTGGATTTTCGGATCAAAATGTTTTGGGTTATAGTAAGGTAAAAACCGTCCGTGTTTATGTGTGGGCTGGTCTTACTATTACCTTTTCTTTCGAAAGGATTTTTAAAGTTAAACAAGTGGTTGGAGTTTACTCACACCAGTCCCATGACTGACCCAGAGTTTATTTTGTTTTGTTTTCCCTAAACTCTTGGGTGCCCAAATTTGTACGGGCAGTCAAGTGTTTCAGGCTTTTACAGATACACTTGGAGGAGCTTGAAGCAGGAGGCTTCAACGTTAGTTATTTAGAGTTACTTCCGCTGGATCAAATGTTATGTGTACTCTGATGATGGTATGTATATATGTACAAAACAGATTTGTATTTCGAAGCTTATGTTATATAATATATTTTATTCGTTCCGCTGTGAGTTTGTGATCTTTGTTTTCTTCTATTCTAATATTTCTTTCTTTTTATTTCTCATCCTCTAACTTCTTTCTAATAATGAGTCGTATTTCTATGCAATTTGAGTTGGACGTGTGGTGTTTTTAGTCAACTCAGATAGCACGGATTAGCGGGCCTTTACAGTTGGTATCAGAGCTTAGGTTGAGCAAATACCTAGGCTTGTGTGGTATGTGCTCATTAGAGATAGAGTCAGTAGTACTCTAGAATGAGTTGAGTGTATAGATACGAGAGAGCGTATTTGTTATTTGATATAAAAATTGTTTTATATTGTGTTGGCTTGTCTGTTGAGTAGTTTATGAATTCTGGTCGAATCGTGGGACGCCACGAAGTCGATAGGAATTTCTAAACGCCTGAACAGAAAATACGACATGATATTGTTTTAAATGGGTAAATGAAATAATTTTACTCAAAATTCTATTTTGATATAGAAAGAATAATTTTCTGAAATTATTATAATATATGCATGTGTTGATTGTTAGGATTATAATCAAACGAGATTATAAAAATTGGAATGGTTATTTATAACCAAAATAGAATTTGTATAGGAAGTAAATATACAAATGAGATGAATTAGAATTAAATCCAAACCAGAATTGAGAATTCAAAATCCTGGGAAGTTGAAAAATATTTTTCAAAGTATATTAAAATAATATAGATTTGTTTTAAAGGATTTGAAAGAAAATCATTTTAGATGGATTTTAAAATGATAAAGCACTGAACTCACTTCAGCCGCTGGGAAATAATTCTGATGATGACTGCAGCTTCATCAGTATTCATTTTCGAGTTCTAAGTGACGAATGACTACCTTAGAAAAGTTTTGATGGAATTTGTTTGAAAGAAAACAAGTGGTTTGAAAATTCAGAGGTTTTGAATTTGAAATGAAAATAAATATATGTATGTATTTATGGGATTTCAAAAGAATTTGAAAAGAAGAACCCAGGGATTTGAATTCTGGAATTGAAATTTAACTTAAACAAGTTAAATGGGTCGAAGTGAATGAATTGATTAGAATCAATTTAAATAGATTTATTGAAATAAATTGAAATAAATATGAATTGAATGTGAAGGCATATGAAAGGAAGAAGACCAAAAGTTTTGGTGAAATTAAATATGTTGAAATATAAGGAGGTGAGTTTCAACATAAAGGAGTTTGAAAAATAATGGGTTTGTACCATTTTCCTACCTTAGCAATTTCGAGGACGAAATTATTTTAGGGGGAAAGAATGTAACGACCCGGATTTTAGCCAGTTAATATTGAATATTTAAATTATTTAATTAGGATAATAAGTTGATTTTTATATTGAATTTATCAATTTAATAATCGGTATATGAATAATTATCTAATATATTAAATTATCATATTATGGAAACGATAAATAATTGGATTCAGAATTTAAAACTGAATCAAAAAGGTTCAAATGGCTAATATAAATTATATATTGAATTATAACGATAGTTATCGATAATTTAAATTGTTTGAAACCATTGTTATATTTTAGATTGAATTTAATTTAAATTGTTATTTCCTTTATTTAGTCGAATTAAATTACAGAGTCAGTTCCGTGAATTTTAAAATAACACCATAATCGGAAGACGTAAATCGCTACGTTGAAAATAGCAGTTCAGGGTTTTAAATTAAAAGGACCGCGAAATATTTTATTATTTAATTAAACAAAATCAAATCAAAGGAATTAAATTCGGCCGACCTACTTCTTTTATATCGCGCCACCCTATTTCTTTCCTCGAGCCAAATTTCCTGTCTTCCTCTTCCAATATCAAGGAAAACATCAAATTAATGTCTGTCGTACTCATGTTTCCTTGCGCCCTTATAAAACCGCACTCCATCTCCTCTCTATTTTCAATCAACGTCGCTCCTCAAATAAATTCCTTCGTTCCTTCTTCTTTTTCTTTTTCTTTTTATCATCCGAAAAATCGATTCCTATCAGAAATTGAAAAAGGAAAATCGCCATCGCAGATAGCTCGACATCGAACTGGAGATGGGGTTTTCGACTTTGATAGGGTTTCCCGTTTTGATGTGGGGGGGGGGGGGGGTGCGCTGTTGATGAAGTCGACGGTGAAATCGAACTTGATAATGGTGGCAACAGTACGGTATTTAGTGGAGTATTGGGGTTTCGCTCGAACTAAGTTCGGTGGTGGATTTCATGGGCTGAGGACCGATGGCGATTCGGATTTAGGGTTTCGAGCCAGGATCGACTGTTGAGGAAGGTGCGATGTTGGCGAACTCGTGGGATCAGGAGGAGCAGTGTTCGGTGGAGCAGCGTGAAGGTGGTAGTTGTGTATTCTGGGGATCGCGATTTGCTCCCTGAAGTTCATCGATGTAGTTGTAGCTGGCGGTTCTAGTTCTTGGGATGGGAGTCTTTGTTCGGCAGTGATGTATTGAGGAAGAAGAAAGAATTTAACAGGATTAAGGTAATTTTTTTTCTTTTTAGATTTAGTTTTTATTTATTTGAAAAAATAAATATGGCAGCTAGGAATTTATTATGAGGGATTAGTGATATAAAAAGCAAATAAATTTATATAATTAGTTTATAGAAAATAAGTTAGTTAGTTTTGATTCTTTTATTTAAACCATATTAGTTTGATTCAGATTTCAAACTCAAGATAAATAAAAGAAGTTGGATATTTAATTAAAACAATTTGGTGATTTAATTAAATGAGAAAATGGATATATATATATATATACATATGACATTTACTTATGCGTTAATTGAAATGTTGATCGTTAAATAAATATTCATAGGAGCACGATAAAACTCGTTCGAGGCGATTCGAAGCCGTAAGATCTGAATTTCCACGAGATATTCAGCAATGGAAATCACGGTGAGTAAATCTCACTCACCTTTAAAAATTATTTTTATTCCATTAAAAATAATTGTTTGTTGCTTGTGTGAATGCTTTCTGCTTGCTTTATATATATTAGTTATTTAGGCTATATATATATATATATATATATTGGGTTGATTGATTGGTTGGATTCCCGCAGTCTCATTAGCGGATGCCCGCAGTTTCATAGCGGATGATTACCCTATACGCCCCACGCTATGATTAGTGGATGACCTTCTATACCGCGATATTCTGCCACGAAGCAGAATGGGTATTATTTATGTGCTAACATCTGTGGATGCAGGAAAAACAGGTTGGAGGAATCCAACTGGATTCCTCAAAAATATATTATCTGTTTGTTTATTTGTTTGCATATATATTGTTATATATGATGTGTTAGAAAAATAAATAATTGGTTGCTTTGTGTGTTTTATCACTGGGCTTAAGTAATGATAATTAAAAATATTATAAAAAGGATATTGGCGATTTAAAAAGGGAAAATTCTATTTTTTAAATAGAATTTGAATTTTAAATGGAATTAAAATATAAACTTGTTTTTGAAAAATAAAACAAGTAGTTCTTTATAAACGAAGTTTATAAATAATTCTTTTATAACGAAGTTATAAATGAAGTGAAAAGAATTATCATTTGATAATTCAGAAATAGAAATACAAGTGCGAAAATGGAATTTGAAATGAAATTTCAAATAGGATGTGAAATGGAGTTTTTAAATATATAACTCAAATGAAATTTGAGTATAACATTTGAATTTTAAAGGGAGTTTAAATATTTGAATTTTTAGAGGAGATTGAATATTAGAAATTCAAATAGAAGTTCAAATAGAACTTGAATAGATGAAATTTGAATGAAAAATAGAATTTGAATTCAAGAAATTAAAATAAAATTTTAATTCAAAGGAATTCGAATAAAGAAATTCAAATAGAGATTTCAATGTAGAATTTCAAAATAGAATTTGAAATATAATATTTCAAAGAAGAATTCAAATATGAAATTTGAATAGAGATTTGAAATGGAATTCAAATATGAAATTTGAATAGAGATTTGAAATAGAAATTCAAGTATTGAATTTGAACATGAATTGAATACAGGAATTCAAGTAGAAATTTGAATATGGAATTTCAAATAGAATTTGAAATAAGCTTTGAAAGTAGGATTTCAAAGTAGGATTGAAATAGGATTTCAAAATAGGAAATCCAAATAGTTTTGAAATAGAATTTGAATTTCAGGGAATTAAAATAGAATTTGAATTCAAAGGAATTCAAATGGGATTGAAATAAAGGAAATTCAAAAAAAAAGAATTTCAAATAAAAGAAGAATGTAATTTGAAATATTGGGAATTTCAAATAAGAGAAAATGGAATTTGAAACATTTAGAATTTCAAATAGAATTTAAATGGAGTTTGAATATTTGAATTTTCAAATAGAGTTGGGATATTCGAGAATTCAAATAGACTTTGAATATAGGAATTTCAAACGAAATTGGAGAATGGAGTTTAAATCCAGAATTGGAATTCAAGAGATATAAATCTAGAATTTGAATCCAAGGGATATAAATCTAGGATTTGAATTCAAGAGAAATATAAATATGGCATTTGAATTCAAAGTGAAGTTTAATATGAGATTTGAAATTCTAATAGAATGAAAATAGATTTAAGTATAGAAATTTAAATGGAGATTGGAAATGGGATTTGAGTAAGGAAATTCAAAGGTAGGTTTTCAAAGTAGAACTTGAATTAAAACTTTGAAAATAGAATTTCAAATAGAACTCGAAATAGAATTAACTATGGGATTTGAATATGGAATTCAAATGTAATTGAAACTATGGATTTGAATATA
Organism: Allium sativum; assembly: GCA_030737875.1. Lineage (NCBI taxonomy): Eukaryota > Viridiplantae > Streptophyta > Magnoliopsida > Asparagales > Amaryllidaceae > Allium > Allium sativum. Next base: position 453,332,034 of record CM060913.1, on the reverse strand, counting down.
TTAAAATCAGAATGGAATTGAATTTCATTCAAACGAAGTTTAAAAGTTTATATATATAAATATAATTAAAACGAACTCGCCGCAGCGCTGCAGTTCGTAAATTGGCGACTCGAACTTCAATTGAATATACAGAACTCAATTGAAGTCGGAATTCTTCAAAACAAGAAACGTCAGGACCGGTTTGATAATAGTTTTCTAATGAAAGAGAAAAATATGAATTTCGTCGTATAGATTTTGAGTTATGTCAAAATCAAATTTTCAGAAAAGCAGCGCCAGAATCGTTTTAAAACCATAATGGTTTATTTAATATTATAAAAGGAGTTTAAGCGAGAAAATCCGAAGTTTCTATTTTAGAAAATTTCAGAGTTGAGTTGTAAAATATATGCGAATTCAAGTTGTGTAAATGAATATGATTTTTGAAACAGAAACCAGATTTTGATTTATTGAATGGAATTAACTAAATTGAATAGAAATTAGTTAAGACGATTTCGAATGGATATTGGGGTTTGAATAAATAAATTCGATTTGAAAATTTATATTCGAAATCAAAAAGGAAACTAGAATTGAAATTGAAATTGAAATTCAATTTGGTTATGAACGAGTTAAAATAATTTGTTTGAAAATGCTATGTTCAACAAAGAAGCAAAATAGGCAAAATGGCCGATTTAAAGAATAAATGGCGAAACTGAATTCAAACGATTAGATAGTGTTGAATTGAATTGAAAACAGGTGAACAGGTGTTAGACAGGTATGAGATGAAGTATATGAAGATTTAAATTTATGTGCTCGACAAAAAGGTACGTTTTAATTCATATATGAGATTTTATGCGCCGTATCGGCAAGCCGCTTGGCTTTTTCTTTTTCTTTTCGATTGGAGAAGATACCGGGAAGCTATTTGAAATTTCCCGATGCTCCCGATACAGGGGAGGTTATGGCGAAATTTTCCGGAAATTTAAGGAGTTAGAATATTTTTAAGATATTTTGATAATTTGAAATCATTGTATCGACGTATCGAATTCGATAGTAAAGTGCATATAAAAATCGAATGTTGTAAACAAAAAGGGATAGAGATAAGTGATTGAAATTGTTTCCAATTGCAAATAGAGATTTTGCTAATATATATAGAAAATAAAAGAAGTTAATATTTGGAAACGTTTTCCAAATGGCGTAAGAGGCAAGATGATTATTGAAAATATTTGGTTAACAAATATTGATAGAGGAAATGGAGAAGAGATTTAATTAATGAAATATTAATTAAAGAGCCCAGTGATTTGTTTGATATGTTTGGATGAACACTTGTTTTTATTCGATAGTTAAATCACAGACTATCGGAGTTTTTGACAATCGTTGTCAATATGGAGAGACCGGTTGGATTATTATCCGAAGAACCACTCCGTATTGGCATAAGCATTGCGAACCAAGTATGCTGAGTATATTGAAGACGGAGTAAAGTGCAAGGGCTTTTCTAGTAATAGAAATAGTTCCTTCGGTTTCGTTCAATCCCAGGACGAACGTATATGGACGAATGTCTGACAGAGTATTTCCAATGATCAAATGGGTTGGTCTGTATGAATATATATGGTTGCAACGGATTTATTCCCTTAGCATAATATCCAGAATATTTGTGCAAACTCAACTAGTGATTAACGGATCTGACAATGTGGCATTCAAAGTGATTGTGTTATCAATGAATGGTAAGTAATCGTAGCCTCAGGCCTCAACAACCAGGAAATGACAAAAATCGGGCAGGCAGCATGGCTATGTGGGTCGCACCCATTAGGGTGTATAATCACCTATCTAGAGAAATTCCTTTTGTTTCTAAATCTATCGATTCTGCCCATTCGGGAAACGGTGGTTTGAGTCCAACCGTTGGTGATATACATTCGATACACTCAAGCGAAATGAGTGGTCGGTCATGTGTGGGCCGGGTTGCAAGACGTTCTTGTTGAACCCAGGTGTATTCGCCTCTAGAGATACACAGTCGGAAGGTGGTTCCATACCTTGTCATGTTGGAAATCCAATCTCCAATAAGCGCCATGCGGGTTTTGATTTTATAATATATATGTGGAGCGTGAGATGCAAGCGTTCTGCTATTTGGTTATTTATTTGATGTAGACATTATTATAATATCACTGGATTTTCGGATCAAAATGTTTTGGGTTATAGTAAGGTAAAAACCGTCCGTGTTTATGTGTGGGCTGGTCTTACTATTACCTTTTCTTTCGAAAGGATTTTTAAAGTTAAACAAGTGGTTGGAGTTTACTCACACCAGTCCCATGACTGACCCAGAGTTTATTTTGTTTTGTTTTCCCTAAACTCTTGGGTGCCCAAATTTGTACAGGCAGTCAAGTGTTTCAGGCTTTTACAGATACACTTGGAGGAGCTTGAAGCAGGAGGCTTCAACGTTAGTTATTTAGAGTTACTTCCGCTGGATCAAATGTTATGTGTACTCTGATGATGGTATGTATATATGTACAAAACAGATTTGTATTTCGAAGCTTATGTTATATAATATATTTTATTCGTTCCGCTGTGAGTTTGTGATCTTTGTTTTCTTCTATTCTAATATTTCTTTCTTTCTATTTCTCATCCTCTAACTTCTTTCTAATAATGAGTCGTATTTCTATGCAATTTGAGTTGGACGTGTGGTGTTTTTAGTCAACTCAGATAGCACGGATTAGCGGGCCTTTACAAATGCAGTATTTTGGTTTGTTGTAACGATGTTTTATACAACATTCGTTTTAACCCAAGTAAGTGGAATTTTGGAAATAAAATAATAAATATTCCTAAGTATAGGAATGAATTTCCGTGAAACGGAGAAGTAATTGGAATATTTTCCAATTATTATTAGAAGATATTTTCTAAGTATGGAAAATAAAAGATGGCGAAATATGGAAATGTTTTCCAAACAGCGTAAGAGACCAAGGTGATTATTGAAAATATTTGGTTAACAAATATTTGTAAGGAAATAAAGAAGTGATTTAATTAATGAAATATTAATTAAGAGGCCCAGTGATTTGTTTGATGGTTGGAATGTTTGTTTATTTTTCTTCGATAGTTAAATAACCAACTATCGAAGTATTTGCCAATATCGTTGTCAATATGGAGAGACTGGTTGGATTATTATCCGAGAACCACTCCGTATTGGCTGTAGCATTGCGAATCAGATTATATGAAGATAATCGAAGACGGAGTAAAGTGGAAGGACTTTTTCTATTAATAGAAATTGTGCCTTCGGTTTCGTTCAGTCCCAGAACAAACGTGTATGGACGAGTGTCTGACAGAGTATTTCCAGTGATCACATATGTTGGTCTGTATAAATATATATGGTGGCGGAGAATTTATTCTATTAGCATAATATCCAGAATATATTTGTGCAAATCAATTAGTGATTAACGGATCTGACAATGTGACATTCAAAGTGATTGTGCTATCAATGAATGGAAAGTAATCGTAGCCTGAGGCCTCAACAACCGGGAAATGACAAAAATCGGGCAGGCAGCATGGTTATGTGGGTGGCTCACATTAGGGTGTATAATCACCTATCTAGATAAATTCCTTTTACTTCTTTAATCTATCGATGCTGTACCTTTTCGGGAAACGGTTGCTGATCCCAACCATTGGTGATATACATTCGATACACTCAAGCGAAATGAGTGGTCAGTCATGTGTGGGTCGGGTTACAAGATGTTCTTGTTGAACCCAGTGTATTGCCCTCTAGAGATACACTGTCGGCAGGTGGTTTCATACCTTGTCATAGTCGGAATCCAATCTCCAATAAGCGCCCTGCGGTTTTTGTTGATTTTATATTATATATGGAGCGTGAGTTGTAAGCGTTCCACTAGATTGTTATTTATTTGATTTAGACACTATTATAATATCATTGGATTTTCGTATCAAAGTGTTTTGGGTTATAGTAAGGTAAAAACCGTCCATGTTTATGTGTGGGCTGGTCTTACTATTATACTTAAAAGATTTTGAAAGTTAAACAAATGGTTGGAGTTTACTCACACCAGCCCCATGACTGACCCAGAGTTTATTTTGTTTGTTTTCCCTAAACTCTTGGGTGTCCAAATTTGTACGGGCAGTCAAGTAGTCGGGATTTTACAGATTCACTTGGAGGAGTTGGAAGCAGGAGGCTTCACCAGTTAGCTATAGACTATCATATATTCCACTGTGTACCATGTTTGTATCTGGAAACAGGTGTTTTTAACCATTCCAGAAATAGTTGTTGTTCTCTGATGATGGTATGTATATAAAGTTACCGAATTATATTTCAAAGTTTATGTTACCTAATATATTTTATTCATTCCGCTGTGAGTTTGTGATCTTCGTTTTCTTCTATTCTAATATTTCTTTCTTTCTATTTCTCATCCTCTAACTTCTCTCTAATAATGATTCGTATTTCTGTGATATTTGGGTTGGACATGTGGTGTTATTAGTCAACTCAGATAGTACGGATTTGCAGGCCGTTACAAAACATGTTTTGCTTTTCCACTACAATGAATAAAGTTTGAATTTTCTTAAGTACCATTTATATGTCTGTCTTGTGATATTCCGTTCTATACTCTAATAATACTCCACGGAAGTTAATGCATTCCCTTAGTGAGTGATATTAATGGACGTGGGGTGTTACATAAACCGTTTGGCCCATGCTTTATATTGAGCGTTCCGTGTTGTAATAGTGGTGACAGTCCGTCCTTTTGATGGTATTGGCTCATCTTTTCCTTATATACATTCTACTTTCCATGCATGTCTCTCTTCTAATATGTCATGTCAGTTATCAATTGGTTTATCATCACGTTAATGTTATCACTGTAATTTAGAACAGCTGACCCGTACATATCAAGTAATACACCGACCCATCAAATATATGTTGCACTCCTATATAAATGATTCATCATCTAAATTAGCAATTGTCCCATAAAAATGCCTGACGATCCATGCTGATATATAATGTGAGCTACTCGCTATTTGCAATGTGTTATTTGTATATAACGATCTGTGCTCCCCCATTGATTTACATGGCCTCAAACTTATAAATAACCGACCCATCTGATACACATATCATTTGCATATAATATTTGTGCTCGGCCAGCCACAATTCATGTGAACGGTCCATGGTATTACGTGTGCTCTTTTCTTTACTGACAGCTTAATGTCGGGTTATATTTCACTAGTGATTCATGAAAAAGTGGTTCGCATATATCATTATTTGTATGTGATGTATCTTTACAGTTGGCACAATTGTCTTCACGTGAAATGGATAAGCACGATCCATAATGTTTCTTACATACAACCCATATAAGACAAATCCTATAGGCGGTCCATGATTCTTATATGTAACGTATGCATCCCCTTTATCTGATCCTCCACGTGTTTGTACAAATGCATGATACAGAAGGGGAATGATCCATACCCATGATAATATAAAGCGAGCCATGCTTTGTATATTTGCATTGTCATTAAACGATCCATCGACTGGTTAACACAAAATCCGTGAATCTCGGACCCTCTCGAAACTGATATGCATTGTAATACAACGTACAATTTTAGATAGAGTTAACATTTTCCCCTCGAAGTTCCTGTTTTTCTTGAAAAATGTGGGTTTCGACGATCAACGGTTCCGACCATCACTGCCGTGAATTCACCCTGAACTTTGAGCAGCTGGATCAAACTTGCCTTTTCTTTGTGTACCCGCATGTATTTCCAATGGGCTTTATCCTGGCCCAACACTCTGGATTGGCCGGCTCTACCCGCTGTGTTTCCTTACATCCCTCTGTTTGTCTCATTTCCTCACTTTCACCTTCTTCATCAAAAGGAAGATTAATGGTGGAACGGTCTCTCTGAAGAAAAACTTCGCAATGAAATTTCGAGGCTTCTTCTCCCATCGGACTCATCGTTGTTGATCCCAGTTCGTTAGAGGCTTCCCAAATACCGGCTCGAGACTCGCCAATCGTTGAAAAGCTCCTGATCTGATCTCACTTTTAATCGCCTTTACCAGCTAATTTTCTAATTTTCCATCAACGTTGCTGATCACAAGAGCTTTTCTAGCTATCAGAAAGCTTCGGAGTTTCACCGGAGATCGAGTCAGCCTTGCTAGAGCCTTTCAACCACTCATCTTCCAGATCCAAATAAAGTTTTCACCGTAAGGCATTGTTGTTATTTTTATTTCAATTTTTAATGCTTTTGGTTGGACTTTATAAGTTTTCTTTTTGGATCTAAGTAATTTTGATTGGTGAAATGATGGTATTAAACCCCCCTAACAGTCATATGAAACCGAGATTTGACAATGTTTGAATCGGATTGGCTTTGGCAATTTATTTTTACCAATTGTAGATATGGCTTGGGGTATTTGTGACCAATTTTATGTTGAAATGCCTCACACTTTTTATTTTCTTTTAAACAGTGGATAATCTTCAAGTTTAAACTATCTTGCATATATTTCTAATGCTAAGATATGAGCACGAAATTGTGTTGTTGTTTTACAATTTTAGTTTAAGTCTGATACTTTGCACTTATACCTTCATATCTCTTTTATGAGCATCTGCATCACGCTGCGTGTATTTTATAGTAATTTTACAATCAATTTTTCATTGATTTAAAGTAAATGTACTAAACTCCAACTTTTATGCTACCAATGTGGTTATACTGCTAAAGCAAAAGAACGGTGGCCAGTGTGACATTTTCCTGTCCTTATTTTGAATATTAAATTAGGAGAAAAATTTGATTGAGTCTGAAATTTCATGATTACCCTGTTGTGGATTCTCATAACCAAAATAATCGAGGATTTTTGGTTTTGCACCATCTTTGTGTACATTTGTATGTAGAACCGCGTGATAGATCCGCAGCTTCTACAAAATTGGTCTGATTTACATAGAAATATTGTGTTAAAACTATTTAAAAACCTTTATCAGTCGAGAATTTCCTTTTTCTCTTTTTTTAAAGCTTTCAAACATGAACGCGGATCTTCAAGCTTACACAGATTGTTTAACACCAATTTCGACTGAATTTTTCCTTTTTAATCAAAATAGTCGAAATTTTTCAGTTTTGCCCTGTCTCTGTGTATATCTTTATGTTGATACGCAAACTGAGACTGTGTGATTGGTCTACAACCTCAGTTTGAATATGGACTTGTATGATCTACACAAAATTTCTACATTGTTCTTGTGTATGTTTTCAAACTTTCTTGTTTTCTTAGCCGATAATTTTCTTTTTGAACTATTTCAGTACATATGTCTTCTTGAATATCAACTTGATTCTACACTTATATGATGCGTTTAAAATTTCCAGTGATAATCACGAATGTGGCTACTGAAATAACTTGATTTTTGCGGAATTTGCGTGGAACTGTATTCTGAAGCTTCATGATTGATCCACAACTTTAGCCTGAACTTAAAATCTGACATTACAACATTGTGTGATCGTTCCATGTCAGTTTGATTTTTGAAATGTGATACAATTCAGTTGAAAATAACTTGCTATTTATAATACCTACATAGAAGCCTTTGTGTTGCTTTTGCTAGAATTGTGCATAAATTACACTTGTTGACGATGAGGAACCGTGTTTCAATACTGTGTGATCGATCCGCAATATTGACTTGGTCCAATCGATCGATGTGCGTAGATAGCTTGCTGGTTCCAATATTATTGTGTAGTTTGATGAAGAAATGAAGTGCCCACTTTTGAATACTGATGCAAAAAAGGTTTGTCGAAGCTTTCAGTGATTAAGGACTTGACTGCTGATGCTTGATGTTCAATGTCGACTATAAGTTTACAACGCATTAGAATACGACCTTGTCTTTAATCACTTTCTTGAAGTGCTTGTAGTTGGTCAATGGACCTCCAAGTAATGGACCGCCTTGCGATCCAGGAGACATATACGACCTTTTAGTGGATCACGGGTGATCCATGGTCCATATGCGATCCATGTATGGATCGTTAACGGTCCATGAATCCCGAGTGATCCACTATGGACTGTTAATGACTCATGGATCGTGTATGATTTTCCTATGGACCATTAGTTCGTATATGATATCCATATGTGACTTGAAAATGACCCATAGCAGAATTAAGTCAACTCCATGAAGTGAAGATTATGGCTCTGATCATTCCAAAGCATATGACTTCTTAGTGATCAACATCGAATCGGCTTCGAGCAACTCGACTTTGACTGTTTCAAAGCTTTGACTCAAAATCCGGGACGCATTTCTTTCCTCATCAAACACCCGCGATACACTAACACTTCATTTCTTTAGTTACAAACATGGGTCGTCGGTTATTGAATAATGCATAGACAGATGTGCATGGTCTTTATATTACACAACCTTTATATTATAGTGCCCTTGTAAGTAAAACGATTCATCCTTTTCTTTATGTATAGGGCTGTCCTGAAGCTCATCCATGTTCCATACATTATATGCAATACTTGACTATCTTACGAGGCGACATGTGTTCAGATTACAAGCGATCCATGCAGTGTGAATGAGCGAACGATCCATGCTAAACTCAAGGGAAAGTGAGTCACGACCCATGTTTCATTGTCCTCGATGCACTCTGCATTTTTATATCGAACCGCGTTTATTATATGTTGTAATAGAGGTGATGGTCCATCCTTTTGACGTATTGGCTCATCTTTTGCTTATATACGTTACTTACCACGCGTATCTCTCATACTGATATTTCATGCCAGTTATCAATTGGTTTATCATCATGTTAACATCATCACTATAATTTAGAACAGCTGACCCATACATATCAAGAAATACACCGACCCATCAAATATATGTTGCACTATAATATAAATGATTCATCATCTAAATTAGCTACTGTCCCATAAAAATGCTTGACGATCCATGTTGATATATAATGTGAGCTACCTATTATGTGCGATGTGTTATTTGTATATAATGATCCATGATCCCCCATTGATTTACACGGTCCCAGACTTATAATAAAACCGACCCATCCGATACACATATCATTTGCATATAATGTTTGTGCTCGGCCAACCATAATTCATGTGAACAGTTCATGGTTTTATCTGCGCTCTCTTTTCTTTACTGATAACTTAATGACGGGTTGTATTTCACTTGTGGTTCATGAAAAAGTGGTTTGTATGTGATGTATCTTTCTAATTGGCACAATTGTCTTCACGTGAAATGGATAAGTGCAATTCATAATGTTTCTTACATACAACCCATATAAGACAAATCCTACAGGCGGTCCATGATTCTTATATGAGACGTATGCATCCCCTTTATCTGATCTTCTGCATGTCTGTACAAATGCATGATACAGAAGGGGAATGATCCATGCCCATGCTAATATAAAACGAGCCATGCTTTGTATATTTGCATTGTCATTAAATGATCCATCGACTGGTCAACACACAATCCGTGAATCTCGGACCCTCTTGAAACTGATATGCATTGTAATACAACGTACAATTTTAGACAGAGTTAACATTTTACCCTCGAAGTTCCTGTTTTTCTTGAAAAAAGTGGGTTTCGACGATCAACGGTTCCGACCATCACTGCCGTGAATTCACCCTATACTTTGAGCAGCTGGATCAAACTTGCCTTTTTCTTTGTGTACCCGCATGTATTTCCAACGGGCTTTATCCTGGCCCAACACTCTGGATTGGCCGGCTCTACCCACCGTGTTTCCTTACATCCGTCTGTTTGTCTCATTTCCTCACTTTCACCTTCTTCATCAAAAGGAAGATTAATGGTGGAACGGTCTCTCTGAAGAAAAACTTCGCAATGAAATTTCATGGCTTCTTCTCCCATCGGACTCATCGTTATTGTTCCCAATTCGTCAGAGGCTTCCCAAATAACGGCTCAAGACTCGCCAATCGTTGAAAAGCTCCTAATCTGATCTCACTTTTAATCGCCTTTACCAGCTAATTTTCTAATTTTCCATCAACGCTGCTGATCACAAGAGCTTTTCCAGCTATTAGAAAGCTTCGGAGTTTCACCGGAGATCGAGTCGGCCTTGCTAGAGCCTTTCAACCACTCATCTTCTAGATCCAAATAAAGTTTTCACCGTAAGTCATTGTTGTTATTTTTATTTCAATTTTTAATGCTTTCGGTTGGACTGTATAAGTTTGCTTTTTGGATCTAAGTAATTTTGATTGGTGAAATGATGGTATTGAACCCCCAACAATCATATGAAACTGAGTTTTGACAATATTTGAATTGGATTGGCTTTGGCAATTTATTTTTACCGATTGTAGATATGGCCTGGGGTATTTGTGACCAACTTTATGTTGAAACTAGTGTGTAACCCGTGCGTTGCACACGATAATACTATAAAATACAATTTTTAAAATTTTAATGTTAAAATTGGAACATTGTTATACAACATACGATGAATCAGGCAAAATAAATATAATATAAATTATTGTTGTAATTGTTATTGTTTATGCATGGTATGTGTTATGCAACTTATATATCTTTGAAGTAAAACAATAATTTTATGTTCTTACTACTATGAGAAAGAATTCTTGTTGAAATTGACATGTTTTGATTATTTTAGATGAATTAACAAATATAATTTAAATAAAGTATTTTATATATGTTGAATCTAAAATTATGTAATTGGTTAAAATATATCAATTTAAGAGTAAATAATACGAATAAATTGAGAAGTATTTTATGAAAAATTACAGAAATTTTAATACGAAGTTTTTTAAGTTAAAAATGGATTTTTTAAACATTGCATATGATAAATTTATTGTTTATGTGCATAAAATGATAATAGTTTATTTACAAATTAACACTGTTTTTATTGTATATGTGCATTAATTTAAGCCGTTTAGGTTTCTTGCTAACTTTTGCTTGCCAGACCAGGTTCACATGGAGTTAACATTTTATTTTTTCAAATTCAGAACCAAAATGTTCTTTTACTTTGGAAAAGAGAAATAGATTTTTTTTCTCATGAGATGTTACAAAGCGCAACACACGCAATTTGGTAAATGTGGAAGCCTATACCACAATATTTTGGTAAGAGCTTTTGTGAAATTTGAAAAACTGGTTCAACACATTTCAAGCTACAATTTAGTATAAACTGCAATAATTGTTAGATTATAATAAAAAATGAGAATAAATAGAAATAACTTACCATAATTTAGAATAATAATAACATGGTTTGGACGTTTGAAATCAAATACTAATGACAAAATCAAATGGATCTGAGATTTAAAAAAGATTGGTCCAACTAAATTTAGAGGAGAATAGAGAGAAAAATAGATTAACACCACTTCCATTACAAAGATAAGCAAGCAAAGAGTTCATCCATATCATTAGTATATAATTATGCACAATGGGTATTTTTATGAGCATGGCCAATCAATCACTTGATCCAGAAAGTAATCGATACGATAAAATTAAAACAATTTATGTACTTTAAAATATTACTCTAAGTTGTTGTAATATAGTCATTCTCTATTTTATTTTTGCATCATATAACTTAACCAAAATTTCCATTCACTTTTCGTTCATCATGTTTCAGGTAAATAGAGGAATATCTTCTCAAAGATTACAAATTTGCCACTGTTTAGTTCCTTTTTAGTACTTTGTTTGGCATTAAGTTAGTGTTTAAGTTAATTTCTATTCAGAATTCATCCAATGTGTTTTAGACCATAGAGGAGAACTACAATAGTATTATTTAGTGTTTTTCATTTCCCTTTTTCACGATTAAAAGTTGTTATCCTTTGATAGAACTGCAATAGTATTGTAGGTATGAAAAAATAATTTCCTATATTATGATTATTTCTCCTATATTAATGGTCCGTGTTATCTTGGGTTATCTATTTGATCCGATATGTTTCCTCTACATTGATTTTATCCTTCCTTAATTGTAGCAACATGAATTATTACTTTGATTCCCTATTAAAATTTCAACTGTTTGCTTTCATATTAAGTATATTAGAGTATAAAATATTTCGTATAAACACACAAAGAAAGGATGGTAAAATTTCCATTAATCGAAGATGTAATAATAAACATAAAGATTCTACTTTGTCCATATTTTAACCATATAACAGAACCATCAGTGCATGGATACATTTAGTAACATGAAATCGCAAGTACCTCATAATAATAATCTCACTTGATAATGTTTCCAATGATTGTAAATAGGGGAAGAGGTAGATGAGCAGCAGCAACTTGCATTGGATCAGGAATCATTACTTTTATCCACCAAAGCTCATGAAGAGAGAACTCATAAGCACCGGATCTGGAAAGTAAACGATTTTGATAGAAACATAGGACTAAACTGCAACCAAGTTAACAACAAAAGCCAAATAACTAAATATTTCAAAATTTGAAGGCAAAATAGTAGACAAAGATAAAATATTTTAAGCTATGTTCATGATATCTTAAGCCACTTACGCAATAGCAATCTAAAGTGGTTCATTTATGTACGTTCACGTTGGTAGTAGAGGAACAAAAATGAAAAGCAATAGTTGCTAGATAACTTGAAGGTAAAACAAACATAAGTTTTCTAAAAGGAAAATTTGAATTTAGAGAATGTGAAATGCCCTTTAGAATTCCTTTTACCTTGCATATGTAAGTGAATATGGTTCAATTCAGCAAATGAAAAAAAAAATGAAGGAAAAGGGAATATCTCAAATGTACTGAGAAATAATGTTAGTTTATGTATTTCTGTCCCACAAAACTAAAACAAAAAAGCAAATAATGGATTGAACTCAAAATGCAGTTCAAAACATACTTGAGAAAAGAGAACATATTTTATTGTCAATTCCACTGTAAATCACTACCACGGAGGATTAACATATGTGGTTTAAAATAAAACCTTGGTGAATGCATTGTATGTTGAAGCTTGTTAGCATCATGCAAAGCAGACTTAAAGAATATAGGCGAAAAATATAAAAACATGTGTATTAGCTACCTAATGGATCTCCAATTATGACTCACCAGTCTAATGATTATACAGTCAACATACGGTAAAAATTCATATAGATCATATAACTATTTTTCTAAAACATCTGAACCATGTAATGTGTGATATACAGTTCAGCAATAACATCCACACACGTTTGTGTCTGTGATATTCAAAAAATAACAAATCGAATAGCAAACCAAAAGACATGCCGCAATAGAGATTAGGATTATGGAGTTGTAATACAGTAGGAAGACATGTAATATCATTGTAGGGTAAGATATAAAAAAGGGATAGAAATCACCAGATCGAAAATCAAAATTGCCAGCCCTAACAGCTGGTTAAATGTTGGGTGGAAACAGCTGCAATAAATAAAGATAACCGTATAATCTAATTGAGTGGGAGACTGAATTTTACAGTATCAAATTGCAAGATTACCTATAATAAAAAAGAAACCGAGAGAGTGAAATCGAAGGGAAGGGGAAAAATAGGCGACAATGCATTCCTGAGCGAGATCCTGTAGGATGTTAAATTAGGGGCTCATGGATGAGCGGAAATGTAGAGAGGTCAGGAATGCAGAGGCGCAGTTGCGGTGGAGGCAGCTGTCGGCCTTCATCCAAATTAGGCTATTTCGTAGGCAATGATCGAAAGCAATATTTTTACTTCAAGATTAAGGTTTGGCAGAAGGAAGGAGGAGAACGAAGCAAATAACGTGAGCTGTTCAGTTCACAAAATCGCCAGGCAGCTTTTGCGTTGTTGAAGTTTAAGTCGGTGATAATATCTATAGATTAGAAATTTAAAATAAAATATATGAAATGGAGAGAATCAAGGAGAATAGAGTATACTTCGAAAATTAAGGAGAACAGAGAAAAATTCGAGAATTAAGGAGAAAGCTTAAAATTCTTCTGCTTTACTATTATTTAATAGATTGCCTCTCACTTTTTATTTTCTTTAATACAGCGGATAAACTTCGAGTTTAAACTATCTTGCTTATATTTCTAATGCTAAGATATGAGCTCGAAATTGTGTTGTTGTTTTACGATTTTAGTTTAAGTCTGATACTTTGCACTTGTACCTTCATATCTCTTTTATGAGCATCTGCATCACATTGCGTGTATTTTATGGTAATTTTACAGCCAATTTTTCATTTATTTAAAGTAAATGTCCTAAACTCCAACTTTTTTGCTACCAATGCGGTTACACTGCTGAAGCAGAAGAACGGTGGGCAATGTGACATTTTCCTGTCCTCATTTTGAATATTAAATAAGGAGCAAAATTTGATTGAGTCTGAAATTTCATGATTATCTTGTTGTGGATTCTCATAACCAAAACAATCGAGGATTTTTGGTTTTGCACCATCTTTGTGTACGTTTGTATGTAGAACAGCGTGATAGATCCACAGCTTCTACAAAATTGGTCTGATTTACATAGAAATATTGTGTTAAAACTGTTTAAAAACCTTTATCAGTGGAGAATTTCCTTTTTCTCTTTTTTTAAAGCTTTCGAACTTGAACGCGGATCTTCAAGCTTACATAGATTCTTTAGCACCAATTTCAACTGAATTTTTCCTTTTTAATCAAAACAAATTTTTCATTTTTGCCCTGTTTCTGTGTATGTCTTCATGTTGATACGCAAACTGAGACTGTAGGATTGGTCTTCAAGATCAGTTTGAATATGGAATCATATGATCTACACAGAATTTCTACATTATTCTTCTGTATATTTTCAAACTTTCTTGTTTTCTTAGCCAATAGTTTTATTTTTGAACTATTTCAGTACATATGTCTTCTTGAATATCAACTTGATTCTGCACTTGTATGATGCATTTAAAATTTCCAGTGATAATCATGAATGTGGCTACTGAAATAATTTGTTTTTGCAGAATTTGCGTGGAACTGTATTCTGAAGCTTCGTGATTGATCCACAACTTTAGCCTGAACTTGAAATCTGACATTACGACATTGTGTGATCGTTCCATGTCAGTTTGATTTTTGAAACATGATACAATTCGGTTGACAGTAACTTGCTATTTATAATATTTTCATAAAACCCTTTGTGTTTCTTTTGCTAGAATTGTGCACAAATTACACTGGTTGACGATGAGGAACCGTGTTTCAATACTGTGTGATCGATCCGCAATATTGACTTCGTTAGATCGATCGATGTGCGTAGATAGCTTGTTGTTTCCAAGGTTATTGTGTAGTTTGATGGAGAAATGAAGTGCCCACTTTTAAATACAGATGAAAAAATGGTTTGTCGAAGTTTTCAGTGATTGAGGATTTGACCACTGATGCTTGATGTTCAATGTCGACTATAAGTTTACAATGCATTGGAATACGACCTTGTCTTTAATCACTTTCTTGAAGTGCCTGTAGTTGGTCAATAGACCTCCAAGTAATGGACCGCCTTGTGATCCTGGAGACATATACGACCTTTTAGTGGATCACGGGTGATCCATGGTCCATATGCGATCCATGTATGGATCGTTAATGGTCCATGAATCCCGAGTGATCCACTATGTACTGTTAATGACTCATGGATCGTGCATGATTTTTCTATGGACCGTTAGTTCGTATATGATATCCATATGTGACCTGAAAACGACCCATAGCAAAATTAAGACTACTCCATGCAGTGAAGATTATGGCTCTGATCATTCCAAAGCATATGACTTCTTAGTGATCAACATTAAACCAACTTCGAGCAACTCGACTTTGATTGTTTCAAAGCTTTGACTCAAAATACGGGACGCATTTCTTTCCTTATCAAACACCCGCGATACACCAACACTTGCATAAGTCTTAAGCTCGGTATCTTGTTATAAATTACATGCATCGTCAACAGTCTAGCCATATTTTCCGAGCTCGCTTTTCCAATGATATGCACAACCATATACTACACTTTTCACATAGGAAACATGCACTTGTGATGTGTTCATCAACCAGATTGTTCACGTAGAATGGAGACACCCTGAAAATCAAATCGTCGCAAGGATAAGGAAGCAACTACTTCTAGTCCAATCGGAGCTTCCCCACAAACTTCTGAGGCCACCGTTGCTATACAACCTGAGCTAGTGGAAAACCAGCTTTTTCCTGATCCTTGACCTTTGAGCGAGCCACCTTCGGAAAGATGCTCTATAATAATGAATTTACATATTTATAAATAGATGTGTAAGTAGTTTGGCATCTCCAAGGACAACGCCATTTTTCCAGGTGAAAACGATAGCCTTGACCAACCACCTCCTAGGTTTGTAACTGTCAACCGTCAGATGCTACCGAGTGGGGTCGTCTCTCCTTTCAACGTTTTTTTATGGATGGTTCTTGGTCACTTAGCCATTGCTCATTTTCAATTACATCCTAATGGGTATGTCACTTTACTAGAACTTTACAAATAGTTCATGAGGGAAAAACATTGTGCATATACATTTGAGGATATTTGCTATCTGCGTGTTTTCAAGATAAGAAAGGAAAATCCTTTTATTTACTTTGCTAAAGCCGCTCGGAACCGCAAATTAGTATTTGGCTTTCTGGAGAGTATTCCTGGGTTGGTAAGCCAATTCTTTTATGTTCAATATCCTGAGGGGTTTCACAGTGCTTGGATGGAAGGAGGTGAATACATTTACTTTGAATTGTATTCCCAATTTTCTATGAGTTTTGATTATTAAACCTTCCTTTTTTCTCTCCGCAGAAGTTCCACTGCTTGTAAAAGATTCTGAGGCTCGAAGTTCTATGCTTGGGTCTTAAAAGGCTGTAGATTAGAAAAAGAGAATGAGGAAGTTTCTTATCATGGAGGAGTTCCTTTGTAAATTTGCTTTGCTAGCGCCTTCCAAGTCTTTTACTCTTGGCAAACCCTCTACTTTGCCTTCAATGATTGAAACATTTGATTCCCCCAATGCTGAAGATGATACTATCAACAAAACTTCTATAGAGGAGACTTCTTTAAATAAGTGTTTAGATGTTGGTGCTGAAATGGATGTTGCCATTGGTGCTGGGACATCTAGTCGGCCCGAATTTCCCCTGCCTGAAGACAATGGTCCAGTTGACACTAGTGGACAACTTGGTAAAGGAGAAACTACATTTGGAGGTAGTGTTAATGTTGAAATAGCTGAAGTTGATTCCACACACTCCGTTCCTACAGAGGATTCCATTTCTTTTGCAAATTTAGGTAATCTCATTGTGACTTTGGGTGAAGAGTTCTCAAGGGACGTACACACCTCACAACTTAAATTGGCTCCTAAAACTTCTTCTCAAGTAATCACACAAACATCTTCTCAACCTGTCCGAACTCCATGGATCCCACCTATTAAATCTGTTACCGAAACTGGATTGTCTCTACCTCCAAAAACATCGAGTGGTTTGTTACGCTAGACTGTACACTACACACACTTAGAATTTTCGTATCATGCATTTGTTTACTATTCTTTCCCAGTGTTTGTTGTTTCTAGAAAACTGAACTTCTTATTTTCCATTTTTCCATGTCCAGCCATGCACCGCTCCTATGTAGGTGACCTCAACCGTTACTCGAGTTCCTTGGACTCATGGCACAATATTGGTCGCTACTGCTCAGAAACTGAGGCTCAGAAAAGAGAGAGGAGGGAATAGAAAGACAACGATTATGATTATCCAGACTAAGAAGACCGGAACAAGCAATCCCGCGATGATCCATACTGGTGCAAGAAGCATGTCTATAACAAGCATGATCGCGAAAAGCAACATGAGTATGGTAAGCGATATGATTATGATAAACGCGACCGTGAGAAGCACCATGACTATGAAAGTATGACCATGAGAAGCAACATGACTATAATACCAATGACCACAAAGGGAAGAGGCCTAGTGATGAAAATGATAGGGAGCACGGGCGAGAAAGTAAGCACCCCAAAGGTGATGAAGGCACTGTGGCTGAAGACAAGCGCTGTAAGACCGACATGGGTGCCATCACCGAGGAAAAGCGTTCCAGAGTTGGCAAAGAAGCTACTATTATCTCTGCTACTCCTGTACGTACCCTATCTTTTGATCCCCCAGATGTTACCCCATCTCCTGCTGACATTATGAAAATCATTAAGAGACCCCCTTACCATGTTAGATCTGGCCCACAGGAGCTTTCTCGGAGTTTCAATGATAAGTGGTGCTCCAGAGGGGTTCGCTTTAATGTAAATGTTCATCCCTTGAACAAAGATAATATATTTAAAGAGATTGACGCGACGAGGCCGACATGATCAAGAGGATGGACGCAACCAGAAAGGAGGCTGAGAATATGGCCGATGGTATCAGTTGTGTGATGAGCTTTAGCGAGCTAACCAATGCCATCTTGCTGCCATGCTTACTATGGAGAATGATAAGGCAAAATGGGAAAGAACACTTAAATTTTGCGATGCCAACATTGCATCTCTTTCTTAGGAGAATGCCGAGCTTGTAGCAGATAATTAGCGCCTCAAGGATGAACTTACCGATGCTAAAACCAGAGAGACCTTGCTTCATTCCCAAGTGAAGGATGCGCACTCAGCTCAGAAACAGGTTGGGCTTAATTTAGCTGTAGATATACAATCTATAGCATCTTATAGAGAATCTATTGCCAATTTGCAAAGGGAGAAAGGTTCTCAGTAGTTGAAGATCTCTTAACTCGAAATTCAGGCTGATAGGCTTGAGAAGGAAAGGAATAACGCTTCACTAGCTAAGACCGCTGCCAAAGCCGCACATGTTCAGGATGAAGCCCGCTTTAATGCCTCTCTATTCAATTTTTATACTTTGAGTGTTGCGAAAAGATGTAGCTTGTGCTTTTTACAAGATGCCTTTCCGATCACACTTGCTGAAGTTTGGGAAAGTGTGCTAAAAAAATATGATGGTTTTGGTTGGATGGAAGAGGAACTTATTGATACTCTTTTACACGATGAGTCCTGCGAAGCACTTGCCGAGTGTCGGGAACATCTCCAAAAGAATCATGCTTCATATTCTGGGTCTGGACACTCTAGGGGGGTCTGTTCCAGAAATAGAGGCTACTGCCGCCCTTGACATGTCTCTTACTATTGCTATTCCTTTCGACCCGAAGGTTACTGGAGCGCCTGCCACCGACCCTTCCATTCCTCTTGAGAAGGAATGAGATATTGTGGAAGAGTTTCCGAATGACAATGACGGGGAAGATAATGTGAACCGATATATGCTGAAGAGCAGAAGCCCTAGGCTGTCAATGGGTCGGGTTCGGGTCCAGTCAAGTCGTGTTCGGGTTGAGTTCCGGTCGGGTCATCTCAACCCGTTTATTAAACGGGTCGGGTTCGGGTCAGGTCTTTTATAATCGTGCAGGTTTCGGGTTTGATCCGTGTAACCCATTCAGAAAAATATTTATATAAAAAACTTGGTGGATTTCAATGATGGCTGCATTTGATCGATTCTTTGTAGCATAAATTAAGAAAGAAAAATGACTATGCTACAGCGAACTGCTCATTTTGGAAAAAATGGTTTACTCAAGATCAGGAAAGATGTAACGCCCTTTGTGAAGAAATCAAAAACTTGAACTTCCGTGAAGTATATCATCCAAAGTGAATAGCAATCACATTTTTGGTAAGGAACATAGATTTCACAAACCTTGTCAAATCTGTCGAGTATCGAGAGTCTCAAGACGATGCTAATGCCGATGCTTTTTCCTTGTGCCGCAGTTATTCTTTGATCTGATGCGCGATTTCAAAAGGACATCATAGAATCTAGGGTTTAGTGTAAAAAGGAAAGAGGAAGCTGAATTCTGAAGGAGTGAAGAGGTAGAACCACAAAAATTAGAATAACTGAATGAGTGGCGGCCTGGTAATTGATAAATTAGCGTAAAACGACAAATGGGTAGTGGACTGGACTGGGCCTATGTTTTGTAGAATGTAGAGTAATAAAAATATATTATATTAAACAGGTCATGACGGGTCAAAATCGGGTTCACGGGTTTAGTCGGGTCTACCCGTTTATTAGACGTGTCATAGCGGGTTGACCCGAAATTGACCCGTTTATAAATGGGTCGGGTCGGGTTTTTATCGTGTGGGTTACGAGTCGTGTTAGAAATTGACAGCCCTAAGAAGCCCCCCATCCACTCCAGGTAACACTAGAACTAAATCATTTACTCTTCCCGTAACTCCAGGTAAAACCAGGTCTGAATCATTATCCTTGGATTTTGGCCCTTTATTCTCCCCACATGGGTACAATGATTTCTTTTTTTATTATTCATATACAGTAGGCCTTGCTACATCGAAGATTCCTCCTACTGCAAACGGAGTTGAAGCTATCATTACTGGATCCACTTTGTTGGCAACGACTTCAGCTACTTCGGTTACTACTCCTTCGTTGGGCGACTCTCCAATTATTCTTATATCCACTCCAGTTTCTGCCTCACAGCCTGGGTCTCAGTCAGAAATGCTTCTGGCTATCCGAGACTTAGATGATGCAATCACTTTGTCTGGAGATACAGAAGAAGAAGATGAGACTTTGGATGGTAGCCTAGCTAATGGGGAAAAGGATTTTTCTGATAAAATGATCAAGCCTTTATCTACAAGGCGCAGAGGGAAGCAGTTGGCTCATAAAAAGTCACTTGTTTCTTCCTCTGCGACTAAGGCGGACAAAGATAAAGACAAGGAAGCCAACTTGCCAGACACTCATCTTTCCTTCATCAGGCTTGGGAAGCTTCCAACCCGATCCAGTGGTTCCTCTAAGGTCGGGAAGAAGGACTGACTGATACCACTTTGGCTACTTGCTTTTCTTTATGCCTTTAATTTGGACCGGGTGTTTAAGCGAGTGTCGACCCTCGCTTTATGACTTGATAGAAACCAATGTCTATGACTTGCATTTTGTGGGAACTTGCATCTATGACTTATGTTTGAATGACATGAATATGTTCTCTACATTATGTACTTTAGCTTTTTATTTCAGCTCTGTCATACTTTTCTGTGCATTTGCTTCTTTTTAGATTACAAGTCTTTAGCTGTTGTAGTGCCGAGTGTCGTAAAGAGTTTGTGGTATGTTTTATGGATAATGGTCCATTCAATGTGGCTGTGTTTCCCTCATGCCATAGACCATCACAAGCTGACCTTTTGTGCTTACCACTGTGTCAAAGCCTTTGAGATTGCCTTAGTTCTTTTTAAGAGATTCAGCTTCGTTGATCAACGTTGTATTTTTAACTACATAGGCTTTTTGTTATTGTGCCCACGCTTGTGGAGGTCTTTGGATCTTGTTCCCCCACTTGGGAGGTCTTATGTTTAAAATGTGTTTAATCGTTTAACTCACTAACCTAGAAGTCCAGGTCCTATGGAGATCATATTAAAACACATGCCTCGAAGAGGTCTTGGGTTTGAGTTCAATCCAACGTTCGTCTTGTCCGACCCGATGAATTATGACTCGAAAAAA
This sequence comes from Allium sativum, assembly GCA_030737875.1. NCBI lineage: Eukaryota > Viridiplantae > Streptophyta > Magnoliopsida > Asparagales > Amaryllidaceae > Allium > Allium sativum. The sequence continues at coordinate 453,310,753 of CM060913.1, read as the reverse complement.
CTACATTGAATACCCCTTTTTGGGCTAAGATTTCGGTCAGTGCTGATCCTTCCAGCATTTGATCCATTGTTTGTTTCTCCTTTTGCTGGATAAATCCAACATTGTCGAAACTAAACCGGGCACCCCCTTTCGGCTAGTTCAAGGTTAGCTTTCTTCTGACCTACTAAGCTAGGCCTCAAAGGAACCAACCAAGACGCCTTCTTTCGGCTAGGATTTCACTCGAACCCAAGGTCAGCTTTCCTTCGACCTGTTGAGGCAGGCCTCGAAGGAACCAAACTGGACAACCCCATTCAACGAGCCCAAGTTTAGCTTTCCTCCGACCCGTTAAGTCGGGCCTCGAAGGAACTAACCTGGATATCGCCTACTGGCAAGGATTTCGATGTGTGTTGGTCTTTCCAGCTTGAGTCCAACGTGAGCTTTCCTTCGCCCTATTAAGCCAGGCCTCGAAGGAACTTCCCTGAACACCCCCATTTGGTTAGGAATCCGTTGTTTTCTGTACTTCCCCCAAATTAAATTTGGCATTGGTGGAGCTAAACTGGATGCCTCCTTTAGGAGAGGTTTTCTTGTTGCGTTGCATCATTCCATGGGGAGGACGCCAGTCCTTCTTCCCATTGTTTTGACTAGGCAAGCTATCATGGTTAAAGAACTGACGTTCTCGACCTTACACTTGGGAAGGTGCCCCTACGATTGAACTTACAACCTTTTAGTTATTAGCTTGGTTGGGCCACTTCCGTTTTGCTTTGTTTCGTAGGACCAACACCAACCTTTCTACTAGACGCTTACCTTGCAAGCGATCACAGTTGAAAATTTGACGTCTTTAACTCCTCACTTTGGGAAGTGCCCTTCTGAGGAAACGTGCAACTTTTCGACATTGTGTCCATTTGTTGCTCTCTTCATTACATTAGACTCTGGATAGCTCTTTCTCTTCTGATTTGCAAGGTGCTGCACTACATCATATCATTTATTTCATATGATACTTTCGACACTCGACACTTGAGCTATCCCTATTGGGATATGCTTAGAGAGCTTCCATGTCTCATTGGATTGTAAATGAGAAAGTGTTCTTTATATAGCCTACAATTAGAAATAGATTTTTAGCAACTTTTGAATTAATTTTACACTAATGCAAACATACGATTTAGGCAGAAATTAGACTTTTCATTCATGTATACATAGTTCAACTATAATGGTTGGAATATTCACAACTTTTTACAACAAGTTTGAACAGATTTTCGTGTAAATAGTGGCGGATATTCTGAGCATTCCAAGCTCTAGGGATCTGGACTCCATCTGTCATTGACAACTTGAAGATGCCATCTCAGAGCTTCTAGCTTATAACATAGGGTCCTTCCCAATTTGGCACAAAGACTCATGTCCCAGTCATTACTTTCTTCAATACGAGGTCTCCAATCTCTAAGGTCCTCTGTTTGACTTTTGGGTTGAAATACCTGGCTACCCTGACCTCTACTTCATCTCTCCTTTCTTCAAGCTGATCGAGGGCTTCAAGTTGCGACTTATCATTTTCCTCTTGATTGAAGTGAATCCTTTTATGAGTGGGAACCTCTAGCTCTACAGGAATTATTGCTTCAGAACAAAAAGCCAAAGAGAAAGGAGTGTGCCCAGTCACCATTTTATAAGTCGTGCTGTAAGCCCATAGTGAAAGCGGAAGCTCGTCTACCCAACCACCTTTGGCCTTCTCTAGACGCTTTTTGACGGTTGACTTTATGATTTTGTTCGCTGCTTCTACTTTCCCGTTTTCCTGCGGATGAGCCATGGTTGCGAAGCTTTTCTGGATCTTATACTTCGTGCAGAAGCCTTGAAACTCTTCATTCTCAAATTGGGTCGCAGTGTTCGTGATTATCTTCTATGGCACACCAAACCTGCAAATAATGTTCTTCAAGACAAAGTTGATGACTTTCTTTGAGGTGATGGTGGCCAATGGTTCTGCTTCAGCCCATACGGTGAAGTAATTAACGACTACAATGATATATTTGAAGCTAGACTTTGCAATAGGTAGTGCCCTGATCAGATCGATGCCCCTTACAACAAATGGCCATAGACTGACCATCTGAGTTATCACTGTGGATGGCGCTCTTGGAATCTTCGCAAATCTCTGACATCTGTCGCACTTTCTGGTGTATGCTGCGGAGTCTCAATTCACATCTGGCCAGAAGTAACCATATCGCAGGATTTTCTTAGCCAAAATCTGACCACCAGTATGTCCTCCACATTCACATTTATGAAATTCCATCAGAACCGCTTTTGAGTCTTCCTACATGACACACTGGAGCAGAGGCGTAGAGAATCCCCGCCTGTATAGCCAACCATCATGAATGAGATACATAGGGGCTTTTCGTCATATCTTCCTTCGCTTATTAGAATCCGTCAGGTGTACACCACGGAGGAGATATTCTTTGTTTGGAGTCATCCATGAATATGGTTCTTCGACCGTTTCCGTGATCCAATCCACATCAATCTGCTTTGTACTAGGGTTGGAAAGGACTTGAACTGGAACTAACGCCAACAATTGTGCATCTCTCATGCTAGCGTACTTTTCCAGTGAATCAACCTTCAAATTCCCCACTCTGGGAATATGTGATATGGTACAGAAGTCAAGACTGTCGAGTAGCTTCCAAGCCTTAGATAGATAAGCCGACAGGTTTCCACACTTAGCTTGAAGCTCTCTTCGAATTTGACATACCACCAACTGCGAATCACTCAATACTTGCAAAGTCTTCAACTACAAGTCTTTTGCAAACTTCAATCCCGCGATGAGGGCTTCGTACTCAACTTTATTCTTTGTTGACGGGAATTCCAACCTTAGCGTGCACATAGCATATCAATCTTCCTTCAGGAGTCTCCAGAATCATTCCTGCTCCATAACAAGAATCGCTTGATGACCCATCAACAAACAGCTTCCATTGGATCATAGCTTTAATAGGTTCCTCTTTTTACTCTCCTCGGTCCACGAATTCTTGTATAAAATCTACAAGTGCTTGTCTATTGATCACTTTCCTAGGATGATAAGTGATGTCATACTGATTGAGCTCAGTATTCCACTTTAACCATCTCCTTGAAATATCTGGATGTAACAAGGCTTGCTTCAACGGCTGATTGGGTCAGGACCTTAATAGAATGCGCTTAAAAGTAATGCCTGAGCTTCTTTGAGGCTATGAGTAGACAATAAGCGAGCTTTTCCAACTTTGGGTAGTTCAACTCTGCCATAGTCTACCTGTTACTGATACAGTACACTGGCCTCTGAACTTTCGATTCCTCCCTTAACAAAAGCAGCACTTAGTGCATGAGTAGACACTGCCAGATACAAGAACAAGTCTTCCCCGTTGCTGGGCTTGGATAGCATCGGAGGTGCTGCCATATGCTGGATCAGATCCTCAAATGCCTTCTAGCATTCACGAGTCCACTAAAAATATTTCTTCCTCTTTCTCAGAGCGTCGAAGAAAGGAATACACCTGTCAATTGCTCTCGATATGAAGCAGTTTAAAGAAACAATATTTCCATTCATGAATTGAAGCTCTCTCTTAGTTATAGGAGCTTGCAACGCTCTCAGAGCTGAAATTTGAATTGTGTTGGCTTCTATGCCCCTGGCATTAACCATTAATCTCAAAAATTTCCCTGATGCAACCCCGAATGAACACTTCAATGGATTCAACTTCATACCGAACTTGCATAGAACATCAAACATGTCGGCCCAATTCTCTAAGTGATCATTGGCCCTTTTTGACTTAACCAGCATATCGCGGACATACACTTCCATTGTCTTATCGATTTAAGCTTTGAACGTAACATTAACAAGTCGCTCCCGTGTTCTTTAAGACGGACAACATTACCTTATAGCAATATAAGCCTACATCCATGACGAAGCTTGTATTTTCCTGGTTTGAAGCATACACCATGATCTGATTGTAGCCTGAATAAGCATCCAAAAATGAAAGCAACTCATGCGCAGCTGTAGAATCCACAAGCTGATCTATTCTAGGAAGAGGAAAGCTACCTTTAGGACAGGCTTTGTTGAGATCTGAGTAATCTATGCAAACTCGTCACTTGCCACTCGACTTCTTCACAAGCACAGGGTTAGAGACCCAATCCGAATAAGTAAATTCTCTGATGAAGTCGTTCTCCATCAGTCTGTGAACTTCTTCTTTCAGACCTCTCAATCATTTTGGACCTCGGATTCTCTATTTTTGCTTTACGGACGGGACTCGCGGGTCAATATTAAGCCTGTGGACTGCAACTTCTGGAGATATACCGCACACGTCCGAATGGGTCCACGCAAACACATCCAAATTTGCTTTCAAGGAAAATAATCAATTCATTATGAAATTTGTCGCTCAGCTGAGATCCTATATTTAGCACTCGATCGAGAACTTTAGTATGAACTGCAATAGGAATTGTGATCTTAACTGGAGTTGCTCTTCCATCCTTTGCACTGGCCTTTCTTGGATCCAAGTCTTTTTGTGCTTTGCTTCGCTCACCAGTACAGGGGGCCTGCCTTAATTTCTATAAGGCGACATCATGAATGCGGAGGGGAACCTCCACATTCTTGCCCAATTCTTTCTTTCTAGCATCACGCAACTCCGTCATGTAGCACTCCCTGGTTGTCTCTTGGTCACATTTGATTACACTTACTCCGTTTTCCATCGGGAACTTAATGGGCAGGCACCACCGAGCCAATAGAATCTTATAACCTGATAAAGCCCGCCTTCCCAAGAATGCGTTGTAAGCTGAGAGCTTACCCACCAACACGAAGGTTTTCATCATGGATGCTTTCTGCTCTCCATCCCCAAGCTTCACGAGCAAGTCAATCACGCCAATTGTTTGCTTCGGTTCACCAATGAAGTCATGTATTTTGTTTCGGCATGCCTGCACATATGATATGGAGAGCTTCATTCTATTGAATTTATTCCTGAAGAGCACATTAACAGAAGCATCACAGTTAACCGACACCCTCTTCACAATTACCGGACCAATGCCAATTCTGACAATCATAGGATCAACCGTTGGCGTAACTACTCCGTATGAATCACTGTCTTTAAACACCACGTCTTCATACAAAATATTTGGCATCTTCATTGAAAATGTGTTACTTAGAACAAAGCATTTCTCCTCTCTTGAAGCATTCTTCAACTCACTATAATATCTGTCAATGTCACCCCAGCTTTTCCCGGCTGGGTGAGGTCCTCCTGAGATAGTATTGATAATTGGCCTCGAGTTAAAGAGTGTTGGAGCTTTCTCTCCTGATCCACATTGATTTGCGGGTGCATTCTGCCCCTGGGCCGCTTGTGCATTCTGTTGATTTCTAACATACTGTTGAAGCTTGTTTTTCCTAATTAGCTCTTTAATCAGACTCTTTAAGTGCTTTCACTCATTGGTATTATTCCCCGGTTAATTATGGAAGTGACAAAACTTCCAGAATTAACATTATGCTTTGTGATTCTCTGTGGCTTCACTTTGGGAAAGATACCTGAGTCCTTCGTAGCGAAGTAGATCTTTTATGGAGTTTCATTCAAAGGGGTCAGCTCTGAAGGCTTAAATAATGGTATATTCTTGTAATATTTATTGTCTTTCCCTTCGTTCCCTCTCTTTTGCCTATAAATATTTTTCTGTTTGGCTTGAATTTCACTATTCTTCCTTGCCCCAGCAGCGCTGCTTTCCGCAATGCTCCACACAAGAGGAGGGTCATCCTCCACACTCATGAATTCCTCTGTCTTTTTTATAGAATTTCTTCAAAGTCTTAGGATTCTTCAACTTGACCCACCTCCCGAACTCTGTCTTTTAATCTATAGCACGCTACAGCGCCATCAACACAAACCGAGGTTCCAGATCTACAACTTCTGCTGCTACAGCATGAAATCTTGTGAGGAAAGCTTGGACTGACTCTTCAAGATTCTGCTCCATATCATTGAGTGTCATCACATCCTTCACTCTCGTAGGGTACAGTCGGAACTGTTCTTGGAATTTCTTTGCCAGATCATCAAATTGGTCCACAGACTTTGGCGGCAGTCAAGTAAACCATAATGAAGCTACACCCTCCAAGCATATTAGGAAGTACGAGCATTTTACTTCATCAGTGGCTCTAGCTCCGTTCAAATACCGATCGTATTTGAACAAAATGATGTTTGGGTCTCCGATCCACCCATAAGATGCAATCGGATGGAAGCGTAAATTTATTAAGGAATTTCGCCTTACGGATTCTTTCCATGAAAGGTTTCTTACTTGTCGAGAATTCTCATTCTTTCTCGTCCTCTTCACGACCCATACTCTCCTTCCTAATTCGCTTGACCGTGTCTAATATATACTGCTCGCCACTGGATTGTTCCACGGAGCAGGCGTCGGTCCTCTTACCGGATCGATCACGGTTTGAGTTCCAGTGCCCTGGACCTCTCTTGGGAGGTTCCCCTTTGGTGAGACTAGCAGTGCCCCGAGTAGTGTGCTTCTCGACATGCTGCCTCGCTTTAACTTTGGAGTCTTCAAGCTCAGCTTCCTATTCATCGTTGGCCTCATCATAAACCTCTACTTCAAAATGAGAACGACTAAGATCCGAGGCTGAGGAATCTTCTTTTTCTTCGACATTAACTACAACCTTTTGAGGTGTGGGTGTAGCTCGAGCATTGAGAAAAGCATCAAGCTTTTCCATCATCATCTTGGTTATAGCATCCATTCTCTTATTCAACCCGGCTACGACCGCATTTAATTCTTCTCGAAATATGGTCGACCTTGAGGATTGGCCAACATCCTCATTCATAGTCTGTGGCGTAACCGCATCAGTATTAGCACTTGGAGAAGCTCTAACGAACTTGATCTTGCTATTTTTCTTCGAAGCAAACATTTTTCCAACAACTTCTTAACCCTTCAAGAAAACTTTTCAATGGGCCTACTCTTTAGACTTCGGGAGCCTATCGTAGAAAGCAGACTTTTGCAAAACAATTTAGCAAACCCCCACCAAGGCTCTTAACCTTGTGGTCGTGGGCTCGAGCCCTACCGTAGGCGCAAAAAATGTTAATGCAAAAAGTGTCACTAACATCCCAAAATGCTTATCAACAATTCAAATTTGATAAAACACAAAGTTAAGAACGAATAAATGCGGGGGAAAGTAAAGTGCAAGCGATTTGGAGTGGTGCGGTCTCAACTTCGACCTACTTACACTATGAAAGAAGATTTCATTTCTATTGCTACGATTACAAGGTACATGTTACATTAAATTTGTACATCTTTCTCTTTTTACAATTAAACTCTTATTTGACTCTTTTTCTTCATCAAACTTTTGTAACATATTCAATACCAATCTCTTCCAAAGTAGAGTCGTGCAATATTCATGAATATCGGTGATTGTTGGAGAATTCCTCCGATAATCATGATCGATGAATGTTTATGACGATCTCTGGATTTGATCGTTGTAGGAGAAGATTTGATCTCACTTGAAATGATTTTAATGGAGTTAGAGAGCTTTCAGGTTATGGAGAAAAAATGGCGGCATTTTGTTATCTAAAAAATTCGATCCCCCAAAATGTGTGTGGAGACGAGGTATTCATAGTTGGAGCTTAAAAGGAGTGGCAGTTTCGTAATTATGTGTGTGTGCATTCCCTGCGTTATTTACTAAACTGCCACTAAGTTGTGACCATAGCCAAATCATAATTGTGTATATGACAGGTTGGTGTGGAGCTTATGTCGAAGCATATACGGTTCATTCATCATTAGGATACATAGCTAGCATAATTGCGGTCTATCCACGTATTCTTTTATTTGACCCACGCCCCATACCCATCGAATATAAACGATGACTCATTCCATTTCTTTAGTTACAAACATGGGTCGTCGGTTATTGAATAATGCATAGACAGATGTGCATGGTCTTTATATTACACAACCTTTATATTATAGTGCCCTTGTAAGTAAAATGATTCATCCTTTTCCTTATGTATAGGGCTGTCCTGAAGCTCATCCATGTTCCATACATTATATGCAATACTTGACTATCTTACGAGGCGACATGTGTTCAGATTACAAGCGATCCATGCAGTGTGAATGAGCGAACGATCCATGCTAAACTCAAGGGAAAGTGAGTCACGACCCATGTTTCATTGTCCTCGATGCACTCTGCATTTTTATATCGAACCGCGTTTATTATATGTTGTAATAGAGGTGATGGTCCATCCTTTTGACGTATTGGCTCATCTTTTGCTTATATACGTTACTTACCACGCGTATCTCTCATACTGATATTTCATGCCAGTTATCAATTGGTTTATCATCATGTTAACATCATCACTATAATTTAGAACAGCTGACCCATACATATCAAGAAATACACCGACCCATCAAATATATGTTGCACTATAATATAAATGATTCATCATCTAAATTAGCTACTGTCCCATAAAAATGCTTGACGATCCATGTTGATATATAATGTGAGCTACCTATTATGTGCGATGTGTTATTTGTATATAATGATCCATGATCCCCCATTGATTTACATGGTCCCAGACTTATAATAAAACCGACCCATCCGATACACATATCATTTGCATATAATGTTTGTGCTCGGCCAACCATAATTCATGTGAACAGTTCATGGTTTTATCTGCGCTCTCTTTTCTTTACTGATAACTTAATGACGGGTTGTATTTCACTTGTGGTTCATGAAAAAGTGGTTTGTATGTGATGTATCTTTCTAATTGGCACAATTGTCTTCACGTGAAATGGATAAGTGCAATTCATAATGTTTCTTACATACAACCCATATAAGACAAATCCTACAGGCGGTCCATGATTCTTATATGAGACGTATGCATCCCCTTTATCTGATCCTCTGCATGTCTGTACAAATGCATGATACAGAAGGGGAATGATCCATGCCCATGCTAATATAAAACGAGCCATGCTTTGTATATTTGCATTGTCATTAAATGATCCATCGACTGGTCAACACACAATCCGTGAATCTCGGACCCTCTTGAAACTGATATGCATTGTAATACAACGTACAATTTTAGACAGAGTTAACATTTTACCCTCGAAGTTCCTGTTTTTCTTGAAAAAAGTGGGTTTCGACGATCAACGGTTCCGACCATCACTGCCGTGAATTCACCCTATACTTTGAGCAGCTGGATCAAACTTGCCTTTTTCTTTGTGTACCCGCATGTATTTCCAACGGGCTTTATCCTGGCCCAACACTCTGGATTGGCCGGCTCTACCCACCGTGTTTCCTTACATCCCTCTGTTTGTCTCATTTCCTCACTTTCACCTTCTTCATCAAAAGGAAGATTAATGGTGGAACGGTCTCTCTGAAGAAAAACTTCGCAATGAAATTTCATGGCTTCTTCTCCCATCGGACTCATCGTTATTGTTCCCAGTTCGTCAGAGGCTTCCCAAATAACGGCTCAAGACTCGCCAATCGTTGAAAAGCTCCTAATCTGATCTCACTTTTAATCGCCTTTACCAGCTAATTTTCTAATTTTCCATCAACGCTGCTGATCACAAGAGCTTTTCCAGCTATTAGAAAGCTTCGGAGTTTCACCGGAGATCGAGTCGGCCTTGCTAGAGCCTTTCAACCACTCATCTTCTAGATCCAAATAAAGTTTTCACCGTAAGTCATTGTTGTTATTTTTATTTCAATTTTTAATGCTTTCGGTTGGATTGTATAAGTTTGCTTTTTGGATCTAAGTAATTTTGATTGGTGAAATGATGGTATTGAACCCCCAACAATCATATGAAACTGAGTTTTGACAATATTTGAATTGGATTGGCTTTGGCAATTTATTTTTACCGATTGTAGATATGGCCTGGGGTATTTGTGACCAACTTTATGTTGAAACTAGTGTGTAACCCGTGCGTTGCACACGATAATACTATAAAATACAATTTTTAAAATTTTAATGTTAAAATTGGAACATTGTTATACAACATACGATGAATCAGGCAAAATAAATATAATATAAATTATTGTTGTAATTGTTATTGTTTATACATGGTATGTGTTATGCAACTTATATATCTTTGAAGTAAAACAATAATTTTATGTTCTTACTACTATGAGAAAGAATTCTTGTTGAAATTGACATGTTTTGATTATTTTAGATGAATTAACAAATATAATTTAAATAAAGTATTTTATATATGTTGAATCTAAAATTATGTAATTGGTTAAAATATATCAATTTAAGAGTAAATAATACGAATAAATTGAGAAGTATTTTATGAAAAATTACAGAAATTTTAATACGAAGTTTTTGAAGTTAAAAATGGATTTTTTAAACATTGCATATGATAAATTTATTGTTTATGTGCATAAACTGATAATAGTTTATTTACAAATTAACACTGTTATTATTGTATATGTGCATTAATTTAAGCCGTTTAGGTTTCTTGCTAACTTTTGCTTGCCAGACCAGGTTCACATGGAGTTAACATTTTATTTTTTCAAATTCAGAACCAAAATGTTCTTTTACTTTGGAAAAGAGAAATAGATTTTTTTTCTCATGAGATGTTACAAAGCGCAACACACGCAATTTGGTAAATGTGGAAGCCTATACCACAATATTTTGGTAAGAGCTTTTGTGAAATTTGAAAACCTGGTTCAACACATTTTAAGCTACAATTTATTATAAACTGCAATAATTGTTAGATTATAATAAAAAATGAGAATAAATAGAAATAACTTACCATAATTTAGAATAATAATAACATGGTTTGGACGTTTGAAATCAAATACTAATGACAAAATCAAATGGATCTGAGATTTAAAAAAGATTGGTCCAACTAAATTTAGAGGAGAATAGAGAGAAAAATAGATTAACACCACTTCCATTACAAAGATAAGCAAGCAAAGAGTTCATCCATATCATTAGTATATAATTATGCACAATGGGTATTTTTATGAGCATGGCCAATCAATCACTTGATCCAGAAAGTAATCGATACGATAAAATTAAAACAATTTATGTACTTTAAAATATTACTCTAATTTGTTGTAATATAGTCATTCTCTATTTTATTTTTGCATCATATAACTTAACCAAAATTTCCATTCACTTTTCGTTCATCATGTTTCAGGTAAATAGAGGAATATCTTCTCAAAGATTACAAATTTGCCACTGTTTAGTTCCTTTTTAGTACTTTGTTTGGCATTAAGTTAGTGTTTAAGTTAATTTCTATTCAGAATTCATCCAGTGTGTTTTAGACCATAGAGGAGAACTACAATAGTATTATTTAGTGTTTTTCATTTCCCTTTTTCACGATTAAAAGTTGTTATCCTTTGATAGAACTGCAATAGTATTGTAGGTATGAAAAAATAATTTCCTATATTATGATTATTTCTCCTATATTAATGGTCCGTGTTATCTTGGGTTATCTATTTGATCCGATATGTTTCCTCTACATTGATTTTATCCTTCCTTAATTGTAGCAACATGAATTATTACTTTGATTCCCTATTAAAATTTCAACTGTTTGCTTTCATATTAAGTATATTAGAGTATAAAATATTTCGTATAAACACACAAAGAAAGGATGGTAAAATTTCCATTAATCGAAGATGTAATAATAAACATAAAGATTCTACTTTGTCCATATTTTAACCATATAACAGAACCATCAGTGCATGGATACATTTAGTAACATGAAATCGCAAGTACCTCATAATAATAATCTCACTTGATAATGTTTCCAATGATTGTAAATAGGGGAAGAGGTAGATGAGCAGCAGCAACTTGCATTGGATCAGGAATCATTACTTTTATCCACCAAAGCTCATGAAGAGAGAACTCATAAGCACCGGATCTGGAAAGTAAACGATTTTGATAGAAACATAGGACTAAACTGCAACCAAGTTAACAACAAAAGCCAAATAACTAAATATTTCAAAATTTGAAGGCAAAATAGTAGACAAAGATAAAATATTTTAAGCTATGTTCATGATATCTTAAGCCACTTACGCAATAGCAATCTAAAGTGGTTCATTTATGTACGTTCACGTTGGTAGTAGAGGAACAAAAATGAAAAGCAATAGTTGCTAGATAACTTGAAGGTAAAACAAACATAAGTTTTCTAAAAGGAAAATTTGAATTTAGAGAATGTGAAATGCCCTTTAGAATTCCTTTTACCTTGCATATGTAAGTGAATATGGTTCAATTCAGCAAATGAAAAAAAAAATGAAGGAAAAGGGAATATCTCAAATGTACTGAGAAATAATGTTAGTTTATGTATTTCTGTCCCACAAAACTAAAACAAAAAAGCAAATAATGGATTGAACTCAAAATGCAGTTCAAAACATACTTGAGAAAAGAGAACATATTTTATTGTCAATTCCACTGTAAATCACTACCACGGAGGATTAACATATGTGTTTTAAAATAAAACCTTGGTGAATGCATTGTATGTTGAAGCTTGTTAGCATCATGCAAAGCAGACTTAAAGAATATAGGCGAAAAATATAAAAACATGTGTATTAGCTACCTAATGGATCTCCAATTATGACTCACCAGTCTAATGATTATACAGTCAACATACGGTAAAAATTCATATAGATCATATAACTATTTTTCTAAAACATCTGAACCATGTAATGTGTGATATACAGTTCAGCAATAACATCCACACACGTTTGTGTCTGTGATATTCAAAAAATAACAAATCGAATAGCAAACCAAAAGACATGCCGCAATAGAGATTAGGATTATGGAGTTGTAATACAGTAGGAAGACATGTAAGATCATTGTAGGGTAAGATATAAAAAAGGGATAGAAATCACCAGATCGAAAATCAAAATTGCCAGCCCTAACAGCTGGTTAAATGTTGGGTGGAAACAGCTGCAATAAATAAAGATAACCGTATAATCTAATTGAGTGGGAGACTGAATTTTACAGTATCAAATTGCAAGATTACCTATAATAAAAAAGAAACCGAGAGAGTGAAATCGAAGGGAAGGGGAAAAATAGGCGACAATGCATTCCTGAGCGAGACCCTGTAGGATGTTAAATTAGGGGCTCATGGATGAGCGGAAATGTAGAGAGGTCAGGAATGCAGAGGCGCAGTTGCGGTGGAGGCAGCTGTCGGCCTTCATCCAAATTAGGCTATTTCGTAGGCAATGATCGAAAGCAATATTTTTACTTCAAGATTAAGGTTTGGCAGAAGGAAGGAGGAGAACGAAGCAAATAACGTGAGCTGTTCAGTTCACAAAATCGCCAGGCAGCTTTTGCGTTGTTGAAGTTTAAGTCGGTGATAATATCTATAGATTAGAAATTTAAAATAAAATATATGAAATGGAGAGAATCAAAGAGAATAGAGTATACTTCGAAAATTAAGGAGAACAGAGAAAAATTCGAGAATTAAGGAGAAAGCTTAAAATTATTCTGCTTTACTATTATTTAATAGATTGCCTCTCACTTTTTATTTTCTTTAATACAGCGGATAAACTTCGAGTTTAAACTATCTTGCTTATATTTCTAATGCTAAGATATGAGCTCGAAATTGTGTTGTTGTTTTACGATTTTAGTTTAAGTCTGATACTTTGCACTTGTACCTTCATATCTCTTTTATGAGCATCTGCATCACATTGCGTGTATTTTATGGTAATTTTACAGCCAATTTTTCATTTATTTAAAGTAAATGTCCTAAACTCCAACTTTTTTGCTACCAATGCGGTTACACTGCTGAAGCAGAAGAACGGTGGGCAATGTGACATTTTCCTGTCCTCATTTTGAATATTAAATAAGGAGCAAAATTTGATTGAGTCTGAAATTTCATGATTATCTTGTTGTGGATTCTCATAACCAAAACAATCGAGGATTTTTGGTTTTGCACCATCTTTGTGTACGTTTGTATGTAGAACAGCGTGATAGATCCACAGCTTCTACAAAATTGGTCTGATTTACATAGAAATATTGTGTTAAAACTGTTTAAAAACCTTTATCAGTGGAGAATTTCCTTTTTCTCTTTTTTTAAAGCTTTCGAACTTGAACGCGGATCTTCAAGCTTACATAGATTCTTTAGCACCAATTTCAACTGAATTTTTCCTTTTTAATCAAAACAAATTTTTCATTTTTGCCCTGTTTCTGTGTATGTCTTCATGTTGATACGCAAACTGAGACTGTGGGATTGGTCTGCAAGATCAGTTTGAATATGGAATCATATGATCTACACAGAATTTCTACATTATTCTTCTGTATATTTTCAAACTTTCTTGTTTTCTTAGCCAATAGTTTTCTTTTTGAACTATTTCAGTACATATGTCTTCTTGAATATCAACTTGATTCTGCACTTGTATGATGCATTTAAAATTTCCAGTGATAATCATGAATGTGGCTACTGAAATAATTTGTTTTTGCAGAATTTGCGTGGAACTGTATTCTGAAGCTTCGTGATTGATCCACAACTTTAGCCTGAACTTGAAATCTGACATTACGACATTGTGTGATCGTTCCATGTCAGTTTGATTTTTGAAACATGATACAATTCGGTTGACAGTAACTTGCTATTTATAAGATTTTCATAAAACCATTTGTGTTTCTTTTGCTAGAATTGTGCACAAATTACACTGGTTGACGATGAGGAACCGTGTTTCAATACTGTGTGATCGATCCGCAATATTGACTTCGTTAGATCGATCGATGTGCGTAGATAGCTTGTTGTTTCCAAGGTTATTGTGTAGTTTGATGGAGAAATGAAGTGCCCACTTTTAAATACAGATGAAAAAAAGGTTTGTCGAAGTTTTCAGTGATTGAGGATTTGACCACTGATGCTTGATGTTCAATGTCGACTATAAGTTTACAATGCATTGGAATACGACCTTGTCTTTAATCACTTTCTTGAAGTGCCTGTAGTTGGTCAATAGACCTCCAAGTAATGGACCGCCTTGTGATCCTGGAGACATATACGACCTTTTAGTGGATCACGGGTGATCCATGGTCCATATGCGATCCATGTATGGATCGTTAATGGTCCATGAATCCCGAGTGATCCACTATGTACTGTTAATGACTCATGGATCGTGCATGATTTTTCTATGGACCGTTAGTTCGTATATGATATCCATATGTGACCTGAAAACGACCCATAGCAAAATTAAGACTACTCCATGCAGTGAAGATTATGGCTCTGATCATTCCAAAGCATATGACTTCTTAGTGATCAACATTAAACCAACTTCGAGCAACTCGACTTTGATTGTTTCAAAGCTTTGACTCAAAATACGGGACGCATTTCTTTCCTTATCAAACACCCGCGATACACCAACACTTGCATAAGTCTTAAGCTCGGTATCTTGTTATAAATTACATGCATCGTCAACAGTCTTGCCATATTTTCCAAGCTCACTTTTCCAATGGTATGCACAACCATACACTGCACTTTTCACATAGGAAACCTGCACTTATGATGTGTTTATCAATCAGATTGTTCACGTAGAATGGAGACACCCCTAAAATTAAATCGTCGCAAGGATAAGGAGGCAACAACTTCTAGTCCAATCAGAGCTTCCCCACAAACTTTTGAGGCCACCGCGGCTATACAACCTGAGCTAGTGGAAAACCAGCCTTTTCCTGATCCTTGACCTTTGAGCATGCCACCTTCGGAATGATGCTCTACAACAATGAATTTACATATTTTTAAACAGATGTGTAAGTAGTTTGGCATCTCCAAGGACAATGCCATTTTTCCAGGCGAAAAACGATAACCTTGACCAACCACCTCCTAGATTTGTAACTGTCAACCGTTAGATGCTACCGAGTGGGGTCGTCCGTCCTTTCAACGTTTTTTTACGGATGGTTCTTGGTCACCTAGCCATTGCTCCTTTTCAGTTACATCCTAATGGGTATGTCACTTTGCTAGGGCTTTACATACAATTCATGAGGGAAAAACAATGTGCATCTACATTTGAGGATATTTTCTATCTGCGCGTTTTCAAGACAAGAAAGGAAAACCTTCTATTTACTTTGCTAAAGCCGCTGGAAACCGCAAATTGGTATTTGGCTTGTTGGAGAGTATTTCTGATTTGTAAACCAATTCTTTTATGTTCAATATCCTGAGGGCTTTCACAGTGCTTGGATGGAAGGAGATGAATACATTTATTTTGAATTGTATTCCCAGTTTTCTATGAGTTTTGATTATTAAGCCTTCCTTTTTTCTCTCTGCAGAAGTTCCACTGCTTTGTAAAAGATTCTGAGGCTCGAATTCTATGCTTGGGTCTTAAAATGCTGTAGATCAGAAAAATAGAATGAGGAAGTTTCTTATCATGGAGGAGTTCCTTCGTAAATTTTCTTTGCTTGCGCCTTCCAGGTCTTTTACTCTTGGCAAACCCTCTACTTCGCCTTCAATGATTGAAACATTTGATGCCCCCAATGCTAAAGATGATACTGCCAACAAAACTTCTATAGAGGAGACTTCTTTAAAGAAGTGTTTAGATATTGGTGCTGAAATGGATGTTGCTATGGATGTTGGGACATCTAGTCGGCCCGAATTTCCCCTTCCTGAGGACAAAGGACCAGCTGACACTAGTGGACAACTTGGAAAAGGAGAAACTACAATTGGAGGTAGTGTTAATGTTGAAATAGCTAAAGTTGATTCCATACACTCCGCTCCTATAGAGGATTCCATTTGTTTTACAAATTTAGGTGATCTCACTGTGACTTTGGGTGAAGGGTTCTCAAGGGACGTACACACCTCACAACTTAAATTGCCTCCTAAAACTTCTTCTCAAGTAATCACACAAACATCTTCTCAGCCAGTCCGAACTCCATGGAACCAACCTATTAAATCTATTACCGAAACTAGATTGTCTCTATCTCCAAAAACATCGAGTTGTTTGTTACGCTAGACTGTACACTACACACATTTAGAATTTCCGTATCGTGCATGTGTTTACTATTCTTCCCCAGTGTTTGTTGTTTCTAGAAAACTGAACTTCTTATTTTCCATTTTTCCATGTCCACCCATGCACCGCTCCTATATAGGTCACCGCAACCTTTACTCGAGTTCCTTTGACTCACGGCACAATCTTGGTCGCTACTGCTAAGAAACTGATGCTCATAAAAGAGCGAGGAGGGAAGAGGAAGACAGAGATTATGATTATCCGGACCAAGAAGACTGGAATAAGCAATCCCATAATGATCCATACTGGTGCGAGAAGCATGTCTATAACAAGCATGATCGCGAAAAGCAACATGAGTATGATAAGCGACACAATTATGATAAACGCAGCCGTGAGAAGCACCATGACTATGAAAGTATGACCATGAGAAGAACCATGACTATAATACCAGTGACCACAAAGGGAAGAGGCCCGGTGATGATAATGATATGGAGCACGAGCGAGAAAGTAAGCACCCCTAAGGTGATGAAGGCACTGTGGCTGAAAACAAGCGCTCTAAGACCGACATGGGTGCCATCACCGAGGATAAGCATTCCAGAGCTGATAAAGAAGCCGCTATTGTCTCTGCTACTCCTATACGTACCCTATCTCTTGATCCCCCAAATGTTACCCCATCTCCTGCCAACATTATGAAAATCATTAAGAGCCCCCTTACTGTGTCAGATCTTGCCCACATGAGCTTTCTCGGAGTTTCAATGATAAGTGGTGCTTCAGAGGGGTTCACTTTAATGTAAATGTCCATCCCTTGAACAAAGATAATATACTTAAAGAGATTGACGCGACGGGGCTGACATGATCAAGCGGATGGACGCAACCAGAAAGGAGGCTGAGAATATGGTCGATGGTATCAGTTGTGTGATGAGCTTCAGCGAGCTAACCAATGACATCTTGCTGCCATGCTTACTATGGATAATGATAAGGCTAAATGAGAAAGAACACTTAAATCTTGCGATGCCAACATTGCATCTCTTTCTCAGGAGAATGCCGAGCTTGTAGCAGATAATCAGCGCCTCAAGGATGAACTTACCGATGCTAAAACCAGAGAGACATTGCTTCATTCCCAAGTGAAGGATGCGCACTCAGCTCAGAAACAGGTTGAGCTTAAGTTGGCTGTAGAGCTACAATCCATAGCATCTTATAGAGAATCTACTGCCAATTTGCAAAGGGAGAAAGGTTCTCAGTAGTTGAAGATCTCTCAACTCGAAATTCAGGCTGCTAGGCTTGAGAAGGAAAAGGATAACGCTTTACTAGCTAAGACCACTGCCAAAGCCGCACGTGTTCAGGATGAAGCCCGCTTTAATGCCTTTCTATTCAATTTTTATACTTTGAGTGTTGCAAATAAATATAGCTTGTTCTTTTTACAAGATGCATTCCCGATCATACTTGCTGAAGTTTGGAAAAGTGTGCTAAAAAAATATAATGGTTTTGGTTGGATGGAAGAGGAACTTATTGATGCTCTTTTACACGATGAGTCCCGCGAAGCACTTGCCGAGTGTCGGGAACATCTCCAAAAGAAGCATGCTTCATATTCTGGGTATGGACCCTCTGGGGGGTTTGTTCCAGAAATAGAGGCTACTGCCGCCCTTGACATGTCTCTTACTATTGTTATTCCTTCCGACCCAAAGGTTACTGGAGCGCCTGCTACCGACCCTTCCATTCCTCTTGAGAAGGAATGAGATATTGTGGAAGAGTTTCTGAATGACAATGACGGGGAAGATGATGTGAACCGTTATATGCTAAAGAGCATAAGTCCCCCATCCACTCTAGGTAACACTAGAACTGAATCACTTACTCTTCCCATGACTCCAGGTAAAACCAGGACTGAATCATTATCTTGGGATTTTGGCCCTTTATGCTCCCCTTATTCTCCCCACATGGGTACAATGATTTCCTTTTTTTATTATTCGTATACAGTAGGCCTTGCTACACCGAAGACTCCTTCTGCTGCAACCGGAGCTGAATGTATCACTACTGGATCCACTTTGGTGGCGACGACAACTACTTCTGTTACTACTCCTTCGTTGGGCGGCTCTCCAATTATTCTTATGTCCGCTCCAGTTTCTGCCTCATAGCCTGGGTCTCAGTCAGAAATAGTTCTGGCTATCCGAGACTTAGATGATGCAATCACTTTGTCTGGGATACAGAAGAAGTAGATGAGACTTTGGATAGTAGCCTAGCTAAAGGGGAAAAGGATTTTTCTGATAAAGTGATCAAGCCTTTATCTACAAGGCGCAGAGGGAAGCAGTTGGCTCATAAAAAGTCACTTGTTTCTTCCTCTGAGACTAAGGCGGAGAAAGATAAAGACAAGGAAGCCAACTTACCAGACACTCATCTTTCCTTCATCAGGCCTGGGAAGCTTCCAACCCGATCCAACGGTTCCTCTAAGGTTGGGAAGAAGGACTGACTGCTACCACTTTGGCTACTTGCTTTTCTTTATGCCTTTTATTTGGACCGGATGTTTAAGCGAGTGTCGACCCTCGCTTTATGACTTGATAGAAACGAATGTCTATGACTTGCATTTTGTGATTTTGTAGGAACTTGCATCTATGACTTGAGTTTGAATGACATGAAGCTGTTATCTGCATCATATACTTTAGCTTTTTATTTCAGCTCTGTCGTACTTTTTTGTGCATTTGCTTCTTTTCAGATTACAAGTCTTTAGCTGTTGCAGTGCCGAGTGTCGTGAAGAGTTTATGGTATGTTTTATGGATACTGGTCCGTCCAACGTAGTTGTGTTTCCCCAATACCATAGATCATCACAAGCTACTTGGAGTCTACACAACCAATTTTGCTGAATTTCTTTGACTTTAGCTGAGGCACTCAAGATTTCTGTTCTGTGGGTAACAACCTTTTGTGCTTACCACTGTGTCAAAGCCTTTGAGATTGCCTTAGTTCCTTTTAAGAGATTCAGCTTCGTTGATCAGTGTTGTACTTTTAACTGCATAAGCTTTTAGTTCCTGTGCCCACGCTTGGGGAGGTCTTTGGATCTTGTTCCCCCACTTGGGAGGTCTTATGTTTAAAATGTGTTTAATCATTTAACTCACTAACCTGGAAGTCCAGATCCTTTGGAGATCATATTAAACACATGCCCCAAAGAGGTCTTGAGTTTGAGTTCAATCCAACGTTCGTCTTGTCCGGCCCAATGAATCAGGACTCGAAAAAACTACATTGAATACCCCCTTTTGGGCTAGGATTTCGGTCTGTGCTGGTCCTTCCAGCATTTGATCTGATGTTTGTTTCTCCTTCCGCTAGATAAATCCAACATTGTCGAAACTAAAACAGGCACCCCCTTTCAGCTAGTTCAAGGTTAGCTTTCCTCCAACCTATTAAGCTAGGCCTCAAAGGAACCAACCAAGATGCCTTCTTTTGGCTAGGATTTCGCTCGAACCCAAGGTCAGCTTTCCTTCGACCTGTTGAGGCAGGTCTCGAAGGAACCAAACTGGATAACCCCGTTTAACGAGCCCAGGTTTAGCTTTCCTCCGACCCGTTAAGTCGGGCCTTGAAGGAACTAACCTGGATATCACCTACTGTTCGGTGTGTGCTGGTCTTTCCAGCTTGAGTCCTACGTGAGCTTTCCTTCGACATATTAAGCCAGGTCTCGAAGGAACTTCCCCGAACACCCCCGTTTGGTTAGGAATCCGTTGTTATCTGTACTTCCCCAAAATAAATTTGGCATTGTTGGTGCTAAACGGATGCCTCCTTCAAGTGAGGTTTTCTTGTTGTGTTGCATCATTCCATGGGGAGGACGCCAGTCCTTCTTCCCATTGTTTTGACTAGGCAAGCTATCATGGTTAAAGAACTGACGTCCTGGACCTTACACTTGGGAAGGTGCCCCTACGATGGAACTTACAACCTTTTAGTTATTAGCTTGGTTGGGCCACTTCCTTTTTGCTTTGTTTCGTGGGACCAACGCCAACCTTTCTACTAGATGCTTACCTTGCAACCGATCACAGTTGCAAATTTGACCTCTTTAACTCCTCACTTTGGGAAGTGCCCTTCTGAGGAAACGTGCAGCTTTTCGACATTGTGTCCATTTGTTGCGCTCTTCATTACATTAGACTCTGGATAGCTCTTTCTCTTCTAATTTGCAAGGTGTTGCACTACATCATCTCAGTTATATTATATGATACTTTCGGCACTCGACACTTGAGCTGTCCCCATAGGGATATGCTTAGAGAGCTTCCATGTCTCGTTGGATTGTAAATGAGCAAGAGTTCTTTATATTGCCTACAATCAGAAATAGATTTTTAGCAACTTTTGAGTTATTTTTACACGAATGCAAACATACGATTTACACATAAATTAGACTTTTCATTCATGTATACATAGTTCAACTATAATGGTTGGAAATTATTCACAACTTTTTATAACAAGTTTGAACAGATTTTCATGTAAATAGCGGCGGAGATTCTCAGCATTCCAAGATCTAGGGATCTGGACTCCATCTATCATTGACAACTTGAAGGTGCCATCTTAGAGCTTCTGGCTTATAACATAGGGTCCTTTCCAATTCGGCACAAAGACTCATGTCCCATTCATTACTTTCTTCAATACATAGTCTCCAATCTCTAAGGTCCTCTGTCTGACTTTTGAGTTGAAATACCTGGCTACCCTTCTTTGGTAAGTGGCGACCCTGACCTCTACTTCATCTCTCCTTTCTTGAAGCTGATCGAGGGCTTCAAGTTGCAACTTATCATTTTCCTCTTGAGTGAATTGAATCCTTTTATGAGTGGGAACCTCTAGCTCTACAGGAATCATTGCTTCAGAACCAAAATCCAGAGAGAAAGGAGTGTGCCCAGTCGCTATTTTATAAGTCGTGCGGTATGCCCATAGTGCAAGCGGAAGCTCGTCTACCCAACCACCTTTGGCCTTCTCTAGACGCTTTTTGATGGTTGACTTTATGATTTTGTTCACTGCTTCTACTTTCCCGTTTTCCTGCGGATGAGCCACTGCCGCGAAGCTTTTCTGGATCTTATACTTGGTGCAAAGCCTTGAAACTCTTCACTCTCAAATTGGGTCACATTATTCGTGATTATCTTCTGTGGCACACCAAACCTGCAAATAATGTTCTCTAAGACAAAGTTGATTACTTTCTTTGAGGTGATGGTGGCCAATGGTTCTGCTTCAGCCCATATGGTGAAGTAATTAACAGCTATAATGATATTTTTGAAGCTAGACTTTGCAGTAGGTAGTGCCCCGATCAGATCAATGCCCCATACAGAAAATGGCTATGGACTGACCATTAGAGTTATCACTGTGGATGGCGCTCTTGGAGTCTTCACAAATCTCTGACATCTGTCGCACTTTCTGGTGTATGCTGCGAAGTCTCAATTCACATCTGGCCAGAAGTAGCCATATCGCAGGATTTTCTTAGCCAAAATCTGACCACCAGTATGTCCTCTACATTCACCTTTATGCAATTCCATCAGAATCGCTTTTGACTCCAACCATCCTGAATGAGATACATAGGGGCTTTTCGTCATATCTTCCTTCGCTTATTAGAATCCGTCGGGAGTACACCACGGAGGAGATATTCTTTGAATGGAGTCATCCATGAATCTGGTTCTTCGACCGTTTCCATGATCCAATCCACATCGATCTTCTCCGTACTAGGGTTGGAAAGGACTTCAACTGGAACTAACCCCAGCAATTGTGTATCTCTCATGCTAGCATACTTTTCCAGTGAATCCACCTTCAAATTTCCCACTCTGGGAATGTGTGATATGGTACAGAAGTCAAGACTGTCGAGTAGCTTCCAAGCCTTGGATAGATAAGCCGGCAGGTTTCAACCCTTAGCTTGAAGCTCTCTTCGAATTTGACATACCACCAACTGCGAATCACTGAATACTTGCAAAGTCTTCAACTACAACTCATTTGCAAACTTCAATCCGGTGATGAGGGCTTCGTACTCAGCTTTATTCTTTGTTGACGGGAATTCCAATCTTAGCGCATAGTAGATCGATCTTCCTTCAGGAGTCTCCAGAATCACTCCTACTCCATAACAATAATCGCTTGATGACCCATCAACAAACAACTTCCATTGGATCATAGCTTTGATAGGTTCCTCTTTTTACTCTCCTCGGTCCATGAATTCTTGTATAAAATCTACGAGTGCTTGTCTATTGATCGCTTTCCTAGGATGATAAGTGATGTCATACTGATTGAGCTCAATATTCCACTTTAACCACCTCCTTGAAATATCTGGATGGAACAAGACTTGCTTCAACGGCTGATTGGGTAAGGACCTTAATAGAATGCGCTTAAAAGTACGGCCTGAGCTTCTTTAAGGCTATGAGTAGACAATAAGCGAGCTTTTCCAACTTTGGGTAGTTCAACTCTGCCCCAGTCAACCTATTACTGATATAGTACACTAGCCTATGAACTTTCGATTCCTCACTTACCAAAGCAGCACTTAGCGCATGAGTAGACACGGCTAGATACAAGAACAAGTCTTCCCCATTGCTGGGCTTGGATAGCATCATAGGTGCTGCCATATGCTGGATCAGATCCTTAAATGCCTTCAGACATTCAGGAGTCCACTAAAAATATTTCTTCCTCTTTCTTAGAGAGTCAAAGAAAGGAATACACTTGTTAATTGCTCTCGATATGAAGCAGTTTAAAGAAACAATCTTTCCATTCACAAATCGAAGCTCTCTCTTAGTTCTAGGAGCACGCAATGCTCTCAGTGCTGAAATTTGAACTGGGTTGGCTTCTATGCCCCTGGAATTAACCATGAATCTCAAAAATTTCCCTAACGTGACACCGAATGAACACTTCAATGGATTTAACTTCATACCGAACATGCGCAGAATATCAAACATGTCGGCCAAATTCTCTAAGTGATCATTGGCCCTTTTTGACTTAACCAGCATATCGCCGACATACACTTCGTTGTCTTACCGATTTCAGCTTTGAACAAAGCACTAACAAGTCGCTCCCATGTTCTTTAAGCCAAACGACATTACCTTATAGCAATATAAGCCTACATCCGTGACGAAGCTTGTATTTTCCTGGTCTGAAGCATACATCATGATCTGATTGTAGCCTGAATAAGCATCCATAAACGAAAGCGACTCATGCCCAGCTGTAGAATCCACAAGATGATCTATCCTATGAAGAGGAAAGCTACCTTTAGGACAAGCTTTGTTGAGATCTGAGCAATCTATGCAAACTCATCACTTGCCACCCGACTTCTTCACAAGCACAGGGTTAGAGACCCAATCCGGATAAGTAGGTTCTCTGATGAAGTCGTTCTCCATCAGTCTGTCAACTTCTTCTTTCAGACCTCTCAATCGTTTTGGACCTCGGATTCTCCATTTTTGCTTTACAAATGGGACTCACGGGTCAATATTAAGCCTGTGGACTGCAACGTCTGGAGATAAACCACACATGTCCGAATGGGTCCACGCGAACACATCCAAATTTGCTTTCAAGGAAAATAATCAATTCATTATGAAATTTGCTGCTCAGCTGAGATCTTATATTTAGCACTCGATCGGGATCTTTAGGATGAACTGCAATAGGAATTGTGATCTTAGCTGGAGTCGCTCTTCCATCCCTTGCACTGGCCTTTCTTGGATCCATCTCTTTCTGTGCTTCGCTTCGCTTGCCAGTACAGGGGGCCTGCCTTAATTTCTATAAGGAGGCATCATGAATGCGGAGGGGAACCTCCATATTCTTGGCCAAGTCTTTCTTTCTAGCATCACGCAACTATGTCATGTAGCACTCCCTGGCTGTCTCTTGGTCACCTTTGATTACACTTATTCCGTTTTCCATCGGGAACTTCATGATCAGGCACCACCGAGCCAATAAAATCTTAAAACCTGCTAAAGCCAGCCTTTCCAAAAATGCGTTGTAAGCTGAGAGCTCACCCACCAAGACGAAGGTTTTCATCATGGACACTTTCTGCTCTCCATCCCCAAGCTTCACGAGCAAGTCAATCACGCCAATTGGCTGCTTTGGTTCACCAGTGAACTCATGTATTTTGTTTTGGCATGCCTGCACATATGATATGGAGAGCTCCATTCTATTGAATTTATTCTTGAAGAGCACATTAACAGAAGCATCACAGTCAACCGACACCCTCTTCACAATTACCGGACTAATGCCAATTTTGACAACCATAGGATCAACCTTTGGCATAACTATGTCGTCTGAATCACTGTCTTTAAACACCGCATCTTCATACGAAATATTTGGCATCTTCACTGAAAATGTGTTACTTAAAACAAAGCATTTCTCCTCTCTTGAAGCATTCTTCAACTCACTAGCGTATCTCTCAATGTCACCCCAGCTTTTCCCGGCTGGGTGAGGTCCTCCTCAGATAGTATTGATAATTGGCCTCGAGTTAACGGGTGTTGGAGCTTTCTCTCCTGATCCACATTGATTTGCAGGTGCATTCTTCCCCTGGGCATCTTGAGCATTCTGTTGATTTCTAACATACTGTTGAAGCTTGTTTTTGCTAATCATCCCTTTAATCAGACTCTTTAAGCGCTTGCACTCATTGGTATTATTCCCCGGTTGATTATGGAAGTGACAAAACTTCCCAGAATTAGCATTCTGCTCTGTGATTCTCTGTGGCTTCACTTTGGGAAAGATACCCTAGTCCTTCGTAGCGAAGTAGATCTTTTATGGAGTTTCATTCAAAGGGGTCAGCTCTGATGGCTTAAATAATGGCATCTTCTTGTAATATTTATTGTCTTTCCCTTCGTTCCCTCTCTTTTCCCTAGAAATATTTTTGTGCTTCGCTTGAATTTCACTATTCTTCCTTGCCCTAGCAGTGCTGCTTTCTGCAATGCTCCACACAAGAGGAGGGTCATCCTCCACACTCATGAATTCCTCTGTTTTTTATAGAATTTCTTCAAAGTCTTAGGATTCTTCAACTTGACCCACCTCCCGAACTCTGTCTTTTTATCTATAGCACGCTACAGCGCCATCAACACCAACCGAGGTTCCGGATCTACAACTTCTGCTGCTGCAGCATGAAATCTTGTGAGGAAAGCTTGGACTGACTCTCTAGGATTCTGCTCCATATCATTGAGTGACATCACATCCTTCACTCTCTTAGGGTACATTCAGAATTGTTCTTGGAATTTCTTTGCCAGATCAGCAAATTGGTCCACAGACTTTGGCGGCAGTCAAGTAAACCATAATGAAGCTACACCTCCAAGCATACTGGGAAGTACAAGCATTTTACTTCATCAGTGGCTCTAGCTCCATTCAAATACTGATCGTATTTGAACAAAAAGATGTTCGGGTCTCCGATCCCCCCCGTAAGATGCTATCGGTTGGAAGCATAAATTTCTTGAGTAATTTCGTCTTACGGATTCTTTCCGTGAAAGATTTCTTACTTGTCGAGAATTCTCATTCTTTCTCGTCCTCTTCACGAGCCATACTCTCTTTCCTAATTCGCTTGACCGTGTCTAATATATACTGCTCGCCACTGGATTTTTCCATGGAGCAGGCGTCGGTCTTCTTACCGGATCGATCACGGTTTAAGTTCTAGTGCCCTGGACCTCTCTTGGGAGGTTCCCCTTTGGTGAGACTAGCAGTGTTCCGAGTAGTGTGCTTCTCGACATGCTGCCTCGCTTTAACTTTGGAGTCTTCAAGCTCAGCTTCCTATTCATCGTTGGCCTCATCTTAACCTCTACTTCAAAATGAGAACGACTAAGATCCGAGGCTGAGGAATCTTCTTTTTCTTTGACATTAACTACAACCTTTGGAGGTGTGGGGGTAGCTCGAGCATTGAGCAAAGCATCAAGCTTTTCCATCATCATCTTGGTTATAGCATCCATTCTCTTATTCAACCCGGCTACGACCACATTTAATTCTTCTCGAAATATGGTCGACCTTGAGGATTGGCCAACATCCTCATTCACAGTATGTGGCGTAACCGCATCAGTATCAGCACTTGGAGAAGGTCTAACGGACTTGATCTTGCTATTTTTCTTCGAAACAACCATTTTCCCAACAAATTCTTAAACCTTCAAGCAAACTTTTCAATGGGCCTACTCTTTAGACTTCGGGAGCCTATCGTAGAAAGCAGGCTTTTGCAAAAAAAATTTAGCAAACCCCTACCAAGGCTCTTAACTTTGTGGTCGTGGGTTCGAGCCCCACGGTAGGCGCCAAAAATGTTAATGCACAAAGTGGCACTAACGCCCCAAAATGCTTATCAACACTTCAAATTTGATAAAACACAAAGTTAAGAACAGATAAACATGGGGAAAAGTAAAGTGCAAGCGATTTGGAGTGGCGCTTTATTTACTAAACTGCGTCTAAGTTGTGACCATAGCCAATTCATAATTGTGTATATGATAGGGTGGTGTGGAGCTTATGTCGAAGCATATACGGTTCATTCATCATTACGATACATAGCTAGCATAATTGCAGTCTATCCACGTATTCTTTTATTTGACCTACGCCCCATACTCATCGAATATAAACGATGACTCATTCCATTTCTTTATTTAGAAACATGGGTCGTCGGTCATTGAATAATGCATAGACAGATGTGCACGGTCTTTATATTACATAACCTTTATATTATAGTGCCCTTGCGAGTAAAATGATTCATCCTTTTTTTTATGTACAGGGCTGTCCTGAAGCTCATCCATGTTCCATACATTATATGCAATACTTGACTATCTTACGAGGCGACATGTGTTCGGATTACAAGTGATCCGTGCAGTGTGAATGAGCGAACGATCCATGCTAAACTCAAGGGAAAGTGAGTCACGACCAATGTTTCATTGTCCTCGATCCACTTTGCATTTTTATATCGAACCACATTTATTATACGCTGTAATAGAGGTGACGGTCCATCCTTTCGACGTACTGGCTCATCTTTTGCTTATACAAATTCTACTTGGCACACGTATCTCTCATACTGATATTTCATGCCAGTTATCAATTGGTTTATCATCACGTTAACGTCATCACTATAATTTAGAACAGCTGACCCATACATATCAAGAAATACACCGATCCATCAAATATATGTTGCACTATTATATAAACGGTTCATCATCTAAATTAGCTACTGTCCCATTAAAATGCTTGACGATCCATGTTGATATATAATGTGAGCTACCTACTATTTGCGATGTGTTATTTGTATATAATGATCCATGCTCCCCCATTGATTTACACGGTCCCAGACTTATAACATAACTGACCCATCCGATACACATATCATTTGCATATAATGTTTGTACTCAGCCAGCCATAATTCATGTGAACATTTCATGGTATTACCTACACTCTCTTTTCTTTACTGATAACTTAATGACGAGTTGTATTTCACTTGTGGTTCATGAAAAAGTGGTTTGTATGTTTCATTTTTTGTATGTGATGTGTCTTTCTAATTGGCACAATTGTCTTCACGTGAAATGGATAAGCGCGATTCGTAATGTTTCTTACATACAACCCATATAAGACAAATCCTACAGGTGGTCCATGATTCTTATATGTGACGTATGCATCCCCTTTATCTGATCCTCCACTTGTCTGTACAAATGCATGACACAGAAGGGGAACGATCCATACCCATGCTAATATAAAACGAGCCATGCTTTGTATATTTGCATTGTCTTTAAATGATCCATCAATTGGTTAACATACAATCCGTGAATCTCGGACCCTCTCGAAACTGATATGCATTGTAATACAACGTACAATTTTAGACGGAGTTAACATTTTTCCCTCAAAGTTCCTGTTTTTCTTGAAAAATATGGGTTTCGACAAACAATGATTCCGACCATCACTGCCATGAATTCGCCCTAAACTTTGAGCAGCTGGATCAAACTTACCTTTTCCTAGTGTACCCGCATGTATGTTCAATGGGCTTTATCCTGGCCCAACACTCTGGATTGGCCGGCTCCATCTTCCGTGTTTCCTTATATCCCTCCGTTTGTCTCATTTCCTCACCTCCACCTTCTTCACCAAAAGAAAGATTAATGGTGGAACGGTCTCTCTGAAGAAAAACTTCACAACGAAATTTCGTGGCTTCTTCTCCCATCGGACTCATCGTTGTTGTTCCCAGTTCGTCAGATCTTTTCCAAATACCGGCTCGAGACTCGCCAATCGTTGAAAAGCTCCTGATCCGATCTCACTTTTAATCGCCTTTACCAGCTAATTTGCTAATTTGCCATCAACGATGCTGATCACAAGAGCTTTTCCAGCTATCAGAAAGCTTCAGAATTTCACCGCAGATCGAGTCGGCCTTGCTAGAGCCTTTCAACCATTCATCTTCCAGATCCAAATAAAGATTTCACCGTACGGCATTGTTGTTATTTTTATTTCAATTTTTAATGCTTTCGGTTGGACTGTATAAGTTTGCTTTTTGGATCTCAAAAATTTTGGTTGGTGAAATGATGGTACTGAACCCCCAACAGTCATATGAAACCGAGTTTTGACAATGTTTGAATCAGATTAGCTTTGGCAATTTATTTCTGCCGATTGTAGATCTGGCTTAGGGTATTTGTGACCAACTTTATGTTGAAATTGCCTCACACTTTTTATTTTCTTTAAAACAGTGGATAATCTTTGAGTTTAAACTATCTTGCGTATATTTCTAATGCTAAGATATGAGCTCGAAATTTTGTTGTTGTTTTACAATTTTAGTTTAAGTCTGATACTTTGCACTTGTACCTTCATATCTCTTTTATGAGCGTCTGCATCACATGCGTGTATTTTATGGTAATTTTACAATCAATTTTTCATTGATTTAAAGTAAATGGGCTAAACTCCAACTTTTCTGCTACCAATGTGGTTATACTGCTGAAGCAGAAGAACGGTGGTCAATGTGACATTTTCCTGTCCTCGTTTTGAATATTAAATAAGGGGCAAAATTTGATTGAGTCTGAAATTTCATGATTATCCTGCCGTGGATTCTTATAACCTAAACAATCGAGGATTTTTGGTTTTGCACCATCTTTATGTACGTTTGTATATAGAACTACATGATAGATCCACAGTTTCTACTAAACTGGTTTTATTTACACGGAAATATTGTGTTAAGACTGTTTAAAAACCTTTATCGGTTGTGAATTTCCTTTTTCTCTTTTTTTTAAAGCTTTCAATCATGAAAGCAGGGCTTCATGCTTACGCAGATTCTTTAGCACCAATTTCAGGTAAATTTATCCTTTTTAATCAAAACAGTCGAAAATTTTCAATTTTGCCTTGTTTTTATGTTGATACGCAAACTTGAGATTGTATGATTGGTCTGCAAGCTCAGTTTGAATATGGACTTGTACGATCTGCACAGAATTTCTACATTGTTCTTGTGTATGTTTTCATACTTTCTTGTTTTCTTGGTCGAGAATTTTCTTTTTGAACTGTTTTAGTACATATCTCTTCTTGAATAACAACTTGATTTTGCACTTGTATGATGCGTTTAAGATTTCCAGTGATAATCACGAATGTGGCTACTGAAATAACTTGATTTTTGCAGAATTTGCGTGGACTTGTATTCTGAAGCTGTGTTATTGATCCGCAACTTTAGCCTGAACTTGAAATATGACATTGCGACATTAAGTGATCGTTCCATGATATGTATATTATTGCATCTTAGTAAATGGTTTTGGATATCCGTTTAATTTTCCCAAACCTTAAAAGTGCAGGTTTAGCTTACCTTTTTGGCATTTTAAAGTTACCTAAAAATGCCATTGCTTTAACTTTAGAAAGTAATCATGTTACATAGGACCGTACAATTTTTGAGCAATAGCCGTCTTCCTCACTTTGAGGTTGCAGTAGTGAAAACTTCCACATATATAAACCCAATTCTAATAGGTTAGAAAATCTTAACCAAATTTTAGGTACGTCCATATATGTACTTATGTATTCCTATGAACGTGTTAATGCAAATAATGGCACTAACACCCCAAAATGCTTATCAACAAATTTGATCAAACACAAAGTTAAGAATAAATAAACGCGGGGAAAAGTAAAGTGCAAGTGATTAAGATGCGGTCTCAACTTCGACCTATGTCCACTATGAAAGAAGATTTCATTTCCATTGCTACGATTACGATGTACATGTTTACATTAAATCTGTACATCTTTCTCTTATTACAATTAAACTTTTCTTTAACTCTTCTTCTTCTTCAAACTTCTCTAACTTCTTCAATATCAGTCTCTTTCAAAGCAGAGTCGTGCCATCTTCACAAATATCGGTAATTGGTGGAGAATTCCTTCAATAATCACGATTAGTGAATGATTTTGACAATCTCTAGATTTTATTGTTGTAGGAGA
This sequence comes from Allium sativum, assembly GCA_030737875.1. Taxonomy (NCBI): domain Eukaryota; kingdom Viridiplantae; phylum Streptophyta; class Magnoliopsida; order Asparagales; family Amaryllidaceae; genus Allium; species Allium sativum. The sequence continues at coordinate 453,279,618 of CM060913.1, read as the reverse complement.
AGCTTTCATCTCACTTTAACGGATTTTAATGGAGCCGGAGAGTTTTCACGTTGTGGAGAAAAAATGGAAGCACTTCGTCGTCTCAAAAATTTAATCTCTTAAAATGTGTGTGGAGATGGGGATTTATAGTTGGAGCTTGAAGGGAGTGGCGGTTTCGTAATTACGTGTGTGTGCATTCTCCGCGATATTACTAAACTGCTACTAAGTTGTGACTAAAGCCAATTCATAATTGTGTATATGACAGGGTGGTGTGGAGCTTATAACGAAGCATATACGGTTCATTCATCATTACGATACATAGCTAGCATAATTACATTCTATCCACGTATTCTTTTATTAGACCCACACCCCATACTCATCGAATGTAAAGGACGACTCATTCTAATTCTTTAGTTACAAACATGGGTTTTCGGTTATTAAAAAATGCACAGACACACATGCACGGTCTACATCTTACACAACCTTTATATTATAATGCCCTTGCGTGTTAATTGATTCATCCTTTTCTTAATGTACAGGGCTGTCCTGAAGCTCGTTCATGTTCCATACATTATATGCAATACTTGCATAGCTTACGAGGCGACATGTGTTCGGACTTAAAGTGATCCAAGCAGTGTGAATGAGCGAACAATCCATGCTAAATTCGAGGGAAAGTGTGTCATGACCCATGTTTTATTGTCCTCGATCCACTCTGCATTTTTATACCGAACAACATTTATTATATGCTGTGTATATTAGTGGAACGCATAAACTGTTTGGCCCATTGAAACAACTCGAATTCCGACAGATCATTTTTTCCAAAATCCGAATAAATCGAAACTCGGATTGGTTTGCTCTGGTACCCTGCAGAAAAGACATCAACACAAAACATTTCAGAGCTCAGAAATTATCTCACTGCGGAATGGATAAAATATAATATAATCAAAACATAGCCTTACCGTATTAATAATATCGCCTAACCAGTATCCAAAGCTATCATGTCTCTGCCGCAAATCCAATCTGCGAGTAAGTTATGAGGAGGGGGTCAGAACACAAGTTCTGGTGTCTGGATTTAAATTATACACTTTGGATAACACTACATATACCGTTCAATCATATTTTCTTACCTATTAGGTTACTCCGGTGATCAGCACTCAAGGCTTACACACATGTCGCACCCAATTGCTTTCCAGTTTATTACCTAATACAATATATATGTAGCTACCCCCAATATTAAGGTACACCCCATGGTACCCAACTTGCACGGTCTCCACCATAACACCATCGAAATATACGCAGTCTCTCATCCTACGCTGTAGTGACGTATGAATCTCTATATAACATTGTTACGTTCCGCATATATCTATCATTATTATGCTACGTAAGAGTGTGGACTGCCACCTTCGATCGAAATAGATTCATACTAGAGTACTTCCCTCAAGCCTATGATACACCACCCAGAGCCGACATGCATGTATTTAGACTGTCCCACATATGTATCTTCAATTGTAGCTCAATGCCACAACCGCACTTCCTCTAATATGCATCGAGTCCCGTGGCAGGGCGATATAAGAAACACGGAACTCGGTCGAGAGCTTTTCCATATTTTAACAGGCTCGTTTTTAAAGAGCCTCCATATACAGATATGCCTAGGGTCTGTTTTCACGGTGGCTATGGCCCTACCCCGGCCCCTCCCTCAACTAGTATAGACTACAAGAGCTATATGACTGCCCCTAAAGAAAACAATCTAAACATCCATTTGGTGTCTTCCCTCAACCACCGTACCCCGAATAGTGAAATGTGAATGGTCTATTGGTTATAGCTATAGTCTTTTCGCATCCCACTGGCTGCCAAGGACGGATATCTGACGATATACTATCCTTGTTGATCGTGACCCTTCGTCTCCCCATTGAGGCAACCACCGAAACACCCTGGTGTCACCGGGTCACAACATTCTGACTGCATAAATACTTCTACACTCAAGGCCCACCCACCTAGTAGTTACGCGCAGACCCAACCTCTGCGAACACAGACTAAAACATCTGCCACCGCACAGAGGACTACTAGGAGCACCTTACGTATCTCAGGAAGTCGCATGCTTCCCCTTCTAGTCTTTCGGAGCTGAAAAAATAATCAGATGAATGTGCACTCCCCTCATGCCTTATAACACCGGATGATATACCCCGTTGGGTTATTCAGTCTCAAACATGCGGACTGGTCCAAGCGCCTCATTTTTATATGTTGTTAGACCCTATGTCTATGCATTCTTTTACGTGCTTGTCTTACCTCATCAGGTTTCCATTTAACTTGGTTATTCTCCTTCATATTGAATTCTTAATCAAGTTACCATGTTCCTCTTGCTTATTAATTTCAGCTATATAACTTAACACGTTTAAGTTTATTAATGAGCCCACAACATGTTATTCTTTAGATTGTGGTCCAAGTCTGTAATCCACAATCCCTTTCATATTATTGTTTGATTTCACGATTACAATAATATGTTCTACTTAATATGTTATTAAGTATATCTCAATTCACATGTTTTCTAATTAATACGTCACTTACCATTTATGATTAAATATAACTTATTTCATTTCATAAGTTTTCCTCATTCTTTTTCATTTAATCATAAATTCAATTTACACCGCCACTACACTTATCATTGTTTACTTATTAACTTAGTTCTCTTAACTAAGGTCCATTAATAAGTTTCTCTATGTATTATAACCTACATTATAATTTCCTCTTGTCCCTAGGACAAATCGAAACATGTTTTTCTTATCAGCGGGTTTTAGACTTTCAAGTTTACAGATTACTTAATTTATAATTAAGTACAACTTCTTATATTTCATATATTTTCCCCTTTTTCTCAACTGGTTTCCGGCCTTCCCCATTTGCTGATTACTTAATTTACAATTAAGTGTCCCTTATCTCATTTCACTAGTTATCCAATTTCCTTAACCTAAATTATAATCTTCACTTGCCCCTAGGATAAGTCTACCTATTATACAACATTTTTATTAATGTTATTTATTTATAATAGGTTATTATCATTTCCCTTTTAAACCATTTGTTGTTGTAAACCATTATTCTTCATTCACTGTAATATATATTCCTTAATATATTAAGGAAAACACTTTATTTACCTTCTTATTTTGATAGAAGGAATCAGTAATTTATTTTCATAACGTATTCCCATCTAAATCTGTGGTAGCAAGTAATTTCTTTACTTTTCTTTATTTACAATGGCTTACTTGCAACAACATTCTCAGAACTAGGTCATTTAGGGAAATACATCACTTTTCCTTGGCATCACACTAACTCAGTCCATTATATCTCTTCTTTTCTTATTTTCTGAGTTAGACATTTAATTACCATTATTTCCATTTGTTCATATCTTGTTATATACATATATTTATGTATACAAGCACTAGACCTCTCACATTAAACGTACACTCGTGGACGCTGGATTTGTCGGGCGGGTCCGGGCAGACTTCTACCATAAGTTGACTTAACCTCGTGTCTTAGCACCATTACATGTTTTTAATTTTTGCATTTAAACCCCTCACATTAGATTTACCACTTGTGAATGCTGGATATGCCGGGCGTTTCCGGGCAAACTTCTATCACAAGTGAAATCTAACCTCGTGTCTAAGAGTGGTTAAATTTCTTATTTATCGTAAGCCTCCTTTGCAGTCTAGGCATGTTTATTTGTTCCAATTATCCATTATAATTTATAATTTACATGTGATTGTATCATGCCTATTATAGTTTTCACATATAATCAATTCCTTCCTAACATGTAATTAATTAATCAAATAATTGTTTAAATCACATAAACCAATATGTACCTTCTCAATTCTTACAGTTAATGGTCTGGGTACATAATTTACACAAATTGATATGAAATTTAAGTAACGATAATTACTATACAAGATTTGATAAGTTCATATCCCAAAAAATTAATATTTAGCATATTAATTATTCCTACTTTGTACCCATCACTTTAGGCATTATTAACATTTGTTACATTTCTCAACATATTGCATTTCAATTATACATACAGGGGAATGGTAAACGATAATATATTCTTATCTAAGCTGTATAGCTTAAATCCACTCACCTTTTATGCTTTCCCCAATTCTGGATCTGATCCAGTTTTAGCATCTATGGTTCCTCCCCTTTAATTTGATTTGAAACCAAATAACTGTGGATTGCTTATTTTCATTAAAAGAGAAGGGAAAGAAAGAGTAAGAATTTGAATGGATTAGACTTAGAATTTTACCTTGCTTTTCATGATTCTGAACAATCTTTTTATTAATGTCGATTCTCTCTTCCAGATCTTGAATTTTAAAATCTTCTTATTAGAAATATAGATTTTCTGAATATATTTAAAGAGAGAGAGAGAGTATAATGTCAGAGCTACAACGTAGCCTTTAAATTACGAGGTTTTAAGGTTAGGTCTATGGTCTTATTTATATGTGTTCAGAAATGAATTTAGACCAGAAATAGTCCACATTCACGCTCAGAACGTATCCAGATCTGCGGTGGGGTCGACCCCCCTGTTGGTAGGTCGAGCCCTATGTTGGTGGGTCGACCCCCCTGGGTCAACCCCCAGTGGGCCATTTTCCCGCCCAGTCCCACTGCGTGATTTGATTTCTCCGGATATTTTATATACATATGAGCTTCTTATATGTATACAAACTTTCAAACGCCCATAATTTCTTCATACGGTGTCCAATTTACACAAATCAGGTGTCTATCTTGAGCAGAATTTCGAGACAGATGCTATGGCGTAGTCCGTTTTACTTAATTTTGAATATTTAGTTAAGTTATTCTTATTTTATTCTCTTAAGTTAAAAATGCGGGGTGTTACATTCTCCCCCTATTAGGAAATTTCATCCTCGAAATTTGATAAGGGTAAAATCAATTGATCCCTGACATAATAACTTCCAACATGTGTGCATCCAATTTTTGCAAACTTTGTGCACTTGTGCAAAGTGAAGTACAACATAATAATGCATGTATGCCTAAGCGGTACCTTTTATGTATATGCAAAATTCTCAAAAATTCTTTTAAAATATGATGCTCACATCCTATGTATACTGGCAGTTCTACATGAATGCAATACTTTGAAAATCAAAATGCTTGTCCATCCAATTTTTTTTCACACTCTCACTGAGTAAGAGCATAATTCATCCAATGGTTGCATCCCAAATCATACCAACCAACTTTATTTTTTGAATTTCAGAAAAAACTAATTTTCTAAATTCGATTTTTTATGTTACAAAAAGGTGGAAAACGGAAAACTTCGCATCTTCTGTTTTTCTTTTTCAACCTTTTTCTAACCGTACTTGGATTTTATGAAACCATTTATAAAGATTCGCCTATTTTCCTATCCAAGCACAGCCCACATAAGAAAATTTTCTTTTGTTACCGGTTTTCTTTTTCATCTTATCTTGGAAATTTTTATCTTTATCCATCTTTTCTAAAAAAAATACATTTTTGTTGCTTTACTGAATTTTCTGTTTCCTTTTTAGTTGTAACATTTCTCTTTTCTTAGCTTATTTAATCATCTGATCTTAGCTTAAAAATAAGCCTCTAGTCTTTCAACTAAAACACGAGAACAGACACCCTACACAGCTACTACTAAGGGCCAAGAATCTTGGGACTATGTCCCCCTTAGTTAGAAAAGTCCAAACTGTAGGATCCACGACATTTAGGTGTTACCCTAACTACCCCACAAAACCAAACAATGGAATGATCCCAATAGAAATTTAGTAACAGGTTTTACCCTTAACATGGAAATTAGCAACGGGATCTAAACACTTGCTTGCCCTTTATAATCTAGTGGTAACTACTAACTCTAGATGTGTACTAATAATTATTTTAAGCAACACCCTAGGCTTTTCAATGCTTATGCATTCTATGTAAACTTACCATTATTCCAAGATAAGTTCTCGCTATTTACTTCATAGCCTCAAAACTTTTCCTGTCTTCCCTAGGCACTAATCCTTAACTGCTCCATCCTTTTAAAACATGTTTTGGCCTTTTCAATTAAATTTCCTTCCAAAAATTAAAAGTATCAAAACTTTATTTTCCTCATGAAACTTTCTTTTCCAAACCATAAAAACATATCATCTTAAAAAAATGTAAATCATCAATTTTTTTTGCAAACCACAAAACTGGAGTAGATACAGACAACTAGTTTCTCAATCGGGTTTGTGATTTATTCTTACCTATAAGGTCGGTTTAGTCTCTTACTACAAGGTGCCAACATCCACTTTATTCTTATTTTCTATAACTTATTTTGTCCACCCAACAAAATTTCTCTTTTAAACAATTTACCAAAAATATTTGTCAAAAGAATAGAGACTTCAAGACTTTCTTTATTAAAAATTCTTGTTTGCAATATAACAAGAAAACTAGCGAGCTATACATGCTCTGTAATATGCACATTTTTACTGAGAGAATTTCACTTTAGACAAAGTTTTCGCAAGAAATCATTATTTACAAAATATACCCCATTTTACTTCAAAAACCCAATATGTACTTCTTTACATATTTTAAAACTATAAGTTTTAAGATTAAAACTTGAAAACACCATAAACCATTTTCCCAAATATTTTTCAAGTTCTTAAAAGTTAACAATGGGGTTAGACTCAAAGCGGATTTCTAGTTTTTCTAGGCTTTCCTAGACACTACCAAGGTCAATTTTCTCAGCTATATATATTCCTAATTCATTTTCCTCTTTTTAACCTTTTCCAATTTATAAGGTTTCAAACCCACTAACCTGAAATACTAATCATATGGGATTCCCTTTCCTTCCAGGCAAAATACATTGTACACTTTCGACCCAAATTACCTAAGAGTCTCCGATTTCCATATTTATTCCTTTAGTGTACAAAACAAACATCTCGTTTCTTACCATATTATTCTCTTTCTATTTAGTAGGTTCCTCTAAGGATCTAGGTGTATATATAATATATTTATATTTTAAAAATACAAATACATTCATTCACTATTTATATAGGAATCCTAAACCTATGCCCTGATACCAGATGTAATAATCCGAATTCCGATAGACCGATTTTTTTCTTCAAAATCCCAATCTATCGAAACTCGGATTAGTTAGCTCTGGTATCCTGCAGAAAAGACAGAGGCATAAAACATGTAAGAGCTCAGAAATCATCTCACAGTGGAATGGATAAAATATAATATAATCAAAACATAGCTTTACCGTATTAATAATACTGCCTAACCAGTATCTAAAGCTATAATGTCTCTGCCACAAATCTAACCTATGAGTATGTTATGAGGAGGGGATAAGAACACAAGTTCTAGTGGCTGGATTTAAATTATACACGTTGGATAACATTACATATACCGTTCAATCATATTTTCTCATCTGTTAGGTTACTTGGGTTATCAGCACTCAAGGCTTACACACACGTCGCACCCGTTTGCTTCCTAGTTTATTAACCTAATACAGTATATATGTAGCTACCCCCAGTATCAAGGTACACCCCATGTTACCCCACTTGCACGGTCTCCACCGTAACACAATCGAAATATACGCAGTCCCTCATCCTATGCCATAGTGACGTACGAATCTCTATATATAACAATGTTATGTTCCATATATATCTATCATTATTATGCTACGTAAGTGTGTGGAATGCCACCTTCGATCGAATCAGATTCCATACTAGATTAACGCCCTCAAGCCTACGATACACGACCCAGAGCCAACATGCATGTATCTAGACTGTCCCACATAAGTATATTCAATTGTAGCTCGATGCCATAACCGCACATCCTCTAATGTGCACCGAGTCCCGTGGCAGGGCGATACAAGAAACACGGAACTCGGTCGGGAGCTTTTCCATATCTGTATAGGCCCGTCTTTAAAGAGCCTTCATATACAGATATACCTACGGTCTGTTTTCACGGTGGCTATGGCCCTACCCCGACCCCTCCCTCAACTAGTATAGACTACAAGAGCTAAATGACTTCCCCTAAAGAAAACAATCTAAACATCCATTTGGCGTCTTCCCTCAACCACCGTACTCCGATAGTGAAAGGTGAATGGTCTATGGGTTTTAGCTCTAGTCTTTTCGCATCCCATTGGCTGCCGGTGACGGGCATAAGACGATCTACTATCCTTGTTAGTCGTGACCCTTCGTCTCCCCGTTGAGGCTACATAGCTACTTCTGCAGTCAAGGCCCACCCACCTAGTAGTTACACGCAGACCCAACCTCTCCAAGCTCAGCCTAAAACATCTGCCACTGCACAGATGAGTATTAGGTGCACCTTACGTATCTCAGGAAGCAACGTGCTTCCTCTTCTAGTTCTTCGGAGCTGACAGAATAATCAGATGAATGTGCGTTCCCCTCGTGCCTTATAACACCACGATGATCTACCCCATTGGGTTATTCAACCCCAAGTGTGCGGACTGGTCCAAGCGCCTCACTTTTATACGTTGTTAGGCCCTATGCCTAAACATTTTTTTATGCGCTTGCTTTACCTCATCAGGTTTCCATTTAACTTGGTTATTCTCCTTCATATTGAATTCTTAATCAAGTTACCAAGTTCCTCTTGCTTATTAATTTTATCTATATAACTTAACCCCTTTAAGTTTATTAATAAGCCCACAATATGTTATTCTCTAGATTGTGGTCCAAGGTCTGTAATCCACAATCCCTTTCATATTCTTGTTTGATTTCACAGTTACAATAACATGTTCTACTTAATATGTTATAAAGTATATCTCAATTCAATTGTTTTCTAATTAACATGTCACTTGCCCTTTATGATTAAATATAACTTATTTCATTTCATAAGTTTTCCTCATTGTTTCTCGTTTAATCATAAATTCAGTTTACACCGCCACTACAACTTATCATTGTTTACTTATTAACTTAGTTCTCTTAACTAAGGTCCGTTAATAAGTTTCTCTATTTATTATAACCTATGTTATAATTTCCTTTTGTCCCTAGGACAAGTCCAAACATGTTATTCTTATCAGCGGGTTTCAGATTTTCAAGTTTACCGATTACTTAATTTGTAATTAAGTACAACTTCTTATATTTCATATATTTCCCCCTTTTTTTCAACTGGTTTCCAGCCTTCTCACTTACTGATTACTTAATTTACAACTAGGTATCCCTTATCTCATTTCACCAGTTATCCAATTTCCTTATTAGTCTATTATAACCTAAGTTATAATATTCACTTGTCCCTAGGACAAGTTTACCTATTATACAACATTTTCATTAATGTTATTTATTTATAATAGGTGATTATCATTCCCCTTTTAAACCATTTACTGTTGTAAACCATTATTCTTCATTCATTGTAATATATGTTCCCTATTATATTAAGGAAAACACTTCATGTACCTTCTCAGTTTGATAGAAGGAATCAGTGATTTATTTTCATAACGTATTCCCATCTAAATCCGTGGTAGCAAGTAATTTCTTTACTTTTCTTTATTTACGGTGGCTTATTTGCAGCAATGTTCTCAGAACTAAGTCATTTAGGGAAATACATCACTTTTTCTTTGCATCACACTAACTCAATCCATTATTTCTCTTCCTTTCTTATTTTCTGTGTTAGATATTTAATTACCATTATTGTCATTTGTTCATATCTTGTTATATATACATATACACAAGCACTAGACCTCTTACATTAAGCCTACACTCGTGGAAGCTGGATTTCCCTGGAGGGTCCGAGCAGACTTCTACCACAAGTTGACTTAACCTCGTGTCTTAGCAACATTACATTTTTTTATTTTTTCACTTAGACCTCTCACATTAAATTTACCACTTGTGAATGCTGGATATGCCGGGCGGTTCCGGGCAGACTTCTATCACAAGTGAAATCTAATCTCATGTCTAAGAATGGTTAAATTTCTTATTTATCCTAAACCTTCTATACAGTCTAGGTATGTTTATTTCTTCTAATTATCCATTATAATTTATAATTCACATGTGATTTTATCATACCTATTATAATTCTTCACATATAATCAATTCCTTCCTAACATGTAATCAATTAATCAGATAATTGTTTAAATCACATAAACCAATATGTACCTTTCTCAATTCTTATAGTTTATGGCCTAGGTACATAATTTACACAAATTGGCATGAACTTTAAGTAACGATAATTACTATGCAATAGTTGATAAGTTCATATCTCAACAAATTAATATTTAGAATATTAATTATTCCTACTTCATACCCATCACTTTAGGCATTATTAATATATGTTACATTTCTCAACATATTGCATTTCAATTATACATACAGGGGAATGGTAAACGATAATATATTCTTATATAAACTGTATAGCTTAAATCCATTCACCTTTTATGCTTTACCCAATTCTAGATCTGACCCAGTTTTAGCATCCATGGTTCTTCCCCTTTAATTTGATTTGAAACCAAATAACCGTGGATTGCTTATTTTTATTAAAAGAGAAGGGAAAGAAAGAGTAAGAATTTGAATGGACTAGATCTAGAATTTTACCTTGCTTTTCATGATTCTGAACAATCTTTTTATTAATGTCGATTCTCTTTTCCAGATCTTGAATTTTAAAATCTTCTTATTAATAATCTAAATTTTCTGAATATATCTAAAGAGAGAGAGAAAGTAATGGCAGAGCTTCAGCGTAGCCTCCGAATTATGAGGTTTTAGGGTTAGGTCTGTGGTCTTATTTATAGGTGCTCAGAAATGAATTTAGACTGGAAACAGTCCCCATTCATGCTCAGAACGTACCCAGCTCTGCGGTGGGGTCAACCCCGGCGTCGACCCCCCTTCAGGTGGGTCAACCCCCCGGGACGACCCCCAATGGGCCATTTTCCCACCCAATCCCGCTGCGTGATTTGATTATTCTGGATATTTTATTTATTTTATATACATATGAGCTTCTTATATGTATACAAACTTCCAACGCCCATAACTTCTTTATACATTGTCCGATTTACGCAAATCAGGTGTCTATCTTGACCAGAATTTCGAGACGGACGCAATGGTGCAGTCCGTTTTACTTAATTATAAATATTTAATTAAGTTATTCTTGTTTTATTCTCTTAAGTTTAAAGTGCGGGGTGTTACACCCATGCTTTATATTGAACGTTCCATGTTGTGATAGTGGTGACGATCCATCCTTTTGACGGTATTGGCTCATCTTTTCCTTATACCCATTCTACTTTCCACGCGTATCTCTCATACTGATATGTCATGCTAGTTATCAAATGGTTTATCATCACGTTAATGTCATCACTATATTTTAAAACAGCTAACCCATACATATCAAGAAATACATTGACCCATCAAATATATGTTGTGCTCCTATATAAACGATTCATCATCTAAATTAGTAACCGTCCCATAAAAATGCCTAATGATCCATGCTGATATATAATGTGAGCTATCAACTATTTGCGATGTGTTATTTGTATATAACAATTCATGCACCCCCATTTATTTACACGACCCCAGACTCATAACATAAATGACCCATCCGATACACATATCATTTACATATAATGTTTGTGCTCGACCAGCCATAATTCCTTTGAACAGTTAATGGTATTACCTTGACTCTCTTTTCTTTATTGACAACTTAATAATGGGTTATATTTCACTAGTGATTCATGAAAAAGTGATTCGCATATATCAATTTTTTATGTGATCCATCTTTACAGTTGGCACAATTGTCTTCACTTGGAATGGATAAGCATGATCCATAATGTTTCTTACATACAACCCATATAAGACAAATCCTACAGGAACGCCATGATTCTAATATGAATCATATGCATCCCCTTTATCCGATATGCCACGTGTCTGTACAAATGCATGATACAGAAGGGGAACGATCCATACCCATGCTAATATAAAACGAGCCATGCCTTGTATATTTGCATTGTCATTAAACGATCCATCGGCTCGTTAACAAACGATATGTGAATCTCGGACCCCTTCAAAACTGATATTGATTGTAGTACAACATATAATTTTAGACGGAGTCAACAGATATAGTAAATACGCTTCACTCCTCTAGTGTCTGAGTAGCCTTAAGATCCATTAACATTGGGTTACAGACACCCAGTTCCCTAACATAAGTTATAGAAGATTTGGGCCCCTTCTGTAGTGGCCGTGTGGAACACCCCTTTTTTGCACCAACCTTTCAGTATCGGCCCATGTCGGCGCTTTTTGGCTTCGGTATCGGCTTTAATCCCTTATCGCTTGCACTTATAAGTGTCGCCTTTATGCTTTCACCTTTGTAATTTTTATGTTTTCTTTATGTAGTGGTATCGACTCTGAGCTTGCTAGTGTCGATAGTGTTCTTTTTCTCTCAACATATTCGTTACCGGCCTTGTGCTTCCCCCATATGAATTTGGTTTCGGTCTCATACTTCAAACTTATGCATTTGGTGCCGATTTAATTGCTTCCCATTCTTTGTGTTTGGTATCACAACCAACAACACCGGTTCTAAGTATTTGGTTCCGCCTTTATGCTTAATGTACTAACTTTCGGTATCGTCTTCGTGCTTCAACCATGTTTCTCTTGGTTATGACTTTATGTATTTGTCTTCATTCTTTGGTGTCGACACTAGGATACCTGCTCACTGCATAATGGTATTGACAACATGCCTTTATTTCCTTCTTTTCTTGGTATCAGCACCAAGCTATTCGTTCCCATATGTTGGTGCCGATAGCGAATTTATAAAGTCATTATTCCAATATCGTCTTCTCATGTACCCTCTATATTCTTGGCATTAACTTTATATTCCAATCTTGCTATTTCAGTATTGGTTTCGTTGTTATTATTCCAGGCTTTCAATGTCTACTCCATTTGTTATAACTCCATTTCTTGGTGCCGACTCTACTCCTATCCTTTCCAATTTGGTGTCAATTTAGTTTCCCTCAAAGCCTATTATTTTTTTGTTTCGGTTTCATTACCTCAAGCCATCTGTTTTCAGTGTCGTTTTCTGGTTTCGAATCTTTTGCTTCTTTCCATCAGGTCAATGCAAACTTTAGTGATAACAATACTGATTTTTTTTCCTTAATATAGAAAATCTCTTCAGTTATTTTCTAAATTCACCTTAATAGTGTAGTTAAGCATAAATGTGAACTATACATATTTCGATCATTCATTTTAATTTTTCACTCAAAACCATAGCTGACATAAACAACATAGGTCTATTTACATATTTCGCAAATTATTCAAAAAAATAATTGCGTTTTTCGATTATGTTTTCTCGACCTTGATACAAATAAATCGTTCTTAAAATAGTTTTCTTAGGTAGTTATAATTTTCCATGTAACCATGCTTAGATGAAAAAAATATATAATGTATGGTATAAAGTTGTGTTTTTCCGTCTATACAACTTTCCATGGATCAAGCAAATAAATTACCATAACAAAGGCTTTCAGATGATATCTTAAAAAAAATTCACAAATGGAAAGGTACAAATACTTTTATGGAAATATCTGAAGCTAACTAATGTCACTGAATAAGCACCATTCCTGAAACTATAATGATGAAGCATTTAGATACATACTAAAACGTGTGCTAAACCAATGTCATCGTTCTATATAGGTTGTTAACATTAATAATTTCAGTAGACATAACACCAGAACAACAATGGAAATCGAAGTGTACATACGTACTGTTGATAAGCATTTTGGGGTGTTAGTGCTACTTTTTGCATTAACAATATCTATTCAAATTCAAACCAAAAGAAATAAGTAATAACAATAAAATGAAGTAAAGTAAATAACACCAAAAAATTTATATTGGTTCAGATTTGCCAATCCTACATCCAGTCCTACAGTTCACCATGCATAATTTCACTATAATCGCTTGCTTTTCGTGTGTGGCAAGAACGCCTTTACAATCTTGATTTCACGGGATACAAGATACACCTTCTTCTTATCAACAACAACAAACAATGGCATGTAGTTGTATCTTCAACACAAATTCTTATAGATTTGGGACAATGATCTTATAGACCTCCAATAGTAATATATCTTTGAATTCTTTGAGGAAATAGGATAAAATTAGAAAGAGAATGATATGAATTCATGTACAACTTTCTGATATTGTGTAGCTTGCAAATCAATGAAGAATTGTAGTTAAAGAGAGTGGATTTGTAAGAATAATAGGATAGTATTCAATGGATTTGTGTAGAGTAAACGGACAAGGAGTAGAAGAAAATGTGAAGATATGATGTAAAAATTTGTTTTCAGGAGCCTTTAAATAGTGTATGAAAGGATGTGTCTTTTGGTGAAAGGGTGGAGGGAAATAACTTCTCATTTTGAATTTAAAAATCTTAAAACCATTATGTGTCGACATGTCAAAATCTACCAAAATAGGTATGTCGACATATAAGTGTTGCAAACATGCACAACATTTATAAGTGTTTCAAAATTTCTGCACTTCAAATTTCCTTATATTTGTGGATTTTGGTGATTCGGTTGAGGTCAATGGTTGATTATCTTCAAGTATAATTATCATGGGATCTTTAACAAGATATTCTAAGTTTCAACCAACTCCTCATCACTTCAAACACCTCTGTTCTTCAACATTTATCTTTAATAGGATTTGGTCTTCAATTGCTTTGATTATCTTTCCTTTGTAATTTTTCTTTTGTATTCTTGTTTATCTTTATAAATATCTTCATAATATATCTTGTATAATTGCACAACCTGAAAGATATGTTAGTAATAATGTTTATATGGTTGTTGTCATCAAAATCAATACCTAGGGTATTAACAATCTCCTCCTTTTTTATGATGACAACCATATAAATATTTGAGAGATAAAATATAATACTTTTTGTATTTGACTCCCCCTAACTCTGTGCACTCCCCCTATCATTTTTCTAGTTTATTTATACCTTTTCTCCCCCTTTGTCATTAACAAAAAGGGTAAACAGAATTATTTAGTTTACTGCTAGACAATATATAGAGTTTGTATATGCATATAAATAAAACACAAGTGGGGAAATCAAAACATGAAATAAACTAAATAATTAGATGAGTTTTAGAGTTACCGACTTTGCTAATATCAAAAACAAATCCTTTTCATAATTATCCAAGGTTCAATAGATTTCTTGTCATATGCTTTGAGCATCGAGTATTTGGTACCTGAAAAATTGAAAAATATGCACACTGGTATCCTTTTTATTTCGGGGTCCATGGGGCTAAGTTTTGGGATGCCAAACCCATGAAGAGTTTGAATGTCCTTTCAAAATATAATCATTAGACAAATAAACTTATTAATAAAATTATCAGCATATTTTCTTTCTACTATTATCCAACCATTTTGGAACCCTTAAGTTAATGAACCTATCTGGAGGATTTAATTTCAATTTCCTAGGTTTTGGTTTGAACTTGGTGGCTTTGACAAACTTAGTATATTGAGTACTATTTTTCTTTGATTTAGCCTTAGGGGTATATCCAAGTCCATGCTTATTCCTATTATGTTTAGATGTAGATAATAATTTCTTAGGATTATCCTTCCCTTTGTTAAAATTCTCAACATCAATTTTAATTTCATCAAAATCCTTACTGCGCTTAAGAATAACATTATATAACATTGTCTAGAGATGTTATTTTTTCATTCACATTAGTGATCTGTGACTTCATTGAAAGATTTTCTAATTTTAAGGACTCATTTTCACTTTTTAGTTTTTCAAAACTTCCAAATGTTAAATCCTTTTCATTTTTGTGAGCATTAAATCTTTCAATTTCATCTTCTAGACATTGTTTTTCTTTAATCAACTTTTCATTATATATTTTTAATCTATCTATTTCTTCCAAACTATTATTGTACTTTTTCCTAAGTATTTCATAATCCCGATGCATATCATTTAAAACTTCAGTAATTTCTTTATCAACATTTCATGCCTAGTCATCCATTGCCATGAAGCATACATTGGCCTTTTCCGTTTTTGAATCACTATCACTTGATGATGTATCTGAATCTTCCTTTGTTGCAATGAATGCTCGTTTCTGCTCCTTATCGAAAGTATTTGAAAAGTACTTTGGCTTTCTCAAGTTGGGACAATCTCTTTTCAAATGACTGAGGTTATCAAATTTGAAACATTTAACAACATTTCCATTTCTGGAATTATTAATGTAAGTTTTTCGAAGTTTCTTCGTTATTTAATACTTCAAGAATTTCTTGATCTTCTTGGTAATAAACTCGAGATCATCATCAATAGCATCATCATCTGGTTCATCGTTATCGAACATTGCATCAGGTGCTAGTGATTTCTTCTCATTTCCTTAATTCTCTTTTCTAAGCTGCAACCACTGCTTCAAATCTCACAAATATCATCCGAGATCTCTTCCGAGATCTCGTTTTGGGCTCCTTCCGAAACGAAACAGCAAATACCACTCTAAATCTCCTTTCGATTATATCGCCCGAGATAATGCAATATCGAATGATATATCGATCGAGACGAAATACTGGAATATCATCCGAGATCTTAGTTTTTTTTGTTAAAATTTAAATTTATGCCTAAACTAGAACTATAATTAAAAAACTCAAATCTAGCCATAACAATCTTTTGTTATTTTACATTTTGCATGTTAAATGACTATATTGTATGTTCGTATATGTTTTACAATGCTTATGATTTTCATATTCATCTTTTTACATACATGTTACTTTTGAAATTATGTATTTTTTTATTTACATGTGGAACCTAAGACTTCACTCAAGTCATTGCTTGTCGATCTTAGTAAACCCCATGGGTAGTGATATACCCCGATTTTTCAACGCCTTCACACTAACTAGGTAGTCACCCCTAGAAATTGGCAGAGGTGTCCCTCGAACTTGGGACCTATGTCTCGTCCCAATTCGCCCACCCCTAACCAACTGATCTAGGTGTGTCGGGTTTGAAATTATGTATTTTATGGTCTATTTATACTGAATTTTTTAATATTTTGGATCCTTTTAATGTTTCTTGTCCAACAATATTTCTGCTTTAAGCATATTACTATTTAGAGTATGAACGATCTTTAGCAAAATAAAGAATAATAAGGTTATTTTGCATTTTAAGTTTAAGTTACTATGTTTTTAATAGAATTCATAAAAATCACTTTGTTAAAATACCATTTTTAACATATCATGTACCCCGATATTGTTCCGATATGAACTTTTAGACCCAATATGAAAATCTGAGACGAACTCCCGAGTTAGACCCGTCTCGTCCGAGATCTCCCCCGATACGAGACCGAGTCTATAAAATCTCCGAGACGAAACACGACCGATATCCGAGATTTAAAACCTTGCCTGCAACTTCACTTCATAGGACATTAGATTACCAATTAATTCTTCTATTGACATACTACTAATATCATTGCTTCTTCGATTGCCAAAGTCTTTTGATCCCATTCACAAGGAAGTGGGTTCCTGATCTTTCTGACTTAGTCTTCTTTTGTAATTTTTTCCTCCTAATGATACTAAGGCATGTACTATATCATGAAATCTAGAATACATATCATAAATAGATTCATTTGGTTTCATTTGAAAAGGTTGGAACTGGTAAGTCAACATAGATATCTTTGTCTGTTTGTGCCTTGTGACGGCCCGCCCCGCACCAGTCGACATTTCCAATGAAAATACGTTGTGTCAATGCCCGACTAGCATGGGACAGTCACCAAAGAAAGAAAAAGAAAGGAATTTGAACTAACAAGCAACCTATAGAATGTCTCACAGCGCATGGAATAAAATATAATAATAACATACTTTGACATAAACAGGCGAGACAACGCATAAGCTGAAAACTAAACATCATAGCAGCGGAAAATCCAAATACAGCTTATGTTCCACATCATCATTATTACAAATTTTGAAAACTATCTCTAAAGTAAAGGAAAGGAAAGGTACACTACTAATACCCAAAGTAGTGACCAAATGTTAGCACTTAGCTCAGTTTTCTTTCCAAACTCGAACATAGTTGATGTATTGCTTTGGACTCTCTCTTCCACTGCTATGGCTGGTTCATGCTTTATTGGAGAATATCATTGTTATTTTTATGCTTCTTTTATATTTGGAAGTTTTTAAATCAAGACAGAAGTTCTATGTATTACTTTTAAGTATGATTGAGATAACTATTGTAAAAGCTTGACTGAACCACATTGTTTATAAAATGACTTTATTTTCCGCTACTTTATTTATATGTCTTGTAATTTATCTGCATCTTTTACCTAAAATGCTCTACCGAAGTTAAGGCATTCCCTTTGTGAGTGACCTTAACGGAGGTGGGGTGAGTCAACGTGAACTGCTAGATAACACTTAACCAAATTGACATAATATATAGGAAGGTTAAGTCAACATGAACTGATAGATAACACTTAACCAATTTGACTAGATATATGGGTAGGTTAAGTCAACGTGAACTTATGGATAACACTTAACCAATTTGACATGATATATGGGTAGGTTAAGTCAACATGAACTGATAGATAACACTTAACCAATTTGACATGACGCGTGGGTTGTTACATCTGGCACATCCAGTAACCACAACAACACCTATCTAATGTGAAAGGTTAGTGCATCATGCCCAAGAAAACAGCCTAATTGCCATGAACATGTTAGATGTACCCTTACTACCCTATCGATCGGCACCCTTGAAGTAGACTACTTGTTCTTCTAATTTTGATTTGATTTGACCAATATAACAGTATCAAAGCAAGGAAAAGTGCGGAATGATAAGATTAGATAATAGATAAACTTATCCTAGGGATAAAAAAGGGTTTTCCTTTGGGCTAACCAAGAAAAAGGGATTATGCCCCAATTTCGAAAGACAAGGATAACTATCGGGCTTACATTGTTTCTAATTACAATATTAGTTTAACTACTCGCTATAAGGTCCAGACATCTATTCTATTCCTACAACTTATTTTGTCCACCCAACAAAATTTCCTTGTAAATCAATAATCAAAATTTATTGGTAACAGAATAGAATTTCAAAACTTCTTTTCATATATGAAAACTAGCAAGCTATTTATGCTCCATAATATGCAGCTTTTTATGAGAGAATTCTTTAAAACAAGAAATCATTGTTTTACAGAGTATACCCACTTTACTTTAAAATCCAACATGCATTTATCAAAATACTTTTAAGATTAAATCTTGGAAAGTACCACAAATCCTTTTACAAATTCAAGTTCTTAAAAGTTTATCATTGGGTTAGACTCAAAGAGGGTCTTTAACTCAACTAGGCTTTCCTAGGCACTTTCACGAATTCAATTCTCTTAACTATATATATTCCTAATCCATTTTCCATATTTCAACCTTTTCTAGTTTCTAAGGTTTCATGTCTAAACGCACTAATCTGAAATACTAATATTTTAGTTTCCATCCTATGGGATAATTTTCTTGCTCTAGCTTCAAGTCATATTGTACACTTTCCCAACCACTTTATGGTTTCTAAATTCCTATGTTCATCCCTTGAGTGTACAAACTAGATATCCCAACTCTTTTCATGTCTAGTGGGCTACTATATGGATTTAGGTTTATATATATATATATAATATTTATACTTTAGAAAATACAAATACGTTCACTCATTATCTCCCTAAGTGAAACACCCCACCTCCGTTAAGGTCACTCACAAAGGGAATGCTTTAACTTTGGTGGAGCATTATAGGTAAAAGACACAAATAATTTACAAGACAGACATATATAAGCAGCGGAAAACTAAATTTATTTCATTCGTGGTTCATAACAAAAACATTACAACAAACTGTCTTAAAACAACTTCCAAATCATTACATCAGAATCTCTGTCTTAACTATATCATAAAGAAGCATAAAACAAAATAAAACTGCATAAATCCCCAAGTAGTAGTGTATTCAAAGCCATAGCCAAAGGTAAGAGGTTCCAAGCTATACATCACAGAGTCTTCAAGCTTGGAAAGATGAACGGTCCAAATTAAGCTGATCTATTCCCTCCCTGGGTACTTGAGGGGAGGGGGGAAACGGAAGAAAAGAGAGCAAAAGAAAAATGGGTCAGACATAAGTCCGGTAAGTCTAGTGATTATTCAGCATGTAAACTGATAAGATAACCATGGCTTGAATAAGCTGGACACAGGGACAATAATAAGGAAATAAGGTAACATAGGATAAGGTAAGATAAACAGGGCAACATAAACAAGGCAAGATAAACTAATCATACTATCACACTCATGTCCATATTCTCTGCACTTACTAGATATTTCAACCATTATCGTGAGTTCAAAACCCAGTGATCCCTTTCCATTGATCAGCTTCTACTCGCACGCATTTACTACTTGTGTCCTACGGCCCCGCTCTATTGTAGATACCTGTGTTGGTCCCACCATGTAGTGTATCAAATCCTATAGTGGCAAACCGACATGATTCAAGATGCACAGTATATAACTACTGATGCCCAGTGCCTTCTTTTTCCACTTCGGAGTACGTGCATGCCCGTACTCCATCGAAACCTACACTGATGCACCAACCACCGTTGTTTTGACCGCTTATAATCATCCCAGTAATCGTGCCCCACCCTGCCTAGTTCAGGGTACCATGATACATCTATGTGGGTTACTACTGAAATGGATCCCCGTTACTAGAGTTTCCTAGTCAACATGTTAAATTGGTTAAGTTTCCAAGTTAACCTAACCCCACCCATCCGTTTAGTTAACATGTTGTATTGGTTAAGTGTTGCCTTAATTAACTTAACCCTACCATTCGTGACTTAGCTTTAATTCATTCATTAAAGCACCAACCACTCACATTAGACATGTATTGTTGTGGTTACTGGATGTGCCGGTCGGGTCCGGGCAGTTTTACATTGCAACTCAGTCTAACCTCGAGTTCTTTTGGGCTTGATGCACTAACCTCTCACATTAGATATATATTGTTACAGTTGCTGGATGTGCCGGGCGGTTCCGGGCAGTCTTACACTGTAACTCAAACTAACCTCAGGTTAGGCATATTCGTCTTTTCTAAATTTACATATCTACCTCTTTATATTTATATGTAAATTATTGTCATACAAGTGCAGCCCCACTTTCTCTTTTAAAACAAGTTCATAATTTTAGGTATGAAAATTTATACCACTTTATGCCATAAAACATTTACATTTTTATGAGCCAAGTATGTCAATTATATAAAATTTCATATTATTCCCCAACGTTACACCCATTGAATGTTCGCATAAATCGCATAAAATGTTAGGCTCGATACATAGCCTAACTTATACACAAAAGGGGAAAAAGTGGAACATGTATTAATTCCAGCATCATAAAAATATGAATCTAACTACACATGTATCATATGAACTTGGCATAGAACAATATACATTTGATTATGAACTTGCAAATTTAGATCTACTCAACATGAATCATGAAATAGGGTTTTACATAGAACTACATAAACTTAAAATTAGGCATGTAGTTGTGAACTTGCAAATTAGTTGGATGAAATCTAACATGAACCTAATCATATTAGCATGTAGTTTTGGTCATATATGTGATCATGGTTGAACTTGCATAAAATTCCCAAATTGACATACAACATATAGGTGTCATTATCAAATCATTCGACATGAAATGTCATCGCCAAATTATACAACATTGTATATCATCGCCAAATTACACAATATGATATCCATTGCCAAATTATACAATATGGTATGTCATCGCCAAATTACATAATATGATATCCATCGCCAAATTATACAATATGGTATGTCATCGCCAAATTACACAATATGATATGCCATCACCAAATTATAATATGTCATTGCCAATTTATGTCATTAACGAATTATACAACATATGGATTCATTGCAAAGCATTTAACATTTATCATTAAATTAAATACAACATGTCACAAACTTGATAAGAGTCATGGTCTTAATCAATTCAGTTTTAACAAAAAGGATAGGCATAGATTTACATAAGCCGATGTTCTATATCCAGTTATTTGGCCACAATTCTAATATCGTTTAGGTCTAAATGATAACTGGACTTACAAAAAGGGGGCTAGTCTTGAGTTCTAGGATCTTTATTCTGAAACTGAATAGCTCTCCTTTATTGTAGACGTTGAATTCTCTTAGTTGATTCAGATTTGATTTGCAATTCCTAAGTTGCTTCCTAGTTGAAAGAGAACGGCGGCTACTCTAGGTTGAGTTCTGACAGAATGACGGTCTTAGGAATATTTTTGTGTGGCTTTAGGGTTTAGATTTATGTTGCTTATATAGAATTTTGATTTAATAGGAACCGTCAGATCAACCCAATGTAAATCAATGCCATTCAAATCTAAGAGAACCAACCAGAACCTACCACGAAAGCCCTAATGACACAGCAGATCGTCACAGGAAGAAAAACGTCAGATTTCAGATCTAACCCGAGGGGGAGGTCGACCCCCTGGTCGACCTGTATGGGGGGAGGTCGACCCCCTGGTCGACCTCCTGGTCGACCTGGCCTTGGACGGGAAAATTCCCGCCCAGCCCGCTTCTGCTTCTAATTTTGAAATTTCAATTTTCTGAACTTTATTCTGAGCTGTTTATTTAAATTCTCGAATATGTTGAAGGTCATAACTCCTTCATACGGAGTCCGTTTCACACAAACTCGGACTGTATCTAAAGTAGAATTCCGAGACGAACGCAATGGCGTAACCTGTTTCCCTTAATTCTTATATTTGAAATTAATTATTCTTTAATTTGTAACTTTCATTTTTACAGAAAATATGGGGTGTTACATTCTCCCCTCCTTAAAGGATTTCGTCCCCGAAATCTTCAAGTCAAGAAGAACGTATATCCTACCATCCAGTTGTCCATCTACTCAACCATCAAACACAGGCGTCCATTGTCCTTAAAAGATTTCTAATGCTTCATGATCATATGCATAGTGTGTGTATATGTCCTTATCTAATGCAAAATCAGGCGGTCCACTGATTCAGTTGACCTCCTTAATGCAAGTCATGTCGGTGCCATGAGTCCATTATGTATGCAATCATCCCTAATCATACTTTCTACAAGAGTGCACAATTATTCATACAAATGCAAAATCCACATGATAACACATTAAGTTTCAATCATATACAAGTACATATATGCATATGCAATATGAAAGTGACTGAGCCGATATAATACCTAATGTAGCGTATATGCATCCACGAGCAACCACTAGCAACCACTTGCAACCATGAATCATAACATGTTTCAAATACATGTTTACATCCATTGGTTTCTACCTAAGGATCGAGAACAACACTGAGGAAAATGCTAAAAAAATAGACATGAGCATGAACAAACTTAAGGAAAAAGGGATCAAAGATGTACCCTAAAAAAGAAAAGGGTAGGCTGTGCGTACCTTGGCCTCAGTCTCCCAAGTGGCGTCTTCCTCAGCGTTACTCCATTGAACTTTAACAAGTTTGACTTCGCGGTTGCGTAGCTTTTTGACTTCTGTACCCAAGATACGAGTTGGAACTCTTCTCACAATCGCCTCTCTTCTACTTCCTCTAATATGCTTGGTTCCACCACTTCCACAGACTCATGTAAGCACTTTCGTAGGTGAGAAACATGAAAGACATTATGAACTCCAGTCACTCTTTTGGGTAGCTCGACTCTGTAAGCCATCTTTCCAATCCTTTCAATGATAGGAAACGACCCTACAAATCTTGGTGCCAATTTTCCACAGATATGAAGCGAATGATGTTTCTCAAAGGAGATAATTTAAGGAAAACCCTGTCCTCAACCTCAAACTCAAGGTCGGTCCTTCTTTTGTCTGCGTAGGACTTCTATCTATCTTGGGCAGTCTTCATTCTTCTTCGTATCAAGTCCACTTTCTCTGAAGTTTCTCTAATCATATCTCGTCCAAGTACGAGCTTGTCTGTAGACTCCCACCAACAAGTTAGCGATTGACATAATCTACCATATAAAGCTTCGAAGGGTGCCATGCCTATGGTGGCTTGGTAGCTATTGTTGTAGGCAAACTCCACCAAAGGAAGATGATCCTCCCATGTTCCTCCAAAGTCAAGAATGCATAATCTCAAGAGGTCTTCTAATACTCTGTTCACCCTTTCCGTCTGACCATCGGTTTAGGGGTGATATGTCGTGCTTAAGCATAGCTATGTGCCTACATCCTCTTGCAAGCTCTTCCAAAACTCGCTCGTAAAGATAGGATCTCGGTCACTCACAATGCTGGAGGGTTTCCCATGGAGTTGAACTATCTCTTTAAGAAAAATGGATGCTAAAGATGAGAAGTCCTTCTACTTTTAACGGGTACAAAGTGAGCGCTTTTTGTGAGCCTGTCCATTATTACCCAAATACTAGTATTGCCCTTTCTTGACCTAGGCAGCCCATCAATAAAGTCCATTGAAATGCTATCCCATTTACACTGTGGGGCCTCTAGAGGATGAAGCAAACCACCAGACTTCTTTTGGTCCGCCTTGACTTCCTGGTATATTAAGCACTTAGAGACGAATTTAGCTACATTCCTCTTCATGCCATTCCAAAAGAAAACTCTTTTTACATCTTTATACATTTTTTCTCCACCTGGGTGTACGGTCAACTCGGAATGGTGTGCCACTTCGAGAATCTTCTTAACCAAATCCCTTGCTTATGGGATGCATAGCCTTCCATCCCGCCTTAACCAACCCTTATCATCGATGGAGTATCTATTGAGGTGACTAGAAGTCTCACCCCTAAATAGCTTATCCATCACATCGACTAGCTGAGGGTCTTCACGTTGCGCAGCTCCTATCGAGTCCAAAAGACTAGGCCGCACTTCTAGTGATGCTAACAAACCAGTCACATGATCGACATAGGGTCTAAAGTCAAAGTTGGCTATGTATTCCAAGCTCTGCCTTTCTATAAACAAAGGGCTTAAGGTCAGCTTCCTTCTACTCAAGGCGTCTTCTACTACATTGCCCTTGCCAGGGGTATAGGAAATCTTGAAATCGTAGGATGCCAAGAATTCCATCCACCTTTGTTGCCTCAAGTTAAGATCTTTCTGTGAGAAAAGGTACTTCAACGATTTATAGTTAGTATACAATTCAAATTTCTCACCTAGGAGATAATGGCGCCAAGACTTGAGCGCAAAGATGATGGCAGCCAACTCTAGATCGTGGGTTGGGTAGTTTTTCTCGTGTACTTTCAACTGTCTGCCTCCGTAAGTTGCTACCTTCCCTTCTTGCATCAAGACAACACCTAGTCCCATACTACAAGCATCCGTGTATACAATAAACATCTTGCTCCCATCTAGCAATGTCAGAATTGGGGCTGTTGTTAGAGCCCTCTTTAATCGTTGAGAAGCAACATCGCAATCCAGATTCCAATTGAAAGTTTGGTTCTTCTTCGTCAACCTTGTTAGTGGAGCTGAGATTTTCGCAAAGTCTTTGATGAACTTTCGGTAAAAGCCAGCTAGCCCGAGGAAGCTTTGGACTTCGGTAGCATTCCGTGGAACCTTCCAATCTTGCACTGCAACTACTTTTGTGGGGTCCACAGCTAATCCTTCCTTGGATACAACATGTCTAAGAAGTCTTACTTCCTCTCTCCAGAAGTGGCATTTGGAGAATTTGGCTTTCAACTGATGTGCTCGAAGAGTATCCATGACTTCTTTTAAATGCTGAGCATGCTCTTCCTCAAAATGTCATCTACGAAGACCACCACAAACTTATTGAGGACCTCCCTGAACCTCCCTGAACACCCTGCTCATCAAATCAATGAAGTAAGCGGGTGCGTTTGTCAGATCGAAAGGCATGACAAGCCACTCGAAGAAACCATCCGAAGTTCTGAATGTGATCTTATCAATATTGTCTTCAGCCACTCTTAGCTGATGAATCCCGGTAGCTAGATCTAGTTGGGGAAAAACCAATGCACCTACAAGCTGATCTAACAAGTCATCTATTCTTGGAAGTGGGTGTCTATTCTTCTTGGTCAGCTTGTTTAGCTCCCTATAATCAACGCATAGGCGAAGCGAACCGTCCGCTTTAGTTGCGAACACTACTGGAGCACCCCATTCAGAAATACTCTGCCTTATAAACCCCTTCTCAAGCAACTCATTAACTTGCTTTCTGAGTTCTTTCCCCTCCCTTGGATCCATGTGTCTAACGGGTAAAGCAACGGGTATTGGTTTATCAATTAGGTATATGCGGAAGTCTATCTCCCTCTTTGGAGGTAAGCCCTTCACCTCTTCAAAGACATCCGAGTATTCATGGACTACTCTAATAGACAGCAAATTCTCAACAGACGCATCAAGAGATTCTAGATAACTGAGCATAACAGTGTTCATGGGATTATAGGAAATTTCGAGAGTGTTACCAAGGCGAGTCATGAGTCTAACCACTCTCTTTTCACAATCGAGGACGGCACCATTACTGGACAGCCAATCCACGCCTAGAATCAACCCATAGCCCGTGAAGCCCAAAACATAGGCATTACATCTAAACCACACACATAGTATAGAAATTTCCAAATCCAAACAAATCATTGACAAATAAGTTGAGCCCCCAATTAGATTTGAAACAACCAAGGGATCCTCTACTAAACTGGTGTCTAGGTGCAGAGATTCAACTAAAGAAGTAGATATAAAAGAGTGCGATGCACCAGAATCAAAGAGTGTACGAACAGGATGATCAAAAATATAAACTGAACTCTCAACGTAAACATTTCTACCTCATTCTTGCGGAGGTGCCATGAGAGCGTGAACCTGCGCTCCAAAAGTAGATCCAACTCTCTGCCCTTTCCCTTGCTTTCTTGGGCAGTCCTTAGCCATGTGTCATGTCTCGCCGTAACTGAAACAGCCACCCATCTTCCTTTTCTTCTTTCTGCAGTCCTTAACCAAATGTCCAAAAATGCCACAAAAATTACACTTTCTCTTGTCACGGGATTTGTTGTTCTTCCCACCCTTCTTGGAATCTGTCTTCTTGCTCTGTGATCCTTTCCCCTTTCTTATCTTGAGGTACTTCCACCTTTGTCTCTTTCCTTCCAGCCTTATCTTCTTCTTGTAATAGTGCCATGTCCACCAGCCTCTCGTAAGCCGCACCCATAGGTATATGGGACATAGCTACGCTGTGCGATGGCTCATTCAATCCTCTAACAAAATGGAGAGCCTTCTTATGTGGAGTGTTCACTAAATCCAATCCGAACCTAGCCATCTGGTTGAATTGTTTAACGTATTCCTTGACCGACATACTCTCCTGTTTGAGAGCTAAGAACTTCTCCATCTGTAGGCTTCGTTCAGCTTGTGAGAAGAATTTCATTTCAAACCTCATTCTGAAATCCATCTAAGTTTCAATTGGTCTTTCAGCGTTAGTAACTTCCCACCAATAGGAAGCTTTGTCTTTGAGCAACTATACGACCAACTGTATCTTCTGTCTATCATCCACTTCGAAGATATCAAACAAATGCTCAGTTTCTTTGAGCCAGTTTCTTGCTTCCACGAAGGATTCATTTCCATTGAAGTTCTTTCCACCCATGGCTCGAAAGTCACTACATATTTTTGAGAAAGCATTTGCACGCAGAGGAGGAGGAGGAACCACAGCAGCTGGGGGAGGAGGAACGTCTGCTAGGCCTACGGCATTAGCCCTAGTCTCTAGGGACCTTCTGAACCAGCCAGGTACCAGCACTCCCTTTGGAAGGTTAAGATCCCCAGACATGCTGAAACGAAAAAGAAAAGATTCAAAACAAAGGATAAAAAGATAGTGCATATGGCTTTGGGGTATTATGCCTTTTTTAAAATAAAACACTTTTTTCTCGAAAATTGCTTCTTTAAACTTCTTTTTGAAAAAGTGTTTTCAAAAATTTTATCTGATCTGGTAAATTATATTTCCAAATAGATAATGAGTGCTTACATGATAACCACAATTTTTTTTAAAAAGATAGTGCTCACATGTCGTTAAGATCATGGCGTACCACATTTACGCTAGATAACAAGAAAAAGGGTTTACTATCGACATATCCCCAGATCTGGGCGATTTCAGTTCCTGTGATGTGTTTTGATGTGTTGTATGGGTCAGATGGCTTCTAGGTCAATCTAAGAGCTCTAAAACACTCTCTACACCTATAAATACATAGCAATACCTAACCCTAATTTATAACAGTTCTTCATCAATTTTGGAGTTTAATCAAATCAAGTAGCAAAGTTCTTCATCAACAATTCATGCTCTTCACCAACAATCAAATAAGAAGATTAAATCAGCGTTCTACATTAACAAATCGTTTATTTTCCCCAATCCAGTCAAGGTGGGTGGAATTATAATAAACTTGTTATATAATAGTATTATTATCGTTCATCATTCCCCAGTTATAAATTCAATTCAAGATTCATGTTATAATAATTGTTATTTTATTCTCCTTCCCCTTTTTATTTTTGGATCTAGGTTACTCGAACCTAGACGAAATCATATTATACATACGTATGGTTGGAATATGGGAATATTGGGCATAATCTATTTTGTGCAGTCGTGGAATATAATCTGTAATTTGGGGTTTGTGGCATAACGATTATTATGGCAAATATGGAGCATAAATAGCTTGCTAGTTTTCATATATGAAAAGAAGTTTTGAAATTCTATTCTATTACCAATAAATTTTGATTATTGATTTACGAAGAAATTTTGTTGGGTGGACAAAATAAGTTGTAGGAATATAATATATGCCTGTACCTTATAGCGAGTAGTTAACATTGTAATTAGAAACAATGTAAGCCCAATAGTTATCCTTGTTTACTCCAGTTTTGTGATTTGGGAAAAAAATTGCATTTTTATATTGTGACATGTTTTTATGGTTTGGCGAAAACAAGTTTTGGAGAAGAAAATAAAGTTTTAACACTTTTAATTCTTGAAAGAAAATGTAATGAAAAGAAAGGAGGCCAAACAATGTTTTAAAAAGAATGGAGTAGGTAAGGATTAGTGCCTAGAATAGAACAAGAGAAAGTTAAAGCTATGAATTAAATGATTGGAACCAACTAGAGATTGGTTGAGTTGAGTGACTCTCTGAGTGTCAATCTGATGTTGATTTCGGTCCTCGGGATTGATATTTAGGGAGTTACTCTCTTGCCAATTTACAGTTAGGGATTACCTAATATTAAACTAATGGAAAATTTCCCGTAGAATGCATAAGCATTGAGAAACCTAGGTTTGTTGCTGGAGAAAAAGAAAAAAAAGAATAGGCTAGTAATACACAACAAGGACTAGTAGTGACTACTAAGTAGTAAAGGGCAAGTAAGTGCGTAGATCCTATTGTGTGGACTCGCAATTGTCTGAGATGACAAAGTCCTAAGATTCTTGGCCCATAGTAGTAGTTGTGTAGGATGTTGTTTGAGTTGAAAACAGAAAAAGCTTATTTGAAATAATAAATTTAAGTAATTGGATTAAGTCAAATCAGCTAAGAAAGAGAAAAGCCTACCGAACAAGAAATAATAAATTCAGTAAGACATCAAATGTGACGGGAAAAGAAAATGGAAATCTTAAGAAAAAGATGAATAAATATGAAATTTCTACAAGATAAGTGGAAAAAGAGAAAAAATATTCTTATGTGGTTGTGCTTGGATAGGAAAATAGGAAATCTTCATAGAATAGTCATATAAAAATCCAAGTACGATTAGAAAAGAAAAACGGAGGATGTGAATTTTTCCGTTTTATATCTTTTCGTAACATAAGGAAATTGAATTTGAAAAATTAGATTGTTCTGAATTTCGAATTTAATGATGGATGGTAAGGTTTTGGATGTGACAATTGGGTGAACTATGCTCTTATTCTATAAGAGTGTGGGAAAACTTAGATGAAAAATATTTTGATTTTTCAAGGATATTGCATTCATATAGAACTGCAAGTATATTTATGATGTGAGCATCATGTTTTGAAAGAGTTTTTCAAATTTGCATACATACAGGTGGATCCAAATTAGGCATACATACTTTACTATGATGTATCTCACCTTGCACATGTGCACAATGTCTGCAACAATTGGATGCACACTTGATGGATGGATACTGCGAGGGGTTATCTATTTTTACTCTTATCGAATTTTGGGGACGAAATTCTTTAAGGGTGGGAGAATGTTACACCCCGCATTTTTAATATAATTAAAAATATGTAAAAATATAAGTATATGCATAGATAGGTAAATAATGGTGATGTATAATGAAAATTAATTAATATATGGAAGAGAAGTAAAAATTAATTCGATAACAGTGTGCGTAACGGAAAAGATAATACACGGAATCTAGCAAGATCAAGAGTGGCAACCCAAACGATTTCGAGAATGGTGGCACTACACTGAAGTAGTATAGATTTACATGATGAAGCCTGTACGACATACGGAAAAGGACTGTATATATACATGGAAAGGATTACACGAGTTAGGGTATCTACATATACGTTGTATTAGGTTAATCTACTAGTGGGACATGAGTATAGCCTACAGAGCTAACATTGTTAACAACCTAATAACCAAGAAAATGTATCTGAACGATATATGAAGGATTATACAGAAGTTTATTCTAAGTCCACTCACACAGAACTTATGTTCTAACCCCCTCCTCATTACTTACTTCCAGGTTAGGTTCATGACAGAGATGGTATAGTTTTGGATACTAGTTTAGCAGTATTGTTAATAAGGTAAAGCAATATTTGAATATTATACTTTATTTCCTTCCGTTATGAGATGCTTTACGAGTTCTGACATGTTTCTTTATCTCTATCTTTTTCTATAGGATACCAGAGCACCCAACTAGGGTTTGATAGATTGGATTTTTTTATATAAAAAAATTCGGTTTGTCGGAATCCGGGTTGTTACATCACCCCACCTCTGTTAAGGTCACTCACAAAGGTAATGCCTTAACTTTGGTGGAGCATTTTAGGTAAAAGATGCAGATAAATTACAAGACAGACAAATAAAGCAGCAGAAAATAAAGTCATTTTATTAACAACTTAATTTAGTCAAGCTTTTACAACGGTTATCTCAATCATACTTAAAAGTAATACATAGAGCTTCTGTCTTGATTCAAAAACTTCTAAGTATAAAAGAAGCATAAAAATAACAATGATATTCCCCAATAAAGCATGAACCAGCCATAGTAGTGGAAGAGAGAGAGAGTCCAAAGCAATTCATCGACTACCTTCGAGCTTGGAAAGAAAACTGAGCTAAGTGGTAACATTTCCTCCCTATGAACCGGGGGGGAACGGAAGAAAAGAGGCGAAACAAAACTAGGTCATACATGAGTCTGGCAAGCCCAGTGACTTTCAACATAGAAACAGGCAATAGTATCATGACATGAATAAACTGAATATAAGACAATATCGTGATAACAAGATAACATAGGATATGCATAAGGTATGATAAGGCAAGATAAACTGAATGCGCTTCTACTCTTTCTTTGCTTCGCCACTACTTTGTTATTCTGATTTCTATATTTATCTCTACACCGCTTAACTAGTGTCCAAACTGGTAATCTGTATAAAATGATAATGTGATCCCAATCCCCGAAATTGTGGTAGCCTTCAGGTGTACATCTATCGTGAGGATTCCACCCCAATCAGCCTAATTTCCATGAACATGTTAGATGTACCCTTACTACCCTATCGATCGGCTCCCTACTTGTATTCATTTCTCTTGTGTCTATGTCAATCGGCCCTCTCTTGCGTGTAGATACCCTATGTTGGTCCCATCATAAGGTGTATCAATCCTTATGATAGCGACCCGACACGATTCAAGATGCACAGTGTATAAGTACTAGTGCCCAGTGCCTGGTTTTTCCCACTCCAGAGTATGTGCACGCCCATAAACCGTCGGAACCTACACTGATGTACCCCTGCTGCTGCTTTGACCGCTTATAATCAGCCTAGTAATCGTGCCCCACACTGCCTAGTTTCAAGGTACCATGATACATCTGTGTGGGTCACTACTGAAATGGGTCCCCGTTACTAGGGTTTCCTACTGGTTAAGTTTGTGGGCCTATATATACAAATATTACACACCTACACGAGATGTACTTAACCCACCCACAGATTCAAGCATGTTTTCTTAACGGTTAAGTTTGTGGACTAATATTAACCACCAACTTAATATGTACTTAACCCTTATTCTTGGTACCAGATCTGGGGATAGGTCGATAGTAAATTCACAAATACGTTCACTCATTATTTGCTCTAAATCATATTCAAGATTTTTGGTATATAAATTATACCATTTTTATGCAACTAACCATTCATTTATCTATGGGCTAAATTATGCCAATAATAATTTCTAAGGTTTTCCCAACTAGTAATCTATATAAAATGATCATATGATATCGTGATCCCAATCCCCGCAATTGTGGTAGCCTTCAGGTGTACATCTATTATGAGGGTTCCACCTCAATCTGTCTAATTGTCATGAATGTGTTAGATGTACCCTTACTACCCTATCGGTCTTGTTATATTACTTTGGTTATTATGCTGATGTTAAACCAATCGTATTTTATGTAAATTTGGTGACTTTTTCATGTTATGTAACATGCAAGTTGTTTAGGTCTACATTTAGATCTATGTTTATTGAATCATGCAAGTTGTTTAGATCTACTTTTAGATCTATGTTTATTGAATCATGCAAGTTGTTTAGATCTACATTTAGATCTATGTTTATTGAATCATGCAAGTTGTTTAGATCTATATTTATAGAATCTTGCAAGTTGTTAGGCTAAGACATGTATTATGTTTAGATCTACATTTAGATCTATGTTTATTGAATCATGCAAGTTATTAGGCCAAGACATGTATTATGTTTAGATTTACATTTAGATCTATGAAAATTGGATCCAAGACTAAAGTTCACACTCACATGCCTTGTTAAACTTGTGTAAAACCATGTGCTTAAGATTCATGTTTGTTGGATCCAAAATAAAAGTTCGTATTTACATGCCTTGTTAAACTTGTGTGAATCCATATGTTTAAGATTCATGATTATTGGATCCAAATTAAAAGTTCACATTCACATGTCCAGTTGAACTTGTGTAATTCTATATAAGCAACCTAAATCTAAACCCTAAAGCCACATAAAAATATTCCTAAGACCGTCATGCTGTCAGAACTCAACCTAGAGTAGCCGCCGTTCTCTTTCAACTAGGAAGCAAGTTAGGAATTGTAAATCAAATCTAATTCAACTGAGAGAATTCAACGTCTACAACAAAGGAGAGCTATTCAATTTCAGAATACAGATACCAGAACTCAAGACTAGCCTCCTTTTTGTAAGTCCAGTTATCATTTAGACCTAAATGATATTAGAATTGTGACTAAATAACTGGATGTAGAACATCGCCTAATGTAAATCTATGCCTATCTTTTTTGTTAAAACTGAATTGATTAAGGCCATGACTCTTATCATGTTTGTGATCATGTTGTATGTAATTTAATGATAAATGTTAAATGCTTTGCAATGAATCCATATGTTGTATAATTCGTCAATGACATAAATCGGCGATGACATATTATAATTTGGCGATGGCATATCATATTGTGTAATTTTGCGATGACATACCATATTGTATAAATTAGCGATGGATATCATATTATGTAATTTGACGATGACATACCATATTGTATAATTTGGCGATGGATATCATATTGTGTAATTTGGTGATGACATACCATGTTGTATGATTTGGCGATGATATTTCATGTCGCATGATTTGGTAATGACACCTATATGTTGTATGTCAATTTGGGAATTTTATGCAAGTTCAACCATGATCACATATACGACCAAAACTACATGCTAATATGATAAGGTTCATGTTAGTTTTGATCCAACTAATTTGCAAGTTCACAACTACATGCCTAATTTTAAGTTTATGTAGTTCTATGTAAAACCCCTATTTCATGATTCATTTAGATCTAAATTTGCAAGTTCATAATCAAATGTATATTTTTCTATGCCAAGTCCATATGATACATGTGTAGTTAGATCCATATTTTTATGGTGTTGGAATTATTAGATGTTCCACTTTTTCTCCTTTTGTGTATAAGTTAGGCTATGTATCAAGCCTAACATTTTAAGTGATTTATGCAAACGTTCAACGGGGATAACGTTGGGGAAAATATGAAATTTCATATAATTGGCATACTTGGCTCATAAACATGTAAATGTTTTATGGCATAAAGTGGTATAAATTTTCATACCTAAAATTATGAACTTGATTTAAAAGAGAAAGTGGGGCTTGACTTGAATGATAATAATTTACATATAAATATAAAGGGGTAAATATGTAAATTTAGAAAAGACGAATATGCCTAACCCGAGGTTAGATTGAGTTACGGTGTAAGACTGCCCAGAACCGCCCGGCACATCCATCAACCGTAACAATATATATCTAATGTGGGAGGTTAGTGCATCAAGCCCAAAAGAACCCGAGGTTAGATTGAGTTGCGGTGTAAAACTTCCCGGACCCGAACGGCACATCCAGTAACCGCAACAATACCTGTCTAATGTGAGTGGCTGGTGCTTTGATGAATGAATTAAAGCTAAGTCAGGAATGGTAGGGTTAAGTTAATTAAGGCAACACTTAACCAATACAACATGTTGACTAAACGGATGGGTGGGGTTAGGTTAACTTGGACACTTAACCAATTTAACATGTTGGCTAGGAAACCCTAGTAACGGGGACCCATTTTAGTAGTAACCCACATAGACGTATCATGGTATCCTGAACTAAGCAGGGTGGGGCACGATTACTGGGCTGATTATAAGCGGTCAAAACAATGATGGTTGGTGCATCAGTGTAGGTTCCGACGGAGTACGGGCCTGCACGTACTCCATAGTGGAAAAAGCAGGCACTGGGCATCAGTATTTATACACTATGCATCTTGAATCGTGTCGGGTTGCCATAATAGGATTTGATACACCCCATGCTGGGACCAGCACAGGTATCTACAATGAAGCGGGGCCGTAGGACACAAGTAGTAAATGCGTGCGAGTAGGAGCCGATCAATGAAAAGGGACCACTAGGTTTGAATTCATGATAATGGTTGAAATATCTAGTAGGTGCAAAGAATATGGACATGAGTGGGATAATATGATTAGTTTATCTTGCCTTGTTTATCATGCCCTGTTTATCTTACCTTATCCTATGTTACCTTATTTCCTTGTTATTGTCCTGTGTCCATCCTATTCAAGTCATGGTTCTCTTATCAGTTTACATGCTGAATAATCACTGGACTTACCAGACTTATGTCTGATCCATTTTCTTTCGCTCTCTTTTCTTCCGTTTCCTCCCCCCCCCCTTCAGGTACCCAGGGATGGAATAACTCAGCTTAATTTGGACCGTTCATCTTTCCAAGCTTGAAGACTCTGTGATGTATAGCTTGGAACCTCTTACCTTTGGCTATGGTTTTGGACACACTACTACCTGGGGATTTATGCAGTTTTATTTTGTTTATGCTTCTTTATGTTATAATCAAGACAGAGATTCTGATGTAATGATTTGGAAGTTGTTTTGAGACAGTTTGCTGTAATGTTTTTGTTATGAAACACAAAAGAAATTAATGTAGTTTTCTGCTGCTTATATATGTCTGTCTTGTAAATTATCTGTGTCTTTTACCTATAATGCTCCACCAAAGTTAAGGCATTCCCTTTGAGTGACCTTAACGGAGGTGGGGTGTTTCACTTGGTATCAGAGCTGTTATTCAAGAATATAATTTTTCATTTGGGTGTTCCCCGACTGCATCTTTTACCTAGCTCTAATGCCAATTTTTTTGTAAAATTTACCATTGAATATAATTTACCATGATCTGGGGATAGGTCGATAACAAGAAAAAGTGTTTACTATCCCCAGATAACCCAAAAACTCTAACATGATAACGTTCCTTACTACCCGGATTGCATTCCCTTTGGGTGTTCCCCGACTGCATCTTTTACCTTGCTCTGATACCAGATGTAACAACCCGGATTCCGACAGACCGAATTTTTTTTTATAAAAAAAATCCAATCTAGCGTAAACCCTGGTTGATCTAGGAAGCACTCGATAGTAAACCCTAGATTAGATCTAGGTAATACACGGAATCTAGCAAGACCAAGAGTGGCAGTCCAAACGATTTCGAGAATGGTGGCACTACACTGAAGTAGTATAGATTTACATGATGAAGCCCGTACGACATACGACAAAGAACTATATGTGACCATGGAAAGGATTACATGAGTTGGGGTATCTACATATACGTTGTATTAGGTTAATCTACTAGTGGGACATGAGTATAGCCTGAGAGCTAACATTGTTAACAACCTAATAACCAAGAAAATGTAACTGAACATTATATGTAGGATTATACAGAAGTTTATTCTAAGTCCACTCACACAGAACTTATGTTCTGACCCCCTCCTCATTGCATACTTCCCGGTTAGGTTCATGACAGAGATGGTATAGCTTTGGATACTGGTTTAGCAGTATTGTTAATAAGGTAAAGCAATATTTGAATATTATACTTTATTTCCTTCTGCTATGAAGTTCTTTACGAGTTCTTACATGTTTCTTTATCTCTGTCTTTTTCTACAGGATACCAGAGCAC
This sequence comes from Allium sativum, assembly GCA_030737875.1. Taxonomy (NCBI): domain Eukaryota; kingdom Viridiplantae; phylum Streptophyta; class Magnoliopsida; order Asparagales; family Amaryllidaceae; genus Allium; species Allium sativum. The sequence continues at coordinate 453,243,086 of CM060913.1, read as the reverse complement.
CCAACTCGGGTTTCGATAGATTGGATTTTTTTAAAAAAAAATCGGTATGTCGGAATCCGCGTAGTTACATCTGGTATCAGATCTTCGGTTTAGTGATCTTAGGGAGATAATGAGTAAACGTATTTTTATTATATAAACCTAAATCCATATAGTAGCACACTAGACATGAAAAGAGTTGGGATATCTAGTTTGTACACTCAAGGAATGAACATAGGAATTTGGAACCCATTAGGTGGTTGGGAAAGTGTACAATATGACTTGAAGCTAGAGAAAGTAAAGTATCCCATAGGATGGAAACTGAAATATTAGTATTTCAAATTAGTGGGTTTAGAAATGTGTAACGTCCCAGTTTTTGATTAATTCTGTAATACAGTTTATTTAGGGATTATTTTAATAATGGATTTTTATAATGAAATTTGAATAATAATTTCTATAAAAATTCTATATGTATATTTTACTTGTCATATTTAAGTATTTACAAGCAAGTGCTTTGTTAGTATTTTTAACTTATTTTTAGTTCGTGTAGAATATAAGATTGATTTTTTTTATAACTAATGAAAGTATTTAAATTAGAATTTCAATTTCTTCCCAAGCAAGGATATAATATTTTATGACCTTAAATTGATAAGAAGATTGTAAAATTGAATTTATTAAATATGAATATTGAATTACTTCACATACAAGAAAAACAAAAAGGGACATGACATGAAATTTGATTTGAATAGGAAAAAAATTAATACATTTATAAAATTGATTTCCTAAAAACTAAGTTGTTCATTCCTTTATAACCTTGAATATATATGCTGTACAAAAATACATGTGCATAGACAACCATAGGGTACTACACAATTTTTATTTCAAATCCTAGGAAGTGTAGTAACAGCTTATGACATTTGTAGATAAACTAGTGTAGACTATATATGCATACATACACTAGTATAATACATGTGCATCCGAGAGGAATTTATGGAGAAGAGACCGCAAGGATGTGTTCTTTCAATCTAATATTAGCAACAGTCTATTCACTTTAGATTCACAGCTAAATGATATAGCTTCCTTCCTTTTTCAAAATCATAGAATAGCCTAGTAGCACATAGGATTGAACAACATGTATGGCTTAAATACCTTGCTTAGGAGCACAACTTGAGTTTTAAGAATATTTAAGTACATGAAAATGGTACATATGCATGTGTTTATTACCTGACCATGCATTCAGATCTGGTAAGGTTTAATGGGTGAAACAACATGTAGCAGTGTAGCACATGGGGTATATACACATAATCATCAACTCATAAGTTAGCCGTGCACTTCAATAGCTGTTGTAGGATTTAAATGACTAAACAATTTCATTTCCTATATAAGATGTAGGCACTGGTTACAACATCTCTTCAATTAAATGGATACTCAGCAGAAAACATCCTACTGTGTTCCTTCACTTCATCATAAATGCACACAATAGTTTATTATTAATTACACCTATAAATACGCACACAATCCACTGTTTTCATGCATCATTCATAACCAAGATACAAATAAAAATCTGGAAGCACAAACAAGAACAGAAAGTTGCGTAGGAAACTAGTAAAACAGAATAATGTGAGCAAATTTTCTTTGACAAGTTATGAATAATATGTTGTAGATATAATTATATATAGGTATACATGTTCGGGTGCTTATGCATGTTTTGATTTAAGTGATTAGAATTTTATGTAAACCTGGAAACATGAAAGAAAGAATAAACCAAAATGAGTGAGCAAACTATTTAGTATATATGTACATATTGATGCAAATGATATGGATGCATATAGAATCAGAATAAATGGTATCTAGTTGTTTTGTGCTTCATTTTTAAACCCAAAATAAAACGCTTGGATACCAAAAATATAAGTGAGAGATCTGGACAAAGCTGAAACTAGGGAACTAAAAGTAGTGTGAATAAACCTCCTTTCTTCCTTTAGATCTATTGCTAATTAAAACGTATGATAGTGTAGACCATATGCATGTATGTTCTGAATGTTTCTAGTTCTAGCGTGAGTGTTCAATCAAATCAGTCTACATACTAAAACCAGAGTATAACAGCCCCTGTAATATGAATGCATAAAACAGTGAGCAATTGACCAAAGTTGTGAGCACTAATGTGAGCGAACCCCTCTTTTAAACCATTTCAAACTATTAATGATTAGAGTGTGATATATTTATGCATGTATTTTTTTTATTACATTAGCTAATTTCATCTTCATATTAAACATGTGGATGGAAGTCCAAGAACAGAGAAAAAGGCAGAGCAAACTTCCCCATTTTTCATGTCGATTGATTGATAACATATATTAATGCATAGGTGTATATGAATGTGTTAGTTTGATTAAGTCAGTCTTCTTACTGACTAAGACTGAAATAAAACAATGCCTGGAAACCTGGAGCCATTCATGTATGGTGAAACTCCGTTTTTCACCTATTTGGATTTATTTTTGGTGGATACATAATAATGCAAGCACATATACACATATGAATGAGCCGAGTTTCAATAATTTAATCTTTACCAGGAGTAAAGAGAACATGAAAGAAACATGACAAAAATTTTATAAACCTGTAGCCAGAAGCATATGCTCTGTTTCTTACAAATAAACTATGCTAAAAAAACAAACAAGATATGTAAGTTTATAGAAGGAATTATATGAAAGGAAAAAAAGAAATGGGAAGGAAAGTAGATAAATATATCCTTTTGGTCCTTGTTGGAGGTGAAGTCGCTGAACTGGGTGGAGATAAGTTTCGCGGGTGGTGGCGTGATGGCGCCAAGTGATCAAAGAAACAATGCACATGCACGGTGTGCACTGTGCGGTGCAGAAGAAAACAACAGTATATAAAACAAATAAATAAATACTAAAAGTAAAACAAAGAAAAGAGATTTGTAAAGCATGGGTGACGGAGGAATCCTCATAAGACCAAAACCAACCATCCGTTCTGTTCAGTTATTCTCTCTCATGTTCTGCAACTGGTCCAACGAGCCAAGTACCCAGAAAGGGCGAACCAGCCACAGACTGGTTTGGGGAAGGGGGTTACAACGGCAAACTCTTTGCCGTTGTAACGTTATAACGGCAAACTCTTTGCCGTTATAACTTATAACGGCAAAGAGTTTGCCGTTATAAGCAAACCATCAAAACCCTCCCCCAGCCACCTCCTGCTTCATTATCCCCTTCCTCCATTTTCCTAACCCGAAAACCATCTTCCAACCCCCATTTTTCACCTAAATTTTACCTTCACTTCACCAATCCGTCAGCTTCTAACCAAATTAAATACTGTATTTGAAATATTCGTTTGAAAATATGGCTAGATTACTAAAAAAATTGCTGAAAAATTCATGCACGGCGATGATCGTGGCACCGGGGGAAGTGGCGCAGGCGGGAGTGGTGCAGGGGGTAGTGGCGAACAACCAGTTATCGAAATAGAAGACTTGCTTGTAGCCGCCGAGAACATGGATAACGAAGAAATAGGGACGCACGAGGAAGGCGCCCATCGGGGACGTGGCGGGAGAAGAGGCGGACGAACAGGCAGAGCGCGTAGGGGTGTTGGATCGGTTTCCGCTAGACAGGTCGATCTCGATGGCTATGTGGATATGAACCTCAGCGCGGCGAAGCTTCCTATGCTATCCAACTTTCGCATTCTTCCAGATGACGAAGTACACGTTAGCACGAAGTTGAGTTTGGCTGTAAGTATTTTTAGTAATATTTAAATAGTATTCTTTGAGTGTTAGATATTGGGTAGATAGTATAACATTTTGATGAACCGTTAACAGTCGCGGAATATACGTCCACGTGGTTCGTTAGCGACCACACTTAGATATTATCATGCACACTTGGCGAGTAAGGAGGGGGTCGCAGGACTGTTACATGCTCTTGGATTTCAATTTTTTCTAGGTAATATTATAGACCTTTTAATGAAATAAGTGGATAATTTAGTAGTCATATTTTATCTTATTGTGCTCTTTGCTATTTTAGGAATAAATCATGTTATAAATGCCGATGTCCAATTGTGTGCGGCCATTGCTCTACGGTGGTACAAAACCACCTACACATTTCACTTTCCTTGTGGTGAGTTAGGACTTACACTGCTTGGTTTCTCCATGCTTACTGGTATTAGCATTGGAGTAGGTGCTTATCCCCCACTGCCTTATGACGATGGTCGATGGCGTGATCGTGCACTTGTTCATGATCTACTGCCTCATTTGGATGTTTCTGCTACGTCGTATCAGGCAGAAGGCGCTATTAGAGTGAGCGCGATCCGTGCGGCTATGGACAGGATACTCGATCACTACTCTGTTGATGACGACTTGGAGCTTGCTCGATTACTTATGTTATACCTTATGGGTAACCTTTTCTTTAGTTCTTCGAGCAGTAGCGTTCCTGTGGGGTTTTTTGCGGTCGCGGCTGAGATAAATGCCGATGGGGCGATTTTATATGATTGGGGCACACCTATCCTTGCATACCTATACAGATGTCTCGACATGCAGTGCACCATCACTGATTCTCAGGTCTCTTTATTTGGATTCTGGGAGTTGTTACAGTATTGGTACTTTGAGTACTCTAGGAACTTTCGTTTTATCGCCCGTACTGCAGACCCATCGACCTTTTTCCCCCGTATATGCTTTTGGACTGCGGACAACCGGGGGTCCAGAGATAATGAGTCACGCCATGTGTATCCCGTTGCCCATAACCAGATCGAGTTGAGGATGTATAGGGATCAGATTCTATGGCATCCATTTGAGCAGAGTACATCCATCGATCTTGAGATCATACAGATTGCAAGGATGCTTGCCGGACGGAGATTTCCACTTATATCTTCTCCCGTGGCGCTAGGTGCTTATTGGTATCTTGGTGAGAGGTACTGGAGACAGTTGTATGACTTCGATGCTATTCCGGATGATCCACACTCACATACTTATCGGTGTATGATTTACCCGAGGGAGCAGCTAGATATAGCCAGGGCAGCAGGCTGGTGGACGGCTGAGAGCTTTGTTATTATCGGGGAGTGTTACCTTACCTTCTGGCGTAGATTTTTCACCGGGTCTCAGACACGATTACGCATGCAGCATCGATTGATTTAGTAGGGCCATCTGCTATACGACACGGCATACGTCCACCTGTTGTCGACCAGCCAGAGTTTTCGTGCAGCTGATCATGTGGCGGCCGCCAGTCATTTTGGATGGACCATGGCAGTGCCCACCATTGGACCGGATCGTTACGTTGACGTGTTTCATCCTCCGGCCCATCACGATTACCCGGATCCTACACAGATATCATATCATGATCTGTATGATATGCAGATGGGGATTAGGCATACGGGCTATATAGAGCATAGGCGTAGCCTAGATTACTATGATGGTGAGCTACGTCATGTTGCAGAGGAGGCACGACAGCAGCAGGCACATTTAGAGGCCCAGCTTGAGGCAGAGCGCAAGAGACTTCAGGACTTGCATATGTATTACCACCATAGGTCTAGTGCTAGGTCCAGTCAGCCTCCAGATGTTGGTGATGATGAGAGACGTCATCAGCGCCGCACACGTCCACGTACACATTCAGATGACTCAGACGACTGAGTTACTACCACTTTTATGTACTTTCGCAGTTGTCAGTTGTATGGTCCTACTGTTGGAGTAGACGTTCTGCATTTGTTGACTACCACTGTTATGTATTTTGGTTGTATTACCACTGTTATGTACTTTTGTTGTATTACGTTTTCCTAGTTGATAGTTGTATGTTCCTGTTGTTTGAGTATGCGTTCTTTATTTGTTGACTACCACTATTATGTACTTTCGATGTATTTTGTGTACGTTTTGATTATGTTTCTGTGTAGAGACTGCATTTGGTTATGTGGAGAGACTGTATTTCTGTGTAGAGAATGTTTTTGTGTATAGCCAGTATGTTATGTTGTTCTAGTTCCTGTAAGTGTTGTTTGAAATGTAATAACGTTTGAATTTGATGTTGAACAAGGTTTCCCTCTTCTCGTGTATAAATGCAAAATTCTTAAATAGCACGCCAACATAACAAGGTTTGCAGATAACTCCATAGTCTACGCACAAACATCAAACTAAATAGACAGTACAACAACAATAAAATCACAATACCATAAATCTACTCAGTTCCATAGCGGGTCAACCAACTGTAGCGGAGTTTATACGCTTAGTAACCAACGAACTCCTCACCATACTCGAAAAGGTAACGAGAATCATATGTTGCTTGATTTGTTTTAAATATGCTCTCGTCTTCAACAGTTTCGATAATCTTTGTGTACCGATCACAAGCGTCTGCAAAATGACGATTAGCCATTTGGATTTCAACCGATGTTCGTGTAGTGGGCCGGGAACGATGGTTGTTGTATAGCCTCGTGATCATTGCCCATCTTTCTTCATATGTTAAACCCCCTCCACTTTGCATTAGCAACTCATCCCTCTTTTCAACCTCAATATAGGATTTAACGAGGGCCAACAAATCCTTAGAAGAAAATTCTGAAGTTGGAGAATTCAATGTTCGAGCTCTATTACTAGGTCGTTGATTTGCTGGAGAAGGACGCGGAGCTGTAACCGCTCGATGCTGAATAGCGGCAGGCACCTCTTCAACTTGTGTATCATGAACTAATCCAATTTCGTTATCGTTCACTAAGTTTCGTTCGTACTCATCGAAAATCCTTCCCATTTCTTCATCACTTATTTCTGAATCGTCCATGTAACCTATGCATTAGTAGAATAAGTAGAGTTAGTAGAAGTACGAATTTTGTTGATAATAAACGTTACCTATAAGACAACAAGAAAATAAATGTTCTCACTTTAGTCTACAACGGTGCAGCTTGAAGCTGTAGAAGGTATGAGATGGATTATCAGATATGGAGTACTTATAAGGGCAATGTACGACCAACAGTTACAATTCAACATACTAGAATACCCGTTATAGGGTTCTCGTGATATTATGGGTGATTCTGTACAATGACCGGTCACATCATTGCAGCACGAAAAATGGTGCCATCACATGAAATGTTGTCATTTAATTCGGAAGAGACTACTCAATGCAGTGAGCGAAATATGGAGACTTTTAATGGAATCACAGTTACGAGTGATGGAGACGCGTCTTTAATTTTTTCTTCTCAGTGACTGGTCCAATCATGCCGTACATGCATGTGAAAGGGTACACTCTACATACACGTGACTCGTATTAAATTCACAGTGATATTGCAGTATGTAATATTGTTGTATGACTCAGTGTCTAGTCATTTCGTTGACTGTAGCAGCCTTTGGAAGCATTATTTATAATTGTTTTGTCATGGTGGTAATTTTGTGTATATGTAGGAGTTTAAAAATAGGGGTCGTCCACCAGTGCTTTAACCATTTCAATTCCTGACAACTAGTACAACAGAAGGAAATGCCAAACCATATTCATACAAACTTCAACAACTAGTACAACTATTGAGCAATTATAACAACTATTGAGCAATTATAACAACTGAAACAACGACAACTAGTACAACAGAAGGAAATGCCAAACCATAATCATACAAACTACAAAAACTGAGCACACAAGCATCAAATTCAAACACGTACACCTACCATGGTCTAGGGAAAGGACCATCTCTTGTCGTACCCGCCTTAGTCTTGCTCAAGCGTCTTATTTCTGCTTGCGCTTCGAGTGCATACTGACGTCCACGTTCGCAAATGGGAGGGTCAATCCACTCCTTAAAGCAACAACAATCAATGTCACCAGGATAATTCATGTGGTCGTTGAAGGCTTGACAACCGAAAAATCGACGACCGGCATTTGTTTCGGTCTCGTCAACAACAACGACCAACACTTGTCCACAATGGCAAATAGGGTTGTATCCAATCGTCCATAGTGGCTCGGATACCTTCCCTTCGAGTACAATCTCTTTTCCAGATCTTTGATGAACGGAAAAGGCATCTTCGTTTGAATACGGTGAGTATCTGTATTCGTGAGTTGGGCGAAACGATTGCTGGTCTTGGACCGGACGTTGCATGGCATACGATGACGAGTGCGATTGGGCCATGGGTTTCTTGCTTGCAGATTTTTAGCCGGTACGCTTCGGTTCAGACGAAGACATTTTTCTGGTTGTCAAAAAAGAATTTGAGAAGGTGGTCTGGTTGTGTGGAACAAGGAGGAGGTAGGTTGGTATATAAAGGGAGGGAATGCGACCGATTAAGTAGCCACTGTGGTGCCACGACAAAAAATATAACGGGAAACAGTTTGCCATTATATTTTAATACAGGATATATATTTTCCTAGTGTGTAGGCCAGTCACTCTTTTTCTACAGTTTTCAGACCAGAGTGTGGTCATGTCACTCTTTTTCTAAAGTTATGAACGCATTTAGTGTTCCCTACAGTGTAGCTTTTGACCGTTCACACCATTGCCTATCTTCCAGCTATATATACATATGTTAATTTACTCACAACATGCAAAACTCAAACAACTTCTTCCCCATTCTTAGAGCACATCCTTTGATTCGCACTCACTGAAAATGTCTTCGTGGGCAACATCTACAGATTCCGAGGAACAAGCTTACGAAAACATGAGGCTACAGGAGCTTGAAGATGAACTTCAGTTCCTAAACCAAATGAAACCGCAAACTATACCGCCGTACGAACAAGTGAACGTTCAAACTCCACATGAAACCCCAGTACCTCCTGTTCAAGTTCCATCTCAACAAGAGGTCACTCAATCAACGCAAGAAGAAGAGTTCTTTCGTGTACCACTACATGAACATGTAGTGGATTATTATCCAGTTCGTTGCTATTGCGGGTATGCGGTTGAAGTTGTCGTTCAAGCAGAGGGCAACAATATAGGTCGGCGCATGCAGCGATGTCCAGCCTATCCAAATGGTTGCAATTACACGGACTGGATAGACCAACCTTTGTGTCCTCGGGGAATAGCATATTGTAACGAACTCGAATGCGAGAATAGACGTGTTCGAAGTGAAAATGCCCAGTTGCGATTGAACATCCTGCAATTCCCATAAGACTAAAACGTAAAATGGGGTTTACTGAAGTTGCTAATTTTCACTTCATACTTTGACGAAGCTAGTTCGCATGTTATGTCGGCAGTTGTTGTACCTTTATAAACTATCGTATCTTTATGCTTATTGTTGTATCTTTATAAATTGTTGTATCCCCGTATCCTACTCCACGGGTTGGATTTAGTGGAGATTTTAAACATATTTGGATATCACTTTATATCACATCATCTGTCCGAATTGACAACTCAACGCAGAGATATTATCCAAACCATTATAAAGGAATTTGACTACTCAACGCAGAGATATTATCCAAACCATTATTGCCTACTCAATCTGCCAACCATTAGTGCCAACCGTTCACAACACAACAACCTTCTGAATTGACTACTCAATGACAGAATCATTACTATCCCAACCTTTATGTAGTAACCATTATTGCCAACCATTAGTGCCAACCGTTCACAGCACAACAACTTTCTGAATTGACTACTCAATGACAGAATCATTACTATCCCAACCTTTATGTCGGAACCAATATTGCCACCCATTAGTGCCAACCGTTCACAGCACAACAACTTTCTGAATTGACTACTCAATGATAGAATCATTACTATCCCAACCTTTATGCCAGAACCATTATTGCCAAAAAATATATTTAAAATATGTTAACCATCATTGCTTATATATATCTGTCGTACGTCTACACTTAGGCAGAACAACGAAACTCAATTTATAAAAAAAGCAAGCAATGGATCCAAATCTACGTCACCATTACTACCACATGAATCAAACTGAAGATTACGACCTAGAAGATGAGGAAGAGACGGAGGAGCAGCTGGAGCAACACACAATGGTTGGGTATTCCAATAATTTCGCTGAAAGCTCAATTAGCAACCATCGAGGTAGTATGCCTGGCCGGCGTGACCGGCGGTATAAGAGAGACTACAGGATTGGACATGAAAGACTAATGAGAGATTACTTCATCGACAATCCAACCTACGATATAACTTTGTTCCGCCGTCGTTATCGTATGAGTCCGACAATCTTTTCTAAAATTTATCTTAAACTTAATCAGTCAAATCCATATTTCACTTATAGACTGAACGGAGCACAAGAAATTGGCCATTCGCCCCACATCAAAATTTCAACGGCATTGAGGATGTTAAGCTATGAAACAGTTGGCGACCAAATGGATGAATATTTCAGAATTGCAGCATCAACAGCAATAGAGTGTCTGAAAGAATTCTGTAAAACAGTTGTTCAAGAGTTCGGGAATGAGTATCTACGGACACCTGGACCAAACGATATAAGCAGGATACTACGCAGGGGAGAAGCTAGAGGATTTCCAAGTATACTTGGAAGTTTAGATTGCATGCACTGGCCTTGGAAAAACCGCCCAACGGGATGGAAAGGAATGTTCACCGGACATAAGAAAGTGCCATCAATGATCCTTGAAACAGTAGCAACAGACGATTTATGGGTTTGGCATGCTTTTTTTAGAGTCCCAGGTTCATTGAATGATATAAATATTTTAAAACAATCATATCTTTTCACAGAGCTTGCTAACGGACTGTCAACAGATGTTTCATATAACGTTGGTAATATCGAACACAAAACTGGATACTATCTAGTGGACGGAATATACCAAAAGTGGAGAACTTTGATTCAAGGATACAGAGTACCATCAAATGACAAAGAACGTTATTTCACTGAGAAAGTAGCTAGCTACAGAAAGGACATCGAACGTACGTTTGGTGTTCTACAAGCCCGATTTCATATTTTATGCAATCCTGCTCGTTTTCATGATGCAAGAGTGCTTTCAGAAATCATGTACGCTTGTATAATAATACATAACATGATTGTGGAGTCTGAAAGAGGTGGGTATAAGAATCAAAAGTCTAATTATCCTGACATGTTTACGGGGTCAAATGCAAAACCCCATAAAGATGTAAACTCAATGGACGAGTATGTTGATATGGTTCAACATATTGAAGATCAAGCTGCACACTTCCAATTACGTGACCAGTTAGTGGATCATTTGTGGGCGCATAAAGGAACAAATAGTCGGAATCAGTAGTTGGTACTAGAACTATGTATCGGTTTGCACTCGTGCACTATGTATCAGTGTGTATGTTGGGTCAATAAATATAGTTTCCAATCATATTTTCAATTGTATCATTGTTTCAACAACCAATACATAAATACTACAAACAGATCACAATCATATTACAACTCAACCCAACATATACAGCTACTACATAAACAACTACTGCATACATACTACAAATAGGACACAATCATATTACAACTAAACCCTAGCTAGTACATAAATACCCACTAGTATGTAACTACTACAAACAGTTCATAGTCATATTACAACTTAACCCAACATACATAGCTAGTCCTCAAACGAGCCACTACAGCTTCCGCCTCCGCTTCCTTTGCTTCTTCTGTACTCTGCAATCTGCTCTTTTACTAGTTCTTGCTGTAAAGGGGAAAGCTTACTAAAATCACATGTAATCATTTTAACATAATTGCTCTCCCGCACCAGTGCTTCCTTCTTCTCCAGCCTTGCTCGTAATAGGGCTTGTTTCTCCGTATGTTGTTGTCTACGAAGCTCTCTATCAACACTAACTGCTTTGTGGAACTCTTCGTCACTGCGGTTTCTTTGCTTCGAATATCGAAGTCTATGCTCTTTTGTCTCCGGAGCTGAATTCTCTACTGTTTCAATAATTCTAGAGAACTCAACACCGCGTTGCTCCAGCTGAATTGACTTGGCTCTGCCAATAGGCCATCCGTCACTAGTTCCAAATAAAGGGTTTCTTTCTTGCGAGCTCGGGTCACTTCCTGGACTAGATTCAGAGTAGTTCATCCTTCTAGCTTTGTTCTGCTATTCAACCATGAAGTTTCTTGGGTTCTTCCACTTAGGCAACCTAGATAGAAGCTCGAAACAGTCGTTAAATTTAAATGGAAGTCCATACTTTCGTTGGTAGGCCGTTCGTGACTCTTCAATCTGTAACATAAAGTCGAAATTGTATGAGTGTACGACATTTCTAACTAATCAAGCATAGTATACTAACTTATTTTTAAAAGTAATCTACGATACTTACAACGTCATAAGGTGCAGCACCGCTTTGCTACCTGTTCTGCAAGCCTGTCAGTATTGCCAGATAGTTCTGACATGCAGCATTCATAACTCTATAACCGCCTCTAAGTGATCCCTATGTTCTACTCCTCATTTCCAACTAATTGTAGAAATCTGCATCTCTTTCCCAAAATTTCTGACCTTTCATATTATTCCCAACAATGTTGTCTTGTGAAATGCGTATCCACAATTTAGCAAGTGAAACGTACTGCTCGGAAGTAAACTTACATTGTTTTCTTCTTCCATCCGCTGCTATTTCTTCCTCTTCAGCATGATCATCCTCAACATCTTCTATTCCGGGATCCGGCTCCGATTCAACTTCGGTTTGGTGTCGTTTACTGAAAATGCCGCTTAAAGACTTCCACTTCGTCTTCTTTTGGTTATATTCGAGACTGACAGGTGCAGTGTATTCTTGACTAAATTCTTCAGAATTTGTAACATTCGCATCCTCATTTGCATCTTCGTCCTCCGGCTCCTCCGTTGAAGTTTCAACATTTTCTTCGTTACTAGGAGAGACAAACCCGTACGAAAACTGTCTTTGCAGATTTTGTGTACCTTTGCGGTCACAAACCTCGGTCTGTTGCGGAGGTAGGTGAGGTTGTTGACTTTGATCGGTCTGCATCATCATTGACATATACGACGAATGATCATCGTACACGCCTGGCACGGGCGGTCGTTGGTAAAAATGTGGCGGGGCGGACGATGGACGGGAGGAAAGTTAGGAGGAGCGAGCAGTTGGTACGATGGTCGATATGGATAATTTGAATACGGCGAGTAGCCATATTCGTGAGATGGCTGCAACGATTGATGTTGTTGGACTGACCGTTGCATGGCATACGATGAAGAGGGCGGTTTGGACATGGGATTCTTGTTTCCGCATTTTTTGATGCTTCGCTTGGGTGCGGAAGAAGACATTTTTGTTGTTGAAGAAGTTGAAGTTGAGAAGGTGGAGTGGTTGTATGGAAGAAGAAGGAGGAAGGTTGGTGTATTAGAGGGGAAAATGGGGGTAGCCGTTGGAGTGTAACGGCTATGTATTATAACGGCAAAGAGATTGCCGTTATAAGATAATAACGGCAAACTCTTTGCCGTTATAAATTTATAACGGCAAAGAGTTTGCCGTTATAAGATTATAATGGTATTCTCTTTGCCGTTATAAGCTCTAGCCTCTGTTCAGTGAACCAGCCACGAAGGAGCTCAAAACTAGCCACAAACCAGCCACGGATGAGTGAACAAGCCACACCTGATTGCTCCGTGGCTTGTTTAGTAACTGAACAAGCCATGGTTGGTTGTGCTCTAACAGTTTGAGAGTGATTCAGAAGTTCGGTGCACTTTATTTCAAAAGCAGGTGTCTGTCTTTTTGTTTTTTTTTTGTTTTTTTGACATTTGATTTTAGCTGATACCGATAATACACATGCATATATTTTGTGATTCCCTTGTGCATGCGAAGTGAATTGTTGAACCAGTCTGGAGTATTTTGCTTCGCTGACGTTTTGTTTTAAGGGATGCTTCTGAAGCCTGGTGGTGAAATTAATAGTTGGCATGGGTATGGCGTACATAAATGTTTTGGGCATGGAAAAACAAACAAACAAAGAATGAACAGAAAAGATAAAAGGAGAGATGATGTAGCAGGTCAACAAAACTAAGGGAATGAGGAAGTTTATAGCAGTATAAAAACGGTGTACCGTCAGTCATCAGTAAAAGTACGGGAAGGAAAGAAGTAATTAAAAAAAAAGGAAAGACAGACAAACAATGGAAAGAGGGGAAGGGGTGCTTGCGTTTCCTCCTGAAGCCATGCATGCGCATTTATTGCTGTGGGAATTCATTTGACCTGGGTTAAGTCCATCCTTTTATACATATATTAAAAAAAAGGGAAATTGGGAAGGAAATTAAGTCTAGAGCACGTTATTTTCGAGAGATGTATTAGGAGCGACAGCATTCATTAAATTGATTTAATTAATGGTGGAATTAAGTGGTGCAACACATTTTATTTTTGGTAAGTGTATTAGCAGCGTCAACCGTCATTAAATTGATTTAATTAACGGTGCTTTTAATACCAAATACCATTTAAAATAAATCGAACGTAAATTAGTTGTGATCTAAATTAACACGTATACTATGGATCAGTAATAATCTGTAACACAGTAAATATTGAATCGTTTATTCAATTAAATTATTTATTTATTTTAGTTGTATTTAATTACGTTGATCAAATATTTTATTGACACCTGTTAGTGGAAATAAACATCGTTCCACTATATAATTGATTGAACGGATTGTTTGAATACCTTGTTAGTAGAGAAATAAACACCATTATGCTATTTTATCAGTTTGACATATTTTATCAGTTAATATATGTGTTGATGTATTATCAGTTAATAATATTGAATTGTACTTGTATGATTGTTCGTGCAAATTGGGTTGACGACTTGTACGTCATCAGTTATAAGAACTGTTATATACTATTGGGACTGTTAAGTTATATTTCTGTAAAGTTTAGAAATGAACTTGAGTTTTGATAATTGGATATAAATGGTTTTTTAGAAAACAATTAAATGGATTATTTTAAATCAATTATATTATTAATTAATTAAAAAGGTAAGATAAATTGTAATCTATTTTGCTGAATGTAAACCAACGGTTTTAGATGGAAATTGAATGAATCTGTTTCCAACTAATACTCTTTTAACAAATAATTGTTAGACATTTCTGAAAGATAATTAATGTCTTTTTTTTAAGTTAACAAATTTTGGATAAGTTAATGGTATAGTTAAATAGAGAGTTGGATAAAATATCTAAGATAATATTTATAACTTAATTAATCATTGATTAAGCAAATGAGAAAAATAATTTAGTTTTAAAAAAGAAAGAAGTCAAGTTGATAGTTTGGATTAAAATTCCCCTGATTTAATATCAACTGATGAATAGTTCAAAACAACAATATTGTTTGAAATGGTTTAAGAAATCAAATGGATATACAAATATTGGTTTGTTAAATATTTTGGATAGCGAACTTCTACGAAACTTGACGATGAGAATGATTTTGACACAAGGTCTGAGTGGTAATTAAAATACCCCAACTTGAACGATTTCACTATTATTTGATAGATCGTATTAGTTTATGTTTAAAATGGTTGTTGGAGTCGAATATCGTTTTTCAATTATGGAACAGATATTCGAGAGTGAGATTATCACATAGGATTTATAATAAGAGTTATGTTGTTATGTTTTCAAATGAATATATAAACAGAGTTAATATTGTATTGAAATATATAAAGATTATTTAAATAACGCTTAGCAAATCCAATAATATAAATCTGGTTATTTTATTTTATATTTGATAGTTAAATCACCAACTATCAAATTTAGACCTTTTCGTTATCGTTTTTGAAGAGACCGGAATCTAAATTCCACTTCGATATATACGTTTTGAGGCAGAAATTAATAAAAACTATGGAAGACGGAGTGTATGCAAGGGCTGTTTTGTTTACAAAATAGTGCCTTCGGTTTGTCCAGTCCTAGGACAACTTATATGGACGATTGTCTGACAGAGTATGCCTAATAAATTGCGTAAATTGATCTCTTCAAATGTATTTACATTTGGTGGCGGAGGAATTCGTTACTCTTAGCTTTATACCCGAGATATTTTTAGCGAAATCAAGATGTGATTTGGCGGGTTTGACGATGTGGCATTCAAAGTGAATGAAGACGTGTTATATCCAAAGGTAAGTTTTAGCCTCAAGCCTCACAACCGGGAAATGGCAAAAATCGGGCAGGCAGCATGGCTATGTGGGCCGCTCCCATTAGGGTATATTGTCTTCTATCTAAAGAAATTTCATTTGCTCCTTTATTCTATTCGATGCTGTCCCTTTCGGGAAACGGTGGGTAGCTCCCAACCGTTGGTGACAATATATTCGATACACTCAAGCGAAATGTGTGGTCGGTCATGTGTAGGTCGGGCTGCAATACATTCTTGTTGAACCCAGTATATTCCCCTCTAGAGATACACTATCGGCAGGTGGTTCCATACCTTGTCATAGTCGGAATCCAATTTCCAATTAGCGCCCGCGGTTTTGATTGTATACTATATATGTGGAGAGTGAGATGCAAGCGTTCCGCTAGATTGATATTTATTTGTATTTAGACACTATTATAATATCAGAACAATATATTATTTCAAAAATGTTTTAGGTTATCGTAAGCTAAAATCCATTCGTATTTATATATGGATCGGTCTTACGATTATCTTTTCTTTCAAAAGGTTTTCGAAAGTTAAAATCAAACTGTTTTTAATCATTTACTCACACCAGTCCCATGACTGACCCAGAGTTTACTTTTCAATGTTTTCCCTAAACTCTTGGGTGCCCAAATTTGGACGGGCAGTCCA
The DNA here is from genome assembly GCA_030737875.1 of Allium sativum. Classification (NCBI taxonomy): domain Eukaryota; kingdom Viridiplantae; phylum Streptophyta; class Magnoliopsida; order Asparagales; family Amaryllidaceae; genus Allium; species Allium sativum. The sequence goes on along the minus strand of CM060913.1, from coordinate 453,226,544 downwards.
ATAGTTCAGGATTTTACAGATTTATATGGAGGAGCTTGGAGCAGGAGGTTTCAATGTTAGATATTAAAAGTTTATTCTGCAGTATTGTATATGTAATATACTCTGATGATGCATGTAAGTTCAAATGCAGTTGTATTTCAAAAGTGATTATTTATATGCATTATATTTTATTGCGCTGCGATTGTGAGATTCTGTGTTGTTGTTCAGTTCGATTTTCTATCTATTTTCTTCTATTCTAATTTTCTATCTTTCTATTTCTCATCCTCTAACTTCTTTCTATTTATGATTCGTGTCTTCGTGCAATTTGGCTTAGAAAAGTGTTGTATTCTGTCAGCTCAAATAGTACGGATTTGCGGGTCGTTACAGTTGGTATCAGAGTTTATGGTTGAGTAGTAACCTTGGCTCTGTGGCATAACTCGATAGAGATGGGGTTAGTAATACCTAAATTGAGTTTGAGTCTATATATATGAGCGCGTATTTGTTAGTTGATATAAAAACTATTTTTATTATTGTGTTGATTGGTTTGTCGAGTGGTTTATGAATTCTGGTCGATACAGCAGCGCAACTGTATCGATAGGTGTTTCTAAACTCTTGAGCAGAACAATTCGACACAATCTTGTTTTAGGGTAAATGAAATGATTTTACCCAAAATTTTGATATAAAGAATAATTTTCTGAAAAATATTATTATATATGTATGGTTCGATTGTTGTTATTATAATCTAATTGGATTTTAAGTTAAAATGGTTATATAACCAAATTGAGTTTGTATAAGAATAAAATATACAAATAAGACAAACTGGAGAAGTGTTTGAGAAAACAAAATGTTTTGGGAAAATTCAAAGGTTTTGAATTTAAAATGGAATCAAGATATGTGATTTCAAGATGGTTTGGGATAAAAATAGGAAATTTGGATTCCAGAATTTGAGAATTTAAGTAGAGTTAAGAAACTGGAACTTGACTGGAGATTGGTTGAGATAAATGATTTTCTGACTATCGATCTGATGATGATTTCGGTCTTCGGGGTTGATTCTTATAAGATTATTTTCTTACCGATTTACAGTTAGGGACCGATAAATGTTGTATTGTTTGTATTGCTTATTGTGAAATGTTTTAATAGATAATCTATGTGTTTAGGATACCTTGTTTATGGCGATTGTTAGGTAATAACCCATGCATATGTTTTGTCTATAACTATAGACATAACTGAAATCTCCTCGTCACTCTTCAATTTAGAGGACGAAATTCTTTTAAGTGGGGTAGATTGTAACATCCCAGTTTTTGACTGATTCTGTAATACAGTTTATTTTGGGATTATTTTAATAATGGATTTTTATAATGAAATTTGAATAATAATTTCTATAAATATTATATATGTATATTTTTACTTGTCATATTTAAGTATTTACAAGCAAGTGCATTGTTTGTATTTTTAACTTATTTTTAGTTCGTGTAGAATATAAGATTGATTTTTTTAATAACTAATGAAAGTATTTAAATTATAATTTCAATTTCTTCACAAGCAAGGATATAATATTTTATGACCTTAAATTGATAAAAAGAATGTAAAATTGAATTTATTAAACATGAATATTGAATTACTTCACATACAAGAAACACGAAAAGGGACATGACATGAAATTTGATTTGAATAGGAAAATTTTTAATACATTTATAAAATTGATTTCCTAAAAACTAAGTTGTTCATTCCTTTATAACCATGAGTACATACGCTGTACAAAAATACATTTGCATAGACAACCATAGGGTACTACACAACTTTTATTTCAAATCCTAGGAAGTGTACTAACAGCCTATGACATTTGTAGATAAACTAGTGTAGAATATATATGCATACATACACTAGTATAATACATGTGCACCCGAGAGGAATTTATGGAGAAGAGACCGCAAGGATGTGTTTTTCAATCTAATATTAGCAACGGTCTATTCACTTTAGATTCACAGCAAAATGATATAGCTTCCTTCCTTCTTCAAAATCATAGAATAGCCTAGTAGCACATAGGACTGAACAACATGTATAGCTGAAATACCTTGCTTAGAGCAAAGCTTGAGTTTTAAAAATATTTAAGTACATGAAAATGGTACATATGCATGTGTTTCTTACCTGACCATGCATTCAGATCTGGTAAGGTTTAATGGGTGAAACAACATGTAGCAGTGTAGCACATGGGGTTTATCCACATAAACATCAACTCATAAGTTAGCTGTGCACTTCAATAGCTGTTGTAGGATTTAAATGACTAAACAATTTCATTTCCTATATAAGATGTTGGCACTTACAACATCTCTTCAATCAAATGGATACTCAGCTGAAAACTTCCTACTGTGTTCCTTCACTTCATCACAAATGCACACAATAGTTTATTACTTATTACACCTATAAATACAGTCACAAGCCACTGTTTTCATGCATCATTCATTCGAACCAAAATACAAATAAAAATCTGGAAGCACAAACAAGAACAGAAAGTAGCAGAGGAAACAAGTAAAACAGAATAATGTGAGTAAATTTCCTTTGATAAGTTATGAATAATATGTTGCAGATATAATTATATATAGGTATACATGTTTGGATGCTTATGCATGTTTTGATTTAAGTGATTAGAATTTTATGCAAACTATTTAGTATATATATGCATATTGATGCAAATAGTATGGATGCATATAGAATCAGAATAAATGGTATCTAGTTGTGTAACGACCCAGAAAATCTGAACCAATTTAAATTTTTTAAATTGGCTAAAATAATGGATTTTAAATATTTAAAATAAATATTTTAAATAATGGCGATGAAAACTGAGTTTGAATCGACAATTGAAAACGAATATAATTAATTATAATTATATATAGAATTGAAAATGGCGCGGTAGTTCGATAATTCGATTTCAAACTTCAATTGAATATACCGGGTGCAAAACAATCTGGATTTTAGTGAGACCAAAAACATTAGTATCTAATTGATGATATCTTTCTAACGAATCTGACCAATCGAAATTTGATAGCGGGAATCAAAAGATATGTCCAGTTGAAAATTCTGAATAGTCGCTATGGAATTCAGGCCCTTAAAAATGGACATTTTGCAAATGACCTCGGATTTCGACGAAACCACTTTTGTTAGATCCGCAGTGTCAAGTTATTGTTAGGTTTCAAATTTCATAATTTTTCGAATCAATATGTGAGCGTGGCAAAGGAAAACGCGTTTGGCCAGTTTCAGTTAATTTTAATCGACTAGAAATTGGCCATTTTTCAAACGGTCTCAGAATTCGACGAAACTAGTTTTGTTAGGACCGTATCGTCAATACGAAGCTAGAAAATATTTTTCTGGAATTTTTCTAGTTAGTATGTGACCCCGGTAATTTGAAATGTACGTTTAAAATTCAATATAGTGATTTAAATGTAAATTCAACGGAAACTGATTGTAACGATCAAATCAGCTTGCGATACATATCCCATTGTGTTCGGAATGGGGGTAAAACGCTATGGGCGACAGGCGGTGGGCCTCGTTTCGAGGTCGTATGCAAAAGTAAACCTATTTGCAAAATTAAATAATTAAATAATAATAAAAAAAAATCTCTAAACTCCCTCCTATACCCTGGCCCCCCCGTTCATTTCAGTTTCAAAACGAAAAAAAAATAAAAAATAAAAAAAGAAGAGAACCCTAGCGCTATCGACAGCCGCCCGCCTTCAGCCGTCGACCGGACCTCCTCCGCAACTCCGATCATCTTCCCCCTCCCCCTCTTCCTTGCACTCGCCTCCCCCTGCATCGATCGAAGCCCCCCCCCCCCAGATCGTACTAGCTCCGAAGAAGCCCCCCCTCGCTCGACACTGAAGCCGCCGACGAACTGCGAAGTTCTCCCCCCCCCCCCTGTAAGTATTTCCTTTTATTTTTATTATTTTATTTTTATTTTATATAAACGTGATTAAAAACTGAATTTATAAAAAAAGGTTTAAAACTGAAAATTAAATTAGGTTTAAAACTGAATTGATTTTTAAAAGGATTAAAACCAGTTTTTTTAAAAAGGTTTAAAATAAAAAATAAAAATATAAAAACTGATTTGATTTTTTTTAAAAAGGATTAAAACCAGTTTTTTTTAAAAAGGTTTAAAATAAAAAAATATAAAAACTGATTTGATTTTTTTTTAAAAGGTTTAAAAACAGTTTTTAAAAGGATTAAAAACTGAATTGTTTTTTTTTAAAAAAAAAAAAAGTTAAAAGCTGATTTTATAAAAAGAGTAAAAACTGATGTTGATTTTTAAAAGGGTATTGAAAACTGATTTCTTTAAAAATTAAAAATCATATTTTTATTTTGAAAGTCAAAGTAAAAATCATATTTTTATTTATTGAAAGCCGAAGTAAAAATCATATTTTTATTTATTGAAAGCCGAAGTAAAAATCATATTTTTATATATCGAAAGTCGAAGTAAAAAATCATATATTTATATATTGAATAGCATCGTAAAAATTCGATTTTTACATGTGTAGAGAATACGGGCGAAAGCGAAAAAAGGCGAAGATTTTATACAAGGAAGTGTCGTGCAGTTGGATAGCTATTGGTGAGATTTCTGATTTAAAAATTATATATATGTGTTGAAAATGAAAGTGAATAGCTATATATAAATATCTATATATCTATATATATATATACGCCCCTCGTCCACAAACCATGGACGATATTTATTGGTTGAAATTGTTGTGAAATTGGATTGATAGCGAATGATTGTTTGGGATTGTTTGTGATTGATATTGGTTGATTGTGGTTGAAAAATACCCATTGGTGGTTGTGAAATATTTGGTTGAAACCACTTAGGATTAGTTTGTGGAAATGAAATAAATATATACATGCCGCCTGCGTGCGAACTAGATGCATGAACCCCATTGTCAAAAACCGCGAGGTTTTAAGGTAGAGCGAGGAGCCGTACTAGGGACGGTGCCGGTGTAACTACCCTGCCGTTATGCTGCCGAAATTTTGAATAATATTTGTGTGTTTGAATTATTTTCATATGCTTAAACTATATTTATTCATTGTATTGAAAACATTCATGTGTTGAATTGATATTCATTCGTTGTTTAGAAATTAATGTGTTGAATGGTATTCATAATTTGAAATAAATTGTTCGATAATAAAAATCACATTTTTATCTATATATAGAAACCATAGAAAACATTCATGTGTTGAATTGATATTCATTCGTTGTTTAGAAATTCATGTGTTGAATGGTATTCATAATTTGAAATAAATTGTTCGATAATAAAAATCACATTTTTATCTATATATAAAAACTATTGAAAACATTCATGTGTTGAATTGATATTCATTCGTTGTTTAGAAATTCATGTGTTGAATGGTATTCATATTTTGAAATAAATTGTTCGATAATAAAAATCACATTTTTATCTATATATAGAAACCATAGAAAACATTCATGTGTTGAATTGATATTCATTCGTTGTTTAGAAATTCATGTGTTGAATGGTATTCATAATTTGAAATAAATTGTTCGATAATAAAAATCACATTTTTATCTATATATAAAAACTATTGAAAACATTCATGTGTTGAATTGATATTCATTCGTTGTTTAGAAATTCATGTGTTGAATGGGATTCATATTTTGAAATAAATTGTTTGATAATAAAAATCACCTTTTATCGACTATATGAACTATATAGAAAAATAGTGTTTTGAAATGAATTGTTTTACAATAAAAATCACATTTTTATTGTATGCATAAATCGTTGAAATGTGAAGTGTTAAAATTAGCCACTTGTTCAAAATAAACATATATGAGTTGAAATATTCATTAATTAGCTAATGAAATGATTTGCACCTATTTATGTAACATTAGAATGAATGGAGTTTTTAAACCAAATAGAAATCAAATATGAAGTCGAATAGAAATTGAAAAATGATATGAACTGTATATATATGTACATGCAATATTCATTGAACAGGTTATAGCAAAGGGGCTAGAGAAGAGGAATAAAATTTTGTGCCCGACAAATAGGTACACATTTACTGATTTGTTTGGGTGATGATTTTGAGCCTGTTGGCTAGCCGCTTGGCTTTTTCTTTTTCTTTTTGAGATTAGAAGGACCGGGACGCTATTTGCGATTTCCCGACGCTCCCGGTGCAGGGGAGGTTATGGCGAAATTTTTCCAAAATTTAAGGTGTTAGAAAAATTTTTGAAGTGAAAAAGATATTGAAATTGTTGAATGAACTATATTTATATAAATATATAAATATAAATAAAATTAAAACGAAACGAAGCCGTGCAGTTCGTATTTTGAAACCGTGATTTCAAACGACTAGTACGGGAAATCCGACCATTGGATTTTCCCGAAATCTCAACCGTCGGGTTCGCCTTGGAATAATCTTTCCAACGGCACCAACCTTGTAAAAATCCAACGGTTGGATTGTCTGGAATGTTTAATTCAAATCTGAAGAAAAACAGCGCCAGAAGCGATTATATTTATATATATATAAATATAATTATATATTTAATCGAATAACGACGCGGCAGTTCGTATTTTGAAATCGAAAATTCAAACGATTGTACCGGGAGATCCGACCGTCGGATTTTCCCGAAACTGGAACCGTTGGATTCGTTTTGAAAAGACCTTTCTAATGATGTAAATTTTGTGAAGATCCAACGGTTAGATTTTCAGATATGTGTAAATCAAATCTGAAGAAAAACAGCGCCACGGCCGCCTTATGGCCCGAAGCGTCGTTTTGAATAAAATGGCTATTTTAAAATAAATAAAAATAGCGATAAATAGTTATAAAATATCATAAGCGATATGGAATGGAAATAAACTGAATTTGCTTGATTTATGTGATATTTGATGGTTGAATGTGTTTGGTGTGAAAATTACATTAAAGAACAAAATTGGTGTTGTCGAATAATTTTACCATTGAAATAAATCGAATTGAAATTCTAAATATACGTGAATTATTTGAAAAAGCCGAGTTAATTCTCATTTCAAATAATTGATCGACGATTAAAAGTCGAAGATGAAGACGGTGGTCGAAGACCGGAGATCTTCACCTCGTTTGGATGGTAACCGAGGTCCTGATTGGGAGGCATCCCGAAATATGGATAATGAGTGGTGATCGTCCAGACGTACGTGTTGATCGAAGGGTTTGCGAGGTATTTAGTGCCTCCGGTTTCGTTCAGACCCAGAACGGACTTGTAAATGGACTGTGTGTCCGACATGGGAATTTGTTCTGTGTGATTGATAGCCATCAGTTGCACGGTGTGAATTGCCTGTGTGGCATGCTAAGATGCAGTGATCAGGGCTTCTGTTGAAAAGCAAAGTCTTGTGGTGATGATCAAAGCACCGCCTGTGTGGCGTAGCTTTGTGTATAACGTAAATTCGCGAGCCTCACACCCCGGTATGAACCTAAAACGGGAGGAAGGACCTCAGGGAGGACATGCGTTTCCTTCTAGCTAGGGTGGTGTCAGTGACCTACCAGCCCTGACATTTATATACTTTTCACCTATGTGGTTGTTGCTGTTGCGAGGCGCCTCGGTTTGATCGGACGATCCGGGTCCGATGGAGTCATTCGTTGGCTCGTTTACGCCCCAAAGGGCGGGGAAACGTATTGTTCAGGAATTTTAATCCACATCGGTGGACCGGCCCTGTCGCTCCTAGGGTCACTCGAGCTCTGATCCTGAGACATGGGCTAGATTGTCTCGAATTCGGTAAGGACTATCTTTTGCCTTGGTTCATGACGGAAATCCAATTTCCAAATACGTGATCGTGCGGTTTCGATTGTATATATACATTTGGCGACATAGTGGCATGGGACGCTCATGTCGTCTATGATTGAGAGTTATGATTTGAAATTGTTTTCAAAACATATAAACACTAGCAATAATATCAAATGCCTTTGTTTTATTCGTATCAAGCATATTTTGGCCGTTATAAGGTAAAAACTCTATCCTCCGGTTTGCGTTGCATTGTGTGATGGGAACTGAGTCTTATAACGGCTTCATTTTTATAAAAAGCATAGCGATGTTTAAAAGAAAGATTTGTTTTAAAGCACTGGCAATCCAATGGAGTAAACCCGTTCCACGAAAGTGGCGTGGTCCTGTGATTAGCCAATTATATATGTGTTGAGTGGATTTCTCATACCAGTCCCATGACTGACTCGTAGTTTGTTTCACTTTCAAACTCGGGTGCCCCTTTTTCTGCACGGGCAGCCTTGTATTCAGGTTTAGCTGGTTCTTTCTGGAAAGCTGGAGATGAAGAAGGATTCTATCATTTATTTCCTTTTATGCTGTTCAGCTCCTATTGTACATATTTTGTTTATTTCCGCTGTAGACATTTATGTATAGCTGAACTGTATTTGTACTAAGTAAGATCCTGTATACTGTGTAACTCTGATGATTACTTTTATCCAGTATATTTTGTTGTTCATTCTGGTGTATTTATTTAATTCTGTTCTGCTATTATCTGTTTCTGTGTTATATTCAAAAGATAACCTTGTTTCCGTGAGAACGGGAAATCTAGTCGTCTCAACGTGGTATCAGAGCTTTGGTTAAGCTTAGTTCTGGAATATAACATTTGAACGAACTCGTCAGAAATAGAACCAGTAGTGTTCTAGGACGGGTAACTCTATACAGATAGGATCAGTAATATCCTAGTATGAGTAAAGCAGAATGAAGTTACACCTCGATAGACACATTTACACCTCAAGTATTTGTCTCTATATTTTAAAATACCTTTTCTGTGACCTGACACTTGATCTGCTATTTGCAGAAGAACTAGAAAATGAGTGCCAGAAATAGAAGAAGTAATACTAACCCGGATATAGAAGCTCTATTCATGAAGTATAGAAATCGGGGAGGAAAGTCGTTCTCGGGCGAAGAATCTATTATGAGAACACAAGCTTGGATTCGTTCGGCTGAGAAAATCTTCGAAGAATTAAAGCTGAGGGATGACCAGAAAAGATTACTGGCCTCCTGGGCTCTCAAAGATGAAGCTTTGTTCTGGTGGGATTCGGTTATAGAGAATAATCCAGAAGGTGATATCACCTGGGACAGATTCAAAGTGATTTTCTTAGAAAGATTTACCCCTCCCGAAGCAACCGAACGACTATGTGATGAATTTTCTTATCTAATACAAGGTGACATGACCATTCCCGAATATCATAAGAAATTCAATGAACTTTCTCACTTTGCCCCTCACCTAATTCAAAATCCGAAGAGGAAAAATCTGAGATTTATTCACGGACTTCAAAGGAAATACCAGAATAAAGTATTGGGGCATGTGAAGCTTCCTTTTTCTGAAATGATATATATGGCTTATCAATATGAAGATCTCCATAAGAAAGGCATGTTGCGAGACGAAGAAGAAGTTTGTTGTAGGGACAAAGAAGATTCGGAAACTGATATTCCTGAGGCAAGTTCAATGTCTGAAGTCGGTAAGGAGCCCGAAGTAAATCGAAAAAGGGCCAGATCCGAAAAAGAACCAGTAACGACTGCCATATGCAATAACTGCCATAAGCCGGGGCATTTTCAGGGGAATTGCAAACCCTCGAAAAAGCGAGCAAAGAGTGGATCTAAATCCGGTAAGAAGTTCCAGGAGAATAGGAAGTGCAGTCAATGCCATCAGTCCGGTCATCTTTCAAAGGCCTGCCCGCTATTCAGAAAACCTAAAGCAATACATATAAATGAAGTGGTAGAAGTACCTGCCTCTTCGTCTGCTCAGGAAAGGTCTGATGTTTTAGAAGGCACGCTCAATGTCAAAAACATCCCAGTTAAAGTACTGTTTGACACAGGCGCGTCACGAAGCTTTATTGCAAAGAGTGCAGTCAAAAAGTTGGATTTGAATTTGAAAAAGCTCAAAGAGCCCATGACTGTCCAAAATCCAGTTGGGGGTTCCGTCATTCTCAGTTGGATCTGTGCAGTACCTGTCTCTTTTTCTTGCTATAAATTCCCTATTATCTCTATCATCATGAATTTTAATGAATTCGATCTCATTCTGGGATTGGATTGGTTAACTAGATATGAAGCTGAAGTTAAATGCGCCGAGAGAGTGGTTAAAGCAAAGGCCCAATCGGGGAATTATATAACCATACCATGTGAAGGCCCGACTTCAAATAGAAAAGATTTCTGGTCAGCTCTCGATGTTTCTCCAGCTCAAATAGAAAATATCCCTGAAGTCTCAGAGAATATTCCTGACCTCATCAAAGACATTCCGGTCGTTAAAAACTATGCGGATGTGTTCGAAGAAGTGGTTCGCTTACCTCCGCAGAGAGAAATAGATTTCAAGATTGCTTTGATTCCCAATGCAAGGCCGGTAGTTCACGCTATTCGAAGAATGTCCTTGAAAGAGAAAGAGGAATTAGACAATCAAACAAGACAGCTAGTATGGAAAGGTCTGATCAGGCCTAGTTTCTCTGATTGGGGTGCAGCAGTGGTGTTTGTCCCAAAATCTGACGGTACTCTACGTCTATGTGTGGATTATCGTGATTTAAACAAGCAGACTATAAAGAACAAATATCCATTGCCGCGGATTAATGATTTGTTGGATCGATTAAATGGAGCACAAGTATTTTCACGAATGGACCTAGCTACAGGTTTCCATCAACTTCGAATTGCCGAAGAATGTGTTCCAATGACAGCGTTCAGAGGCCCTGACTTATTCTACGAGTGGTTAGTAATGCCATTCGGCTTATGTAACGCTCCAGCTTATTTCGTCGATCTAATGAACAGAGTATTCAGAGGAGTATTGAATAAATTTGTTCTGGTTTTTATTGACGATATTCTAATCTTCTCTAAATCAAAGGCCGAACATGAAAAGCATCTGGAACAGGTTCTAGAAATTCTGAGACGGAATGTATTGAAAGCCAAGTTTTCCAAATGTATCTTCTGGCAAGATGAAGTGAAATTTCTAGGTCATGTAGTATCGAAAGATGGAATCGCTGTGGATCCAAGCAAAATCACAGCTATTCAGAATTGGAAACAGCCCAGTACTCCCACTGAAGTCCGCAGTTTTCTCGGATTGGCTAGCTATTACCGGAAGTTCGTTAAAGACTTTTCGAAGATATCTGGCCACTTAACGAAGCTGACAAAGAAGCATTCTAAATTTAAATGGACTCCAGAAAATGAGGAGGCTTTTGAAGAGCTAAAGTTGAGATTAACTACAGCTCCAGTGTTAACCATCATCGATGGCAACCAAGATTTAAAAGTCTGGACTGATGCTTTTAGAGAAGGCCTTGGCGCAGTGTTAATGCAAAGAGGTCAAGTAATTGCTTATGCTAGCCGTCAACTGAAGCCGCACGAGAAAAACTATGTAACTCATGATCTTGAGTTTTTGGCTATCATATTCTCTCTGAAAATCTGGAGACACTATCTTCTGGGTGAGAGATTTGAACTGTTTACAGACCACCAGTCATTAAAGTATCTGTTCACTCAGAAGGACTTGAATTTGAGGCAGCAACGTTGGCTGGAGTTTCTTGCAGCATATGACTTTGAAATTATATATACTCCAGGGAAAGCCAATGTCGTGGCTGATGCGTTAAGCCGAAAGAATGAGATGATCGCTAGTTTCATCATTGCGACTTCGTTGATTGATAAGATATCGGCTCTCCAAGAAGACGACCAATTTATCAAAGGAATAAGTCAGCGAGTTCGTGAAGGCAATGCTTCGGATTTCCAGTTAGACAGCGAAGGGATTCTGAGGTTAGAAGGGCGAATTTGCGTTCCAGATATTCCTGAACTCAGAAGAGATGTGCTTGATGAATGCCACAAATCTAAGCTCAGTATCCATCCAGGTGTGAATAAAATGTATAATGACATCAAACGCACATTCTGGTGGAAGTCGTTAAAAAGAGACATCTCAATATATGTTAGTCGATGCCCTACTTGCCAGCTAGTTAAAAGCGACCAACAGAAATTGGCTGGATTATTACAACCACTGGAAGTTCCTGGTTGGAAGTGGGAGCATATTTCTATGGATTTCATTGATGGTTTGCCCAAAACCAGAAAAGGAAATGACAGTATTTGGGTGATCGTAGATCGTTTCACGAAGACCGCCCATTTTATACCTGTCAGATCAAACAGAACTGCTCAGAGTCTGGCGCAGATATACTTCAAGGAAATAGTTAGACTACATGGAGTGCCGCTCAGCATAGTAAGTGATAGAGATACGATATTCACTAGTAAATTCTGGGAGGCATTTCAAGTCGAACTGGGAACGAAGTTAAACATGAGCACCGCTTATCATCCTCAGACAGACGGTCAGACTGAGAGGGTGAATCGCATTTTAGAAGATCTATTGCGGGCTTGTATTCTAGATTTCGGTGGATCATGGGAAGACCATCTGCATTTGGCTGAATTCTCTTATAACAACAGCTACCAGGCGAGTCTGACAATGTCGCCATTCGAAGCATTGTATGGTAGACCGTGCCGATCTCCTGCTTGTTGGGTCGAGCCTGGAAATAGACTTGTGTTGGGTCCTGATATGATTCGAGAAGCTGCCGACAAAGTCGATTTTATTAAGAAGCGATTACTCGCCGCTCAAAGCCGACAAAAGAGCTATGCCGATAGAAGAAGAAGAGATATATCCTTCGAAGTTGGCGACTATGTATATTTGAAAGTATCGCCGATGAGAGGAGTTATCAGGTTCGGTAAAACTGGAAAGTTAGCGCCTAAATTTATTGGTCCGTTTCCTATTCTGGAACGGATTGGAACTCTCGCTTACAGGGTCAAACTGCCTGACTGGTTGCCTGGAGTTCATGATGTATTTCACATATCTCAACTTCGAAAGCACGTTCATGATCCAGATTTGATCGTGGAAGAAGCAGCTCAGCAGGACATTGAAATTACTCCAGAATTAGCTGTGAGGCGAGAGCCACTAAAGATTATCGGCAAAGAAACCAAAGAACTGAGGAACAAGAAGGTTCACTTAGTCAAAGTGCAATGGAGTGGAGATCCGCGAGATTGTACTTGGGAAACTGAGGAGAGCATTCAGAAAGCTTATCCCAGATGCCGAGTAGATATCTCTGATTGACTCCGGTGCCAGGTACATTTACCCTACCTTGCATTACCATTTAATTCTCTATTCTGTTGCTATTTTCTTCCCATGAATGCGCACTATTTATTCTATACTCTGAATATTAAAAACAAATTGGTTGTTGTATTTTGTGATTGTAGATTTATCAAACCACTTTCGACTTTATTCCTTTTCGGGGACGAAAAGTTTGAAGTGGGGGAGATTGTAACGACCCAGAAAATCTGAACCAATTTAAAATTTTTAAATTGGCTAAAATAATGGATTTTAAATATTTAAAATAAATATTTTAAATAATGGCGATGAAAACTGAGTTTGAATCGACAATTGAAAACGAATATAATTAATTATAATTATATATAGAATTGAAAATGGCGCGGTAGTTCGATAATTCGATTTCAAACTTCAATTGAATATACCGGGTGCAAAACAATCTGGATTTTAGTGAGACCAAAAACATTAGTATCTAATTGATGATATCTTTCTAACGAATCTGACCAATCGAAATTTGATAGCGGGAATCAAAAGATATGTCCAGTTGAAAATTCTGAATAGTCGCTATGGAATTCAGGCCCTTAAAAATGGACATTTTGCAAATGACCTCGGATTTCGACGAAACCACTTTTGTTAGATCCGCAGTGTCAAGTTATTGTTAGGTTTCAAATTTCATAATTTTTCGAATCAATATGTGAGCGTGGCAAAGGAAAACGCGTTTGGCCAGTTTCAGTTAATTTTAATCGACTAGAAATTGGCCATTTTTCAAACGGTCTCAGAATTCGACGAAACTAGTTTTGTTAGGACCGTATCGTCAATACGAAGCTAGAAAATATTTTTCTGGAATTTTTCTAGTTAGTATGTGACCCCGGTAATTTGAAATGTACGTTTAAAATTCAATATAGTGATTTAAATGTAAATTCAACGGAAACTGATTGTAACGATCAAATCAGCTTGCGATACATATCCCATTGTGTTCGGAATGGGGGTAAAACGCTATGGGCGACAGGCGGTGGGCCTCGTTTCGAGGTCGTATGCAAAAGTCAACCTATTTGCAAAATTAAATAATTAAATAATAAAAAAAAATCTCTAAACTCCCTCCTATACCCTGGCCCCCCCGTTCATTTCAGTTTCAAAACGGAAAAAAAAAAAAAAAAGAAGAGAACCCTAGCGCTATCGACAACCGCCCGCCTTCAGCCGTCGACCGGACCTCCTCCGCAACTCCGATCATCTTCCCCCTCCCCCTCTTCCTTGCACTCGCCTCCCCCCGCATCGATCGAAGCCCCCCCCCCATATCGTACTAGCTCCGAAGAAGCCCCCCCTCGCTCGACACTGAAGCCGCCGACGAACTGCAAAGTTCTCCCCCCCCCCCCTGTAAGTATTTCCTTTTATTTTTATTATTTTATTTTTATTTTATATAAACGTGATTAAAAACTGAATTTATAAAAAAAGGTTTAAAACTGAAAATTAAATTAGGTTTAAAACTGAATTGATTTTTAAAAGGATTAAAACCAGTTTTTTTAAAAAGGTTTAAAATAAAAAAATAAAAATATAAAAACTGATTTGATTTTTTTTAAAAAGGATTAAAACCAGTTTTTTTAAAAAAAGGTTTAAAATAAAAAAATAAAAAAAATATAAAAACTGATTTGATTTTTTTTAAAAAGGTTTAAAAACAGTTTTTAAAAGGATTAAAAACTGAATTGTTTTTTTAAAAAAAAAAAAAAAAGTTAAAAGCTGATTTTATAAAAAGAGTAAAAACTGATGTTGATTTTTAAAAGGGTATTGAAAACTGATTTCTTTAAAAATTAAAAATCATATTTTTATTTTGAAAGTCAAAGTAAAAATCATATTTTTATTTATTGAAAGCCGAAGTAAAAATCATATTTTTATTTATTGAAAGCCGAAGTAAAAATCATATTTTTATATATCGAAAGTCGAAGTAAAAAATCATATATTTATATATTGAATAGCATCGTAAAAATTCGATTTTTACATGTGTAGAGAATACGGGCGAAAGCGAAAAAAGGCGAAGATTTTATACAAGGAAGTGTCGTGCAGTTGGATAGCTATTGGTGAGATTTCTGATTTAAAAATTATATATATGTGTTGAAAATGAAAGTGAATAGCTATATATAAATATCTATATATCTATATATATATACGCCCCTCGTCCACAAACCATGGACGATATTTATTGGTTGAAATTGTTGTGAAATTGGATTGATAGCGAATGATTGTTTGGGATTGTTTGTGATTGATATTGGTTGGTTGTGGTTGAAAAATACCCATTGGTGGTTGTGAAATATTTGGTTGAAACCACTTAGGATTAGTTTGTGGAAATGAAATAAATATATACATGCCGCCTGCGTGCGAACTAGATGCATGAACCCCATTGTCAAAAACCGCGAGGTTTTAAGGTAGAGCGAGGAGCCGTACTAGGGACGGTGCCGGTGTAACTACCCTGCCGTTATGCTGCCGAAATTTTGAATAATATTTGTGTGTTTGAATTATTTTCATATGCTTAAACTATATTTATTCATTGTATTGAAAACATTCATGTGTTGAATTGATATTCATTCGTTGTTTAGAAATTCATGTGTTGAATGGTATTCATAATTTGAAATAAATTGTTCGATAATAAAAATCACATTTTTATCTATATATAGAAACCATAGAAAACATTCATGTGTTGAATTGATATTCATTCGTTGTTTAGAAATTCATGTGTTGAATGGTATTCATAATTTGAAATAAATTGTTCGATAATAAAAATCACATTTTTATCTATATATAAAAACTATTGAAAACATTCATGTGTTGAATTGATATTCATTCGTTGTTTAGAAATTCATGTGTTGAATGGTATTCATATTTTGAAATAAATTGTTCGATAACAAAAATCACATTTTTATCTATATATAGAAACCATAGAAAACATTCATGTGTTGAATTGATATTCATTCGTTGTTTAGAAATTCATGTGTTGAATGGTATTCATAATTTGAAATAAATTGTTCGATAATAAAAATCACATTTTTATCTATATATAAAAACTATTGAAAACATTCATGTGTTGAATTGATATTCATTCGTTGTTTAGAAATTCATATGTTGAATGGGATTCATATTTTGAAATAAATTGTTTGATAATAAAAATCACCTTTTATCGACTATATGAACTATATAGAAAAATAGTGTTTTGAAATGAATTGTTTTACAATAAAAATCACATTTTTATTGTATGCATAAATCGTTGAAATGTGAAGTGTTAAAAATAGCCACTTGTTCAAAATAAACATATATGAGTTGAAATATTCATTAATTAGCTAATGAAATGATTTGCACCTATTTATGTAACATTAGAATGAATGGAGTTTTTAAACCAAATAGAAATCAAATATGAAGTCGAATAGAAATTGAAAAATGATATGAACTGTATATATATGTACATGCAATATTCATTGAACATGTTATAGCAAAGGGGCTAGAGAAGAGGAATAAAATTTTGTGCCCGACAAATAGGTACACATTTACTGATTTGTTTGGGTGATGATTTTGAGCCTGTTGGCTAGCCGCTTGGCCTTTTCTTTTTCTTTTTGAGATTAGAAGGACCGGGACGCTATTTGCGATTTCCCGACGCTCCCGGTGCAGGGGAGGTTATGGCGAAATTTTTCCAAAATTTAAGGTGTTAGAAAAATTTTTGAAGTGAAAAAGATATTGAAATTGTTGAATGAACTATATTTATATAAATATATAAATATAAATAAAATTAAAACGAAACGAAGCCGTGCAGTTCGTATTTTGAAACCGTGATTTCAAACGACTAGTACGGGAAATCCGACCATTGGATTTTCCCGAAATCTCAACCGTCGGGTTCGCCTTGGAATAATCTTTCCAACGGCACCAACCTTGTAAAAATCCAACGGTTGGATTGTCTGGAATGTTTAATTCAAATCTGAAGAAAAACAGCGCCAGAAGCGATTATATTTATATATATAAAAATATAATTATATATTTAATCGAATAACGACGCGGCAGTTCGTATTTTGAAATCGAAAATTCAAACGATTGTACCGGGAGATCCGACCGTCGGATTTTCCCGAAACTGGAACCGTTGGATTCGTTTTGAAAAGACCTTTCTAATGATGTAAATTTTGTGAAGATCCAACGGTTAGATTTTCAGATATGTGTAAATCAAATCTGAATAAAAACAGCGCCACGGCCGCCTTATGGCCCGAAGCGTCGTTTTGAATAAAATGGCTATTTTAAAATAAATAAAAATAGCGATAAATAGTTATAAAATATCATAAGCGATATGGAATGGAAATAAACTGAATTTGCTTGATTTATGTGATATTTGATGGTTGAATGTGTTTGGTGTGAAAATTACATTAAAGAACAAAATTGGTGTTGTCGAATAATTTAACCATTGAAATAAATCGAATTGAAATTCTAAATATACGTGAATTATTTGAAAAAGCCGAGTTAATTCTCATTTCAAATAATTGATCGACGATTAAAAGTCGAAGATGAAGACGGTGGTCGAAGACCGGAGATCTTCACCTCGTTTGGATGGTAACCGAGGTCCTGATTGGGAGGCATCCCGAAATATGGATAATGAGTGGTGATCGTCCAGACGTACGTGTTGATCGAAGGGTTTGCGAGGTATTTAGTGCCTCCGGTTTCGTTCAGACCCAGAACGGACTTGTAAATGGACTGTGTGTCCGACATGGGAATTTGTTCTGTGTGATTGATAGCCATCAGTTGCACGGTGTGAATTGCCTGTGTGGCATGCTAAGATGCAGTGATCAGGGCTTCTGTTGAAAAGCAAAGTCTTGTGGTGATGATCAAAGCACCGCCTGTGTGGCGTAGCTTTGTGTATAACGTAAATTCGCGAGCCTCACACCCCGGTATGAACCTAAAACGGGAGGAAGGACCTCAGGGAGGACATGCGTTTCCTTCTAGCTAGGGTGGTGTCAGTGACCTACCAGCCCTGACATTTATATACTTTTCACCTATGTGGTTGTTGCTGTTGCGAGGCGCCTCGGTTTGATCGGACGATCCGGGTCCGATGGAGTCATTCGTTGGCTCGTTTACGCCCCAAAGGGCGGGGAAACGTATTGTTCAGGAATTTTAATCCACATCGGTGGACCGGCCCTGTCGCTCCTAGGGTCACTCGAGCTCTGATCCTGAGACATGGGCTAGATTGTCTCGAATTCGGTAAGGACTATCTTTTGCCTTGGTTCATGACGGAAATCCAATTTCCAAATACGTGATCGTGCGGTTTCGATTGTATATATACATTTGGCGACATAGTGGCATGGGACGCTCATGTCGTCTATGATTGAGAGTTATGATTTGAAATTGTTTTCAAAACATATAAACACTAGCAATAATATCAAATGCCTTTGTTTTATTCGTATCAAGCATATTTTGGCCGTTATAAGGTAAAAACTCTATCCTCCGGTTTGCGTTGCATTGTGTGATGGGAACTGAGTCTTATAACGGCTTCATTTTTATAAAAAGCATAGCGATGTTTAAAAGAAAGATTTGTTTTAAAGCACTGGCAATCCAATGGAGTAAACCCGTTCCACGAAAGTGGCGTGGTCCTGTGATTAGCCAATTATATATGTGTTGAGTGGATTTCTCATACCAGTCCCATGACTGACTCGTAGTTTGTTTCACTTTCAAACTCGGGTGCCCCTTTTTCTGCACGGGCAGCCTTGTATTCAGGTTTAGCTGGTTCTTTCTGGAAAGCTGGAGATGAAGAAGGATTCTATCATTTATTTCCTTTTATGCTGTTCAGCTCCTATTGTACATATTTTGTTTATTTCCGCTGTAGACATTTATGTATAGCTGAACTGTATTTGTACTAAGTAAGATCCTGTATACTGTGTAACTCTGATGATTACTTTTATCTAGTATATTTTGTTGTTCATTCTGGTGTATTTATTTAATTCTGTTCTGCTATTATCTGTTTCTGTGTTATATTCAAAAGATAACCTTGTTTCCGTGAGAACGGGAAATCTGGTCGTCTCAAGTTGTTTTGTGCTTCATTTTTAAACCCAAAATAAAAAGCCTGGAAACCAAAAATATAAGTGAGAGGTCTGGACAAAGCTGAAACCAGGGACCTAAAAGTAATGTGAGTAAACCTCCTTTCTTCCTTTAGATCTATTTCTAATTAAAACGTATGATAGTGTAGACCATATGTATGTATGTTCTGAATGTTTCTAGTTCTAGCGTGAGTGTTGAATCAAATCAGTGTTCATACTAAAACCAGAGTATAGCAGCCCCTATAATATGAATGCATAAAACAGTGAGCAACTGACCAAAGTTGTGAGCACTAATGTGAGCGAACCCCTCTTTTAAACCATTTCAAACTGTTAATGATTATAGTATTATATATCTACGCATGTATGTTTTTTTTTTGATTACATTAGCTAATTTGATCTTCATATTAAACGTGTGGATAGAAGTCTAAGAACAGAGAAAAAGGCAGAGTAAACTTCCCCATTTTTCATGCCGATTGATTGATAACATATATAAATGCATAGGTGTATATGAATGTGTTAGCTTGATTGAGTCAATCTTCTTACTGACTAAGATTGAAATAAAACAATGCCCGGAAACCTGAAGCTATTCATGTATGGTGAAACTCCTTTTTTCACCTATTTGGATTTATTTTTGGTGGATACATAATAATGCAAGCACATATACACATATGAATGAGATGAGTTTCAATAATTTAATCTTTACCAGGAGTAAAGAGAACCTGAAAGAAACATGACAAAATTTGTATAAATCTGTAGCCTGAACCATAGGCTCTGTTTCTTCCAACTAAACTATGCTAAAAAAACAAACAAGATATGTAAGTTTATAGAAGGAATTATATGAAAGGAAAATAAAGGAAATGGGAAGGAAAGTAGATAAATGTATCCTTTTGGTCCTTGTTGGAGGTGAAATCGATGAACTGGGTGGACATAAGTTTCGCTGGTGGTGGCGTGACGTCGCCAAGTGATCGAAGAAACGATGCACATGCACTGTGCACACAAGACGGTGCAGGAGAAAACAGCAGTACATAAAATAAATAAAAAGTAAAAGTAAAACAAAGAAAAGATATTTGTAAAGCACGGGTGATGGAGGAATCCTCATAACAGTTTGAGAGTGATTCAGAAGTTCGGTGCACTTTATTTCAAAAGCACGTGTTTGTCTTTTTTTTTTTTTTTTTGACATTTGTCTTTAGCTGATACCGATAATACACATGCATATATTTTGTGATTGCCTTGTGCATGCGAAGTGAATTGTTGAACCAGTCTGGAGTATTTTGCTTCGCTAACATTTTGTTTTAAGGGATGCTGTTGAAGCCTGGTGGTGAAATTAATAGTTGGCATGGGTGTAACGTCCCAGAAATTTGCGATCTTTGGTCATCAACATAAAACCCATGTCGATTATCCAAACATCGAAAATACTGATAGCTAATGAAAGAAATTAGAGGGTGAGAATAGATAAGATAGAAACTTAGAATAGAAGAAGGAGAAGAACATACAACATCAGAGTAAACACAAATCTCACAGCGGAATGAATAAATATATTTCATAACATAACTTTGAAATAGAAAAGTATCTGTATACAATACCATTATTAGAGTATAATACTTACAACACAGCGGAAATAACAATAGCTATAATCCTAAAGCCTCCTACTCCATCTCTTCAAGTATCTGTAAATCGCGACCACTTGACTGCCCATACAAAATTGGGCACCCAAGAGTTAAGGGAAAACAAAACAAAATAAACTCCAGGACAGTCATGTGACTGGTGTGAGTAAACTCAAATAATTTGATTTAACTTTCAAAATCCTTTTGAAACAAAAGATAATCATAAGACCAATGCACACATAAACACGGATGGCTTTTACATTACGATAACCCAAAATATTTCTAAAACGATATTTGTCTGGTATTATAATAATGTCTAAATCAAGTAAATAGAAATCTGGCAGAAACGCTTGCATCTACCGTTCTACATATATAATATACAATAAAAACCGCGGGCTCTTATTTGGGGAATGCATTCAAACTATAACAAGGTATGGATCCACCTTCCACTCAGTGTACTCTAGAAGCGAATACACTAGAGTTCAACAAGAACATCTTGTACCTCGGCCACACATGACCGACCACTCATTTCGCTTGAGTGTATCGAATATATTGTCACCTTATAGTTGGTAAACCAACATAACCATTCCCGGGAAATACATAATTGAAAGAAATAACAAATATGAATATTCTTTAAATGGTGACAATATACCCTACTTGGGTGCGGCCCACTTAGCCATGCTGTCTGCCCGATTGCTGTCATTTTGCAGTTGATGAGGCTGGAGGTCATAATGTATCTTTCAACAGATTACTCATTTATTCACTTTGAATGCCACATCGTCATACCCATCAAATCACAAATTGATTTCCCCAAAAATACCACGGGTATAAGCTAAGAGAAACGAATTCCTCCCCACCAACGTAAATACGTTCGAAACGATCAACTTACGTGATTTACCAGATATATTCTGTCAAACATTCGTCCATTCAAGTTATCCTAAAACTGGAAAAACCGATGGCACTATTCAGTACATCCATTTTAGGCAATCTCAACCTAAGATTTATACAATAGCCCTTGCACTTTACTCCGTCTTCAATATATTCAGCATACTTGGTTTGCAACGCTTATGCCAATACGAAGTGGTTCTTTGGATAATAATCCAACCGGTCTCTCCATATTAACAACGTAAAATGGTCATAAACTTTGATAGTCGGTGATTTAACTATCAAAGAAAAACATGTGTGCAACTAACGATATTATTCCCATATGGAAGTTCTATCAATCATCATTTAACGTTTATCTCTTTAGTTCATTAATTTATTTATTTCCCGTTTCCATATATTCAACATTCCTTATTTTCTAAATTTAGGAAATATACGTTATTAATCATTGGAAAACATTTCCATCTCTTTTTCACGTATCACTGCCATTCCAGTATTCTATAACATCAAACATTTCATTTTCTATGATTAGAAAATATCTCTGATTATATTTGGAAAATGTTTCCAAAACTCATTCATTGGATTTAAACAGATGTTTAAATAAAACATCGCTATGTCCACTCAAACCATTACACTCATTAACTTTATTCACTTAACCAACCTTCACTATCGAACCTTAACCATTCCTTAGTTAAAAATGAAGTCAATCAAGTTGGGGTATAACTACCTCTCAGACCTTAACTGAACAACATTTCTAACCTCGAAATAGACAAAGTTCACCCTTTAAATCTTTAACAAACTTCCTTACGTAACTCTCGGATTCTATTTACGAATCCACTTCTTTATTGAAAAACACTGATTATAACTATAGCGTAATAATCCCTACTTCTGAAATATCTAACTCCAAAATATAACTCGATTAACTCAAATCAATTAACCCTAACTCCGTTAACTTTAAACCGATTAACTTTAATTCATTAACTCTTATCACTTAACTCCTTTCGAATAAACTATATTCGATTAACTCTTTTCGAATAAACTATATTCGATAACTCCTTTAATTCTATTCGAATAAACTATATTCAATTAACTAATATTCGACCATCTCGTATTCGAATAACTAATATTTGATTAACTCTCTTTCGAATAACCAATATTCGATTAACTCTCTTCGAATGACCAATATTCGATTAACTCTCCTTCGAATAACCAATATTCGATAACTCTCCTTCGAATAACCAATATTCGATAACTCTCCTTCGAATAACCAATATTCGATAACTCTCCTTAAAATAACCAATATTCGATAACTCTTTTTCTCTCTATTCGAATAAACTATATTCGATAACTCCTTTCGAATAACTAATATTCGATTAACTCCCTCGAATAATTAATATTTGATTTTCTTTTATCAAATAAACTATATTCGATAACTCCTTTCGAATAGCTAATATTCGATTAACTCTCTCGAATAACTAATATTATATTTTCTTCTTTCGAATAAACTATATTCGATTAATTCTAATCTGACTAACTCTAATTCAATTAACTTTATTCGAATAACTAATATTAGACTAACTCTTGCTCGATTAACTCTATTTGAATAACTCTAATTCGATTTAACTCTAATCGATTAACTCTAATCTATCAACTCTAACTGATTAACTCTAACTGATTAACTCTATGCAATTTACTCTATTGATTAATCTCTTTTGATTTAACTCCTTTTGATTTTCTCCTTTTGATTAACTCCTTTTGATTAACTCCTTTCTTCAAATAACCAATATTCGATTAAACTATATTCGACTAACCTCTATTTGATTTCAAATACTTCCTTTTCTATTTGTTTTACAAATATTACCTTTCCTATTTGTTTCACAATTATTTCTTTTTCCTATTTGTTTATTTAACAAATAAATATTTCCTTTTCAATTCTATTTATTTAAAAAATAAATATTTCCTTTTCACTTCTGTTTATTTTCTACATATTTCCTTTTCAATTCTATTTGTAAATGTTTTACAAATATTTCTCTTTCTATTTTATTTGTAAATGTTTTACAAATATTTCCTTTCAATTTGTTTTCACAAATATTTCCTTTTATATATAAAATCCATTTCCTTTTATATATAAAATCCATTAATTTTATATAAATACTTTATTTTCAAAATACACTTTGAAAATCCCCTTTTCTACATTCCAGTATTTCTTACGGTATTTAAAATACCCAAATAACAATGATCGATACCATTCAACACACATAATAAACACAGATTATATATCACATCATATATTACAATATATGAAAACAACCGTAAAATAAATGTTGAGGAATCCTGTTGGATTCCTCCGACCTGTTTCCCTGCATCCAAAGATGTTAAACAATATAATAACATCGATTTCATTACACAATGAAATATTCTACTAAACAGAATCAATATATAATTAATGATTTTTATATATATATCGTTATTTATAATTTCAACCAATCAATCAGCAGTTCAACCAAACAGTTAACACACAACAATCAACAGATAATTATCAGTTCTAAAAATACGTTATAGAAATATAACTGTTCAGAGTTGGTGAGTTTTACTCACTTTGGCAGTTAATCGTTAAAGAACGATTAACTTTTTGTTTGATTTGAATCAAACAATTTATTTAGCCATAAATTCAAACGAGCTCCAATCCACTCCCAGTAAGTTCCATTGTGGAGCTCTCGTCCATACGATTCCAACGGATCTTGTATTACTGAAATTCGATAACGTATGATGAATTTATACCTTTTATAAGTTAATACACAATTTTAATTAACATAAAAACAATTAATTTCTATTGGGCTTAACTATAAATCCCGACCCATACCCCTTTTGAAATCCACGAAGCCCACTTCCACCCTTCTTCCCCAAACGTTGAGACATGCTGCTCCTCACGGTAATACCATAGTCGACCCTTCCCTTCAACAATCCATCCTCCCTCCTCTACTAAAAATCAAAACAACACTACCAAAAATCTCGTCACAATCTCCTTCAAAATCTCATCATCTTCATACCACAAAGTTTTCACTCGATCCCCACTTTGTACCTGCGTCGAACAGTCTTACGCGAGAATCACAGCAGGTATCGACACAAAAACATTTGATTCCTCCAAGGATTTTCATACAAGTGTTACTGCACCTTAGGAACTCAAAAATGGCATTGATTTCGCAAATAGAAGCCTCCAGTTGCCACGAAGTTGAACCCTAGGTTTACTATTGAAACGCGCCTCGAGAAAAAACCCAACTGAGACTCATGAAAACGATACGAGCTTGAAGCTCTTGCTTCGCTGAGCTCACTGGAATTTATTTCAGAATTTATTGCGGAAGATTGAAGTAGTTTCGTTTTATAAACTTCTATTTGGATGAGTTGTGGAGCCACGACTTGTTTTGAGGCCATAGAGAACAAGCGGCTGAAAATGATGAGGGCGTGGCCCTTTTTCCACCTTTTAAAAACGAAAATATAGATACCCCTTTGTACACTATTTTGTTTATATATATATGAACTGCAAATGATAGAGATAAAAATACCCTTGTATTGAGCAGTGCTCTACGATCCCAAAAATATAATAACATCGATAGATTAACTCATATTGTGAAATCCTAAAACATTGATATAGGGTGCAAAATACTCCAAATAAAAAGTTGCGTATTTAATTAGTTATAAATTACAGTAAAATTCTAAAAATTAAATTATCACTACGTCTAAAAGGATTTGTCCAAATTTGAAGCCAATATTTAATTATAATTAAATATACTGTTATGGCTTATAATGAATCCATAGAGACTTTTCGAAAATTTGATTTGGACATAAATCAAAATTTACACGATGAAATCCTGAATTTTGTCTTCCATCAGAAAAATACACTTCACCAGCTCCTAACGTTTCTTGTTTCATAGAAATCCAATTTAAAACGGACCCTGTATATTCATTGAAGTTCAAATCGCCAAACAGCAAACTACCGCGCCATTTTGAGCTCGATTATAATTGTATTAAAATTCTACGTTCAAACTTCGTTTAAATAATATATTCGTGATTATAATTCAAATTCTAACTGAATTATATCTTATAAATAATCCAATTCACACAATATTGTGAATTCCACTATTTTTTATTATTTCTGAATTAAATATTTTATTCTATTATTTATATTAATTAAATAATCCATGTAATTTAACGACTATTTAATTCTCTGAATTACTATTTATATAATTAAATAGATTAATTATAATACCGTAAAATATGGGTCGTTACATTATTCCCCACTAAAAATAATTTCGTCCTCGAAATTGCTAAGGTAGAAAACAAACCCTACTCACTGATTAGAAATTAGTTGTTTAATTCTTAAATTCCATTTTCACTGTACCAATTAATTTTAATTAAAATATTAATTTATTTCTACTAACGAAAATTTTCAAAAATCTTGAAAATTTTCTAACACCTTAACTTTTCGAAATATTCGCCAGCACCTCCTTTGTACTGGTCCATAGCTCAAACTCCAACTCTCCTCTCTAGGCCATCTCCAACCCAAAAGAAAATCAAACAACCAAGCGGCTTGCCAATTCGGCTCATAAATCTCATATCCAATAGAAATATAATCTTGTACCTTTTTGTCGCGCATATCAATATATCCTTTACATCTGCTGCTAATCCAGCATATACAAATGTTATCCCAATCAAACTCAAATCACTTTTATCTCCAACACAACCATTCGCTTATCCAAGCCAAATTCAATTTCAAATCGAAGTTCCATTCTCGATTTTCAAATTCTTAACTCATCAATGCAATACCATTTCGGATTCCTATGTCACAAATCAAATTTTCTTGATATCATTCTAATCCAATTCAATTTCCACTTAATTGGTTTTCAATTCAATTCCAATTTATTTCCACAAATTTCTATTTGCTTTCACAAGTATTATTTAACTTTTTTAAAATTCAAACAATCTTTCCCAGGGAGTTTCGAATAGCTTAGCCTTTCCAAAAATCAAATATCCTTTTTCGGAATTCAAAACAACTTGCTTTTTCTCAAAACAATTCTAAAACCAAAATCTTTGGTAGTAATCCGTCACTTACAACTTGAAAATGAACACCAATGATGGTCGACTTCACCATCGGAATCTATTTTCCAGCGATCGAAGTGAGTTCAATACTATATCACTTTCAAAACTCATATTTAAACACCTCCATTTTGAAATCACTTTCAAAATATCCTTCACAATGCTTGTAAACAATTTAAAATCTCCTAGGATTTTAAAATTCTCATATACTTAATTTAAATCCATTTCCAAATAGTTATTCTGATTTCTTGAGTTTAAATTCCAATTTTGATTTTAACTCATATTTAATCCATCTGATTTCATATATTTCACCTATGCGAATTCTGATCGGTTATTTATAACCATTTAACTTTTTATAATCTTATTCGATTATAATCACAACCAACACATCCAATATACTATAATACTTCAAATATCTATACTTGTTTATATCAAAATATAATTTGGGTAAAATTACATCATTTACCCTCTTTTCAAAACATACTGTGTCGGTTCATCGTATTCGAGTGTTTATAAACCCCTACCGATACAGTGGATCAAACTGATCGATCAGAAACCATAAACAACTGAACCAACAAAGTTCCACAATATAAAATCATTTTATATTGAATAACAAATACATTCACTCGTGTATATATACACTCAACTCAATCTAGGGCAATACTGACCCCATCTCTACTGAGTCACGCCACAGAGCCAAGGTAATAACTTAACCTTAAGCTCTGATACCAACTATAACGTCCCGGAAATTTGCGATCTTTGCTCATCGACATAAAACACACGTCGATTATCCAAACATCGAAAATACCGGTAGTTAATGAAAGAAATTAGAGGGTGAGAATAGATAAGATAGAAACTTAGAATAGAAGAAGGATAAGAACTTACAACATCAGAGTAAACACGAATCTCACAGCGGAACGAATAAATATATTTCATAAAATAACTTTGAAATAAAACAGTATCTGTATACAATACCATTATTAGAGTATAACACTTACAACACAGCGGAAATAACAATATCTATAATCCTGAAGCCTCCTGCTCCAGCTCTTCAAGTATCTGTAAATCTTGACTACTTGACTACCCATACAAAATTGGGCACCCAAGAGTTTAGGGAAAACAAAATAAAATAAACTCTGGGTCAACCATGTGACTGGTGTGAGTAAACTCAAATCATTTGACTTAACTTTCAAAATCCTTTTGAAACAAAAGATAATCATAAGACCAATCCACACATAAACACGGATGGCTTTTACCTTATGATAACCCAAAATATTTCTAAAACGATACTTGTCCGGTATTATAATAATGTCTAAATCAAGTAAATAGAAATCTGGCAGAAACGCTTGCATCTACCGTTCTACATATATAATATACAATAAAAACCGCGGGCTCTTATTTGGGGAATGGATTCAAACTATAACAAGGTATGGATCCACCTTCCACTCAGTGTACTCTAGAAGCGAATACACTAGAGTTCAACAAGAACATCTTGTAACTCTGCCACACATGACCGACCACTCATTTCGCTTGAGTGTATCGAATATATTGTCACCTTACAGTTGGTAAATCAACATAATCATTCCTGGGAGATACAGAGTTGAAAGAAATAACAAATACGAATATTCTCTAGATGGTGACAATATACCCTACTTGGGTGCGGCCCACTTAGCCATGCTACCTGCCCGATTTATGTCATTTCGCAGTTGATGAGGCTGGAGGTCGTAACGTATCTTTCAACAGATTACTCATTTATTCACTTTGAATTCCACATCGTCATACCCGTCAAATCACAAATTGATTTCCCCAAAAATACCATGGGAATAAGCTAAGAGAAACGAATTCCTATGTCACCAACGTAAATACGTTTGAAACGATCAACTTACGTGATCTACCAGATATACTCTGTCAAACATTCGTCCATTCAAGTTGTCCTGCGACTGGACAAACCGAAGGCACTATTCAGCACATCCATTTTAGGCAATCTCTACCTAAGATTTATACAATAGCCCTTGCACTTTACTCCGTCTTCAATATATTCAGCATACTTGGTTTGCAACGCTTATGCTAATACGGAGTGGTTCTTTGGATAATAATCCAACCGGTCTCTCCATATTAACAACGTAAAAATGGTCAGAAACTTTGATAGTCGGTGATTTAACTATCAAAGAAAAACATGTGTGCAACCAACGATATTATTTCCAGATGGAAATTCTATCGATCAATCATCATTTAACGTTTATCTCTTTAGTTCATTAATTTATTTATTTCCTGTTTCCATATATTCAACATTCCTTATTTTCTAAATATAGAAAATATATGTTATCAATCATTGGAAAACATTTCCATCTCTTTTTCACGTATCACTGCCATTCCAGTATTCTTTAACATCAAACATTTCATTTTCTATGATTAGAAAATATCTCTGATTATATTTGGAAATGTTTCCAAAACTCATTCATTGGATTTAAATAGATGTTTAAATAAAACATCGCTATGCCCACTCAAACCATTACACTCATTAACTATATTCACTTAACCAACCTTCACTATCGAACTTTAACCATTCCTTAGTTAAAAACGAAGTCAATCAAGTTGGGGTATAACTACCTCTCAGACCTTAACTAAGCAACATTTCTAACCTCGAAATAGACAAAGTTCACCCTTTAAATCTTTAACAAACTTGCTTATGTAACTCTCAGATTCTATTTACGAATCCACTCCTTTATTGAAAACATTGATTATAACTATAGCGTTATAATCCCTACTTCTGAAATATCTAACTCCAAAATATGACTCGATTAACTCAAATCAATTAACCCTAACTCCATTAACTTTAACCCGATTAACTTTAATTCATTAACTCTTATCACTTAACTCCTTTCGAATAAACTATATTCGACTAACTCCTTTCGAATAAACTATATTCGATAACTCCTTTAACTCTACTCGAATAAACTATATTCGATTAACTCCTTATTCGATTAACTAATATTTGACTATCTCCTATTCGAATAACTAATATTCGATTAACTCTCTTTCGAATAACCAGTATTCGATTAACTCTCTTCGAATAACCAATATTCGATTAACTCTCTTTCGAATAACAAATATTCGATAATTCTCCTTCGAATAACCAATATTCGATAGCTCTCCTTCGAATAACCAATATTCAATAACTCTCCTTCGAATAACCAATATTCGATAACTCTCCTTCGAATAACCGATATTCGATAACTCTCCTTCGAACAACCAATATTCGATAGCTCTTTTTCTCTCTATTCGAATAAACTATATTCGATAACTCCTTTCGAATAACTAATATTCGATTAACTCCCTCGAATAACTAATAGTCGATTTTCTTCTTTCGAATAAACTATATTCGATAACTCCGTTCGAATAACTAATATTCGATTAGCTCCCTCGAATAACTAATATTCAATTTTCTTCTTTCGAATAAACTATATTCGATTAATTCTAATCCGACTAACTCTAATTCAATTAACTTTATTCGAATAACTAATATTCGACTAACTCTTGCTCGATTAACTCTATTTGAATAACTCTAATTCGATTTAACTCTAATCGATTAACTCTAATCTATCAACTCTAACTGGTTAACTCTAACTGGTTAACTCTAACTGATTAACTCTAACTTACTAACTTTAACTGGTTAACACAAATTAATTAATTCTATGCAATTTACTCTATCGATTAATCTCTTTTGATTTAACTCCTTTTGATTTTATCCTTTTGATTAACTCCTTTTGATTAATTCCTTTCTTCGAATAACCAATATTCGATTAAACTATATTCGACTAATCTCTATTTGATTTCAAATACTTCCTTTTCTATTTGTTTTACAAATATTCCCTTTCCTATTTATTTCACAATTATTTCTTTTTCCTATTTGTTTATTTAACAAATAAATATTTCCTTTTCAATTCTATTTATTTAACAAATAAATATTTCTTTTTCACTTCTATTTATTTTCTACATATTTCCTTTTCAATTCTATTTGTAAATGTTTTACAAATATTTCTCTTTCTATAATGTTTTACAAATATTTCCTTTTCAATTTGTTTTCACAAATATTTCCTTTTATATATAAAATCCATTGATTTTATATAAATACTTTATTTTCAAAATACACTTTGAAAATCCCCTTTTCTACATTCCAATATTTCTTACGGTATTTAAAATACCCAAATAACAATGATCGATATCATTCAACACACATAATCAACAAAGATTATATATCACATCATATATTACAATATATGAACACAACAGTAAAATAAATGTTGAGAAATCCTGTTGGATTCCTCCGACCTGTTTCCCTGCATCCACGGATGTTAAACAATATAATAACATCAATTTCATTTCACTATGAAATATTCTGATAAACATAATCAATATATAATTAATGATTTATATATATATATATATATATATATATCGTTATCTATATTTTCAACCAATCAATCAGCCTTTCAAACAAATAGTTAGCACACAACAATCAACAGATAATTATCAGTTCTAAAAATACGTTATAGAAATATAACTGTTCAGAGTTGGTGAGTTTTACTCACTTTGGCAGTTCATCGTTAAAGAACGATAAACCGTTTGTTTGATTTGAATCAAACAATTTATTTAGCCATAAATTCAAACGAGCTCTAATCAACTCCCAGTCAGTTCCATTGTGGAGCCCTCGTACATACAATTCCAACGGATCTTGTTTCGCTGAATTTCGATAACGTATGATGAAGTTATGCCTTTTATAAGTTAATACACAATTTAAATAAAAAAAAAACAATTTATTTCTATTGGGCTTAACTGTAAATCCCGGCCCATACACCTTTTGAAATCCACGAAGCCCACTTCCACCCTTCTTCCCCAAACGCCGAGACACGCTGCTCCTCACGGTAATACCATAGCCGATCTTCCCTTCAACAACCCATCCTCCCTTCTCTACTAAAAATCAAAACAACACTACCAAAAATGTCATCATAATCTCCTTTAAAATCTCATCATCTTCATACCACAAAGTTTTCTTTTGATCCCCACTTTGTACCTGCGTCGAACAGTCCTACGCGAGAACCACAGTAGGTATCAACATATAAACATTTCGATTCCTTCAAGGATTTGCATACAAGTGTTACTGCACCTCAGGAACTCAAAAATGGCATTGATTTTGCAAACAGAAGCCTCCAGTTGCCACGAAGTTGAACCCTAGGTTTACTGTTGAAACGCACCACGAGCAAAAACCCAATCGAGACTCATGAAAACGATACGAGCTTGAAGCTCTTGCTTCGCTGAGCTCACTGGAATTTATTTCAGAATTTATTGTGGAGGATTGAAGTAGTCTCGATTTATAAACTTCTATTTGGAATAGTTGTGGAGCCATGACTTTGTTTTGAGGCCATAGAGAACAAGCGGCTGAAAATGACGAGGGCGTGGCCCTTTTTCCACCTTTTAAAAACGAAAAATATAGATACCCCTTTGTACACTATTTTGTTTATATATATATGAACTGCAAATGACAGAGATAAAAATACCCTTGTATTGAGCAGTGCTCTACGATCCCAAAAATATAATAACATCGGTAGGTTAACTCATATTGTGAAATCCCAAAATATTGATATAGGGTGCAAAATACTCCAAATAAAAAGTTGCGTATTTAATTAATTAAAAAATACAGTAAAATTCTAAAAATTAAATTATCACTGCGTCTAAAAGGATTTGTCCAAATTCGAAGCCAATATTTAATTATAATTAAATATACCGTTATGGCTTATAACAAATCCATAGCGACGTTTCGAAAATTTGATTTGGACGTAAATCAAAATCTACACGACGAAATCGTGATTTTTCTCTTCCATCAGAAAAATATACTTCACCAGCTCCTAATGTTTCTTGTTTCACAGAAATCCAATTTAAAACGGACCCTGTATATTCGGTTGAATTTCAAATCGCCAATTAGCGAACTACCGCGCCATTTCGAGCTCGATTATAATTATATTAAAATTCTACGTTCAAACTTCGCTTAAATAATATATTCGTGATTATAATTCAAATTCTAACTGAATTATATCTTATAAATAATCCAATTCACACAATATTGTGAATTCCACAATTTTTGATTATTTCTAAATTAGATATATTATTCTATTATTTATATTAATTAAATAATCCATATAATTTCATTTAACGACCATTTAATTCTCTGAATTACTATTTATATAATTAAATAGATTAATTATAATTCCGTAAAACACGGGTCGTTACAATGGGTATGGTGTACATAAATGTTCTGGGCATGGAAAAAACAAACAAACAAACAAAGAGCGAACAAAAAAGATAAAAAGAGAGATGATGTAGCAGGTCAACAAAACTAAGGGAATAAGGAAGTTTATAGCAGTAGGAAAACGGTGTACCATCAGCCATCAGTAAAAGTATGGGAAGGAAAGAAGTAGTAATAAAAAAAAGGAAAGACAGACAAACAATGGAAAGAGGGGAAGGGGTGCTTGCGTTTCCTCCTGAAGCCATGCATGCACATTTATTTCTACGGGAATTCATTTGACTTGGGTTAAGTCCATCCTTTTATACATATATATAAAAAAAAGGCAAATTGGGAAGGGAATTAAGTCTAGAGCACGTTATTTTTGAGAGATGTATTAGGCGCGACAACATTCATTAAATTGATTTAATTAATGGTGGAATTAAGTGGTGCAACATGTTTTATTTTTGGGAAATGTATTAGCAGCGTCAACCATCATTAAATTGATTTAATTACTGGTGCTTTTAATACCCAATACCGTTTAAAATAAATCGAACATAAATTAGTTGTGATCTAAATAAACACGTAAACTGTGGATCAGTAATAATCTGTAACGCAGTAAATACTGAATCGTTTGTTCAATTAAATTATTTATTTATTTTAGTTGTATTTAATTACATTGATCAAATATTTTATTGACACTGGAAATAAACATCGTTCCACTATATAATTGATTGACCGGATTGTTTGAATACCTTGTTAGTAGAGAAATAAACACCATTATGCTATTTTATCAGTTTGACATATTTTATCAGTTAATATATGTGTTGAGGTATTATCAGTTAATAATATCGAATTGTATTTGTATGATTATTTGTGCAAATTGGGTTGATGACTTGTATGTCATCAGTTATAAGAACTGTTATATACTTTTGGGATTGCTAAGTTATATTTCTGTAAAGTGACTTAGAAATGAACTTGAGTTTTGATAATTGGATAAAAATGGTTTTTTAGAAAACAATTAAATGGATTATTTTAAATTAATTATATTATTAATTAATTAAAAAGGTAAAATAAATTGTATTCTGTTTTGCTGAATGTAAACCAACGGTTTTAAATGGAAATTGAATGAATCTGTTTCCAACTAATACTCTTTTAACAAATAATTGTTAGACATTTCTGTAAGCTAATTAATGTCTTTTTTTAAATTAACAGATTTTGGATAAGTTAATGGTATAGTTAAATAGAGAGTTGGATAAAATATCTAAGATAATATTTATAACTTAATTAATCTTTTGATTAAGCAAATGAGAAAAATAATTTAGTTTTAAAAAGAAAGAAGTCAAGTTGATCGTTTGGATTAAAATTCCCCTAATTTAATATCAACTGATGAATAGTTCAAAACAACAACATTGTTTGAAATGGTTTAAGAAATCAAATGGATACACAAATATTGTTTTGTCAAATATTTTGAATAGCGAACTTCTACAAAACTTGACGATGAGAATGATTTTGACTCAAGGTCTGAGTGGTACTTAAAATACCCCAACTTAAACGATTTAACTATTATTTGATAGATCGTATTAGTTTGTGTTTGAAATGACTATTGGAGTCGAATATCGTTTTTCAGTTATGGAACAAATATTCGAGAGTGAGATTATCACATAGGATTTATAATAAGAGTTTTGTTATTACGTTTTCAAACGAATATATAAACAGAGTTAATATTGTACTGAAATATATAAAGATTATTTAAATAACGCTTAGCAAATCCAATAATATAAATCTGATCATTTTATTTATACTTGATAGTTAAATCACCAACTATCAAATTTAGACCTTTTCATTATCGTTTTCGAAGAGACCGGAATCTAAATTCCACTTTGATTCGATATATACGTTTCGAGTCAGAAATCATTAAAGGCTATTGAAGACAGCACGTATGCAAGGACTGTTCTGTTTACAGAATAGTGCCTTCGGTTTGTCCAGTCCCAGGGCAACTTATATGGACGAGTGTCTGACAGAGTATGCCTAATAAATTGTGTAAATTAATAACTTCAAATGTATTTACGTTTGGTGGCGGAGGAATTCGTTTCTCTTAGCTTTATACCCGGGATATTTTTGGCGAAATCAATTTGTAATTTGGCGGGTTTGACGATGTGGCATTCAAAGTGAATGAAGACGTGTTATATCCAAAGGTAAGCTTCAGCCTCAAGCCTCACAACCGGGAAATGGCAAAAATCGGGAAGGCAGCATGGCTATGTGGGTCGCTCCCATTAGGGTATATTGTCACTTATCTAGAGAAATTTCATTTGCTCCTTTATTCTATTCAATGTTATCCCTTTCGGGAAACGGTGGGTAGCTCCCAACCGTTGGTGACAATATATTCGATACAGTCAAGCGAAATGAGTGGTCAGTCTTGTGTGGGCCAGGTTGCAAGACGTTATTGTTGAACCCAGTGTATTCCCCTCTAGAGATACACTATCGGCAGGTGGTTCCATACCTTGTCATAGTCAGAATCCAATTTCCAATAAGCGCCTGCGGTTTTGATTATATACTATATATGTGGAGCGTGAGATGCAAGTGTTCCGCTAGATTGATATTTACTTGTATTTAGACACTATTATAATATCAGAACAATATATGATTTCAAAAATGTTTTGGGTTATCATAAGGTAAAATCCATCCGTATTTATGTGTGGATCGGTCTTACGATTATCTTTTCTTTCAAAAGGTTTTTGAAAGTTAAAATCAAACTTTTTTTAATCGTTTACTCACACCAGTCCCATGACTGACCCAAAGTTTATTTTTCAATGTTTTCCCTAAACTCTTGGGTGCCCAAATTTGTACGGGCAGTCCAATAGTTCAGGATTTTACAGATTTATATAGAGGAGCTTGGAGCATGAGGCTTCAGTGTTAGATATTAAAAGTTTATTCTGTTGTGTTGTATATGTAATATACTCTGATGATGCATGTAAGTTCAAATGCAGTTGTATTTCAAAAGTGATTATTTATATATATTATATTTTATTCCGCTGCGATTGTGAGATTCTGTGTTGTTGTTCAATTCGATCTTCTATCTATTTTCTTCTATTCTAATTTTCTATCTTTCTATTTCTCATCCTCTAACTTCTTTCTATTAATGATTCGTGTCTTCGTGCAATTTGGGTTAGACAAGTGTTGTATTCAGTCAGCTCAAATAGTATGGATTTGCGGGTCGTTCCAAATGAAACCTTAGAAACTAGAAAAGGTTGAAATATGGAAAATAGATTAGGGATATATATAGTTAAGAGAATTGAATTTGTGAAAGTGCCTAGGAAAGCCAAGTTGAGTTGAAGACCCGCTTTGAGTCTAACCCAATGATAAACTATTAAGAACTTGAATTTGTAAAAGGATTTGTGGTATTTTCCAAGATTTAATCCTAAAAGTATTTTGATTAATGCATGTTGGGATTTAAAGTAAAGTGGGGTGCATTGTGTAAAACAACGATCTCTTGTTTTAAAAGAATTCTCTCATAAAAAGGTGCATATTATGGAGCATAAATAGCTTGCTAGTTTTCATATATGAAAAGAAGTTTTGAAATTCTATTCTGTTACCAATAAATTTTGATTATTGATTTACGAAGAAATTTTGTTGGGTGGACAAAATAAGTTGTAGGAATAGAATAGATGTCTGCACCTTATAGCAAGTAGTTAAATTAACATTGTAATTAGAAACAATGTAAGCCCGATAGTTATCCTTGTCTACTCCAGCTTTGTGATTTGAAAAAAAAATGTTTTGCATTTTTATATTGTGACATGTTTTTATGGTTTGGCAAAAACAAGTTTTGGAGAAGAAAATAAAGTTTTAACACTTTTAATTCTTGAAAGAAAATGTAATGAAAAGAAAGGAGGCCAAACCATGTTTTAAAAAGAATGGAGTAGGTAAGGATTAGTTCCTAGAATAGAACGAGATAAAGTTAAAGCTATGAATTAAACAATTGGAACCAACTAGAGATTGGTTGAGTTGAGTGATTGTCTGAGTGTCAATCTGATGTTGATTTCGGTCTTCGGGGTTGATATTTAGGGAGTTACTCTCTTGCCAATTTACAGTCACGGATCAGCCAATATTAAACTAATGGAAAATTTCCCGTAGAATGCATAAGCATTGAGAAACCTAGGTTTGTTGCTGGAGAAAGGAAAAAAAAAGGATAGGCTAGTAATACACAGCAAGGACTAGTAGTGACTACTAAGTAGTAAATGGCAAGTAAGTGGGTAGATCGTGATGTGTGGACACGCAATTGTCTGAGATAACAAAGTCCTAAGATTCTTGGCCCATGGTAGTAGCTATGTAGGATGCTGTTTGAGTTGAAAACAGAAAAAGCTTATTTGAAATAATAAACTTAATTAATTAGATTAAGTCAAATAACCTAAGAAAGAGAAAAGCCTACCTAACAAGAAACAATAAATTCAGTAGGGCAACAAATGTGACGGGAAAAGAAAATGGAAATCTTAAGAAAAAGATGAATAAATATGAAATTTTTCCAA
The DNA here is from genome assembly GCA_030737875.1 of Allium sativum. NCBI lineage: Eukaryota > Viridiplantae > Streptophyta > Magnoliopsida > Asparagales > Amaryllidaceae > Allium > Allium sativum. Next base: position 453,189,068 of record CM060913.1, on the reverse strand, counting down.
GATAAGTGGAAAAAGAGAAAAAAAATTCTTATGTGGTTGTGCTTGGATAGGAAAATAGGAAATCTTCATAGAATAGTCATATAAAAATTCAAGTACGATTAGAAAAGAAAAACAAAGGATGTGAATTTTTCCGTTTTATATCTTTTCATAACATAAGGAAATCGAATTTGGAAAATTAGATTTTTCTAAATTCCGAATTTAATGATGGATGGTAGGGTTTTGGATGCGACAATTGGGTAAACTATGCTCTTATTCTATAAGAGTATGGGAAAACTTGGATGAAAAACATTTTGATTTTTCAAGAATATTGCATTCATATCGAACTGCAAGTATATTTAGGATATGAGCATCATGTTTTGAAAGAGTTTTTAAAATTTGCATACATACAGGTGGATCCAAATTAGGCATACATACTTTACTATGATGTATCCACCTTGCACATGTTTTCAATGTTTGCAACAATTGGATGCACACTTGATGGATGGATATTGCGAGGGGTTATCTATTTTTACTCTTATTTAATTTCGGGGACGAAATTCTTTAAGGGTGGGAGAATGTAACACCCTGCATTTTTAATATAACTATAAATATGTAAAAATATGTGTATATGCATAGATAGGTAAATAATGGTGATGTGTAATGAAAATTAATTAATATATGGAAGAAGGAAAAATTAATTCGATAATAGTGTGCGTAACGGAAAAGATAATAAAATAAGGATACTTAATTTAAATATCAGGAATTAAGTAAAACAGACATCACCATTGCGTTCTTCTCAAAATTCTGCTTGGAATAGAGTCCAAGTTTGCGTAAATCGGACTCCGTATGAAGGAGTTATGGCCTTTAGAAGATTCAACAAAAATTCAAAACAGTTCGAAATTCGACCCAGGCAGCTGGGCGGGAAATTTCCCGCCAAAACCAGGTTGGTCGTCCTGGGGGTCAGGTCGACCAGGGGGTCGACCTACCCCTTGGGAGGTCGACTTAGGGGTCGACCTATCCCCAGATCTGGGCGATTTCAGTTCTTCTGACGTGTTTTGATGTGTTGTACGGGTCAGAAGGCTTCTAGGTCAATCTAAGGGCTCTAAAACACTCTCTACACCTATAAATACATAGCAAGACCTAACCCCAATTCATAACAATTCCTTAAGACGCCTCCATGCCGCCAAACTACAACCAAACATGGTTGCCGCCCCAAAACTCTAAATTATATTGCAAGTTCTTCATCAACTTTGGAGTTTAATCAAATCAAGTAGCAAAGTTCTTCGTCAACAATTCATGCTCTTCACCAACAATCAAATAAGAAGATTAAATCAGCGTTCTACATCAACAAATCGTTTATTTTCTCCATTCCAGTCAAGGTGAGCGGAATTATAATAAACTTGTTGTACAATAATATTATTATCGTTCATCATTCCCCAATTATAAATTCAATTCAAGATTCATGTTATAATAATTGTTCTTTTATTCTCCTTCCCCTTTTTATTTTTGGATCTAGGTTATCTCGAACCTAGACGAAATCTTATTATACATATGCATGGTTGGAATATGGGAATATTGGGCATAATCTATTTTATGCAGTCGGGGAATATAATCTGTAATTTGGGGTTTGTGGCATAACGATTATTATGGAAAATATTGGGCATAATCTATTTTATGCAATCGAGGAATATAATCTGTAATTTAGGGTTTGTGGCATAATGATTATTATTGCAAATATTAGGGAAATTGGCAGAGTATATATTGATATTATTCAAGGAAATAAGGGGAAAGGATCGTGAAATTGGTAATTTGGAGTAACTTACGCTAAAAGTAAATAAAGTTTGAATAGGGGATTTGGGGAAAATGATTTAAAGATAAAAATCTTAATTTGGTGAAGAAATAGGTAAACTAGAAACCTAATCGGAATTGGATTAGTTTGGGTTTAATCTGTCTCATGTAATTGTGAAATCTAATTCAAAAACCTGAAATTTGACGCATGAGTGTTTTAATTAAATTTGGTTTTGACTGGTTAAAGAAATGGGAAGTTTAGAAATATAACATGAAAATTGACATGATATATGGGTGGTTTAAGTCAATGCGAAACGGCTAGATAACACTTAACCAATTTGACATGATATATAGATAGGCTAAGTCAACACGAACTGATAGATTACACTTAACCAATTTGACATGATATATAGGTAGGTTAAGTCAACACGAACTGATAAATAACATGTAACCAATTTGACATGATATATAGGTAGCTTAAGTCAACACGAACTGATAGATAACACTTAACCAATTTGACTTGATATATGGGTGGGTTAAGTCAACGTGAACTGCTGGATAACACTTAACCAATTTGACGTGGTATATGGGTAGGTTAAGTCAACATGAACTGATGGATAACACTTAACCAATTTGACATGACGCATGGGTTGAATTGAATACGTGATTGGGGGTTAAGCCAACTTGGACACATGGGCAAACTTAACCAATATAACAGTATCAAAGCAAGGAAAAGTGGGGAATGATAAGATTAAATAACAGATAAACTTATCCTAGGGATAAGGAATGAATATGACTTAAGTTGTAATACAAGACTCGAAGGGTGGGATGACTTATACCATGAAATAAGTTAATCTAAGCTGGAATTGTGGGAGAACTCCTGCACGCTGTCATTTGATAAAGAGAACTTAAGTCATGCTTGAATTCATAGGTAAACCTTAGTTAAGAGAACTAAGTAAATAACGAGAAAGAGAACTAAGTAGTAAACCTTAGTTAAGAGGACAAAGTTGTAAACCTTAGTTAAGAAAACGAACGATTAAGAGAAACTAAATAGTAAACCTTAGTTAAGAGGACTAAGTTGTAAATCTTAGTTAAGAAAACAAACGATTAAGAGAAATTAAATAGTAAACCTTAGTTAAGAGGACTAAGTTGTAAACCTTAGTTAAGAAAACAAACGATTAAGAGAAACTAAGTAGTAAACCTTAGTTAAGAGGACTAAGTAGTAAACCTTAGTTAAGAAAACGAACAATTCAGGAAACTAAGTAGTAAACCTTAGTTAAGAGAACTAAGTAGTAAACCTTAGTCAAGAAAGCCAAATAGAACACGAGAAGGAGCGAACGTCCATCTGACCAAGAAGAAGGCTCCAACGGTCTAAGTTACGAAGCACGCGGCTTCGAGGGGACGTGAGGGTACTCTTGGTATCCCTCTGTGAGGTTGCAGATGATCCTCCTAGGCTCAAAGAGGTTAAGGTCTACGTTAGAAGAACCAAGAGTATGCCTTGGTTGCAATATAAGGCAACCTAAAGACTAGGATGGACCAGCGTGAGGCGGCAATAGATTAGCCCTGTGATAGCATGTCGTCGTCTACCTACCATCTTGAGTCAATCGAGCACGTGAAGCTGAAAGGCGGAGAACTCCAAAAGACCATATACTTGCTATCTAGTTATGGGTGAGGTTGGCCAATAGGTTTGTGGGGACATAGGGGGCCTGCGTACAGTTCTCATTCTTGATTTTCTTGGGTGCCTTTCATTAGTTGAGGGAGGGGTCAAGTGGGATCATAGCCACACACAGTTAAAACAGACCTTAGCATCTGCATCGGCAGATAACTTAAAACTCCCGGCCGAGTTCCGTGTTTCTTGATAGCCCTGCCACGGGACTCGGGCCGCACATATAGAGGACATATGCAACTAGACATCGAAAAACGATTCACGACGCGTACGGGGGGAAAGTCTATGAACATTCATCGCTCTGGGTAGTGTGTCCTAGACTAGGGGGCATTGTTCGATAGGTAGCATAAACCCTAGTGGCCCTAGGTAGCATAAACCCTGGTCGGATCTAGAAAGCGTTCAATAGGTAGCATAAACCCCAGTGGCCCTGGGTAACGTAAACCATGGTTGAATCTAGGAAGCGCTCGATAGTAAACCTTAGATTAGATCTAGGTAATACACGGAATCTAGCAAGATCAAGAGTGGCAGTCCAAACGATTTCGAGAATGGTGGCACTACACTGAAGTAGTATAGATTTACATGATGAAGCCCGCATGACATACGACAAAGGACTATATATATACATGGAAAGGATTACACGAGTTGGGGTATCCACATATACATTGTATTAGGTTAATCTACTAGTGGGACATGAGTATAGCCTAGAGAGATAACATTGTTAACAACTTAATAACTAAGAAAATGTAACTGAACGGTATATGTAGGATTATACAGAAGTTTATTCTAAGTCCACTCACACAGAGCTTATGTTCTGACCCCCTCCTCATTACATACTTCCAGGTTGGGTTCATGACAGAGATGGTATAGCTTTGGATACTGGTTTAGCAGTATTGTTAATAAGGTAAAGCAATATTTGAATATTATACTTTATTTCGTTCCGTTGTGAGATGCTTTACGAGTTCTGACATGTTTCTTTATCTCTGTCTTTTTCTGCAGGATACTAAAGCACCTAACTAGGGTTTCGATAGATTGGAATTTTTTTTTATAAAAAAAAAATTCGGTCTGTCAGAATCCGGGTTGTTACATGATATATGGGTAGGTTAAGTCAACATGAACTGATAGATAACACTTAACCAATTTGACATGATATCTAGGTAGATTAAGTCAACACGAACTGATAGATAACACTTAACCAATTTGACATGATATATTGGTAGGTTAAGTCAACACAAACTGATAGATAACACTTAACCAAATTGACACTAGTGGCAATTTTCATGTTATATTTCTAAACTTTGGGTTTTAAACACGTTATGACTAACTTCTCACATTAGAACCTATTGTTTGCGGTCACTGAATGTGTCAGGCGGTTCCGGGCAGGATTACATCGCAAACTCATTATAACCTTGAGTTAGCCATGTTTCATGTTTAGCCTATTAACAAATTCACAAATATGTTCATGTTCTTGTTATGAATTAGGGTTAAGTCTTGCTATGTATTTATAGGTGTAGAGAGTGTTTTAAAGCCCTTAGATTGACCCAAAAACCATCTGACCCGTACATCACATCAAAACACGTCACAGGAACTAAAATCGCCCAGATCTGGGGATAGGTCGACCCCCAAGTCGACCTCCCTAGGGGTAGGTCGACCCCCTGGTCGACCTGACCCCAGGTCGACCTGACCCCAGGTCGACCTGCCTGGTTTTGGCGGGAAATTTACCGCCCAGCTGCCTGGGTCGAATTTTAAACTGTTTTGAATTTTTGTTGAATCTTCTAATGGCCATAACTCCTTCATACGGAGTCCGAGTAACACCCCGTATTTTCTGTAAACATTAAAGTTACGAATTATAAATGTGAGAATTAAGGAAACAGGTTACGCCATTGCGTTCGTCTCGGAATTCTGCTTAAGATAGAGTCTGAGTTTGCGTAAATCGGACTCCGTATGAAGGAATTATGACTTCCAGAAGATTCAAGAATTTAAAAAAACAGCTCAAATTGAAGTTCAGAAAATTCAAACTTCAAAATCAGAAGCAGAAGCGGACTGGGCGGGAATTTTCCCGTCTAAGGCTAGGTCGACCAGGAGGTCGACTAGGGGGTCGACCTCCCCCATACAGGTCGACCTGGGGGTCGACCTCCCCCTTGAGTCAGATCTGAAATTTGGGTCCCAGTATTTCTTATCGCGTTTAGGATTAAACTCTGGGTCGTATGTAGCTCTATAATTTTGGACGGAGTACCATTCAAAAGCAAAATTGTGATGTGCTTTATTACTACCAAAATCTTGTGCTGAACAAGCCGCCATCACATGAGCACATGGTATCTTCTGCAGAAGTGGGATTCTGCCACAACACCAAAATGACCATTTTGAAAATATAATGTTGCTAAAATTCTTTGAAACATTTTTCAAGTGTTGCAGATTAGTATGTTGCAAATTTTCGTAACACTCAGTATGTATTTCAGATTGACAAATTGGAACACCTAGTAAGTGTTTTAGATTGACGAACTGGAACACTTGAGGAGTGTTTCAGATTGATAAACAGCAACACTTAGCGAGTGTTTCAAATTCTTAATCAACAACACTTAGCGAGTGTTTCAAATCGATAATCTGCAACACTTAATAAGTGTTGCAAGACGATAACAAGCAACACTTGATAAGTATTTCAAGATGATATCCCTCAACACTAGGTGTTTCGAAATGACAATTTGGCAACACTTACAAGGCGTTTCAAATTGACCAGTAGAAACATTGTTTTAAACTGATAATTTGTCACACCACTTTAAACTGTTAATTTGTCACACCACTGACATATTGAGGATTCAAGGTATGGCAATTATTTTAAAATATGCAACGGATTCCTTCAGTGACATACATAAATTTAATCATTCTCCAGATTAAAAGCATAAAAATATTTAAAAAAAATTCCATAAGCAGATTTACTATAAACAAATTACTATAGATCAAAGATAAACTATATCTTCAAAGAAACAAAAAATACAAATATGTTGCAATAAATCCAAGTTACACAAGTACAAGGTTGACAATGTAATAAAATAGTAGATAAAGATGATTAAACTTGCCCGTAAACCCTTTCTACGCACCATGATTCATTGTATTCTTTATTTGATATCAATATCTACAAAAAGAAAAAAATTGATGCACTACTAGAAAATTAGACGATGTAAGAATAACACAGTTAACACAAAATATAGTTGCATAAAATAATCAATAAATAAAGATAATCAAACATGGTTAAATATCTTACTCTACCGTGTTACTAACTCAAAGTATATTAGGAGAAAATGAATCGGTTATTTACCTCTACGAATACAGCTTCAAAGCGGTAATTTTCTGCAACAACCCAAACCAGTTGACAAGGAACATCTCTGCAGAGGGGACTTATGGAATGACAGCGCAATTTCTGCCTTAACTGTAGGTGGTAATATAAAGATCAACCAATGCGATATGGAGTTGTTTCTTTAGCAGCTTTAATCCTATTAGTTTATACACATAGTAAAATGGCATAGTATACTAAGGCATGCAAGTTCTGAAAAGAGACGTAAAAGATCACTTACATTGAGAAGCAGGTATCCTGCATACCCTGCCATGCAAAAAACAATTTATCCAAAATTCATTAGTTTTTCATGGGACAGCAACATAAATGGTCAAAAGTAAGATAAATTTGTCTACAGTCACGTTAGCACACACTGAATGGTTTAATCATATACAATCATTTTTCCTTATGGATTTCTAAAAAATCAATCCTATATCAGTTTTGTAATTACCTCGTAAAACATGCTCAACTTCAGAAAAAGCTTTGACCAGGAAAGTTGAATATACACATGCTTAATGAACTCAAACTACAGATTCAAAATTTGTTATACAATAGTTTGACGTCATATGTTTTGTTCGGTTAATGTACACAATGCGCAAAAACTACAACTCATTGTAGCATCTTGAATGATTTCTTCAAGGCCATTCTACTTGTGGTGAAAAATCTTGTGCATGTTCTACAGCAGGACAATAAGCTTACAAATTTAGAACATTATAATAAAATCACATCTTAATACAACAAAATTCCTTTATGCTTGAAACCCTGCTACTAACATATCAGCCATCATGTCCATTCATTAGCGCAGACTTGTGTTAGTATTAAGCCCATCAAAATAATTTCTGTACCAACAGTCTAAGCGCATTTTATGTTTTACTAAACCAATGAAACATGAAATTAAAACATATCACACCCTTAAACGGTTGCACACGTATTATCGTGTTTCCTCACTTTGACGCCATCCGACTCTCAATCTTTGGTCGCTCTGTTTCCTGTACCTACCCATCACTATTGTCACTTTGCAACGGAAAGTGATACTTCAATTTTTTTTAATTTTTTTTGGATTGTGTTTTATGCACAGCTAACACATATAAACTACTTCGTCGCTATTTGCTTATAAGAGCAGACAATTACAGTCTATCTCTTGATGCGACTAAAACTAGTATGTTTTGATAATTATTTTGATAGATAACCTTATTTGTTAGTATTTTAGGTGATTAGTTTGATTAATGATACGATGAATTATTTTAGCTACATCAATCATCAACTGATGCAGCATCATCGCTGCTAGTTACGGCGCTAAATGAAGGCCGAGACATAATAATGGATGGCACACTTTCATGGGCACCATTTGTGGAGGAAACAATTGCAATGACTTGGAATGTCCATCTACGCAGGTATAGAATGGGGCCTGGCTACAGTAAAAATGAAAATGTGTCCGTTACAGAAAATTACTGGGAACAAGTAGAAGATATCGACAATAAGGAGAGTGATGGTCGTATAAATAGAAAGCCTTAACAGGGTAGAGCTAGTTGGAGTTGTGTGTGATGCTTACCTTGCAGTTGTAAGAGGAGTAAGGTACCACTCTTATATTGTCTGGTCATCCGCTTTACAGATAATTTTATATATTAGACTTCAAATAGACCTATTTCAACAGCAAGTTCAAACATATTGCAAAAATAGATCTAGTTTTCATCAGATTAGCTATCACGCAACACAAAATCTATCATAGTGAAAACTAGATATATTGTTAGAATAAGTTTGCGCTTTGAAAAGACCAACAAAATATTAGATGTAATATTTTCTCACTTGAACTCTAATGATTGCAGTAAAAAGTAGGATAGTTAGTACTTTTAATGATAGAGAATAAAAGAGGATGTAATGCTGATTATCAGTCATTGTAATTTGTATTTACTAAGAGTCATTGTAGTAAATAAACATACCATATATCAAGATGTTCCAGTTGAGTTCTATGCAACCACTACGCCGAATAACATAAGAGCAATGAATCAATTAAAACCAGCTCAGAGAACCTCAGTGAGCACCAGGAATTCCTTCGAGCTTCAACCAGCTCAGATGATAAACTTTAGGATCAAAGCAGCAAACATTTGATAGAGTGGAATTAACTCTAGAAAAAATTAAATAAAATAATTAACGTATATTTTCTGGAAATTGTAAGAAAAACCAATGTATTTTAAACTGTCAATCGACTGAAAATCAGCTCTGGGAACATCTAACTTTAGCAGCAAACGACGGAAATGATAAATAAAATTGTTGTTATTTACATTTAAAACATAAATATATTATTATTAAATTGTAATTATTTAATATTCTTATTCCTTTTTAAAGTAAGTTTTGCACATAAATGATAATAAAATTTACTGCACCACTACATTAGTCTAAAAAACATATAATAACATCAACAATATGAAAATATAAATAAAAATTTCGTATTCATCTCTTTGTTCACTGCTCTACATAAAAAGCATGAAGCAATATAAAGAGTCTACCATCTACTAATACTGTGCACTAAAGTTTCTCCTGTTAAGGACACATATAAACAATTAATGGTAAATATTAATTCTTCCAGTTCACATCTGTGACAACACCAACAAATAATATTATTATCACTGAATTAATGCAAAATAGACAGCAACATAACTGCTAATAATGGTGTATGAAGTAGGCAGAACTATACTTGATTCGTTTACAATTATTAGCAGTTGTGGCATTTGCATATGCAAATGAACATGAATAGACAGGAGTAACAAAACAAAATGCAATAACCAAGGGTAAGCACAGTTCAAGTAACACATAGGTTTTAGAAACGCAGTAAATAAATAGTTCTCTCGGTTATAGAAATGCCAACATTATATGCCAACAATTGTGAGGGTCTAATTTATTAGCTCAAAACTCCTTTTAACCTAAACATAACTTTTAATATTGCAGACATGTCCGTCCTCCACTAACCCATCGCCTACTGGTAGGTTTTATTGTTCTCGGGCTGACTGGGTAAGCGCCACAGTTAGAAACCACTTATAACTTACTTACTTTTCTCTCTTTCTGCATGTACATAGATTTTCTAATTTTACATCAAATAAATCAGGGGTGGGTACAAACTGCACCGCAACGCAGAAGCCGCTCAGACCGGACCGCAAAAACGGTGCGAAAAACCGCACCAGATTCTCTCTACAAGGCAAACATTCCAAACCGAACCGACTCGCAACGATATGGTTCGGTTACGGTTTGAACTGTTACCAAACCATGTTAAACCGAACCGAACCGCATAGCTACTCCGGTAATGTTATGATAAAAAATTAACAAATTCCTATCTAACTTTTTATTTTAACGATATATATTTTATTTTCAGTGTATGCTGTAGTTATATCAATTCAAGATAACACTATGTGTTTTAAGCTTCAGGTGACACAATGTCATACAATCGTAAATTGATTGTTGATGGAAGTAATTCCATACTTACATAGCATATCAGCTAGTGTAACTGAAGTTATCAAAGGAGTACCATGAAACCTACCTCCAATGTAACTATATAATTGGTAGAGAAACAGAACTAATTTGCCAATAACCATCAATTACAGAGGCAAGACATTTAGCTATGTAACAAAAGTTATTAGATCTGAACCTCAAGAGTGATGCCATATAATCTAGCAATTTAGATCTCGTTCCAAATGAAATCCCTCCGACTATGATTCAATTTTCAAATCATGACCCAAAAGTTACAAGTTCTTAATTGAAGGAAAAAAGTATTCAATTCATGTTCAAACCAAAAATATCAAGCAATGTATTCGAATTGATTGCATTCATGTGTTCGACTAGAAAGAAAATTAAGTTTAAGGTTTGCACGTGGAAGCTCAAACATGGAAATTGATTTCAAAGATGCAAAATACTACTTCAGGAAGAAGATCGATACTTTTACATACTTAAATGTTATTTGATAACCTACAACGAACACAATTTCTAGCTTACGAACATACACAGTATATTAAAATATGAATACCAAGAATCGACGAAGCACATTCAAAATCAGTTTCGGCTTAAAATTCGAACTGTATGGATCCTATGAATCGAATCTAGACATGCATAAAAGCAGAGATGTCTTTCTTTTCCCTTGTTCTTCCTCCTCGCTCTCCTTTTTTCCTTTTTTTATTTGAGTTAATGAATAATAGACAGCACTCATTTGCACCAGAATATGTTCATCTGAATTAGTATTATTCGCATTTTGGAAATTCAAGCATACCTTGTTACTGCATTAGTTTTCTTTTGTAACTTCGACCATGGATTTGATCATCAATCACCATCGGGAAACTGGAAAGCAGTATGACTTGGTGACTGTACTTGTTCTTCGTTATTCTCATTCAAGTTGTGCTTAGAAGTACTGGATTCTCGTTTAGCTTCACAGTCAATTGGGGGTTTGGAGTTTACATATGAGCTGGTGATTGAAGTTTGCCTTGAGCAAAGAAGCTGCACTCCTGAAATAATAAAAAATAAAATTATTAAAAGAAAAGAATCTTAAATTGAAAATAAAGATGAATACAGATTGCATTCATCAAGCAAGCATTGCACGAATAAGTATAACAAGATGAAGTGCCAGTGTGACCAACTTTTTTCTCCTAATTTTGAATATTTGAACTCGCTGTAGATTAGCAAAACTATACACGTATGGTGTTTATGCCTCCTGTTTCTTTAAAATAATGGCTTATTTCCTAATATGATTTTCTTTAATACATCCAATAATTCATTAGCATGTAGAAGTTGAGTATTTAGATATTGTATAACATGGTATTGGGGCATAGGTTGGATATGAGTCCATTTAATTGCACTTCAAACTGTTGATTATTATTTCTGAAGTCTAGAAGAAGAAAATTTCCGTAATACATTTATATCACAATCAATACTTCATTGCTCTTCGTAAAGAAAAAACCTTGTTCATCCAAAAGAGTTATCAGATGATGATTCAGAAGCAACAATCATACAATTGTAACCAAATCAGCAATATTGCTACCCTTGGTAAAAGTAGTCTGTGAACTATCTGGATCATTCACTTTAGGGGTTAGTCTATTCACTAAAACTTAAGAGATAATGTCCGTTTCAGTCATAGCAACCAATATGTGGTTGTAAAGTCCAATGAACTTCCAATACACCAGTAATAGAAATTGAAGCCAAATGCTGTTTATAGTTTAACATAGAGAAATTATCAGTATGCACATAAATTCACATATAAAAAAGATCAAACAAACTTGCAGTAAGAAAATGAGCAGCATTACCAGATAGTAGTCAACACTATATCATTGAAAATGCCAATAAACTCGAAGCTTGTAAGTATAATATTATTAATTCCCAAGCATGCGTAGGACTGAAACTAATTGGTATTTCCTTATGTTATGCACATGCAACCATGCCAGCATTTATGGATTCCCACACCTGAACCTTTGCCACTGGATGAATACTTGAATAGAATACGCCAAAATACGCAGTGTTACTGTTATGAAGTTTAAATCACATTTAATTAACAAGCACAAGGCTAAAGTGAAAATTAATTTTAGCCAATTAATTTGGTCATATGTGTTGATTAGTCAAAATACAAGGCTAACAGTGCTCGAGTCTCAAGGTACTCGATCATATTCCCTGATTATCTGTCTTGATAATGGTGAAATCTATATATTCGAATCCAATATATAACGATCCTATGAAAAGACAGGTTAATGATATTCTTCTAGTTACCATTGAAGTCATGAATTTCAGAATTATCAGAAATAGGCTACATTTTAATCCTCATGCAGCTAAATCTAGGAGTTTGGAATGCTTTATTAGGTAATAGGTACCAGTAAAAAATTGAGGAATTTGGAAAATAATATATATATATATATATATATATATATATATATACACACGGATAGTGACAATAACATTAAAACATTTAACTGAGTTTATTACCTTCTATTTCACGTTAATTGTCTTATCCTTGTTAAACCTTTAAGCAAATTTATTTCTCCATAGATTGATATAATAATTCACAGCAAATAAACTAATCAAGAAACATTTATATGTCAATAACATAAACATCAATAGCCCTGATATATAGCAAACCATACAGATATCTTAACAACAGTTGCCCATTCAAAAATTTCTTTATCGCTCCGCTGTAGAAAAGAGTTTTCAGAAACCCGTCTAAAACATGGTTCAGACAGAGTTAACTGTAGTGTAGAACGGTTCCACAACCACAGCAAGACAGCTTCAACGTAGAACTTGTTCACATGTTTACTTTCCAATCCATATTTCATTTCAAATCAGAGTATCGCAGAAGTGAAAACGCAATTGAAAACAAACAAGTTACCAGCACAATCAAAATTCAAAAGTCAAAGTGATAATACAACACGGTGAAATGGGAGATCTGGAACGGAAGGTCGAATAAAATCGAGGTTTACCTTTAGAGGAAAAGGAAAGCAACGAGTGTTGGAACAGGAGATCTGAGAATATCGCAGGAATAAGGGTTCCGGAAAAGAAAAGCAAGCGGCCTAACCTTTTTTTTTTTTTTTTTCTATTTCTATTTGGAATAACGGGCCGAGACGGGAACGATAACCGGGCTTGTGATTTGGAACGTAGTATCATAGGTAAGTTAGAAAAAACTTCTACTTATTTTAACGCAAATTTATATATTTAAAATTATAAAAAAATACTGAAAACACTTTAGTAGATATAGAAACACTAGATTATTGTTTCAAGCCTAGAAACTAATAAAAAGAGTTTCAAATGAAAAATATCATATGTTTCAAATTTGCTTATTTGGTGTAATGTACAGGTGACATTAGAACCGTCGATCTCAACATCAAATTCATCTCTATAATAGTGAATCACTTGCCATTTATATTGTTCAAATCGAACAAGCCTACAACGCCTTGCTTTAATAGCACGAGCTTCAATTTTAGTTTCCCTTTTTGGAGTAAGTTTTGAATTCAGACCCTCCACTTTTTCCCGCCTTTTATAGAAATATTCAACTGGTCGGAAGAACGCTCTTGCAACCAAGCCTTTATAAGCAAGCATCTAGCACCTTTTAGTACATCATTAAAACTTTCAGATGCGTTGGTCATCATAATATGAAAGCGGTCACCGCCATCTTTGCAAAGAGCCCAGTTTTCTTCATAATTCCCTAGGCTTCGTTCAATCTAGGTATGCGCTTCCGGCTTAGCCGCCTTGATTTCTTCTCTAAGTTTAGTGTTTTCAACCACTTTTGAAGCACATGCAGCAGCGTAAAATAAGCCCACAAGTCGCTTGTAACACCCCACCTCCGCTAGGGTCACTCACAAAGGGAATGCACTAGCTTTGGTGGAGTATTATCTAGGTAAACATGCACAGAAATATTACAAGATAGAACATATAAAAACAGCGGAAGAAAACATGATTTCATTACTTAAAACCTTTTTCATCAAAGTGCCATTAAATTACTTACATCGAAACCTGTCTTGCAATAATAAAGAAGCATAAAGTCATAGTCATAAATTATTCCCCAAGTAAAGCAGTAAAATAGCCATAGCCAAGGAAAGTCCAAGCCATAGATGATAATCTTGAAGCAGAAAGATCCGCACTAAGTAGCAATATTTCCTCCCTGTAAACCTGGGGGGGTGGGAACGGAAGAAAAAGAGGCGCAACAAAACTGGGTCAGTCATAAAGACTGAGTAAGTCCTAGTGACTTTCAGCCTAAAAACAGGTAAGAGTAAGATGACATGTATAAACCGAAAGTAAATATAAGCATGATGACAAGGTAAACAGATCAAACTAAGATAACAGGATAAACTCAAGTAACAAGATAACCAAGGTAACAGGATAACCAAGGTAAATTCAGAATAGCATCGCATGTGTAACATCCTCTGCACCAACCGTACTAGCATCCTAACTCGTATCATCCCTTCCCTGTATATGTATAGACCCTTGCCGTACATCGTACGGGTTCCATCACGTTATTCTATACTACAACGTAGTGTCACCATCCTTGAAGTCGCTCGGACTGCCATCCTTGTTCTGGCTAGATCCCCTTATCATGAATTATCGCGTGTTCAACTAGGATTTACGCCACCTAGGACCACTAGGGATTATGCTACATATTGAACAATTTCTAGATTTGATTAGGGTTTATGCCACCTAGGACCACTAGGGATTACGCTACCTAATGGACATTTTCGACTAGGGTTTATGCCACCTAGGACCACTAAGGATTACGCTACCTATCGAACAATGCCCTACGTCACGCTTTAGTCGATCGGCTCCCTACAAGACCTAGCTCGTCGTGTGTCGGTGTCATACGGCCCAATCACGAATGTAGGTACTCTGTGCTAGGTCCACCCTAGGGTGTATCAAGTCCTAGGGTGTCAACCACTGACACCATTCCAAGCATGCACAGTGTAAACTCCGGACTACGTGCACGACCATAGTCCGCCTGAACCTACAATGGCGCATCAAACTCAGCCGTCGTTTTGGTCGCTTACAATCAGCCCAGTAATCGTGCCCCACCCTAGCCTAGTCCCTAGGGTATCGTGATACATCCAAGAGGGTTACTACTGAAAAGGACCGCGTAACTAGGGTTTCCGTCCAGCAGGTTAAGTGTTGTCATCTAAATTCAAGACTTAACCCTTATCAGTCTAGCATGTCCAGTTGGTTAAGTGTGGTCATTCAAGTTCGTGACTTAACCCGTCTACATGTCATGTCAAGATTGGCTAAGTGTTGTCATTCACGTTCATGGCTTAGCCCTACGAATCACGTGTCAAGTTGGTTAAGCGTATTCCAGCGGTTCATGATCTTAACCCCACCAAATTACCGTGTTAGATTGGTTAAGTATATTCAAGCTTAACCCCATCAGGTTACCGTGTTGGTTTGGTTAAGTATATTCAAGTAACTCATGACTTAACCTCATCAAATTATCATGTTGGATTGGTTAAGTATATTCAAGCCATTCATGACTTAACCCCATCAAATTATCATGTTAGATTGGTTAAGTATATTCAAGCGATTCATGACTTAACCCCATCAAATTATCATGTTGGATTGGTTAAGTATATTCAAGTGATTCATGACTTAACCCCATCCACTAGTCAAATTATAATGGTTAAGTGTTACCCTCGTGAGTTTACTTAACCTTACCATGCCTCGCGTTATACTAGTCGGGTATTATCGACCCATTCAGGTTAAACTAACCCATCCTCTAATCGTGTTATATGGTTAAGTGTCATCTAGAAATCAAGTCCGGTTTTACTTAACCCACCCGTCCATGTCATATTGGTGAAGTGTCATTAGTCTAGTCAAGTTACTTAACCCACCCGTCCATGTCATATTGGTTAAGTGTCATTAGTCTAGTCGAGTTACTTAACCCACCCGTCCATGTCATATTGGTTAAGTGTCATTAGTCTAGTCGAGTTACTTAACTCACCCGTCCATGTCATATTCTTTTTATTATTTACTAATGCATCAACCTCTCACATTAGACTTATTTGCGGTCACTAGATATGCCGGGCGGTTCCGGGCAGAATTACACCGCAAATCCATTCCAACCTCGGGTTCATGCATTACCACAATCTAATCTTTGCCTACGACCTCTCACATTAGACTACTATTGTTGTGGTCACTGGATATGTCGGGCGATTCCAGGCAGAATTACACCACAACTCAAGTCCAACCTCATGTCAAAGGCATCCGTTAGATTGTTAATTACATATGTGTCATCTAAGTCAAGATCCCCGCTTTACATATTACTAAGCATATGCCCAAGTTCCACCTTACATGCCCATGAAAATGTGTACCCAATTCTAGCCACTTTACATATGTCTAATTCTTGCCTATTTGCATGTATGCCAAGTTTATGACATCCCAACCCTACCAAGTTCTAGCCAAAGTTACATGTTGTCAAGTTCATGCCCAAATAAACCCACATCATGGTTCATGTTCCCAATCCCACTTATGCATAATTTACATAAGCCCAATCCCTTGATTTAACTTGCATATTCTCAAAACCCGTGATTTAATTCATATGCCAATTCATGTATGCCCAAACTTGCAAATTACATTGGCAATACCCCAAATTTCCCCGTATACAAATTGCATGTAAACCGTAGTTTAGGCCTAGGTCCGAAATCGACCAAGGTTCATCAAAAGAAAATAAATAGGGGAAGGTAGAAACTTTGCATAAAACAAGATCCGAGAGAAAAACATCATTACATGCATGCTAAGGACATGAAAGAGTGATTTGCAACATGCATAGGTTCAAATTAATGCTATAGGAACATCCCTAAAGGTCAAGATCAAAAATGAACAAGAAAGAACATGGATTGAATATCATGCATAGATCCAATTTCAACTTTATCATATGTCATATTCATGTTATCGTTTCAATCTAAAAGCATCTAGAACTTACAAATCGTGGCTAGAGGATTAAGAGCAAGAATCGTCATAGAATGGTGTTGAGATGGTGCTCTACTTCCTTGATTTGATGTAGAAAAGCTTGCTCCTTTGTCATGGATCTAGTCTGAAAGCTCAAGCCTTTGGAGTTGGAGATGGAGGCCATGATCAAGAGACATTTTGGCAGCACTTCATTGTTAGAATGATTTTTTTGTGAATTAGGCTAGGTCTTAGGGTCTTTTTATAGAAGTTAGGACTAGTTTAGGCCATAGGATTAACCCTAGTTTAGATCTAGACCACTGAAAATGGTCACAGGCCAACCAACCAGACCAGAGAACCAAACAGGTGCACCAGGCCAGCCAGGTCAAACCAGAAAGCTGTGCAGGCCTGCTGCTCGGCCTGGGCGCACTTCCCAAGTGCACCAGTGCAAAATTGCATGGGCGCACTTCCCAAGTGCGCCAGTGCAATTTTGTTCTGGCGCACTTCCCAAGTGCGCCAGTGCATTCTGGCCCGTTTCTTGTTTTTCTGCCTAACTTCGTTCATCCATATCTTCTTCGTACGGTATCCGTTTTACGCAAACTCGGACTCTATTTCAAGCAGAATTCCGTGACGAACACAATGGCGTAACCCGTTTCCATTGGTTCGTAACTTATAATTTAATTCTGCCCTGATTTCTTGTTTTAACATGTTATAAAAATTCGGGTTGTTACATTGCCTGTCTCGATGACCTACAACTTGAAAATTTGCTTTCAGATGCCTTGCACAGAACCTATGTTTGTGAGGTTGTTCCCATCTATCCTGCAAAGCACTTGGGATCCTTTTCATTCTGTCAGATATAAATGTAATGTGTCGATTTCGTACGCTATAAATAAACGCATGCATGCATGAAAAGAACTAAGCCCAACTATTATATGATTCGGATTCGACCACCCTATAAGCTAATGGGAAAAGGAAGTCGTCCGCATCTACAACGATAGCAACTAGCAGTATTCCTTTGTACTTACCGTACAAATGTGTCCCGTCAATAGAGAGAACTAGACGACAGTGTACAAAACCTGCAATGGAAGGACCAAATGCCCAAAAAGCATGCTCAAATACCCCAACTTCATCGTGTACTATATGTCCTACAGAACCTGGATTGCTTCTTTTTATTTCCTCAAAACACCGAGGCAAGTAATAATACGATTTAGCCCAGTCACCGAATATTTTTTCCAACGCTTTATTCAATGTTCGCCAAGCTTTCATGTAATTGACTTTGATGAAGAGTTGTTCATCGACAAGCACATGCACCGTCCCATCTGAGATATCCAAATTGGCCTTCACAAAAGACATGATTTTGGATACAAGAAACCCAGAAGTGGCTTGCTTGTGGTTGGAATTAATCATAGGGTTGACACAGTTATGTTCATGAGGCAAATTTCTGATTTCCCACCAGCCAGTTTGTAATTTCTTCGACACTATAGCACGTATTCGCCACGGACAAGTAACATCAACATTACATACAACGGTGCATATTGTTTTGTTTGACTTGATTGGCTTGTACGAAACACCGTGCAGAATATACCATTCCGTAAGTTGCTGGAGAAATTGTTCCTTGCTTTGGAATACCATCCCAACAGCAAAATCATTTTGTACGCAGGCAGCCGAGAATTTTTCGCCTGAAAACTCTAGATTAGCCACTACGAATCTCGCCATCATTTGCGTCGTGCAGAGATCATCGTCCATACTTCCATTTGAACTTCATCACCATCTTCTTGGGGATCTACTATGTTTGAAAGTCGTAGTTTAGTGGTTCATTTTTGACTTTGGTACAGCATGTATCATCAACAGTTGTCGTGCCAACCGCCATGCTATCAATTTGTTCGGCCTGTTATGAAGGACCTGCACCCCAGTCTTCTTCGGGTTCTACAGTCAATCTGTTAATAAATGAATTTAAGTTACATCTAACATTTCAATGATTAGGTATAAAACTAAAATGATGTTGAACACATACCTTTGGCTCATATCTAACAGTTCTGACAGATTAGTTTGTTGTTGTTGTTGCTGCTGCTGCTCAGCTACATTTGGTGGACAATATGGGTTGGTGTACAAAGAAGAACTAAATATGAGTGATGAACCATGTGTTTGCAACATTTCTGTGAAATAACCTAAACCGCTACTAACTATAGGCGGTGTGAATATTTCTTCCACGACATCTTCCATGATTTCTTTTGTTGTTTTTCCAACAAACAACTCGATCGATTTCTTAACAGGAGAAAACATTACTTGCACATCTTCATCTTCTAAAAGTGCTACGGCTCTCATCCCCGAATCAGTAGGCCAGTTGATCGATAACTCGATATCGTATTCGAGAGGTTTAATTTTGGTTGCTTGGAAAATTGTTTCTTTCAAAGCATCAAGTGTGAAACCCCTTCGAACTCTCCCTGGTTTGCAGAATCCTCCCACATAACTTCCAGTTTGGTTCACATCCACGACCAATTCACCTTCGTAGTAGTAAAGTGCAGTAATAAAAGTAGGCACCATTGTTGAGTGAGTTTATTTTTCTTGAAGTTATTTGAAGACAAGATTGAAGTATATGAGAAATAATGTGTTGAAGAGCTATGAAATAAGGAACCATCTACGCAACGTCACCGTCAAATCAGAATTGGCAGAGCTTTAATCATGTCACCGATTTCAAAATAAAGTAGAATCAATTTCAAAGAAACAATCCTTGAATCAGAATTGGGATAGCTTCAATTGTATCATCAAATTCGAAATAAAGCATTGGCATTCATCCATACATTTTCTTTATCACAATGGACAATCATTTTGAAATATTGGACCAACTTTATCAGTGTCTAGTCAAGTCACTTGATCATATCATCAAATATTTGGCATATCGTACTGTATATAAACAGACAAAGCTTTAATTCAAACTAGTTGTCAATTCATCTTTATGTCATGATGTGTAGTGTACAAACCCGCAAACAGACAAAGCTTTAATTCAAACTTCAAAAACATAAAATAAATGGTACTTCGTATTAATCTTCCAAGTCCTACAAACCCACAAATAATAATTCAAACTAAACTTCATAAACATACAACGACAACGGATGATATAATAATTCAAACTAAACTTCAGAAACCTACAACGACGACGGGTAATAGAAACACTAGTGGTTATTGTTAAATTGCAAGTCCTCTAGGAGTTTTTTGAGACGTCTAATTTCTTGCCCCGGCTCATTCGCATATGCTATGACCATAGGACAAAGCGGTTCGTTAATCCCTTCTGAAAAATTGCATCCGTGGGGATAATTGGAACAAAGAAGACTTCGACGACCAATGTTTTCGCCATCATCAGATACGACAACTTAAGCCATATATCCACAGTGGCAACAAACTGGGTACAAGTTAACCTCTTGCTCCACCATTGTTTGAGAAGTCATTTTGAAAATATGGTTGAGCTGAGAAGATGTGGTTGAGTATGTTTCGAATTATGAGAAGACTAGTGAGTACATATAAAGTTTGGGAATGACCCAAATACACAGGCGAGTTTTCCGAACTCGCACACATGCGAGTTTTCAAAAGGCGCCAATATCCCTCCCCGAACAAAACAGGCCTATATTTGTTGTTATTTCTAAAACATGGCTAATCATGTAATACTTTCTATAACTAAGCCTACAAATGTGATTTTTTCCATAATTAAATTAAGAATGAATAATAATAATTAATTGAATATTAATAGGATGAAATAAAAATATGTAATAATTAAGCATTTCGTCATGAAAAATATTAACATTGTATTTGTGGTGAGATTCTATCCTACTTAGTATTTTATTTATCGAAAACGGAGTTTGTGTGGAAAAGTTGCGAATAAAACAACTAGGACAAGAATAATATACATACACCATTTTAATTTCAAATTGTAAATGTAAATCAAAAATAAAATAAATACCTATGGTATAATGGAATATCCTATTGAAATTCAAACTTGTGAATATATATAAACATATAAGAGGGGACAATAAACAAAGGAAAATGAAAAGAATCAATCTAAATCAATCACGCACTAATATAAAAATGAATGTTCAGGAGATTAAATTCTCCACGCCAAGGCCTTAAGGGGGTCGGTCGCCATCCCTTAAAGGGGATCGACCTAGGGGTCAACTACCCT
Source organism: Allium sativum (assembly GCA_030737875.1). NCBI lineage: Eukaryota > Viridiplantae > Streptophyta > Magnoliopsida > Asparagales > Amaryllidaceae > Allium > Allium sativum. The sequence continues at coordinate 453,167,753 of CM060913.1, read as the reverse complement.
CTAAACATCACATTCTCTTCTAAACTCTACCTTCAATCTATCTCTCCTCCATTTTGTCTAAGTTCCAAAACTAGGTCAAGTTAGTTTTCTTTTCTCAAATCTAACATATTTCTATCTTCTCTATTCTAATTTCTTTATAGAATTAGATTTACATATATAAGATTCTAATTTTGATTCTTATATATGTGTAATTAGGAGAAAGATTTGTAGTATGCAATTTCGAGGCTACAATCCAGAGCTTGGTTATACACATTTTTCTCCCCCTTCTTTTTGTTATTTTGTGAGTGGGAATTACTTAAGTTTTCTGTTTTCTATGATTATTAGTGTAGAAATGGTTTGTTTATGCCCTAAAAAGATTTTTGGATTCTTAAGAAAACAAAGCATATAAATCCCCAAATCTCTAATTAATATCGGAAAAGATCATCATGTGTTTATTTGGGTTTTGGATTATGGATACAAGGAAAGACTTGATTTTTGGGTGTTTATGTAATTTTACAATTTGGTCTTATTTTCTTTTTCTTTATTATAAGGAAACTTGGTCAATGTACGGGATTTTAAGGAAATACTTTGTCAAACATTCGTCCATACAAGTCGTCCAGGAACAGGATGAACCGAAGGCACCCTCCTACCGCATCCTTATATAGAAATCACCCCAAGGATCAGTAGCGAGTAGTCCTTGCAATCCGTAAAGTCTCAACCATGACCGAATCACGTCAGAATACCTCTGTGTTGCAACACAGGAATATCCGTCAAGTAATCCTTCCACTTATGAAGATCCACGGTCTTCAATCGCTCCATCTTCAATCAGCATCTTCACGTATTTGGTGGTTCGGAATGTTTTTCGAATATAAATTCGATCCCGATCCTTCCGTACCAACAATCGTATTGGTCATTGTTTGATAGTCGATGATTTAACTATCAAATAACAATCATGTAAATAACATGAGTTTATTGATTTAGTACTTGGCATTGTTTGGCCCCTTTAAAGTATATTTAACAATTTGGTTAATAAACTCCTGATTCTTCCTACATGTTCCAAACATTATCCTTATTCTTAATTTTATTATAACAAAAGCCATTTTATACATTTCAGTGTATGTATCCATACTTAACATTTCCATTTCTTTTACCATTGGGAATATCATTATACTTTTCACCACCTCTCTTCTCATTTCCTTAAATTCTGGCATCACGATATATACTTATATATATATATAATACTAAATGGTATAAACCAATTTAGTGTTGTTGATATGACAAATCAAATGTTAAATTTATATAACTAAAAATCAAATATTCTTATTTACCTTGTAGTTAACATTTATATTTAAAAACCTTGTACTCATGTTCAATATTCCCCGCATGGAATCATTAACTAATTACAGCACCTTTCCTTCATTTCAAACTAATACCATTCCTCGATAATAGTGAAGCCGTTCAAGTTGGGGTATTTATTTACCTCTCAGACCTTGATCGACAACGTTCTTACCTTAGAATAAATAATTGTTTGTCACTTAACCACTGATACTAAAATCTCATTTACCACCTAGATTTCAGATCTGGTTTAATCAACCATTTCTTGTATTTGAAATCCTCGTTCAATAATATTTTTACTTAATTTCTTTGATTAAGTCGATATTCACTAAAACCCCATTTTTAACTTAAGTCATTATTTCTCTTAACATTTTTGATTTAAAATCAAAATCTCTTGTCAAATAATTTACTTCAACCTATTGGCATTCTTAATATAGACCTTGGTCTTGGATTTCATAACTAACGACCATTTACCCCCTTCCTTTCAATAAGACTTTTAACTTGGATTTTATTTCCAAGAATCCATTTATCAACACAAAACAATTTCTTTATGTATTTTCCTTTGCTTTTGAAATCCTTGTTTCAATTACCTTATTCCACTTATATTAATCCTTTAACATTCAAGTCATCGCTTTGGTTAAAAAAAACCTTTTTAGAACCATGTTCGGATTTCTTCCAAATCATTCATAATAATCCATTAAGCAAATTAAATAACCTCTTATATTTTATTTTAAATAATTACCATATTCCAGTTTATTACTAATCTGTTTATTTCCTTCCTTAATCATTTCATTTCAATTGAACTTACTTTACTAAATTTAACGATTAAGTAAAACCTTATTTATATCTTTGCATTCGCTTACCAATTCTATTTACAAATCTCATTTTAAAATTTTGATTATAAATCTCTTTATAAAAACTCTTGTCGCCTCTTTGATCAAAACTAATCGCTACTTAATCACTTCTAAATCGATGTCAACTTAAAATCATCACTTTAATTATTACAAATTAAAATAATAATTAACTCTAATATTAACTATATTAAATATAGTTAACTTTGCTACTAACCAAAATAGTATCATTATCATTTTGAAAGCTTACCCAATAATAATTAACTTTATTAATTCTAATAAAATTCGGTACTTGCTTTGGATTTTAGTTAATCGAAGATTAACTAATATTTAACACTAAATAGTTTAAAATTTTCCTTAATTTACAGTTAATCGAGGATTAACTAATGATTAACACTATTCACTGAACTTAGCGAATATTCGGAATACATAAAACAAATTTATTCCATTTGTCCATTTTACTTGAAAACAGTTGATTTTACCAACCGTACACATCAATTAGCAGTTAACTGGTTTTCATTTGTCATTTCCCTTTTTAAGTTAATTAAATAACTTAATTAATCTAAAAACGCCATCTAGTTGTTTTAAAAACAATTATTCCATTTTACCCACAAGTAGGTAATTTCTTTGGCTTTCATTGCTTGTGTAAACTACAAGATTTCATTACATAAACCATTTAAAAGATCCTTTTATAAACACGATTAATATATATATATATATAAATAAATTTCTAATTTTTATTTACTTGTATAAAATCACTAAAAGCTCCAATTCAGTTTATAAAATAATTATAACTTTAAAACTTGCGTCAATTCACCGAACGGTAGAACGACGTCTAAACGGTACATTTATGGCCATTCACTGCCAATTACCCAATCAACACTATCGATTGATTTTAAACACAACACACATGAATATCTGTTTAACCGCACTCAAATAGGTTTAGCTACCCTATGGGGTTCAGTCGGTTCAAATATAAATAGTCAACAGATGTAATATTTGAGGAATCCGGTCGGATCCCTCTAACCTGTTCTTCCTTGCACCATAGCTCGTTATAACATTTCATAATAATATATGAAATAAATTTCAATAATCTATAAACGATGTAATATAAATAACAACAACCAATCAAACAATAAACAGCCAATAACAACCAATCAACCATTTTATGCTTTTAAAGGTAAATTATATTTTAATATGAATTTACCACATCACAGGATTCCAGAAGGTGTGAGAATTAACTCACCAATTCAATGCAGTTGACGCATTTGTTCCTTTTAATTTGAAACGAACATTCAAAATTAGCTGAAATTTCAACTGTGTCAGATCAGTGCCTAGTCAGTGTCATCGTCTAGGTCTCATCCCTGCGATCCCAATGGATCCTATTTCATCAGATTTCGTTAACGTATGTGAAAGTTACACCAGTTTAAAGATTTATATGTACGATTATTAACTAAATAAATAATTAATTATTAAAAACAAAATTACTCTTTAACTTAATAAATATAGCCACGTCATCCTCGTTTGCATCAAAAACGCGGTTTCTCCTTGGCAACTTCCTGGAACCCGATGCTTCCTCCAACCCTCTTCTTCACTAACGTTTTCCACCGTTCAACCTCATCGGAGCACCAGAACTCCGCCACCGTCGACCCTGGGACCCACCTGACCTCGTCGCCGACTTCTCCTCCACGTCCAGCGCCTCCGCCCCCAAAGTCCAGCTCCCCTCATAACCTCGACTGCCGTAATTTCTCACTTCGCCCAAATCCATTCACCTACCAATTGGCACCTCCACGAGCCACCATCGGTGACCTGACCACTGCCCAACTGACCAGCTCGCCACCCCGCTTCATCAACCTTCAGAACCCCAACACCCACGACCACCAGATCCGTCGGAAAAAGAAGAAATCCGACCTTAGCTTTGTAAAAAAACTCCAAACTGAGTTTTCCGTTCATCTAGCTATTTCCGGCACCACCGGCGACCGTTCAACGTCACACCACCACCGTTGGATAGCCCTTCGTCCCCTTAACACTCTCCTCCAAGCTCGAACCCTGACATCCATTCTACCTCCTCCAAAATGCAAAAGAACGAAAGTGATTTTCCTTGGTTTTCATGCCATTCCGGCCACCACAGGTCGCCGTTCCACCCAATTTTTTTCCAACATGTATCGACCAGATCTACGACTCTGCTTCAGATTTCATTAGCAAATTCCTGACGGATTGGGAGAAATAATTTATTTTGAGTCTAGGGGATTTTCTGATAATTTGCACGTTGGAAATTTGTTGTGGATGATTTGATCAGAAATTTATCCTGCAGGGATGTATATAAAGATGAAAATAATATATTTTATGTTTATTTGACGAACAATGTTGACTAACGATTTTTATTTCGTGTCTATCGCAATTTCGAACACTGTTTACTAGCTCCTGTGCTCGCACACAAACTCCGTTCGTGACGCGAATGGACGACATAGTATATTTTGACGATACGGTCCTAATGAAACTTGTTTCGTCGAATTCCAAGTTCGTTTGCTCAAATGGCGCTCGTTCACGTCTAAATGGTCGTTTTATTTGCATTTTATTTTGCCACGTTCATAGAATAACTCTGATTGACGCGCAGTTTGAAATCTGGCAATAATTTACTGTTGCGGTCCCAATAAAATTTGTTTCGTTGAAAAGAAGGTTGTTTGATTAAGTTCCTTTTATAACTGCCCAATTCAAATAAAATAAACCAATTTTAAAATACCTAAATATAATAATAATAAAATATTGTAATTGTCCATACACGAGAAGAATTTCATATACTATTAAAAATAAAGTAACTCGGATTGAGTTTTAAGCCAAATCGATATTATAAATATTTAAAAACCCTTTATTTTATATAAATAAACATTATAATTTATAAAGGAATTCCATAACGACTATTTTAAAATTTGATTTGAACATAAAATCAAATCTACGCTATGAAAACTTGGATTTTTCTCTTTCACTAGAAAAATATCATCAAACAGATTCTAGCGTTTCTTGTTTCGAGAAAATCTAACTCATATTGGGCCCTGTATAGCTGTTTAAAGTTCAAAATGCCAAATTATGAACTACCACGCTGCTGCAGCTCGTTTTATAATATAATTATAAATTAAACGTTCTGTCATCGTTTTAATAACGAAATCGCTTCTATAATTTCAATACGAACGATATTAAACCATTTAAAATTGCCCCTTCACGTTATACAGCAAATTCAGGATTTTTCCAAATATTTTGAAATTAAAATATTATTATATTATTAATATAAATATATATTCAAAATAAAATGGTTAAATTCAATTATTTAAACTCAAGTCAATATTTAAATAAATAAAATATTTCAAATAATTGGTCAGAAAATATGGGACAATACATTCCTTTCCCTTTAAAATAATTTCGTCCTCGAAATTGCTAAGGTAGAAAGAACGCTACAACCCATTATCTTTATAAAAATATTTAATTTAAAACTCGATTTTTAGTTCCCAAAACTAATCTAATGGGTTTTAAAACCAATTTAATTCAAATAAAAGAATTTTCCACAAATCTTCAAAAAAATTCTAACACCTTAAATTTTGGAATTTTTTTTGTTAGATTCTCCCCTGCACGGAGGACATCTGCAATATCGCAGGATCAAGAAATAAATATACCTCAACCAACAGGGTCGGAAAAATCAAAATCCAAACTCAAATCCCAAACAAAATCCAAAATTTTATATTCTACGTAGGCGTACCTTTTTGCGGGCGCTATTACGCAATAAGCGATAAATTATACTCGAACTTGCTAAATTACTGTGCAACTCTATTCAAACTGGATTCAATTAGCTCCCGAATTTCCTTGGCTAGGTTTTAAAGCTGAATTGGCACTTCTGCACCTGTTCCCAACTCAAATGAACTCCATTAGTCAGCAAAACAATGTTAATCAAGTTCAGAATATCCATACCATCCATTCTGACCAATTCTACATGATTCAATTCACATGAGTTCTATTATAATTATAGCCAAGGTTTAGCAATCCATTTATATCTTTAAATATCCAATCAAATTCATTAACCTTTGATTCATTCATTGGCCCTCGATCTAGTTTCAAATCAATATCCATGCAACCAACTATACAATCCAAACAATTCATTGATTCCCAAATATTCCATTGATTTACTGTTTTCCAACACAAGTCAAATTCTGAAATTTTCAACTATGATTACATCTCTTACGGTTTATTTTAACAGGGTATAAGTTAGATTAAATATTAGTATTTCCATTATCACATCTCATATTTGAGATTTCCTTTCAAATATCTACCCAGATTCAACTTATTCATTGGTTTCAACCAAGTCCATCTATTTTCAGATTCATATTCAAGCAATCAACAACACAAATCCGAACGCATCATTCAAATCGATATTAACAAATACGATTGATTTCCCATATTATAATAGCTTATGAAAATCATTACTTTATTATTTTATAAAATAAATTGGGCAAAAAAAATTTCAAAAATAATTTTGTATCAAATTACTAATATGCGCCTTCATATATATACTCAAACTCAATCCAGGGTATTACTAACCTCATCTCTATTGAGTCAGGCCACGGAGCCAAGGTTATCACTAAACTAATAGCTCTGATACCACTGTAACGACCCAAGGATTTTCTTCCCCGAAAATCGGCATAAATACCATTACCGTATCTAATGCCGACCTTCCAAGCACCGAAAACACCGGAATGTTATTAGAAAGAATTTAGAGGGTGAGAAAAGAAAGAAAGAAATATTAGGATAGAAGAAAGAAGAAGAACATTACATCAGAATCTCACAGCGGAACAGATAAAATATAATATCAAATCTCATTATGCAAAGAACTGTATATACATACCAATCATCAGAGTACAACATAACACTGTCACAGCGGAAATAACTTTATATAACTAGCGGTGAAGCCTCCTGCTTCCATCTCCTGAAACTCCAAGCGACCCTAACCTGGAAATACACTCGGTCTGACCCGAGCACATTTGAAGCAAAGCAAATTTCACCGGGTCAGTCTGGAATACTTTCAGTGATAAATTCACAGAATAAAACAACTTGTTTAACTTTGGAAAATCCTTTATGAAATCAAAGGATAATAGTAAGACCAACGCTCACATAAACACGGACAGTTTTTACCTTACTATAATCCAAACCGTTTTTGAAATCATAACTTATTCTGATATTATCATATTGTCTAGGTGCATAACAATCTAGCGGAACGCTTGCATCTCACGCTCCACATATAAATTATACAATCACAAAACCGCGGGCGCTTATTGGAGATTAGGTTCCAACTATGACAAGGTATGGGACCACCTTCCGATAGTGTATCTCTAGAGGCAAATACACTGGGTTCCACAAGAACGTCTTGCAACCCGGCCCACACATGACCGACCACTCATTTCGCTTGAGTGTATCGAATGTATATCACCAACGGTTGGGATCAGCAACCATTTCCCAAAAAAGGACAGCATCGAATATAAATTAAAGAAGCAAAATGGAATTTCTCTAGATAGGTGGTTATACACCCTAATGGGAGCGACCCACATAGCCATGCTGCCAGCCCGATTTTTGCCATTTCCCGGTTGATGAGGCTTGAGGCTAGATTTTAACTTTTAAAACATCTGGTCATCATTCACTTTGAATGCCACATTGTCAGATCCGTCAAATCACTAATTGACGTCCACAAATATACTTTGGGTATAGAAGAAGTGCCCCTCTTCGCCACCAACTCGGTATATTTGTAAAAATCAACGTACAGGGTTTTAAGGAAATACTTTGTCAGACATTCTTCCATACACGTCATCCAGGAACTGGATGAACCGAAGGCACCCTCCTACCGCATCCTTATATAGGAATCACCCCAAGGATCAGTAGCGAGTAGTCCTTGCAATCCGTAAAATCTCAACCATGACCGAATCACGTCAGAATACCTCTGTGTTGCAACACAGGAATATCCGTCAAGTAATCCTTCCGCTTATGAAGATCCACGGTCTTCAATTGCTCCATCTTCAATCAACATCTACACGTATTTGCTGGTTCGAAATGGTTTTCGAATATAAATTCGATCCCGGTCTTTCCGTACCAACAATCGTATTGGTCAGTTTTGATAGTCGGTGATTTAACTATCAAATAACAATCGTGTAAATAACATGAGTTAATTGATTTAGTACTTGGCATTGTTTGGCCCCTTTAAAATATATTTAACAATTTGGTTAATAAACTCCTAATTCTTCCTATATGTTCCAAACATTATCCTTATTCTTAATTTTATTATAACAAAATCCATTTTATACATTTCAGTGTATGTATCCATACTTAACATTTCCATTTCTTTTACCATTGGGAATATCATTATACTTTTTACCACCTCTCTTCTCATTTCCTTAAATTATGGCTTCACGATATATACTTATATATATAATACTATATGATATAAACCAATTTAGTGTTGCTGATATGATAAATCAAATGTTAAATTTATATAATTAAAAATCAAATATTCTTATTTACCTTGTAATTAACATTTATATTCAGAAACCTTGTACTCATGTTCAATATTCCCCGCATGGAATCATTAACTAATTACAGCACCTTTCCTTCATTTCAAACTAATACCATTCCTCGATAATAGTGAAGCCGTTCAAGTTGGGGTATTTATTTACCTCTCAGACCTTGATCGACAACATTCTTACCTTAGAATAAATAATAATTTGTCACTTAACCACTGATATTAAAATCTCATTTACCAACTTGATTTCAGATCTGGTTTTATCAACCATTTCTTGTATTTGAAATCCTCATTCAATAATATTTTTACTTAATTTCTTAAGTCGATATTCACTAAAACACCATGTTTGACTTAAGTCATTATTTCGCTTATAACATTTTGATTTAAAATCAAAATCTCTTGTCAAATAATTTACTTCAACCTATTGGCATTCTTAATATAGACCTTGGTCTTGGATTTCATAACTAACGACCATTTACCCCCTTCCTTTCAATAAGACTTTTAACTTGGATTTTATTTCCAAGAATCCATTTATCAACACAAAACAATTCCTTTATGTATTTTTTTTGCTTTTGAAATCCTTGTTTCAATTACCTTATTCCACTTATTTTAATCCTTCAACATTCAAGTCATCGCTTTGGTTTAAAACCCCCTTTTTAGAACCATGTTCGGATTTCTTCCAAATCATTCATAATAATCCATTAAGCAAATTAAACAACCTCTTATATTTTATTTTAAAACCATTACCATATTCCAGTTTATTACTAATCTGTTTATTTCCTTCCTTAATCATTTCATTTCAGTTGAACTTACTTTACTAAATTTAACGATTAAGTAAACCCTTATTTATATCTTTGCATTCACTTACCAATTCTATTTACAAATCTCATTTTAGAATTTTGATTATAAATCTCTTTATAAAAATTCTTATCGCCTCTTCGATCAAAACTAATCGCTATTTAATCACTTCTAAATCGATGTCAACTTAAAAGTCATCGCTTTAATTGTTACTAATTAAAATAATAATTAACTCTAATATTAACTATATTAAATATAGTTAACTTTGCTACTAGCAAAATAGTATCATTATCATTTTGAAAGCTTACCCAATAATAATTAATTTTATTAATTCTAACCAAATTCGGTTCTTGCTTTGGATTTTAGTTAATCAAAGATTAACTAATATTTAACACAAAATAGTTTAAAATTTTCCTTAATTTATAGTTAATCAAGGATTAACTAATAATTAACACTATTCGTTGAACTTAATGAATATTCGGAATATATAAAACAAATTTATTCCATTTGTCCATTTTACTTGAAAACGGTTGATTTTACCAACCGTGCACATCAGTTAGCAGTTAACTGGTTTTCATTTGTCATTTCCCTTTTTAAGTTAATTAAATAACTTAATTAATCTAAAAACGCCATCTACTTGTTTTAAAAACAATTATTCCATTTTACCAACAAGTAGGTAATTTCTTCGGCTTTCAGTGCTTGTATGAACTACAAGATTTCATTACATAAACCATTTAAAAGATCCTTTTATAAACACGATTAATATATATATATATATATATTTCAAATTTTTATTTACTTGTATAAAATCACTAAAAGCTCCAATTCAGTTTATAAAATAATTATAACATTAAAACTTGCGTCAATTCACCGAATGGTTGAACGACGTCTAAACGGTACATTTATGGCCATTCACTGCCAATTACCCAATCAACACTATCGATTGGTTTTAAACACAACACACGTGAATATCTATTTAACCATCACGCTCAAATAGGTTTAGCTACCCTATGGGGATAAATCGGTTCAAATATAAACAGTCAACATATGTAATATTTGAGGAATCCGGTCCCTCCAACCTGTTCTTTCCTGCACCACAGCTCGTTATAACATTTCATAATAATATATGAAATAAATTTCAATAATCTATAAACGGTGTAATATAAATAACAACAACCAATCATTCAATAAACAGCCAATAACAACCAATCAACCAATTTATGCTTTTAAAGGTAAATTATATTTTAATATGAATTTATTACATCACAGGATTCCAGAAGGTGTGAGAATTAACTCACCAGTTTAATATGGTTAACAGTTGATGCGTTTGTTCCTTTTAATTTGAAACGAACATTCAAAGTTAGTTGAAATTTTAACTGTGTCAGATCAGTGCCATCGTCTAGGTCTCGTCCCTGCGATCCCAACGGATCTCATTTCGTCAGATTTCGTTAACATATGTTAAAGTTACACTAGTTTAAAGATTCATATATATACGATAATTAACTAAATAAATAATTAATTATTAAAAACAAAATTACTCTTTACCTTAATAAATATAGCCACGTCATCCTCGTTCAAAAACGCGGTTTCTCCTTGGCAACTTCCTGTAACCCGATACTTCCTCCAACCCTCTTCTTCACTAACGTTTTCCATCGTTCAACCTCATAGGAGCACCAGAACTCCACCACCGTTGACCCTGGGACCCACCTGACCTCGTCGCCGGCTTCTCCTCCACGTCCAACGCCTCCGCCCCAAAGTCCAGCTCCCCACATCGCCTCGACTGCCATAATTTCTCACTTCGCCCAAATCAATTCACTTACCAATTGCCACCTCCACGAGCCACCATCGGTGACCAGACCACCGCCCAACTGACCAGCTCGCCACCCCGCTTCATCAACCGTCAGACCCCCCAACACCCACGACCACCTGATCCGCCGGAAAAAAAGAAAATCCGACCTCAGCTTTGTTAAAAAAATGCCAAACTGAGTTTTCCGTTCATCTAGCTATTTCCAGCACCACTGGCGACCGTTCAATGCCACACCACTACCGTTGGAAAGCCCTTCGTCCCCTCAACACTCTGCTCCAAGCCCGAACCCTGAAATCGATTCTACCTCCTCCAAAATGCAAAAGAACGGAAGTGATTTTCCTTGGTTTTCATGCCATTCCGGCCACCACAGGTCGCCGTTCCACCCAAATTTTTTCCAGCATGTAGATCTCGACCAGATCTACGACTCTGCTTCAGATTTCATTAACAAATTCCTGACGGATTGGGAGAAATAATTTATTTTGAGTCTAGGGGGTTTTCTGAAATTTTGCATGCTGGAAATTTGTTGTGGATGGTTTGATTAGAAATTTGGCCTGTAGGGATGTATATAAAGATGAAAATAATATATTTTATGTTGATTTGACGAACGATGTTGACTAACGATTTTTATTTCGTGTCTATCGCAATTTCGAACACTGTTTATTGGCTCCTGTGCTCGCATACAAACTCTGTTCGTGACGCGAATGGACGGCATAGTATATTTTGACGATACGATCCTAATGAAACTTGGTTCGTCGAATTCCGAGTTCGTTTGCTCAAATGGCGCTCGTTTACGTCCAAAGGTCGTTTTATTTGCATTTTATTTTGCCATGCTCACAGAATAACTCCGATTGATGCGCAGTTTGAAATCTAGCGATAATTTACTGTTGCGGTCCCAATAAAATTTGTTTCGTCGAAAAGAAGGTTGTTTGATTAAGTTCCTTTTATAACAGCCCAATTCAAATAAAATAAACCAATTTTAAAATACCTCAATAAAATAATAATAAAATATTGTAATTGGCCATATACGAGCAGAATTTCATATACTATTAAAATAAAATAACTTGGATTGAGTTTGAAGCCAAATCGATATTATAAATATTTAAAAACCCTTTATTTTATATAAATAAACGTTATTATTTATAAAGGAATTCCACAACGACTATTTTAAAATTTGATTTGAACATAAAATCGAATCTAAGCTATGAAAACTAGATTTTTCTCTTTCATTAGAAAAATATCGTCAAACAGATTCTAGCATTTCTTGTTTCGAGAAAATCAGACTCATATTGGGCCCTGTATAGTCTTTTAAAGTTCAAAACACCAAATTACGAACTACCGCGCCGCTACAGCTCGTTTTATAATATAATTATAAATTAAATGTTCTGACGTCGTTTTAATAACGAAATCGCTTCTATAATTTCAATACGAATGATATTAAACCATTTAAAATCGCCCATTCACATTATACAGCAAATTCAGTATTTTTCCAAATATTTTGAAATTAAAATGTTATTATATTATTAATATAAATAAATATTCAAAATAAATTGGTTAAATTTGATTATTTAAACTCAAGTCAATATTTTAAATAAATAAAATATTTCAAATTAATGGCCAGAAAATACGGGATATTACAAAAAAGTTAATGGGGTAATTCATTTTTTACTTATATGGTCGGAACATATCCATTTAACCATCCTTTTAGAGCACATCCAAAATAGTGAATAGCTTTTGTGATATGGACAAGACACTTCAAACTGAAATACACCCCTATAAAGATGACAAAGCAAAAAATCTAAAACCGACATTATTACCCATGTATCATAAATTGAATCTTTACTGATAAAGGATAAAAATCCCATCATCTTTTACAACTATAAATATAAACTATTGAAACTATTGAAGACCGGTTTAGAGGCTTTTTCTGTTCCAAGCCCTGCGGTACTGTTAACCCTAACTCCTTCTTGCTCCTGTTGTTATACAGTCGCGTAGGTGTTGAAAGGTCAGAATTTTGAGTTGTCTTCATCAACTTATCAGAATTTTGAGTCGCCATCTTCAAATCGGGAGCTGCCGCATCAGGATCTATCAGTTGGTGTACACTTTGAGTTGATTGATTCTTTCATCGAATCACCAATTTGAAGCCTTCCTCGTCGTTCGTCAATTGGGAAGTCTGTCGCAAATCAGGTGGTTTAGATGGATCGGGATATGAAGATATGGTTGGATTTTGGCCGTTAAGGGTTGGAGATGACATGACGGTTGTCGATGGTGGTATGTTAGGAACATCTTTCTGGATTGCTTGGCCTGAAGAGAGGTCTGGAGGGGCAAAGTGGTTTAGAGCTTGCGTCGTAGGAATTGGAGGAGGTAGGAACGAGGGTTCGAAGGGGGGAGGAGGGAGAGAATCATTCTTCCATGAGAACTTTCGTGAGGACGCCATTTTTGTTTCTTATGTCGATCTGTGGTTTTTCCTACATAATTGTTTCTAAAATATCCGTGTGAAAATTGGTAAAAACCAAAGACCGCTCTAGAATGAGTTACATGAAAACTGTTTCGGATAAGAAACAAATTGAAGAAAGAACAAACAAGAGAAGGAATTAGGAAGAAGATGATGAAGAAGAAATGAATTCACGGTTGATTTAGGAAAATAAAAAAATTGAACCGGCTATAACAGGTTAAGAAGTCTGTGGGATCAATATGGGAAGAGACCCCCAATAGTTAGGATAAATTAAAAATAATCCAAACTTGGGATTAATATGGAAAGACACGTGAAACTTGGGATTATTCATGTCAATTTGTCCTTATTTTTGTTATAAATCTAATTTACACAAAAACACGGATTTGTATACGTTTAAATCTCTGTTTTTATAAAACAGATGGTTTAAATATAATACGACACATATTACCAAAATCTTAGTTTTTGTGCAAATATCTTATATAAACGTAAAGCAGTACTAAATGGAACATACATATGTCGTTGTATTACACCTTGACGATTTCTTTTATAATTAAAATAATACTAAGAACTTAGGATGCTGGTTATTTTATTTGTATTCGGTTATTTTCAAATTATTGCTTCAGATTTGGAATGAGATATTGTACGTTATATTTTGAAAGCTTGGGAAATATGACTTGTACACCTTTATATGAGTTAGGACTGATATTTCTACATTCAGAACATTTCCTTTACGCATGCCACAAATTACGCTCTTATGTGTGTATTTGTGTGTGTGTGTGTGTGTGTCTATATATATATATAACATAATTAACATATCATAAATGCGTATTAAATGCATTTAATTAAAAATTCGAACTTAAAATGTCTCCATAGGAATTTCGTATAGTTTGTGTATTAATGGCTTTTAATAATAATATGACATGTGACACATGGTTAACCCTTGTTAGTAGTGGAATTCTCCCTAAAACCGACCACTATATCCAAAAGCTACAAGAAGCTGGGTTCATATGGGATGTCTAGTGCCATGGGCCACTTATAATAAATATATGTAACGCGAGGTTAACCCTTACTTCTAGCAGAAGCCTGCCCGGAACCACCCAGCATATACAATAGCTATAAGAAGCCGGGTCAATGTGAGATGTCTAGTGTAATAATTAATTGTGTGAAGTAAACCTGTCTCGAGAAGGTATTAGGAGGATGATCCACCTTATTTAGGTATCAAGTAGTTAGGAATTAGACCATTTCTAAGGTTCGTTACTTCTCTGAGGACTCAATTCATGGGATCCGGCCTTATTAGGTATTAAGAGGTCATTAGTGTTAGGAACTGAGATGATAACTTTGATGACAACAACCTTGTTTTAACTATTATTATTATAAAATATATACTAACACTATTATAATGATATATATATATATATACACATGGTATATACACAGGCATCTTATGCAGAAATTTATATGAAGATTGTACGGTTTAAAGATTCAAGATTACAAAGAAGAAGAGTTCAAGATTGAAGACTCAATAGTAATAAGAGTTCAAGAAATCAGTAATAGAGTATAGAATTTTTATTAAAACGTCGTAATAGCACTTAAATTCTTATATCAATTTTCTCACCATTTAGCATTATAATATTTTTAACTTTTATTTTTAAGTTGATTTCAAAATTCTTCCTATTTAAAAAATATATATCTCTTAATATTCGAATTTACTTTCTTAGATTTTAATCTAACTCTTATTTAAATATTTTAGATTTTCTTACTTATATTTCAAGTTTTAATTATATGTGACTACTTAAGTTCTAGTATTACAATTTCCTTATATTTATACCTATAGTTTTACATATTAAGTTTTACAGTTTTTCATATTTGTATTTATAGTTTTATATATTAAGTTTTATATAAGGTTTCTTATATTTATAATTTTATGTTAAATTTTATATCACTTTTATAGATTATAAATATATGTTTTCAATTTATATTCTTACCTCTTTATACTACTTTAATATATAAGAAAATAGTTTGTTTAAACTCCAGAATGTCCATGATTTATTTAAGCATCATTTACATTATTTTCAAAAAGACTTAAATTTCCAAATTCTCTAAGGCATGCCGACATCCCCTACCCCCCATGTCGACACGGTTACCGTTATTTGCAAATTTCGTTTTCGCAAAAGATGTGTCTATTCTTTTAAATTTTTCCTAAAGGGTATGACTGTAAATACACTATAAATACCTATCTAAATTCGATTTTTTTAACTGTTTTCATTATCTTCTTCTTCCCTTTTCTCCTCTTCATTAATACTCTTAAATTTCAAGTTTTTATAATCAACTCTACCGAAATTTAAAGAGAATTAAACCAATTCATTTCTAGTTTGATTCTCTGTCATTCTCTCTCAAAGAATCAAGTGCTATTCAAAGTTATAGGAGTATTTGTAATCAAAGATCGCAACATCAAAGTTCTATGAAGCCTCTCTACCAAACTAGCACTAAAAAGGTGTGGTTGTAGCTTGTTAAATCAACTAAGTATGATTGTAGCTCGGAAATCAATTGGGTATGATTGTATCTCGTAAAATCAACTGAGTCTCACTATACTCGAAAACAGGAGGGGTGAACCTCGTAGTCTGTGAAATTGAGGGTTGAAATTTGAAGATTATTTGAAAAGAAATCTACATCAACCTAGAGTTGTGTGAGACTGGATGTAGGGTAACTGTAAACAAGTACAAAAATCATGGTGTGTTATTTAGCTTGTTGCTTTTACATTTTATTTTGCATCTATATCTGATTCTATAATTTTTTTCATATCTGTTGTTTGCATTAGTTTCTGATATATTAAAAAAGATTTCATAAATTGCATTAAACACCATTCCCTCCTTATAGTGTTAAGATTTCCTTAAGATTCGTGATCCACATTTCCTA